>OU830601.1:22382602-24882602 GCA_917563855.2 Limnephilus lunatus | reverse complement strand
TAAGTATATATCAATCAAGTTTTGCATGTCTGGACTTGTATCATTGAAGGAGCTGGATCTGAAATACCATCAAATCATTTCGTATTGTCTTACTCCTCATCAAGGGGGTGAACTAGACCTATGTCCGTGCATCAACCGAGGAGGTGACTCCCAAGGCAGCCGCTGGAAAACCCGCCCACGCCTCCCCGGTCGCCATGGGTGGGCCTGAAGACTGTCCGTAACGAATCGGTGCCCTTCCGCCCTGCCTCTGTTGTCTAGGGTGTTCGTGTCTTTTTCCCCCTTCATCCCAACACTTTCTTCGAGGGCCTCCTTAGGGGCGCGGACGCCGAGTCTCGCTTGCGACTGGACTGATGGCTCCGATTATCTTCGGCGGGACTGCCGGACGACTGTATCTCAGCTACTTTGGTTAAGTCATACAATCTCATCAGAATATGTTATTATATGATTCTTCTATGAAATCTTCTTCTTTTATATTAATAAACTATTATTTTTTGTATTTCTTGGGCATTAACTATGTAACAATTTCTAAGTTTGCTCGTGAACGACACGGATGTGTCGAAACTGGTCGCAAAAATATTAAAATTAAAGTAACAAATGTACATTGAAAATTAAAACTCTTCAAAACAAAAACTATTATTTAAGCTACATCAAGTGGTGGAGATGAGAAGTGATACAGTGAAAAAAATGACTAACTGCATGTACGCATTCGCATACTGCCTGCTAACAATAGTAGGGGAGGAATTAACGCTAAATGGGTAGTTACTCGAGCGTTGTGGGGACCTATTGGATTGCAAATATTAGATGCTAAAAAGAAAAAAAGTTTATGTGATGTTTGCCATTTCAGTGGTGGGGGGAGCGAGTATAAATTATCAAAAATGTAAAAAAAAATCGTCACATTGACTTACTCGAGCGCGTCAGATATTAATAGCGTATACGCCCTACGTGTTTCTGGTAACGGAAAGATATTAATCTGACGACTTCAGTGGTGGGGGTGGCCGTATGAAGAGGTAGAAAATTAAAAAAAAATGGATTTATTCGAGCGTGTCAGATTAAGGTAATGTGCGTTAATTACATGCAGAAAAGCTTACATTTCAATAATCTGACGATTTGGACGTAACCTAAACTCGTGGCTGTTTGTTGAAAATGTAAAAAAAAATCGTGACCTTGACTTACTCGAGCGCGTCAGATTTTTATACAGACGGTTCAGCTTGATGTCCTGGTTGTGCTGACCTATAATCTGACAATTATGTGGAGGGGTTTTCTTAATCTGACAGTTTTAAGTTTATTTTTTATTACTGAATATGAACATGATATGAACAAAAAAGAATATATACACAATATGAACAAAAAAGAATATATTCCCATTATAACGATTAAAATAAAATTGCTTAATTAAACTTCTTAAAAATTTCACTTATTAAATTTCTTTACACAATAAATAAACTAAAGCGTTGTACACGAACTCCTCCGCTCTGCGACAGAATATAAATAGCAAGCGCCCGTCAACGTACTACTCGACCATAGACATATGAATATTAATAGACCTGCTAAAATTATCAAATAAAATTATTTGATAATTATTATCTAATATTATTATATGATTATATCAAATAAAATTTATTATCAAATAAAATTTATTTTTCGGTATGCGAGTCACGATCCTTACCGCTGGACTACGCTGGCCGGTATCTGCGGACCCTGTACAGTAGGGTGTATCGATTTTTAACTTTTTTTTTGTTTTCAAATTCCAAGTTGAAAAAAAGTTGCTACTAGGTACCACAACTTACCACAAAAAATTTTGGATTTTTAAAAAAATGTTTAGGTCTCCCGCACAAGGCCTAAAGTTTTAATTTTTTTCAAAAAATACCAAATTTTTTAAGAATTTAAAAAAATAAAATCGTAACTTTTATCTTTATTCCAAGTTAAAAAACAGTACTATTAGGGCATAAAAATAAGTAAGAAACGATTTTTTTTTATAAATAATAAATTTTAGGTCTCCCGCACAAGCCCTAAAGTTTGTTAATTTTGATGAAATTTTGTAATTTTGTGTATATGAACCATGTTTTCTTTAAAGTTTAAACCACCGGAATTAATTGTACTTTTCTTACAGAAGGCATAAAATGAGACAATATATATATACATAATTTATATCTACATATAGTATAAATATATACCACATATATACTATATATATAATATGTTTTAAACCTGAAAAAAGATAGTTGGACGGTGTAAATTATATGAGAAAGGTGTTGAAAGAAACTGTTATTTGCTATTACTGTTGTTTATTACAAAAGTATAAAAGGTTATAACATGTCATAAAATGTAGTATAATAACTAAGTACAAAATGTTGCTGATTACTTTCCATACGACATGAGTGGCAGTGTTCTTGTTCTACTGCAAATTTACTGACTTGTTTAAGTATTCGTCCTTTCACCTTGGCTTCAAAACCTTAAATCAAAGTTATGTATAGTATTTACATAGGCCTAATGATTTTTACAAAATTTTATAAATGTTATTACAGTTCCCAAATTACACAGTTGTCACAGTATAATTTAATATGGAAGACAGCATGATTAAGACGTTATTTAGAAACATTATAACTACAAAATAGTCGAAAAAAACTTACTTAAATTCTAATCCTTTGCAGAGGTTTTGTACTGGCTCTTGGTCTCAAACGTAGGTAGCTCTTTACGGTCTTCCAGTCTGACACGGATAAAACCATCTCTTTCGATCAGCCCACATACTCGCTTCGAAGCTTCTGTGACTTCCTTGACAATTCGTTTCATCGCTTGAGTGTGAGAAGGAATTCTAAATTCAACCCTTCCACTTTTGCCAGTTTCCGCAATTGACTCCAACTCTTCTAGGCTCATATCAGTAACAAGAGGGGGTTCAGTTGCTGAAATGGATTGCCAGTCAATCATATCTCTATAGTCTTCGGCATCAAAATGGATCTGAGGGGGTTTAAATACCCTTAACCCTTTCCTTTCGGTTGCGCGAGCTTTCTGGATTCTCTTATAAGCCAAGGCTCTGATATGTTTTCGTTCATCGAATAGCATAGCTATTAAAACATGCTCTGGGTGAGCCATGAAAGCATTTCTCTGTAACATTTCATGGACGACTTTTCTTAGCTCATCTTCCAAGTAATTCAGTCATATCAGAGCCTTGGCTTATAAGAGAATCCAGAAAGCTCGCGCAACCGAAAGGAAAGGGGTAAGGGTATTTAAACCCCCTCAGATCCATTTTGATGCCGAAGACTATAGAGATATGATTGACTGGCAATCCACTTCAGCAACTGAACCCCCTCTTGTTACTGATATGAGCATAAAAGAGTTGGAGTCAATTGCGGAAACTGGCAAAAGTGGAAGGGTTGAATTTAGAATTCCTTCTCACACTCAAGCGATGAAACGAATTGTCAAGGAAGTCACAGAAGCTTCGAAGCGAGTATGTGGGCTGATCGAAAGAGATAGTTTTATTCGTGTCAGACTGGAAGACCGTAAAGAGCTATCTACGTTTGAGACCAAGAGCCAGTACAAAACCTCTGCAAAGGATTAGAATTTAAGTAAGTTTTTTTCGACTATTTTGTAGTTATAATGTTTCTAAATAACGTCTTTATCATACTGTCTTCCATATTATATTAAAATTTCATTTGGGAGCTGTAATAACATTTATAAAATTTTGTTAAAATCACTATGCCTATGTAAATACTATACATAACTTTGATTAAAGGTTTTGAAGCCAAGATGAAAGGACGAATACTTAAGCAAGTCAGTAAATTTGCAGTAGAACAAGAACACTGCCACTCATGTCGTATGGAAAGTAATCAGCAACATTTTGTACTTAGTTATTATACTATATTTTATGAAATGTTATAACCTTTTATACATTTGTAATAAACAACAGTAATAGAAAATAACATTAGTTTCTTTCAACAACTTTCTCCTACAATTTACACCGTCCAACTATCTTTTTTCAGGTATAAAACATATTATATATATAGTATATGTATATGTGGTATATATTTGTACTATATGTTTATATGAATTATGTATATATATATTGTCTCATTTTATGCCTTCTGTAAGAAAAGTACAATTAATTCCGGTGATTTAAACTTAAAAAGAACATGGTTCATATAGGTACACAAAATTACAAAATTTCATCAAAATTAACAAACTTTAGGGCTTGTGCGGGAGACCTAAAATTTATTATTTATAAAAAAAAATCGTTTCTTACTTATTTTTATGCCCTAATAGTACTGTTTTTTAACTTGGAATAAAGATAAAAGTTACGATTTTATTTTTTTAAATTCTTAAAAAATTTGGTATTTTTTGAAAAAAATTAAAACTTTAGGCCTTGTGCGGGAGACCTAAACATTTTTTTAAAAATCCAAAAAATTTTGTGGTAAGTTGTGGTACCTAGTAGCAACTTTTTTTCAACTTGGAATTTGAAAACAAAAAAAAAGTTAAAAATCGATACACCCTACTGTACAGTACGCCCAGTTTCTGAGAGGCTAACTTAACATTGATGGAGCCCCCTACCTGAGCTGGTTACTTATTATATCGTTACTTGTTATCGATTCGAATTTGCAGTATGAAGACGATTCCACTGATGATGACGACGATTAAAACTCATTCTCAACCTTTTTTTTCACAAAGAGATTTTCTTTTTATCATTATACCTATATTATTTTTTATTTTTATTTTTTATTCTATTCAATAATAAAAACAAATATATGTATATTTTTAAACAAATTAATTTTCTTCGGTCTTCGGCATAGGGCAGGTCTATTAATATTCATGTGTCTATGGACTCAACAGTTAGTGGGCAGTTCTCAGCGCCGTCAGCTACTGTACGCTCCACATTCAATGATGATTTTAGCTTCTTCGACATGTTGAACTCGTCAGATTATACTATTTCCGTGATCCTTACATTATTTCCTTCAAAATAAAAGAAAAATGAACCGCGCTCGAGTAAATCCACGTGACGTTTTTTTTTTGCAACTTTGTGACTCGCTAATTTTCTTACGTCACGTTCAAATCGTCAGATTATTGAAATGTAAACTTTTCTGTATGTAATTAACTCACAATACCTTAATCTGACACGCTCGAGTAACTACAGGGATCGATTTTTTTTACTAATCTGATCGGTACTCCTAGCCGTACCCACCAATATTATGGGTTCATATATGGTGGTAGTCCATAACAGGGTCGGAAGGTATCTCCCCTTAGTTAATCTGACGCGCTTGAGTAAATCCAAAATCCCTGCTTCGCCTCCCGTACTACAAAGTATGCCCGGACATTAGAGGTCTAGAGTAATGTTAATAAAAAGTTGCGTCCTGACGTGTACGGTGAGGAAGGAAACCATCTGTTTTCTTAGAACGCCGCCATGGGAAAGTGGTGGGCATCCTCCAAAAAATACTTGACATTAACTTTAACACCGTAATCCTAAAAATAAATATATTTTACCATTATCGTCAGTTGGAAATGCCAGCAATCGTCCAGTTATCCGTCTTGTAGTTCGGATTTCGTCCTGCAAAGCTTCGCTCGTTGCCGCTATGCCAAATGTGTTCAAAAGATGATGAAACACCCAAACAAATGTGCTCAATCTCTGCTCGCTTGACTGTAAGAACGTCGATACATGAATTTATGAAATTGGATGACATCGATAGCGAATATTTGTAAAATTTCACTGTTGTTGTTAACTTACTGAACTTCTGAAATTCGGCAAGCCTGTAATCAGGTGCAACATAAAAGGTAATGGTCCAAGAAGAAGCTACAACATATGAAAAGTGTGATTTATTATTTTAGTTAGCCTAGTGCTACTTAATTTTTTGAACTCGTTAATTTCGCCTTTTGTTAGGCCGATGGTATTATGACATAGGTTCCACCTGGGTAATTGGTCATTAACCACAAGCGACAGCTGTCACCTGGAAACGTTAGGAGTCGTGATGTCACAGGTAAAATTTGCACAATATATTCGAATTTACGACAACAGCTCGTACTTTAAATCGTCATAAAAATGATTCGTCGTATGTATATAAATTAGAAATAACGTTATCCTTGTTTTTTCATGAATAACAAAGCCGAAATAACCCAATGCCCTGGCACAATACACAGATACTATTCTTTTTATTTCTTATCCAAAAGATAATTATTTTTAGTGACAATATACAGCTAAATTTTAAAGGTAATTAACTAAACTAAGTTTTTTTTCAGGTGATTAATTAAACTAAATTTCAAAGATAAATGGAATATATTAAATTATCGAAGAAAACAAACACTTTCAGTCTAACGTATAAAAAACACTTCACGTTTTGTTACACATTGTATAAAGACTGTACATTTTATTTTTCTGAATGTTACTAATAAAAAAACGCCATTATTTTGTTGGCAGCATTTAACTTTCATAAATCTCTGCGGGTGTGGTCCGCCATATTTTTTTTTACCCGCGCGGCGAAATTACAGCTGTTCGTATAATGTTTTTGAACATAATTTCTATTATAATGACCAATTCACTATTATATTAGAATAATTCAACATAATTACCATTATTAATGTTTTTTGTCAGTTTTAAACTTTTAATAATGTCATGTTGTTTAATTTTGTCAATATAAAAAATATAGGTTATTTCGGACACATTATGCTTTTTTTTTAAGTTAACTCTACACAGGAGGGCCTGAGGAAAATTTCTCTCAGGGCCTATATCATCTGAGATGCTGTGTGGCGGGTCTTTTTGAGGAGAGAAAGGAATGAACATTGGTCCTGAAGAAACCCATGTTGTAGGAAGGAGGGAAAACAGAGGCCGGCAAATCGTTCCATAGCCGTGCTATTGAATACAAGAACGAGTTGAAAAAGCGATCCGTTCTCATGTGTCAAATGTCAATCTGTACATATGTTTGGCTCGCGTTTTGCGTATTTCCCGACGATGCACCGTTGCCGAAGGGATCAATGACGCTAATTGCTATTTGTCTTTTTCTACGTGATTTTAATAAAAGTCATGTTGTTTAATAACATATATGCCTCGTTCCTGTGTAAACCAATACTAATTCGAGAAATCAATGTTTAAATTGTGCAAAAATGAATTTGAAATGACAGAATTTTTCGGTGATTCTTGGGGAATAATTATTATAATTTTTTCATAACGTTTAATTGTATGAACGAGATAAAAAGTTAGGTGACAGTTTGGTTGCAAATTCATTACTTATATAGAAGAACTATATTTTTTTCATTATGAATTTTACGAAATTTTTCAACGTTTTACTTAAAATCATAGTATTAGCTTTTTTCTGCTGTTTTTGTGCTTGAAGCTTAAAATATTCCAATTATTAAACACTGAAGTATACAAAATTTTTAAATTTTATCTAGTTTCTAAAATTGTAGTTGTTTTTACGACATCTTCAAAAATTAGAAGTAGATATATAGGACATTTAAAATACCTTGTAAAAATTCATTGCGACATTGTTAATAAAACTAGTATATACAATAGTTAACAACACCGTTTGGCTATATAAGCAATGAAGGTATATTGACTATTTTTTGATAGTTTCTAATTAGGTAGGTCTGTCGTTTATCAATTGAATACCATTTTCACGACGTTTTTTTAGTTTTGTTTGTGACTTGACATTATATAAGTGAAAAAAAGTCTTTGTTTAAATTACTTTATTCTATTTACACACCTCGACCGGTCTCGGTTGACCTCACCTTCATCACGCCAATAAATATGTAAACTAGATATTGCTTGTCATTTGGGCCAGAAACTGGTACCCCGAGTGAAAATAGACTTGACTATTATTAGTGTATCGTATTCGATTTCGTTTTAAATAAAACAAATAATAAAACTCACAACAATGTTGTATTTCTCATTGGTTAAGGACAATGCATCCATTAACCTGTCGAAAATTCTCTCCACATGTTCCATTTCTAGTCCTTTAAAATTGTGTTCATTGCTTGTTAGTTCAACTGTCGTAAACTGAAACACTTTATTTTTCAAAATCCGAAATAAAGGGGAACTATCCGTTTCATAATAATCTGGTCTCTTGAATTTTTTAATCAACGACATATTCAATATGTATACGTATGAACTATATATATTTACCATGTTGCAGAATTGGTAAATTGAAAAGTCCGTTATAAATACCATTCCATAAAGCCACAAGTTTATCCAAACAACTTCCATCGTTACTCCATCCTGTAGGGTATCGTAGAATGCAAACATATTAAAACCAAATTCGAAAAACATAAAAGAAATGTCAAATAAATGAACGAAACAAAACGACCAATTTCTTTTGCGTATGAAGCAATTTAGGTTAGGCACTAAACGCTCTATTTTATCAAGTAGGATCAAGGTTTTCATAACTTTTTTGGAACTTATGTTGGAGATTAAGTTCAATGTAACGTTCAATGGCATCACAAGATAGATTAATGCAGTTCCTAAACTAATCAATGGAAAATTACCAACGTGTATTTTTAAAAACATTTTAGGGACTACAAACAGGGACCCAGTACAAAATATGCTACAAATAAATATTATATAAAAAATTTCCGTCAGATTTAAATTTTTTATTTTATCCCCAATGAATCTATAACTTTGTAAACCAAAAATTTCGTAGAGAAAAGGAAACGGTTCCAATTTGTTTTTAAAAGCTTTAGCATTACACATTTGATAACTCATTTTAGATTTCATGTTTTAGACAGAACGCTAAAACATGACCGTGTTGATAATACTATTTATTTAAATAGTGTCCTTTATTAACGCACAATTCTTATCCATTCACGATAAGCAAAAGGCTCAAGAATATTATTTGAATGGCAAAGGTGACAATATTTAGGGACAAATTATTTAGGGAACTTGTAGTTAATTACATTAATTGAAAAAAAAACGATCAAATTAGCCTTTAAGGTAATGGACTGATTTTTCTTTCTACAAAATTGTTGTAGCAACAGCACATTACATATGTAGTAGTAATGGAAAGAAGTCCAAAAAGGCGACATATAATAGCCCCACACAGGAGGCCCTGCGGAAAATAATTTCCCTCAGGGCCTACGTCATCTTTGAATATGCCGTGTGGAGGGTCTTTTTGAGGAAATAAAGGAGTGAACGTGGGTCTTGAAGAGAACATGTTGTAGGAGGGAGGAAACACGGAAGCGGGCATTTCGGTCCACAGCCGAACACTTGAAATCAGGAACGAATCGTAGAAACGTTCCGTTCTCATGTGACAAATTCCAACCGTTTACATAACTTATGCAGGAAACAAGTCACTTTCAACGAAGGAGACATTGTAGAGAGAAGGAAAAATACTCTGTCACAAGGTGATTTGTATTTCTCAGCCAAATTGGCACCTCGTTTTATTAATGCTAAAATTCTGAGAAAAATCTCACACCTTGTGCACTCCCTGTCTGACGCCTCTGGTAAAAACATCGATAATTACCATGTGAACGACGGTGTCAAAATTGGAAATATGGAAGCGATAGAAAATATCTCTCCTGTTAAACCGTTTTTATTTCATTGGCAAAATCAAAAAGTGATACTCATACACTACAAACCTTGCATAGTCAAACAAACTCTTGCTATATGATCTCCAAGACCGGCACCAACCAGTATAACTAGGATCTTGTTGAAATCATTAGCCTATGTCCATCAATGTTCATGATTCTAAAATGAGTTAATCATCCATTATATTAGTAAGTAGGCATATTTGTAAGAAAATTCTTACATTGTGAGGTACAATAGTGTCAATTGTACCCTAACTTTTTCTTTCATTAGATTTTTTTTTCTATATGTATGTATTGTTGAAACCGGTCACCTTTGCTGAAACTGATCACTTCAGGAAAGAGAATTCGCGTACCAAAATATGCTGTCTATTCCCTTGTACCCCTCACACTAAATTTATCTCATATCATGTTTTGTTTTATATGTTTACTTTTTGTTATCTTGGGTTTAATTTTACATAACATGATTATATATTGTTATACATCGAATTGCGGTTCAGTCGTAATGAATGTGTAACTGCCTAAAAGGTTTCATCAATTGATTTAAAATTTGCCCAAATGTAACAAATTCAAGTTACCTTTTTGTATAAGTTTTTCAATTTCCCTAAAAAATTCAATGACACCAAAAAATCCCATTTTGCTGTTGTTGTTTTTTTTCAGAATTAGATATTGACACGTCCATTCTGAGAAAAGTGTTGTTATGAAAGGCAACTCTCGACTTGCCTTTTCATTAATAACAGTGTGTCGTGTTCAACTTATTTATATTGAGTATGTAAAACCCTCCCGGTCTCAACTGTTGCCTAGTTATGTATGTTATATATGTATTGAATTGCATCGTCAAAACATATCGAGCCAGGTTTCCTTAAAACTTTTATCTATGTAGGTTATCCTGTGCTTCATAGTTATTTATTTTACCAAAAACACTGCTCTATGTTTAGGTCCATAATATTTATTGTTCATGGTCGCTTGTTACAACACCAAGTGTGTTATCGTATCTTTTTGCCCTGGGTCAAATTTAAGTTAGTAACACCAAACAAGTCTTAAATTCTTTTCTTAGGAACATGTCTTGTATTGCTGCCACTGTCCATACCGTGTAAGTGCAGCTGAAAGTTGTACCATCACGTAGTACGTCTTTATAAAGTAAAGAGTATGTAAAATCAATATAGGTCTCTTTTGCTATGCATTATGTAAGTAATACCAACATCTTACCATCATATCACATTTTTACAATTTGTTACGATTGGAGTTGATAAAAAAACCTGGCCCGATCTCCTGTTTGTTTTATTGTTGCATTTTGTATCGTATGCTTATGGTGCGTTTCCATGCTTGCCAAGGCTCAGCAAGCCTCCACAAGCTCCAAGCGTACACAAATCTCGCTTGGAATTTGCGAGCCGTTTACACGCTTGTGACTGCGTCAGTACATCAGTACGCTACCAACACCCAAGCGTGGTGGACGCCGAACTTGTGTCGGCTATTGCGTTTGGTTTAACATACTTTTATTTGAAATACAAGCAAAGTATTAAAAAAACAAAATAATATTGTCTTTTATTATAAAAAAAAAAGTTTTTCCAACCAAAATCATATGTTTTTTTTATTGTAATAAATCATCAATAAAAGATTATTTATTTATATTGACTTTTTAGGTAAATCCAATAAATTAAATAAGTGCATTCAAATTATGTACTTATACATTTCAATAAGTCAGGCATGCCTCTTACGTCATACATTTGTCTCGTAATGTTAATTATCGATATACCGCATGGAGCAAAAACGGCGTGCATTCGCCGTCAGTTCGGAAATTACACTGAGCGTTTGCCGAAGCTTGCCGCTTGACCGACCCCGACTGGATCGGCGGCAAGCTCTTGCAAGCCTACGCAACCCTGCGCAAGCCAAGACAAACGACCTGTTACCACGTTGGCGTTTGTGGAGGCTTGCGTAGGCTTGGCAAGCGTGGAAACGGGGCTTAAAAATATACTATTAGGCATTAGGTGCGGCGTTAGTACCTGTCAATTATCTATTCATGCAATTGCCGTCTGTATTGAAATGGGAACCTTTTTATAAAAAAAAAACCTAAATTATGTTACGTTATATGTGCGAACGTTATAAAATCTGCCATTATACAGGTGAATGTCAGAATATCGAACGCCACACAAGAAGCTCGCCATAGTTACTTTCTAGCTCGTCAACACAGGGTTGTTGTCACATTGATTTGTTGTAAATACCTATTGTTTACCATCCTTTCAATACTGGCCATCCTTTTTGTGTAAATCGTTCAATTATTGCGCTATACGTGTAAACATTATACTCAAACGTGATGCGAACGACATATATATCGCTTGGCCTCTTTTAATAAGTTGTACCACTCCTGTTTTACTTGAACTACCAGACGTAGATTATTTTACCCGGACTTGTATGTCAAAACTAAATTTTTGTCATTTGTTAAGTGTGATGTAACCCAGTACATTACATTATGCTTGCCTAGTAGCACTTTCTCTGAAGTGACAAAAATGTTCTTAAAAAGCTTTGTAACCAGCAAAGTTTGGTCGCCTTGATGCCTGTTGACTTACTGTTATCAAACCCAAGAACTACGATACTGTTATCAAACCCAAGAACTAATCCACTATCCTTTTGACAAGGACTACCCATTAATATCCAAAATCCTATCACTGCTTCACAGATAATATGTCACTTAAATTCTAATGAACTGCTGACTAAATACCAATCCGCATACAGAAGGTTTCACTCAACGGAAACTGGATTACTACGTGTTTTGTCGGATATAACTCTTGCTATCGAGTTGGGTAAATTGGCACTCTTTTCAGTCTTGGACATGAGTGCTGCTTTTGACACGATTGACCATGATTTCCTTATTAAACGATTAGAAGAATCCTTTGGTTTAAACTACGGTGTAAAGGACTGGCTAATATACCTTACTTGATTAACCACGTACAAGCTGTTAAAGTGGGGAAAAACCAATCAAAATATTTAACCCTTTCATCTGGAGTTTCCCAAGGGTCTGTTCTGGCCCCAATTCTCTTCATTATCTTCACAAATGATGTCGCTAAAATTGTCGAATCATTTGGTCTTCTATCTCACTGCTACGCTAACGACCAACAAGTTTACTTCTACTGCTTACCAGAGGAAATAGGCAGTCTTAAAACTCGCGTAACTGAGTGTGTAGAAGCAATCACGCACTGGATAACCTCAAATAGATTGAAACTGAATCCTGCAAAGACTGAGTTTCTTTGGACAGCCACAAGTAGACGTCAGCATAACATTGATAACTCCCCAATAACCATTTCAGGAAGTGACATCACTCCAAAAACATGCATACAACTACTAGGAGTCAATATGGACGCTGATTTCTCCCTTAAAACTCATGTGAACAGAACTGTAAATACGGGGTTCTTTCAATTAAGGCAAATTAAAGCAGTACGAAGAAACTTGACAACAGAGGCGACTAAATTACTAGTCAATTCGTTTGCTGTTTCACGTCACGAAATATATGCTAGTCTCCCGAAATATCAAATCAACAAATTACAATCTGTGTTCAACGCTGCCGCAAGACTCATCACCGGCGTATCTAAATATTCCCATATTTCTGAGCATCTCAAAAATCTTTACTGGCTCAAGTGTCCTGAAAGAATCCAGTTGAAGCTCTGCTGGATAGCATTCAAATCCCTTAACAGAATGGTTCCGGCTTACTTATCGGAAATGTGTATTCCAGAAAATTCCAATTCACGACAATCAACCCTCAGGTCAGCAGCAACATCAGCTATCGGAAGGTTGATGGAACCAAAGCGCACACCAGATACTAAATTCGGTGAGCGAGCTTTCGGAGTGTCAGGACCTAAAGCCTGGAATGGACTGCCACACGAGTTAAGAATGACCACAGATTCAGCGGAATTTGGAGCTAAACTAAAAACTCATAATTTCAGACAGTCGTATCCATAAGTTTAAAAAAAAACTTTCACCTTCCTCTTCACGGCTTGCGACATAGTAAATAACTAATTGTGTAAAAATAAAGCAAATTCTTACAATTCTCCAGTCTTTCAAAATAAATATTAACTCAACTTTGGCATTAATCTTCTTACAAATATAAATGTAAGACCAACAGTGATGAGGGTAGCAAAGGTAAAGTCATGCAATATCCAGTGTTTTAAATATAATGTCCCCCACGTGCAACGTCGTATCTTTCCCAAGCATAAACTTTCTAATAAAGTGTTTTTATCGAAAGCGACCTGCAGGTAAGTATGTTTTTGTACCTATCTGTAAATAATAAAATTAAATAGATCCTAGGAATTCATAATGAATTGTAAAGCGCCCTTGAGATGATTTTTCACAAAAACGGCGCACTACAAATTTATGGTGCTCCAGATTTTATGTCCGGGTTAAATTTTTCCCAAATGAAAGACTAAACCCTTCCACACACTTTTCCACAAATGATTATCTAGTAAATTCACGCAATGTAAGTGCACTATATAAGTATAATAAATACAAAACAATACTGTTAAAAAAGTGAAGGCTACCGACATCTGTGGTCGATTAATTCAGCTTACTATGTTTCACCCAAATGGTGTGAGTCCTTGCTTATGGATGATTATCAGGATATTGATCGATATTGTAGATTTTCGTTTTATCTTCTAGTCTCCCACTCCACAATGACTGGTTGTTTTGTATGATAGATTTTACTCTTTAAAAAGGCTCGCATCATGTGTTTTATGTTCTTTCTCGACAATAAACTCAAAACAGCTCATAAGTCGGAGCTAGTGTAACAGTTGTTATTCTTACCGGTTTTGTTTCTTATAAATTGTCCATGTTCAATAAGTTAAAATAAAAGTGAAAGTTTTGTAAATAGAACGAGATTTTATTTTAAAAGGATCACTCCAGATTTTAACATTTGATCCTTCCACCGGATTACAATCAGGAGATTGTATATATAAATAAAAAAACAAGGAACCAGCAGCCAAAAAATACAAAATTGATTGAACCTGGAAATCATTAAGGAAAGTGGACCACATAGCAATTCTGAGATAAGTATTCAGTGTCTTCCTATCACATCTATCTTATGTTTATTCAGACCTCATGTATTTAATCGAGATTTATCTTAAATAGAGTCATTATTATAAATAAAATCACTACCCACTTGAGAATAATAATATAATATTACTTGAATAGTGTTCTTAAATAGTATTGTCAAGATTGTCATTGGTATTCTTTCAAACGGGTGCTTTGCTCAAATAAAATAATTGTCAAGCGATATTAACAAAATATAATCAAAAATGGAAAATATAAAATCATTAATAAGCAAACGTGGCGTGATTAAGGGAAAATTGACTAGGTTCGCAGATTCATTAAATGCATTGTCGGTAAATGAAATTAAATTAAGATATGATCGGGTGAAATCATTGCTAGATGAATTCGAAGCAGTTCAACTGAAAATAGAAATGTTACCGGATTCAGATGAAAATGAAAATTATAGTCAACGAGAAGCTTTCGAAAACCAATATTTCTCAGTTTTGGCAACGGCCAAAGGCGCGATCGAATCCGTTGATCAAAGTAAGGTGGAAATAAAACTACCCACCCTTCAATTGCGGGAATTTCATGGAGATCAGAGAAATTGGGTTAATTTCGTCGAAACCTTCAAGACTTTAGTGCATAATAACAGTACTTACATGATGGTCTAATATATGTGGGCGGTAGGCTGAATTTAGCTACACAGTTATCGTACCAACAAAAACACCCAATTATCTTGCCAGCTAAACATAAGCTAACTGAATTGATAATACGTCACTACCATTATGTAAACTTACACGCAGAACCTCAAGCTCTGTTAGCTGAAATACGACTAAAATTTTGGCCTATCTTTGGGAAAAATACTATTAAAAAGATATTACATAAATGTATTGTGTGTTTTAGATGTCGTCCCCGAACCGGTCATCAAATCATGGGAAATCTACCACCCGAAAGAATCACGCCGAGTCGTCCTTTCGCAATCACTGGAATCGATTATGCCGGACCAATTCCAATTAAAAGTGGGACGCTGAGAAAAGCTTCCCTCGTGAAATCGTATTTATGTATCTTTATTTGCTTTTCAACCAAAGCTGTTCACTTGGAATTAGTTTCGGATTTATCTAGCAATGCTTTTTTGAACAGTTTAAAAAGGTTAATCTCCCGTAGGGGACAACCTGAAAAGATCTTTTCCGACAATGCTAGTAACTTTAGAGGGTCTTGCAGCAAGCTCAAAGAGCTGTACACCAGTTTGAGGAAAAACAACGACAAGATTCAAAATTATTTAGTGAACAGAGGTATTGAGTGGAAGTTCATAACCCCTCGAGCCCCTAATCAGGGAGGTTTGTGGGAAGCAGCAGTTAAGTCAGCAAAGTTCCATTTGTATAGAATCACTAATAATTCTTCATTAACCTTTGAACTCTTGTATACCTTAATTTGTCAGATTGAGGCCTGTCTGAACTCCCGTCCATTAACTTCCTTGTCCGATGACATCCATGATTACCAACCACTCACCCCAAACCATTTCCTTATAGGCACTGAATCCAATTCCAGAGAGAGACGTCCGGGCGATACCAGACAACAGGCTAACTCAATATCAGAGGATCAGTTCGCTAATTCAATCTTTTTGGTCTAGATGGAAGCAAGATTACCTGATGGAACTGCAAAAGAGGACTAAATGGCAGACCAGCACTCAACGGGCACTGCAAAAAGACGATCTGGTGATCTTAAAGGAAGACCATTTACCTCCACCTTTATGGAAAATGGCCCGAATTCTGCAGACACACCCTGGAGCGGATGGAGTAGTACGAGTTGTTACCCTAAAAACACCTCAAGGAATCTTTGTGAGGCCCATCACAAAGATATGTCTGATGCCCCTGGAGTCAGATACTAAACCTGTAATTGACATCCCGGACCTTACCAAGGATTGATTATGTACCTTACACTATGGTACTTATCTTCTCGACTACACCTTGGATGGATCAAGCAGAAGACTTGAGAAGAAAGAAGAAAAAAGAACAATAATTGTGTTGTGTTCAGTGTAAACAATATTATTTTGTGTTATTGGACAATTTAAATATGTAAAATTTAGTATGTACACTTGTGTAATTTAGTCATTTGAATATTTTAGTTATTTAATAGGATTAATAATTTTTAGTTATTTTTAGTTAATTAATAGAGTAATTCAACAGCATTTATACAGTTAAATTATAAGTTCAGTGTAGGATAAAAAAAAAGGTTTTTAGTTAATTTATGCTATTTTGAATTATTTTATTAGTATTTTTGTGGTATAGGTACTTAGATTTAGGATTTTTGGTTTATTTTGTTTGTTTTATAGTTTATTTTTAAATAGATTATGATTCCAAAATTTTAATAAAATTTGTGAATCCCGCCCCGGGCAATATGTTAAAAAAGTGAAGGCTACCGACATCTGTGGTCGATTAATTCAGCTTACTATGTTTCACCCAAATGGTGTGAGTCCTTGCTTATGGATGATTATCAGGATATTGATCGATATTGTAGATTTTCGTTTTATCTTCTAGTCTCCCACTCCACAATGACTGGTTGTTTTGTAGGATAGATTTTACTCTTTAAAAAGGCTCGCATCATGTGTTTTATGTTCTTTCTCGACAATAAACTCAAAACAGCTCATAAGTCGGAGCTAGTGTAACAGTTGTTATTCTTACCGGTTTTGTTTCTTATAAATTGTCCATGTTCAATAAGTTAAAATAAAAGTGAAAGTTTTGTAAATAGAACGAGATTTTATTTTAAAAGGATCACTCCAGATTTTAACAAATACAAGAACAATACGTCAATCCACCAGAAACATAATGGGAATATATTTCACCGACTCCAGATATTTTCATATCAGAGGGTTCGGCTCTGATGAAATCCCAACTCGACCGATAAATCCTACTGATCCCTCAATATAAATATTTAAAAAATCTTTCGTAATCCTACATGTATTTAAAATGACTGCCTTTTGCATTTTTATACATAAATTCTTTGACAAATTATTATTATAATTATTATTATTATTAACCATAATCTTCACTAGTGGTTATGAAGCATCGTGTCGTAGGAGGTCAGACGGGACACTGACACAAAAACACCTAACTCATTGGCTGGAAACGAATAAGAAAACTCCCGAGTTTCTGAAATTTGAAGAAGGGTCACAAACGTATAGAAGATTAAAACAACCCCTAATCTTTTACTAAATACACGTTCAAGATTTGCTTTTGTATTTCTGTATATTCTCATGTATCATCTCATTTTTCTCGTTTTTTAATAATTGTAATGAAATTGTCAGTGGAAGTGTATTATAAAGTTTAGTTGAAAGTATCTAAAGTTTCATTGACCAAACGTTGTTTTGGCGAAAGGGATAAGTTAGAGATTTTGCCCTTTGGTTCTCGTATCACAAACAGTTTGGATATTGTTTGTTTAGGTAAAAAATATAAATATAAATGTTTGAATAGGTAAGTTAGTATACTTTTTGCATAAAGTTGCCTTATGTCCAAAACACCGATTCTCCTAAAGATTTCATCGTGATCGGTAGTTTTAGAATAATTTTTATAATTATTTTCTGGGCTTTAGAGATCGGATCAATGGCGGCAGCTTGTGATCCTGCCTTGCGATACCGTACTCGATTAGAGATTGGCATAGTGCATAGTAAATTGTTTTGAGTTGGTTCAAGTTAAGAAAGTTACGAGTTTGTTTAAAGAAGTATATAGATTTTCTAAGTTTGTTTGCTGTAGTCAGGGCTGGGCAGTATTTGAATTACTTGTAATTGAAATACGTATTTGAAATACAAATACGAATTTTGTATTTGTATTTCATTTACTTCCTAAAAATGTATTTTGTAATTGGTATTTCAATTACCTGATGCTGAGGTATTTTATAATTTGAATTTCAAATACTTATGGCTTCAAAATACATTTTCAAATACATTTAGGGATCTTAATAATGATAATGAAAAATAAACTGACATAGATAAATACATAGACTAAAAACGCTAGAATCCAAAGCAATATTTTTTTAATATTTAGAGTTGGTATCAATATTTTTTTTTTTTTTTTTTTTTTTTTTTTTTTTTTTTTTTTTTTTTAAAAAGAAAGACAAACATTCCCGGGTTACGAATAACCCAACAATGTTTGAAAATCTCCTACTACCACCACAGAAAGCCGAAAATGTTGCTATTTTGTAATAATTTTTTAATATTTGTATCATATTATATTATCAGTGTCCGACTGAAACAGGACTTTCTACCGAAATCGAATCTTCGGTGTCTGTCTCAGTTTAGGCCTAAACCGAAACCGAATATTTTTTAGACATGTTAAAAATCTATTGTTTACTGAAATTTGGCTTATTTTTATACTTACACGGGATAATTAACACGTGTTAAATGAAATAAAAAAAAAAACAATTATTGGAGTATGAACATGTGAAAAAATAATTAATTATTAAAACAAACAAAAAATAACAAATTACTTCCTGGAACAAAAATTTGTAAATAATCAACACTTACATTATAAAGGAAGGACCTCATTATTGAGTATTTTAATTACGTTTACAATATTCCTAATATACGTGTTAAATGAAATAAAATAAAATAATAATTGAAGTAGGTATGTGAAAAAAATTTTTTTTTTTTTTTTACGTTAATTCTACATAGGAGGCCCTGAGGAAAATAATTTCCCTCAGGGCCTATGTCATCTTAGGAAGGAAGGAGAGGCAGTTCTGGGAAGGAAATAGGTATGAAGGGTGGGTAGGAATCGAAAGGTCATGTATCCAGGCATAAAGGACGTATGAATCCATCCCTCCAACCGCGGTGCAAGGCGATAGGTCGAGAGATTCCAGCTGGAGAGGACAAAATACCTCCCTCAACCAGTCTCTCTCGATCCTGCACACCACGGATCAGGCAGGCAGACGCATTGGCCGCCAAGACCTGGACAAATCTTACCCCATGAACCCGGGCACCCTTGCAAAGTCACCAAACGTAGCGAACCACTTAGGGTGACCTATGGAAGAAGTGTTGATTATCCAATAAATGGTTTCCGGGGCGGCGGTAACCTTACCCGCCTCCCAAATTGGGAATCGGGTATTATTATTGTTTTTTTTTTTACATGAATACCGCACAAGAGTCCCAACTGCTCCCCTCTGAAGCCAGTGAGACTATGGCATCCTCAATTGGGGTATGTTGTGAGGCTGAGGGTAGTGGGGAGGGGAAGGAGATAGGGAAGAGGAAGGTGGGGAAGTACCTGGCTATTCAGATCTGGTCACCAAACACGGCTAATGCCATTTCAAGCAACATTTCAATTCTGAATGGTGGTCTTACACCAGGGCGATACAGGGAGTATCTTCCACTCTGGAACGTGCCGCTAATATACTATATATTATTTTAAATGAATATCTTGTGAAATTTCACAAATTAATAAAAATAAAATTTATTTGCCACGCCGGGATTCGATCCCGTGACCTTCGGTGTGCGAGTCAAGCGCCTTACCGCTGCGCTACGCCGCCCGTCAAAGGTTTAAAACAAACAAAAAATTAACAAACATGTTAACTACTTACTGGAACAAAATTTTGGCGAACGAGCCACGAAGTCACCCGAAGTCAGCCGAATGACATGCAATAATTCACGAACGCAGAGTTCCGATGCGGCCGAAGGTTCGGCAGATTTTCTGCCGAAACTGATGACGAAACTAGATTTTTTTGTCGAAACTTGCCGAAACCGAAACCGAACCTTCGGTCGGTCACTATATATTTGTATTTTATGAAAAATGTACAATACATTGCTTTGTAGTGTACATGTTTGTGTCATAGTATTAGATCAAGCACTGTAGGAATAATTTGCTGTATACTAGATTATTTTTAAGTTATTTACGGTGGTGCACATTATGAAATGTGGTGCACATTTGAAGTGAAATAACACAAAACTGCTCTGAACAAATGTCATGTTATTATAATAATTATTATTAACACCAGGGTCCTATACCACAAAACGTTGCAAATGGAGCGAAGATGAGATGTGTCTTCTAAGCAATATGATTGGTCATTTTTTGCATGTCTCGGTTTCACACTGCTCAGCTTTGCTTCTATGGAAATGCAACCTTAGATAAGGGCACTTACAACCATTTATTAGTACCCTTTACACGTAGAGTTCGGAGCGGGACGAGCCCCGCGCCACTTCAGACCGCCGCACAGTGGTTGATTTTGATTATTTGGCGCGACATCGCTCTGGGCGCTCGACCATTTGGCAGTTCAATTATGTTTTTTTTAAGTATTAATAAGAAATACCACTTATTTTTTGTTTATTCTTATTAGTTGAAATGTTGATAATGATTTTTAATGTTTTTATAAAAAGTAGCATGTAACTTGGGCGCTAAGTATTGTATTTTATAGATTATGATTCTTTTAAAAAAAACAGGTAATAAGAATACAGTGAAAACTAAATATATTATTATTTTATAAATAATAATTCTTTAAAAAAAAACAGATAATAATACAGTGATAATGAAATATTTATTATATAATTTACCATAGATACAAAATGGGATTTCCAGTAGTAACCTTATGTTTATAATTATTTGGGCAAACTGTTTATGTGATTAACGTTAACTCAGAATCATTGAATTCTCTAATGACACCGAACCTGATAAAAAAGGAGAAACCCAAACATTAGGCACAACATTATTAATTGATGTACATACCAATAATACTTAGGATTTTCCAGACAGTGGGGAATAACAATTTAATAATGGGGCTAATTAGCGTAATTCACCCTATACGAATATTTTAACTCCCGCTAATAATGTGTAAAAGTTAAGTAAAAGTTAGCCCAATGTAACCCTGTTTTTTTTTTTTATATATAATATCCCCACAAGAGGCCCTAAGGAATATAATTTCCCTCAGGGCCTATGTCATCTTTGGGGATGCTGTGTGGAGGGTTTTTTTTAAGGAAAGGGAGGAGAGGAGAGTTCTGGGAAGGAAAAGGGTTTAAGGGATGGGTAGGAATCTGGGGTTCAATGCGTCACGGTCATCCGCCGCCAAGACTTAGACAAACCAAACCTCACCCCATGAACCCGGGCACCCCTGCTAAATCACCAAAATGTTCTGCGACTAATTACAGAATAATTAATTTAAATTGACCGTGAGTGATTGTGAATAATTTTAATTATTTTATAATGATACGCAGAACTAAATATAACATGAAGTTGATTTTTCTTTGACATATCGGAATCAAAGATTGGATTCTGAAAAAAAATTGACGAAAATTGAGTACAATCATTTCTTAAAAATGCAATTACTGGAGTGGCTGGTAAGAGTTGGTGGTGATTTTTTTTTCAATGTACAAAAAAGAACATCTCAGTTCTGTGACTAATTACCGAGTAAGTAAGCTTCGGATGTTATTTTAAATGATTTTTTTAATGTCAGTGGTTAATTGAGAACACATTGGTAAAAAAAAAAATCATTTCGGGAGCATGCCGATCTGGGGTCCAACGTCGCGCCAGCACTCAAATTTCAGCCACTGTGCGCCGCGGCCGCGCAGAAAAGTCTCACAGTGAACTGCGCTGTAAACCGTTATCTTACTTTCGGTCTTTACTTTTCTGCGCAGCGGCCTGCAGTGGCGCGGGGCACGTCCCACTCCAAACTCTACGTGTAAATATACTATTGCAAACAAAGATTCCACCAAAACCAAACGTATTTTGTAATTTGTATTTGAAGAAAAAAATGATTAAAATACTGTATTTTGTACATTTGTATTTCAAATACACGACTTCAAAGTATTTTGTATTTCGTATTTTAAATACATGCGAAAAAGTATTTTGTAATTTGTATTTTAATAACAGTAAAGCGTGTATTTTGCCCAGCCCTGGCAGTAGTGATAATATTTTCTTTCCACTTTAAATTATTGTCAAAAATAATACCCAAGAAGTATTTGATTTTTGTAACACGTTCTAGATAGGGGAATTCACATGTATTAGCATTTGACAGGGGGCAAGCATATATATGAATATTATTTTCAGGGTTACTTAGGGACGGATTAATACTTAACTCAATGTATTTGGTTTTTGATACATTAATTGTTAGTGTATTATTGTATAACCATCTTTTAACAATAACTATGGCCCTGTTTGCTTTTATGTAAACATCATACCAGTTACTTGATTTGAAGAGGAGAATCGTATCATCAGCGAAACTTACGATTTTAGCATCTATTGGTAGATTACACAGTTCATTTATGTAAATTAGGAATGAACTGGGACCCATGACGCTTCTTTGAGGCACGCCAAAACTAATTGGCAATTGATTTCTGAGGCAGTTATTGATTTTAACACTTTGTTTACGGTTTGAAAGGTAATTTCGAATAATACTAAGTTCATTCCCATTTATTCTAATGTTTGATAGTTTTTGTTTTAGTTTGGAATGTGAGATAGTATCAAATGCTTTGCATAAGTCTAAAAATATTGCATGCATTTTGATACCTTGTCTAAGTTTTCATTATAAAAATCGGTAACTGTCGCAATGGCATCGGAGGTGCCTTTATTTTTCCTGAAGCCAAATTGGTTGAGGGATAATATATTATTTTTTTCAAGGTATTCGACTAATTGAATTTGCATAGTGAATTTAGTAATGTTAATGGACGATAGTTAGTTATGTCCGCTTTAGAACCTCCTTTATGTATTGGAATTATGATTCCGTGTTTAAGTTTATCGGGGAATTGGCCTTATATTATTTTTTATATAAGGCCTATGTCATCTTTGATGATGCTGTGTGGAGAGTCTTTTTGAGGAGAGAAATGAGGTCTTGAAGAGACCCATTTTGTAGAAGGGAGGAAACACAGAAGCCAAAAATTTTCGTTTATTTAAAATTTAATAAATGAAAAAGTATGGAAATAAAAAAAAAGAGTAAATAATTATTTTACTTATTTTTGTAATAATACAGTATACTTACCTATTACATAAATTATAAAAAAATCTTATACTTTATATAGGAACTTTTTGCTATATTTTTACAATGTACATATATTATTGCTACTTACTTGCAAAGTTTTTAGGTAGGTACCTATAACGTAATTTTTTTTTTCAAAAAAATATTGTCAATATCGGTCCGCGTAGTGAGGCATGTAATGATTTGTTCGTATTTAAAACTAAACACCAAAATTTATAATTAAATCTGCTTTGAAGAAAATGTAAACGTGTCATAAATAATGGCAATATCTATTGCTTATAAAAATGTTAAACGTTCGTTGGTAAATGACAAAATACTCGTAGAATGAATAATTCCTGCCTTTTTATGAAAAAAATAATTTTCACAATTACAAGTATTCTTAAAATGAAACGGAAATCATAAATAATATGAATCACTTTCACTCATAAGGAAAATGAACAATAGACCTTAGTTTCATCAGAAAACTTAAAAGTGTCGTAAATAATTATATTTTTACATCACAGTATATGAGGAAAATCATTTGCCACCCAGACCTAGATAAATCTCACTCCAAGAACCCGGGCGCTTCTGCTAATTCACCAAACGTAGCGAACATATCGGGGTGTGGCAGGAGTGTTGGTTATCCAATAAATGGTTCCCGGTGCGGCGATAAACATATCCGCCTCCTAAATTGTAAGTAGATATAGCGTGTAAAAACACTGCACATACAAGTATATCGAATTTTGATATTCGTCAGTATTCATTCAGGATTGAAATGTTCCTTGAAATGGCTTTATCCGTGTTTGATGACTAATCTGAACAGCCAAGTACATTTTCCACATCTCCTTCCCCTCCCCATTACCTTCAGCCTCACAATATAACAAAATTGGGGATGCCATAGTCTCATTGGCTCGAGACGGTTGGGAGCAATTGGGACTCCTATATTCAGATAAAAAAGTTATATTATATGCAAGTAGGAATCTTTATCGGTTTTTCGCTAATCCGACTCCATGTATAAGCATGTCGTATTTTGTTATTATCGCATGCTCCTTCCGACTCCTTCGGAGAGTCGAAATTATTGTTAGTAAAAATATTTTTACAGCGCATTTTCACTGAAGATGCCTTCAGATATAAGAATATGGACTTTGTTTGTAGGGCTGTATATCCTACTTTCATGATTACTTGAAGAAATAATCTTTTAGGGGATCAACTGTCGGAGGGATCAACTGTTGGGGGATCAAATGTCGGGGGTCAACTATCATAGGGATCAAATGTCTGGAGGTCAACTATCAGAGGTATCAAATGTCGGGGTCAACTATCAGAGAGATCAAATGTCGGGGGGTCAACTATCAGCGGGATAAAATGTCGGGGGTCAATAATCAGAGGAATCAAATGTCAGGGTGTCAACTATCAGAGGGATCAAATGTCGGGGTCAACTATCAGAGGGATCAAATGTCGGGGGGTTAACTATCAGAGGGAAAAATTGTTGAGGGATCAACTGTCTGTAGACCAACTGTCGGGGGATCAATTGCCGCCGGACCAATTGCCGGGTAACCATCATTAAGAGTGAACATGCCGCAAGTATTCATGCAGTAATTTCCATTTAAAAAAATACACCTATATAGTAATAGGTGTATTTTTTTAAATGGATAATTTGTTAAATTAATCAAATTAACCCACCACACCTGGATTGCTTTTCAAAATCCTTACCCTCAACCACGGAGGCCTTCGTTTTGATCGGAGTGCTTTAAAATTCTTTAAAGATTTAATGAAAAACTGTCTGTAAACAAGATGCAAGAGAATATAAAAATCTGAACATAATATTATATCTTGTTGGGTTATAGTTGTTAGGCATTTATACAATAAATAGCTACACTTATCTACATACTTCTATACATCATAAACTCGGTGCTTCTAGTTAGTATTGTTACATCTCACTACCTTTTCCTGTAGACCTGTCATTTTTGCTTATTACTCGCATCAGTCATCATCAGACATTAATTGACCCTCACTGCGTGAACATCTTCGTATTATCGTACTATTCCGTACTATTCCGTACTTCGTACTATTCCTAGTCCGCACTTTCGTTCTTCGCCGATGCAAAATAACGTACCGCAAATAATATCTTACTAATATTATTAATGCGAATGTTTGTATGCATGGATGTTTGTTACTCTTTCACGCAATAAATACCGAATGGAATATAAAAATTCTTTCACTAATCGAAAGCTACATTATTTGCGAGTAATAAAGGTTATGTATATTGGTAAGCTCTGTCGTTATGAATAAGCTGTGGCGTTATGAAATTATTTATTATACGTTTATTGTCAATGCGTGTTGCTAAGTAAATGTTGACGTGGGCTGTCATTTTGTTATTTGTTTACGTTACTATGGAGATTTCTTTGATAGAAAAAATTCAAATATGAGTATTCTTGTATGAATATTTAGTGTACAAATATAAAATAGGTACTAATCTATATTTTGACCTAAGCCAACAGCTGTAATAATATTATAAATGCGAAACGGCAAGAATGTGATTGTCGATTGATTGGTGGAAGGGGAAGGGGGAGTGGGGGGGGGAGTGGGGGAGAGGGGGGGGGGGGGGGGGCGAATATGCGAGCGAAGCCGGAGGCAAAAGCTAGTAATTATAGAAAGTACAAGATAAAGCCAGCCAAATAGAAGAAAGCGCCATTCGTTTCGCAGTAAGTCATTTCTCTCCTTTCCTTAGTATATTTTCTACTTGTGCCGTGGTTAAAACGCACACATTTCAAAGTTCCTTCGACATAAAAAATCACGTAAAACACACATCAATAAAATGAGATAAAAATCATTACATAGTTCGTCATTACTGACACTAATGTAAAAATGTACGCGAAGTTGAATGAGAACATTTTACAGGCAGTTATATTTGGTTTTCGCAGAATCAGCGTTTTGTAGAAGCGTCGTAGATTTGCTTTGTTCTGGATATCTAGAAAAAATCAGATTATAAAAAATGGTGAAACATTATTTTTTTTCAACACCAATATAAACTTCAACACAGTTATCCCAAAAATAAATATATTTTACCAATACGATCAGATGGAAATGCCAGCAAACGTCCAGTTATCCGTCTTGTAGTTCTGATTTCGTCCTGCAGAGCTTCGATCGTTGCCGTTAAACCAATTGTGTTTATAAGATGATGGAACACCCAAACAAATAGGCTCACTTTCTCCTTGTTTGACTGTAAATAATAATAATAAGAATAGCTTATTCCAGAATGTATGCAGGGGAAGTGCAATGCAATACATTCCATATTTTGAAATAACAAAAGAAAGACACAATAAAATGAGTTTAAAAAAAAATAACAACACATAAATTAAATAAAAAACGAATAAGCGTGAGAAATGAAACCTTTTTTTAAATGCTTTTTTTTTTTTTGTATATACTAAACACTAAAATGAACTAAAAGACAGCCGTTTACGGAGGGTATTTCATCGCCTCCCGATTCCAGATGGCCATCAGGGGGGACTCCATCCAGGCAGTCATGGCGGTGATGATTCGTATTCATCGATTGGCGCAGTCTACGCAATAAACTTCCCATGCGGTGGCGGATAAGTACTCGGAAAGTGTGCACTCGTCCCTCCAGAAACATTTCCGAAGCACTGCAGTATGTCGGTAGGCTTTACATGGATTATTAAAATTGAATGACATTGGTAGCGAATCTTTGTGAAATTGCACTGTGGTTGAACTTACTGATCTCTCGAGTTGCCCCAAGCTTATAATTAAATGCAACATAAAAAGTAGTGGTCCAAGAAGAAGCTGAAACACAGGACAATGTGATTTATCATTTTAATAAGCCATATTATTTTTTTTAACCCAGTTTGAGTTGCGCCGATGATATTATAACGTAGGCTCCACCGGGGTAATTGGCCTTTAGCGACAAGCGACAGCCGTCATCAGGAGACGGCATCACCGGACACCTTGGTGGGTGTGACGTCACAGATAATTTTCGTTATTGAAATGTTATTTCTCGGTACGTAAACAAATTAGATATACCGCTATCTGTGTTTTTTTTTGCAAAACAAAGACAATGCAATGCCCATAAACAAAATATACTATTTAAATTTCTTGTTAAGGCGATCCACTAGTACAGGAAAAAATCGAAATCGGAATTCACGCCCTTTTATGGGAGGAGTTTAAAAATACTTGAGAAAAAGCTTTTGGAAAGGTTGGAAAAGATATATGAGTTTTTTTTACATGTTGATTTCGTAAAGGCCTGTAAAAAAACATTAACTCCTTTTTTATGCATAGTTTATTGTAATAAAACGGAATTTTTAAATTGATTTCACGAAAACAAGCAGCGCGGACCCTAACACCTTGTTTCTCCGCTCCGTCCGGAGGAGTAATGACGGAGGAATGGGGCGGCTGCCGGTCGTTCTGCGGTGGACGGTATAAGGTTCACTTTGATATAACAAATTCGTCGACTGCCGTATTGTCGCCGTGATGTCAAAAATACCAACGCGAAAATGCATATTATATTTTATTTCGTGAGGTTCGGGCGTAAATTTCATTTTTTTTGCGACAATTATATAAGAAACTGAATTTGCCACATTATGCAATAAAACCATATCCGAAAAAGTGTTAATAAGTAGGAGAGTTTGCACTTAAAAATGTTTTTTATAGACCTAATACTTTATTTTTTTCTAAGCTTGTTAAAAGACTTATTAAAAAAATTACCGATATTTTTAAGGGCCAAGGTATAAAGCGGTCAAATTTTCAAAACAAAAACATACGATTTTGTATGATTTTGCATTATTTAGTATGGTTTCATCTTAAGTTAAATTATTTTTATTGACAATACGCAGCTGAATTTTCGAATGGCGGGTAAATTAATGGAAGATATTACTTGTTATTTGGGCCAGTAAACTGGTGTCACAAGGGTACAAAATACGCGTGACTATTATTATTATATCGTATTCGTTTTAAATAAAACAAATAATAAAACTTACAACAATATTGAATTTATCATTGATTAAGGATAATGAACCCATTAGCCTGTCGAAAATTCTCTCCACATATTCCATGTCCAGTCCTTTAAAAGTTTGTTCATTGCTTGTAAGTTCAACTGCCGTAAAATGAAATACTTTATTTTTCAAAATCCAAAGTAAAGGGTTACTATCTATTTCATAATATTCTGGTCTCTTGGATGTCTTAATCAATGACATATTCAAAATATGTGCGTACGAACTACATATATTTATCATGTTGCAGAATTGGTAAATTAAAAGGTCTGTAATAAATACCATTCCATAAAGCCATAAGTTCATACACACAACCCACATTGTTATTCCATCCGGAAAGGTAGTATAGTATGTAAACATATTAAGAACAAATTGGAAAAACATAAAAGAAATGTCAAATAAATGAACGAAACAAAACAAACGATTTCTTTTGCCTATGAACCAATTCAGGTTAGGTACCAAACGCTCTATTTTATCAAGCAGGATCAAAATTTTCATAACTGTTTTGGATCTTGTGTTGGAGACCAAATTCAATACAACGTTCAATGCCATCACAAGATAAAGTAATGCATTTGCTAAACTATACAAGGGATAAGCCCCAGTTTGTGTTATGTTGGCGAACAATCCAGGGATTATTAATAGTGACCCAGTACAAAATATGCCACAAATAAATATTATTTGCAAAATTTCCATCAGATTTAAAGTTTTTATTTTATCCCCAACGAATTTATAACTTTGTAGCCCAAATATTGTGTACAGATATGGAAACGGTTCCAATTTGTTTTTAAAAGCTTTAGTATTACACATTTGATAATTCATTTTAGCTTTTGTTTCTTTCTGTACAAAACATGACCGCGTTGATAAAATTATATTTATTACTGTTAATTTAAAAATTGTTTTGTACTTGCACATAATTATCACCCATACACGATACGGAAAAGTTTCAAGCACATTATTTGAATTGATAATAAATAAAACATTTAGGGATCCTAGTTCATTACATTAATTGAAAAACGACGATTAAATTGAGTTATTAATGTTATCTACTGAATATTTCTTCCTATGACATTGTTGTAGCAACAGCACATTATACAGTAGTAATGATGTAATTTCCTCGACTTCTCTCCTTTATATTTTCTTTAAACTTTTCTCCTGACTGTGATCATTTTTTTTCTATGGCTCTACTTACGTGCATTCTATGAGGCGAAAAAACCCTATCCACCTGTCGCATAAAGCCGGGAATACACATGACTGTAGCTGGCACACTTGTATAAAAGCTCCCTACACATGGCACCCACTATCATGTGTGTACGCTAACTGGCATGCCTGTATCTGCCACGCAAGTAGATAGCATAACATTTGATTTACTGGCATCAACGTGAGGGAAGGGACGCGGGGGCATGCCAGTAGCTTCTTTTACTCTTCTTCGTCTCGTCTTCTTTGACTCTTCGTTTTTCTCTTACTAAATTAGCTACACATTGTACTGCCAATTGCAATACGATTATTATAAGCAATAATTATTAGCCTGAAACACTCATCAACATTGAAAAAATCTCCGAGAAAAGATAAATGCCGCCGACGGGACATGAACCCGCGTCCTTCTGATATCCGGTCAACTGCTCTACCAACTGAGGTACGTCGGCTTATCTCCCACCCACCAAATAATTCAATAAATACTAGTGTTGCATTCAACAATTACTGCTTTTTACATTTTTCACCTGAAAACAACCAACTTTATTTTTTGTGAGAAAGGCATTACAAGTGCTAACTCTCCCACTAGATGGCGTCGAGAATAAATTATGTCTAAATTTTTTGGCGAAATACTTTAACTTGTCAAATATTAATTATTATTTTTAATTGGTAAACTAATGTTTAAGACAAGATTTTTATGCATTGCACAAAGGGTAACAATTATTATAAGCAATAGTTATTATAATAATCAATAATTATCAGCCTGAAACAATCATCTACATTGAAAAAATCTTCTGAGAAAAGATACTGGCCGCCAACGAGAATTGAACCCGTGTCCCTCTAATTGCCGGTCAGGAGCTCTGACCACTGAGCTATGGCGGCTTATCTAATACCCGCCAAATAATTCAATATATACTAGTGTTTCATTCGACAATTACTTATTATTACATTTTTCCAACTGAAAACAACCAACTTTATTTTTTTGAGAGAGGTATTGTTAACAATAAATCTCCCGCTAGGTGGCGTCGAGACTAAATACGTCTGCATTTATTGCTGAAATACTAATTATTATTTTTAAAATATAACATGTCAAATATTAATTATTATTTTTAATTGATAAACTAACGTTTAAACAAGATTTTTATGCATAGCACAAAGGGTAGATAACAAATATTATAATCAATAATTATCAGCCTGAAACACTCATCTACATTGAAAAAATCTTCCGAGAAAAGATACTGGCCTATAGATACTTATAATCAATAATTATTTGCCTGAAACACTCATCTACATTGAAAAAATCTCCCGAGAAAAGATAAATGCCGCCGACGGGACCGATTATACCTGCAAATCTACTGCAAATAGCTTGTCGACAGGAAAATAGTGTGGACAAAAACATAGTACAGTATAAAATCTCTTACAATAGAAGAAAAAAAATACAATTTAATAAAATACGAGTACATAATAAAAACATAAATAAGTATAAAAAAATATTAAGACAACGTCTAAAAAAAAATAAAAATGCATGAGGAGTCAGTTAATACACAAAATCTGATTCCAATGGCCATGTTTTTAACAATAGTGCAAATTTAAGTGTCGAGCAACATTTTTTCAAATCATATGGCAACATATAAGATGTAAGTGGTACAATGTATTCAAAAGTTCGCTGGCCATGTTTATTAGAAAATCTAGGTACTGTCATACCTTCATTTTGTGTAAGCCTAGTATTGTACACGTGATCCACCATTGTTTTGTATGGGCTATCTAGGATATGTTGCATACAGATTTTATGCCAAAAAAGAGCTCTAATAGGTAAAAAAATGTATGGATTTATATATATTATTGTGATATTTTGTCGCTGGTCATAAACTGCTTTGCTGACGAGTAATTTGACCATGGCGTTTTGAATTGACTGTATATGTTGGATATTTGTCTTACATGAGACAAACTAGCTTGTGTATATGTCTTGCAATTATAGGCATGCAAGGACTCAAATTGCATGCAAGTTTAAATTGCATATGTATCCACATTCCGCCTGTAACTTCTACATGCCATTAACAAGCATGCACGCTATTGTTCCATTTTACAGGCATGTGTATCGCCGCCTTAAGCCTCCATTAAACTCTCCCCTTCTATATATTTCGATAAGTGTAGAATGTCTTAGAGCACTCTAATATTATATATATCCATATAGATATATGTCCCTAACTTTATCTATGCTATTTACGACCTTGAACGTCAATTTCACGTGATTAAATCTCATCATACGTTGTAATTTTTTTGTTTCATAATCTAGAGAATCTAATAACATTTTATTGTTTTTGTATCCCTGGTTCTTAATAGAGCGTTGAGGTCAGAATTGAATTGGGTCAATCAGATGCGAACCTAAAATCTATATCTTTCTCCCTTGCAATGTTTTTTTCTATTATCCTTGAAACTAAACCCTTAAAACTTGTTCCTACATAAACCCTAAATAGTAAGTACCTACTCAACCTGTTATTATGGAGGAGTCTGAAATCAAACAATGGCAGGACATTTAAAAAACATTTTGTTATAATTTATTTATTTATTTACAAACAATTTATTATCACTCAACACAGAAAAAACTTACTTTATTCCATTATCTCTACAAGAAGATGAACAAAATAATTTAATTAAAATAATTCATTCCAAAAATTGTGCAAATGACGATACATGTAATACGGACTGCGCTGAACTTAATCATGAATCAAATGTAAAATATCTTGGAATCCTGATAGATAAAAATGTTAAATGAAAAGATCATATCAATCTCACTGTGGAAAGAATAAGTAAACTTATCTATATATTCTATAACATACGAAATATTTTAAACAAAAAAACTATACAAATTGTCTATTATGCATTAATTCAGTCTTTATTACAGTGCGACATTATTGGGTGGGGAGGGGCCTTTAAATCTTCCTTACAGCCCAAAATTATAATTCATAGAATAATTATAAAAATCATCCTTATGAAACCATACGACTTCCCTACTCGGGAAATTATTTCGGGAATTTAATGCATCATCAATCATAGAATGATTGAAAATGAAAATGTAAACTGTCAAAACGATATTCAGTGCATAAACTGCAAAAAAATGAATGAGAAACTAAAATTACAATTGCCAACTGACCATTATGCTTGGAGTAATGAATGCTCAGTACATTTGAGAAAAATTGAAGCTGAAAAAAAGAAAATCGATTTTTTATGCCATTAAAAAACTCCTCTAAAAGATGTCAACCAAATAATTGCAACCTGTACTACCAAAATGTCAGAGGTCTAAAAACCAAATTAAGTTTACTTCAGTCTACACTACCAATGTTTCAACATGACTTTGTACTACTTACTGAAACGTGGTTAGAGCCAAATATTCACTCTAGTGAATTAGGTTTCATAAATCATAATGTGCATAGATTAGACAGAAATTCATCGACAAGTGCTAAAAGCAGAGGTGGTGGGGTTTTAATCGCTATAATCAAGAAATACAAATCTAACTTAATTACAACTAAACATAAACATACTGAACAAATTTTCTTGCAAGTAAATGTTGCCAGGAATAAAAAGATTATTGTGGGCTGTATTTACATCCCACCAAATTCAAGCAATGAAGTATACAGGTGCCATAGTGAGGAAGTGGAAGTTATATTAAAAAGGAATCCTAGTGCGACATTTTTGCTCGCTGGTGATTATAACCTTCCAAACGTGAATTGGGTGAACAGTGACGATAATATCAGTGTTAGTGAGTCTGGTCGCATTATTCTAGACATAGCGTTATTCCTAGGTCTTAATCAGGCAAATACTTTACCAAATGTAATTAATCGTACTCTTGACTTATGTTTTTCTAACTTACATTCACTAGAAATTGAAGAATGTAGTGAGCCGCTGGTGCCCACTGATGTTTATCATCCTCCACTAGAAGTTATTATCTCTAATAAACATATTAATACTTCTAAACTATCGTTCAGTTACCAAAAATTTTTCAAAACTGATTACGCGAAAATTTGTAATTATCTTCTCTCTTTTGATTGGTCATCTATGCAATATGATGATATCAACACATCTACTAATGAATTTTATTCTGTTTTGGAAAAGACTATTAGCATGTATATTCCAACCATGAAATGTAAGCCAAAAACCTATCCAAAATGGTACTCCAAAGAACTTATAAATCTCCTTATCACCAAAAAACTTAAACATAAAGAATATAAATTACATCAAAAATATTCTGATTACATTGAATTGAAAAATAAAAGAACCTCATGTAAAAGAATGTCTATGATCTGCTACCGTAACTATATAAATGAAATTCAAAACTCTATAATAAATAATGTTAGTTAATTATTATTTTTAATTGATAAACTAACGTTTAAACAAGATTTTTATGCATAGCACAAAGGGTAGATAACAAATATTATAATCAATAATTATCAGCCTGAAACACTCATCAACATTGAAAAAATCTTCCGAGAAAAGATACTGGCCGCCAACGGGAAGTGAACCCGTGACCATCTGATTGCCGGTCAGCAGCTCTGACCACTGAGCTATGGCGGCTTATCTAATACCCGCCAAATAATTCAATATATACTAGTGTTTCATTCGACAATTACTTATTATTACATTTTTCCAACTGAAAACAACCAACTTTATATTTGTGAGAGAGGTATTGTTAATACTAAATCTCCCGCTAGGTGGCGTCGAGACTAATTATGTCTGCATTTTTTGCTGAAATACTTTAACTTGTCAAATATTAATTATTATTTTTAATTGATAAACTAACGTTTAAACAAGATTTTTATGCATAGCACATAGGGTAGATAACAAATATTATAATCAATAATTATCAGCCTGAAACACTCATCAACATTGAAAAAATTGAATTCCCGTTGGCGGCCAGTATCTTTTCTCGGAAGATTTTTTCAATGTTGATGAGTGTTTCAGGCTGATAATTATTGATAATAATATTTGTTAATGTTAGTTCTTTTTGGAAATACTCAAAATCACTTAAAGAAGATGATTCTGATTTCCCGAGCATTATGCACCTAAATGGCAGCCATAGCAATAATACTGATGGTATTGTGAACTTGTTTGCAAAATTTTTTAAAAGTGTTTATTCAACAGACTCAAATAATGCTCCTGTTCCAACAACAACTCTAGATGAAACTCTTGATATTTCACAGTGTACCATAAGTCTCTCTGATGTAATTACTTAAGTTAAATTCTTAGATATCCACAAATCTGCGGGACCGGATAATATCCCTACAATATTTATTAAATAATGTATTAAAGTAATTGCTCTTCCATTAACCAAACTTTTTATTTGTCTTTATCTAGTGGAATTTTTCCCGATAAGTGGAAAATTAGTTATTTGACTCCAATTTTCAAAAAGGGCGATAAAAGTGATATTTGTAATTACAGACCAATATGCATTCAATCCACCATACCGAAACTCTTTGAAAGCCTAATACTTGACAAACTTTTTACACAAATAAAACCTGTAATATCACCTTACCAGTTTGGATTTATGCCGGGTAGAAGTACTCTTTCTAACTTGATTATTTATGAAAATTTTATAACTAATGCTTTTAAAGAAAAACTACAAGTAGACTCTGTCTATACTGATTTTAGTAAAGTATTTGATTCAGTTTCCCACGAAATTCTCATTTGGAAATTAGAAAAACTTGGTATACGTGGCAATTTATTAACCTGGATTGAAAGCTATCTTACTAAAAGACAACAAATTGTTAGAATAAAATCCTCTTTGTCCGAAAAAATGTATGCAACAAGTGGAGTTACACAGGGTTCACACCTTGGCCCAGTCTTATTTATCTTGTTTATAAATGATCTAACAAAAGTATTTCATGATGAATTTTTCTTACTTTTTTCTGATGATATCAAAATGTTTAGAATTATTAAAAATATTTACCATTGCAACATTCTTCAAGATAATATCAACAAATTGTTTATTTGGTGTAATGAAAATAGACTCTACTTAAATATCTCGAAATGTCAAGTAGTTAGATTTTCTCGAATAAAAAATCCAGTGATCTTTAATTACAACATTGATAACAATACTCTTGAGACATTAACACAAATTAAAGACTTAGGCGTCACTTTTCAATCAAATCTTTCATTTGTTAACCACATAACAGAAATTTCTAATAAGGGCTTAAAAATGTTGGGATTTATAACTAGGCTAACTAGAAATTTTAAAAATATAAAGTGTATTAAACTGTTATATTTTGCATTTGTTAGAAGTCAACTTGAGTACAATTCTCCCGTCTGGAACCCATATTATAATACACATGTACAAGCTGTTGAAAGAATACAAAATAAATTCTTTCGTTTTCCAAATTTTAAAATGGGTAGTCCAGCAATTATGTTGAACTACAACACTATTTTAAATGATATGAATATGACAGACAGAAGAATTTTCACAGACTTGGTATTTCTTTATAAAATTCTAAATGATTTAGTTGATAGTCCATTATTGCTTGAATTAATAAGCTTCCGGATTCCTCTACGTAATACTAGAAGTCAGGATTTATTTCAGTGCAGAAATTCTGGAACTAACTACCATATGTATTCCTCTTTGCCCAGAATACTAATGGAGGGAAATAATTTTACCAAGTCTGTGGACATCTTCAATTTATCTTTAGACAAATACAAGATGCTGTTACTGAGGCAGTTCAGTTATGTAAAATAAATACTGTATATTTCTTAGTAAAAGAAATATATACCTTTTATATTTATTGGTAAAAGAAATATTTAGTATTTATATTTTATTTAATCAAGTGTAATTTTTAAATTGTATACGTAAAAGCCCCGAAAAAGGGCGTAAATAAATAAATAAATACATAGAATTGTATAAGAGAAACGCCTTATATCAAATTTATAAAGAATATTTTATTAAAAAAATTCACCCCTCAGATAGCATAAGCAATAGATTTAAAACTAATGGCTTAACAGCCATCCCTGTGCTTAGAACAACCACGGCTCAGCATCACTATTTGTATGTGGAAGATGGTACAATATATTATTGTACAAAAACAAAATTAATATAATGGGAACATTGAAAAATATGAAAAATTTAAAATGCAAATTAAGTCCCTGAAATTGGATAATGATATATTGTACCCTTAATTTAATTTACCCTTACTTAAACTGTAATATTTAATTTTTAAAGTATATGTATATACATACTGATATTGTCCTTCTAAAACTATTTTTTCTAATTTATGTACCTTTGTCAACTAATATTTGTATATATTTCATAAGTTCTTTGATCATTGTTTAAACATCTCATTAAACCACTATTAATTTTTTTTGCATGTTCATACTCCTCCTACAAATACGAGCTCTTGAGCTCAATTTATGGAGAAGTAGTAATATAAAATGAATTATTGTATAACCTTGCACATGTAATCATTTATATTGTAAAAACAAAATTCTTAAAATAAATAAATAAATATTTTGAGTAATTCGTTAGAAAGTATTGGTTTATATGAACTATATCTATTTGTGGCAATACAGGCGAATTCTGTATGCTGTGAAATGATTCACCTGGGGTCCTACATGTACCCACTATCTCACTTTCATACTCAAAATCATTTATTTCCATAAAGTTATTATTCCGGTCATAGGCAGCCAATCTGGAATTAATAATTATGATTATTGGGTACATTATAAACAAGCAACGTCAGCTAAAGTACGAGTACCTATAATTATTACAAATACGATACAATTAATGTGTTTTAGAAGTACAAGAACGATGTTATGTTCCAACCACTTAGCTTACCTCTCGATTAGAACTTCTTTCTTGCCAACACATTTTGCCTATCTATTGTTTAATTCATTTTTAACTCCTTCACAGTCCAGCTACCTTATTTATCCACCATTTTTTAATAGTACTTCCAAAATGCACACGCAAGCAGGTACAATTAACTAACTAACCATCACGCCGTTTCCCCGCAGGGGTAGGCAGAGAGGACGCACCGCAAAACCTGGAAAACATATCAATTATCAATGACAGGTCTACAACTACACCAGCGCCGCAAAGCGGGAGAAGTTAGCACAGCATTCTGCCCGGAAACTTGAGAAACGTGGCTTATTAAAGTACATTGAAAAGGAGTTAAGATTAATGAAAGGTATGATTTTTAAATAAGTTTGTTTTTAAAGCCCTACGTTCTACCCTAATTTCTGGATATTAGTGAGAGCTGAGAGAAGTTTATTCCAAATGAGCGGGTCAGTTACACGAAAAGATCAATCGTAGTAAACGGCTCGATTTGACATAGATAGTTCTATTAAACGATTACTAACATCTAGATCTGCTAACCTTAGAGTAAGCTGTCTGTCAACCCACCTTTATCCTACCAACTTATTACAGAGAAAAATATTTGCTATAAATTATTCCCAGTGAAGCCGTCACAGTTATACATACCTTTTTAACGGTGACTGGACAACTCAGAAACGTGTTATTTCAACACCTCCTTTGAAAATTCATTCAAAGTGATGAAAAAAGAAGTTACGTTATGGGCTATTTTTCGATTTTTTTCAAATTATTTTTAAGGGGGTGTGGAGTTGCATGAATCTGAGTTGTCTTGGAACCCCTTTTTACTGCCGGATTGTCTATCAATTAATAGAATTAGGGATAGGTGGTTCTTAAAAATGATAAGGTTTGACATTTTTTTATTTTCTTTCCATTGCGATGATATGCTTATCACAAGAGATAGGAGTTTTTCATGCTTTAGACGCCAGAAAAAAAGCATCCTATTGAATAATTTGGAATACGGTTTGAATTACGGAGAAAATCAGTATACTGGAAATCTCTATCAAACGAAATTAAGACACGGAAGATATCTGTAATATTTGAATTTAAACAAGTTAAGAATTAAACTCACATAGCTAAGCTGTTAACTCGCTAAGCTATAGCTAAACTAACAAATGCTTTGTGATATATCTTTTTCTATAACTTCAAGTATTACATTAGTCTTATATACATATAGTTAAATCTCTAATTAGTAAATGTTTTCATTCTCAATTTACATTATGTTCATTTGACAATTTTATTATTGTATTTTACAATATTTAAATGTACAACGTGAAGGGAGCACAAATGTTCTTTTTTACAATTGTTTCCAGGGGCGTATCTACCGCAGTATCAGCCGTATCAATGATACGGGGCCCCCGGTCTACAGAGGCCCCTAACGTGTGTAAGTAAAAATTAGTAAAATGTTATCCATAATATCACTTAATCTCTTGCTTCCCGGGGAAAAAAACATATAAAAAAAGCTGTCATACGTGCCTACAGAGTTTTCACTTCAAAAATGACAAAAGTCAAAAAAGGCAATCTCTTTTTTTCCCGTGTTAAGCATGCGTCCAAAAGTTAGCAACATCGTACATCGGTTATTGCGGGATTGCCTCGTTTAAGTCATTCGTTTAACGGGGGAATCTCGCAATAACCGATGTACAATGACAAACCACGGAGAGCAATATTTACGCGTTTTCATTCCGGTTCAAACATTATTTATTAAATTGTAATGCAATACAATTTTGTTCTTCTGATTATTTATTAATTAATTAGTTTGATCTGTGAAAAGAATGAGTAAAAGGAAAAGAGATTATCCTGGTGGAGCTATGAAAAGAAAAAGAAAAGGGAGGAGATTATTAAAAAAATGCCCAAAATTTCTTAATTTTTTCAGCAATCACCTTCTGTGAGTGATTTAGATTGCAATGGTAAGTACTATCTATTTATCTACCAATAGCGAAAGGTGAATTTTGTTTTTTGAAAGAACAATGGCAACCTTCAATACATGAAAATACATATTGAACCGAGCAATAATAAAGGCCCCAACTAATTTTGATACAGGGCCCCTCCAAGGCATGCTACGCCACTGATTGTTTCCCTCTTAAGCGGGTGCAACAACTTTATCAGGTACGGGGAAAGGTGGATAGGTAAATGAAAAGATGGTCAAGGCAATGGCTTTTGAAAAGAAGTCAGTATTCCCATTGAGATTATTCTGAGAGAATTCAAATAATACTGAGAGAATTTATTGGGGAACTAGGCGACCTACGCAATTACTTGCGAATAGACGATATATTGTATAGTCAATTGATGGATTTTTGAAAATTCATAAATGAGTTATGTTGTAAGGCCGGAAGTAATGAGGAGGGGAAGTACATAGATAAGAAGAAATAGCGGAGGGCTATTTAGATTTGATCAACAAAAACGAAAAAGGCCAATTAAATTACTTTTCATTTTTGATTGGTGTTCTTACACCAGGGCAATATCATTGAGAGCGAACATGCCTCAAGTATACTTTATATTATTTCCAATGAACAAATTGTAAAATTAATAAAATTAAACTTGAGCACGCCGGTATTTGAACCCACTGCCTCCGGATTGCTAGTCGAGATCCTTACCCTCAACCATAGAGGTCTTCGTGTTAGTGTAATTGTAAGGGTTGATCGGAGTGCCTTTGGGGTCAAGGGCAGATTTAGGGGGGGGGGGGGCACGGGGGCACGTGCCCCCCCCAGGACGGAATTTTTGTCAAACTCTTATCTCGTTCTGGCTGGAATTGCGAATTTTGTTTGTTGCATTCCATTCATGCACTTGCAAATGAAAGATGATAATCAGCGTTTGCGGGAGCGGTACGGTCAGGGGAAAGCGCGGTCAGAAAACCCCCCCCCCCTCCCATTAAATTTGACAAACACAAATTTCGACTTCATAAAAAATTGGTCCATCCGGGGGGGGGGGGGGGGGAATTGTGCCCTTGAGAGGCACCCCCCCATCGGGTGGCACCCGAGACGGGCTGCCCCCCCTCCGCCCCTTGTGCCCCTCCCAGAAAATAATCCTGGATCCGCCCCTGTTTGGGGTAACGCTTAGAACCGATAGGATTTTAAGAATCTTATACAGGTATAGAATTAAAATCACACTTTTATTTTCAAAATTCTTTAAAGATTTAATGAAAAACAGTATGTAAATAATATGCAAGGGAGCATCAATAGCTTTTCATATTTCTAAGAATAACATGAGATCAAAATCATAACATAGTTCGTCATTACTGACACTAATGTAAAGATGTATGCGAAGTTGAATGAGAACATTTTATAGGCAGTTATATCTGGTTTGCGCAGATTCAGCGTTTTATAGAAGCGTCGTAGATTTGCTTTGTTCTTGATATCTAGAAAAAATCAGATTATAAAAATATTAAGACATTATTTTTTGCAATACCAATATAAACTTTAACACCGCAATCCTAAAAAAAAAAAATATATATATTTATTTTTTTACCAATGTCATCAGTTGGAAATGCCAACAATCGTCCAGTTATCCGTCTTGTAGTTCTGATTTCGTCATGCAGAGCTTCGCTCGTTGCCGCTAGACCAATTGTGTTAAAAAGATGATGGAACACCCAAATTAATTTGCTCACTATCACTTCGTTTGACTGTAAGAAAGTCATTATATGAATAAATGAAATTTAATGGCATCGAAAGCTAATATTCGTTAAATTTCACTGTTGTTGTTAACTTACTGAATCCCCGAGACTCGACAAGCTTGTAATCAGGTGCAACATAAAAGGTATTGGTCCAAGAAGAAGCTAAAATACATGAAAGTGTGATTTATAATTTTAGTCACACTAATGTTGTCTAATTTTTTATAAGCCGTTAATTCCGTTTTTTTTTTCATTATAATAATTTTAAGGCCCTGAGGAAAATAATTTTCCTAAAGGCCTATGTCATCTTTGTGGATGCTGTAGAGGGTATTTTAGAGGAGAGGAAGGAGTGACCGTAGGACATAGTAGAGAGGAAACACATAGGCCGGCAAATCTTTCCAAAGCAGAGCTGTTGAACTCAAGAATGAATCTCAGAAATGATCATTGTGACAAATGTTAACCGTGTACAAATGTTGGGCACGTGTTTGACGTGTTTCCCGACTATGCATCGGTGCCGAAGGGAATCAATGACGCAAGTTCTTCGGAGCATCTTCCATTGAAATACCGGTAGAACAAACACATCATTCTCACTTAACGTCTGTGCTCTAAGGATTGCAATCCGTTTGTTAAGATAGGAAAATCTGTGAAACGGACAGCCCATTTTTGCATTTTTGTACAGAGTTAAGTGTCTTTAAGTAGTTTGCGACTCCAGACCGGAGGTGGCTGTCAAATTCAACCATAGGGCGCACTTTTGATTTGTACAGGATTAGCAGTTGTGTATTATTAAAGTATCTGAGAGCCCTGTATAGTACTCCCAGTTTCTGAAAGACTAACTTAACTCATTTCGAAGGAGCCCCCGTACCCGAGCTAGTCAGTCTTATATTAACACCAAGCATAGCAAAGGAGGTTTTGCGAGATAAATGGTATTATGTCAAAGGTTTCACCTGGGTAATTGGCCATTAACCACAAGTGACAGCTGTCACTAGGAGACGGCATCACTGGAAAAAGTTGGCGGGCGTGACGATTTTCGATTTTTCGACAATTTAAAAAGCTCGTACTTTAAATCGTCATTGAGAAATTATTTTCCGGTAAGTAAATAAATTAGAAATAACGTTAACTCTGCTATTTTATGAATAACAAAGCTGAAATAACCTGATGCCCTTGCACAATACTATTCTTTTAAATTTCTTATCCAAAAGTTAGATTTTTTTATTTAGTTAAGTTAGATTAATTTTCGAACGACAGAAAAGCAAGTATACTAACGGAATAGGGTACTCATGTATTATTTGAGAAAGTAAACTGGTACCCAGTAGAGATGGGTAAGTTCTGCATCTTGCCGGAGGCCTCCGAGACATGCTTCCTTTTAAAAGTACTTAAGTTCTTGGAGCAGGTCCCGGAAACCACTCCCGACTCGCGAATAGCTCGGACCGACACGCACGAGTTCGAACGGTGCCGTATCTCGGTGCCAGAGCGCGCAAAAGAACTCGAATGCGCGACCCGCTCCCGCCTCGCGAGTAGCTCGGACTGAGACGCAGGGTTATACCGGAGCCGCAGCCCGCCAAAGAACTCGAACGCGCGACCTGCTTCCGACCGTGGCTCGGACCAAGACGCATGAGTTTGAGCGTAGCCGGCGAACCCGGGACTGCGAGTTGCTAGAACCGCCGAGTTTCGGATTTGGGTAGGAGTACTGGACTGGGTTCTCTGGAAGTAGTCGATTTGAAAAAGGAGTGGGAGTAGGATTCGCTTCCTGCAAGGAACCCGGATTCAAGAGCCCACTCCAGCTGAACCTACAAATCGCTAGTACCCATCAGGTACAAAATACGCTCGATTATTAAATATTATATTGTATTCGATTTCGTGTTAAATAAAATAAATAATAAAACTCACAACAATATTGTATTTATCATTGGTTAAGGACAAAGCATCCATTAGCCTGTCGAAAATTCTCTCCACATATTCCATGTCCAGTCCTTTAAAATTATGTTCATTGCTTGTTAGTTCAACAGTCGAAAACTGAAAAACTTTATTTTTCAAAATCCAAAGTAAAGGGTTACTATCTATTTCATAATATTCTGGCCTCTTGAATGTCTTAATCAACGATATGTTCAATATGTATACGTATGAACTATATATATTTACCATGTTGCAGAATTGGTAAATTAAAAAGTCGGTTATAAATACCATTCCATAAATCCACAAGTTTATCCAAATAATTTCCATCGTTACTTCATTCGGTAGGGTATACAGAAACATATTAAAACCAAATTCGAAGAACATAGAAGAAATGTCAAATAAATGAACGAAACAAAACGAACGATTTCTTTTGATTATGAACCAATTCAGGTTAGGCACTAAACGCTCTATTTCATCAAGCAGGATCAACGTTTTGATAACTGTTTTGGATCTTGTGTTCGAGACCAAATTCAATATAACGTTTAATGCCATCACAAGAAAAAGTAATGCATTAGCTATATCAAACAAGGGATCACCCCTAGTGTATGTTATAAGGGTGAACATTCCAGGGATCATTAACAGGGACCCAATACAAAACATGCCACAAATAAATATTATATATAAAATTTCCGTCAGTTTTAAAGTTTCTATTTTATCCCCAACAAATGTATAACTTTGTAAACCAAAAATTGTGTAGAGAAATGGAAACGGTTCCAATTTGTTTTTAAAAGCTTTGGTATTACACATTTGATAACTCATTTTAGCTTTTGTTTAGTTCTGTACAAAACATGACCGCGTTGATAAAATTAGATTTAAAACTGTTAATTTATAAAATTGGGTTGTACCTACAAATTATTATCACCTAAACAAGACACGTAGAAGTTTGAAGGTTATTATTTAAATTGATAATAAAATAAAATATTTAGGGGACTTACAATTAATTGCATTAATTGAAAAAAAACGAATAGATTGAAGCAATTATGAAATGTATTTTTTCCTATGACATTGTTGTAGCAACAGCACATTATATAATAACTAGCTGGTTCCCGGCATGCGTTGCAATGCCATAATATTTAAATAAATACATTATTCTCCCGGAATCACCTTCCCGTGCGTCCCCGTTCCCCTCCCGCGTCTAATACTTTCTTACGTTTCTAATACTTATATTTTTAAACTCGTGATATCTTTCGAATGGTATGTCCGAATTGAATAACTCAAAAAGTTACATAAAGGTATTGAAGCATTCTTGAATATGAAGTAATTTATTTTGATAAGGACTGAAACCAAGATACAAATAAAGAGCCTTTTCAAGCGGCGACATTTTATTTAAATTTTTTAAATAAAATAACACTTATTGTGGCATAACTACAATAGTTAGACATATGCTGTTGTGACACTTTTTGTAAAAAATAATGTGTCCTGCAAAGTCGTCTTACATTATTTTATTCTATCATCAATAGTTTTCGCAGCGCACGCGATGTAAAGAATATTTTAGGTAATTTTTTTACACCTTGGGTTACATTATTGGAGTTTTAGTAAAGATCCTTATTTTAAAAAAAATATTATATATCATATGTCACCCGGGGATAGTATAGCTTCTCAACAGTGAAAGAATTTTTCAAATCGGTTTAGTAGTTTCGGAGCCTATTCAATGCAAACAAACAAACAAACAAATCTTTCCTCTTTATATAGTGTAATAGATAGTAGATAATGGAAAGAAGATAAAAAAGTGACACACGCTTGTCTTTTTTAAGAACTATCCCTAATACGATTGAGATATAGACAACCGTCAGTAAATAGTTATGTTATGAAGAAAAAAAATCGAAAAATAACATATTACCTTTTATTAGGGTTCTCAAACCTACCTAACCTAGGTTACGTTTAAACGTTTGACGGTTATTAATTTAACCTTTTTTTCATCACTTTAATGGTTTTCTAAAGGAGTTACATGATTCTGAGTTTTCCGGTCACCGTTAAATAGGTATGTAAAACTTAGAGGGCTCCACTGGAAAGATTATAACATAGCAAATGTTTTTCTCTGTAATAAGTTGGTAGGATAAAGGTGGGTTGAGAAATCTTAAGAGGTTATAACTAGAGAAAACCAGAAATACGTCATTTTTAAATCAGATTTTAGACGTACTGAATATTTCCAACAAAAAAAATATAAACTGATTTCGAATGATTGTTCTTTTATCTAGTAAACGTATGTTTTAAATTTTGAGAAAAAAAATTATTTTTAGTATAATAAGGTTATACCATTAGTCGTTGGCAGATTTGTTAAATTTTCAAAAAAGATTTTGCAGTGTACAACACCCATTTCAAATAATATAATCATGCAGTAAATTAAATCAATTCATTATCTGATATGTTTCAGAATTTTTATTTTAGTTTAAATAAAATCATTATAAAATATGTACGTACATGTGTTTCTTGACGAAAATTGGTCCGTTTGTGTATTTATTTGCACACTTACAAACTAATATATTTCAGATTTTTTTACATTCTTATTTTGCTTAGACATTAATGAGAATGATAAATACTGATGACCAAAAAATAATTACAAAAAGTACATAATTTTTATAGTCTTATCATCACGCCTTTCAGCATTTTTGGATGTAGGTATAAATTAAAGCAACTTTGGAATGAAATCAAATGGATATTGATTTATAATATTAAAAATCTGGTATGGAGAATAATTAATCTTTCTCATTGGAACCGCCCTGTAAGATCGTAAGAACATCTTTCGACGAAATTTTCGGCCGCTGGCTGGTTAAACGCCCTTACAGGCTAGTTTACGTTTATTTATATTTTTATTTATTAATGTATTTCTATTCTTTAACATACATACATATTACAGATAATTACATTGGTATACATAGATATCAAGTTAAGTAATAAGGAAAAAAAAAGTTAATGATCCGTAACTGTATATAGGTAAGTACCTAGTAGTATTTTGAGAACACCTCACTAGGCGAACCTGTGCTGAGGTGTTCCCATGTTTTGGAATAATTGAAATTCTGACGACAAAAGTAGAAACACCGTATCCTCCTTGATATTGTCAAGGAGGAGACTGTGGGTCGACCCATGGCGGCAGTATCGTATACTATATCGTATACTATTCGTCCGTAAATATTTAAAAAAAAAAATAAAAAAATAAAGATTAGTTGCAGTTAGGATCTATACATACAATTATACATAGCATCTAGTTTATGTACAAGATACGTGCTAGGACTCATCATACATTTTATCAGTTAAGTAAAATAAAACCTACTTTTTGTGATGTATTTATACGCAGTGGCGTAGCGTGTGGGGGGGGGGGGGGCGGGGGAGGCGGCCGCCCCGGGCGGCACTTTTAAGGGGGGCGGCAATTTTGCCAGAATGTGGACCGTCATTTAACAATTCCGTCCATAACAATTTAGCAATTATGCCAGAATGTAAACCATTTTCATGTTCTGAGTTTAGTTTTAATATTTAACCCGTCTAAGCACAGGAGACGCAAATTGTCCCATACATTCAATAATATTCAAATAAATAAAATTGTATGAATGCCATAAAAAGTGAAGAGAAGTTTTAGTACAATTTTTTTTAAGAAAGGATGTCTGTATTTGAAAGTTTAAGTATATTCTATTTTAAGTACTTAATTCGAATATTCGCAGGTGTGTTCTTTTGGGCCAATTTAAATTTCCAATAAGAACATTTAGAAACATAAATATTTCTATAACCACGTCGGAAAAATTAGTTTGATCTATATTTTAGAACAATTTTGTTTTTTGCAAAAGGATAAATTAAATAGCCAATAAAAATGAACATTTAAAATGCATGGGAAGAACCGGGAATTTTGTGCGCAAACCTTGACAGGCAAAATATTTTTTCGTTATTATTCGAAGGGTTAAACCAGTTTTTGAAATGTAAAATTCCAATTGAGGATTCATCTTCTAACACAATTTGAAGGAAAACATTATCTTATTCGAAATGCAGTTAATAAAATTCTACGCTGCCAGAATCAAAGAAAAAACATCTTAATGTTCTTAATGTTCCCACTTTTAATTCGCCGTATACAGACTTAATTTAAACGAATTTTGTGTTGAGAATATAAATTTCCAGTTGTGGATTCATCAGCTGACATATTTCGAATGAAAACATTATCTTATTCGAAATGCAGTTATAAAATTCTAGTTGCAGACTGTGTATGTGCTGCCAGAATCAGAGAAAAACCATTTTCATGTTCTGAGTGTAGTTTTAATTCGCCAGGTATAGATTTAAATTAAACCAGTTTGGTATTCAGAATGCAAAATTCCAGTTGGATTCATCCGCTGACACATTCCGAAGGAAAAAATTCTCTTATTCCATGTGCAGTCGAAAAATGCTAGTTGCAGACTATTTATTAGTTGCCAGAAACAAATTTCATGATCTGAGTGTAATTTAAATTCACCGCATACGAGCTGGTTTTGTGTTCAGAATACAACGATAAATTAAATAACGAGTTGCAGATTCATCGTGTACCGAGTGAAGCTTTACATTTTTTGAGTTGCATACCAAATGCTGCAAAATTCTGAGAATTTGATTGTTCCGTGTGTAACTATAGGACTCTAGCGCAGAATCATTCGTTGTTAAAACCGAGATTGAAATCCTTTTACATAAATACCATAGACAGCAGAAGCAACTTTGTAGTAGAAAATCGACTTGTATATATACCTAGGTCGTAATAAAAAAATATGATTTCCACATGCACCCCCCCCTTCCCCCCTCCCCCCCCCCCCCGCCGGCGCTTGAACCCATATAAGAGGGCGGCGAAATTTTCCTCCGCCCCGGATTTCCAAATCGTTTCTAAATAAACTGATATCCACGTGAATACAACCCAATATTTGAAAGTATTTTATTTATACAAAATATTAATTTTGTTGTAAATATTTATTATATTTGTAATGCGTGGTTGGTGACATCAGAATTCAAGAGTAAGGCTGGGCTAAGGCTTCGATGCAGGCCGCGTAGCATGTGCCCAGCAGTGCAGTGCAGATTTTGTTATGTATGGACATAATATATGAAACGACATACGCTGAGAGGCAGAAACGTGTCTGCACTGCACTGCGACGTAAAGGAACGGCATACGCTGAGACATGGGCGTAGGCATGGTGGGGCAAGGTGGAGCGTTTGCCCCACCCTGGCTGGCCGATGCATGACCTCTGAGATCATCGACGAGTCGCCTTTTCAAATTTACAGCTGCAGGATGGTTTTCCCTTTTTCCGTTCATATTTTTTGTATTCATAAAGCCTATAGCAGGAATATATTGTAGAAGCCTCCTTTTTTCGGTACCTACTCTAATTTTTTTTTTACCCCACCCTAAATCAAATGCTGGCTAGGCTCATGTGCTGAGACGTAGGCCACGCAGCACGTGCAGGGGAGTTTTTTGCGGATAAAAATTACCGGAGAGCAAAATTTCATTTACACTTTTTACTCCAAATAATGCTAGAAATCACTGAATAAAGGAAATTAAATACGTCCCTTAACATCCAGTATATAATTTTTACATATTCGTATTTTTTGATGTGAGGAAAAAAATAAATTATTTGTTTCGCGTAAATATAATAGTATGTACTATAAATATGCATTACCATAATACACATTGGACACTAAATAAAATTAAAAAATGAAGAAACGCAACACAGCAAATACACCAAAAACAAATTACGATAATTCATAACAGATCTTAATAAATGTTTAAGACACAAGACATTCTAACAAACGACCATCGCATAAGCGGTCATAAGCCGAACTAAGCCAACTGAAATCACCCCCACATGGACACTTTGGACGCGCCACTTCAAGCCACCGCGCAGAAAAGTCTCACAGTGAACTGCGCTGTAAGCCGTTTTCTCACTTTCGGTCTCTACTTTTCTGCGCGGTGACCAGAAGTGGCACGCTCCGAAGTGTCCATGAGGGTATGCTAAACTGAATGGCCTGCGTCGCCTGAGTCGCAACGTATGTTGGTCACTGATTTCTGCACATTCTGCAAATTCTGCAGTGCACTTTCTGCGCGGCCTGAATCTCAGCATATACCCAGCCTACTGGTCTCTTAAGGGAACAAAAACACACTGCTGAATGTCGATTACCAGTTAATCGGAAACTCAACTCAATTAATATAATATTTCGATTTCATCTATCAATATTGTTACTTTTCGAAAACCTTGTAGTTTTAAAAATAATCTACATTATTATTGTGTCATTGGTATTCTGGCCTTATGGGCATTAAAATCGCAACATAGTTAGTCATTGTGCCCACTATAGTAAAAATAAACGTAAAATTGAATGAAAACATTTTGCAGGCAGTTATGTCAGGTCTGCGATGGGTCAGAGATTTTAAAAATCTTTTTAGTCCTAATTTCTGTTGACGATCTGAAAAAAGAATAAGGTGTTTGAAGCTATTCTTGACTCACGATGTTAAATTTCAGAGAAAAAATATAGGTGGAGATATAAAAATGTAAACGTAGATAAAAAAAGTTTTTTTTTCTAAAATATCTCTCCAACAATAAACGCTTTTTTACTAGTAATAAAGGAAATTATGTTTACCCAAGTCATTGGAGAATGCCAACAGTCGCGCAGTTATTTGTCTCGTTTTGTTTATTTGGTTAAGCAACACTTCATTAGCTGCAGCCATGCCAAAATTATTCAGTAGATGATGCATTATCCACAAGTAGCCAACTACTACCACGAAGGCAGACTGTAATAAAATTTAGATAAAATTCAACACCTTATCGTTTTAAAAGTTACATTGAGTCAAACATTTTTAAATCAAATATTAGAGAATTTCCAAATATAACAGATATTTAATACAAATGAAACTTACGCAGTCCAAGATAATTGGCACCACTATAATTGTATGTAAAATGAAAGACACTGGAGTGAGAACCAGCTGCAAACAAACAAAAAATAATTATCTATTGACAACAATACAAAATAATTTCATGCCTATAAATTTTATTTTTTTAATCCTGTGGAATAATATTCTTACCATAGAGTTATATTTCATGTTGATCAAATCTAAATTATCCTTTATTTTCTCGTAAATTTTTTGTATCTTTTTTATATCAAAATTTGTGAAAATCAGTTCATCATTTTTATTTTGTTCCACTGTACAGCAATGCAGTATTCTATTTTTCCAAAAAAACATTATCGGATCGTCAATCATTTGATAATATTTCGGCTTCTTTAACATCTTGCAAAGTATAATGTTGAGTGTGTTAGAATATGAGCTTAAAATATTGACCATGTTACAAAATTGGTAAATTAAAGAATCCATTGCTGCTATATAAATAAATACCCAAATGTCTCTGAGAATTTTTATAAAATCCGTGTCGCCTTCTGCAATGGACCCAACCATATTGCAAATCAAAAATGTGAAGTCGATTAAGTGCACAAGTACAAAAAACCGACTCTTCTCATGCATAAATGTATTCAAATTTGGTACTAAATTTTCAATGTTGTCTAGATTCTTTAAAATGTGGAAAAACAAATTAGAATTTATATTCGCTATCCAAAACGAAGTGATGTTTATGACTCCTGTTAAATTGATAAATACAAGCGCCAAACGGTATAAACCACCGCCTTTCGGTAGCGTTACAAAAGAAAGGGTTGCACCAATGCTCAGCGCGGAATATAAAATTAGTTGTAATTTTGAAAAGCAGTGCAATGTCATTAAACGGTTGTTTCCCCGAATTCTGTAACTTTTTATACTTAAAACTGTGTCCAAATACTTTAAAGGTTCAATTTTATTTTTGATCACATTTGCATTGCTCATCTTAAAATATTTCGGTCGCCGCATCTTTTTCAGTTTCAAATAAACTTTCCTTGGAATTATGTTTGAATGTTTGTGGTAAGGAAACACACGACTTCGTGTCAATCATAAATGAATTATTACATTGATAACACGACACGCTTTTGAGTTTTTTGGCATAATTAAATGGTCACGCATATGAAAATATTTTATTTTGGTAGATGGATTGGACAGTTAATCAATGATACGCGTTTACGTGAATTAACTATGTTAATGAAGAAATAAAATCCTAAATGGATCACAATACGTCAAAATTCATGGTTATCCAAATAATGTAAGTTGTTTGTTTAATCTTTTTGAAATATATTTATAATAGCAATAACCTATAATACCACAAAGTTCAAACTTTTTTTTTGAAATTTTCATTAATTCAATAAAATAAAAATAAAAATTTCATGCAAGTAGGTACAAAAATATTTATTTTTGTGCTACCATAATATATTTTATGCTAGGGTGTCCCTGTGTTATGGCGGGCAAATTTTACAGATATATTGATTACTAAATAATACAATTTATTGATTATAATAGTATATTAAAATATAAGTGGATAAACAGGTCTTTAAAACACGCGCGATTCTTTGAACACGACGGCGTAGCCGAGTGCTCGAAATAAAGCAAGTGTTTTAAAGACCAGTTATCCACAAATACTTAACGCTATTTTTTTATTGGTACACTTTGAAAACATAAATATTGATATTATTATTAAAAATTTGGAAATAAGAACTATTAATGAATTCGTGATGTGACATCACAATATCTTGTTGTCATGGAAATGAAAAACACAAACATGAATTTGCAATCTGTCACATAAGATTAATAGTTGACATCACAGTTTTTACTAGTTAATGTGTGTTGTAAAATGAGTTCTAACATTGATAATTTAAATACCAAAGCAGAATCGCGGTTAATACCTGAAAAATCCAAAGACGTTTATAAAAAAGAATATGAAAGGTTCATAACATGGATGGAGGAGCAAAACGTAGTAGATTTAGATGAACGAGTTGTGCTTGCTTACCTTCAGAAAACGTCGGAACAGTACAAAGCATCGACTATGTGGGCCATACATTCGAAATTGCAATGTCTGTTGAGGATTGATTTAAAGGGGTTGATTTAAAATCATTTGTGAAAGTGCATGCATTCATGAAGGCAATTAGCAAGGATGACGTTGCTAAGAAGGCGTATGTATTCAAAGAAGATGATTTGCGGAAGTTTTTCACGGAAGCACCGGACATTACGTACTTAGTTTTGAAGGTGGTAGCCATTTGCGGAATCTTTGGCTCTTGCAGAAAATGTGAATTGTGCGATTTACGCTTATATGATATCAAAGAAGAAGGAAGTGTATTGCTTATTACCATCCGACCACCTAAAACAGTGAAGGCTCGACGTTTTACTGTTGCCGACAGTGGTGCAATTAATTATGTGCGTTTGATGAAGCAATATTTATTATTGCGACCCCAAAACACAGACAGGGTTTTCTTACGGTATGATAAGGGTAAGTGCACCAATCAAGTGGTTGGTATTAACACATTTGGATCATGCCCCTTACAAATCGCACGCTATCTTAAATTAAACGATCCTGAGAAATATACAGGACATGCGTTTCGACGTACATCCGCTACCATTATGGCAAATAGTGGCATGACAATTGATCAAATCCAACGACAAGTAGGATGGAAATCGGCAGCTGTGGCGACTGGTTAGGTGGAAGAGAGCATTAGAAATAAGAAGAATAATTCAAACATTATTGGAACTGCCATTAATGGAAGTGCAGCCTCATTGACTTCCGAGAATACTATTAATTTGAACGGCATTTCCTCCGATTTAAAAAACGGAGGTATTAATATTTCAAATAATACAAACTGCTCTTTTCACATCCATTTAAATAATTAGAATGTAAACGATGTTAAAAAGAATGTAAACTTTGAATAAAATTTTTGAAACATTTGTAATGTTTTATTTGACGTTTAAATATTCCTGTCAGATTTATAGTTAAAAGTTGACATTTAGACTTCACATTTTGTTGATTTGTTGATGTTGCCATGGTAACTTTAAAAAACGAGCGTTCCATAAAGTGCGATTTAAACACGCTAGAGCGTACTTTAAATGAGTAAAAAAGGGCACCAATAAAAAAAATTATATTTTATAAATCAGATTGATATATTTACATGAATTCCACAAAACCAAAAATATCTCCTCTTTTTAGGTATTAGGTATATCTGTTATTTCCTCCAAGTTTTTCGAAAAATTCCAAATTTGGAACACTTAATTTGAGAAAGTGAATATTTTTCTGAATGAAAAAATTACCAATTTTTATAAGAAAAACTTTCTTTTTATTACTTTTTTGAAGGTTATTCCCATCAGTGAAATATATCATATTAGAATAAGTTAACAATAATAATCTAAACGAAAGACAATGGTCGCAACTGCGACTCGAACCCAGACCTCTCCGTCTAACCGGGACGAGCGCGTTAACCAATTTCGCTATTGCCACCTTCTGTCAAACCGTCATATTTGTCATTCTCATATTTTCAAATTTTAGAATTAACATTATTATCAACTAATTATTTTTTCTCCATATTACGGGCAACAACCCTTTTCATTGGAAACGATCATTATAAGAATTGGTTTGTAACCTGGATAGCGTCTCGGATAGATATATCCGAATTTATTTAAATGGAACAATTGACTTTTTATAAAAGTCTAAATGAATATTCAATTTTTATAAGAAAAACTTTCTTCTTATTACTTTTTTGAAGGTTATTCCCATCAGTGAAATATATCATATTAGAATAAGTTAACAATAATAATCTAAACGAAAATATGAAAGAGAACAAGACACAGAAAAACAGAAAAAAGACAATGGTCGCAACTGGGACTCGAACCCAGACCTCTCCGTCTAACCGGGACGAGCGCATTAACCAATTTCGCTATTGCCACCTTCTGTCAAACCGTCATATTTGTCAATCTCATATTTTCATATTTTAGAATTAACATTATTATCAACTAATTATTTTTCTCCATATTACGGGCAACAACCCTTTTCATTGGAAACAATCATTCTAAGAATTGGTTTGTAACCTGGATAGCGTCTCGGATATATATATCCGGAGAAAAAATAATTAGATGATAATAATGTTAATTCTAAAATTTGAAAATATGAGATTGACAAATATGACGGTTTGACAGAAGGTGGCAATAGCGAAATTGGTTAACGCGCTCGTCCCGGTTAGACGGAGAGGTCTGGGTTCGAGTCCCAGTTGGGACCATTGTCTTTTTTATGTTTTTCTGTGTCTAGTTGTCTTTCATATTTTCGTTTAGATTATTATTGTTAACTTGTTCTAATATGAAAAAATTACCGATCGAAGAAATAAATTACATAATAAATCCTGAACAGTAAGTAATTATTTATGATGGTATGAATGTTAAAATCTAAAAAGTTACATTAACTAATATTACATATAAATGTATTGTGATATGTAAAATATTATGTATATTGTACATTTAAATATAAATGATGATATGTAAAATATTGTATCAAAATAAATATAAATAATCTAACACAATTATTAAATGTATTGGCTTCTTTATAAAATCCATAATTTATTAAACACTTTAAAGTGCTTTGTGAGTGTTACTGTAATTTTGTTTTTTTAATGATTTATACTGTACTTTTGTTAAAAACATTTGCTTGTCGATGGAAAAGCAGTTTAACAGTTCACAGATTTAATACTATTACATAAAATACTGCATTACAAAATTAACTGTCCTGAATTACTTTAATTTATCACAAAAATCGAGGACGACGATAAAGACGACGTAGAGCCCATTCAGCAAGAACCATTTACTATTGAGAATGACGATGCCATGGATGAACAACGCTTGCCAGGACACTCACGTCCAAAGAGGATAAAAACGTCAATCCATATATAAACATGAGAGAGTAACATGATGTTACTGAGAACAGTGATAACAATGAGGTTTATAATTTTATGATCAAATTATTAAATTATCATGAGTAAAGACCGGATTATATGCAACTAAAAAAGCCCAAAATATGCATGCAAATATGCAATAAAAATAGCTAAAATATGCACGAAAATCCATAAAAAGGGCCAAAATATGCAACATGAAATAATATAGGAAGTCGTATTTTTAAATATTTTATTTTATTTTAGTAAGCTATTAGGTAGTTCCAAAGGATAACAAACGTATTTTCGAAAACATCAATTACAAAATGTACTTAAGACGATCCACTAGTACAGGAAAAAATCGAAATCGGAATTCACGCCCTTTTATGGGAGGAGTTTAAAAATACTTGAGAAAAAGCTTTTGGAAAGGTTGGAAAAGATATTTGAGAATTTTTTTTTTACATGTTGATTTCGTAAAGGCCTGTTAAAAACATTAATTCCTTTTTTATGCATTGTTTATTGTAATAAAACGGAATTTTTAATTGATTTCACGAAAACAAGCAGCGCGGACCCTAACACGTTGTTTCTCCGCTCCGTCCGGAGAAGTGTTATAAGTAGGAGAGTTTGCACTTAAAAATGTTTTTAAGTGTATAAATTTTAAGTGTTAAATATCCGAAAAAGTGTTTATAAGTAGGAGAGTTTGCACTTAAAAATGTTTTTTATAGACCTAATACTTAATTTTTTTCTAAGCTTATTAAAAGACTTATTAAAAAAATGACCGACATTTTTAAGGGCCAAGGTATTTTCTACACGCAGTATTTAATTGAAGCATCTATAATACTTCTAAGCGGTCAAATTTTCAAAACAAAAACATACGATTTTGTATGATTTTGCATTATTTAGTATGGCTTCATCTTAACAATGAAATTTACAATTTACCTTTAAAAACTTATATGAATAATTACTGTTTTAAATGTTCTGTAGACAAATTGTGTCTGCGATCGCTTAATATATTTTTGTAAGCGGAAAGGAGCGTTTACGTCTACTGGTGTGACTGGACAGAATTTAAATTTGGGTGCGATTTTTGAACTTATTTTGCCGGGCAAAATTTCACCTGCCCCGTTGATGAAGCTATCAATTTGTCACAAGGGTTCAAACCCTGGGTTATTTTTCCATAAGTTTTCAAACTTCGAGTTTACTCGGGAAAGCTTTGACAACGAGGAATTCATAAGGCGGATTTTCTTCACAACCTGAATAGATTCAATCAACGCCAATCCATGAGTTTCAAGCGTTTTGATTTTTATACTTGCAGGTATGTGGCGAAATGAGTGCTAATCATAGCTAGTTTTTTTTTTAAATACTAGTATCGTCAAATGCTTCTTTTCACTGGAAAACTGCCAAAGCCTCTGCACTATCGAAGTCATTGATTGGTGTCACTATGTGAGGCATCTGAACGATGAACGATATCGAGCGTAAATATGCATGATCTCAATTTTTTTGCTAAAATATGCAACTTCTGCCTAAAAGGGTCTAAATATGCAAATGCATATGCAAATATGCATTTGCATATAATCCGGTCTCTAATCATGAGACAATCATCATTATGATTAGAAAATACAATTTTTAATTTTTCAAGTAATATGATTTTTGTCTAGTTTATTTAATAACTGGCTTAAGTGTGGTTAGACATATTATTAGGCCAACAAACAAAAGTTGTGTGTCAGTAATAAGATAAAAACAGCTTTTCTGAAAATGACTACATTTTACGAAAAAACTTAAAATTGCTGTAAATATTTACTTGTTGGGGATTAATTTGCATATGTATTCATATTCTAAAAGTAAAATTAAATTGTTTACAACTTCTTTCTATGATGAATATTTTAGACGATATATATATTTTTTTTTTTCATGAGCCCCACACAGGAGGCCCTGAGGAAAATAATTTACCTCAGGGCCTATGTCATCATTGGGGATGCTGTGTGGAGGGTTTTTGGAGAAAGGAAGGAGAGGAGAGTTCTGGGAAAGAAAAGGGTTTAAGGAATGGGTAGGAATCTGGGGTTCAGTGTATCCTGGTTATCCGCCTTCAAGACCTAGACAAACTTCACCCCATGAACCCGGGCACTCCTGCTAAATCACCAAACGTAGCGAACCACTTGGGGTGACCTATGGCAGAGATGTTGGTTATCCAATAAAGGTTCCCGGGGCGGCGGTACCCATTCCCGCCTCCCATATTGAAGGATATGAAGTAATGTTTGATAAAAAATGTGAGGTAAAATGATTTTTTTCGAAAATATCTACATTTGTGGAGCGTGTAACTCAAAAACGGCTGGGATTTAGAAAATTACGTATCGAATAAAAGTTGTTCATAGTGTTATTAGCTTTTACTTAGTATAAAAAGTTTTCCTCTGCGACGCACCGTTTTCGAGATATAAACGGAAACCCGAAAATTGGGACCTTCCCCCCCCCTCCCCCTCCCCCTAGCTCACCACCTGGACGTCAGCACTTTTAGTATGTTCACACCCTAAGCACCCTAAACAAGTTTCTGAAGGAACCGCTTAGGTTCCTGCTCACTCACTCTACACCTCCTTTTGGACCATTCATTGACTGGACTAAAGCGCCATTATGCTACTCGTAAATGTTCATGAGAGCTGTTTGAAAGTTTAAAAAAATCATAACTTTGAAAATAATAATCTGATTTTGTTGCCGCTTGAAAATGGTAAATTCGTTTATCAAACCTAATCGTTATACATATTTTTTAATAATATTAATAATTCCGAAGATAATAGCGCTTTAGTCAAAAGTGCCTAAAACTTTAGGCAGGAAAAATGACCTTGCGCAGGATTATGTTATTTTTACGCGAGGATAAATAACTAAACTCTTTGTACTACACATTAAAAGGAGAGGAAATATCTCTCACGGAGTAGTGAGGAATAAAAGCTTACCATTTATTAGAAAAGTAATAGATATTCCAAGCGATAATGGCTAATGATCCACCGTATGTGATATCTTGACCGACATAAAGACTTACGGACATGACGAATACATAATTATACTATGGTCATTGGGGTATTTTATTGGCTTGAAAAAATAAAAAAATATTTTTCAAAAACCCAGATTTTATTATATTTTCATCGCTTGAACCAAAGTTAGTTTCTACAATTTTAACTTTTCAATAATGTTAATTCGAAATTAAGAATAGTGTCATGTTATAAACGATCAGCAAATAACGATATATTAAATAATAATAATTAATCCTTGAAGGGTGAAAGCCCGGATAAATGGCCTACACTCTGCAGGCCTACAGATTAAACTTTTCAATTAATATGAATTATAATAATTTCGTATTCTTCTACAAGTTAATAATCAACTTACTTTTTCTACTCATCAATATGTAGGTACGATTGTTATTTTTGGAGTCGGTGTCAGCCATGGTGGTTTGTCGCGCGTGCGACACAGGCACATTTCACCTATAACTATGTATGCAGTTACAAACCTACCTTGGCTGACACCGACTCCAAAAACTTGTAGAAGAATACGAAATTATTTTTTTTACTTTTTAGTGCATTTTTTTAAGTCGTTTTTTGTTTTGATTAATTTTTTGTTTATTTTTTTTATTTTTAGTGACGAGCGTGCGTAAATAAGTTTTACTTCAAAAAAAGAATCATCGAAATCTGTTGGCGTAATATTGAGTTATTCGTCCATTTGTCACGCACATAGGTACTTATTGCAAATTTAAGACTTATATGGTTTTTTCTGGATGCCATTGTCAGAACTGGACCAAATTAAAATGGGACCACACGGGAAGCACCAGCTTTTAAATAAAAAAAGAATCATCAATATCGGTTCACCCAATCGAAAGTTCAGAGGTAACAAACAGAAAATAATAAAAAAAATTGTCGAATTGAGAACCTCCTCCTTTTCGAAGTCGTTTAAAAATTAATACGCTACGATGAGCAAATAACGATATATTATAGTTAATAATCAACCCTTGAAGGACGAAAGCCAGAAAAAATTGAAAAAAAATAACGATGAACGGCCAACACTCTGCAGGCCTACAATTTTAATATAAATTAAAATAAGCATGAAAGTTGCAGCTGTTAATTACAAAAATACAAGAAACTTTGATCGACTGTTAATTATCATGTTCTGGGTCTTCAAAGTCTGATTCCAAAAGCATATCTTTAAATATATTAATTTAGAATTGTTTATATTCATTGTGATAACGACATGGAGTGGTGGAGGGGAAGCTGGGAGGGGGGAGGGGAACTCGGAGGGTTCGCGGGACGGAGGAAGGAGGTGAGTGGAGAGGAGAGAGGGAAGGTGGAGGAGGCGGAATGCGAACGCGAGAGGGGAAAGGGACCCGAGAGAGGAAGGGAAACGGGATGAATGGGAAAGGACACGCAGGAAGAAACAATTTCTTTATTAAATGGTATAGCAACGCATGTCGGATGTACCAGCTAGTATATTATTGAAATGGGTAGGGAAGAAATACTAATGTGAATTACATAATTTATTATGGTAGGGAACATATGCTTAAGTAACTTCCATAGCCATTTCATGGTAAGGAAAAAAAGCTTATTCTACATGTTATCCTAAAACATGGAAGGTAATAAAAGCTTACAAACAATTTGGAGAAAATACTGGAAAGGAAGAGTGATGTAACCTTCCACCACACATAATCTAAGATGACTTAAGTTGCACTCATATAAAAAGACAATATTTGCTGTCATTTAAGTCTACACAATTTCTGACAAAAGCGCAATGAAAGTGCTCAGATCGCAATGAAACTAGGACCAATCGACGCAGAAAAAAAAACTAAGTCTGACTGCATATATAACTCATTTTCACTCGATGTGGCGTTTTAGTCACTCTTCCTATCGAGCGTCGATATTTTTTAATTTTTTGTTTAATTTCAAGAATTTTGATTTTACAATACAAATGATTACATGTGCAAGGTTATACAATAATTCATTTTATTTTCTACTACTCCATAAATTGAGCTCAAGAGCTCGTGTTTATGGGAGGAGTATTTACACACAAAAAAAAAAGAAATAGTGTTTTAATGAGATGTTTAAACAATGATCAAAGAACTTATGGCATAAATACAAATATTACTGGACAAAGGTAAATAATTTAAACGATTAATAACATTTTTTTTCTCTGTACAGTTGGTAAGACTGTTCATCTGTGCAGAGAAGTCAAGAAGGCAATGGCCTTGACTTCGCATTCTTTGACAAACCACGGGTGATTACATCACATCGCCATCTTTATATTATTTCTTCATGTAATCGTTAAAATCCATCAGAAAAATCAGAGGCTGAAGCCATTTATTCATGATCTTAAAACCCTGGATTGGCACTGGACTACCGTAGAAGACTATGATTTTCATGGATCTCGAATTCCACCTTTTGCGGACGCAGGCACCGTACATTGTGCCCCTACTCCTTTCGACTACACCTAGAACCAGATGCGATTGCAGAAGACTGGTGGTCTTGGCCGTGATCTATGTTGTCGGCTGGCTGACGCTGCCCTGGGATTCATTGCAAACGTCGCGTCGCGTCGCCAGGAACCGCGGAGCTTGACAGCTCCAGTTCCCCATTTCAGCATCCGCATCAGAGTGCCATTTGCGCCTTTGTAGTATCTTCGAAGGCAATCTGGGTTGCTCCTATTCACATGATCGATCCATTCTATGTTTTTATTTATTTATTTAAACACCCATAGGGCTTTTACGTAGAATGCAGAACATGTTTTTTTTTAAATTACAGTGAAAATAATCAGTTTACAAAATACAGGTAGCATAGTATATGTTAAAAACAAAATAAAAGTTACATAAAATATAAGCTTTAACAAAATACAATAATAAAGCTTTAACAAATAAAATAGGTAACATAAAATATGAGAAACACAATATAGTCTATGAAATATAGGAGTTGACATAAAGTAGGTACCTAATTTTTAAAATTGTTGTTCAAATTAGTTTATTAGATAGGTAGAAATACATAGTTGGAACATAATATGGCGTTTGAAGTTTGCTAAGTTCAAATTATTGACAAATACATCCATATTGTTCAAGTATTTATTACCAAGTTTATGTAAACGTTGTATTGGAGAATGCAAATAATCATAGTTGGAATGAGATGTACGTACATAAAATGTTAATGTTTGTCTAGTTGTTTGTGTAGGTACATGTATATTAATTAATTGCAGGAGTTCACAACAGTCGAATTTAGAGTTTGCTGTTTCCTAAAGTTGGAATATTTAAAATATTCATTAACGACGGATAATTTATGTGCTCTAAAGGGATGTTAAGTTTAAAATTTACGAAACGTAGAAATTTTTCTTTGAATTCTTTCAATAGTATGAATATGAATATTATTGGGCGACCAGACTATGGAGTTGTATTCTATTAGGCTTCTAACAAGGGATGTGTACAATAATTTAATGATTTGTAACGATTCAAAGTTTTTGATTGTTCTTATACAAATCCTAATGTTTTCATACCCTTATTTGCAGTTTGTTGAATGTGGACCGTAAAGTCTAGTTTCTCGTCCATTATTATGCCAAGATCCCGCATTTCCGTTACTGTTTTCAAAATTATTTCATTTATTGAATAGTCTAAAAACAGTGATGTTTTTTTTTCTGGAAAAGGTGAAAGTTTTGAATTTTCCTACATTTAAATATAGAATGTTTTGTGAGCTCCAATTTTTTAGCATGTCTGTATTGAATTGAAGAATTTCACAGTGATTGATGTCATTTATAAAAAGAAGAAATAAAATTGGACCAAGATGACTACCTTGCGGTACGCCACTAGTAGCGGAAAATGGTTTGGATATATAAGATTTTATTTTTCATGTTCATGGTACTACCCATTGGATCGATGGTACTACCTGATAAATCCAGCTATTATATAGTCCAGCCATATAAAATGAAACTAAATGTCAGAGTAGCCAACTCGGCTCTTTAAGAGCCAGATTTAGCTCTTTATCAAATTAAATCTTATTATTTTTATTATCAGCTGGATTCATCCCTGAAATAGGTCACAGTGGTTCTCTACATCTGGTGACTTAGCAGCAGTGGCGTGCACAGAGTTTTTGATCAGGGTAGGCAGTAGGAAAACCGCCAAATTGATTCAAATAAATAAAAAAGAAACTTGCCACAGATGGCTCCCTTCGTACAAGTTTTCGCTAAGTGTACTTGCTGCTGGCTGTAGATGATGTAGGTTATCTAAGCCACTTTAAATATACAAATAATAATAATAATAAATAATCGCTTCATGTATGCGTATTATCACAAGCCAATCAATGGATATCCGAGGTGGCCTTTATAAAAACAATTGGCGTTGTCTCACTTTCATACTTCAGATAACAACAGATGTCACTGTTGCCACTGATTGCCATTTGCTAATTTGTTCCAGAAAGCACTGCCTGATGCTAACAAAAAAAACCCATAGAAGCAAATTCAAACGACAGTTCTACTCAATGCTACGTGCATTTCGTAAACATTGATATTATATCTTGTATGAAGTTAGCTCTAAGCAGAAATAATTCCTGCTTAGCCCGCATTTTAGTGAGGTAGTCGGAGGGCGCGTGTAGTTTTTAGTTACAGTTTATGTCACATTTGTAGTATGCCGTTTGATGTGGCGGTCGCATAGTTTTGGTTGCTCAGCTTTATCGCGCTTATTTTTGAAAGTGTGTATTTATTTTTAGCAATAATTTAATAAATTATAATGTTATTTACATGCTTACGTTTTACAAATACGCTAGGGTAGGCAGTGCTTATGTGCCTATATGGAGTGCACGCCCCTGCTTAGCAGGGGTGTCCGGGTTCATGGGGGTGAGGTTAGTCAAGATCTTGACGGCCAACGCGTTCGCCCATCTCTGCGTGACGGGCTGAATCGGGAGAGATTGGTTGAGGGTGACCTAGCCCAGACCTCTCCAAGTGGATACTCTCAACCCATCGACTTGCATGGCAGACTTGCACGGAGGTCCGTCACTCCTAGACACTTTGACCCTCCGATTCCTATCTACCCCTCATACGTTTTTCTTTCCCAAAACTTCTTCCCCTACCTTTCCCTAAAAAGACCCTCTACACAGCATCCCCAAATATGACGTAGGCCCTAAAGGATTATTTCCTTAGAGTGTCCTGTGTGAAGCCAATGTAAAAAAAATTGCTTAGTTCAGATATTCTACAAAGAACTCATTAACTTAAAGTGATATTTGAAAGTTATTTCCGACAATTTGACTCTTCTCATTTGAAACTCTACCGGCTCTTGTTATTGGCGACACTTTTGTGTGCGTGGTTTGATATAAATAATGGTTTGTGCAATATCATTTGCTTATATTATCTACGCTAACTTTAATCTTCTTTATGACATCACCGCGCGCCGTCGAGATAGCGCCCCTCAACGTCGAGTTAAGGGTTGGTATCCGTGCTTGAGACGACTTTTAGTCCGGCTTTTGAAGAAATATTTCTAATATTAATTTGCGTTTCTAGGCTTCAACTGGTTCAGAAGCAAGATGTAGTTGGTCATCATGCTTGCCAGAGTAAAAATGTATGAAAAGTTGAAAGAAAACATTTTGCAGGCTGTTATGTTGGGTCTACGACTTAATAACATATTGTAGAAGCGCAGAAGTTGCTCCTTATTCCCTTTGTCTGAAAAAAAAAAGGAAAATGTTTTTATTTTTTAAAGTGAATACCGCACTACTGCTCCCAACCGCCTGGAGCCAGTGAGACTTTAAAAAAAATGGTATCCCCAATTGGGGCGTTTTGTGAAGCTGAAGGTAGTTGAGGAGTCACTGGGACGAGAAGGAGATGAGAAAGAGGAAGGTGGGGAAGTACCTGACTATTCAGATCTTGTCACCAAATACTAAAGCCATTTCAATTCTGAATCGTGGTCTTACAACACGGCAAAACTAAGAGTATCTTCCACACTGTAACGCGAAGCAAATATATCTTATATTATTTTGAATGATTACATTTTGAAAACACAAATCAATAAAATTTTCTTGCGCACTCCGGGATTTGAACCCGTGACCTCCGGATAGCTAGTCGAGAGCCTTCCCTTCCTAACTCGATCAAGGAAACAGTCAATGTCCTGAAAATCTATAAATATGTAAATAGATACATATCAACCAGTATCATATTTTTGCTCTGCACCTGGAGCGGATTCTTACGGCGGGTATATACTGCGAGCCGATCCGCAAATAATCATGGGAAAGGAACGACCGCAAACGGTGAATCCCCTGATTTGGGGGTCGAATCCCAGAGTGAGCAAATAAATGTTAATTGTTTAATTTGTGTTATTTTACAATTAAGTAATTTAAGTGGGGTTGTCTATTCCGAAAATTATAAATAAATACGGACAACGGACATTCGCTTATCTTGTCCCTACCATATTTAATAAGATGCCAATGGACGTAAAAAACGAATCTCATTGCACCACTGATCACAAAAAAAAAATTAAAAATGGCTAATAGATCAAGACTATTTATATTGAATTTTGTTTTAATCTTGTGTATAATATGACTATAAGTAATTTGCCTGTATTATATCTGTCTGTCTTTGTACTTTATGCTTTTATATTGTAATTGCTTAAAAGTTATTCTTCTGTTTCTATTTTCTATATTGTGGTATCTTGTTATAATTTTTCTTCTGTGTTATATTAATATCGTTAAATCGACCTGCTGACAAACTGCTCTGGCAGTTTAGCGGGTGCTTAAAATGAAGTATAAAAAAAAATAAAATATATATATATATATATATATTTATATTAGGTATGGTATATAGAATATTCGCGGCACGTTCCAGAGTGGAAGATACTCTCAGTATCATCCTGGTGTAAGACCACCATTCAGAATTGAAACGTTGCTTCAAATGGCTTTAGCCATTTTTGGTGACCAGATTTTTTTTTTTTTTTTACTTTTTTAAAAAGAAAGACAAACATTCCCGGGTTACGAATAACCCAACAATGTTTGAAAATCTCCTACTACCACCACAGAAAGCCGAAAATGTTGCTTGTGTTGTGATGGAGGACTTAGCCAGCCGAGGAATCGAAAATGCGACGCCCAGGTGGGACCCAAGCGCTATGCCCACTCAACCACTGACCGGACGATCTGAATAGATACTTCCCCATCTTCCTCTTCCCCATCTTCTCCCCCTCCCACTACCCCCTCTACCTCACAACATTCCCCAATTTGGGAAGCCATGGTCTCACAGGCTCCGGACGGGAGCAGCTGAGACTCTTGTGAGGTATTCACACATAAAAAAATTAAAAAGCGCACTATTTTTGCCCTAAAGTCATTTCATGTGCTAAAAAAACAACACGAGATGCCATAATATATCATAAAAATCTCAAACTAAACCAAGAGGAAAGGTAGTAGGATATAAAAGTTTTAAAAACACAGGATTAAGAAATCTATATACATTTTGTGGGGAAGCACTGAATAGAAATACAGACACACACCTTCAAATAGAAAGTGCCTTCCATGTAGATTTAATTGGAAACCAAATGACTATGGACGGATGGTTTCACAGAATTGGAACAATTCATCAAAATTTCAAAGTTAACATTCAAGTTCTCTGAAAATTTTATTAAAATTCTGTTATTATACAAGAATTGTAAATTAATTGATGAAATAATAAAAGAACTTGTACAGAACTTAAACAAAACTTGAATTTTAACTTTGATGCATTTTTCAAATTCTGTGAAACAACCCGTCCTCAGTACATGTTGGTTTTAGCCCTGAGAGAGACAATTACAACGCATCGCCCTGTCTCTCTTACATTGGCCCGACATAGTATAGTATGTATATATCCACTTGATTTTGAATTTCTACAGAGACTGCCAGTTTCTGAATTTAAGGACAGGTATATTTAACCCTTCAGGGTTTGAGCTGTATTATTGATACTGCTCATAAAAATTCTGTCAAATGCCGGCGATTTCTCGAGAATTTCCGCATTTCAATAAAATGAAAATAATTCGAATATTTCTGAACGTATCCAAAAACTAAAAACTGTTTTTGAAAGGTGATTAAATAAGCTTTCAAATTGTATCATTAGAAGTAAGCACTTTATTTTTAAAATATTGATATTTTGAATGCAAACATTAAAAAGTTATAAAAGTGACTGACCTTACATTGTTTCCTTTAAAAACTGAACTAAAATAACTGATAACGTAAAAAGAAACTCAGTTTTTAATAATCAATATACGCTTTCAAATTGTGTTATTAGAAGTAAGCTTGTTATATTTGAAATATTAAAATTTTGAATGCAAACATTATAAAGTTTCACGTAACATTTTGGTGAACGTATGACGTCATAAATACGAATAATTTTATCTTTTTTGCGGATATCTATGGAACTCAAATCGTAGTGTAGGGTTGTCTCTTTCTATCACTTTTTAAACCATATATCTCGTCATTATAGTAAGGGAGATAAAACGACTTTTATGAGATAAAACTACTTTTATGAGACCAGACGAGCTGACCCATATATGGATCAAATTTACTTAAGAGGTTAAAAAAATTATATTCTGCTTTGTCATAGATGTTGAAAATTTAATTATGTTATGCTGTAAAATATTAAGATGAACTGTTTGTTTGCGCCCGTTGCCCGTTTTTCCGTTGTTTAAATGCGCAATATGAATATGAATAAATGATTTTGTCCATAAACATCTTAAATCTTTTGAGACCGACTAACAAAACAAAATTTATTGATTTGAGTCATCGATATAATACTGCATGTAACACATGAACATCTTGAAAGATTTGAGTTTGTTTATGGACAAAACTATTTATTCATATTGCGTATGTACGAGCGTAAAAAAATAATTCATATTAATATTTTAATGATAACTTACAAAAAGGTGTTTTCCTAAAATAATTAAATCATCGCCATCTGTGAACGAGCACATTATGAATTATTTTAAGTTATTTTATTTTAAGGCCCAATGGCCAGACTTGGATCACGAAATTCGCCCGAATCGCAGTTCGTGTGTTCTTTATCTTTTTTGGGAATACTTAAAAAAAAAATTCAAACATTGATTCAGATTATTTTATTGTTTAATTTTTAGTAGACATATTTACCAATTTCGGCACTTGACAGAGCCAACAAGCGTCCTACTATCAACCTCGTGTTCTTCACATCATCCAACAGAGTTTCACTGGAGACTGCCATAGCCATAATGTTTATTAAATTGTGAACGAACCACGACCAAACCAGTAATTGCACTGATAACCTCTGAAAACGAAACATTTAGACTAAATTAATATTATTTTTATATGATGCTAATGCTTTGTGACTTGAAGAAGTTACGGTGCTAGCGAAAATTGGTCGGCGTTTGGCAATAGGTTTAAAAAATAAAAGTGACGTTTACAAAGATTTTTTTAAATATTAAATTATATTTTATGATTGAAAAACAAATTAACAACTAACAATAAGAAAATGAAAAAGATTAAGAAAACAGATAACGGTCGCTCTTGGGACTCGAACCTAGTTGTTCTACAGTCTTACCAGAGAGCATCATATTGCAAAGTTAAGACTAGAGAATCTGTGTTCGAGTCTCAGTTGTGACAGTTGTGGTCAAAAGTCAGGGTCTTATTTTATTTTCATACTTTCATTGATACTAGTTGTAAATATTATTTTCAATTAGTTACATTTTCACTAGTTGTAAATATTATTTTCAATTAGTTACATAATCATTATAATAAATTATTATATTTTTATGAAATAAAAAGAAAATACTTTGTTTTACGTCACTTTATTGATATTTTGTAATCTATCGGTTTGTATTTTTTCGTAATTTTTGTAATTTCCGTTTCGTTATGTATTTGTTAGTATTTTATAACAGTCCTGAGGATGGTACGGAGGTACCGAAACCGGTAGTCTACAAAATATCAATAAAATGACGTAAAACCAAGTATTATCTTTTTATTTATTTAAAATGTCAAGTCACAATGTGTTTGCTTCTTTTGAAAAAGTAATATATTTTTGTTAATAAAATACTGTTACGTGTAACTTACATAAGTTCCAATCATCGGTAGGCTTACTATCGTGTGTAAGATGTAGGGAATGGGGCCAAGAAGCAACTGAAAAGAAAACTTTGATAGTGTTATAAGTAACCAGTTGAGCATGATACTCCTACTCTCACTAAACTGGCCCTCAGCTGTCTAGCATCAACCATATATCTAACATCAACCATGTAACTGAATCTCTGGTTCCTCCACATTCCACACGCTCAATCCAATCTTTCGTAATTCCTCCCTAACAACCAAAGAATAAAGAAGAACACGCATTCAACGCTAACAACCCAGTCCTTCAGCCGTCTCTAATAATCCCTTCATTAATTTCTCATCCATCTCTCATGAATCCACTTCAACCCGGACTTCCCCACAAAGAAATACATTTTCCGATATATTTTTTAAGTAATTTAGATAAATTGATTAAATGTTACGGTTATCTATGTACCATGACCAAGAAGAGGACTCACAATATTGCTTTATTCGTCAATCTCGCAATGTTACTAATGTATTTATGCAGTTAGTAATTTTGAAGCAATAACCGTTATGAATAAATGTAGAACAGATTTCAATGGAAATAATGTGCTCTACTAACCACGAAATTATATTTATAATTAGTTAAGTCCAAATTGTCCATCAACATGTCGTATATTCTCATAAAGTCGACCATCTTAACTTGTGGAAATTTCGATTTTTTTTTAGAAGAAATTGTTTTGTACCGCAGTATTTTATTCCTCAAAAAAGTCATCAATGGATCATTGTTGTTATAACTACAATTTAGATCAGGTTTTTTGAATTCATTACATAAGCAGGTATTAATCAGGTTTGCGTAAGAACTAATCATAAGAACGATGGTGCTAAACTGATGTACCAAAAAATCTGTTGTTATAATGTAAATGTACAGAAATAAATTAGGGAAAAAAATTGTAAAATTATCTATGATTGCCGAATACGTTGCCGAAATTAAGTTATAAGATATGAACGAAATGATCGCCAAATGAAAGAACATATTCGTTCGAATTTTGCCATGAACGAAACCGTTCATCCTTGGAACCAACCGTTCAATTTTATCAAAGTTCTTCATGATTTTGATAAACGTAGTAGAATTTATATTGGAAAGCCAAAATGTGATAACGTTTAATGTTCCAGTGATATGAATTAAACAACTAGCTATGTAAAACACTGCTGAACTTTTTTTGATATTAGTGAAAATTGGTTCAACAATAAAAAAAACATCCAAAAGTAAAATAACTGAGTATGATAATTGTTGCAGCTTTGTGATCCAATGAACCACGGTTATATGGTTATCAATTACTCTGTAACTTTTCAATGCTAAAAGCGATGAAACAAACTTGAAAGGTTCAATGTTGTCGACGAAAAGTTTCAGATTTTCCATGCGATAACGTTGGTGGTGCACGTTTTTAAAAGACAACATTTTTGGATTGTTCCGTAACTCGATTTTCTTTGACAAGTTGTTTGTTAGCCGTGTAAACTCAAAATGAAGGAAATAGTACAAGCTTGTAGCCTTGTGAACATAGTCAGAATTTCAGTCAAAAACCTTTCATGTAATGTGAATCTAAATTCAAGATTGTGTCTATTCATTTCTTAAACGGAATACAAAGGGGGTTGGGTTTTGGTGATGGCTTGCTATACAAAATACTTGGAAGAGGCGTAATGAATGATAGACCACCTTTATAATTTTGTATTTTGTAAAAAGCTTTTAAATAAATAAATTTGTCGAATTTGCTTTTGTTGAGATATCTCTTGACTAAATTGAATGATCAAATATTGACGCCACATAAAATATTTCCATAAAGTGGATAAATTTTGATGAAAATAAAAAATTATTGAGTTTTCATCACCGTAAGTGGACGTTGAATAAAGTTTATATATCTAGGTTTTGACGACCATATATTAGAATCCATACATTTTATTAGATAATAATATAATCACGAAATCAGATCTGTAGGTACTTCAATAATTGTATTATTATAAAAATTATTCAATAATACATCGCCAAAGTAAACAGATAAAAATATTGTTTCTTCAAACTTTGCAAAATTACTTTGTGGCATTATTTATTATTTAATTAATAACAGATCACTTTGTATACCACTTTTTAATAAACAATATCGACATGTTTTAATAACAATGTTATCTTCATATTATATATTATATTATAATACATATCCTGAAGAAGATAACATTGTAATTGAAACATGTCGATATTGTTTATTAAAAAGAGGTTTATACAAAGTGATCTGTTATTAATTAAAAAATATTGTTAATGGTTTTTTCTTTATTCATTGGTTTGATGGTAAGGTAGATAATTTGGGGATTTTTTGACCACTGTGCTAGAAACACGCCCGTTTTATGGTGGTCCATTATTATTTTATGATATTGTCTGTGACTTGATTTACATTTTATTTATTTACATTAGCTCTACACGGAAGGTCAAGGAAAAAATCTCTCAGGGCCTATGTCATCTTTGGAGATGCTTTGTGAAGGGTATTCTTAGGGAAGAAAGGAAAAGAAGTTCTATGGCGATGGGTCAAGAGAGTCCGGCTGAAAAGGTCAAAAGGTCCCCCTCAACCAGTATCTCTCTATCTATGCAGAAGGTGGGGAAAAAGCATCCGTCGCCAAGACCCAGACAAACCTCACCCCACGAACCCGGTCATCACTTGTAGTAATCCAACCGTTTTCCCGCCCGTATAAAGTAACAGATGGTTTCTCCTTCAGGGCTCTCACAAGTCTCACAAGGATATTTTATAATAAACCAAGCTACACTTATGATGCACGAAACTAAACCCTTAAATGTCCCTGTAAAACAGGATTTAGTCTGAAAATGGAGTGATGAGTTAGCGTAATGAATGATAAACATAACATGATGTAAATACAGAGAATGTTATTAATATTGTATTATAAAAGTTATAACTGTAAAAAATAATAACTGTAAAAACACCAAGTCACCTGAAAGATTAAGGGACTGGGGTGGAGTAGACAAAACAAAATACATTTTTACACAGGATTAGGATGTCATTATTTGCATTTTCCATAACCATTTTTGATATTATACATATACAAATTTTTCTATTTCTAATATTAACGAGTGTATATATAGTGACTACCGATAAATTGTCTAAATTATATATTTATGTAATTTGTGTTTTTATTGGAAATAAAAAATAAAAAAAATTAAGTTTTAAGAACTTTGCACGACCAAAATCAACATAACTAGAATGACACACAGCCTTCGACCAAGTATACCCTACGTAATTGCACACAGCAATATCACGATAAAAAAACAAAATAAGTAAAAATAACTAAAAATTTCATTTTACACAAAATGTTTATTTAAAAATAAAAATGATACTCATCAGAACAAGAAATAGAACATCACAATAAGAAATAAAAAACAGAAATATATTTTTATTTACAATTCATACCTAAACTAGAAAAGAGGATCAAGGACGACCATAATCGGTCATCCTGACTTGTATATCAATACCGGCTCGCTGTGCAGGACAGTTTATATCACCCGTGGAGTGATCATCTTTTTTTTAAAACGTGTCTGCAAGAAGCAAAGAAAGCGGCCTCTGTAACCAGGGCATCAACGCTAAGGCGCCCAACGTAGCGAATCACTTGGGATGACCACTGACAAAGGCGTTGGTCATCCAATGATGGCGATACCAGTATCTACCTCCCAAATTATAAATAATTTTGCAATGGTCACAATATCTATATTTAAATATTTCACTTTCTGAGAATTATTTCCAATTGGTTGGCGAAATTTTTTTGCTATCCGAGCGTTCAGTATTGTGTATAAATAAGTAATGCCAAAGCTTTAATTTAATTTAATTTGTAAATTAAATCGTCAAAACTGGAACTATTACAATGGGAATGTGTTACATAATTATAATGTAATATTAAATTGGTATACATTCTGATATAAGTACCACAATAGACAATAGGCCACTTACATCACTTTTTTTCCGGACCTTTTTTTATAAACCTGAAAGACGGGACATAATTTTATGCGTAAGAAATAACGATAATTACATAGTCGATAATCATTTTTTTAAAGATTTATTCCACACGAACGGTACAGGAAAATAACGAGGCATTCCAAAAATATTACATCTTATAAATATTTTTTCCTTCATTCATCTTATTGATCATTAATCATAGTAATGTTTAACGTCTATAAATGACTAAATTCTAAGTAATAAACTTGTATTTGTAAGTAATAATATATTATAAAATTTGATTTTGTTAAAATCAGCACTATTACCATTACGCTTCTAAGACAGATACAGAAGGCTTAATGTGTTCGGGGTTCCCTTCGTAACATCTGTCAAAACATCAAACGGCATAATATGTACGGGGTTCTCTTCGTAACATCTGTCAAAAATTCATCGAAAATCAAAGTGTTGCCATATAAAAAAATAAATCAGTGTGGAATTTTACAAAATTAATTTAATATTATCTGAGACGGAACATTTTCATATTTTCATAGAGTGACGTCACGAGCCCAAATAACATATTTATTGACTTAAAACATTTAAAAAAAACTTTTAATTTCTTAAAAAAAAATTGTAAAATTTTCGTAATCTTAGTGGGAAAATCAGTCCACACGATTTTTCCAAGTCATTATGAAATCCATGCAAGTGGCCTATTACTGATCGGTTAAGTCCAAATTATCAAATACATAGTCTACAATACTATGCTTATAAAGTAATGTAGGTCACGATGGTTGGAATTGTGCACATTTTTATATGTTCATTTAATTTATTCATCACCGCATCAATCAGTTCAATAACATAGAATTTAATCTGTTTGCTATAATACTAGTAATATGCTAGGGGCTAGGGCTTACACAATGTATTGTTGATTAAGTTTCTACTCGTAATATATTCATTTTATTGAATTATATAGTGGCGCAACAAAAAATTCGTATTTGTTCATATGAAGCAGTTACTTTGTGATGTGACATTATAATTTAAAATAAAACAATAACTTTCTTTTATAAAAGTGGTGTTTACAAAGTTATTGTTTTATTTTAAATTTAAAAAAAAATCCTTGTTTTGATGGTCAACCCCCACTATTCGTAAAAAATTGACGGTGCTCCAGATTTTATGTCCGGGTTGAATCTTTCCCAAATGAAAGACTAAACTCTTCCACACACTTTTCCACAAATGAATATCTAGTAAATTAACGCAATGTAAGTGCACTATATAAGTATAATAAATACAAAACAATACAAGAACAATACGTCAATCCACCAGAAACATAATTGGAAAATATTTCACCGACTCCAGATATTTTCATATCAGAGGGTTCGGCTCTGATGAAATCCTAACTGGTCCGATAAATCCTACTGATCACTCAATATAAATATTTAAAAAATCTTTCGTAATCCTACATGTATTTAAAATGACCGACTTTTGCATTTTTATGTTACTAAAAAGTTCTATGTTTAAGTACTATTATTATTTCAGTTATAAAACTGGCCAATAATGATATATTATCAGAACTCGAATAGAACCTTCTTAGAACTGATAATTACTTTGAAATTTAATGAATTATTTTTCAAATTCTGAGAAATACTTAACTGGCCCTTAAAATTAAAGGAATCAACTGAAAGATTTATACTCCCAAAAACTTTAAAAACTATTTTGTGTAACTAAGAATGAATAACTAGTTATTTACAACATACTAATAACTAATAACCATAGTTGATGAAATAATAATGACTCCTACCTAAAACTACCACTGCTTTCTACCCGAAGAGCTATTAATGATATTCTTATATTTTTTATACTGCTGTCGTAGACTGATCCAAATGTTAAGTATTATAAAAGTCCCTGTTAAATGTACTTCACCATGTTTTCCGCTGCGATAACCATAGCACTAACTTTTCATATCACTCATCACTAGCGTAATTTCATCGATCTGCCAATGCACAAACCCGACCAATCTTTTCGAGGTATTGAGAACCTCTCCGTCAGCAAAAATAATAATTACTTGTGAATGTAATTAAAAGTATGTTTTTATGTATTGTGTTTGTAACATTATCAGTATTTATTGAAATGATATGTAGTAATGTGTGAAACATAATCAGTAGGTACTTATTGTACTGATATGTATTATATATGTACTTACCTATATTTATTTCAGTATTATGTTTTTAAAAGCCCTACAGGCGTTCAATAAATAAATAAACTAAATCTGACAAATAACAAGAATTTAGAATCTACCACCTAATTTATTACATATAACTTCCATGTGATGAATTAACGGAAAGAGCGAGCGCTACACCCGTTACGCCACTGGATATGCGATATTATCAAATCATATTGCAATAACAAAACAATTTCCAGAGAGTCGAAGAATATAAAAATAATTCAGTTGAATGCGATGTTTTTTTTGGTTGCAAAAATATCGAATTAAGAAATCATTTTTAATCATTACATTAAACCTTTTTATTTCGTTTCACTCTTATCATTGCTCGGGTAACCAGGTGTTAAACCAGTATTCACCGTAAAATCTCACCGTTGTCCATTAAAATCTGAACCATTGTGAAAATGTCTTATTAAAATCACAGCAGGGAATCAACGAATGTTTGATCATTGAGAACCTTTTACAGATTTACTCTTAACTTTCCATTTCCCTCGTGGATCTTTGATTCACCGGTATTGTGAAGAAGAATGGCCATCAACTTAGGTAACTTAGGTTATTTCAATTCAGTACAAGCCAGACCCTGCCATCGAGAGGTCGTGTGCTTTAAGATACCGAAATTACATTAAGTAAACCTATTAAAATCCGTGCCCAAAACAACAAACATTTCAACAGTGCCATAAACAAAAAGAGTGAACTAATCAAATATTTATTTTAGTCAACACAGTGTAAAATTTTTAATTCGCAAACTTTAATAGTAGTTCAGATAGATTTGCATCGATGTTGAAAACGAAAATCTCTGTTACATGATCGATGATTATTTAATTTTGTAGTAGAATCTAGTTTTGTGTGTTTTTTAAATTTTATTTTAATCTTGTGACTGTTGTGAAGATGCGATCGAAGAATTACATAATCTGGATTTGTGGGATTTTTCTCGTCTTGGAGTTTCTGTGTGTCTCAGGTTTGTTTATATCAATTTGCATATTATTTTAAGTTATTTAATGGCACTGTTTACAAAACAAGGTCGTACAAAATGCACGAATTAAAATATGAATATACACGAACTTTTATTCTGCTTTTTTAAATCTTCAATATTATGTTTATTGAGTAATTCGAGTTTATCTGTTTTTTTCTTGGTTTTGTCCGTTTCATCGATGATGGACTTTTGTGGACAGGTTTTGAATTATTTTGAGTGGGTCACTAACTTTGTGAACATCACTTTATCAATAAAAATCGATATACTAGCCGGCTTCTGTATAATTGTGTCAGGGTAGATATGAATTACACACACGAAAGACACTGTTCTATATTTTAATAAACGGTTTACCGAAACCGTTTTGCATTTCCATGTGACTATAAAGATGTTAGCAAATTCACTGTTTGTTAATATTTAGTTGTGAAATAACGTTTATTCTAACATTTTTAAGGATTTGTAATTAAATTTTTTTGGCATTGAATTTTGTATTCTAATATAATATTGTTTAGAAGGCATTAATGATTTTGAATGTGTTTTGATTGAAAATTTGATGTCATTAATATAATTTTAAAGCAATGATTTTGACATTGAAAAATAAACATATTTTATATACTCTACTTACAATTATTTTTTTATTCAATTGCTAAAATGTCTTATTACTGATTCAAACTATAATACTTCAACACGGGCTCTTTGAATATTATTGTAATTTAGATGGAGATTCCCCTGATTTGTATGGCTGGGTTATCACATAGATTGAATGTGAGCAAATCTAGACATAAGAAGGAATACTTTTTCTAAATACATATGCATTCATTATACAGGGTATTAAGAGATATACCTGACTGACTTTAAATATATATTAATTTCACAAGGTATTAAGAGACTTGCCTGACTATCCTCAAATATACATTCATTATGCAGGGTGTTAAGAGATATACCTGACTGACTTTAAATATGCATTCATTATACAGGATATTAAGAGACACTGTCTTACTTTTTAACCAGTGATTCCTGGGCGTATTTGGAGTATAACATGAAGAGAGCATTTTGGTCTCCGGTGACTTTTTCACTTTAAAACATTAATAAATGGAAGGTATTGGAAAGTTAGGGTCGGGGCTTGGACGGTTACTCGGCTGATCAGTGACAAAATGCAAAAAAATATATATTGTAAAAAATGAAAAAAAAATTTACCATGGACCGAAACTCTATTTGCTACTCCGAATAAGGTAATCAGTAATCAGGAATCGCCGGTTGAAGTTCGTGTCTGGTACGTCCCTTGATACCTTGTAATTCTTTAGAAAATTAGATGAAACCTTTTAATTGTATTGTAACTTGCTGCCTGGGAAAGGTCAACAAAATTTAATTATCTTTTTATGCGAGCATAAAATATTATTCAAATTTTTTCTATCCATTTTTTATGTTAATTCTACCTAGAAGTCCAACTGCCCAGACATTAGGGTACTAAGACGCCAATGTTAGAAATAATTGTTGTCAGGTGAAAAATGTGGAAGGAGATAGAGAAGGTGAAGAGGTAGTACAGAATTCAGAAACTAGTTCTCAGAACGCACTCCAATTCCGAAGCGAGGTAATACACTTACCCCAAATGAGATTTAGTGCTATATCCAGGTTGTTTTTTTACATCAAGTACTCAACGGAAAAACTATTCATTAATCTGAATTTTTTTAAAGTTATCCCGTTATTGTTTTTTAAACATAAAATAATATATGTCAAATTCCGATGAAATAACACTCCCTTCTCTCTATTTCCCTTTCCCTGATCGCATTTACTTTTTTTTTATTTCCTCGCCGTTATATATTACCGATAAAGGTATACCTATATTACTGGAAAGGGCTACAATACATGCCCATCTTGAAGTGATTTTTCTCAAAAACGGCACCACACAAATTATAATTTTGAATTGCGCTAACATTTCGTAACATCTTTTTTACAATTTTTTGCATTACTTAATGATTGACTGCCGGCCGAAGATTGGCAATGTCCGGATAAAATGGTACGTTGTTATTAATATCTGAGTATTACTATAAAGAGTAAATCAAAAAGCACAGCGATGTACGGGGATCCTAGTAACCCCCCTTCGGGTCTTATGTGATATTTATGTTCAGGTACGTAAAGGTTAAGCAGTTAGTTTTAGTCAGACACTTGGGACGTGCAGTACCTACTCTCATAAATAAATAATAATAATTAAAATTAAAGCTTTTATTAAAGTTTTAGCAATTCGCGAATTGTGTACCTATCAATCTGAGCACAACACTTTTTTTTCATAATTAATAATAATAATACTCCATTACTGTGCATACTTAGGTACCCACTTAGGTTACACTTTTTTAATTTCTGAAGCTTTTTTACATTAGCTCCAAACAGTAGGAAAAAATTTCCTCCATGCATATGTCTTCTTTGGGGATACTGTGTGGGGTGTCTTTTTAGAGAAAGGAAGGAGAGAAAGTTCTGGGAAGGAAAAGTGTATGAGGGGTGGATAAAAATCTGAGGTTCAATATGTCCAGGGTGACGGACTTATGAATTCATCTCTTCTAATGCGATGCAAGGCGATGGGTAGAGAGATTCCGGCTGGACAGGTCTAGATTAGGTCTCCCTCAACCAGTCTCCACCGATCTGGCCGCCACGTAGTAGGTTGGTAAACGCATTGGCCGCCAAAAGCTAGACACCAAACTTAGCGAATTACAAAAGCATATTTTCAAACAATAATTTAGATTGAAGATGCTGTTCATCAAATAATCATAATTCTTGTCTTCAGATGGCGATTCTTAGATTTGTGAAAATTTCAGAACATTATGCCTTAAGAAACCCATAATATAATATGGATAAAATTATTATATAAACTTGCGTTAGAAAATGTGCGATTCCTTATCTACGAGTGGCTTTTCTCTTCCGCACACATAGATATTAAATGCAAGAGATCGGGTTTCACAGTTTAACCTTATATTATAACCGCTAGGCACATAGTGAAACGATGGGCCGTCCACCGAAGGATCGAATACTTGAAAGGTTAGAAGTCAGATATCTCTTCTATCTCGGAGGGTTTGGATATTAAATAATAACCTATTGCTTTACTCAGCGGTATGCATATTGTAAATGCATTTGGCTTTGCATACTCCGCAATAAAATCAACAATATTTATTTTTCTACTAGGGCTGTCCGTAAAATAAGGTCTCCAAGGTGATGTGGTCGCGAGGAACGATTTTATGCGAGATCCTGCAAAACAGGCATGTAGCCTGGTTTTCGCTTGTCTTATCCCCACCAAGTTGCACCCTCTGGGACGATTAGTCTTGGCGTGGCAGCCGTTCGCGATGGAGCTTTCACTCGCTGCACCCTCCAGGTTCGATTTACGCTCTGCAATTCGTTTTTAAACTTTTCTTCAGCGAATCTGAATAACGCCACTGGGATTGTTTCTTTGTCTCTGGTGTCGTGTAGTATATCCGGGTCTCGTCCCGAATTACGATTGAGTCCAAGAATTCTTCACCATCGGTGTCGTAGCACTCAAGGAATTCGCGGGCTGCTTCAACCCGTTTTTGTGTGTGATCTTCGGTGAGCATTTCGGGACCCACCTTGGGCGGACTTTGTGGTCTCCCAAATTTTCTGTCAAAATCTTGTCAATAGTGGTCTTACTGACATCAGCATTAAGCGCACTTGAAGTGAAATGACACAAAACTGCGCTATACAAATATTACGTTATTATCAGGGATTATGTCACAGAGCTCCCGAACCGTCACCCGTCGATCTGCAATTATTGTTTTTTCCACTTTTTTTACGGCGATTTTTCCGTCTGAAACCGATGGCCGTCCGGTACGCTTTTAAATTCTCTGCACCATTTGCGCACGTTTTCGCACACTTACTCTGTTTTCCATATACTTCAAATAGCTGAGGATTTGGCGTAGGGAAACCAGGCTACACACCAGTATTGTCGGATCTCCCATAAAATTTTTCCTCGCGACCGCAGAACCTTGGAGACCTTATTTTACGGACAATTCTCGTAGTTTCCAAAAAAACACTGAGTAGCGACAGCTCTTCGTTTACATTCTGACTGAACATTTGCGTAGAACTAAAACATCAGGCCCATAAAAATGCTTTTTGCTGTTAGATTTCCAATTTTTTTAGTTTCTTATATCAAGGAATATTATAAATTGTAATATTTTTTTCCAAATAAGAAAATATTTCAATATTTTCGACCGAGCTTCACAAAGTATCACGAAATCGCAGATTTAAAACCCATCAACTGCAAACAGCGTTTTAAAAATTTATGGTGGTCTATCGAGGTGTAATTTCATGTAGGTACCTATTCCACGTTTCAAAGTGAAAGATACTTTCAGTCTCGCCTTTTCGAGAGACTACCAATGTCTAGTGAAACACTTCTTGGAAAGGCTTCTGTTTTATTCTCCTTTCCTTTACCGTCCCATTTCCCCCAGTCTTATAAAAATACTAAAATTGGTAATGCCGTAGTCACATCACTTTCGGGCAGTCTAACTTAGATCCTCTTTGATTCATCTATTTCAGTAAAATACCTACATATATGAGTAAAAATTGCATTTTATCTTTACTTTCAATTCAAAGGAGCACGTTACTTGAAGGAAGGTTACCGAGATGCATTATTCTTTTTCCACTTGTCCAGCGTCGAACCTTCACTTCAAATATTAGAAACTGACTGCTTGTGCAATAGAATTTGCACTCGCTTGAGCACTACTCAACGCTGTCCGAACCCGTGACCTCTGGGCTTGGAGAGAGGTTCTATGCCTACGGTTATCGAACACACTATCACTTCCTCCTATTATGAACCCCAGTCAAAGTGTCCCAGTCAAAACGATAATTAGAAGGTAATCATCGAAAATAATGTTTGCTTCTACATTATGATTTCATATTTGAAAAACTTGTGTAACCTCATGAAATCCTTGGGTAAAATACATTTAAAATATTTGAAAAAAGACAGCAATATTTATTCTTGGAATAATAACGTGGCGGAGTGTGAATTGTCATAAAAAAGCACTTAACTCTGAAGATCATATCCACGAAAATGACATTATTTGTGTTATGTTTAATTTTTTTAATGTTTTGTTTGACCTTATACCTTTAAATGTTTTATTTTTGTCTTAAAATGCAAAATAGAGACCAAAATATGATGCCATTAATTGCAAGATTAGATTCATAGATATATTTTACTTATTTTAATCTGATATCTCTGGCTTTACTGTATGGCGTACGTACCTACACAGACCCAATAAGACTCTAAAGATAAGCACACACTGGGTCGACGTACGCTACGTAAGCAACACATTACGATATCTGGACTACTTACAATCCGTACATTTTCTATGGAAATAGATGCTTCAGAATCACACTTGTCACACGCGTCGCTAACCCACGTTCCCGATCTGGGCCGGCCAAATCGGCGTGGGATATGTGAACATGAGGGTGGGGTCACGCTTCGATTGCGTTGATTTGACATCTGTAAGTGGTATTATTAGTGGCGTCTAAGGCTATGTTCGGTAGATCTGATATGTTTATTTTGACGTATTATTTTGAGAGTTGGTTTGAAAATTGCACAAGCATTTATCGCATAGATTGTAAGTCGTATATTGTAAGTCTTCTTCTCACTTTTTTTTATTTTTCTTTCCACGAAAATATGTATTTAAAAATAATAAGAATCAGAAGACATGACAAAGCTATGAATTATATCTGCACATAAATGTAAATTTGAAATCAACTTCCGCGCCTGCGTACATAATAACTGGTCATTTGTCGCATGATCACAAGCGATGCTTGCGTAGAACCAGTGTGCACGTCGGCTGCGTGTACCACGTGCGTCGGTACAATTTAAACAAACGTACTTTTGCAAAAAACGTCTCCGGAATTTTATCTATGTGCTAGTCGCACACGAGTGCTGTACTCTCTTAAGGCAAAGATTAATGTGAAATCACTATTTTCAGTTAATCTTACTACGATTCGGTTTAATACAAAAAAATATGCCTTAATAATAATAATAATAAAAAAAATTATGGCATTTTGGAATACCGATTTGCTTTTGAATTTGAAAGATAAGAAAATTATAGTATCGGGCATTTCAATAAAAAGAGGGATTTTTCAAGGAGACTCATTGAGTCCTCTTTGGTTTTGCTTAGCATTAAATCCTCTATCTAAAATGTTAATCAAAAGCAAGTTTGGAATAAAAATTAAAGGTAATACTAGAGAGAGAAATATAATTTCTCATTTATTATTTATGGATGATTTAAAATTATATTCGAATTCTGAACCAAATTTAGAGAAAATGATTAAAGTAGTTAAAAATTTTTCAGATGATATTAAAATGACTTTTGGTTTAGATAAATGTAGAACGATCCATATAGAGAAAGGTAAAATTGTAGATGGAGACGAGGGTATATTTAGAAATTTCAAAATTGAAAGTATGAAAGGGGGTGAGGTTTATAAATATTTAGGATATCCGCAATCAAATAGATTAGATCATACTAGTATTAAAAATGATATTAGGATTAAATTTAAAACTAGGATCAGAAAAATTTTGAAATGCAATCTATCTGCTAAAAATTTAGTAAAGGCGATAAATACTTGGGCAATACCTCTATTAACTTACTCATTTGGCATAATTAAATGGTCTAATACAGATTTAGATAGCTTAGAACGATTAATTAGAACTACACTAACAAAATTTCATTGTCATCATCCAAATTCAGCTATAGAACGTATTAATTTACCCAGAAATTTAGGAGGTAGAGGTATAGTCAAAATAACATCTTTAAAACATAATCAGGTAGAAATGCTAAGAAAATTTTTCCATAGGAAAGCTGATAGTTCAGAAATGCACAAAATAATATGCAAGGCAGATAGAAATATTTCACCATTAAATTTATACGACGAGAATGCCAGCATTCTTATAAATACCAACCAGGAATTATTAGATTCCTGGTCAAATAAAATTCTTCACGCAAAACACTTCAATTATCTCAACCAAACATATGTTGACAAATTTTCGTCAAACAAATGGTTGAGTATTGGAGAGTTGAGCGCAGAAATAGAAGGCTTTATGCTTGCCATACAAGATAGAGTCATTAATACTAAAAATTATAGGAAGCATATCATCAAAGATGCAAATCAAATTGATGATTTATGTAGAAAATGTTTGGCTTTTCCGGAAACTATAGAACATATTATATCGGGATGTTCTGTATTAGCGCCGTTCGAGTATACATTTAGGCACAATCAAGTTTTAAAAATAATTCACCAAAGTTTGGTAATTAAACATAACTTGATTGACTGCCGTAATGTACCATATTATGAATATGAACCAAATTCATTTTTAGAAAATGAATTTTATAAAATTTATTATGATAAAACTATTCTGACAGACAGAACAATTAGTCATAATAGACCCGATATAGTTTTACATGACAAAATTAAGAAAATAACTTATATCATTGATGTCGCTATTCCAAATTCTTGTAATATTCAGAAAACTGTTTCTGAAAAAATAAGAAAATATACAGATTTAGGAAATGAAATTAAAAGAATTTGGCATTCTCAGACTATAAAAATATTACCATTTGTTATTTCGGCTACTGGCATTATACCTAGCTCTCTCATTCAAAATTTAGGCGTATTAGATTTGTCAAAAAATTTGTACATAAAAATGCAAAAGTCGGTCATTTTAAATACATGTAGGATTACGAAAGATTTTTTAAATATTTATATTGAGGGATCAGTAGGATTTATCGGACCAGTTAGGATTTCATCAGAGCCGAACCCTCTGATATGAAAATATCTGGAGTCGGTGAAATATTTTCCCATTATGTTTCTGGTGGATTGACGTATTGTTCTTGTATTGTTTTATTCTTATATAGTGCACTTACATTGCGTTAATTTACTAGATATTCATTTGTGGAAAAGTGTGTGGAAGGGTATAGTCTTTCATTTGGGAAAGATTCAACCCGGACATAAAATCTGGAGCACCGTAATAAAAAAAAAAATATATTTGGACGATTTATATAGCGCCGTTTTTGTGAAAAATCACCTCAAGGGCGCTGTACAAACTTACCATACATGCCTAAAATCTAGAAAGACTACAAGCTAGACAAACAATTAAAAACAACTTATGGCTAAAAATTGCATACACCGGTTCATTGATCACCGATACGAAAATATATGTACAATATTTTGACCAATGAACGCGATGCTGCCAAAAAATGAATTAATACAGGACCATACTTACCTGGGAGGTCGCTTGAAATTAACACTGTTTATTGTCTATTTAAAGAAATTTAGATAGAGTTCGCAGGCAGAGGACATAATTGTGAACACATGTTGTTTAATTCTGAAAATATTTTAATATTAATATGTAAAATATTCTTTAATGAGTGTATTTTGGAAAGTAAAAGCAACATTTAATGGTGGGCGGTGCAGTAGTACTTTAGATAAATTGAAGCTTTTTCTACCGTTGTCGTTGTCGAATTAAAATAAAATGATTAATTACTTATTTTTGGCGATATAAGGAAAACTATAAAATACATATTTACCGACTGGTAGCTTCCTCTTAATAAATAAACCCCTTAGGCCTCGACCATATTTTGTTAGAGAGTCAAAATATTTCCGTTTCGCAATAAAATCCAAATAAATGAAATATTTCTGAACATATCCGAACACTAAAAATGTTTTTTGAAAGGTGAAAAATCGAAATAAACATATAATTTTTAAGTATAAAATTTTTGCATGCAAACACAAAAAACGTTTTAAAAATGGCTCACCTCACGTTTTTTCTAACTAAAATTACTGATAACAAAATAAATAACAACATGTACATATTGTATTAGAAAAATGTATAATAAACGTTGTTGTTAGCTCACTTTTTATTATTTCATGTAAAAATAATTAATTCTCAAAGTTTCATAATTTTTTTTTTAAATTGCGCTCCGAAACTTAGGTTTCATAAAGGTATACATCTTACTTATTTTGTGTTTGACTCTTATATTTGAATATAAAGTCTTGTGTTTCCTCTTTCTCACACAGTTCATTTCATATTTCTCACTATAATAGTAACGCAGACACAACGATTTCTATGACACCTATATAATATAATATATGAGTTTTTCCGAAAAGCCAACGAATTATGTAGAAAAAATGTGTTAATGCATCAATTATGATGCTCAAATTAAATTTAGGTGTCTTATTCGAGCACAATTTATAATTTTATGGCATTTTACAAATAGATTTAACTGTCCGTTTCATTTAGCGGGTGTAAGGTATGGGATTACCTTAAATGTAACCTCTGAATATTGCACAACGAATCAATAATCAATCGTACATGACACGATGACACCGTTAAGTGTGTGAATATCTATGGGAAAATATATGCATTTGAAGAAGCGTACCTGTTACCTATGTATGTCAAAACAGATATATTTACAAGAGTAGCGTTGCAATAAATTCTCATGCCTGATGACACACTACTGAATAAAATTAAACGACAAGCAATACCTTTACCTACGTAAAGTGTTTTTGCGACCAGAATATATATTTTATTTACTTTGGAAAAATATTTAAATGGATATTTTACCATTTGCTTTCGATGCTTTGCCAAAATTTAATGGATCCAATATGCAAAACCACCTTAAAGTTCAACTTGGCTGGATCTTCAACTTTTGGAGATTTTTGTCGTTTTATTTCAGGGGTGTCAAAAGTGGCGCAAAAATAGGTTGTATTAATAAAATTTTATTAATCAGTACCCACTATTTATTTATTTTCATTAACTCCACACAGGAGGCCCAAGGAAAATAATTCCCCTCAGGGCTTATGTCATCTTTGGGGATGCTGCGTGGAGGGTCTTTTTTATGAAGTTTTGACAAGGAAAACGGTATAAGGGATAGGTAGGAATCTGGGGGTCTGTGTGTCCAGGAGTGACGGACATATGAATCTAACCCTCCCACTGCGGTGCAATGTGATGTTCCAAGAGAGTTCGACTGAATAATTCAAAGAGAGTCCCTCAATCATTCTCTCCCGATCTGGCCTGCCATGCAGCTGGTGGACATACGCACCCGCTGCCAAGACCCGGACAAACTTAACTCCATGAACCCGGGCACCACTGCTAAGTCACCAAACGTAGCGAACCACTTGGGGTGACCTATGACAGAGGTGTTGGTTATCCAACAAATGGTTCCCTGGGCGGCGGTACCCATACCCGCCTTCCAAATAATATAAATGTGACGCAGTTTTATCCGCATTGTGATATTGCCTTCCGAAGGTGGAACAGCTGTTACGTGTAATAAAATGGCAGAATATAACGCGCATAATATGGCACAGCATTTTTATAAAATAACAGTTCTTAAATTTTCGTTATTTGTTTCTGGGGTTTTGTGCCGTGTTGCGCTACCTCCTTCTTTAGCCGACGTTTCGGAGAGCGTTAGAGTGTCCATCATCAGGGCAGATCCGGCAGATCCGGCAGATCCGACAGATCCTACAGATGTGTCCTGATGATGGACACTGCAACGCTGTCCGAAACGTCGACTAAAGAAGGAGGTAGTGCAACACGGCATAACACCCCAAAAACGAAAATGCTTTTGGCCGTGAAAATCTAAAAACGAATCAGTTCTTAAATTACTTAATAAATTTTAATATTAAAAATAAAAACTTTAAAATATTGTAAATTAACTGTATTTGTGGAATATAATGAATAGCTGGAAAATAAATGAATTTAGTTGAACCAACGACTTCATTTTTTTTTTGTTCTGAGATGTGAGTTTCGAAATTTTGCAAAGACGATTTCTCTTAATCTATTTACTGATTTCTGATTTTGAGGTTGAATCTTGTCGAAAGTATTTTAGTTTAACATATTTTAAAGAAAAACATGTTGATATAACGTATACTTACCATTTTAGAATATACCTAAACGTATACCTAAATGCAACCAGCTAGGGCATAATAATTCCTTGCATAAGGTTCTAACTACATTTCCCTAACGCCATTCCAAGATAGACACCCGTGTACCTACTTGTAAGGCGATCCAGAACTATCTAACTAAAGTGACGAACTATATATATACTGCGACTCGTAAAACGATCAACTGTCAGATACAAACAAAATGGCAATTACAAAAGGTTCACGGTGATATTATATATACATATTATATTATATTTTATATACCTTGTAAAATAAATGGAAGTTTTACAAACTTGATGTTAAAACTTCGTCATGTATCTACGGAAATACAACACGTTTGAATTATAGAAATGACCGAAATAATTAGTTTTGCTTTTAAAGGTCATTTTTGAAAAAAATGTCAGTTAGAACCTTATCTAAGTGAGGTGACGAAACTTCGACGATGGGTTGAACAGAAGATTTTGTCATTTAAGTTAAGTTGTTCAGCGTAACTTATCAATTTCATGATGATGATGTAAGCACATTTTTGGAATCCTCAACATAATGGCAATCCAATCACTAAAAATATTTGTGTACCTTCGAATTCCGACCCGTTCGTTTCGTCATTTCTGCCTCTGTACCATAACGATTTGAAACAATATGATTTCTGGCCACATTTTCATGTAAGTGGGAACCAAATACAGAAGTATTTATCTCGAAATGTCCGTGTGTTGATGCAACCAGTACTAATTAATCTGAATGATTGTTACTAAACGGTTCTTGGAGCGGTTGAAGAGTTAAATAAGTAAATCATTTCAGTGGTAGAAGAAAACGTTGCATGTTGTTGAAAGTGAAAATTCTTTTCATAGACTTTAATGGTCTTAACGACAATTGCTTTGATAAACTAATGAGCATTTCGTAACGCAAGATGTGCTTCAGTGAAAGCCATTTAATTATATGACAGAAGTCCCTTGAGTAGAGTCTCGCTTGAAAACATTATTGTTACATTTAAAAAAATATATTATTCATTTATTTATTATTTAATTTATAAAGCAATTTACAAAAATAGTTTGATAATCGTTTCAATAGGCGAAACAGCTGTCACGCGTAGTAATAATTACTTAGCAGAAGTCAAAATGTAACAGATTCATTTTTCAAAGAAGAAGAAATGCAACAGATTCATCCTTCACCTTAGATAAGTTTTAAATTCAAAGCCTTATTTTAATGTAGGCAAAAACTTCTAAATATGATAAAGTATAAGTTTTATTTCCTCCCATGAATTATTCTTTGAACTTTTAGATAAGGGTCACAGCCTATCTATCCTATCCATATACTCGTAATAAAACATGTTTAAAATTTATGTTTTCAATAACTATTTTTAAAATACGCAACAGATAGTAACGTAAAACGGCAAGTTAAAAAATACGCGGTGCACTACATTTTTTTTTAAATCTCAATGGGGATGTCGAAAAAAGTTTGAGAAACTGTGCTATAGGATATGTGTGTGGTAGGTACCTACCACATAATAAATAAGATAGCTTCACACCAATCATATTTTTAGATCACCATAAGAGCTTATTGCGACAATAATAAAAAAAAATTATATGAGTATGAAGTTGTATGTACTTGAATGTTTTTATAAAATGAAATTATGTCAAGTCTTTGATTTGATGTGGTCGGTAGCTCAATAAGTTGACTTTAACTCAGTACCTAATCGATTGAATCGCGTTCGAATCGCACCACAGGTATATATCTACACCGCCACTTTTTTACTCATCAATACAAGTTATGCCTTGGAAAAAGTTGTGCACTAATGACAGAATAAATCAAAGAATTTAGGTAATTTCTCAACAGTTAATGCCATAGGTAAAATACTGGTGTGACATCGAGAGTTTGAACACATTCTTGGAATTAAAATTACAACATTGTAACAAAGAAACCTCTCAAGGGTTCCACTAACTTCATGATTAGAAGCGTCAAAATCAGATTTTACTTACTTCAATTAAATTAAACAATATTCTATTAAATGCTTAAGAGGGTATAACCGGAGAAAACCAGATATATGTCTTTTTTAAATCAAATTTTTGCCGTATTGACTCTTTTCCACTAAAAATCATAAAGTGATTTTGAAAGATTGTTCTTTTATCTTGTAAACTCATATTTAAAATTTTGAGAAAAAATGTTTATTTTTAGTATAATAAGGTTATACGTTATACCATAGGTCGTTGGCAGAATTATTAAATTTTCAAACGAAAAATCTTATTTTACGAGACATATTTCATACCATGTAATGATACATTATTATTGTAAATCAATACGTTATCTAGTAAACGCATGTTTCAAAATTTTATTTTTTGTTCAAATAAAATCATTAAAAAGATATCCGAACACTTATTAATGACGAAAATTTCTCTATTTTGTCTTATCTATTTACGGTCTTACTTAATTAAAAATATATTTAAGATTTTTTATATTCTTTTTTGCTGGTTGACCTTATTGAAAAATGATAAATACTTACGATAAAAAAATAATTATAAAAAGTACATAATTTTAATAGTTTTATCATCACGCCTTTCAGCATTTTTGGACGTAGATATAAATTAAAGCAAATTTGGAATGAAATAAAATCGATATTGAGTTATAATTTTAAAAATTTGGTACGGAGAATAATTAATCTTTCTCATTGGAACCGCCCTGTACGATCGTAAGAACATCTTTCGATGAAATGTGGATTTTCGGCCGCTGGCTGGTTAAAGGCCCTTTAAAGTATCATAGAACAGATGTCATGTTGTTTTTAACGAATGTTTTTTAAAGTACAATAATTAAAAAAAAAACGCGCATCACACTGGCAGAGCCTGTATTATTTATACGAGAGATAAAAAAACGTCTTTGATAATATTCCTACCTGCTTCCGCACTGCACTTTTTTGCCATCGCATAGGAAGTCACCGTCATAGGTTGCGCAATCCAAGTATGCTACCTATTGAAGTGAAACTTATTTAGCATCATTGTGATTTGAAACTCGATGAAACAGAAGCGAGCGACACTAAAATAAAAACAAACGCATACATCTATAGGATTTAGCCGGCGAAAGAATGATATAGCAATAAAATATTTATTTATTCACGGGTACTCGAATCAATTATAACAGATTAATCCACGGTTCCGCTTGTGCCTCCAATGGTGTAGCGGTATATAGTACCCGACGAACTTCAGCGGCCAGACATCCAGCGAACCAAGGGTCAAATCCTAAGATATCTAAAAAAAAATTGTTAAATCAATATCCAATCTTCAACCACTCTAAAATAATCAGGCAAAGTCCAAAGAAGAAAACAAATACCAAATGCATAGGAAAAGGTGCACTGGAATTCGACGGCAAAAATATGGAAAAAATCATTCTTAACATTGATAAAAAAGTGCTTCGTAGTCTCCTCACATTTGTTTTCTTTAATTTTTTGATGATTCCACTTCTACCGCGTGTGAATTGCGCAATTTGATTTTTTTTATCAATACTGTGGCTGCCTGGATGGATTCCACCTTTCTAACAGGAGACCAAATATCTTTTATAAATTAAGAAGATCATATGGCAACTAACATTTTCATTATGAAAATAATACCATCGACACAAATTTTCATAATCATCATTGACTGTTCCTTGAGTACAAGTCTTAGTGGTGACATTTTCTCGCAACACATAAAATTCAATTTAAGATCCACTAATTCAGGACCATTTATGTTGTACGATGACAACCTACTAGTCAACTCCTACGTAGTCTCGCGAATCGATTACTGTAACGGCATCTACGCTAGCCTTCCAAAATATCAAACTGACAAACTTCAATCCGTGTTTAATGCAGCGGCTCGACTCATAACCGGAGTCTCTAAATATTCACACATTTTAGAACACCTTCGTAATCTTCACTGGCTCAAGTGCCCTCAAAGAATCCAGTACAAATTGTGCTGGTTGGTGTTTAAATCAATTAATTAAATGGCCCCATCTTACATTTTTGAACTATTTGTCCCATAAAATACTGGTCCGAGGCAGTCAACCCTTAGATCAGCAACATCGTCAGCTATAGGCAGACTAATGGAACCTAAACGCAACCCAAATACTAAATTTGGAGATCGCGCTTTCGGAGTGTCTGGACCTAAGGCTTGGAATAAACTCCCCCCGGAACTTAGATGCATAACAAGCCCAACAGAATTTAGGTCCAAATTAAAAACCTACCTTTTTGGGATCTCATACCCTTAAATAAAAATACCTATCGGAGAGTATTATAAAATTTTACTTTAGTTTTCAGAACATATTATATATTATAGTTCCCACTTATGTCCTCTGCGTGCGAACTGGTTAATTAACAATTAATTAACGAATTTAATTTCTCTAAATAAACAATAACAGTGTTAATCATCTCTAGTGACCCTCCAGGTAAGTATGGTCTTGTATATATTTTCTGCCTGTACAGCGCATTTTTACAGCAGCATCGCCTTCTTTGGTCAAATCATTGCACATATAGTTTCGTATCGGTGATCGATGAACCGGTGGATGCAATTTTTAGCCATAAGTTGTTGTAGTGGTTTGTCTACATAGTTTATAGTTAAAAATAAGATTGTATAAACGTATTATAAATTTGTACAGGGCCCTTGAGGTGATGTTTCACAAAAACGGCGCTATACAAGTCATCCAAATATTATTATTAATATTAACTATTGTAGAGTGACTAGCGTCATCCATCATTCAATAGATTGACTTTCTCCGCAAGATTTAATTTTTTGCAGCGTTTACATAGTTTGGTTTCAGCGTAGTGGTTTGTCTACATAGTTTATAGTTAAAAATAAGATTGTATAAACGTATTATAAATTTGTACAGGGCCCTTGAGGTGATGTTTCACAAAAACGGCGCTATACAAGTCATCCAAATATTATTATTAATATTAACTATTGTAGAGTGACTAGCGTCATCCATCATTCAATAGATTGACTTTCTCCGCAAGATTTAATTTTTTGCAGCGTTTAAAATCTAATATTTAGATAGCCATTTACTATCGACCAGTCACATCAAGATTAAATTCATATTATCTAATAACGGTTATAATTCGTTCAACTAAATTGATAATTTTGTTTATATTTCCGTCGCGAATGAATGCTCTAATTTGCTTTAATATTGTAACCACACTACTGACTAGAAATCAAATTAAGTGTTCGGTGCTAAAAATTATACAAAAAATTACAGCGAGACATTTTTTCTATACTTACATAAATACAACGTTGTTGGAATATTTTAATAAACTTCAGATTAACTTATTACCACCCAATCATTTTTTGAATTTCAAAACTTCTTTAGCACCGTTGTGATTTGAACCTCGATGAAACAAAAAAGCGACACTAAAAGGGACCAACACATCATAAAGGGTGTCTCATATTGTTTTTCGTTTTTTGTTTGACCGTTACGCGCCAAACACAGATAGCGGGGGGAGGGGAGTGGTCTCAAACGCTTGGCGGGCTTGTTTAATTTAGTAGTAAGGGGTCGTCCATTAATCACGTGATGTTTTTTAGCAACTTTTCGACTCCCTCCCCCCCCCCCTGGTCATATGTGGTGAGGTTTTAGGCTAACTCCCCCCCCCCTGGCAATTTTGATCTCAAATATCTTCTCTTTGGTTATGAATTCCAAATTCAAATTTGTATAGCTATTTACTCATGTATTTGTGTTTCGAAAATTATAATTCATTTGTTTTTTCCGTAATTGTTTTTTTTTCTTTGCGTCACTTAGTTTACAAAATGGAAAACTTGACATATCGCGTTATTTACGAGTACGAGTTCCACCGTGGCACCAGTGCTGCAGAAACGGCTCGTGTATGGCGACGGTGCCGCAAAAGAAAACACAGTGCGTTTTTGGTTTCAACGTTTTCGTTCTGGAAATTTCGACCTGCAGAACAAGCCCCGTGGACGGCCGGAGACCAAAGTTGATAATGATTAATTGAAGGCTATTGTAGAAGCGGATCCATCATAAACCACGTCCGAGTTAGCTGCAGGCTGCGGTGTTAGTGATAAAATTGTTTTAATCCACTTGAAGCAAATTGGAGAGGTGAAAAAGCTTCCCATACAAAACTCCCTTAAGCTCCCATACAAAGTTCCTCCCATACAAAACGCCAATTTCATATGTAAGGACCTAGTATAAAAACGACGATTTTAACACTATTGTTCGATGCCTCTACAGACACATTTTCATTTAACCACGTTGAGAAATGTGCCATGTGCGAATTTAATCAAGCATTGGGTGCGCAAGTTTAAACAGACTGGGAAGACAATGCCGGATAAATCAACTGGGCACTAAAGAACATCGAGCTTCAACCGTAGCTTCTTCGCGATAATATAAAATACTATATTTTGGTAGAATATAATACTCTTATATAATATATAATTAATATAATACTGTATAAATACTATTCTAAAGTTTAGTTATATGTGTTTTAGATAATATATTCCGTTTTCAATTTTATTGGAAGTAGTAGTAGGCGTAAGGGTAGGATGAAAAATTGGAAAGGGAAAGGGAATGTTCTTTGTCAATGGGGAATAACTTGTTGGACTCATATTTAAATTTATTTGATTGTTAATTACTTTGCTATTGTTTTTTACTTTCCTTAGCTCTAGTGCTTCTAAGTTATCAATCTGATACTTATTTCGTTTTTATATAAAAACACAGACATCACCAATTCAAACTTTAATTAGAAAATTAACTACCAAAATAAAATACATATATTTTATGTTGGTAGTTAAAAAATCTTTGATCTTAAGTCCTTAGATCAACGTACCAACAATTTGACATTTGGCTAATTATTTTTAGTAGTAGAGTACATTAGATTGTACCCAAGATAAAAAGTGGTGTCAAAAGCCGGTATGCACGTATAAAATAATAATAACTGAGGCAGCCAGAAAAAAGTATCACGTATCACGTGAGTAAATCATAAGGCATGAGGCATGAGGCATGGTGCATATTGAGTGTTTTGTCACGTCATGTCGGAGGGAAACGCCATTACGCGTTGCGCAACGTAACTGGGACAACCTCGCGGCGCTCCGTGACGGGACAATACTGGCATATTGCTACGAAACGGTTGGCATTCGAACAAATGTTTAATGTGTTTATTCCGGTATGTGAGGAGGTTAGTGCAGTCTCACATATTCCATAAAGAAATACATTACAAAAGCAGGTGAATATAATTATACACGACAAACAAAGAAACAAATGATAAAATAATAGTAAAATAGTAAAGAGGAAAGAAAAAACAAAAAAATAATAATAATAAGCCTTTAGTGTAAGCCCGTAGGCTTCCATGATGAGGATATTTCCAGAGGTGTTTATCCTTTCCCTCAATCCTGCAACTCTGGATACCATTTCACCGCAGGGATAGGCAGAAATTTAAATTCCATGCACCTCTTCATACATTGACACATGTCTTATTAATTTGTGCCGCTGTCCCGGGAAACATTTATTGGATAACCAATACCATGTGTTGGTTATCCAATAAATTAACTAACACTAAGAGGTTCATTACGTTTGGTCTTAGCAGGAGTGCCCGGGTCATGAGTGAGGTTTGTCTAGGATTTGGCGACGGATGCCCACCTACTGCATCGGGTGAGACTGGTTGAATGAGACCTTTGATCTCTTCTGGGAGACTCTCCCGACCCATCGCCTTACGCCTTGAAATGGATGGTCCTCCACTCCTGGAGACAGTGACACCAGATAGACATTGATAACAATAACTTTCTTTTTTCCTTCCCATAAAAAGACATAGCATCCTCAAAGATTAGATAGGCCCTGAGGGTTTTTTTTCTCAAGGCAGTGTGGAGCTAACGTAAAAAAAATACTTGGTAGCCTTCGACCAAGATCGATGATGGTAGCACATTTGATTCAAGTGATAGTGGCTTGTCTTTGCCATTGAACCCGGCGTCATTGAGGCAGAATTAATATGACCCTGCACCTTTTGTATACGAAAAATTTCTTATTTATAATTAAATTAATAATTGCCGCACACAACCGTCTGTCTCAGTAGCTGCAGCTAAGTATCACCCCTCCCCTTCATGTACCTCTCTTTAGTCGTCCATCGCCCACGCAAGAAGCAACAAGTGTGTAAAACTGCGACCGGGTAATTATGACCCAGCTCAACGGCGACGTTGCTGCTTTGTGCCAATATATTTTTTTTATATTTTATATGAGAAAAATTTCAAAAAAGATGTATGATACGAAAGACTAATTATTTTTGTAATTAATATTCCAAAGATAGAAAGGTTAGGTAGTATAGATTTGATTTAAGTTTTTTTTTTGTAAAAAACGAAATTGTTTTTTGTTTATAAAAAGAGAGTAAAAGTTAAAAATAAAAATTGTTTCAATTATTACCAATGTGTTTTATTGATGCTACTGATTATATGTACGGTTATATATTATAAATATCGATTTTAAAAATTAAAAATTATTTTATATAAGGTAAAATTACAATTGTAACAGGGTTATAATGGCCCATCTCAACGTTAGTGCAAGTTTTTTCCGCCACAATGACCCGGGATAAATTTCACATACCTACATGAAAACCTCTTCATTATAGAATACCTACCTTCGTACTTTAACACCCAGTTTTGCCCTATGTCTCACGCTCTCTTTAGGGAAAGGAATATGAAAAACTAAAATTTACTAACTAAAATTCGATGTCGACGGCAAGTGTTTTTTCCAATAAATAAAATCAGGACCATCCGGAAGACATATTTTATATAACAATGGTTCATACTCACTTCGCCCGTGGTTCATTCAGTTTTTTAAATAATTAAATGATCGGGCAAGGTTGGTAGAAAATGATTAAAAGCATTTTCTATGAACCTTGATGATCGAGTATGCCACTGAAAAATAGAACAATCGTTTTACAAAACAATTTTATCTCTTTTTCTATGCACAATACCACTGTCACAAAAATATAAATTATCTTAGCACGTTCAATCTCAAAAATAAAATAAAGAGCTCGCTTCACTTATTTTTTATGTGGAAATGGTATTTTTTTTTATAAGGTTTGTCAACAGTGATTCACATCAAAGCGCTTACAAAAAAGACAAACACAACATTGATAACATAATACTTAGATACTTACATTATATCATAGTCCATCCGCTCATGGAGCAACCGAAAAAAAACAGTTGGCAACTCAATCGCTATCCACAGGAAAGCAAATTCTGAATTTCATTAGTGGTCCGCACATAGGCAACTTGTTAAAGATCAGTTGTCAAGGGCGGAAATTTGAGCGCTGTAGCCGTTGTCAAACGCGACTAGCACTACTATTCGCTGTGCTAGTAGTTTCAGTTTTCAAGTTGACAGGTTGCCTCACGACCTGTCATATTTTCGAGTAATTTGCGTTATGTCAAAGCAGGAAAATTTCGATTTTGTTCAGGAGGTTGATAAATTATTATTATTAAATATTAAGGTTGATAATCGATAAATTATAAGTAAATAATATTTTTGTTGAACAAGCTGATATAATTACTGAAATTGTAAAGTTGAGTTGCGCCGTGAATTGAGCTGATTTGAGTTGTCAACCAGTTTTCAGTTTCTCCATGAACGAAGGCCTTTACTTATGCCAAAAGTAATATAATATGCATCTTTATGAAGAGTAGTCACGAAAACAAAGATTACTAGATAGCTACAAATAATTACAAAATTATTCGATTACTTTTTTAGAATTGTTGACGACCCCAATACTAGAAGGCACTCGGGTACTGCTCTATTGCGTTTCGCCAAAATCGTTATTGAATCATTACGGATAACGGAAGATTGCTTTTATGGGTTATTCACAATAATAATACATTATTTCGCTGTACAAAAACAATCACGAATTTAATTAAGTAGCTACCTAAAGAACAACAAGTACAAAACCATCTTATTTCTTACGACAGGTCCTTAGACATTCATAAAAATGATTGACATAACTTTATTAATTTGAAAAAAGTACAGAAACATCGAAACGTCAACTTATGAGTATTAACCAAGTTTTATTTAGGTCTACTATCTACCGTAGTTTTAATTAAAGTCCGCTCAAAATCTGCTTATACACATTTTCTTCAACTTTGTAAAGAAAATCACATTGACAAGTGCACGATGACGGTATTCCAATATTTAAACAATGTTGTTAATTTATTACATTACCTTTTTTTTAAATTTATGTGTATACCGAGCAAGAGTCTTAACTGCCTGAAACCAGTGAGATTATGGCATCCCCAATTGGGGATGTTGAAGGGGAAGGGGAAGGAGAAGTGTGGAAGGGTGGGAGATGTGGAAGAGGAAGGTGGGGAAGTACCTGGCAATTCAGATCTAGTCACTAAACACGGCTAAAACCATTTCAAGCAACATTTCAACTCTGAATGGTGGTCTTACACCTGGGCTATACCGAGAGTATCTTCCACTCGAATGTGTCGCAAATATTATTTTAAATTAATAAATTTTGAAAACCCAAATTAATCTACCATGACATTTCAACCCACGACGTACGGACATTTAGTCGATACATTTACGAAACAGGCGGGAAGAACTGATTATATATACCATAAGCAATTTGATATCTGGTCCCTTAGCGATAAGGAACTTTCTAGAATCCTATTAAATTCATTTATGTGCATCTTTCTTTAATAAAGCCTACTGAAAATTGCCGATAAATAATAACGAACAATAATGAACGTATTAGTTGCTAAAAGAGAGGACGAAATATTATTATATATTAGTTTATTTCAATGATTTACTGAGCGCACGAAGTCCTGTTTTTAACTCGACCATTAGATATTTCATCTGTAAATTTGTTGGTGTTAACAATGGTTGAGTAAAGTATTTTTTTTCAAAGGTGAAATTGTCGTGCATTTTTTCAATATAATGGTATATACCTACCTATCTACCTGCCTGAAGAAAGTTTTGAATAGAATAAATAATTGTTATTGAGATAGTAACAATTTTTTACACATTTGGGATATTTTTTACACAAATTGGGAATTTTTTTTTTGGGATATAAAATAAAAAGTTTTATAAAATATATGGTTAATAAAATAAGAAGGAAGATATTAAGAAATCCACTTACACATATTAATGTTTCAGCGGAAAATTTAATTTTGATTTATTTAAGTAAGAGAAAATTAGAAACATACTTTTTTAGACAAGATTTTTTTATATTAGCTCCACACAGGAGGCCATGAGGAAAGCAAATTGCCTCCTTGAAGGAGGGCTATGTGGAGGGTCTTTTTAGGAAAGGAAGAATAGGGTGTTCTGGGAAGGAAAAGGGCATGAGGGATAGGTAGGAATTTGGGGATCAATGTGTCCATGAGTGGCAGACGTATGAATCCATCATTCCCACTATGGCACAAGCCGAAGGGTCGAGAGAGTCCAGGGTAAAACGGTCTCTCTCAACCTGTATCTCCTTATCCCGCCCCCCACGCAGTAGGTGGACAAAAGAATGTGATGTCAGCTGCCAAGATCTAAACAAACCTTAACTTTACTTTATGTTAGTGGTGGGATAACTACAGTTGATTTAATCATTATTGTAAGTTAACTTTTGTTTACTTTAGTTGTTAGGTTAGCCCGTTGATGAACTACTCTAAGTGGGTTAGAATAAACTTGCGGCCACTCTTTGCTATAAACGCTTATGGACTTCGATACAATCTATGCCCGACCACCAAATAAGAAACGGTATACACAAGAAGTAATATTCACTGTGGTGTCTTGTGGCTTGATCTTCTATTCGGTGACAGTCACAGATATATCCATAAGCGTGCGATATGATTGCTCTAGTTTGAGTCAGATTAACGTAAGAATTTTACACAAAGCATACGATAAATAACGATAGGATATATACTTTGTTACGATAAGATAAATAACACTTCAGCGATACGTTACGAAAAGAGCGAAATGTCACGGTACAATATGTTGCGATGGTTATTAACAGACTGGCGATATTATGGTACTTGACTCCTGTTGGTGCCGTGTTGGTAGGTACCTTAATGTGCGGAATACAAACATCTAGATTCCTTCCGATCCTACAGGCCGATCGTAACACAAATACGAAAGAAATCCATCAGCGTTATGAGACATTAGTCGTTAGTCAATTTTGATTATGTTATTATAATTATAATATAATTGCATTGCTATTAGATTACTTCAATTAATTATAATATTATATTAAATGAAAAAACACACTTTGTAAAACACAACTTTATTGAATTAATAATTATTTAACAGCCAACCAGGTTTCGATTAGCTCAAGCCTCATCATGGCTATTATATTAACAGTTAATATAATAGCCCTGATGAAGCTTGAGCTGAGCGAAACCTGGTTGGATGTTAAATAATTATTAATTCAAATAAAGTGGTATTTTACAAAGTGCGTTTTTTCATTTAATATATAATGTCACACCACAAAGTATTTGCTTCCTTCGATACAATTATAATATTGTTTTTAACATTGAATATTTAAAATCGTCTTGTCATTTCCTTCCTTTGTACAAAAATAAGTTCATTCGTATCACAACAATTACACAATATTAAGATTACGATCTTATTAAGTCTTATTTATTTAACGAGTTTTCTTTGAATTTGTACTCGTGAATTCTATGAAAAAAATGGTTAAGCGTTTTTGAACTTTTTTGAAAGTTTCAGAACTACCGGAGACTACAAAATCACATACCGTAGAATACGTTTTAACGAGACATTATTAAGCAATAGCGCTTCTATGACTATCCCGTGAAAAATATCGGCTTGTTACTTGTTATGAAGCAATCGAACCATGGTTTGATTAATTATAATCAATGCATTGAGAACAATGTATTTGAAATAGTTACTATATACTTTCGGCATCTCAAAGCCTCCTGTTAAATTATTCGGTTGTCAAGGAAGCAAATAAATTCATCAATAAACTCCACGTATACATCTCATGAATTATATTGTGTTATCATTAAACTTGCCTATTTTAAAACCGTTGTAATTTGTTGTTGTTAGTTTCGTATTCTGACGTCGATGAATCGGGGTCAACAGATTACTCGATGACAGATTTTCATTAAAGCCTCATTCATAGAACCTGAAAAAATATAAAGATTAATGATTTTCATTGTTGCCAAAAATCACACAAATTTAATAATATACTATATCTTAGAAGTTATACTGAGTTTAAGGGGAAGCTTAATACTAAAATCACCATTTTCAATTAAATCTTTTCAACGAATATCTTTACATTATAAATATTAAAAAATATACTTGAGATAGATTGAAGCTTTGCTACCGTTTCTCTTAAAATTGTTAATTACTTAACCCTTTGAATGGCAGGAGACCATATTTGTCCCAACGCACATAGGTCTTGTATAAAACGCTGTAACACCCTTACTATCATAGTGAGAAATATGTTCTAAACGATGTTAGAAAGGAAAAACACTACGCTTTATATTCAAATCGAAAAAATAGCCACCAAAAAGTAAAATGTACACTTTTATGTACACAAAGTTGTGAATTGCAAATTGAAAAAAAAAATTGAAACTTTGGGTATTTTTTATAATTTTTTTTTACATGGAGCGACAAAAAAGTGAAATTACAATATGTGTTTGTTATACATTTGTCTAATGAAATATATTTGTGTTTTTATTTATTTTTTATTTCCAGTAACTTAAGTTAGAAAAAACGTAAGGTGAGCCAATTTTAAAACTTTATGCTTGTATACAAAAATTTTATAATTAAAAAAATATATGTTTATTTCCAATTATATAATTTGAAAGCGTGTTTCATCACCTTTCTAAAACAGTTAGTTTTTGAATGTGCTGAGACAAATTCCAAATATTTGCATTTTATTGTAAAGCGAAAATATTTTGACCATCTGAAAAAAATGCCAAATTTTTGAAGGGTTAATATTAAAAAGTTGCTTGAAATGGCCTTTAGCCGTGTTTAGTGACCAGATCTTAAAAGACAATTTATTCCCCACCATCCTCTCCCCATCTCCTTCCACTCCCCACTTCTTCCAGCCTCGCAACATCTCCCAATCGGAGATGTCATAGTCTCACTGGCTCCAGACGGGAGCAGTTTATGTGCGATATTCATAAAAAAAAATTTTTTTTACAATAGCTCAATACAGGAGGCCCTGAAAAAAATATTTTTCCTACAACCTATGTCATCTTTGGGGATGCTGTGTGGAGGGTCTTTTAAAGAAAATGAAGGAGGAAGTTCTGGGAAGAATACGATAAGATGGGGTGGGTAGGAATCTAGGGGTCAGTGGGTCCAGGAGTTACATAAGTATGAAACCCACTGCGGTGCAAGGCGATGTTCCAAAAGAGTTCTGCTTGAGATACAAGGTCTCCCTCAATCACTCTCTCCCAATCCGGCCTGCCACTCAGCTGGTGGGCAGACACATACGCCACCAAGACCCGGACAAACCTTACCCCATGAACCCGGGCATTCCTGCACCAAACGTAGCAAACCACTTGGGGTGACCTATGGCGGAGGTGTTGGTCTTCCAATAAATGGTTCCCGGGGCTGCGATACCCCCATCCGCTTCCCAAATTAATGTATGATCATATATAAGAAAAAACTTATTTAAAATACAGTTTTATGGCTGAGTTTTTCTTGATTTACTTTACTCTTTCTTATAAAATTATTCACAAAACATGTTTTTTAAAAACTCTTGCCTGGAATCGTGACTTCTGGACTCCGTTTGCCAACATGTTTTTATGCATATTACCTATGATATATTCGTGGTGATATAGATAAAAGAATACATACATTTTTGGCTTCTGGCTTCCTCAAGTAGGTATTTCTTCAATACCTACTTACTTCATAATGATGTTTGACTTATGAAGTTCTATTTAATGAAGCGGTACTTTTTCATTCTTTTCAAAGCAGGGAAAATAGATACAAGGCCATTATATTGATTCTCTCTAATTCGAACTCTTAATTTATCAGTTACAAAAGAGAGAGAATACGACATTTTAAAACGATTTACGATAGCAAGAACTAATGCAAGGCCATCTCAAAAAAAATATTCTTTGAAGGCTATTCTTTTAACATTTTTGTTACTTTTTGTAATCAAAGGAATCAAACCGGTGAACTATGGTCGATAAATAAAATGTATTATGCTTATCTTAACAATAAAGCGAAAAATCTAATTGTCGGCTTAATTTTTAACTATTTAATCACATCACGCAAAAACTGCTGTATGGATTTTAATGAAACTTTACAATAATATAGCTCATGCATCAGAATAACGGGTAGCATCAGAATAACAGGTAACATATCAGCCTAGCATGGTGGTCGCAAAATCCACAAATAATTTAACCATAATATGTAATGAATAGAGAAAATTAAAAAAAAAACATAAAGGCTATATATAATGGTAAGCTCTGGCGTTATGAAATTTGTATAAATGATAATGTGTGTATTTCATATATTTTAGCGGCAGGGAGGAAAGGCAGGTGGAGGAGAACGGTGGAGGTGGGATTCGCGTAGAGGGGAGAAACGCGGGAGGGGGAAGGTGGGGAAGATGGAAGGGAACGGGGAGGCATGGGAAAGGATATGCAGGGAGATTAAATTTATTGCTTTAAATGGCAGTGCAACGCTTGGCGGTGACCAGCTTTATTATTTTATTTTGTCAATATGTTGGCGATTTGGTTGTGAAGAAGTTTTTTTACGTAAGCAGGTAGGTATCAAGGTATATATATATACCTACAACGAAAACTGCTAGTTACGTTTACTGGTTTGTTACGTTTCGACGGCCGGCGTAGTCCAGCGGTAAGGCTCTTGACTCGCACACAGAAGGTCGCGGGATCGAATCCCGGCGTGGCAAATAAATTTTATTTGATCAATTTGTGATATTTCACAATTAATTCATTTTAAATAATGTTTAGTATATTTGCAGCACGTTCCAGAGTGGAAGATACTCTCAGTATCGTCCTGGTATAAGACCACCATTCAGAATTGATACGTTGCTTGAAATGGCATTAGCCGTCCTTGGTGACCAGATCTGCATAGCCAGGTACTTCCCCATCTTCCTCTTCCCTATCTCCTTCCGCTCCCACTACCTTCAGCCTCACAACATACCCCAATTGGGGATGCCATAGTCTCACTGGCTTCAGACGGGAGCAGTCGTGATTATTGGGCGGTATTCATATGAGAATAAAAAATAAAATAAAAAACACCAAAAAAAAAAAAAAACAAAACCAAAGGAAAAAACGAAAACCTGAAATTATATTAACCATTACCTAAACAAAATTATGACTCTGAGCAAGAATAAAGCTCTAGTCTAGAATGTATTTAGGATGTTGTGATTATCGAGCTTTTAAATTCCATATAAATGTTAAAAATATCTGAAAATACAATATTATTGGTCCTATACATTATAAGGATAATAATAGACTTGAAACTGGAGCTAATTTGGGGAACATAACTAGTAGATGTACGATTACAAAATTCAACCAAACACCAGAACTTTCGGTGACCGGACAACTCAGAATGAAACCAACTCAGAAGCATCTCAGAAAGGTCATTAAGAGTGACAATAAAAAAATATAAAAACATTGGTCGAATAGGTTAAGTTAGGTTAAGGTTACCTCCTATTTTAAAATCATATTATCATAGCTTTTAATGACCATTCTGAGGTGGTTCTGAGTTATTATGAGTTGGTTTCATTCTGAGTTGGCATGGAACCGAACTTTCAATTACTATGGGAAATTTATTTTCATTATTAAGGATGATTTTTGATAAGCAGTGTTTTATTTGTCGTAACCATTATAGCGCAATTACTTTGTTTAGTCTTTGATTCAATCCGATTAAGTATTTGCGAGTTCGATTCCCGGTGCAGCTCAAAAATACACTGATATGAAATTATGTCACCGCTTCAAATATAGATTTTGGGTGTTCATTGTTAACATTGTTAATGCCTTTTACGCCTGTATGCAATTACAAATATACAAAAAGCTGAATAAAATATCCCGTCGAACGTCATGGTTATCATGCTTCGAATCACTTTTAATTTAGTATTTATACTTTAATTTAATACGTGTTAGATCTCATACGATTAACACAAAACTTAGGAAATACTCATACGTTTTCAATGAAATGAAATGTTACTAAGTGAAATGATCTACGTTTTACCATTCCAAGGAAACTATTGAAAGTAACTGTTTTCCTCCAATATCTAAAGTAGCGCAAATAATTTGCTGTCAAATTTTTAAATACTTGTAAGCAACAATCGGTTCCGAACTAAAGTAATAAAAAACATCCAACAGCATTAAAAGCAATATTTTTTGTTTTTTATGCCCGTTCAATTAAAATAATAATTGAATCTTTTTTCTCTTTATTCATTACTACATATGATTACATTATTAGTAGATTTTTCGACCACCATGCTAGGCTGATGCCCGTGTTATGGTGGTCGGTGGTCTTATTCTTCTGGTAGGTACCCTGTAACTATATTGGAGGTTGGTTACCATCAGAACAAACGAAACAAAAGTATAATGTCAGCAAGGAATGATGCCACACGGTAGTTTAAAACAAAATCAGTTTTTTTCTCTTACCTCTTCACAAAGTTATTCTGGTTCAATCGTATTAGCCCGTGTTCATAAAATATTTTTCTCCTACTACTTCACAAACTTTATATGCTTCTAACGTATTAGCTTATGTTCATAAAATATTTTTCTCCTACTACTTCACAAAGTTTTTCTGTTTCAATCATATTAGCGCGTATTCATAAAATATTTTTTCTCCTACTCCTTCACAAAGTTTATCTGCTTCAATCGTATTAGCGCGTGTTCATAAAATATTTTTCCCTAATACTTCACAAATTTTACCTGCTTCAAACGTATTAGCGTATGTTCATAAAATATTTTTCTCCTACTACTTCACAAAGTTTATCTGCTTCAAACGTATTAGCGTATGTTCATAAATTTTTTTATCTTAATACTTCACAAATTTTACCTGCTTCAAACGTATTATCGTATGTTCATAAAATATTTTTCTCCTACTACTTCACAAAGTTTATCTGCTTCAAACGTATTAGCGTATGTTCATAAAATATTTTTCTCCTACTACTTCACAAAGTTTATCTGCTTCAATCGTATTAGCGCGTGTTCATAAAATATTTTTCTCCTACTACTTCACAAAGTTTATCTGCTTCAAACGCATTAGCGTATGTTCATAAATTTTTTTATCTTAATACTTCACAAATTTTACCTGCTTCAAACGTATTAGCGTATGATAATAAAAAAAATTTCTCCTACTACTTCACAAAGTTTATCTGCTTCAAACATATTAGCGTATGTTCATAAAATATTTTTCCCCTACTACTTCACAAAGTTTATCTGCTTCAAACGTATTAGCGTATGTTCATAAAATATTTTTCTCCTACTACTTCACAAAGTTTATCTGCTTCAAACGTACATGTTCATAAAATACTTTTCTCCTTCTACGTCATAAAGTTTATCTGCTTCGATCGTATTAGCGCATGTTCAAAAAAATTGTTTTAGAATTACTTTTTTGTTAGGTATTTTATCAACTGAATACAAATAAAAATGTTGATTTATTGTAGAAAATTTACTTATTTTTGGGCGATTTACAAAGCTTTCGGTCAGCTAATCTTTTTTTAAATTGAATGTGTGGTTGTCATCCGATCAAGGTGCATTACTCACAAAAGTAAAACTACGATAAGACTGGAAATTTTTTATTGTAATATCTATATTAAGGGGAACCCATTTCGGCCGGTTTCAAAATACCCAACCAAACTGAAAATCAAAATACCCAACCAAACTGAAAAATTGTTTTTGTAATCAAAAGTTATATAACAAATATATTAAATATCTAGTACGGATGTGAGCTACTTTATTTATTTTTGCTTTAAATTATAAGATGTAGGCCATTAAAGATTTTAGTGCTTCATGATTTTGGAGGCATTTTCGGCAATTGCCCAAATCGCCTCTAAAATCCAGAAACATTAAAATCTTTATTGGCCTATATCTTATAATTAAAAGCAAAAATAAATAAAGTAGCTCACATCCGTAGTAGTAGATATTTGATACACCTTTTGCTTTCAAAAATAATTTTTCAGTTTGGTTGGGTATTTTGATCTCAAATCCAAATCTAAGATTTGTACGAAAACGGCCGAAATGGGCTGCACATACGTTCCCCTTAAGACTTTTCCTTAATTTTAAAGCAAACCCTCCCCCCCCCCCCCCCCTCAAGTTTTGCAATCCCCCAAAGGTATGAGCATAAACATGGTACATATTATCTAGTAACAATAAATAATCTAGTAATCATCTTGATCATGTTTCTTACATGGACAATGCAAATATATATTGCATATTATACCTTTTTAATGGATCAACTTGGATATTTTAATTGTACCACTGACAAACGGCCTACAATTCATTTGGCGATGAAATAAGTTGTGTATAAGTGCTTGCTGTAGGTACAATAAAGTACGTTATTAATCTTCATGATAAGCGGTTTTTACTGAACGTTATTAAATAATTAGCATACTTAATGAAATAAAATGTTAACAAGTATTTGCCATACCTCCCATAACTTAAAATTGTTACTCATCTTTGAAATAAGCGGTTTTTATTGCGGCAATTTACATTTTTGAAGTGAAAACTTCTTTAGCACAGTTGTGATTTGAAACTAGATGAAACTGAAATGATTTACACTTTAAATCGACAAATTCTTACACCTATAGGATTTAAATCGCAATAAAATATGTATTTATTTCACGGGTACTCGGTTCCAATACCAAACGATAAATCCACGAACCTAAGCAAGCCTCCTTTAGTCTAGCGGTATAAAGCGCCTGACGAAACCCGGCGGCCAAATATTCAGAAGACCAAGGATCGAATCCTACGAAAAAACATATATTTTTATTTTTATAAAATCAATATCCAATCTTCGAACCACTTCAAAATGAGGAGTCAAAAGAAAAAAAAAGAAAACGATATCTAGCGACTCCGAAGAAGAATTCACAAATACTAATAAGATGACCAAATTTATAGAAAAAGGTGCACCGGAATTCGACGACAAAAATATGGAAAAAATCATCCTTCACATTGATGCAAAAAAAGTATAACCTAACCATTTTCGATTTAATATTCACTTATTGATGATGCTGTTTTTTAACACGCCCAGTCGGAGGTTTGAAGTTAATAATGTCAAGGTGTCCTACGTTCTTTATACATTTAGGTATACGAGAGATATTAACACCAAAACCACAGGCCTTAATGAGATCTGTCATCTGCTATTGTTGCATTTCGTTGACGAAGGATGTTTGCTTTGAATTAACACTTTCGGATTCTTAAATAACATGTTGCAGAAGGAACATTATATGCAAAACACTAAATTGCGCATTACAAAAATTCTTTGTGAGTCAATTCATTAGTAGATTTTTGGGTCCTAACTATTGACTAATGTTAGCTCATGATCATCATATTAATCAAATTATTTTATTTTTGAGGTCGTTTACGTTTTCAGTGTGAGTTAATTATCGTTTTTCCAATGTATAGGAAGTTCGGCTTGCAAACGAACGATCTAGTTCGATACCAACAGTGGGTACCGTCTTAATCCCGTTTGAGAATTAGTTTTTATTAGTAAACAGTAGTGGCGTACAGTCCATAGAGGCTGAAAATCTGTGCCTACCTTATTAAGAAAAATGAGCGTTTATTTTTTAAATATTACAAATATAGTTAAAAATTTCAATTTTAAATGACTTTTTTACAATAGTTCCACTATAATAAAGTCGCACGAATTTAAAAGTTTTTTTTTTATATCTATTATAAATAAATATTCAATTTTATCAATTGGCAATTGAATAGACGACCTTGGTCATAGAGCAATGCACGCCACTGGTAAATAGTTATCTACTAAACATCTACATATATTTCTCATTGTTATGGCAATGAAATGTCTAATAAGATTATTCTTTTTATCGGGTTAAAAATTAGGAAGGTAGGTAACTACTCCGATAAAAATAGTATTAGATATGTATAAACAAGTTTTATGTATTGTGTAGGTATTACCTTTATACTTTGTATCTGAAAGGGGATTTTTATATTTAAACTAGCTGGGTTACCCGGCTTCACTCATGACAACATTCGAGAGCGTTCTGAAATGTTCCACAATGTTGTTCCCGATCCCCTATTCCCGAACATTCCACGACATACTCCGTCACACCTTCCAGAACTTTCTAGAGCTCTATCGAACGTTCTAGAACTTTCCGGAAGACTTCTAGAAATTTCAAGCCCTTATATTATTTCTTATAATTAAATTATAATATGTAAATGAAATCCTCAGCACGGGAAATCCCAGTGAGGATATCATTATCTTTAGATGTTTGTAAAGAAAGGAAGACAATAAATCATTATTATTATTATTAATCATTATTATTATTATATCTTTAAAAGCACGCCATTTAGGTAAAAACGGGAACCGTCATCCTGGAGAGGGGATAGAGATCTACCACACCATATTTGTTTCTATGTTTTTGCGGGACGCACGTTTTTTGTACTTTCTTTTATAATATATTCTTTATGCGAACTCTAAAATGTTGCTTGTAATCTTAAACCTGAATTATATATGTTTTTTTTTTAAATGTTATGGCTTAATATTTTGAGGTGAAGTTAATAGCCGTTTCCCCCTTCTAAGGTATTATCAAAAATCATTATTTCATTTGAAAATATTTAAAGCCAGTGGCGTACAATAATTAGCCCAGTTGAAGCAGCAATCTGGAGGTGAATTGACATTTTACGATACCGTTTATCTGTTGGTTTTAGGTCGCTGCAGCCGGTGAATTGACAATTTATGAAAGCTTTCATCCGGTTAATTTAATATACTGCCAACAAAATTACATAAAACGGATATTATAGCACTTTAATTTGTTATCAGAATGTACATCTATGAGATAAAGTAAAACCAGGCAGAGTTCGTAAGGAATAAGCATGAAAAACATGAGAAATGAAACTGAAAAAATAATAAACCGTAAAATGAATTCATGCAACTGTTTACGGAAGGTATTTCATCGTCGTCTCCCGACTCCAGAGGGCCATCAGGGGGGACTCCATCCAGGCAGTCATGGCGGTGATGATGATCGCAGTTTTTATTTATTTTGTAATGTTTTTAAAATGAATAAATTGAATTGAATTAAATTTCAATTGATGCATCCTGAATAATGATTATGACGATGGATTGTATACGATTAAATCATACAGGTATCTGTTCAGTCTACAATGATTATCATAAATATGTATATGTCACTGTAAAAACCCGAACTACGGTAAATCCTAAGATTTTCCGGTAAATCCTAAGATTTAACAAATCTTAATGGTAAAAGTCCGAACCGTTCTACGAATATTTAAATAAGAAACGATTTTTTCGGCTTTTACCATTAGAATTTAGTACATGTTAGGTTAGGTTAGGTTAGGATGGGTTAGGTTAGGTTATGTTAGGTTAGGTTAGGTTACGAATATTTAAATAAGAAACAATTTTTTCGTGTTTTTTTTAAATTTAGTACATGTTAGGTTAGGTTAGGTTAGGTTAAGTTAGGTTAGGTTAGGTTAGATAAGGTTAGGTTAGGTTAGGTTAGGTAAATGAACGATTATTTTAGAACGGTCCGGACTTTTACCATTAAGAGTTGGTAAATCTTAGGATTTACCGGAAAATCTTAGGATTTACCGTAGTTAGGGCTTTTACAGTAACATATACACAATAATTATCTTATTTTCATTGTTTGTATCAAACAATACTAGGTACTTTAGTCGTGTTCATTGATTTAAAAAAAGGAACACAATGATTCGTCAGCGCGTCATTATTACGTAATTCCCCTCGATGATGATTGGATTATTAATAATATCTACAAATATTCAGGATGGTTTGCTGTGCATTCTTTTGTTGAAGTATAGAAAATCAATTGTGTATTGTATGCACTTGGCCTTGACACGTCTAACGGGGTGAACGCGAGATATTATATTTATTTTTCATTACATTATAATACTCGTATATAGGCATAACTTAATGCAGTGAAAAGAGCATTACCATGTTACGTGCATAAATTATTAATTTAATTCGCAAACATGTCCGTACAATTAAATGTGAATATTACTTAATGACATCCATAAGTATGTCATTAAGAATTAAATTTTTGGATGCGGTAAAATTGTGATAAAGAACTGAAAATCCTTCACAATAATTAACATGCTTACTAAATTTACTGTTAAATATGGGTTGCTAAATTCTTCACAATTCTTTTAAAAATTTAAAGCCATTAATATTCATTTGGGGTCTATGTATAAATAGTGGAGTTTTTTTACATTATGATATTTGTATTAGATATTTTAATCCACTTTTTGTTTATTAGTATTATTGATTATTAAGGTATTTCAAACAAACGCCAAAATCTCATACATGGTTCATAAATCAATAAAGTTATATAAACAAATACACTTTGGAGTAAGCATAATATGCTGAACGCAGTTAAATGAACGCACTATGCGTTCATTCTGCTTGTGGTTTTAAAATGGCTTATACGAATCCTTTCTTGTATGTAGGCCGAATATTCATTGCAAAAATTAAAGATCAGAATAAATATGTATAAGCTTCAAAATATTTTTTTATGTTGAATGTACCCTCACACGTAGCCGCGAATACTCAACCCCGCAAAAATAAAACTTTAAAAAATGAATTAATGTTTAACAATGTTTTACTAAAAATTGCCATAGAACGATATCATGTGTCAATGCATAGAACACACCATTCTGACATAATTCGTTGCATAATAGCTCACATTGGTTTGGGAGGCGGGTATGGGTACCGCCACCCCGGTAACCAATTATTGGGTAACCAACACCTCTGTCATAGGTCAACCTAAGTGGTTCGCTTCGTTTGGTGACTTAGCAGGGGTGCCTGGGTTCATTCTTATCGGCGGATGCGTCTGCCCATCAGTTTGGCAGGCCAGATCGGGAGCCCCTTTGACTTCTCCAGCCGTACTCTTCTCGGAACATTGCCTTGCACCAAAGTGGGAGGGATGGATTCATACATCCGTCACTCCTGAACACACTGACCCCCAGATTCCTACCCATCCCTATTACCCCTTTCCTTGAAAAAATTAGAAATTGAAATATTTTTCCGTCCCCGGAACGTTGTGAAAATGTACTATTATTTGACTTATACATGGGAAATATGGAACATATTAAACCAGACTCAAGGATCGTACCTCTCAGTCACGTACGTAGGTCGGCTTAAAAATATAATAGGTTCGCTTGTTCCCACCATGTTCATGCAGTGATTGATTGACAGTGTAGTTATTAGTAAAACTCACGATTAACACTAGACCTTCCAACATCATTCTCACATAATACCTTATAACCATCTTCATCTAATCAATAATTTTGCCACATATTTAGTCTTATGCAAAGCTATTAATTACACAAGGCTCCACTGAAGATTTGTTTTTATCAAAACCGTTCAAATTTACGTGGTTTCCATAGGAGAGAACTATGTAGACCTGTTATTGTGTATTCATCATCAGCCTCGTCAAGAGTCTTCCTCCACTCATCTCGGCTTTGTGCCAGCTCTCTCCAGTTTAGAAGCTCCAAGGTAGAGGACGTTGTCGCTCGATCTTAATCTTAGTCTTCCCAGGCTCCTTCGCCCTATCGGTCTTGAGTTCAGCAGGGACTTTGGTGCTTGATGCTTGGTTATTCTCTCTACATGACCCAGCCATTGTTTTATAAATTTTGTGACGTTTAGCTCCTTAAACAGAGTATATAGGTCACTGTTGTAAGGTCTGCGCCAAAATCCATTTTCTAGAACCGGTCCGAAGATACGCCTCAAGATTTTCCTTTCAAAAACGTCCAGTGCTCGCTCATTCCTCTTAGTTCTTACCCAAGTCTCAGCTGCGTACGTGAGTACTGTTCTGATAAGTGTTTTGTACACTAATATCTTGGTGTTTCTGGACAGCAGTCTGGATTTTATTTGATTTTGTAGGCGGAAATAACAGCGATTTTCAGTATGCGCTTCTGGATCTCCTCTGTGGTATTATTGTCCTTTGTTATCAAGGAGCCTAGGTATGTGAATCTTGGTACCGTTTCAAAATTTTGGCTTACACAATTTTTTTGGTATTGTGTATTACGTACAATATATTCTTTCACATATATTTTTTGTAATATTGGCTGTTTTGTTCTTCAATCCATTTTTTAAATGTGATCTGATTTTTTTTTCTTTCAATTTTTTGTATCGAGTGAATGATCTTTGAATGCTTTTATTGCTTGTTATTTGTTGTATCTTTATCCGAAGCTTGTATACACCGTCAGAGTTTTTATGTTTTTTCTAACAAACAAAATAAACGCTAGTCTAAAATCTATTTATCGTAGTTTGTAATGGTTTAAATTTGTTTTTGGGTTAAAATGTAGCTTTTATTTTAGATATAGTTTTTAATCCGCAATTCAAACAAAGTTTAGTAGGTAGCTGAACATAAATTTCCATCATAAAACTACGTGACTAAGTGTTTTATGTGAATATGAACTAAGATGGAATCTCAGGATCACATTCTGAATTTTAAACATGCCGGTAGTAGTTTTTTAATGATTTCATTCTGTGCGCTTTTTATTCATATTTTCAATGTCTTTAATTGCATTTTAGGTACGTAATTTGCGAAATAGGTACTCACTTTGCTTAAATTAAGTCATTACTTTTTTTAGTATCTACATAATTTATTTATTAAAAGTATAATCCGTTTTCATTAAGCATATTAAGGAAATAAATTGTAATGAAAAATGAACAATAGATTTTAAATAAACCATCTTGAACCTGAACAAAATATCACGGAAATGCAACCATTACAAACATTCAGCGCATATTTTTAATAATTAAAAATATTCGACCTTAACCATTTCTTTATTACGTGGATCCCAATTTAAAATAATTAACTGGCAAGGAGAGGTCACGGAGCTTGCCATTATTTTGATGTATTTGAGAAAATATCTATAATAATTATTTATTGCTTTTTTTCATTTCCAATTTATGCCGTGGGAATAACAATATAAAGCAGTATGAATTCATAGCAATGTAATATTATGGCAGTATGTGCTCATGTTAGAAGTTATTTGTTTAACCGCCCACATTTAACCACACCCTCGATACGAAGAATGTACGTAACGAGCACAATAACGCCTGTCTTATGGTGGGTTACTTATTTTATGTTCGATAATAATATTATTATTACGGCTAGTTAATCATCTAAATTAAAGAAATGTACTCTATTTGCTTAATAAATAATAAAAATACTAGGATGTTTATTTATTAAATAAAATATTAGTCAAAATCCGGCCTCGATCAAGTTTCAACAGTCAATATCACATACTCATCTTTCAATATATGTATATATATATATATTTTAAATAAGTTTATTAAAAAAATAAAATTACAGTTAATATGTTAAAATCTACGTAGTAATAATATAATATTGTCATATATGAGTTGTACCACCATAATAAAGCTAGGCTTGTGTGGATGGCGTATGGACGTGCGTAAGTGTTATTAATTTCCTTATTAGTTATTACTAGCAGTATTACTTTTGGTTCGGCTTCGCCCACTTAGTGTTAGTGACCATTTTAGAAATAAAATTGGAACTGGTTCCAAAAATAGCCCGTTCTTCGGATCCACTGTCATCCAGTGTAGCTAGTCACCAGGACAAAGTAACCGAGACAGGCAAAGACGTCATATGTAACATATAACCGCTTGATACAACTATGTATTACCGTCAATCTTTCCATATCCAGAGAGATACTACATATTCACAAATTCGTAGCAGTTATACCTAGGGGGGATACGTCCCCATCCGACCTGCTGACGAAAGTGGCGACATCTTGTGACGAATTCTTGAATTCGAAACCGAATTACAACGGTAGCTTTGTTTGAAATTCCTCGTACACAGAGCAAGCCTATTAATACTATTCGATGTATGTAAGAGGTAAGCCAATGAACCGGGACGATTTGAAAAAATCAGAAAACATTTAATAAATCACCTTTTGTAAAATTTATCGATGAAAACATAATCTACACTCTATCCAATGGAAATATTTTGTAGGTTCACAATCGTTCATTTTTTTTAAATAAAGGTTTCAAATGTCACGCCGGGTTTCGATTCCGGATTGCATGTCCAGAGCCTTATCCCTCGACCACGGAGGGTGTCAAAATTGACTACAAAAAAAGTCAAATAAATTTTTTTTTTTAAATTAATGTTTATTTATGCTAAAAAGTATTAATATTTTGTTTTTGTATGTTTGTAAGGAGTCGTGAAAAGTGTAGATTTTTTGGATGGTTTTGATCGCTTGAGTAATATATTGGTGAGTTATTTGCTGCATTAGTGTTGTTGGCTTCTACACAAAGAAGCGTGGTGTGCCTGACAGGTGCATTCAAAATAGAATGCCTTTCAGGATGTGTTAATCAAATAATAATGAGTTATTTTAATGAGGAATGCGGAGGAAAAATCGTTAAAATTAGAGGGTATACATTAATTACGTCAGCTGAAAATGGAGGGGAGGGTGGTCCAGTAAAATCTCACCAAATCTCTTTTAAACTGGGGGGGGGGGTTAATAAAAATCTCACGTCAACTTTATAAGAATATACTCGTGGTACACCAGAGAAACCCATCCCACCCTAACCCCCCCCCCCCCCCCCCAACAATAGCTGTTTCTGGTCAACAGCTATTGTCACGATCATATTTATCTCAACGGGTGGGGGGGTAATGGGATAGGATGGGCGGGGGGGGTCTCTTTGGGACTCCGCCCACGATGAAAACCTATGCAACTTTTTCACGGTTGCGGAACACCCCTCCTAGTTACGCCACTGATCTCACGTGAGGGGGAAAGGGGGTCACACCAAATCTCATTTAATCTAACCAAGGGGGGGGTGGGAGTACAGATTGGAAAAAACTGCTCACGTAATTAATGTATACCCCCTGCCGAGAATTTAAATTTCGTCGAACGATGATCTTACGACCGTATCCTTGCAACTGTATAGGGCGGTTCCGATGAGAAAGATTAACTTTTCTCCATACCAGCATTTTATCATAATAACTCAATATCGATTTTATTTCATTCAAAATATGCTTTGATAAATATCTACCTGCATTAAAAAATGCTCAAACTCGTGATGGTAAATCCATTAAAAATGTACTTTTTGTATTATGAGTATTTATAATTTTTTCATAATGTCTAAGCAAAATATATATTTTTTTTAAATGTATTTGTTTGTAAGTCCGTAAGTAAATAGACAAACTGAAGTATTTTCGTCACAAAACAAGGCCGCGGATCTTTTTTTAATTTTAAAACACAGCCTTACTAGATAAAAGAACAGTCTTTTGAAGTCAATTTATTATTAATTGAAATAGTTGTATTATTAATGGTAAATAACAATTACAAAATCTAACTATGCTAAATACATCACATTTTGAAAAAACTTCAATATGTGAGAAAAATAAACTTGAAATAAAATTTAAATATTGCTAGGATCGAGTTCAAGGATGTCGATAAATCTTTGTTTTTCGATTGAAATATAATTTCGTAGAAATCAATTAATTTATTTAATACTTTCCGGGTATACTGCCGTGTATACTTCGAACTTGAATTTCGTAATACGAAAATATGAACAATACGTTATACGATTTGTGGGTGCGTGCGAACAGTACTCAGGCTTAGGTAATCACTCGCTTAGCTGAATAGATAAACAGAGAGAAGCGTTCTAAGGATCTATTCATGTGCCCGAAGTAAGGTTAAGTTTTCCTCACTTCTGCTGAAATTGATCAAACATTTTCGAATATGTAAATTCTTTTTTGACCCGTTAAACAATTTCATTAGCCAGGGAATGGAAAGTTTCTTTAACCCACCGTTTAAGACCACCGGTCTATTTTGTCAGAAGGTCAAAATATTTCCGCCAAGCAATAAAATCCAAATAAATGGAATATTTCTGAACGCATCAAAAAACCGAAAACTGTTTTTGTAAAATGATTACATACGCTTTCAAATTTTATATTTCGAAATAAACAAAAACATTTTTTAATTTCTAACTTATATTAATAATAACGGAAAAAAATCGTGCATACTTTATTTGGCAAATTTATCATAAACGTTATCGTCAACCCACTTTTTTGTCGTTGCATGTGAAAATAATTAATAAAAAATTCCTAAAATTTCATAATTGTTTTTTTTTTCAAATTGCTGTTGGTATCTTTGGTTTCATAAAGGTGTACATATTAAATAGGTGGTGATTATTTTTTAGATTTGAATATAAAGCGTGATGTTTTTTCTTTCTAACACCGTTTAGATTATATTTATAACAATGGTAGCAAGGTAGGCACAACGATTTCTTTAAGACCTGTGTGAGTTGTTAATAATTTGATGATATCAGTTTCTTCAAATCTGTTTTAATCACAATTCTAGAAATTTTCTGTTCAGTGAGCCATACAGTCACATTCGTCATAAATGAGCCAAAGATAGAGCCGGAGGCAATGCAATCGTGTGGTTCATATAAATTAGGCGCGTGAAGCAATAATTGCTATAAATTCGTGAACAAGAACTAAGAATCACAGCGTGTTTAGTGAACTTGGATTAATTCAGATCAATTTCTATTTAGAATCTTATCGTTTTATGTGGCTCAAAAAAATAATTTAAATAAATCTTATAGATATTATATTATAATATATTATAAAGGCGGTTTGTATGGATGTGACTTACTCTTTCACGCAATAAATATCGAATGGAATTTAAAAATTCTTTCACTAATCGAAAGCTACATTATTTGCGAGTAACATAGGCTATATATATTGGTAAGCTCTGGCGTAACGAATAAGCTGTGGCGTTATGAAATTATTTATAATACTTTTATTGGCAAAGCGAGTTGCTAAGTAAATGGGGCTGAGTGGGGGGGGGGAGTTTGGGGGAGGGGGGGGGGGGGGGCGAATATGCGAGCGAAGCCGGGAGCAAAAGCTAGTAATAAATAAATTTATTAACTTTCACATGCCGCTCAACTCGACTATATACACTTAAACCTTTCTCACTAACCATCACGTTAATTCTTCGCAGAATAAGGTGTCGATTCAACGATATTAAAATCATAAGCCTTCAATAACTGACAGAAATGCGTATAACAAATCTATCATTCAATTCTAGTTGGGGTTCCCGGCTTCGCTCAAGGAGTTGATATGAGATTAAACACGACGGATCTTACTTTACACATCCCTACCAATGAATCATACAAAAAGGCTTCAAATGGTCCACAATGTTCCAGAACATTCCACAGCATTCGAGTGTTCTGGGATTTTCCACAATGATCTGGGATGTTCCAGAATGTTTCCGAACGTTCCAGACTATTCCTGAATATTCCATAACATTCCAAAATGTTCCGGGATGTTCTGGAATGTTGTTAAATGCTCTTGAATACTCTAGAATGTTCTGGACCAGAAAAAACTAGAAAAACCTTCTTCATGATATGGGGCTTCCACATCATATAAATCCTTTGATCGTACCGGGACTATGTATGTTGATTATTATGATGAATTATTAAGTTGTGATCACAGCTCTTTTCATTCACCCAGTGATAAAGACACCGAAACTTATCAAATACGTTTCATTAGATTTTTTTTAAATTGTTATGTTGTCTACTGTTGATTCGAATTAAATATTTCAATACATGGTTCACATTAGAAGACCAATGAATGATAAACTTTTGTCTTAAGAAAAGCAATACCTAATTGATGTCATTAATCATTTCTTGCAATATTAAAGTTTCTATGAATTTATTTTTGAGGTATAATGAAATGTTGGGCTACCGCCTTCTTTAGCCAACGTTTCAGACAGCGTTACAGTGTCCGTCATCAGGCCCTGACACACACAAATGTTTCACACATGATGGACACTGTAACGCTGTCCGAAACGTTGGCTAAAGAAGGAGGTAGCGCAACACGGCATAATACTCGCCCCAAAAATTAATCACTATGATAATTTTGGCCGTGAAAATCGAAAATCATACATGAATATAAATAGTTCACTTTAAAAGCTTTAAAAGCGTGTCTACCTTGAGTAGTTATTAATCTTTGATATTTTCATAGAACGAACCTTTTGAAAATAAAAATGATTAGTCACGCGTTCACACATGCCCTACTTGATTTTGTTTTTTGTTTTTACGTGAATATCGCACAGTCCCAACTGCTCCCGTCTGGAACCAGTGGGACTATGGCATCCTCAATTGGGGTACGTTGTGAGGCTGAAGGTAGTGGGTGGGGAAGGAGATATGGGAGAGGAAGGTGGGGAAGTACCTGGCTATTCAGATCTGGTCACGAAACACAGCTAAAGCCATTTCAAGCAACGTTTCAATTCTGAATGGTGATCTTACACCAGGGCGATACTGAGAGTATTCTTTACTCTGGGACGTGCCGCAAATATACTATATATTATTTTAAATTAATAAATTGTGAAATAACACAAATCAGTAAAATAAAATTTATTTGCCACGCCGGGATTCGATCCCGCGACCTTCGGAGTTCGAGTCAAGAGCCCTACCGCTGGACTGCGCCGGCCGTCAAGGATTGAATTTCCTTTTTTAAGTTGACATGACCGTAGATATTACAGCACTGTGCGGCGTTTCTCCATAATATGTAGTATAAATAAAGCTAAGTTGATTCAACGTTGGGTTTCTATTTCTGTCAAGCGTTCTATAGTAAATGAACCCTTTTCTTACTGATCTATTCCATAGATTTTATGAAATAGCTTTAAGAATAGATGATATGGGAATCCGCCAATAGATATCAACCATTACTCAAAAGAAGGAAATACCTGAGGGCCGATTCTCGTTCTACTAAAGGATAAAGAACTCTCTTTAGCCTTCAAATTAACGACTTTTCCGCTGTCATCCGAGAATACTGGAATCGCAGTTAACGGAAAGACGTTAATATAATTTTACGATCAAGGACAATTCTGCTGTCTTCCAAAAGAACTGGAATCGCAGTTAACGAAAGAGTAGATAATAATTGTAAGGTTAAGAACAATTCTGCTGTAATTCTGAAAAACTGGAATCACTGTTTATGACAAAGTCGTTAATTTTAAGATTACGGACAATTCTGCTGCCTTTCCAGAGAACTTGAATCGCAGTTAACGAAAAAGTCACTAATAATTTTTAGGTTGTATATTATTTACTGTCAGAATTCAGTGTTAGAAAACTGGATTCGCGGTTAACGAAGAAATCGTTAATAGTTTGAAGGTTCAGGACAATTGTTAATTTATTTATTTTCTTTGTTTTACAATTTTTTAGAGAAAAATGTGTCCGTACTGGGGTACCCCGTTCTAAGGTCACGTTGTACATGTTTTTTTGTTTTCGAGGGAGTTATTTACTTATTATCCAAGTCGAACCGAAATGGCTCCTCTGGAAAATGGAAAATATTGTTGAACCATTTGTCGTCAAATGAGTTAACAGTAAAAAAACTAGTTATCTTTTTGAAAGCGCTGCGTCAAGTTTTAACAAACGACGATTTCAGTTTCTACCACGATCGTATCCTAATTTAAATATTAACTTGAGAAAGTTGATTCGAAGATAGCAAAACAGTGTAATTTTTTCATAAACACAATTTTCATTTGCCTACCCATCGCCATAGTCGTGTACTAATTTAAATAATATAATCTTTAAATTCAAATCTTCGTTAAGAGATTGTGCAGCTGTTAACAAAGCGTTGAGAAACTTTGCTTTAATAAAGATTACGATGCTGATAGAAGTTGTGGTCCAGATTGGGTGAGGAAATGAAAAAAGTCACGATCTTACTTTCAAGCCTTGAACTATTTACCTCGGTCAGGACTGTAATAATAAACATTCGTTTTGTTTCATTATCCGATACGTAACATTTTTAATGATTCATTCTAATTTGAACGGTTGACTTTTCAAACGCTAAAAGGATTCAGGATGTGATATTTAAATTTTTATAAAAAAGTTTAAAATTGAACAAGTTCTCAGGTTTATTCAAATCTTTTTGCTTGGTATATTCGCAATCTGTAGTTGGGAGAAATAATTGCGATAAGAATAAAAAAACTTTGATTGGATGGTAACATCCGGATCCTTACAATAAACTAGATTCGTTTCCCATGCTTGGTTAGACTATCTTAGTATGTATATTTTTATGGTTAGATTTATATGACGCTATTTATCGTGACTCTACGTATTTCTTTGAATGGCTTTCTATAATAGGCACATTTAATAAAGGTACCAAATTGCGTCCTTGTGGATTGCTAGTGTTCTATGTAGTTCTTAGGCTTATTTAATGATTACCATCACTCTTATTTGTTTATGGATTTGAACGCAATTAATATTATAGCTGGTTATAATATTTATTTTCACCAAAACCAGCATTGACGTATTGTGCTAGTTTTTTTGTGTGAGATTTTTTTAACTGAAGCTCAAATAATCAATATGTGGCTATTACGAATGTTTAAACCATCTTTCATTTTAACCAAAATTGGAAAACATTGGATAATTGTTTCGAAATCGTATGACGCTAAGGAACGAATATTATTCAGATTTATATAGCTCTTTTTTTATTCATACAATAAGGTATTTTTGCTCTTTTTTCATTCCCGAGAAAAATTACGATATTAAGGTATTTTTATTTTATTTTTACGTAGACGAATATGTTTTATACGACGATTTAAAATGTGCAATATTTGATTTGCCGCCAAAATTTAGAAATCACGCGAGTGAAAACATGGCTAGACTCAAACATACTTACACTAAATATATCGAAAACAAAATTTACAACGTACAGCATAAATAGTACAGGACAACCAAGAAACAACACAAACACCATAAAAATACACGAATGTTTAAATACTAACATCTGCAGTTGCCCTTCTCTAGAAAAAAAAAATTGAACAAATAAAATATCCAGGAATCATAATTGACCATAACCTTAGATGGACACATCATATCGAACAAATCACAAATAAAATCCTCAAAACAATACACATTTTCCTAAACATAAGAAACATTTATAAAATGAAACAAATGAAAACAATATATTTTGCACTTTGTCAGTCAATAATAGAATATGGAATAATTATTTGGGGAGGAGCAACAAACTCAGCTATCGATCACTTAAAAAACATAGACTGACTGATACAGACCAAATATTCAACATTTGTGACGTAGATATACGCCAATTATATGTTAAAACACTGCTAAACTTCATTTTTGACCAAAAAAAACAAATTTCAACAATCTCAAAATATCACTAACAGACCAGTTAGACAATCGTACAAAAATAGCATAAAAATTCCGACGGTAAATACAAGCTTTGGACAAAGGCACTATAAATATCATGCTATAAAAGCACTCAACAGTCTTACCCTTGAAAATAAAATGGAAAAAAAATAAATTCGTACTCAAAATCACAAAATGGATTAAAGAACAAAAAAGACAAAATTACCAAAATTTCATAACAAAATAAGAATAAAACACATACCTACACGTAACACAAAAAACCAATATTAAACACACATCACTCACAAACACACAACACATAATATATTCCGATTTTAATTTTATTTGGGTAATTAAATAATTAATTTTACCTGTAATTTCACCTGAATTATAAGTTTTTATTTTTAGTTTATTTTGTTTTATAAAATGGAGGCCCCAGCATAGGTGAGCTACCCAGTGAGGCCGACATTGCTGAATTGTATTTGAAATGTAAGTTTTTTTTTTCCATGCTTACCGCACAAGAGTCCCAACTGCTCCATCTGGAGCCAGTGGGACGATGGCATCCCTAATTGGGGTATGTTGTGAGGCTGAAGGTAGTGGGGAGGGGAAGGAGATAGGAAAGAGGAAAGTGGGTAAGTACCTGGCTATTCAGATATGGTCACCAAACACGGCTAAAGCCATTTTAAGCAACGTCTCAATTCTTAATGGTGGTCTTACACCAGGGCGATACTGATAGTATCTTCCACGCAGTGAAGCGGTAAGGCGCTTGACTAGCACACCGAAGGTCGCGGGATCGAATCCCGGCGTGGCAAATAAATTTTATTTGATTAATTTGTATTATTTCACAATTTATTCATTAAAAATAATATATAGTATATTTGCGGCACCTTCTAGAGTGGAAGATACTCTCAGTATCGCCCTGGTGTAAGACCGCCATTCAGAATTGAAACGTTGCTTAAAATGGCATTAGCCGTGTTTGGTGACCAGATCTGAATAGTTAGGTACTTCCCCACCTTCCTCTTCCCCATCTCCTTCCCCTCCCCACCACCCTCAGCCTCACAACATACCCCGATTGAGGAAGCCATAGTCTCACTGGCTTCAGACGGGAGCAGTTTGGACTCTTGTGCGGTATTCATATAAAAAATAAAAATAAATACTTATAAACATTTTGTTTCATTGTAAAACGTAGTCAATTTCGTTCACGACTTATTTTTTAAGTTAAGGATTCACTGTTGAATAAATGCAGAATTTTTTTTCCTGTCTTCATTTTTGCCGTATTATTTTTTCGCTTTTGCATTCCACAACCACTGAGAAGTAATGCTTTGTTTACACCAACCTTACATTAACTAGCCTTTTCACATGCAAATCCGGCGCTGATCGTCATTTATCAACGTTTTTTAATTGTACCTGCCCTTCAAATCAACGCTATTATTTGCGTACCGCATTAAACAGACAAGCGATAAATGGATTATAACGACTTCCTGGCTTAAAACAAAGGTGATTGATCGGAAACCAATTATTTTGACGAAAACAAATTGAGATTTTAATAACGCCGACTTCGATCAAAGAAAAACGGAAGGGAACAGACAAGAAAATAAACAAGCATTACGTCAAGTATTTATAGAGATTGCCTCCAGCTATTTTCTCATTACTCCTGCCAATATAACTGAGACATTTCCACACCTCGGCATTCAAATTAACCAAACCATTTATCTTACATGAAGCTAAGAAAGTTACCGTAATTCCGTATGAATTACTCGACGCGACAAGAACAATGCTGCATATGCCAGTACGTGAAGGTTTTTACGATATCAAAAGCCTATCGTAATAAATTTCGAATGTGAGCACGTAATGTAATCGCTGACGGTCTATTAAGAAGGTGTAAAATTAAAACTTCAAACTGACAGTTAAACGTCAATCATTTGTTTAACGCAATCAAATTAGGTTTTATAATTTTGGAATGGAAGGTGTTTTAGTACCTGTACCTACCTAGGTACCTTTCATTATTATGGAATAGTAATATTTTTTCCAAGAGGTAAATACCGATGCATTCCAATTGAAAATTATGAAAAACTAGCTGGTACCTGGCATGCGTTGATATTCCAATAAATAAAGAAATGGTTTCTCCCTACGTGTCTTTTCCCATTCGTCTTGTTCCCCTTCTGCCTCTCCTTCCTCTCCCGCGTCCCCTTCCCCTCTCGCGTTCTCACTCCGCCTCCTCCACCTTCCTTCTACCCACTCCACTCCCCCCCTTTCCCCGTCTCATGAACCCCCTTCCCAAGTTCCCCTCCCCACTTCCCCCTCTTCCACCCCCTTGCATTTCATACATTCATTCCCGGAACATTCAGTTTTTCAAAAATCTTGCGTGCCACCTATTACATTTTTTATACAAATTTCATAATGCCAGAGCTCACCAGTAGTTTTATACGAACGTTGTCATGACAATAACGAACACAAAAAAAAAAGAATTATCAAATTTGGTGCAGTCGTTCGGAAGTTATGCGCGTACATACATTTCAGCTATTCATTTTTATTTATATAGATATGTAGATAGATAATATAAAATAATAATGGATACAAAATTACGAACAGTGCGTAGATCCGATTAGGTAGGTAATATTTCAATTAATTAATTTACGAAGGATATTTGGTGGTGTCCAATCTCTGCAGAGCCCTCTTTAGATAGGCAGCCATTCAGAATCTAAACGTTACTTGAAAAGGCGTAGCCGTGTTTACTGACAAGACGTAAGTAGACAGATACTTTCTCTTTCTTCCTCTTTCCCATTTCTTTCCCCACTCTACTTCCTTCAGCCTATCAGCATTCTCCACATTGAGGATGATTGGGTAACCCGTAAGGCACGAGCGTAACCAGGGGGAGGGTTTTAGGGGTTCAAACCCCCCCCCCCCCCCCCCCTAAAAATGCATTTTGGATTCGCCCTCTTTACCACCCGCTGTCGGCCGTCGTCGATTATTCGATCGCATTCGGTAACCTTAGTATATTTTCATGCCGTATCGGTACGGTATTGAGCCTGCAATATGTGAAAAGGTGGGTTCACAAGCAGAGGCGGCCCGTGACAAAATTTGCAAGCAGTGCATTTCACAAAAAAATGGTAGCATTAACATGGGAAAATAAAGTGATTTAAAGAGCGCGACATACCTAGTACAAACATTCACTTGTAGAGAAAATCCATTCGTCGCTCTTTCATTTGTGAAAATACTTTAATGACACGATTATTAAAGTCTGGTATGGAAGATATCAAACTTTTTTCGATGCTCATCATTGACGAAGCATGAAGCCGATGTTGGGACACAGTGTTCCTCACAAATGTTTTTACATGTTTTAAACGTAGAAAAACACCGTTCGCACTCAACAGTTGTCCTTGGAATAGTACAAATTATGTTTAAAAGTTTAACCGACCGTTTCACTAAAACACTCCACTAAGTTACATTTGATAAATTCGACGTTAATCGCAATGTTTTCAAGAGCACTCATTTTAAATAAGTTTTTTTACAGAATAAAACTTGCGAAAACCGTTAAATGCTGTCAATACCGAAAAAATACTAACTGCGCCAGACTCCCAGGCTGGCGACCGACCGCGTTAAAACATAACATTGTAAATTAGTTCTAAATTCTTTAATCATAACTATTTCATTCCAAAGGTTCGGGACCACATTACGCAAGTTTAATGTTTTGTCATTTGCTCCGGCAATGCACGCCAGCACCATATGTCTTCTCTGCTTTCACACGTCAATCTTCGTATGGGTCTATCCCTGTCATACTCATCTCACGGGCACGGGCACTTCAGCATCTGGAGATGATCCCAGTAGAAATATACCTTCATGTGACGTCACACCTAGGCATAAAAAAATGTGCACGAATTCCTTTCTCTCATGGAAGGGAGTCTAGTCAATTGGTATGGATTTTGTAACGAATTGGCGGGAATTCTTCGTGAGAGGATGTACTTATTTACACTTCTGACAGATATCGAAGTTTGGAAGTGCAGTGCACAAATGCACTGAGGAAGGGGCCGCCTCTGTTCACAAGCATGAAGCCGTTATGAGATTTAAGGAAATATATCCAGGGATTGTGAATGCTCCCGATGAACTCCAATCTAGCCACAATAAAGAAACATCGCAGCAAGCTGTCCAAATACTAAGAATTTTTCTCACTTTCTCACTTCAATCTTAGAATTTTGTTATGTGCCTAGTGATTCTTCAAAAAGTCATGAGCATGAGTCAAAAGCATTGTCGCTATCAAAACAACTACAAGCAGTTAACACCGGCCTCATAACAGCATTCAACCACGTGGATGATGTTATTAATGCTTTGCAACTTTTAAGAAATAAGGTTGACGAAGAGTACCTTCATCTGTATGAAGAAGCAAAGGTGATGGTCGAAGAAAATGGTGATATACTGCAAATGCCACGTATAGTTGGAAGGCAACTGAATCGCATTTGTTATGTATTTGACAGTGCTACCCGAAAGAAGTTCATCTGTCGTCAAAGCAGAACTTGAAGTGTGGAAATCAGCTAAGACTATCACCTCCCCTACTTCAAAATCTGCTTTGGAATGCTTATATAAGTGCGATCAAAAATTATAACCAAATATTTACACGTTGTTTCAAATATTGGCTACCATAACTGTTTCCACTGCTACACCAGAAAGGACTTTTTCAAGCCTAGGATATATTTAAAAATAAAAACAGAAGATTAATTCTGTAGTGCATATCTAATCGATAATCGAATGAATCTTCTGTTTACCCCCCCCCCCCCCCCCCCCCTTGATACTAAAACCAGGGCTCCGCCTGTGCCGCAAGGACTCTTGTGCGGTAAAAACTCAAAAAGGCTTCCGAAGCGGTGGCAAAGAATTGTTCTGAAAGACTACTCATCCTCCAGGAACATTTTCGTAGCGCTGCAATACTCGGACGGCGGAAAAGTTCTTGGAAAAGATTGAAGAATAATGCATTCGTGTCTATGTGTCTGTATTTTATTATTTTGCTATTACTGTACAGTTCTTTGATCCAAGGTGCTGAAGCATTCGTGCTTCTCGATTGTGTTAGCAAGATTTCTCTAGATTTACTATATCATGAATAGGTACAATCTCGTAATTGCCTCTCACGAGCTTTGTACTTGTTCTGTGATGTGTGTGTGTTGATGTAAATGTCGTGAAGGATTTTCTAGCACGTCAAGTCTGTTAGAATCATTCACCCGTCGTTTGCTTGTCGTGTGGCGCAATTTGAGAAAAATCGTCTTAATTATGTATCTATATCGTTGATTCATTGTCTGGAACAAATGTTACATGGACTGCTTGATTGGGAGTTTAACCTTTACCAGAAAATATAACGGAGTTGATTACTGTGTAATAGGTTAACCTATATAATTATTTATTTGATAGTTTTGATTATCTTTTGACATAGACAAAGGAATACCGGTCGTATGCCATATTTTTTCCTCTACCTAAAAACAATCAATAAAAAAGCAATCTATATACTACTAGCAGACCCGGCTACACGTAGCTGTGGCTAACGAAACACAACCCTATTACCCAACCTTTATAAAATCCACAACACCCGCTTGCCAGCTGCCCGCTGCCCGCTGCCGCTGCCCTCTGCCTGAATTGAATATTTGACATATAAACCTTCCTCTTGATTCACTCTATCTATTGGTGAAAACCGCATGAAAATCCGTTGCGTAGTTTAAAAGTTCTAAGCGTATACATACATTTTGAGCGACTTCATTTTATACTATGTAATGATGCCTGAATTGAATATTTGAATTTCTCGGCTTTTCTCTACTATAATAAGCATGTATATACATATTAACCTTCCCTTGAATGGCCCTATCTATAGGTGAAATCCGCATGAAAATCCATTGCGTAGTTTAAAAGTTCTAAGCGAACATACATTTGAGCGACTCCATTTTATACTATGTAATGATGCCTGAATTGAATATTTAAATTTCTCGGCTTTTCTCTACTATAATAAGCATATAATACATATAAACTTTCCTCTTGCATCACTCTGTCTATTGGTGAAAACCGCATGAAAATCCATTGCGTAGTTTAAAAGATCTAAGCGCACATACATTTTGAGCGAATTCATTTTATGCCATGTAATGATAATGATATAAAATCCTAAGAAATGTGGTACTTTGTGCTGGAAAAATTGTCTTATATCTTATTTTTCTAGGTCGTCGTCTTACTTATGTATCTCTCGCTATCTACCTACTTACTGTAAAATGAACTTTGTGGCAAGTATACAATAAAATATTTGTCTTGAAGTTGTATTTTTATGCACCATAATTTTACGCTATTACATTATGTAGGTATATCCTGATTGCTTGAAAAAATTGTCAAATTCTAATTTTTGGTGGATATTTATTTACATTTACTTTGAAAGAAGTAAGCTTATGCTTCCTAAGCACTTCCCTAAACAGTTGTCACGCAATGAGCTAGGTAACCTTGATCACACGTTTAAGCTACCTTTGTGTTCCAGAACCTTGATTACAGCTTGTACTCGTGGCAAGAGTAGACGCCTGTGAAGCCTTTTGTGAGGTTTTATAAAACAACGGTTTGTACTTTAAAATAACCACAAGGCTGTTCTGATCGAAAGGTCAAAATATTATTGTCATATATTTCTGGAGGAGGATATTAAAAAGATTTAACAAAACTTACTACAATAAAGAAGAGACAAACACATTAAAACGTCGCATTTAAATTAATGTTAATTGTGCCTTATATTATTATGACCAAAGCATGGGAGGTAATAAACTTATATTGGTACAGTTAAATTTAACATGCTGCAATGGAAAGAAATTAAACACATTGAAACATTTCATTAAAATTAACATTATATTAAGGTTCCTATATATTATGACCGTGATGAAATATATTGACATTGGTTAAGTTAATTGTATTATGCCTATTCAAGAGACGTGCCTTGACTTTACAAACGAACAGTTTCCGGCAGCTAGGTACACATTTTATAGGCAATAAGATGCCTTCATTGATCAATTGATCATTATTTCGGCATTTTTATTATGATTCCTCTTTCTAGTCGAAGATAAATAAAATAGCTAAAGCGAACAAAGCTGAAAAATGCAGTACACGTGCCTGTATCACAGAAAATTGCCGTTTTTCTTGTGGTTTTGCCTATATTTTTGTATAAAAGGTTTAACAACATGTACCCGGAGGATTTTAACCGGCGCGACGCGACGATTCCAGAGTATATTTGGAGTAAAAAATGTGTATGAGTAATCATAATAAGTCAATTAAAAACAAAACAAAAAAAAATTTCTATCTCACATCGCAACTGAGTAGTCGGGTATAGCCTAGTGGGTCATGTTGTAACGGGTAAAACTTCATACTCCGTTTACTGAAAACGAACACGCATCTGTCGGGGACCAAAAGATTACTAGCTACGCGTCAAGCTGCTCAATTCTGTTAATTCCAGAGAGAAAACCATGAGAAAACAATTCGGTACCATAGTGACAAGCGGATACATAGTACATACGTGTGAAGGAAAATGGAGCGGCATAGCGGTCGGAAGAACGAAATTCACCAATCATCGTATACTGACTTAAATTATTTTATGATTACCTTTTATTTTTATAGTTGTTATATTTTTTTGAAAGAATCCTTCCTAAGAAACAAATTACGAAAATGGAGGTATTTTTACGATAGCGAATAAATTTTCAAAAACGATTTAAAATGTGCCATTTTCGATTTGCCGCCAAAACGACATGACAATGTTCGTTTTTATTCGTGAATTCGACGGTGTTGACGTCATGCCGGGCAACATTGTTGACAGCTGTCTTACCAGCCAGTGGCGATCTCATGTCATAATGACGTTGTAGCCGATTGGAACCGTTTCGAAATGTGCGGTTTTTCAAATCAATAATTATGAATGAAAATATTAAAATTAAACATTTTTAGTACCTACAATGAACACCACCATCTGCCACATATTTTTAAGGGTAATCATTATTCATAGTTTGTGAAAACAAATCATTAGGTATGCGCAAGTGTACATAAATAAATGTAAAAAGTTAAATTCCTTAGACTACAAAAAGGCAATTTATGTAGACGTAAGTAAAATCAGTTTTTTATGCTTACATAACTGTACTCCTGAATAATGAATGAAGTATCACATACCGACACAAGCAAATTAAACGTAGGCTTTATGTGAAGATTCAATTACTACACGTACGTCGCGTCGTTGTATAAAAAATGCATGGTTGATGTAAGAATTTACATCCATATTAACGTTATTGATGTTCATTCTTAAAAAATGTGGATAAAAACAAACAGCTAAGGATTCAATACTACATTCCGGTAGAGCTGAGAGGCAAAATTAATATTTATTGACTGAGCATAGCGAAGTCCTGTTTAACTGGACCGTTGGCATTTTCCATACATTTGTTTGTTACGTTTTTTTATTACGTTCCGGTTAAAGGTGGTGGCCTTATTGGCTTTTACCATTTTATTTTGCCATGATTCCTACCGTGAAATTTGTAAAAATAATTGTTATTCAGATGAAGCCATTTCTTTGGACAAATTGTTATTGTTTTCTTTTGAAAAATATGTTATGTGTAATATTTTTGGTTTATAATAAAAAAGTAGGTATTTATGTTCATAAATAAATCTTAAGATTTGCGAGGAAGGTTTAATTTGGTTTATTAAATTAAAGAAAATTTGAATCACGCTTTGTCTACAGAACTACCAATTATTTCGGCAGGACTATTCAAGGAAGATGAAAGGCTATCCGTGACGTGTTGATTTAGTAATACTTATTTTATTAAAATATTTGTGTTTCTTATTTAGAAAAGCTTTATATTCTTCTTCGGGGTTAAGTTTGTTTGAATCCGAATAAGGGATGAGAATTCTGTTATTTAAACAATGCAGATAATAAACTCGTAATTCATGTGAAAGATATTTTGTTGAAACGGCCTCCGTAGTTGAGATGTCACGATCCTTGTGCGAAAGTAAATTTTATTTATTTTTTCATTTAAAAAATATATATAATAATATAAACAGCAACTTTCTACTATTTCATTATGTTAACCAGTCGAACTATGGCTACCTAAATGTAGGTCACATCGCTCTAGCCCTTGGGCGATGTTAACCTAAATTTAGGTCACAACGCTCTACCCCTGAGCGACGTCTACCTAAATTTAAGTCTCAAATCTCTAGCACTTGAGCGACCTCTACCTAAATTTAAGTCACATCGCTCTAGGCCTTGAGCGACGTGTACCTTTTTTCTTTTTTTTACATGAGCTCCACACAGGAGGTCCTGAGGAAAATAATTTCCCTCAGGGCCTATGTCATCTTTGGGGATAATGTGTGGAGGGTTTTTTAAGGAGAGGAGGATTCTGGGAAGGGAAAGGGTTTAAGGGGTGGGTAAGAATCTGGGGTTTGGAGTGTCTTGGTCATCCGCCTCCAGGACCTACACAAACCTCACCCCATGAACCCAGGCACCCCTGCTAAATCACCAAACGTAGCGAACCACTTGAGGTGACCTATGGCAGAGGTGTTGGTTATCCAATAAAGGTTTTAGGGGCGGCGGTAACCATTCCTTCCTCCCAAATTGAAAATTTAGTTAGGTACATCACTCTAGCCCTTGAGAGATGTCTACCTAAATTTATATAGATGATGTTTTGCGAATTAAATTGAATATATCTTGAACTTTCCGCAAACAGCTTAAATATTTATGCTATTTATTTTGTTCTATATTAGATGGAGCAGAAGAGGGAGTAAGCCGCAAGCGATCCCGGGCTGCATCAGGTCCCGTGGCACGTGAACCCTCCCAGAGGCTGGACTACGGGACCAGGGAGGGCTTGAGGGGGAGAGATGAGGTTAGAACGCAGGGCAACGCAGAAGGGGAGGGAGGTGACCCTATCGATGACAGACCGCCCACCTTTATCAACCCCTCGGTTCTGGAGTACTTGGAGCTGGGGAAATCTATTCCAGGTAAATTTTTAATACCAAACTTCTTCTGTTTTACATTAACCAGATCTGCTTTTGAAATAATAATAATAATAATTTATTCCAGAAAGTACATTTTTCCTTTATCATCGGATAGTTTAAATTCTCGACAAATCAGTTCCAAATTTGAAAATTGCAATTAAAACATATCTTACTAATATTATAGATGCGAAAGTTTGTATGGATGTTTGGATGGTTGGTTGGATGGTCCTTACTCTTTCACGCAATAAATATCGAATGGAATTTAAAAATTCTTTCACTAATCGAAAGCTACATTATTTGCGAGTAACAACGGCTTTATATATTGGTAAGCTCTGGCGTTATGAATGAGCTGTGGCGTTATGAAATTATGTATCATACGTTTTCTGTCCCTAACAAAATCGAGTTATTGCAAACGTCAAAAAAATTGTTACCTTGGAAACAATGTTTTTTTTTAAATTTTAGGCTTAAAAATAGTGCTTTGTTGTGATTAAAAAGAGTACTTTTTTGGCGTCGTAGTTAATATCTACATATCTCTAAAAATGTTAAAAAAGCATAACGTTGCTATAAAGCATAGCGTTTGAAGTGGACTGTTATTTTCTTATTTTTTTAGGTTACTCTGGATTCAAATATGAATAAAATACTAATAAAGGGAGAAGGTACTTAAAATAAATTTCTATTTCTATAATTTAAATATTTTCTAAAATAGAATTTTTATTTGCGAAATGTTATTCTCAAATTTTGAAATTTTCTATTAAACAATAATTATTTTCTATTAGACAAAATAGCAAGAATAATAACAATTATGCCAATAATTATGCCAGTAATTTCCCAATAATACTATGCGAGCGAAGCCGTGGGTAAAAGCTAGTAATTATATATATTTTTTAATATTATTTTTTAGGTAGGTGGGTAGATACTTTATTGCTTAACTGAATTCTAAATCTGATTGCCATTAAGCAGAACAACCTATCCGAAATTAGTATTTTTGATGATTTACTCGAAATGTTTCCTTTTTTAAATAAATTTTAAGTAGGTCCATTAACCATTTTTTTAACGCTGATATACTTAGTCTGTCAATTAAGAGTAGAAAATATTAAAAATGAACTACATATATTAAAAATATTAAAATAGTGGAAATTATTCTGCTCGATTAACAGATGACAGCTGGAACCACAATATCATCCTTTACTGAGAAGCAGAGGTCTCCAAGAGGAGATGGGCTGAGGATATGAAAACGATTGCAGAACCAAAAAAAAAATGAGAGAATATTTTGTTCAAAGCTGAACGCTAGAGGGCTCGTGAAAAAGAAGAACAGAATAAATCCTATATAAATCGTTGATTTTTAACCCCCGATGCAAGGAACGGTGTTATAATGTTTACCGCCGCCTGTGTGTCTGTATGTCTGTATGTCTGTCTGTGGCATCGTAGCTCCTAAACGAATGGACCGATAATGAATTCGTATTTAATATACGTTGAATATTTAAAAAATGTCTAAAATAGAATTTTGATGGGCGTAAGCTTAAATTAAAAACGACCGTTTTACGGTTAAACACAAATTTGTCGTGTATAAATTAAAATTTCTACCCAATAAACGCATTTTTACAATGTTTTATTGTATTTTAACATAGTAGATAGGGTAAAATAATTGTTTAACGATTACGATAAACCTACAAAAAATCACAAATTTGGATCAAAGTCAAAATAAGCTTTGTATGAAAAAGGCCGCGCACCCGTTCCTCGTAGGTTCTTTATGTATTTATGTATAGCGAAACAATAAGCAGCAAGAACAACATGCGACTAAGCTTTTTGTATGAACGTTGAATCAGTCAATGAAGATGACTATGACTCAATAACAATGGAATGTTTACTTTGCAACTAAAACCTCACGATTTATTGCGTGAATCATTGCAATGAATTGCTTTATACAATAGAGCGTCGTCCAGCTAACAAATAGGAAAAAATCGTTATTGTTCTCATCGTATTTTTTGTTAAATCTGTTTCTTTTGTACTGCCTAATATATAGTCAGAAACGTATCCATGCTGAAGATGGCCGTGAAAGGCTGAAACCGGTAAAGGTTAAAAAAACTAAAAGTTTTAAATCTTTTTAATAAAACACATTTATTTTTACATTAGCTCCACACGGGAGGCCCTGAGGTAAAAAAAACCCTGGGGACGATGTCATCTTTGGGGATGCTGTGTGGAGGGTATTTTTAGAGAAATTCAAGATAGAAAGTTATGGTAAGGAAAAAGGTGTGAGGGGTGATTAGAATATGGGGGCCAATCCGTCCAGGAATGATGAAAGTATGAATCCATCCCTCCTTCTGCGGTTCAAGATAAGTCGAGAGTCCGGCTGAAGAGATATCCCTCCACTAGTCTCTCCCGATCCGGCTCGCCACGCGTTAAGTGGGCAAACGATTAGCCGCCAAGACCTAGACAAACCTCACCCTAAGAATCCGGGCACAAATCATCTAAAGTAGCGAACCACTCGGGTTAACCCATGGTAAGTGTGTTGGTTATCCAATAAATGGTTCCCAGGGCGGCTTTACCCACAACTGACTCCCAAATTGAGAACATAAATGAAAAATTTATTATTAATTTCTGAATCTTGCTTTAACTGGATTCCAGTAATAGCGTAAATGAAGGCCTATTGCCAGATGGCATTTGCTTCCAACCATTTTAAATTCTATACAAGTTGGGTGTAAAAACGTATTATTTTTCTTTTCCATAATAATTAAACGTTATTTTCTGGCGGAAACTAAGCTATTTCGAAAAAAATCGCTACTCAAACTGTTTATTATAAGCTTGGAGTATTTCAACACATAAAAAGCACAATATCTGGGTTGTTTTTTTACAAACTTACAAACATTAGCGGTACTTTTCACACTGGAATAAATTTCTTGCTCCTACTAAAATCAGACACCTAAAAGCAATATTATTTCTCAGCATCAGAAAAGCGTGAGTGTCATTGTTCTCTGGCAAATAACGTGGGTTCTATCCAAGCACATTACCTTGTTTACAAAGGTAGGTACTCCTTACTAGTTGAAGATATCGTGAAGAATGCGTAGCGTGCAGCCGATGTGCCATGTGTCACCCGTGTCAATGGAAATACTCTAACCGTAAAGATAATGGATCCGAGAAGTGTTTTTTATTTATAATTTCATTGAAAAAATTATAGAACTGGAAAAAAATGCATGAAATCACTGAAGGGCAATGGCGTTATATATAGTATGTTATAGACTCACCATTGTCTTACAAACTCAAGATGGAATGTGGCATGTAAGAAATACTGTAATGTTTTATGTAAATTCTTAAATCAGAATGATAAAGATGGACATTCAAAGAATGTATTTGCATGAACGATATAGATAGAGGACCTGCGGCGGTTTCGTATTTCCGCTGAATACTAAATTCAACATCACGGGTGTGACTGAGATGCCAAAATACGCTTACACTAACATGAATATGGAATACTGTGTGAGACGACCTACTGTCCTAGGTTGTCCTTCTTTTACTTATTTACTGCTACGTTTGTTATCTCACTTTCTTTAATGGCACTAAACCCTTAAGTAGAACCGGAATCGCCTCTCAGAGGGGTAGCTGTCGACCAATTTATTACTTTTTATCCGAGAAATATTAGGAATTCTGTGGTCATATTATTTTATCGTTTTCAATGGTTCTGGTTGGTTATGATTATATAATAAGTAAATTATGGACTTGCTGCAGATATTTTTCGTATGGGAATATTCATGGCAAGACTCAAAACCAATGATTTATACGAATATATCGAATCATAGGTAATACCAACAATAATTATTGATTATTAAGCATCCGGTACGGATAGCGTAACCATTGGAATTAAATGATATGAACCTATTCGTAGCAGGAAGGAAAAACACATGTACGGATAACATTAATTATTACTACAAGCACGGTACAAGCAAAATTTATACATACTTAAATGAATTACAATATAGGCATTTTTACATGTACAGCCTTTTTGCTCTCAAAGGTTTAAATGCTTTTGGTAAGAATTCTCCATTGTCGTTAAGCACATCAACGCAACAAGCCATTTCAGTAAATGAATAATCTATATACATAAAAATCTAAAAATGTTTGTATGTATGTATGTCCGCTATGCGTTGCTATATTAAGCATATGAAATATTTCAAACTTTCAAAATACCTTTTTTCCACCCTCGCGAAGGTTTCTGGATTAGATATTACAACCGCATGACAATACATCTGAAAAGTTTTTTAAATCATTACAAAAACTCTTACAAAAATGTCTCAATTTGAAAATGACATTTTTCAAACATCGATTGTTCAATCAAAATTCAATATTCGAATAAACTTTTTAAATTAATTAATCGAACTACTCACCTATTAATCAAAATCGAATACTTTGAATTTAATTGAAAATCAATTTTTTTAAATAGGTACCTATGTTAGGTATTGATTGTTCTTATAATCTACAAAATTGAATGTTTGTAACATGCAAAAAAAAAATTGCAATAGGTGGCACGCGAGCTGTTTGAAAATCTGAATGTACCGGGACTGAATATATTGAACGCGGGAGAGAGGAGGGGATCGCGGCAGCTTGGTTTGCGGGAGAGTGAAGAGGGAAGGCGGGGAAGATGGAGGGGGAACCGCGTGAGAGGAAGGGACGTGGGAATGGAAAGGGAGACGGAAGGGGAACGGGACGAATGGGAAAAGACACGCAGAGAGAAACAATTTCTTTATAAGTGGCATAGCAACGCATGACGGGAACTCGCTGGTATTTCTATAAAAATGAATCTATTTTTCCATATATTTTTTTCAAACATTGTTACTTGTGTTTCTGAGGACCTAAATTACTATGAGCCACAATACGCGACTGCTTATTTGCCGGATATTGTGATATATAAGCTGGATTATAAACTTTCAAAGCATCACAGGCACAGGCATTTAGTTACCAACACAACGTGAGAACATCCTGGATGCATTTAGGAAAATTATGTCCATTGAAAACGAACCCACTTCCCCCTAATAAAAAAACATCGCAATGTTAGCATACAGATAGTAATATCGGCGTGGTATAATAAAGTAAATTGTGGTAGGTAGGTATCCAAGATTTTTTAATATTTATTGCTAACCATTTAGGAACTTAATCGCGGGATTTTTGACGTGTATTTATACATTGTTTAAGTTTAAACCACAATCGTTAAACATCTGTAGATAGGCACCACGTACGAGCATACTCCATTGTTTTTTTTTTATTATTTTAAAATGAATAAGGTTGCTTCCTTCTATAAAAACATTATCTTCGTTTTTAAAGGATGTGAAATAATGACCCATCGTTTATCCATGACCTCACTAAACCAAAATAATACGTTATTCTGTGAGGTTTACTAAAAAACATACACGAGTGTGTTTATATTTGCCTTGTTTGCTCATGATTGACCACATACTCGTATATATTTTTTGTTTTATTTCATACTATAGTTAGGCAGTGTTGGACACTGCTGCAGATATTTTCGTGAAAATTTCAATCCTGTAAATGTACAGTCTCCATCGATCTGTATACTAAGTTGATATTATTTAAAACATTAGTTCTGAATTGTTAAATTCATTTGCAACTTACATTAAATTTATTGAATACATGGTAGTGGTATGAGAAGCAGGATGCATATAGGTTTGAAATTATTTGAATAACTCTTGCAAATGTCAAATCCATACAAGTTTTCTCTTATGTGTGGTTTGTGAAAAGCATTTATTACTTCAATTTGAAATAATTTCTGACGATATGCACGTATGAAATTTATGATCTACGACTTAATGTTCAATTGCTGTAATTCTGGTTAACTTTTGCTCTTCTATATTGCAACATTTTAACAAAATCTGAATATTTTTAATTCACAGCTTCTTATCTGTTTGAGTTTTTTTATGCACACTTAGAGCTTAAGATGAGCTGTAATACATGCATTATTCTATGTAGTTACTCTTCTTTTTTTATTTTATTATTATCTTGATTAATTTTTTTGACTTAAAGTTTGTTTTATTCCATGCCTGTCTCATTAGGAGAACCTGTGTTGAGAGCAGACGCTTAGCATGAGCAGTTTGTAACAATAACGCATACAAAGTACAAATAATAACTCAATATTACAAGTAACAGTTAATCACCAACGTAATATTGAAAAAATAAATACTTAAAAGTTAGTTTTGATAAAATCTTTGATTTTGGATCTGTTTTGGCTGGTAATTCAGGACTTGGGATCAGATTTATATTTAAGATACATTGTGTTTTGTCTAGTTGTCAGTGGAAGTGTATTAAAACCAGCACTTGATTCACTCTCGTTTATAGATACGAGTCGAATCCGGAAAGTTAAGAATCTTGGGTTAACTCGTTAGATGTTCGGTCGCCACAAATATCAAAGCTGCACTGGAAAAACTTTCATCAAGTCTCTATAAGGCTACGTATACACCAGCGAGCCGAACCACGAATTACGATTCGTTCCTTCCCATAATTCGTGGTTCGGTTCGCGCTTTGGTTCGCAAATCTATAGGCAGCATAAAATGTTGGAGCTATGTTTATTTTGAGCCGAGTTCTTGGTGATTTAAAATACTTCGACAGAACCGGCGATCGTTTGGGCGCGACTGCCTTCCCACCCGGCAACAATTTTAAATAGGTTTTCACGTACACAATTTTATTACATACATTATTACCCAAATTGCCATTATCTTGAAACGTGCAGCTCATTTGTCATATATATATATACAAATAAGCAGAAACTATATTTAATTGCTTACCCAAGCATTATTTGCGAGCTCACATATCAGAGCCGGACCTTCAATATTTATTTATAATTTTCTTCGTCCTTCAATTCAATCATCATTTATCTGATTAGCCTAAATTGTCTTTACGAGCTAGGGCTCATAGATAATGCCTCGTTTATCGATGGCGGTGATATATCATAAGGAAAATCTAAAATAGACGCTTTGTATCGAAACATTATAATAATAAAATTGTGTACATTTCCGGCTCTCTCAATATTTGAATATAAACATTTTTTATGAAAATCGATTAATTTTATTTTTAGTTATAGCCACAAAATGATCTAAGAGCTGGTAGCTATCTGGCTTATAGCTAACACAAGTTAGAACAAAAACTACATAAGGCAAAGTGTTTGTCAGTTTTTATTCGCGTGAATAATTGAATATGAAAAATGCACCTATTGTGTATGTCATAATGTGGGAAAAAGTTAAATTCCCACAGAAATATGCGGACGCATATTCATATCTGCAAAAATGAAACATTCCAAGAAATCCATATTTTCTCTCTCAAACAAGTTAACGGTCGGTTAAATTTAAATTAGCCACAAATCTGACTGTTTTAAATAACAAAAAATCTCAAAATGGTACAGTGAGGCTTCATAAACTTTATAAAACAATTGTTGCATCACACGTGGACCATCACAGTGTTGTGTTCTGTTATAAGTTAATCTAATGGTTTGGTTCCGTTTGCTTGATAGGAGAATTGCGTTAGGAAGAGTGTCAGTTGTGCATTTGAGGACAGTTGAACCAAAATTTCGCCTCCACAGTTGATCAGTAGGATCGGGAACGACGCGACGGCCGTTAGAAATTTAGGAAGCTTTAAAAAATCAGGGAATAGAGCAATGAGACCAATTTTGAAGCGTAATAAGTATAAATCAATACAGAAAATGCCCCTCAGGGCCTATGTCGTATTTGGGGATGCTGTGTGGAGGGTCTTTTGGTGGAAAGGAAAAATGAACCTGAAACTTAAAGAGACCCATGTTGTAGGAGGGAGAAAATACGGCAAATCGTGAATGCCAACTGTGTACAAATGTTAATTGGGCCCGCGAATGGCGTGTTTCCCGACTGTGCACCAACGCCGAAGGAATCAATGGCGCTAGTTCCTCGGATCATCTTGCATTGAAATACCGGTAGAACAAGGACAACATTCCCACCCGACGCATGTGCTCTAAAGATTGCAATCCATTTGAGATGGTCGAGGGTTAAAAAAATCTTTTTTATAAGGAATTAGAATATTGAGTGACAAATAATTTTCTATACCTAACGTTTAAATTTTTACCTGCAATTTTTTAACAATTTACTAGAGACAAATCACAATACAATAAAAACTTCCACATATATACTATGAGTACAAGATAGAGAGAAAAAAATCAGACAAAAATGAACAAAACAAAAACACAAAATTATTTTCTGTATAAAGGAATCCAATTGCGCAGCTTAGTTCCTAGTGAAATTAAAATTTAAAGTTCAAAAATTATGTATCTATGTAATAAATATTAGAAGTGTAAGCTATATTAGACAACACGAAGTGGATCTGTTTTAAATTTAATGAATTAAAATAAACTTCTGAAATTTTAAAATCAACGAAAATATTTTCAGCTCTAAAAATGTCCAATAACCGTGAAGAAATTTTTTCAAAAAAAAAAAAGAAAATTTCCCCGACACAATATGGATTTCGGGAAACTTTGAGTACCGTGAACGCCATTGAACATTTTACAAGAATAGCCATAAAAATTTTAGACGATGGAAAAAAATGTCTGGCTGTTTTTATAGACCTAAAAAAAGCCTTTGACACAATAGATCATAAAATTCTTCTCACAAAACTTTAAAAAATTGGCATATCTGGCACTCCACTAAATTTACTGATGACGTACTTGACAGGACGAACACAACAAGTATAAATAGGCCAACAAAAAAGCAATCCTCTTCCAATAAACTACGGCATCCCTCAAGGAAGTGTCTTGGGACCAATCTTATTTCTCATCTACATAAATGAAATTACCAAACTTCCCATCAATGGAAACATAATTAGTTTTGCTGATGATACTGTTATGCTATTCCACGAAAAGGACTGGATGGACACTTATAAAGAGGCTGAACACGGATTAACTGTACTTCAAAATTAGCTTCGGATGAACTCTCTTACGCTCAATGTAATTAAAACTAATTATCTAGCCTTTTCAATAAACTCAAGAGGTCAACCGGGTAAAGAATACACTCTCAAATTACACGAGTGTCAAAACAAGAAGTCACATTGCTCTTGCACTATTATAACAAAGACAAAAAGTATTAAATATCTAGGAGTGGAAATAGACTAAAACCTTAGATGGGACATACACATAAATGGAATCACTAAAAAGCTTAAGAGACTTGTATACTCGTATTTCTTCAAAAACCTAACAAACATACTACCTAGGAAAGACATCAAAAAAGTATTTTATGCTTTATGTCATTCCCGTCTTGAGTACGGAATTCTAGTATGGGGATCTGCTACAGCAAATCATATTAACCACTTAGATATTGCTCATAAGAGCATTATAAAAACCATACTAAAATTACCCATCAGAACCCCCTCAAAAAATATTCTTAAGTGTTTTGACATTCTAAATTTAAAACAAATATATGCCAAAAGTATTCTTATACATAATTTTTAAAACAGAAAATCTCTAAATGAAACTCGGATACATGACACAAGAGCCTCAAAAAAGGATATACGAGATGTTCCAAAATTCAAGACAAGTTTTGGCCAAAGAAACCACATATATCTGGCAACCAAACTTTACAACATCCTTCCTCCAAGTTTGAAAAAGATAGAAAAGATAAATAAGTTTAAGGAAAGAATCAAAACATGGGTGAAAGAAATTGATGCAGACATACTAGAGAATGTATTAAAAACATCATAGAAACTAAATAATAAAATCAAAGAAATCTACCAGTCCGCCTCAGCACAGGACCACCTAGTGAGGAGGACTAAGGACAAACAGATGAATACATTATCATATATTGTAATTCTCATCAAACCTGTTATTAAATAGTCACTAATAAAAAATAAAATAAGACAAAATGCCGATAAAAGAGTTATTTATTATAATAAGATTAAGATTTTTTTTTCATTTTAGTTTAACTGGGAATGTGAATATAGAATCGAAATAACTGGTACAGGTGGTTATTGTTAGGGAACCATAAAGTTAAGCAGCAGTGAGGTCAACTTATTGCACTAAGCAAAAACTATTCCAAAGCAATACTCAAACCTAGCTTTTATACGATTCGCTATATGACTATTCGCTATATGATTATTCAATTTTCTGATGACGAGACGATAAACGTTCGTGGTTCATTATCTCATTTGGCCCCAACATTACATTATATAACGAATACGTGATATGTTGTGGAGTATTAATTTCAGTCATGGTTGATCCAATAAAAAATATGTAATTCTGATGCAGTGTAAAAATAGGAATGATTTCGTTGGTTGAGATATGATTATCATGTTGTTCAGTTAACAACGATTATGTCATGGCATGTTTTTTATTGCCAATGAGTAAAATCCTGAACTTTCCAGGCAGGACGTGAATCATTAATGATTCAATTATTTTATTAGTGAACTGAATAAAGAAGAAGAAATGAAGATCCTTGAGGAAAAATATGCACGACTTATGATTTTTTTACTTTAGGTCCACATAGGGGGCCCTGAATAAAATATTTTTTCTCGGGGCCTATGTCATCTTGGGGCAGTGGTCGGAATTTGCGGCTCGTAAGCAACGTGCGGCTCTTTGCATGGTCGTCTGCGGCTTTTCAGACATCAATTCATCGACCAAATATATATGTTATACTTGGTCGAAGCATCTATTGCAATTTCATCTCTACTCAATCAGCCTTATGAAACGGAGCCGCCGAACGAACTTTGACTCGATCAGCATCAGTGTTACCAACTCAGTTAATGGAACGCTTGATTTATTAAACGAGTCTTCTAAAGTATAGAATTTTAAGGAATCTATGCGCGAGTCTGATAGAATAGTATAGTATAGAAATATTTAAATGGGTAGAAGTGTGATATTACAGTAAGAATGTAGATAACACAAAGCAAATCGTAATTATCGTTCCACATTATTTACCACAGTACGATTACAACCCTTCCCCCGAGCTGTTTTAAGGAGAGGAAGTTATGCGAAGGAAATAGATATGAGGGGTGGGTAGAAATCTTGCCCACCACACGGCAAGTGGGAAAACGCATCGACGGCCAAGACCTGGACTAACCTCACCCCATGAACCCGGGCACCCCTGCTAAGTCGCCAAACGCAGGAACCACTTGGGGTGACCTATGGCAGAGGTGTTGGTTATTCAATAAATGGTTCCAAGGGGCAGCGCTACCCATACCCGCCTCCCAAATTGAAATGAATAAAAAATAGTTAAGATAATGCAATGAGCAAGTATATTGTATAAGTAAAATGAACAAGATTTATCGAACGCTCAGATTGTTTGAACAGTTAAAAAATACGAAGAAAAGAGAGAGACTGGAAATTACATGAGGCGCAAGTGGATGGAATAACAAGCCGAGGACGACCAAGGAAGACTTAGTTAGGTCATGCCAAAAGACGTAATAGTAAAAAAAGTATGGTAGCTGAAGTTTTTATTTAACGGTTAGTTAGTTTATCGTCATACTTACACCATAATTTATATTCTACTTAATTCATCTGTCCAGTTTGCTTGAGAGTTCCTCGCTTAAAGGTTTCATCGGTAGTCTGCACATTTGTGTCTTCTTCGTTGTATGTTTTTGTCAAAACCAGTATGCAAATGAGGAATCTTGGATAAAAATTCCAATTCCAAGAATAAAGCTACATGGAAACAAGGAAATAAACCAACAAATAAATTACAAAGACGACCATAATTTATGGCCTCATAATAATTCAAGAATGTTTATTTTACCTAAAGCTAGATTTTTGAGAGCTTATTTTTGAAGTGAAACTTCTATAGTCCCGCTGTGGTTTGGATTTCGGATGAAACGGAAATGACGATTACTGCACCTGCGACGCATCAACTGTGCTCATTGGCCACTTTGATTATGATGTCACTTTTAAAGGCTCTTATTGGTTAAGATATGAAACGGAAATTACGCTAGGTCTACGCTCATCGGTCGCTTTGATTATGACCTCACTTTTGAAGTATTGGTTGAGATTTTTTTGTTAAAGTATCGCTTCTACCGCCTGTTAACTGCACTCGAATTTTTTTTCATACTCTGACGTATTTTTAAAAATTAAAAAACCAGTTTCTTGAGAGAATCTGTAAGAGAAGATTTTTTTTAAATACAGACTTTTTTACTAAGCTTACTGAATGTGTTCTCAAAAGTGAAAGAAAACTTAGAGAATTAAACTCCATCCGTCTGATGAACATCTGAATAAGGTTTTTCAGTTGAAATTTAAATTTCCAAAAACCCCATAAATATTCATAGGGACGACGAGGACATCTGCCATGGACAATGAACACTGTAACGCTGTTCGAAAGGTTAGCTAAAGAATATAAAAGTGCATCACAGCACAATAACCCAAAATTTAATCACGTTTATTAAATTCTTAGCTATTAAAATTATCAATTTTAATTTTATTACGATTTCAAATATAAGCCTACAATTTATTGTTATCCGGCATAAGATTAAGATATGGTGTCAAATTCAAATTAGTGAAGTAACCATGTACAAATTTCATTTCGACAGTATTTATTATGTTGAAATACATCGTTTATTTCTTACGTGGGAAGAAGCAATAATATCAGATCTACCAAGTTGGGCACATTTTATGAAAGAAACATCCAAAATAATCAACAGACTTGTACGTAATTAATCATAGTACTTCCTTACAAGGTTGGATGATCCATTGTTATTTATTTCTGTTAGAAAAACTTCAATGTGTTAGTCGTATATCAAATATATGTATTTTTAAACTTGAATTGGCTGGAGTCGGAGCAGGTAATTGATTTATTTTTGTTATCAATAAAGTAAATAGATATTAACATTAAAACGAGCATTCACAAAAAAGTTACTGCTTCCTAAACATAATTATAAATTTTTCCAAAATTTAAAACCAGTTAAATTAAAATTTACATAGTTTAATTTGTTAATGTAATAAGCAGGTCTCATTAAATATCTTAAGTATTTTAAAATATTATTTTTCAAAGGGTGCAGAATGAAAAATATTCCAACGAAAAAATTAAACCCTTTTTTTGGATGATAATAATTCTTCAATGGAAATATGACATCATGAAAACGACGGAAACTAGTAAGAATAAGTACTGAATTGTCCAGTAGTTGTTGTATTGCACCGGTAAGGCAGAGGTCCTCGGTTAGATCCCCAATTTCTTTTAGATCAATTAATATTAATTATCTTCTTCATTCAAAAAAAATATTATTTTTGATAACGTATTTTTAGTACTCACATACGCAGCTGAAACTTGGGTACTAATTAAGCGGATTGAGCAAGCACTGGATATTTTTTAAAGGAAAATTTTGAGGCGTATCTTCGGACCGGTTTCAGAAAATGGATTTTGGCGCAGACGTTATAACAATGAGCTATACATTCTGTTTAAGGATCTAAACGTCACAAAATTTATAAAACTGGGAAGTCTTCGGTGGATGGGTCACGTAGAGAGAATGACCGAGCATCAAACACCAAAGTCCGTGCTGAACTCAAGACCGACAGGGCGAAGGAGCCTGGGAAGACCAAGTTTAAGATGGAGCGACAACGTCCTAAAAGATCTATCCACCTTGGAGATTGTAAACTGGAGAGAGCTGGCACAAAACCGCGATGAGTGGAGGAAGACTCTTGAGGAGGCCAAGACCCACCAGGGCTTGTAGAGCCTAGAGTGATGGTGATGATGAACCTTTTCTTTTATTGTAACTATTTTTATTAGATGTAGCGCACATTTTTCAGGAGTGTATAATATGTTACTCCCTAATACAGTAAAATAGCCATTGGGGCAGGGTATATTAATTTCGGGGGGGGGGGGGTGATTCCAAAATTTGAATAAAAGAAAAAACTATAATTTTCTTTCTTTTTGGCGATTTTTACAGCAAAAATTTAATAAATTAAAATAGTCAGTTCGAAGCCCCCTTCATTATGAAATGTACGATAGTGCGTGGAGGTAGGAGGGATGGGTGGGCGAGCTGGAAGAGCGTATGACCTAAATGGAGTCAAGATTACTAAAACATATTTAATTGCCATTTTCTAAATGTAGTTATAGTAATCAAAACCTAAGAATATTAATATATTAATAGAGATGACGGGGCCAAGCTAGTTTTTGGTATCCGGTACTTGACGGCTACCCAAAACTAAATCGGCCCTAAAAGAATGAACGCGGTATCACTTATACGCGCTTCACCAAAATCTACATGTTTGGCTTGATGATGAACACTGTAATGCTGTGCGAAACGTTGGCACTTGGGTGTTCGATCACTCGAGTGAAAAAAGCAGAGTCGTTATTCGAGGTATCGCCATAAAAAATACTATTTACCATACTGTTTTATTTTTAAGATAAATGTGCTAAGAGAGCTTAAGAATAAAGCATGTAGGAAGTTATGATTAATTTAAGAATAAAAAATTGCCTTGTTGCTTTAAAAAGAAAAAAAAAATCAAAAAGAATACAGTAAATTATCAGGAGTTAATTAACTAACCGTCACGCCGTTTCCTCGCAGGGATAGGCAGAGAGGACGGACCGCCAAATAACTCGGTCTTAGCACACACTCTTTGCCTCATTCACATTCATATATCGTCTCATACATACTCTTCTATTATTCTGACTCTTGACATGGCCCGACTCAAGTGTCTCATTCATTTGATCGTGCCATGTCTTCCTCGGGCGTGCCCGACTTTTTCTACCATTCACATTTGCGTCATATACCTAATCTTCTTACACTATTTTCTTCGTTCATTCGTTCTACTTACCTAAACCATCTGAGTGTCCCTTTCTTAATCTTACTCGTTGCGTTTACATCAGCTTTGCATTCTTTGCGGATCTCCACATTTCTCACACGCTCGTACATGGTTTTACCACACATACGCCTCAGGGATCTCATTTCAACAGCATTCAGTCTAGTAATGTCATCAGGAGTTGAAGACGTCAATTCAGAACTTGCTGCTTCCAACTTACTGCCATCTTACCTGAAAAATACCCTCGACTCTGTGCAGAAACGGGCAGTCCGTTTGATAGATTCTCCCATCTTAACAGACGGATTGCAATCTTTAGAACACAGGCGTCGGGTGAGAATGCTATCCTTGTTCTACCGGTATTACAATGGAAGATTCTCGTAGGAACTAGCGTCATTGATCCCTTCGGCACCGGTGCATAGTCGGGAAACATGCCAAACGCGTGCCCAACATTTGTACACGGTTGACATTTGTCACATGAGAACGGGTCACTTCTTCGACTCATTCTTGTGTTCAACGGCTCGGCTGTGGAACGATTTACCGGCCTCTGTGTTTCCCCCCCTGAGGCATGACATAGGCCCTGAGGGAAATTATTTTCCTCAGGGCCTCCTGTGTGGTGTATATGTAAAAAAAAATATATATATATATATATATATATAATTTATACATTCAGATAGATCCCAACTTGTAAACATTTCACTCGGAAGTTGCAACATCTTGTGTTAATTATATGTACATATAATTATTATATGTCGTCATAAAAAGAATTCCTGCGATCCACGGAAATATCAAAACAAATTATGTGTTTCATTGTCAACAAGAAACATCTCGGAGAATTTTCGAAATATTACCAATTCCACAAAGACTCCCAACTTTGGAGGTTGTGAACCTCTGTTATGTAGATTCATCTTGAATACTTGCATGAGATGACCTTCCACCCGGATAGTTTGCTACTTGCTACCTACTTGATTTCATCTCGTCTCACTCACACGCCTGACTTCAGCATACTGCTTAACCCGTTGCATGCTGAATTGTTAGAAAAAATCGATGTCTTGAATATCTGAAAGTTAATTTATTTTCTGATTTCATTCTACTAAATTTTTAATATGTTTTTTTTATTATTATTTGGCACTCAATCTTAATTTCGTTTTTGCGTAAAGTTGATGATACTTACAAGAAGCATTATTAGAGTGAGGGAAATAGAGTTAATATGAGATTTTATTGTTTTTTTTTTATCACGTAGTAAATTTAAAAATACTAACACGCAACTAACGGGTCGTCCATTAATCACGTGAGGTTCGAAAGGGGGGAGGGGGGTTTCGGAAATTAATCACGAAATATCACAAGGAGGGGGGGGGGGGATATAATGAGATATCACGTGTATTTATTGGTCGTTGAACGCACGATTTCTAAACCAAATGCCAGTCAAAAACAACCTGCAACCTTAATGTCTATCTGGTAATTTTTATCACAATGCTTAATTTTCCAAAATTTAATCAGACTATACCTGTATTTAAAGATAATATTCTGAAAATTTCAATATTCTTTGTACTAAAAAAAGGGTAGGTAGGGGGGGGGGGGTAGTCTAAAACCTCACCACATATCTCCAGGGGACGGGGTTTAAAAACTTGCCAAAAAACCTTCACGTGATTAATGGACGACCCCTAATGATCTATTAAGCCAGCCATTTTTGATATTTTAGAATCCGGTTGTTTGAAATATAGATTTGAAACACAATGAGCTCGTGATGAAAAAAAAAAACAAGTGTGCAGCTCACACGAAGTAGAAGTGAAACCTTCAAATAACAAAAATAGACAATAGTCGGGATGCTACGAAGCACCGCACAAAGAGAAGACCGATTAATCTATCTCATTCTCTCGGAGGCTAAATCCTATAAATGAATGGGAATGTCTCTTTTTAGTGTCGCTTTTTCGTGTCATCGAGTTTGAAATCACAACGGTGCTAAAGAAGTTTTTACAAAAAGAACACTACATTGAAGAATTTATAGAACAAAGAACAAATCGACCATTCTAGCTAATGAAGTTTAAATTTGCAAATAGATGTCACTAATAAATTTTTCGTTTAGGTAACTGGATAAAACAGAACGGTGACAAAACAGAACTTGATTAAATAATGGATTAGGTAAGGTTAAGTTAGGTTAGATTTGATGTTAGGTTAGATTAGACAAAACAGAACCTGATTAAAAAATTGGTTAGGCTTGGCTTAGTTTGATGAGCTTAGGTTAGGTTTGATTATGGTTAGGTTAGACAAAACAGAACATTAAAAAAATAACAAGTTAGGCTTGGTTAAGAAATGTGAGCTAAGGATATGTTCGATTGCGGTTGGGTTAGACCATAGATTCTCAACTTTTTTTCCCACAGCCCACTTTGAGAATATTTTTATTTCTAGCGCCCCCTAACGAAGGGGCATAATGGGATACCACGATAGGGTTACATTTGCCACGTCGGAGGTGGGAAGACGGGATACCACGACGAAGGGGGATATCGCGATGGGGCTACATTTCCTACAACGGATGGGGCGTAATGAGATCAGGAAAATATTGTTATGGATGGATGGCCCCTAATGAGATGGGATAAGGCAAGATAGAATGGTTTCTCCGGGTCTCCTACCACTCCCCTACAAGTTTGAAATGCCCCCCAATTTTCTCTTGGTCTTCTACCGCCCCACTGAAGGTCTGCAACGCCCCCAAGGGAGCGTTATCGCACAAGTTGAGAACCTATGGGTAAGACAAAGCAGAACATTAAAAAATAACAAGGCTTAGTTAAGTTATCTATATGTTATTAAGAATCTACGTACCTTTTTTTAAAGAATAATATTATTTTAATAAATATGGTAAGCAAATAACAGTTACTATGTTTTAAACTTTTTATTTTATTTTGTATTCTTTCTGTTCTTTTTAGTTTTCTTCTCTTTTTGTACAAATCATGTTCCATAATATGTTCATACCCATCCTAATTTGACTGACCTAAAACGGGAATCCTCCTGGTTTGGCAGTCAAAATATTTCATAAATTACATATGTATATAAATGTATAATCTTGTACTGAATAAATAAATAAATAAAAACAATTTTAAAAAAGTTAGATGAGCTTAGGTTAGGTTAGGTTACGATAGGTTAGGGTAGACAAAACAGAACATGACAAAATAATAGGTTAGTCTTGGTTAGTTTAGGTAAAGTTAGATTAGGTTTGGTAAGGTTAGTTTTTATTTTTATTTCATTCCTTCAAATTTCTTCAACGTTCTGTGAAACGAACCGTTACTGTCAAGTAACGGTTCGTTTAATGCGTCAGATAAAGCCGAGAGGGGCACGCTGTTGGTGCAGAAACTGTCGCTACACATCCAGTGTTGGTACGCAATGGGTTAAATAAAGTATACACACGCCTCCAGTTTTCTCGCAGTTCGCAGCCACCTCATTCTGAAGCCAAGGACTTTGTCGAAATTGCCCGCCTGACCCAACAAGGTCATTTTCTTTCGTGAGATGCCTGATCACGTACCGATGAACAAATTATTATTTTACACGTAATAATAATTATATACAAATTATAAATTACGCCAACGAGGTTTGATTTATTCCCATGCTAATAATACCTGCAGTTTGCATTCAATCGTATACTTTTAATATTGAATTGTTTTATTGGGCATGTTTTCTTATAAGCGTATTGTTCAATTTCACAATGTTAATGTATTTTTGAATCTTGTAGTTAATTGTGATTACGTTATTACCCGACTCTGCCCGAGTTTCAACATTCATTTTTCTTTTTTTTAACCTTTAAAAATGGTACCAATGCAATATGCTCCTAAGAGCATTTCTTACCCATTACTTTTTCATATTTATAACTTTTATGTTTTTTATTATTTTTAAAGATATCTAGTAGTCTATAAATTTTATTTTTTATTATATTATTTCCTTCATTTAAACTTTAAACTTTTTACTTTTACATTATACTTCAGATTTTATTTACTTTTACATTATACTTCAGCTTTATGTTATAATTTCATTTTATACATTTTACTTTTTTACCACTTATTACCTTAACTCCTTTTTTTACCTTTTGTTTGAAGATTTAACTCTACATTTATATGTTACTTTCTCTGTTATTGTATTATAATATATATATAAAAATATAATTATGTTAATGGTACATGTTGTGCCGTATGTTTTTGAAATAAATAAATAAATAAATATGGCGACTTTAATTTTTTGTAGACAATTAAATTGATATTATTTCAAAATCACAATCAAAACTATGTTTTTAGCTGAACACTGTTACTTAAACCTAGATATTCCTTTAAAAAAATATATGTGCAAATTTTATAACGTCAGAGCTCTCTGTTAGTGAGTTTTTTCTGAATGGTTTAATCAAATTTCTGTTTTATAGTTAAGATAAAATTTTCTAACAAATATCTAACATTATGACATCTCTTCCTTGTATTAGACATTTTCAATACATATTTCATATCTCAAAAAATTTGAATATTAAAATAAATTTATAAACTAGCAATTCTAGATCAAAATATCTGACCGAATTTCATGACACCTGAACCCTCACTGTTCGAAAGTTTTTGTTGTTTCTGTCAAAGAAATTTCTAAACTTTGATTAGCGTTATTTGACTGAGCAACGTCCTGTTTTAATTCGACCCTTTGGCTTTTAATCCGTTTATAAATGTATTTGTTACGATCCGATTCCAGTTCAAGATGGTGGCACTTTTCATCTATTGTGCGCCCCAGTAACCGATATGTTTTGATTAAAACAAATATTTCTCTAAATTTTAGTAGCTGTTCTGGGAAAAATACTTTTGGTAGATTATATAGAAACTATTTTTATCTTTACATAGTATAAAATGAAGTCGCTCCCGCTGTCTGTGCGCTTAGATCTTTTAAACTACGCAAAGGATTTTCATGAGGTTTTCACCAATATACAGAGTGATTCATGGGGAAGGTTTTTAGGTAAATAATTTGTCAAGGTTTTTTGTAAATTGGTTCAAATATATAGGTAAAGCGGGTTGGCATGCAGGCAGTGTGGATTCGATTTAACAGATGGCGTTGATTATAAAGGTTGGGTACTGTAAAGATTATTTTTCAAATGTGAAATCGTTGTGTTTATTTATTACGTAGGTAAGTATCTGAGTATCTAAGGCGCCGCAACCGGGCTCAAAAAGAAAAAGATGGAGAGATATGAAATTACGAATGTTAGAGGAGCGCGCTAATATTTAAAGCGACAAAAGTGATGTGAAAATTGTGAAAATGTTTAATAAAACACGACTCGTTTAAAATAGAGAAAAAAATTTACGGGGGTTGTCTTAAACAGCATTTATGAAACAGTGGAAATTTTTTCATACATATAACTTGTAAAATATCTGAATCAAACGGTTTATAATAATATTTTGAGCATACTTTGCGATTTTTTTCTATCGGGGAATTTTATATAATTTGCATTTCTAGATAATGTCTAGATATTATCTTCAAGAATAACATATATTTTTTAAGAGCTTTAAAACTTAAGAGGAAAGCGGGTGGTGTTTTTTCCATACAAACGTATTCCTCATTTCCCTCTCTGAATTTTGACACTAGAGAAAATATTTTTTTTACATAATATGAATATTGACCGCAAGCGTGTCGGTACGTTTTGATTTTTTTGATAAGTTACTTTTTATAGGAGTTATAACCCTTTAAAAATTGTTAAAATTGCCTTTTTTTAACGCCATCAACAAACGTTCAGTATACAAATTAGACGATGTATTTTTAAAAAAAGCAAAAGGTACAGACATAGAATGTTTTCTTCCAATACATTTGGTTAAAAAAATCTTGGAAATTGGTTCAGTTTTGGAGTAGAAAAATGAGGACTACAAAACCTCGATTTTGACAATTTTATTTGGGTATTATCAGGCTGAGGTGCATGTGTCCCTTTCTCTCAGTATTCGGGGGTGAGGGGGGGCGGAGAGGGTTTTGTTGAATACGTATACAGTCAACGAAGTGATGTGACATTCTCAATAATTATATCGATACACTAGTCCAATAGTGTTGTCATGTCCCGAGTTATCGATGTTTTTTTAAAATTATTTTTCTGTTTGGTGACTTATTTTGAGTGTGCCAATACTTACCGAGCTTATTTACTAAAGTTATTGTGACAAATTTAATTTGTTTACGTCAAATAAATTAATGGAAAAAAATTGAAAAAAAAACACCTGTTACAGACAGACCCCGAGATGATTCCGTTCCGTATTGCCGAGTTGGATATGGAACACAAAAATTAATTAAAATATTTTTTGATAACTTTTGAAGGTTGTACTCAACATAATATTATCCCTTTATAGGACACTTTTTTTAAGATACAACTACCGAACCAAAAAAAAACTTTTATATTTGACTAAATATATTGTTCTAGATTTTTTTTTCAAAAAAATTATATTTTACAAGAAAATGTGTGATGGTAAGTACATACACCACTGATCGTTTGATGGAATGCTGGTACAGCGTATGTTCAGTGGTACATGCATCTACCACATGTTGTTGAATCGATTATGTTATTATAATATCATATTATACAAATGAATATTGAAATCTATGTATAAGAGGCACCATATTGTTTATTGTGCTACATATTAGGTACATACACATAACTAGTTTAGTTTTTATTTAACTTTTTTAATACGTTATATTATTACAGAAAAATGCACTTTTGGGAATACCTCCTACATCACTTGACATTTTCAATCTTCTTCAATGATCTAATATTTTTTGTTTTTAAACGCTTTATTGTAAAAAAAATTACTGTTTAACATCTACACAATGAAATTAAAACAATTTATGGTCCAGACCTTTCCCTCGCCGGTAAATTTCTTGGTATGCGACCGTCAATTATTTCTGGTAAAAGGCATTGGTGGTAGAAATTTTCTAACAGTGGAACGATTTTTTGCCAGATTTCATCGTCCCTCTCAATTTTTTCATACAGCAAACCTTTTGGACTCCACACAACAAAATAACAATAATTACGACGAGTAATATGTAACTGGCCTTGTACTTGGTAGAAGTAATTATGATTCCGTTTTAATGTTAAAGAATGGTCTTCCAATTTACAGTAATCAATTATCTTTTGTGCAATTCCCTCTTCTGGTGACATATTTGCTATACTATAAGGGCATTTAATTTCAATTATAGAATCCTCACCGATAAGGCCATCCGGACTTGCCGCTAAAAAGTTTTTGGTTTTATCGATAAATAGCCCACAAGCGGATACCTGAAAACTTGTTTTTTTTGAAAATTGCTCTATTGCTAGGCTTTCATTTTCTTTTCCATAATTTGTGGCCATAGTTCCTTTGAATTGTGAGTACAGTTAAGAGTTTAGTACTCCCGTAACTGAAGTTTTTTGCCGAAGCTTATATATTTTTCCAAAGTTAGACGCCGTTATCCGCTTACGTCTTTCAATTGCCCACAGATTGTTATTGCTTTGGCCTACCGTATTCCGTTCGAGCTCTTCCTTATTGGTTGAAGATAATTCTTTGAGAAATTCCTCTTTTTTCGTTTCAAATATTTCAGGTGGCATATCTGGTTCTAATTCCAATTGACCATAATTTTCATCGGGCCCTGTAACTTTTTTTCTTTTTTCTGTCGTATTTTCATTATACTTTAGTTTTTTTTTTCGACACATTTGTTTATTCTCCTTCGAACGTCGTTTTCTCTCTATAAAGTGCTTCGTGTATTTGCCGGGACTGTGGCCTTGGATTTTCTTTTGTATTCTTGAATGGGTTGCCAATTCACTATTCCACGAAGTTACTGCTCCAAAACATCTTGCTTGGTAAGATCCTCTTGTAGTAAAATTTACCCTTTTTCCACCTATAAATTTGGCGATAACGTTGTTGAATTGCTCCACAGTGTTATTTGTCACGTCAATAATAAGACTTTCTGCATTTGCTATTAGAGACAATAAGAATTGTTGGATATCAGTCCATATTCCACAATCTCGAAGATCGCTTACTAAATTTGGATCATCAGTATACTTCTCCGGCTTGCAATAGTACGATGCACAATTTTTATGATCACCAAACACATGATTTTCGGTATTTTTTATGTCCATTTTCAAATTTTTTATTTTATCACTTTGTACTGTGTTTTCTTGCTCTTTCCTGTAATTTATTGCTCCAACTACAGCTCTTCTCATGCGTAAAACGTTTGCTTCAACCTTTTTCCTTATATGAACTGGTACAAAGCCTTTAGCGTTGTTGGTTTTTTTTCCAAGTGCTTTCATTTTGTTGCAAAAATTGCGGAGTAAGTGATTTTTGCACTCTATTTTTTGTACTATAAGTTTAGGACCATATGGCATTTGTTGCATTATTTTTTTCATGATGCTGGAGTCGCCATCACCAACTAGTTTGTTAAATTTCAATCCATGCATTTCCATGCTTCTCGAGAACCCTTCTGCTATAATGTGGGCTTCCATGGCATTAGCACTGTCACGCCAGTTTATGAAGCACCTGTGCTCAGAAGCAACTATGTGTAGTTTAGTAGCTCTAGCACATATGCAGCAGTATGAGTTTCGCACTCCCAGAAATAAAACCTTTTTAGTTCGTAGTCCAACTATGCACCCTGCGCCAGATGAGGAGCTAAATCCACTTTTGTACGACCTCTTTGCCCAGGAGCCATCTGCAACCACCGTTACCAAAGGATAGCCACCCTCGTCTACGTCACCGTTTAAAATGGCTAGCCTTTTTTCTTCTTCACCAGCTGCGATCATTTCTTCTAAGGCACATTCTTCAATTATTGGCGCTAAACATTGTTCTATGTTCGTGTAAGTCTTACAATCCATATTTGGCATATTTAAAACCCCACAAATTTCATTCCATTGTGAATACCCATTTCCTGTACACATCACTCCTTCGACGACAGCAGTATTTATAGACATTTTCCGTTTCGGGTCTTCGGAGTGAATGTATTCTATTTTCTTGCACATTTTGCACTCGAAAACATACTGGCTTAGAAGACCATTTCGTCGTTCCTTCATAAATTTTAAATCGGAAAATGTGCAGTTGGTGTGTTCGTGCTTTATATTTGATATCTCCGAAAACAAATATTTTATATCCACAATTCTGCGACCTTCGAAATTATCGGTTTCATCAATATGGTCTGGTTCTATCACCAAATCATCAAGCGTTGTTGATGATGATGAACTTGCGTTTTCGTCTATATTTGGAGCAAATGATTCATCCATGGAAGTTTCATGCATTAGTGAAGATGTAGTTAAGTTTCCAAAAGTAGTATCGATGACATCCATATCCCTGTAAATGCAAATGATTTATTTATTTAAATTTGTCCATCCCATTTTCCCGTTATACATGCTACATAATACACGGCTCTCATAGCATAAATCTTTAGGTTTTTCTCGTAAGTCGCTCACGTAAGAGAGTTATGGCAAAATTATCAATGTAAACGATACCCATTGGTAATTTTGCCATAACTCTCTTATGTGAGCAACTTACGGGAAAAAAAACTTAACGTACGTAAAGGTAACCTTAGGAAGGTTCAGTAGTAAGAGTGACAGGAAAGCGATATTTCGACTTACCTAGATGTCGAACGTGGTGCAACATGAATCTGTCGTTTGATACTAATAATCGGTTTTTTTCGTCTAGCAGATAAAAACAAACGCGCTTTGTTTCCATTTCTTTTACCCATTATTTATCTGTAAGAAAAAAATTTTTGAGTTGAAGGTAGGTAATATAGTAGTCGATTTTATGTAACTCAATTTCTAAATACACATATCTTATGCTACGTATATATTTGCGAATAGTGGCGTGCACAGAATTTGAAAATTGAAATTTCGGAAAAAAAATAATTTTCAGCTTCGACAACATCATTAATGTCGTATTTTCAATCTTAGGATTCTAGCCCACTGAAAAATCAGTGCACGCCACTCTTTGCGGACAGAGACGCGAGCCGAACCACGAATTATGGTAAAGGTACGAAGCAACCGCAAGCGGCGCAGCGTTTCGGGCAGTTTGCTTTTGCTTCGTTCCTTTCCCATAATCCGTTGTTCGGCTGGCGTGTGTATACGCAGCCTAAGACGTAGAATAATATTTATTATAGGTTACTAGATATGTTTACAAATGTACCGACTTGCACTAATGCACTTTATGCATACAGTCAAAACTGATGAATTTACGTTATTCAGGGAGAGCCAAAAAACAACAACATTTTTAGCGATATTTATATGTTTAATTAAAAAAGGAAATTGTGTTGTAATATTGAGTTTTTATGAATGAATAGTTTATGCTTATAATAATAGTTTATGAATAATTTATGAATAGTTTAGTAGGTATCTACTCACCATATGTCCTATATGTGTAAATCGTGAGAAATGACCAAACAGATTTCAATATTCAAGGGGGTTTCAGGGTCAAAATTCGAAGGTCTGTATTTGACGTAGAATAGTTTCCAGTAAAAAGGCTAGTCAAAAACAGTAGAGTGATGCAGCCAGCGAAAAATAAAAACACTATACAATCACAAAGTACGTGATGTACCTACTGCGCCTATGCTGCCGTTTTATAAAAAAAGATGGTATGAATCTCCCGATATTACTAAACCAAAACAGCGTGCATCTTACTTTACTAATAGTAACAAGATGAATGAACTATGAGCGCAGAAGATATCTATTATATAGGAATACGCACGCTCAAGTCGCGACGCGTATTGACTTATCTGTTGCAGCAGGCAGCAACCTGTATACACGCACCCACAAGTCTCATTGACTTGTGCGTGTGCAGAAGATGAGCTCGGAGCAGGCAGTCACATGTATTTGTAGTAAGTAATAATAATAATAAAGTTAAGTACAATAATAATGTAGACCTCGCTATTTTATTACGAATATGTACCTAGGCACCTACTTAATTTTTGGAATAAATGAATAACAGTAAATGAAATAATAAGAACGCGAAGTCGCTGGCGGGCGCGGCGCGGCGATTCGTGCTTGCAACACCTGCAGCCACGCACACACACGCATTGGGGTTCACCAATACACCGATAGCGCTTTTGCTGTCCCCGCTGAGATGAACGAAATAGAAATAATTTTTACAAATACCTATCGTTAAAATTTCTTTTAGATCTCATAAATACTAGTTATCTTGATGTGTATCGAATTTAAAATTTTAATCTTTAACATCGTTTGAGATTTTCATCTTGATTTATAAAAAGTTTGATTCATTTGATAGTGTATGTAATTCATAACCCGGATGTCTCTGATATCCAGATCGCGTGATTTCACAACATATAACGAAATTTACGCTATTAGCATGTCTATATAATTAATCTAATTTGCGTGTTTTACAAGGTATTAAGTATTTTTGTTGAAGTTAGTAAAGCAGGTATTGGATGTGTCTAAATAAATTTTGTGATTTTTTAATTTATGGAACAGGATGGGAATGTGATAAATAACACCTTTTTAATACTGAATAATTTCGTACGCGGTCTAATAATAATAATAAAATTTGTTTAGTGCAGTTTTGTGTTATTTCACTTCTTATTCGCTTTGTTTTAATAAATTTTATAAAAATGATTTTGTTACCCCATTCAAGGGTCATATTCTTAAAATTACTCCTGCAGTGCTCCTTATAGCGCGTATATACCTATGTATATTTGCGAGCCGAACCGTGGAACCGGCGTTTGCTGTTGCTTCGTTCCCTTCCCGTTCTTCGTGGTTCAACTTGTAGGTGTATATGCGCCATTATATATTTGATAAAAAAATCAACGTATTTTTTACTGTAATGAATCTATTTATTTTTTTAAACTTTAACTTCCCAGTTAGTTTTTCGAATTTTGAATCGACCAAAATTAAAATAGATGTATTTAATAAAATTACAAAACATACAACATGTATATGTATAATACCTACATCATCACAATAATATTATTATGATTGTTGACTTTAAATTTATCAATCAATAGATTTACGCATGAACAAGTCAGTGTAATAGCTAATAGGTACATATCTGAGGGTAAACAAGAAGGTATGTCTAGAAAAAACTGTTGATCAAAATCAGCAAAATGTAACACAGCTGGCTTTGGGCACTTGTTCACTCGTGTTTTAAATGCGTTCCTACCTACAATAATAAAAGTAATTTTATCACGCAAATTCATTTTTTTAACGTTTTGTCGTTTTCGTTGTTGTTAATTAATAATATAATCACGATTACCCAAAACCACAAATCTGCGATTTGCTTAGCCGATTGCATTAAGTACTTTATATCAAAATTAGGGTAACTGGAAATCTTCGAAAGCAACCCGGGTGATGTGGTTCCAGCGGCAAACCAGATATGAACGATAACTAAGTGAACGTTACCAAAATCAGCATGGATGAAATAAAAAAGATCGATCGAATGTATGAAGAATGGTAAGGCTGTTGGATTAGACAATATTGCTGCCGAATATTTTAAACAGTGTTTAGAGGAGGGTTACAAGCCATGAGTCAATGGTACAGGGTCACATACGGAATGTGGGAATCATAGGGCTATTTTATTATATTGCCAAGTTCAGTCAGGAAGCTGTATGTAGTATATTGATTGAATGTGTAATAATGGAAACAAAGGATTAAATATGGGATGTGGAAGGGGGGTTCATGGGACAGATTTTTTCATTTCGTATGTTTACTGAGAAGTTTATGGCAAAAAACAGAAACTCTTCTTTACCTTTGCAGATCTACAAAAGCATACGAACGAGTCGACAAGAAAAAACGATGGAAGTTGTTATCCAAATACGGAGTGAATGCAAAACTTATACAGGCAAATGCATTTCGGTACAATGGAAACATTTCATGTATTAGGGTGAACGGGGGTGGTTTGACATCATAAAAGGTGTTATGAAGGTTGCGTAATATCACGGTGATTTTCAATCTATTCGTGGATACTTGCAATATATGGGATTGGACGCGAAATTGAGTAATCTGAAAGTATGGTGCCTGTTGTATGCCGATGATGCGGTGCTGATGTCTAACAATTTGGAAGATCTACAATCTCATTTAATGATGAATGTAAGTAAGTATGCTCACAGTTCAGCTCAAACTTAATGATGAATGTAAGTAAGTCTAAAGTCATGTAAGTAAGTTAAAAATCCATAGAATAGAGCATGTGAGGACGCGCTAATAGGAAACAGTGGGTTGAAGATTGTCTGTAAGCGAGAGAAGAATGTATAGAGATGTTTAACAAGTTCATTTATTTTATTTTTTTAAACGCGAGATAAAAAAAACATTTTACTAAATTACCTACTCAAAACCAATAACTACACAAAAAAAATAAGAGAAAATATTTTTTACCCATTTATAAAATTGCATCAATTTTTTAAAAAGCGTTTTCATAAATCAGGTTCCAAACATCTGTTTTGAGAATGACTCCAGATACACATTACTGGCATTGTAGTAAAGACATAAGAATATAGGGTCTCGAGTTATGTTCAAAAGATCGAATTTATTGACTCAGTGCCAGTTTCTTGTATAAGTTTTATTAAAATTACTATATTTTTGTTAGTTCTTAAATATCATTTTTTCAATCTTTTCCAGGCAGACCCGGAACCGACTACCCCATCCTGGGAGAGGTTCCCTACACCAACTTCTACTGTGACGAGCAGCCCTACCCGGGATTCTTCGCCGACCCGGAAACCAGATGTCAAGGTGATTAATATTTTTTATCTATGATAACAAATTTATTTACAATAACCTTATTAAAATCGTCAGCACTACCATTTTTTCACTGCTCATGAGAATCAAATTTATCTTTGCAGATGGGCAACAAAAAAAATTATGTTTTTTTGGCCCCTGGTGACCTCGTATACTGTTCAAATAAGTTAAAGCAATTATTTGACAGAGAAGACGTTTGTACATAAATAAACTTATTAACTTACAAATTCCTTTAGGCCATGTCTCTAGCACTAATTATGTGAATTACAGCTTGGTACAATATTCCAGAAATGTTACAATTTGAACTATAAAATTTCATTACTGTGGCAACACCAAGCTACTCACTTTGTTGTTAACATTCAAAATACTATTAACACATTCGAGTGTTTGACAATTCGTTAAAAAAAACTACGGAAAACAGCATAAATCAATTTTAACAATTTTTTTATTAATTATTGATTGGTCTATGAATTAAATTTTGTTTTATTTTGATTCAATGTGTAATAAATGGGTGTTTTGATAAATACTTGTACGTTTCAGAAATACAGATAAAAACCACTTTCCTCGTAATTATCTTCCTTGCAAACCGTTGTCCAAATAATAAAAAAATGTAAAACATTAAATTTTCTAAAAATATGACTTAGAATCATCTCCTTTCAAAAATTACTTACTACTAATTTCTGAATCAAAAATATGCAATTAACCACCTGCTGCACTTGAATCGTGCTGTTTAAAAATTGCTTCAATTAATTTTCATTAGGGCCATCTCGTTAGTTGCCATTTAAAACCCTGTAAACGATCGCATAAAGTTCACTCTCAATGACTGATGGGTCGCATTATTCTCACAAATTTAATAATAAAAATAATATAACATTCTTATTACCTACGCGCTTACATAAAGAACGGGATGTTAAACAACCGTTTTCAATCAACTTCTCCTTCCCAATGAACTGTTCACTGATTCACATATATGATATTTACAAATAACCATGAAAATACAAAATTAGAATAAATCTGTTCTTGTTTTGATAAACTTTCATGAAATATAAAAAAAATGTACAAAGAAAACAGTCAGACAAAAAAAAACTGGGTCCTTAAAAGTTATTTATTCTGCATAATGTAATATATGGAACAAGAAACACAACTTTTTTTTCATTCGACCTTAATTTTGATGCACTTATATTATGAATTTACATTCAGTGCAAGATCATTCGTAATTAACATTACATAATAATATATTAGATGTAGTGTTGTGTTTTATACATGTAACACATAAATAGGTAACTACTTGCGTAGATACGGATACAAATCTAGGTAAAGGTGAATCGAGTGGTCATGATATATTATTATTGTGTATTTATGTGCTTCTTCTCGAACATAAATGCTTGTTTGAAGATAAATAAATAACGATGCGGTGCAGTGTAAGCGAATCAATTAATATATACGGAATAGGCTTGATCGGGTTGTTTTTTATATACTTATGGTACGGTAGCTACTGATCCACTTTAATTGAATTTTTATCTGTAATTAGAGACTATTTGCAGTAATTCAGCAGTGTCGTTAGAAGATAATCCAATCATCTTGAAACCACATGTTTGTTCAAGCATTTTTAAACTTCATTTCAGATTCATTATAATAAATATACGTGGGAATTAGGTTTTAAATTGCATATTATTAAGAACGATAAAATTTTATGGTACGTAGCACACACAGTTTGTTCGTACAAATCAAGTATAAAAAAAAACTGGTAATCAAAGGTGAAAAAAGGATGACCACTTGCAAATTAGTAGTTTTAAATAAATTTATGTATGTGTTCATTTTTTAATAATGACAAACCAAAACTCCAACTAAGCTAAGCTATAGAAACCCTTTCCGAACACCTCAAAAATTAGTTTTAATTGATAGAACGGAAACAAACAAGCCTTACAATTTTGGATTAACGTTCCCACCAATATTTTTATATAATCACTGTACACTTTCAGGCACAGAATTACGAATTCACTTCAATTTAGAAGATGCCCAATCCATTCGAAGAATTGAAATGACAGATTCATAAAATTACTAGTGAGTTACCGGAATGCTTTGCCATGCCACATAAATAAAGAAATTGTTTCTATCTGCGTGTCCTTTCTCATTCATCTCCGCTCCCCTTCTGACTCCCCTTCCCCTTACACGTCCCCTTTCCCTTCCCCTCCATTTACTCCGTCTTCCCCTTTTCCCTCTCCCGCTTCTACCCGCCGCGCGAACCCCCCCCCGCGTTTCCCATCCACCTTCCTCATCCCCCCCCCCTTCCCCCCGGAAAACCTTCCCCTCCATCGTTTTCCTCCGCCCCTCCCCCCCCCCATCATTTTCCTCCCCCTCAAGCCATCACTCCCTGCCGCTAAACTACTTGAAATAACCCATTATTCAAACTACTCGCGCGTCACCGATTACGCATTTTTATACAAATTTCAAAACCTAACAGTTCACGGAAAAGAGACATTCATTTTTATATAAGTATAAAGATTTCGTTTTTATTTTTCTTAAATTTTTTAAACTTAAACTTTTTATTATTATTTTTTTAAAATTGTTAAATACGTAAGTTGACAATCCTTTGACTACCGTGCTAGGCACCTGTGGTAGTCGATACAGCCCACGTCCCTCTCCCGCGACCCCGTCCCCTCCCGCGTTCCCATCCCCCCTCCTCTACCTCTTCCACCTTCCCTGCCTTCGCCCCTTCTCCGTCCCCCCTCCTACGAACCTCCCGGATTCCCCTCCCCCTCCCTCCTTTCCACCCTGCCCCTAAACTATTTTAAATAACCTCATTTTTTAAACAACTCACGCGTCACGTATTGAAAATTTTTATACAAATTTCATAACCCCAGAGCTCATCAGTGCATATAGAAACCTTCGCGGGTGTGCGCCCAATAACTAATCATCGTTTCATTGTAAACGGAAAAATGGTATAGGAAATAATTTTATAACGCCAGATCTCCTATTATATATGTATAGTATGTATATAAGCCACCGCGGACATCCCCAAATCAAATCACCAAAGTTTTATCGCAATCGGATGAATGGTTTAGGAACGCGTAAGGGCCAAACAATATTTTTACATACTAAGATTAATGATTTATCTCTTGAATTTCGGATCTTCGTTCTGTGTTTACTCTGCACCCAAAAGAATATTTCCGCATTAATAATAATATTTAAATTTGTTAAATTTCAGGTTGGCATTACTGCGACATAGACGGCCGCCAAGCCACCTTCCTGTGCCCCAACGGCACCCAATTCTCGCAGGCTGTCTTCGTCTGTGATTGGTGGTTTAACGTGCAGTGCGAGCTCTCTCAGAAACTCTACTTTCTCAACGACCGTCTCTACAGGCGGCCCAAGGTGGAGCCTGCAAAGCAACATCGGTTCATCACTAAGGATCTCTTGGAGGATATCTTCTCGAAGAAGTAGCGACGATTTCTGGATATTAGAGATATCAGGCATATCTCTATCGTTCATCAGGCAAATCTACATATTTCATCAGATATCTCCAAGAAACTGTACATCCTCAAAGATTGTCTACGCAGAAATCATAAGCTAAAGCCCTCAAAACGCACCGGTTCATTAATAATGATCTCTTAGAGGATATCTTCTCTAAGAAATAGTGACGATTAAAGCAATCTTAAAGTTATCGAGAAAATCCATATTGTTCATCAGAAATTTCTTCCCAATCTCCCAACATCAAGTGAAATATGTCTCACGTTAAAGTTAAGAAAATCCCTACAATTCATCATTAGGAATGATCAATCGTCAATCATCACACTCTTTCTTAGAGAACAGATCTTACTGAAACTGCATTTCCTCAGCGATCGACTTTACAGGAGACCCAACTTGCAACATGGATTTATTAATAATGGTCATCTAGAAGAAATGGTGATGTTCCCAGTTGATATGCTTTAATCTATCTGATGAACATGAATTCTGCAGATTTGTCTTTAGACCGATTGAATTTTGTCTGATGAATTTGGTGGACTTGTCCAATGAATTTTGTAAATTTGTTTGAAGAACAGTGGCGTTACCTATGCCTGAAGATTTCCGTAGCTATGTTTGAAGAACGATGAATATATTAGAGTGGTTGATAATTTGCTAGAAACGATGTAAGAATGCTTGTTGTCTGCTGTATTATGAAATTATGAACGTTTAGAAATGTCTGAAGAATGATGAAAAAATAAATGTTGTTTTGTTAAAAGTTATGTAGGAATGCCAGATGATTAACGAATGGCGAAAAAATACCTATAAGTGAATGAAAATATACGTTGAATGTGAATAAAAACGGTTTTACCATTAAAAATAGCAACATTCTTACCGGATTCCATTTATACTAGTTGAAATGTTATGCATATTTATTATTAGATACTTTTTTAGTTATAATCGTGGTTATTATATCAAATGTTTTAATGAGATTATACTGTCTAGATTTAGTAACTACAATTTTAATAAAAGTGATTTAAATGATCTGTACATAAAATTGATTTTATTTTACTGGTACAGATTTTTTACGAAAAAGTTGACGATGTAAAATAACGTTAAGTAGGGTAGATATGTATGACATCCATTAAAAATGTTTTCTCATTTAGTAAATAATGAAGTTATTAAACATACAAAAAACAAATGTACATTAATCATAGAATCTTCTTCTATTTCGTGGAGGTGCTTTTTGAAAGCCTGTATTTGTATCTCAATAAAACCGTTAGATGTACCTACGTACTAAAAGAACAAATACAAGTACAAACAAATTTGAAAAAAAAAACCTTGTCTTGAGTGTCTAAAAGCAACGTTTGTTTTCGTGCATTTTGGATCAATATTTGTTTAAATGACAAAAATATTTTTAAAAATTACCAATAAGTACGTAAAAAATAAAAACGTCAAACAAAAAAACATTTTCTTTTATTTTTTGCGTAAATCTGAAACTTTCGAAAGATTTATTAGTTTGGAATGATGAACCATTGTATTCAATGGCAGAATTAATTATTATGAATTAAGCTGGTATTTCACCGTACTTTTGAAAGCTTATCCATAGGATACTCGCAATAGGTAGAAAACTCGGCTAACTGACATTATTTAGCCACTATTCATGGGTTAATACGTAGGATAAATAAATTGCAAATATACTTATCCTATCAATAATCCATCAAGAAGATTATGAAACACACGCTTATTGCAATAGAGCGAATTTTATTTTTTATTTAGCGCCATCTTTCGTTCGTTTCGTTCAACGTTTTCATTTGATGAACGTAAACTACATAATACGAAAATTCCAAATATATCTAAATGCTTTGTAGATGAACTCATAGATGTCGTTTTCCTAAATCTTAATATAAAAATCATTTCGTCTCCGTGGAATAACAAGGTTCCATCAGACGCTGACCCTATTCTGAGAAAACGGACTTCAAAGATTTAAATGACCATATTTCGATACGTTATCAATTTTATATTGTTTTGAGTAAGCTAACACGGCTGGCTGTAGATTATTAACCTATTTTCAGTATCATTAACAATCATTTAAATATTTCTATTTTTGATTCTAACAAATCGTGGTAGAATTCCATTATAATATATGTGTTTTGTTATATAATCATTTCACGTTAGCAGTATTAAATCTGGAAAAGTAATTTTATCAGTTGAAACCAAGATATTGTAGTTTGTATTCCAAAACCTTGTTCCGCAGTCAAGGGCGTAGCGAGGTAAGGGAAGGGGGGGCAGCTGCCCCCCCCCCCCACCGAGAAGATGCAGGTATGCTCACAAATCGTAAAGTAATATTATGTCGGTAGTCTATTGTTTGTGAGAATCAATTTAAGTTTTATTATACCATTTTAGTTTATAATTTTTGTGTAGATCGTGGAAAGTTGGGATAAATATTAAAAAAGGTACCTAACTAAAGATTGTACGTTTATTTGTATTTTACTTTTCCTTTTTTTATACTTTATATTTACGTGCATTTGTAAAACTTACCGGCTCTGAGTGCCTCAGACACAGAATTGGGACTTATACTCAAGTTAGTCAGCCAAAATTTTAGTTAGTTCCTTGTTAACAAAATGCCCATATGAGCTAAGGGGCCATCCATAAATTATATCACACGAATTTCATGATTTTTTGACGCCCCCCCCCCCCCCCCCCCCCGTCCCTGTCACACATCGTCACATTTGTAAGACCTTCCCTCCCCCTAGTGTGACGTCACATATTTTGCAATTTTACATCTAAAAATAATCAAAACAGTAGTTTCTTTTACATGTGATGTCACAGAGCTGATGACCCCCCCATACCCCTTGTCACATTTCTCTAACCCCCCCCTCCCCCCCCCGCCTGCCCACCCTTAACAAAATCCTAGCTACGCCCTTGTCCGCAGTGATTTCAAGTAGGTAAGTGAAGTAGATATCTGGGGGTCGGCGTGTCCAGGAGTGATGGACATATGAATCACCCTTACAGTGCGATGTAAAGCGGTGGGTCGAGAGAATCAGGCTGGAGAGCTCAAAAGGTCTCCCTCAACTAGTATCTCCTGATCTGGCCCGCCAAGCAGTAAGTGAACAAATGCATCGGCCGCCAAAAACAAAACTTTACCCCATGAACCCGGGCACCCATGCTAAGTAAAGTCACCAAACGTAGCGAACCACTTGGGTTATTGTTTCAAAAATAACTATTAATGAACGTGTGTAACAGAAAACGTTCTCAATATAAATACGCATAAATCATAATCATTTTACTTAATGAGACGATAAACGACATGGGAAAACGCTGTAAGCAGTCAGAAGGTGATCGTTGTACCTACCTATTTGAAGTGTATAATACAATATGTAGGTGTAGTTGTTTTTCAATGTCTCCCGTGGAATTATTCAATAAAAATAGGTGGATAATCTTGTTAGTTTTATGATGATCATCTTCAGTCATAAGTATGAACAATGTTGTAATAATATAATGTAATGTAAATAGGAAAAGCATTATTAAAGACTATTTTTTTATCTTTTGTATTTAACGTATTTTTTATCACCCAAAACACAACAGAGGAGTTCTGTGGTGAAAATTATGATACTAGAAACAAATAAATATTTAAATGGAAATAAGGAAGGGACGCTTAGTTGGTTTGGGCATGTAGAGTGAATGAACGAATAAAGGAGTGTAAGGAGAATGTATCATAGGGTGAGGTGTTGGTCTAGGTCAGTGTTTCCTTCGTATTGAAATAATCGTTCTATCTATCGCTAATCTAATAAAAATATGATGCGATTGTGAATGGTAGAAGTTGCGAGAGCGCCCGAGGAAGACGTGGCAGTGTGGCACGATCAAGTGAAATGATTAATCCGGGCTATATCAACAGTCAGAATAACAGAAGAGTATGTATGAGACGACGTATGAATGTGAACGAAGGGTGGAGTATGTGCCAGTACAGAGTTGTTTGGCGGTCCGTCCTCTCTGCCTACCCTGCGGCGAAACAGCCTGAAGGTTAGAGGGTTTATTTAGGTTCTCTAAGTGCTGCTGATGAACACATTTCACTCTGCTTCACGAGTTTTCAGACACACACCATGTAAGACGTGAATTATTGCCTAGGAATTTATTCATTCATTTCAATTGCATTACATGATATAAATATCTATGTGCTCAATATTATTATATAATAAAATCTTAACATTGCAAGTTGTCTGAAGGCCTTCCCACAACGTTCATCTTACTATTTTTTCTACCATTTCACTTTCAATTTGGACGAGCAAATAGTTTTAAAAAAACGAACATCGAAAAGATTAAAAATAATAGTTACGCATAGTTAATCACTTGTGAATTAAAACAGGAATTCGTGATTCTTGGCACATCTTTCTACAAGTAGAATTGTAAAATAAAATAACAAAGTGTTTTTGTGCCAAAATCTTCATGCATTTTTTCGCAACGAAACATTAATTAATGTATTATTTAAATACATTCCACTGTAATATGAATATGAACACATAATTAATTTTAGCACAATACAGAAGTTTGCAATAGTAGCTAATAAATAAATAGCTGCTTTTGTAATAATAACTAATAACGTATGCGTTTTGTAGAAACTACGCTTTTTTCTAATTGCCTTGTAATGAAATTAGTATCCGTGCAATTTTTTAGCGTTTGGTTTACGGTGATTAATTTTCGCATATTGCTTACAATATAAGCAGAAAAAAGGCAGACAAATTTCGTGATTTTAAAAATCAGGTTTTTTGTCTTGTTGACTTTTACGTTTTTCGCAACTGTCTTGTGGTGAAAATATATCACATATCATAAACGATAAACGTTGTGGCAAAATTAATAAATCATATGTTGTTTGCATGCTTTAAATATTAGACACATGAAAAGTGGACACACGGACAGCTCATGTAAAAAGAGAGAAAAGAGAGTTTAAATCAATTTCTCTATTGCTTTAATGGAGATATGTGAAGCAATTTATTGAAAAGCGTTTATAATTAAATAAACACACCAGCTTATCTTATGGGATCCATTATAACGCCAGATAAAACAAAATATAACATGAACAACAAAGCATCAGGTGAATCTAATAGATATGTACTTAAGTTCGTTCATATCAAGAGTCAGAATGACCTGAGAGTACTGTCTTAAGAATTTTATTCCGTAAGAGGAACGGCTAAACAATTCAAGTGAAATTTCTATTTTGATTTCGGATGAAAGGGAAATGACGATTACAGCACGTGCAACGCCTCAACTGCGCTCATTGGCCGCTTTTATTATGATTATTTGTCACTTTTAAAGGCTTCTATTGGTTGATATATTGGTCTTGGTTTAAAGGTGTTATTTTATTTAGTCACCGCTTACGGCGCTCACTCGCGTCTAACACCGTTAGAGGTTTAGGCGACACTGAGAAATTAACATATGAAAAGGAAATTACGCTAGGTCTGCGATCATTGGTCACTTTAATTATGATCTCACTTTTAAAGTATTGGTTGAGATTTTTTTGGTAAAGTTTCGCTTCTACCACGAGTAAGCTGCACTCGATTTTTTTTTAATCAAAAGTATATCAAATCTCTAGTACGGAATTGTGTATTACTTTATTTATTTTAGTTTCAAATTATAAAATATGGGCCATTAAAGAAGTCGATTTTTCATGTTTTTTTTGAGAGATAATCATAGTTATTTAAACATAATATTAATCTGCTTTCTTTTCAAATATAAAGTAACGTAAAATGAAAATTTAAAAAAAAGAGTGTGCTTTAGACCACACGACTGAAGTAAAACTTCACTAACTTACAACGGTAAATATGTAAAAAAAACCATGCTTCTGACAGGGACAGCTGTATGCGGCCTGAGGACGTGTCGGACGAAAACACAAAAATATATGAGAACCTATCCAAAAGCACTTCAACAAACAGAATTAAAGCGCACATACCCTTTCTTTCTTTGAGTGGCCTTGCAACGCCCGCCGGGTGCCCGATATATATAATGTTATATAGTGCAGGCGCTTGCATTATTTGTAGTTTCCCGGGACTTGGGATGAAACCATTACAGTTAAGTTGACCCCAAGGTTACAGTGGCCTTGCAACGCATGCCGGGTACCCGTTGTATATAATGTAATATTGTGCAGGCGCTTGCATTATAATTTAGTTTCCCGGGACTTGGGATGGAACCACTACAGTTTAGTTAACCCCGAGGTTACAGTGGCCTTACAACGCACGTCGTGTACCCGCTGTATATAATTTATTTATTTATTTTCGGACAAATAGTCCATTAACAATAACTCAAATAAAAATAAAAATAAACCGTTCCCCTCGCCGGATCCCCGTTCGCATTACACTTTTCGTATCATCACCACTTTTCGTAACGCATTCACGAGCTTACCCCCCAAGTTGAGCGTGCGTAAAGAAGTTTTACTCCAAAAATAAAAATGATTATAAAAGAGCATTTTGAAGGGCTTAAATTAAACTAACAAATGACTGGTTTATATGTTATCACAAATTCGTCGAATATAATTTTTTTTAATTTTGACCCAAAAAACGCCTGCGTTCGATGTTTTAATTTTGTTTTTATATATTTCATTATATTAACAAGGTAGGACAGATAAGAATATTTAATATCATTACTATTACCTCACAACAAATTGCCAATGTTGGCTTTTAAATCATGAAAGATAAATAAAAATGTATAGCTAATATTTTATAATTTTAAAAATAAATCAATAAAGTAGCACATAACATTGTCACCTTAAATTAATTACGCCAAATGTTATCGCTATTCCAATGTAGGTATTGATTTTCATGCATAGTTCAAACAATAACAGAACAATATTGTATTGTCCCAGCTCCGGCCTATTGTCCTAGTGGGAGCAGAAGTTTGGACGACAGGATAATGGACCAACACATTGTCCTCTGACTCAATTTTAAAAAATATATAGAAAATAAGGTAAAAACACCCCTCTTAACCAGTCTCTTCAAAAAGGTTGCCACGACCAAGTCAATCCTTTTTGGTGATTTAGTTGGAACTTGGTTATTTAGAAGGAATTTAATTGAATAATAATAATATTTAATAATAATAATAATAATAGTTTATCTGCTAAAAATTTAGTAAAGGCGATAAATACTTGGCAATACCTCTATTAACTTACTCATTTGGCATAATTAACTGGTCTAATACAGATTTAGATAGCTTAGAACGATTAATTAGAACTACGTTAACAAAATTTCATTTTCATCATCCAAATTCAGCTATAGAACGAATTAATTTACCAAGAAATTTAGGAGGTAGAGGTATAGTCAAAATAACATCTTTAAAACATAATCAGGTAGAAATACTAAGAAATTTTTTCCATAGGAAAGCTGATAGTTCAGAAATGCACAAAATAATTTGCAAGACAGATAGAAATATTTCGCCATTAAATTTATACGACGAGAATGCCAGCATTCTTATAAATACCAACCAGGAATTATTAGACTCCTGGTCAAATAAAATTCTTCACGCAAAACACTTCAATTATCTCAACCAAACATATGTTGACAAATTTTCGTCAAACAAATGGTTGAGTATTGGAGAGTTGAGCGCAGAAATAGAAGGCTTTATGCTTGCCATTCAAGATAGAGTCATTAATACTAAAAATTATAGGAAGCATATCATCAAAGATGCAAATCAAAATGATGATTTATGTAGAAAATGTTTGGCTTTTCCGGAAACTATAGAACATATTATATCGGGATGTTCTGTATTAGCGCCGTCCGAGTATACATTTAGGCACAATCAAGTTTTAAAAATAATTCACCAAAGTTTTGTAATTAAACATAACTTAATTGACTGCCGTAATGTACCATATTATGAATATAAACCAAATTCATTTTTAGAAAATGAATTTTATAAAATTTATTAAGATAAAACTATTCTAACAGACAGAACAATTAGTCATAATAGACCCGATATAGTTTTACATGACAAAATTAAAAAAATAACTTATATCATTGATTTCAATATTCCAAATTCTTGTAATATTCAGAAAACTGTTTCTGAAAAAATAAGAAAATATACAGATTTAGGAAATGAGATTAAAAGGATTTGGCATTCTCAGACTATAAAAATATTACCATTTGTTATTTCGGCTACTGGAATTATACCTAGTTCTCTCATTCAAAATTTAGGCGTATTAGATTTGTCAAAAAATTTGTACATAAAAATGCAAAAGTCGGTCATTTTAAATACATGTAGGATTACGAAAGATTTTTTAAATATTTATATTGAGGGATCAGTAGGATTTATCGGACCAGTTAGGATTTCATCAGAGCCGAACCCTCTGATATGAAAATATCTGGAGTCGGTGAAATATTTTCCCATTATGTTTCTGGTGGATTGACGTATTGTTCTTGTATTGTTTTGTATTTATTATACTTATATAGTGCACTTACATACATTGCGTGAATTTACTAGATATTCATTTGTGGAAAAGTGTGTGGAAGGGTTTAGTCTTTCATTTGGGAAAGATTTAACCCGGACATAAAATCTGGAGCACCATAATAATATTATGCTAAGTCACCAAACGAAGCCAACCGCTTGGGATAACCTATGGCAGACGTGTTAGTTACCAGGGCGGCAATCACCGTACCTGTCCCCCGAATTGTGTGACAAACAATGATTCCAGACCCCGAGAGCCCCTGCTCAGTGAAGCGCAAATGGTTTTAAAAACAATTTTAGTTGTTAATAACAGTTACATTTCAGCATCGTTATTATAAGTAGGAATATCATAACCAAAATGTATGGAATGCAGATAAAGATAAGAATATAAAAAATAAAGATAAATACGTAATATAACCTTATTTGCTTAGACACTCAAATATGTAGTGTCTTAACACTCTTAACCCGACTTTAAATGGGTATATTAATTTTGCCGCCAGATAAATATGAAGTGGCAAGTTCAATGTGAATGTTAGCGCCCACTCTAGCAGAAACCAGTAACAATCGTTCTTGGATCGTAATACCCGATTGTATATCGGAGATTACACTCCAAGAGAAATTTCATGTTACAGCATTCATAATTAATCAAAAGCCAGTTTTTTCGGCGGCGGTGGCCGTCTTTAGTAACGCTCCTTTCTAGTTTACATACGTCTTAAAACATCGTAATTGTGAGATTAGTTAAATACGATGGATCGAGCACAACCATGAATGAAGAGCTGGCCGGACAACTCAATAATATGCAACTTCAACACTCCTTTGAAAAGTCATTAAAAGCGCTGAAAATAAATTAAAAACTTTTTATTTTTATTTTTTTATTATTAATATTATTTTTTTTTTTTAATATATTCAATAATATTATTATTTAATGAATAAAAACAGTTTATTATAAACGAGTTCTGCTTCGTAATTATTATTATGTGTTACAGCTTTAGAGGGCGAAACAGCTGTAACGCATAATAATAATTACGAAGCAGAACTCGTTTATAATAAACTGTTTTTATACATTTAATAATAATATTTTTGAATTTATAAAAGAAATAAAAAGAAAAATGGAGTTCTACAAAATAAACTTAATAACAATAAATAAATTTAAAACTTATTTAAATAGATTGCGTTAGTTTAGTTTGTGGACAATTAAAGAAAAAATCAAAGCTTTTAACACTTTTAATTTGTAGATCCCATATAAATCGACTGTCAAGGTGAGAAATACGATATATTCGGTGTTAGAAATAGAAAACTCTACGCTTTATAAGTCTAGAACTTAACTGTAGAAATTTTTTAATGTGCACCTCTCTGAAACCAAAGTTTCCGACAGCAATTTGAGAATAAAGTTTCGAAAATTTTTTGTCAATATTTTTTTATCGAATGACAGAAACGTGAGGTGATCATAAAGTTTACAATAAATTTGCCTAATAAAATATGTGTGTTTTTTTTTCGTCAGCTGTAATTTTAGATACAAAGTTTTTTATGTTTGCATTAAAAAATTTAATAATTAAAAAAATCAGATTCATATTTCTAATAATGACATTTGTAAACGTATTTCATCACCTTTCAAAACGTTTTTTTTTAATATATTTTCAGATATGTTACATTTATTTGGATTTTATTGCAAAGCGGAAATATTTTTACCTTCTAAAAAATACTTAGGAGTTAATGTCTGCTCAAAGGGGTGTTGAAATGCCACCTATTCTAGTTATCGAGTAACCGTTATAGGTAACTTCAACAATTACTGCACATAATATCATGTAGTTTCTAAAAACTTGTTGTGCGATGGGTGGAGGGAGTCCGGCTTAGATCTCCCTCAACCAGTCTCTCCCAATCCGGCCCACCACGCAGTAAGTGGACAAACTCATTCGCTGGCAAGATCTAGACAAACCTCACCCCCCCCCCCCCCATGAACCCGAGCACCCCTGCTAAGTCACCAAACGTATCGCATCACTTCGGTGACCTTTGGTGGGGGTAAGGGTTCCTGGGGAGGCGGAAACCATACGAACCTCCCAACTTATGCGATGTTTAACAAAAAAAACATTACAGAAAACATTAACACATCTTCTTCAGTTTCTTACACCATCATTACACTATGGATTTATCTTGCTCATTTAAGGCATCTTGTGAAAATCACATACGAAATTTAAAGTAAAGCATACTTAAATCCGGATAAATATTAGAAATTTCATTTATTCTTCCATTGTTTTTGGGTGACGACCATTATTGTGTAGTATTTATTTCATTATTTTACGAGGGTTATGGATTTCGTTCTCACAAAGTAATTTTATTTGAGTTTTACAGTTTTATTATTTTAAACGCATTTAAATTTTATTAAATGACATAAAACATAATTAAGATTTGGGTGTCAAAATCGAAATTATATTCTTATAAAAAAGGATATTCAATTATTTTCACAAAAAATTGAAAGTTATGGTGTTCACAAGAATAACAATTTATAGATAAACTGAATTTACTAGAAGGCTTCGCTTAGAATTTTACTCTCCCAATTAGTGATTTAACATTATTTTTACTAATCAAACTACTTTATAAAACACACAAATTTACAAAGCTCCATAGCTTATGATGGAAAGACATCGCGAAGTAAAAATATTTTTATGATTTATAAAATCTACTTCATTGTACTATATCTACTTAATTTTCAAGACGCCAGATCCGATCGGATGAACGGTTTAGCAATGCATAATTTCATGATGCCAGAGCTCACTATTTTATACCGAAACCATTGCGGGCATGCGCACATCCACACAGGAGGCCCTGAGGAAAATAATCTCCCTTTGAGCCGTCGTCATCTTTGAGGATACTGTGTTGAGGGTATTTTTAAGGAAAAGAAAGACAGGAAGTTCTGTGAAGGAAAATATATGAAAGGTGAGGAATCTAGGGTTCAGTGTGTCCAGGCCATCCGCCGCCAAGACCTAGACAAACCTCACGGCATGAATACGGCACCCCTGCTAAGTCACCAAATGTAGCGATCCACTTGGGGTAACCTATGACAGAGGTGTTGGTTATCCAATAAATTGTTCCCGGGGCGGCGGTACCCATTCCCGCCTCCCAAATTGAAAATGTAATATAAAAAATGTCTCAATGTAAAAAAAATAAAAAAATTTGCCAAGAACAGTGATAAAAATGAACGTGCATTTCTATTTTCGCAAGCAGTAGACAAGCATACATACATAGCCTCTGTCTCGCGGTGGTCAGAGGGAAAACCACTCAGTACAGCTCTCGATTTCATTAGAGAAGGTCTCGTACAACTCACGGTTCGGAGATTTCAACGCGCGGAAGAACGTAAACAAACCCGAGAAGTCAAACAATTAATTTTTTAAACCAACGGTTGATTTTTTGCTTCAATTGTATTATTTTCGAGTGTCTGTGTTAAAGGATTCTTTGACAGTTACTTATGAAGACTTGAAATGGAATTAAAAAGGCACATTTTTTTCGGAGCCATTGTGATACGTAAGTAAAATAATATTATTTTATGTTTAATGTATCATTGTATTTAATGTATATTGTTTTATGTTATTTCGTCTCAGGAATAGCAAAAGGTTACAAACAAACTTATTTTTTCAAACTTCACTAAATCTCGTATCTACATTAATCAATTTTAATTGAAAATCCTAAGAATTATTACGTACAATACTTTTCACAAAGCATAACATGTGTTGAAGAGGGTGTAAGTCAATAGTCATCGAACGCCTTTTATGAAACTTAAGGATTTTTTATTTATAAAAAAATATACAATAATAATTAAGTATATTATATGTTTAACTTATTTCTATATAAAAATTAACATTTCTTTCGTAGTACTATGATCAAGAGTACTACCATGAATATATCAATCAAATTAATGAGCATATTTGTACGGAAAACAATAATATAAAATTAAAAATATTAAGATACCTATGTAATATGTACACAGGAACATATGCATATGCATATATTATGTATACTGATTTTATTTCAAATTCATTCATTATTATTCCACATAACCAAATTAGATTTAGGTAAAGTGATTTTTTATGTTTATTCTTATAAATTTCATAATTTTTACAGCAAGTATTTCTTTGGGGAATTATTATTTTTAATTTGTTAACTAACGTTTTTCAAGACAAGATTTTTATGCATAACACAAAGGGTAACAATTATTATAAGCAATAATTATCAGCCTGAAACGCTCATCTACATTGAAAAAATCTTCCGAGAAAAGATACTGGTACAAAAAATAAAGTTGGTTGTTTTCAGGTAGAAAAAAGTAATAAGCAGTAATTGTTGAATGAATCACTAGTATATATTGAATTATTTGGCGGGTATTAGATAAGCCGCCATAGCTCAGTGGTAGAGCTCCTGACCGGCAATCAGAGGGACACGGGTTCAAGTCCCGTTGGCGGCCAGTATCTTTTCTCGGAAGATTTTTTCAATGTATATGAGTATTTCAGGCTGATAATTATTGCTTATAATAATTGTTTCTTATGGGAGTTTGTTATAAAATTTGATTCGAAGCACTACGAAGTAAAACAAAATCATGTATTTTAGTTTTTAAATTCTTCTTATGAGCCCAGAAGAAATAAAGGATCAGGTCAAAAAAAAAACAATTTATAGTTCAAAATCTCTAACTTACAAACCTCTTTTTGTTAATGGTTTTATTGTGTAATGTGGCAAATTAAGTTCTTCAGAAAATTATCGTAAACATTTAAATATTTGTGCCTAAACTTCGTACAGTGAAATAAAAAACACTTTTTGGTGTTGTTTGTTTCTCGCATAAAACAAAATAGGCTGCTTTTACAGATGTTAAGCGAGAATTTAAACCTTATAGCCATCTACATAAGGACTGTTATTGTTGGCGGACCGATTCCAAATATAATACGAATTTATGCATCGCGTTAATTCTGAGTATGTGTAATGGCGTTGGGCCGTTGTTATATTGAATTTCAGGAATATAATGTTAAAAATATGTGTTATTCATTGAGTGCACTCCATTTGAAATGATATTTAGTACATAAACAATATAAACATATCTTGGATATTTACAAAGCATATCTATTATCATTTCCAGAAAAAAGTGACATATTTTAACTGAATTTTAGCGCGTATTTAGCAATCAATTAGCATTTACTGAATCTATCCATTTTTTGCTAGGTGGTTTGCTCTTTAATGAGACAATACATACATGTGCCGTATGCTAATCTGCAATAAAGCTAATGAACATGAATAATTCAACGTAAAAAAAACTAACTTGTTTTCACAATAAGACTAACAATGTGAATTTCTCATGAATATGGCAAGTTATATTGTGAATTTTAACTGTTTGATTGCATATTTGATTAATCTTTATGTTTACACCTGCAAAACAATTAATTTGTACGAGGTTTTGTTAGTAGATCATTCATTGCCATTCATTATAAATAACTCCGTGCTTTTTAAAACTCAATAACATTTTTTTTTTAAATTAAACTTATCGTCCATAATACCCATTATAAAACGAACATTTTAATTAAGCAGGTGCATCGCATATTAAGATTTACGATTAAAAATCGGTTTTACCGACACCAGTAATCATAAATATACCAAACCACCCACTAGATCGATAACTTCGGGCTTTAGTACGTAAATATTTTGGTCACTATTTCACCACCAAAATGCAATAATTTTATCACCTGTGACGTCACACACCATAGACGAAGATAGAGAAAGCAACAACAGAACAATGCGCGACCATAGACAATATAATTTTCTTTCTGTACCTACCCAATACTACCCAAATCATTAGCCTAAAATATTATTTTAAAAATAAAACTCGTAATTACATGATAAGAATTTTATTATAAACATGTAGAAAAAGGAAATACAAGAATATATAATTAAAATATGATTATGCGTTCCTACAAAACTACTGAATTTAAAATATTTTCATCTTAAATTTAAAACTCAGAATTACATGTACATATTTTAAACAAGAATACAATATAAGCAGGTTATATTTCTGTAGCAAATTGCAACATGAGGACGTTGTTTTAAAGATAAATTTCTCTTTTGAACGTACCTATTATATCTTTCGGCAGGTAAAAATAAATTTATTATATTTCCAAGATGCACGGAGACATTACTTTGCATGAGATATTTGATTCTTCATAAGGGGCTCAAAAAAACATTATATTTGTTTATTTGGCATTTAAAGTAGCTCAGCTCACCATATTTTCCCTGAAATCATAAAAAATAGGATAAGTTATATTTTCTAAAAACTACATTGGTTCAGTTATGGAAATTTGTAAAATAATGCAATTTTTATTGTATTTGTGTATGTGTATTATAGTACATACCTATGTATGTATGTAGTTACATTTCCTCCCATGTCTTTTAACTTTTAATTGATGATAACTCTCATATTAAACCAAGTTCTAGGATACCTACTTACTTATATAAAGAAGCCTACTCAAATACATTAAATTTGACTGACGTTTTTGTAAAATGAAAGTTATAAAAATAATAATTACCTCTGCATCATGCACCATGACTGATAGTATTTCCCTTAACGTCATGTAACCATCTCCAGAAACAGAAGCGAATGTATTGAAGTGTGGATAAAGAATGTTATATTGTAAACAAGTAAAGTTTTGTTGGTTCAGATTCCACTGAAAAATACGAATAAATTTATTAATTTACTGATAAAAATATAAAAAATGTTAAAAATAAGAAAAGAAAATGCAATATAGAAAACATATTTACTTTTTTAAGATGTAATCGTGATGTTGGATAGCGTCAATTATTAGATCCCAGGTGAAACATAAATATGTTCTGAAAACGGAAACATGTAGGTACATCAGTTTAAAATACAATTAAGCAATACATTTCAAAAAATACTTTAGGAACACTGAAATAACAACCAAAGGAAGACTCCCACCTGTAATTTTGTTCCAATTGCGGGTCCTGTTCTCCAATTTTTTATTTGATCGTGAATTCCCAAAGTTCATAATCGTTACTTATTGCGTCGGAAATGTTAATGTCAATTGTCAATCAAACGTAAATAAAGCAGAAAAATGCAACAAAAATAAAAGATTCCTATTGGTTGATTTAGTAGCCGGTGACCATAAACAAATCGAAGTGGACTTGTGAAGTCACCCAAAGATTCTGACCACGTTTTGGCTCGGAGTTAAACCCGCCTGCCAGTAATATAAAGAATGGAATAAACATCGTTCAAAAAAGTCTACGTACGTGGCCAAAGATTGATCGTGATCTCGAAGGACGAAACCGTGCAACAATAAAAATGCTATTTACATACAAGCGTACATTAACAATAATGATGGAAAAATTTAATATAACTTTATTATGGATTAAAACACTATTATAACTTTCCTCCACTTTTTTATTAAAGGCCGGACTGGTTTCATATTACGACAGACATCTTAAATTTGACATTTTAATGTTTCCATTTTAATGGAATTCTGCCATGAATTAAATGATATTATTTGATTTAACATTAATTTGTCAAACATTATTACTGTCGCCGAAACATTTTTCATTTGTTAGAGTAAATTTATTAGTAGGTAAAGTGTCGTAATATAATGTTGACGTAGAGAAAACTCACCATAATTTGTATAGAAACTATGTGACAAAAATGATGGCATTAAAGTCATTGGTCAAAGAGAGCTGCTTATTTCGTTAGACGGTTCAGTAATTTTAATGCGAGAAAGTTGCTGTGAAAAGCCACATAAAAAGCAAGTATCCTTTAACTCTAAAGTTTTAAATAAATTTATTAATATTAGTAAAAGGTTCTGTCTAAAACATCGTATTTTAAGCATGCGTCGGACCTTGACGAAAAATTGTCCATTTAATTTCCATATTTTTTTATTTAATCTTAAACAATGGTTTACAAACATTTATGACGTCATTAGTCGTGACTAAACTAACTACGTTAATTATTTTTAAACACTACCGTAAAATGAGGGCAGCATAATCATTTTATTTTATAAAAAAAATAATATAAAAGTAAGTCAGATAACGGTAGTCATGTGACGGAAGGGCCCAACTGCACTTTTTTTTCCGTTTTCACACAAAATTTTACAATGATCTTTATCTCGACTGTGGCAAAGGGATACCTCCGTCAGAAGATTACAATAAAAGTTTGATAAGAGTCATCTGCAATTATATCCGTGGCAAAAAAACCAAGTGGAGATTCCAACTTTGACCATCGAAATTGATTCTCATTTTATTTTATTTAATAAGTTGACATGCCAGATAGTCGCTTTTGCCCTAGAAAACATTAAGGATTTTAATAATTAGAATTCTAGATCTGTATTCTAGTACGCGTTATAATAAATAAGGCTAAGAACTTAGCGTCCGAAATAATAATTTTTGTCTAAGAAAACATTTTTTCATTTTTACACATAGTTTTTAAGATTTGTTGAGATTGCTGTCTGAGCTTCATATTCCTAAAATTGATCATTAATAAAAAACGTCATCTAATATTTTTTTATATAACTATTTCGTCAGACATTTCTACGGAACAAAAATATTAGCTACCTTCTTTCCTTTATGCCTGAAGATGTAATAACAGTTTTCAAAAAGATTATTGTTCAAAAACCCAAACTTCATAATCAGATCTTTGTATTGTTTTGACTTGATGATTTTCACGAAAATAACACACATAAATACATATCCGTAAAAATCTTTAAATATATCTACACGTTAAGTTCTGAAGCATTCAGATAAAATTCTATATTTTGAAATGCACACTTTCGGATCAATAATTAAACATATCACCAAGGATTTATCATTTGATTTAATGATCCATTAAATATTCCAGTTCCTCAATTAATTGAAATGATTTCATTACCGGCTCATGGATATGAGATGATTTGAGTTGGTTGAATCTTACAGAAAGATAATTAATTGCGATTTTTAACTGTAATTAACTCTAAGTCCAATAACCGTTAAAGGTTAATGAGATTTTATATTCTATGAAGGCCACCAACTATCCGGATGTAAATTGAACTATGACAATCCCTATGAAAAGCTGTTTTCAACGGCTTCTGCAAATATTATCCTTAATAAGCGCACTAAATTTTAACCATTAATTCACAGCGAACATAGCGTTTATTTTGATACTCTGCTGTTGAATTTAGAAATGATGGCAGTATGTTCATTTTCTTAAATCATATTTTTATTGGCTGCTATCTTTATGTAGCCCCTGGTCCTTGGTTAAATTCGTAGATGCGACAGTTTTTTTAAAAGTTTTTGTTTCAAATTTTCAATTATAAAATTTTACATTTTGTTATTTTACTCATCAAGTTATTCCAAAAATAAAAATATATTAATTGTAAATACAAAATGGATATTTTTTCCAAGATACTATCTAGATTTCATTCAGTTCGGGTAGAATCTTGCAATCATATATAAAGAAGCAAGCCAAGAAAAACATGCGTTAAGAAAACGAAGATAATGTTGGTATTCATATGGTTTCAATACATTTAAATATTATAAATAATTAGAGTCGTCATTTCTCAGTGATTAGAGCACTCAGAGCCCCGGCTAAGATCCCGGGTTCAATTCCTATATGCGACCGTTTCTTTTTTCTGATTTTTCTGTTCTGGATTTTCGTTTTGAATGTCTTTAAATGATTAAAAATTACAATTTAAGGTTTTACTTGTTAGACTAATCCAAAAACAAATTATATATTACTTCAGATATATTCACGTGATTCGGTAATTATTTGAAAAAACAAAGAAAGAAAGTAATGTTGGTGTATACAATTAATACACGTGTAATACATAAAAAATAAAAAAATAAAATTGTGTGTTCTGGCATTTAAAATAGTTCTTACCTCGATTATTTACATCTTTATCCCGACTAAAGTATTTGATTCATTTTAACGATGGGAATAATATAAGACGAGTACGTAAGTAAGAATGTAATGAAATAAAATAAAGTGGATGCCAAACAATGTTCTATGAAATTATTCTCTAACTGCCTACATAAGTGAGAAAATGGCGAGATGCTTAGATATTTGGTTCAAATACCTACTACCAATGGGTACTTGTGAACAATCGCTTCCATGAAAGTATGCTTCTAATATTCTCTCATTCAATAAATTATAACCAAAATTGTCTCTAAAAAAATAAGATTTGTAAATGGGTACTTAAAATTCTATGTATCTTTTCAAATAATTATGGAATTTGTCAAAATAAACGTGACTATTTCAATAACAATTCTTTTTTTCAATCTTTCTTCAGGTAGGTACCTTAAAAAACAGCGAATAAATACGACAATTTCATATAAAAAAAACTTTATTGAACAATTTTTTAAGGTTTTTATTCTAGTAAAAAGAAAATTGCATTTACACTTATTTAACTAGAAATCTGAACTATATGCATACATTACAATTACATTACAATTCAATAATTTTCACCTTCATTATTCATTGATTATGAATAATATGAATATTTTATTTTTATCCAAGTACACTTTTTTATTTTTAATATCATTTGGAAGCCAATTGTATAAATTGCCCCCTTCGTATCCAATGGATTGCTTACCATAATCAATATTTATGGTGTTTAAATGTACCTATTTTGTCGTGTTGCCGTGTATATTGTGTGGGTACTTACTTGAAAGTTTTAATGAATTTTTTGTTTGTATGTATAAGTTTATTATTTATTTTATAAAGAAGAAGACGTGTATTATATTCATATAGTTTACTTAATGTTAACAGTTTAGTTTTCATATATATTTGTTTTATGTTCTGGATCTGTAGTGAAATAATTCATTTTTGTATGTTTTATATGCGTTTCCCCAGATTTCAATCAAGTAATTTATTAATAATATTATTATATTATATTTATATATATGTGTGTGTCAGTGGTGGTCCGTGAGTTTTCAGTGAGCTAGAGCGTTAAGATTGAAAAATATGACGTTATTAATGTTGTTGTAGCTGAAAATGATTTTTTTTTCAAAATTTTAACTTTTTGTATGAAGATCTTTAGGACTCTTTGAGTTAAGGGATGCGCCGCATCCAAATACTGAAAGATCTTCATACAAAAAGTTAAAAAAAAAATTAAATTCTTTTTCGCTACAACAACATCAGTAATACGTATTTTTCAATATTAGCACTAAACATCCACTGATGAATATATAAAATATAATGCACTATTTTTTTCTCTTTAATTACATTCTATTTTTGTTTTATCTTTTATCTATATAATTGTATTGTTCTTTCTTTGTTTAACTTATATAAAAAAAAGCTTATATTGTAATTTATATCCAATTTGTAACCAAAAATGTATTAATTAACAAACAAACAAAATTGTGAATGTACGAAACACTACCTAATATTAATCGTTTTTTATAATTTATTTGGTAACTAATCAAGGGGGTGATTTAAATTTGTATTAAATCGGCTGCCATTTTGAACCGGAAACAGAACGAACAAACAAAATTAGAGATAAACGAAATATAAGACGCTACGCTCAGTCAATTTATTATTTTTACAATTATTATAATCAATAATTATCAGTCTGTAACACTCACCCTTTGTGCTATGCATAAAAATCTTGTCTTAAACGTTAGTTTATCAATTAAAAATAATAATCATTATTTTTAAATTTATGAAAATTTCCACCGACAAAGCTCTTACCAGTAACTTGTCTATAGGAGCATGGAAAACTAATAAAAAGGTAAACGAATAAAAAAAATCTTTTATTTAATACGTTGCGAACGTTACCTCTTTACATTCGTAGTTTTCTTGACATTGTCAAAAAATACCACAAAAATAATAATTACAGTTGCACTTGCCGTAGATGCATTTTCTAACAACTTGTTTACAACGATACTAGTTGAATATTAATAGTAGATAATTTTAAAAATAGTTGAACTATTCATAGCTTCAACATTTATTATTTTAATAAGAAACTATACCTACTACTTGAAGACTGCAATCACGAAACTAATACGGCACGAGTCGTCTATTAATCACCGTCACTTGTAGCGGTGATCACATATGAACGTAATATGAGGCCTGCGGGCTTGCCTGAACTCTGGCGTCTACAAGATCAATGCCACATCATTCGCACTCATAGCATGTACATTTTAAAGATACATACATGTGAACATATGAAAATTAAAACATGTATATGATATAAAAAATATAAAAAACTCATTATATACTTTTTGGCAACAAGAAAAATTTCAGCCTCAATATCAAAGTTGGTGATAACTGCCTCGAAAAGAAAATGAGCACAAAATATTTGGGCCTGATCGTAGATTCCCAACTTTCGTGGGATCTCCACATAAATCATGTAAAGGAGAAAATTACCCCCATAACTGGTGTACTATATAGACTCCAACGATTATTACCCATTCCTTTACTAACATCAGTGTACTACGCCATGGTACATTCACACCTTTCTTATCTCTGCTGTATCTGGGGATTTGCCTCAAAGAAATTGATAGCTGATCTGCAGGTGGTTCAAAACCGAGCTCTCAGAAATGTTTTTGGACTTCCATGGGACACCCATGTCAAAGACATCTATTCAGTTTCCGGTATTCTTCCAATCACAGTCCTTCCTAAACATGAAATCACAAGCACCATCCTACAAATTACTCAACAATCAACTCACACTAACATCAAGCCACTTTACAATCAAGACATTCACACTCACAATACTCGAAATAGCAATAAAATCCGCATACCTCAAACACACACTACAAAATATGGGATAAATTCTCTGAACTATGTTGCCTATACACTATATAACTCGCTTCCAGATATGTACAAGGGAAATCAGCAAAATAAAAAAGTTCAGAATAATGCTTTAAAAGAATATTTTTTAAATAAGTTTAAGGATGAAACTATGTAAATTTTCTTATCATGTCTCATTTGTCTTGTTTCCTTTTCTCTTCTTCTCTTTTCCATTTATTTGTAATCATAATCATCCACATTTGTATAACCTTGTTCTTTGTTTCTTTAATTATTTTCTATTGTTGTTTGCTCACTCAACCTGTTTTTTTTTTAAATTTATTTTTTGTCTATGTTGTATGTGAAACTTATATTTTTAATATCCATTTTCCAAGTAAAACTGTAACTATTTCCTCACACCCATTAATTTTCCTCCTGTCCTAAAATGAGTTCTGTAACTCATCGGGATTGCTCCAGCAAGTAATAAATACAATAAAAAAAAAAAAAAAAAAAAAAAAAAAAAAAAAAAAAAAATACATATTTGCATGTATACTACAAACGTTTCATAAACATATTTATTAAAGATTTTGGGTTCAATCAATATCAAAATCTGTGGAAATTGACGATTCATGATTTTGTTTGAGTCAAATATTGTCTTTTTAATGATATCATGATTCGTAATGTACTATATATCGTTCAAATCTCTCATAATAATATCTTTATTACTATTCACGTCTTATTCTCATCACTTAATACAACGTACTATTAAACGGTTAAGGGTAAACTGAAAAGACTTTATGATCTGCTCTTTCATGTATGACGCTAATTTAATTATTATACATAAACACCTTTTGCAAGTTATGTTTTAAAATGTTATGAATAGTTATTGTTTTGCGCTTTTACATATGCAATATGAAAATGAATAATTAATTTTGTGCGCATACGCAATAACTAGTTTAATAAGTTATAATAAATAGTTTCATAAGTTATAATAACTAGTTTTATACGTTATAATAACTAGTTTCAAGTTTGTTGTGAGGCTGAAGGCTGAGGATGGGAAGGAGACGGGGAAGAGGAAGGGGTGGAAGTACTTGGCTATTCAGATCTGGTCACTAAACACGGCTAACGCCATTTCAAGCAAAGCTTCAATTCTAAATGGTGGTATTACACCAGGGCGATACTGAGAGTATCTTCCACTCTGGAACGTGCCGCAAATATACTACGCATTATTTTAAATGAATCAATTGTGAAATAATACAAATTATTCAAATAAAATTTATTTACCCCGTCCAGGACAGATCCCGTGACTTTCGTATTGCGAGTCATGAGCCTTACCGCTAGACCACGCCAGCCGTCTACTCGTCGTATACTTTTTTAAAGGAAATTGCTTAAAAGACGCTGATTTCTAATGCAAAATGTTCATAAGGGGCACATTAATTACATGAGTTCAAAAGGGGGGGGGGGGGGGGGGTTCCAGCAAAATCTCGCGTTACTTGCAAAGAATATATGAAGTGGCCCAAATTTATCTCACAAAGGGGGGGAGGGGGTCTAGATTGGAAGAAAAACTGCCCACGTAATTAATGTTTGCCCCCTAAACATAACCGCTAAACAATATTTACCTAAATTGATTTTTTTGGATTGGAAATTAAGCGCAAAAAGTAAAGCATTAACTAAAAAAACATTCTTTCCATTAAAATTTTTCCCCCTATGAAAACTTTAGTATTTTCATTATTTTCGTTTGCGTGTTGATCAAGAAAATACTTACTGGAATAATAAAATAATGTATAATTATTTTAGTTTCAAGAATTATAAATGGTTTTGTATCAATGGCCTGTAATTTAATAATTATTTAATTATAGTGTTTTTTTGACATTTCTAACAGCATATCGGTGTCTGTGCGAATTCGTTGAAGAGATAGTGTTGTGTTATATTGCACCTTGTCTTGTCTATTGGGAAAGTCATCAAACATAACCGGCTTCAGACAATATTGGCGATAAAGAAATTATCATTGATTGGAAACGCTTCTAAAACTGTGAAGAAAGTTTATTAAAATTATTTTAGTTTTTCGTTACTGTAAACAAACAGCGCAATTAATAATTCGTTTAAACTGGTGAATGGATTGTGAATTAATTAGTATTTTAGAAAAATATATTGTTGCCCACTATAAATGATTTTTCATTATTATTCCTATTAGTTTTACCACCCAGCTCCCGGAAAGAAATACTTTGCAAATTTCATAACGCCAGTGCTCACCGTCAAAGAATTTTGCTGCTTTAGATTCATACCAACAAATTGATTTCAGTCACAAAGTTTTTTTTTTCAAACCCAGCTTTATTTTGTCTGTGCGTTCCGCATAAGTTCAATCTACTCAAATTTGGTTTAAAAATTGGAATTGATTGTTTGAAGAATTCTGACAGGCAATAAAGTACCTATATACATATCTTCTTTACATAGTATAAAGCAAAGTCGCTCTCGCCGTCTATACGCTTAGATCTTTTAAACTACGCAACGGATTTTCATGCGGTTTTCACCAATGGATAGAGTGATTCATAAGGAAGGTTAAGGTATATAATTTGCTTATGTTTTGTGTAAATGGGTTGAAATATTTAATATACAAAGGGACTTTGCCTGTTCATTTTGGAGTGGTTTGAAGCCTGGATATTGATTTTACAAAAATAAAAATAGTAATATTTCTTGGATTTCGCAAGGTTCCATCCTTGGTCCGCTGAATGTCTGGCCGCTAAGGTTCGTCAGGCACTTTATACCACCAGACCAAAAAAGTCGTGCATGTGGCCACGGACTTATCGTATTATATTATAACCGAGTACACGTGAAATAAACGAATATTTTATTGCTATCTCATTCTCTAGCAAGCTTAATCCTATAGATGTATGTGTTTGTTTCTTTTAGTGTCACTCGCTTCCGTTTTATCGAGTTTCAAATCACAACGGTGCCAAATAAGTTTTCTTCAATAAAATTGAAATTAATCTTCTGGGTCTGATTTAGACAGCACTCACGTATGTGAATTGCTATGAAAATTAACCAACTCTTCGTCCAATCGGACGTTTCTACATCTCCAAGATAAGTTTAGGTGTTTACCTAATTGTACATCATGCAAATCGAATCAAAATACTACTAATTAACGCGTAGGAAGTAAGTGGACAGAACATGATTATTCATATCAGCTGCGTTAATGAGATTTTGAATGACTCTGATATCGATATGTTTGAGCACGTTCATTTTCTCCCAGTCACTTTCAGTGCCTCCGGATCGGATGAAAGTAGTCCACTGTCAGTAAACTAGTTGCTAGCTACTCGGTATCGGTCGTGAGACTGCCTTACAAGTTTTACCACCAACTGCAGGTATAAAGTGAATATATAACTTGTTCTTGCACTCGTAGATCTCTCTGGCTCTCGCGAGAGGATGCAAATCGATGCAGACCAATGAAGAGTTTTTTTTTTTTTTTTGCGGAAACTTCACTGGTTAATGCACCCATGTAATATGTAATTACCTTATAATATGTACAACTGTTTTTTTTTTATTGAGTAAATTTTTTACAATAAGTTTATTTCATTCTAAAATTACATATTTTATATACTCTCCTAATAAAGCTAGTGCTTGTGTTTAGGAGAGGACAACTTGATAATAACTTTCTTTTTTTTTTCAAAACCTTATAACAAACTTAAGAACTTAACTTATGAATAGATTTAGACTTAATAACATATTTTTTAAAGATTATAAAGGTAATTAAACAAAATATATATAGGATGTACATAAAACCTTTGGAATAACAAACAGTCAAAAACATATCTAATAAAAGTTAAAATTATATGGTGGGACTACCAAAATATGATTTAATTCTTTTTTTATATTTGTCGTAATTTTTTTCTGTTCGCATATCGGCGGGTAATTGATTAAATAATTTTATTCCTTTATATACATAGTGATTCTGTGCTGTTGTGGTTCGTATGGGTGGTATAGTTAGTCCACCAATAGAAGTATTCCTTATGCTAATATTTAGCAGTGGGGTAATATTTTTTTTTAAATATATCTTTGTGTAGCTGAAGTAGTGCTATTTTTTCGTAAATTTTTGTAAGTGGGGGAACAGGGAATTCTTGGAATACGTTTATTGTTGGGTAGTAATACGGTTTTTTTAGGATAATTTTTATAAGAATTTTTTGAATTGTTTCGAGTGGGAGAAGGGATGATTTATATGCACCCCCCAAGCTATGATTCCATATTGTAATACCGAGTGCGCAAGTGCAAAGTAAATTTCTTTTAATATTTTTAATGTGATAGTATTTCTAAGTCTGAAAAATATATATATTAGTTTTCTCATTCTGTCTATTGTGGAGTTTATTTGATTTTTCCATTTAATGTTATTGTCGATAATTATTCCAAGATATTTTATTTGTTCTTTACTACTAATATGTATACAATTTGAGTTACAGGGTGTGATTTTAAGTAGACAGTTTCTGTCGTGAACTTTAATGTTTACATTTATATTTGAAATATGTTCTGTTAGGCTCAGAGGTAGAAAATGAGTTTTTTCAACATTTATAGAAAGTAAGTTTTTGTCAAACCATTGTTTAATGATATTTATTGCATTATTTGCCGATATTTCGGCTTCTTTCCAAGAGTTTTCTTCAATTGTTAATACTGTATCATCCGCATAAGATATAATCTTTCCGACGATTGGGAGTTCAAAAAGTTCATTTTCATATAATAGAAATAGTATTGGGCCCAGTACAGTTCCTTGTGGGATTCCAAAATTATTTTTTTCTATATCACTTAACTCGTTATTTATTTTCACTTGCTGTGTTCTTTGATATAAATAACTATTTATCCACGATTTAGCTTTGTCGGTTATTCCTATATTATTTAGTTTGTTGATTAATTTTGAGTGTGAAACACTGTCAAAAGCTTTACGGAGGTCAATGAATATACTTAAGCATTTTTTTCCCTTTATCCAATGCTTTATAAATAACTCTAGTTAATTCCGCTATTGCGTCTTGTGTGCTCATTTTTTCTCTAAAACCGTATTGACTAGGATTAATACATTTTTTATTTTCCACATAATCTACAATTTGTTTCTTTATTACTCTTTCGTATATTTTAGCTACACTGGATATTAACGATATTGGGCGGTAATTGTTTATTTCTTTCGAATCTCCGGATTTATACACAGGTGTTACAATGGCTTTTTTGTAATTTGATGGGAATATTCCATTTTCAATGCTTACATTAATTATATGAGTAATTGGTTTAGTTAGTGAGTTGGAACATTTTTTTAGGATTTCTGTAGTTACACCATCATATCCAGGTGCAGCACCATTTTTTAGTGATTTTATTATGTTTTCAATAGTTTCCTCCGTAATCGATTTAAAAACTGATAGATTGTTTTCCCTTAGTTTATCTTCATGTATATCATCTGGTTGATAATTTTGACCGACGTTTACGAAAAAATTATTGAAAATATTTGCACACTTCTTTGATTCGTGGATAGCATTTAATGTGGTTCCATTGTTGTTTATAAGATTTATAATTGATTTATTTTTATTCATAATTTCGTTTATGGTGTTCCATGTTTTTTTAGTGCTTTCCTTTGTAAGGGTTATTTTTTCTTTGTAATATTTTTCTTTCGTATCTTTAATAATTTTTGTGAGTTTATTTCGAAATATTTTATATTCAGTTTTAATGTGATTATTGTTTGTTTTTTTTTTGTTTGAATGAAAAGTTTTTCCTTTTTCCGGATGGATATGATTAGACCTTGCGTATTCCATGGTTTAATTTTCCTTAATTTAGCATTAGTTTGGAGATTAATATAGGTGGTACAGTCAGCGATATTAGTAGTTAATGTTTCTTCAAAATAATTTGCACATATATCAGGGTTTTGGCAATTTAATATTGATGTCCATGATTCATTGCGTAATTTATTATTTAATTTATGATAGTTCAGTTTAGAAATGAAATGATTTTAATATTTTTTCCAGGATCATAAATTTCTGAGTTTTTACATAGATCATAAACAAATATATTCGTATGATGATCTGTTATATCGTTTTTCCATATGATAGATTTAATTTTATCTGTGTTTTTAATATTTGTTTGTTTCCCTAATAAACAAAAACAAAACAAAGAGTTAAATCGATAGAAGTGTGATATACCACTGAACAGAATTTCTCAAGAAGTATAATCTCTACAGATAATGAAGAAAATGACCCTTTTACACATTTTTTAAAACAAATGCAACTCCAATGGAGTATTTCCACAAACGAGGGATTCTGTTGAAAATGTACGGAATATTTAATTAAAGATCATTTTTCTGATTTTAATCATCCTACTAAAAATGTTTGTTTTTTATTTTTATATGCATCTGTGACGTCGTCAGTGTAGCTCAGCTGAACCAGCATAAATAAACACTGTCATTGAGCGTCCGCACTCGTGGCGTCACACGATAGCGACGCCCCAAAATATCGTTTTAGCGGTAATTCAAAAATAGGAAATTTAACTCGCTGTAGAAAATTTATTCGTCAACATAAAAATAAAATAAAAATGCTTTAATCGTCGTAATTTTTTGCTTAATTTTTTGAAGTAATAAAAAAACGTGTAAATACCCCATTGACAAAAAATAAACAGAAATAATTTGTCCAGTGTAATCGTAGCTTTACTTTTGGTAGTCGTAAAGCACGTGTTCCTATTACATCTGTGAGGCGTTGAGTGGGTAGGTACATGCCTAGTAATAGCGGTTAATAAATTTGGGAGGCGGTATGGGTACCGCCACCCCGAGAACCATTTATTGGGTAACCAATACCTCTGATGCATGTCACCCCAAGCGGATCGCCACTTATTCACGGGCTCACGATGTGATGTTTGTATCTCCTTAGAATCTACTGTGTGGAGGTAATATTACAAAAAAAAAATAATTAGATTTTTTGAAAAATGTTCCAATTGTCGTTTAAGACAAACGAATAAATTACTGTAAATTAAACTCAATTTAATTTACAGAACAACTGACCGAGTTCAGAGAAAAAATAATTATCTGATTTATTTATAAACCGAAAAAACAAAACAAAAAAATAGTATTTGTAAAAGGGTCCGTGTGCCATTTCTTAAGTGATAGATAATAATCAATTTCGTTGAGCTGTTTGGGGCCAAGACGAGGGTTTTTATTATTATTTCAAAAACAAACAATACTTACAAAGATTAATTGATTAGTAAACAGTTTACTAAAAAGAGGTTTTAGAAATTATTACACGAATAGGTACCAATGACATGTCTTTATGAAAAATTATTTATTTATTGTTTATTAAACATACATATGTACTTAATATAATAGATTTTAAAATGCATACATTTTAACACAAAAGTAATATATCTGGAGAGTGATTATTATATACAATAAACCGGGCAGAGTTATTAGATGCTAGGGAATGATTCCAATTGTAAAGATAAAGAAAAATGATATTAAAAATATACTTTTGTTGTACATATGTGTATGTGAACATTGCTAACGTGTGTTTACTTATGTGCCTGATTTATGTTATGCAGTGGAGAGTTGTGAGTGCGCATTGATTAACTTACGAATAATGTTTTTCTCAAGTGATTGTTAGAAATCAAAAAATATTGAATGAGAACGCAGAAAATTATTGAGTTTGCTGCAGAGTGTGTTTTGGTGTATTTATAATGTGTAAAATACTTTTTGATTTTATGTTAATTTGTGAGACGAGTTCTTAAAATTATATTTATTTATTTCATTTTTATGTAAACCTGCGAAATTTTCATTGTAGGTCACACTTCTTGAGATTATATTTTCAGTGGTACAGACGGAAGTCAAAACAAATAAACACAGCAAGAATCGAATCATTCTTACAATAATTACTATGGATAAGCAAGTACCAATAATTATCATTTACAGCTGATTAATAATTTCCCGGCAAGCTTACAAATCATCATCGATAATTGGATCTTTCCTGCGTAATGCGGACATTATTACGTCCTGTTTAGGGCTCAGTTCCCGGCCCCAAAAAGAAGAAGACGGAGAGATATGAAATTACGAATGTTAGAAGAGCGCGCTAACATTTACAACGATAAAATCGAAGCAAAAAAACTTTAATAAAACACGACTCGTTTAAAATAGAGCAAAAATCTCGCGATAATTGTCTTACAGCATTTAAAGAAAGGCCGTGAATTTTTTCATACATATAACTTGTAAAATAACTGAAACAAACTTGTTTATAATAATTTTTGGAGCATACTTTGCGATTTTTTTCTATCGAGGGAATTTTATATAATTTGCGTTTGGGCGCGACTTATGTATAGATATTATCTTCAAGAATAACATATATTTTTTAAGAGCCTAAAAACTTCAAATGCTTAAGGGAGGTTTGCAAGAAATCGATAGAAATTCGAATACCGGCCTCTTAATCCTGTATCCAATAGAGTGAGGACAGAAATGTCCAAACGGCCAGACTTCAATAGGGTCCACAGTGTCCACACCGACATAACATAGCCTTCATAGTGAAGTGGTCCACGGATTTAACTTTTACTCGCTTTTCAATTCGGGAAGCATTTACCCCAAATGATTCGCCAGCATTGCTTGCAATTACTTGTATCTATTAATGCGAATGTTATTAATTCTTAGGTATTATTTATTTATTTATACTGGGTTTTACAGATGTTTACACTTACATGAGAACAATCCAGTTATAAAACTCAGTTATTACACAATTATAAAAATCTACAATTACATACAATTAAATACAAATAAATACAATTAGAAAAACAAAAACATCACAAATAAAAATACAGAATTATATACAAGGTCACTCAAGTAACACATTGCAATGAGTGGTAAAAGACATATGAAATACGCGAGCATGCATAGAAAGACAATTCACACAACATAATTAGTTAGTACTTTTTAACAGCGCTAGAACTTTTTTTTAAATCCGTACAAATTGTCAACGAAAATATCCACATCAGCGCACTCTATCTTGTTATATAGTCGACACATTGGTCAGAGGGCTAAAGTAGGCGATATTATTTTTAAATGTATTCATATGAAAAATGTTATGGCGTCTTAAACAATGGGAATTGGGGACATTAATTTCAATACTGTTAAGACATAATGTAGTATCAAGATGGCCGTGAATAATTTTATGTAAACATATTAGATCAGTCAATCGCCTTCTAGTTTTAAGTGTATCAATCTTGAAGTAATCACGACGTACATCGTATGATCTGAGATGGTCGTGTAATCCACATTTGAAGGATAACATTCTTAGTAATTTTTTTTGAACTGATTCTACAATGTTTTCATATTTGCAGTAATGTGGATTCCAAATAGTGCTTCCATATTCAAGTTTACTTCTAATTAAGGCATTGTAAAGTGTTAGAATTGATTGAGGATCTTTGAAAGGTTTACATATTCTGTGAATAAATCCCATCATTTTTAATGATTTGCACTTAATGTTGTTAATATGTACATCAAATATGAATTTAGAATCAAGAGTGATTCCTAGATCCCTTATTGAAGAAACTTTTTTGAGAATAATATTATTGATAACATAAGAAAAATCCTTTATAATTCTATTTCTAGTAAAGTTTAAAATGTAACATTTTTCAACATTTAAGTGCATATCATTGACAGTACACCAGTTATTGAGTGTGTCGAGGTCATTTTGAAGCAGCTGATGATCGGAAACAGACTTAATTTTACGAAAAATTTTAAGATCATCGGCGAAAAAAGCATAATCACAGTTTAATTTCGAGCCAAGGTCATTTATGAATATAAGAAAAAGCAGGGGGCCAAGATTTGAACCCTGTGGTACACCAGAAGTTACAATTATAGGGGATGATTTGTATACATTAATAAGAACTAATTGAGTTCTGTTATACAAATATGATTTCACCCAGCGTAATAGGTCTCCATGTATTCCAATTTGTTCAAGTTTTTTTAGTAAGATGGAGTGGTTAACTCTATCAAAAGCTTTTTGGAAATCAGTATAAATTGTATCTACTTGTAATCTTTCATTAAAAGAATTACAAACATAATTACAAAATTCCAAAAGATTTGAGTTGATTGATCTTTGAGGAACAAACCCATGTTGCCTAGTGCAGAGAAGGGGTTTAAAATGTGAAAAAATACTTTTATATATCAGAGATTCAAAAACTTTAGCAAAACAGGATAGTATACTGATTGGCATATAAATTTTTATTAAAGATTGGTCTCCCGATTTTAATACTGGGACCACGTGTGCTTTTTTCCACAGATCGGGAAAAGTTCCCGTGGTAAGGGATGCATTAAAAATTATAAAAAGCGGTAAACATAAAGACATAAACATTATAATATATATATTTTTTTTTTAATCCGAAAACCCATTTTTTTATCATATTAGATGTAACTGTTTAAGAATAATGGAAAATATTCAAAAACATATATTCTGAATGTAATCTCTTCGCTTAAACAAAAACTTGTTTTATTTTCTCTTAGATCATAAGGTTTTGCCCCATGGGCTTCAGAAAAATTTACATAACTTATGCATTAGAACAGGTGATATCAATTTAACGGTTCGATTGAAACTAAAACAGCACCAATTACGGACATGTAGTCAAATAAAATATCTAATATTATGAAGGTACAAATAATAATATAAATGCTTTCACGAATGTTCTCATAAAAATAATAACCAATAACATTACGTAACGATCCATTAAATCGGGTATTTGTTATGTAAACGTTTCCCAGTGATATTTTGAGCTCATCTATCATTGCTAATTAGACCATATTGAGATTTTTATGGCACATCTCGCCATCAATTCTTTCACCTTATACAGACTATTAAAATTCCGACACTTTCAATCTCGGAGAGAGAAGAAAAAATGTTCGCAGCTGTGAGCTATACACTAGTAATTGAAACATCTTGGCTTGGGTCGAATCGAAGCACTGCTGTTACCATGCCACGAGTTAAACAAATATTTTTAATAATAATAATTGGATTATTTGTAGAACGCCGTTTTTTGAAAAATCACAAAGGGGCGCCGTACAGTTTATTATTTTTAGGCTCTATTTAATTTCATGATTTACAGGTCAATACAGAAAACATACTTACCTGGCAGAGCACTTCCGATAAACACACTTTAATTAGAAATTTTATGCTTTTTGCTTATGGAGAAGATACGGCTTTGTACGTGGAGGACATCATATTTAAAACACTGGACATTGCATGATTTTACATTTTTGCTACCCCCATCACTGTTAGTATTAAATTTATGAGAAGATTAGTGTTACTATTTACAATGTCGCGGGCAGTGAAGGCGAAAATGAAAGGTTTTTGACTTTATTGATACGACTGTCTGAATAGGTGAGTTTTAAGTTAACAATTATTATAAGCAATAATTATCAACCTGAAACACTCATCTACATTGAAAAAATCTTCTGAGAAAAGATACTGGCCGCCAACGGGACTTATAATAATTGTTACCCTTTGTGCTATGCATAAAAATCTTGTCTTTAACGTTAGTTTATCAATTAAAAATAATGAGTTTTAAGTTTGTTATAATATTTAGTAGACTTAACAATGTAGGTGTAAATTTACTTGAAGTTGTTCTAACAATAACACTATAACAACATGATATATATTATAAAGAATTTTTTAAGTATTTAATTTTGAGTGATATATGTCACTCGGATAATAAAATTGATTTTTCAAACATAAACGTAACATTTTAATCGAAATAAATTTTTCTGATTGGAATTTGGGTCAAGTAGACGCATCTATTTCCAGGTTCCTGTGTCATTCCTACCGTGAACTATTAAATGCTTTACTGTTAATGTACAAGAAGATTTTCTTGTTTATTCAATGGTTTTTAATTGCTACAAAAATTTACTAAGATTGTATCGCTACGTTTTAAAACACTTTTTGTTGTACATTTTGTGCATGGATTTTGGTAAGGGTATTGTCATGTGAAAATATGTTATAGTAAGGACTGTGAGGAAGGCCTTCAACTTGCAATGAAACCAGTTTGGCTAGTAAAATTTATAATAAGTAGTAGAAGGAAGAAATGTGTTCCAATTCTTAATAGATCCAATCGCCATTTATGTACATAGAGATGTAGAAGATTACTGAGAACTAAAGTCAGAAACTAGATACATAAAACCTTCTTTGGAGTTATTTCATGATGGTGTAATAACGTGGTATGAAACAGTGTGCTACTGAGGTCAATCGAACGTGTCATTCGAAAGAAAGAAATCAATTATAATCGTAACAATTTTTAGTAGACTTTTCGGTATTTTAATTAGTTTTTAAGGGTTCATATTAATAGGCCACTTGCATGGATTTCATAACGACTTGGAAAAAATCGTGTGGATAGATTTTTTTACTAAGATTACGAAAATGTTCGTAAAATTTTTAAAAAATTTATAGTTTTTTTTTTTTTTTAAATAAATAAATCCATTATTTGAGCTCGTGACGTCACTGCATGTAAATGTCCCGTCTCCGATTATGTTCCCTTAATTTTGTAAAATTCATTAACTGATTAATTTTTTTTAATATGGCAACACTTTGATTTCCGGTGAATTTTTGAATTTGCGTTTAACGTTCACTAGATTTATTGTTTGTTCAATGCGAATTTACCCCTTGGTTTGATTTTTTGATAAAGATGGCGGTGTTTTTACAGATGTTACGAAGAGAACCCCATACAATTTATTGCTATTCGTGTGGAAAACGTTCTTTTTTTAAATGATTTTCGGCTATGTAATTATCGTTTTTTCATAAAATTATGTCCCGTCTTTTCGGTTCATAAAAAATGGTCTGATTTTTCGGATTGAAATTTTCAAAAAATCGCCTGGGTTTCAAAAATACGATAATTTTTTTTTAAATACAGAATGTCTTAGAATATTTGCCTGGACCGTAAAAAAAATTTAAAACATGTAATGCAAGTGGCTTATTACCCAGGTTTATATTAATTACCCTGAAAGTTCTTTTCTTACATTGGAATAACGTAACCTTTTTTAAATTTGAGTAACGCACAAGAGTCCCAACAATTTTTACATTATGTCCATACAGGAGGCCCTGAGCAATAAATATATCCCTCAGGGCCTTTGTCATCATTAAGGAAGGATAGGAAATTCTGGTAAGGAAAAGGTTATGAAGGGTGGGTAGGAATCAGAGGGTCAATATGTTCAGGAGTGATGAATGTATAAATCCATACCTCCCACTGTAGTGCAAGACGATGAGTTAAAAGAGTCCGGCACGAGAAATCAAAAGGTTTCCCTCAACCAGTCTCTCCCGATCCGGCCAGTAGGTTTCAAAAGTAGGTATCTATATATATATATAATCCACGCAGTAGGTTTGCAAAAGCATCCGACGGCCAGTACCTGGACAAACTTAACCCCATAAACCCGGAAATCCCTCCTAAGACACCAAACGTAGCGAATCATTTAAGGTGACCTAAGGGCAGAGGTGTTATTCAATAAATGGTTCCTGGGGCGGGTGTATCTGTAACCGCCTCCCAAATTGAAAACTGAATTGTTTCCAACCGTCTGGAACCAGTAACACTATGGCATCCTCAATAGGAGTATTTTATGAGGCTGAAGGTAGTGGGAATAGAAGTAGTGGGGAAGTACCTGGCTTTCAGATCTGGTCACCAAAAACGACTTAAGTAATTTCAAGAAACATTTCGATTCTGAGTGATGGTCTTTCAACAGGGCGATACTGAAAGTATCTATCGCTCTAGTAGTAAAGATATCTTCCGATTCAATAGGCTTCCATATTATAACATCATCGTAAACCACTAACATTGTGGATTTCAGTACATAAATTTACATCTCTTTTAATGTTAATTTAAACACGAATCGTGTTGGTGTTTTGAAGAAGACTTAAATTTATTACAAATACAGTAGTTACAACCTTCTACTATTTAATTGGCAGTTTATTACTAGGTTGCTGGTAAGAGCAACTTCAATAATTTATTAACATGCAATTAATTGATGAATCAATGCTTTCAACACGGCTAGAATTAAACGCACGAACTTTGTATCTATTATAATTATTTAAATTAATGGGTGTAATGACGGTCACGTATAACGAATAGCAAACATGGAGTATTTACTTCGGAATATAGAGAAATTAAAATACCTACTCATTGTATGACGGACTCCGCGGTCGAGGGGTTAGGCTCTCAACTAGCAATCCGGAGGTTGCGGGTTCAAATCAAAGTAAATTTTATTCGATTAATTTGTACTATTAAAAAAATATATATTATACCTACTTGTGAATATTATAAAAATATATTATACGTGTGAACGCCGTTAACTCCATTAATGGAGGACTGAATGCCATTGGCGCTAATAAAAAACTGTCAAAAGAAGCGAAGCTAGCAGTTTACAATGGAGTCCTGGTGTATAGCAGTGAGAAATGGAACTGGCAGAGGAAGGATGAAAGTAAACTTAATGCTGTTGAAATGATATCCCTGAGACGTATGTGCGGTAAAACAATGTATGATCGTGTGAGAAATGTGGATATCTGCAAATAATGTAAGGCTGACGTATCTAAGCATAATGAGTAAGATTAAGAAAGGGACCCTCAGATGGTTTGGGCATGTAGAGTGAATGAACAAAGAAAGTATTGTAAGAAGAATGTACGACGCAAATGTGAATGGTAGAAGAAGTAGGGGACGTCCGAGGAAGACATGGAACGATCAAGTGAATCAGATACTTGAGTCGGGCCATGTCAAAAATCAGAATAATAGAAGAGAATGTATGAGACGATGTGTGAACATGAATGAAGCAAAGAGTGTGTGCCAAGACCGAGTTGTTTGGCGGTCCGTCCTCTCTGCCTACCCCTGCGGGGAAACGGTGTGATAGTTAGTTGGTTAGTTATATTATACTTGCAACGGGTTCCAGAGTGGAAGATGCTCTCCACCATCAAGACCACCATTTAAAATTGAAACGTTATTTGATATGGATTTAGTCATATCTGGTGACCAGATATGAATAGCCAGGTACTTCTCCACCTTCTTCTTCCCCATCTCCTTCCTCTCCCCACTACCCTCAGCCTCATAACATACTCCAATTGGAAATGCCAAAGCCTCACTGGCTCCAGACGGGAGCAGTTGGGATTCTTGTGGGTAGTCAGATATAAAAAAATGTATAATAAACTAGTTTTACTACCGGGTTTCGCCAATAACTTAGATTCTTGGGAATATAAACTATTTTAATATTTTAGTTTAATGAAAAAGCTCTACCTAGATTTCAACACTTTTTTTAACCCTTTTATCTTATTGAATTGTTAAAAAATACAATAACAAACAACTAGCCATCTTGCTTTCTTTTTTTATGAAATTTTAAGCTCTCGAGTCTAGTTTTTCTCTCAGTAGATTTCAACAATCTAAAAAATGCGAAATTGGTTAAGATAATATGGATTCCACCCATATTTTATTGTCTCACGATATTAATTACATATATTATGAAGGTCAAGAAACTGTACAAATGTGCCAGTGCTCACCCTTTGAGAAATTTTGCAACAATCTTTTAAATATCCGTATCAGACAGATTTTATCTCTGTTATAGTTAAGATGATTCAAAAGTAGATTGGATCTTCTGTAACTGACTAAAGTGGTTATATAATAAGTGAGAGGATCTGTGCAGACGCAAAAAATCTGAAAGGTGGTTTCCTTTAACGGTATTTACCAGTCAGATGTTCAGCCATCGTATACAAAAAAAAAAACTAGAATTATATAAACAAATTTTATTTAGGCCACTTTCACGACTCAAACCAATGATAAAGATTTGCCCTTTAGTCGGTTCTCAATACCCGATTACCCTTATAATGACATTAATTATCTGTGAAAGTAAAAGACTCTATACATTGAAAAAATCTGAGCTATAATCTCTATACATAAAAATCAAAATATATTATGTTTGCTTGGGTGTAGATATATGAGTATAAGAATTGTCGATGCGTTGCTAAACCATTCATCCAATTGCGATGAAACTGCATGATGTACGCATGCACGCGATGGTTTCTATACATGTATGTGAGCTCTGGCATTATGAAATTTGTTTAGAAAAATTGCAATAGGTTATATGCGAACTGTTTGAAAACTGAATGTACCGGGACTGAATGTATGGAATGCAAGGGGGTAGGGAAACTCGGGAGGGGTGGTTCGCGAGATGGGGGAAGCGGGAGAGGGAAGAGGGAAGGCGGAATGGAAACGCGTGAAGGGAAGGGGACGCAGGAAGCGGAAGAAGAACGAGATTAATGGGAAAGGACACGCAGGGAAACAATTTCTTTATTAAGTGGTATACCAAAGCATGCCGGGAACTTGTTAGTTGAAAATATTTAAGAAATTTTAAGTTTCTGTGTGAAAGACACATAATTTACACATCTCTGTTAAATAATATGTAAATAAAACATAGCGAAAGCTGAGCTGTTAAGAAAATTGTTCTTGTTATGTTTGTTTTTACTCGTGTGTGGAAAGCTTTTTTCATGTTTTACCAATTATTAAGAAGCATCAGTCAAATATCCCAGCCTGTGGCAAAGGTTATTTCATATATCTTTTCTGAGGTGAAACAATGGTAATATCGATGGTTAATTTCAAAATAGTAAAAACTCCTCTTTTTATGACTGAGAGTATGCATTATCATTTTCCAATAGAAGTCAATATTATCAAAATATATGTCCAAGATAACATTGCTGTTTAAAAATATGAATTCCAATTATCTTAATAAATATCAGATAAAGAAGTTTTCAAACCAATTGGTTTTTAGTGAGACTTTTTCTCCGGTAATAATTTAACCCAATTATAAATGCAGATTTAACAAATTACAATATTAAATCAATCTGTCTAACAGCTAAAAATGTAGGAATGTAAGTACCGATTCTAAATTAAAAAATATATTTCATTGAAGAAGAAGATAACACTAATAATCTAAACGAAAATATGAAAGAGAACAAGACACCAAAAAATAAAAAGTTAACCAATATCTTTTTATTTTTTTTTCTCTTACATTGATGGGAATAACCTTTAAAGGTTATGAAAAGAGAGTTGTTCTTATAAAAATTAAAAACATTTATTGACGTGTAGCCGTTTTACAAACTGCTATGACTTTATTGTAATATGAAGAAGAAAAAAATACAAGTTTACACGCGGTAGAAGTGAAGAATTCAGAAAACTAAAGTAGACAAGAGTGGGAAAGCTACGAAGCACTACACAAATAGGAGACCGAATATTTTATCTTATTCTCTCGCAGGCTAAATTCTACAGATGTACGTGTTTGTCTCTTTTTAGTGTCGCTTTATCGTTTCATCGAGTTTCAAATCACAACGGTACTAAAGAAGTTTTCACTTCAAAATACAAACAATCCAAAATAGTAATTAAAAGTGACCTAAACGCTTTTTGTAGATGTATGTGTAAACTTTCTTTTATATTAACATATTTGTTTCACTTACAATAACAAGTAATTAATTTCGAGCTGCTATAATTTTGTAATTAGCCTTGCACGTGTAATATAATTGATAGGTAGCAATGATTTAATTCTGTCAATGTAGAAAGCTCTAGGTTAAGGGGATACATGAAAGTATAATTATTTTCTGTAACGTGCGACGCGGCGGTAAGTACACAATAAATAAACTAGTAATTCCCCATGTTTATGGACACAGATCAGCTGTTATCTGCGTTATTTACGCATATTTGTAATTTGTAAACATAAAACTGGACGCTTTCTATTTGGCGTGTGCTTTGAAATTCCCTCTTTCCGTTAATAATAATTATTGACTCTCTGAGGAGATAATTTGAGATAAATCCACATCGGAGGTAAACTGACGCTGCGATGGACGCTCCGTTGGAAGAAAGTTTTGCGGTGATTCGCACGTAGGTACAGAGTACAGGGTAAACCGAAAAAGGACTGACATGTATTCAATTAAATTAATTTGAAAGTAAGAGTTCTCATTATTTCGTTGAAATTATTGATTGAATGATTACAAAGTTTACCTAACAAAGAACAATCTCCGTTGTGTAGTTAATGGTTCATAAAAACATGAATGTTCCTTCCATTTATGGGTGTATTGTTAAGTTGATGGCACTATTGACATTTTGATTACAATAAAAAAAATATGTTTTATTAAGTGAGGCTAAAGTCATACATTGGGTTATAATTGGTTGCATTATTGGGTCTCAGCACGGATAAGTCACCCGGTGAGGCCAACATTATTGATTGTACTGTGAATGCAAAATGTATCAAAATAAAAATATTTTTATTTTTATTTTATTTAAAAAAAAAACACTATATGGAAAATGAACAATGGCTTAACAGAATGCGAAAATAATTTAAATATAACATAATTAGGACATGTTCCTAACATTTATTTCATTAACCGATTTAAATATGTATTTCATTTTCTGAAAAAAAACGAAGAAAATTTTTTTATTATTTTCAAGAAAAATAATATATGAAAATAATGGCGACCGGCCAACTCAAAATGAAACCACCTCAGAAAGGTCATTAAGAGTGAAGATAAAAAATATAAAAAATTGGTTAAGTAAGTTAAGTTAGATTAGGGTTACCGGCTATTTTTAAATTATTTTTTCATGGCTCTTAATGACCTTTCTGAGGAGGTTCTGAGTTGGTTTCATTCTGAGTTGGCATTGAACCAAAAATAATAGACAAATTTCATCCTAAATACCTTAAAATTTTCTTTACTTGTAGAAAAATCAATAGACCAAAATATCAGAAAAAGATAAAATTTATCCAATATACTACAAACATAAAGATAACAGCTAATAAAAAATATGCGTTAGTTCTTAATGGGATAGGGTCTGATTAGCTCAGTGGTAGAGCAAAGCCCCGGCAAAGCTAAGTTCCTGGGTTCAATTCCTATATGTGACCGAATCTTTTTCTGATGTGTCAAATTTTCGATTGAGAATCGCTAATATTGTCTTCAGTGATTAAATATTTATATTTTATATTCAGTTATTGGCCCATCTAACTTTTATGGGTTCATCTCTTCGTTGCCTCTCGAGTTTTAAATTATAAATAAATGTGTATTCAGTAGTCAGTGGGTATTAAAGTAGTTGAACGAGAAATCGTCGGTCGTCGCGAGAACATTTTCCTTACAGACTCTCAGCATCTATTTTTTCACTTTCACCGGCGATTTAAACGTAAACGCCATTTGACTACTCTTACTGACATTGCACATGTACATAATACGGTTCAATGCCGGATCAATTTCATTATACATGCCATGCCAATTGTTCATTGCTCACCCACAGACCTAGATCATATTCATGTTTGTTGTCAATTACTAAAACACCTGTCAACTATTCAATTTGTTTTCATTTTTAAATTAAGATGAAGCCATACTAAATAATGCAAAATTATACAAAATCATATATTTATGTTTTGAAAATTTGATCGCTTAGACGTATCATAGATGCTTCAATTAAATAGCGTGTGTAGAACATACCTTGGCCCTTAAAAATATCGGTCATTTTTTTATAAGTCTTTTAATAAGCCTAGAAAAAATACAGTTTTAGGTCTATAAAAAATCACTTTCAAGTGCAAACTCTCCTACTTATCAACCCCTTTTCAGAAATGGTTTTATTGTTTAAAATAGCAAATTCAGTTTCTTTTATAGATAGTAATCGCAAAAAAAATAATATTAACGCCCGAACTTCATAAAATTAAATACAATATGTAATTTCGCGTTGTTATTTGACAATACGGCAGTGGACGAATTTCGATTTTCAAAATGAACCTTGTACCGTCCACCGAAGAACTTGTTACGATACGCCCCTGCAGCAATTAGATTCGAGAGCACAGAACGCAGCAAGTCCACAGCTCGGCCGCCCCCTCTCTCCCCCCCGTTTCCTGTTTCACCCTGCTTCTCCCCGCTTGCCCTGCCACTCGCGCAGTCCGCGGCCACTCCACAGACGAGATTCAAGAGCCTTGGGAAGCACACGTACGCGGCCTGTAGCCGGCGGACCAATTCAATGGGGCCGCGATGTATTATTGAAATACCTTTGAGTAGAATCGGCCTTTTTGCCGCGCCATATAGTTCGGTCTATTTAGACTACGAAAGTGCCTGATGGAACTGCCACATGAGACGAGGTTCCTGCCAACCTACATGTAAGCTGTATCTTGATTTCCTCCTTTAAATGTGTCCGTAATCAGTGAAATGTAGGGCCCCCGCGAAAATCACCACTCGGAGAGTTTCGTTTTGAGAGAGAGACAGTGAGAGTTAAACGCTTTAGCTAGGTTTGTGTAATTTGCATTTCTTGTAATTGAATTGTACTGTAGAAACCTATGTACTGTGTTTGAGTTTACAATACATGTCTTAATGATTTAACTTTGTTATTATTCTGCTACGGCGGGAGGATTGTTGACCAGTGTGGATCCCGTGGGACGCCGGAAGATAGAGAGAAATTCCATAGCTTTGAGCGGCTCACCCCCTGAATAGAGAGTACCATTGTCCCGCTGAGAGCTAGCCAGGGACGTGTTGGGCCTGGTGTTGGTTTAGAAGCCGACATCGGGGTACCCTAACAACTGACGCATCAACGTGGAGCCTGGAATTTTTTTTTTCTATCCCGGTCACTTTGCGGGACCTTTCTTTGTCGAAATCCTTCCCGCATAACAACTGTTTTGTAAACATTAATTATGCCTTGATATTCTACAGTGAATCCTGTGAAAAAACCACAGAAACCAATATGTAAATTAGATCCATAACAGATCTGATTGTAATTATGAATTGAATCACATTTGAAGCGACGGCCATTTTGAGTACCCGAAACGCCAACCTTTGACCGCGAATCTGGATTGCGCACGCGTCACCAAACAACGAGCGCGTAGCAACAGCGATTCGCGCCAAATCTAACGGCCGATGTTTCACGCGATATTCTCTGGATTGCGCGCGCAAATGCCTTGATCGCGCCAATATCCCAACGGAAAAAAGCCGTCGGAATGAACAACTGACTGTTGCTAGGCAGCGTTTAAATCCAAACCGCTTTTATGATTGAACCGGATACCAACGGAAATCATTATTATAAATTTGATTCTGGAACCCCAGTTATTTTGCGAATTCCTTAATGAAAATTTCGGACTTACGTATTTTTATTATTTCTGCACAATATACCAATTGGCCCACTTGTGTCTGTCAAATTAGCACAACTTAATGTTTCTCCAAATGGACAAAATAATGACTTTCTTTCCCCATTATACATTATAGGTACTTTTTAATATTTCTATTTTTGAAACTGTTAATTCGTGGTGGAAGTCCATTATAATAGATTATAATAAAACAAATAAAAAACTTTATTCCACTTAATTTTATTTGACCGTAACCGGTTTCAGCTCGTCAGAGCCATCTTCAGACTGGTACAAATAATTCTTAGCCTACGGTTTATATACACAACATATGGGGGAGGGAGAGAGGGGTAGTCTACAAGGATTTTAATGAATTATTTTGTTACTGAGTCGTTTTAGACTGTCGAATTTCTAAGTATTTTGGTAATTTCAGTGGGCTAATTACTTTGGGTTTGTAGCTCACTTCAATATCTATTGATTAGGGAAAAACCTTACAAGTAATTTGAATTATTAATGGACTAATTTTATTGTCAAATCGTTATTATACATATCTATGATCAATGGGATTTTTTAATTGCTTTTTGAAGGGATGCATGTTTACATTGGAGTGGGAATGGTCAAACCTAAATACATATTTTAATTTCAAAATTATTATGAAAATTATACCGGATAAAAACCTGGTGTTTCAGTAAATGATTCTAATAGCTTATTAATTACAAAGTTACTTTTTGAAGGGATGCATGTTTACATTAGATTAGGAATGGTTTAAACTAAATACATATTTTAAATTTCGAAATTATTATAAAAATTACAATGGATACAAAAGCGGAGACTTAGCAAATGATTCTAATTGTTTATTCATTACAAAGTTAGGGTCTATTTTTTTAGTTAAGCGAGTAATTTCTAAAGATTCTAGTCTATCTAGTTTATGACCTTTATTGCAAGTATGAAGAACTTTAACATCTCTGTCTTTATCAAACGAGTGTTTATTTTCTAATAAATGTGATGCTACATTCGACAATTCTCCTTTGTCATTCACCCAGTTAGTAAAGTGTTCTTTAATGAATTAAAAACCCGAATTAAAGAACACTTTACTAACTGGGTGAATGACAAAGGAGAATTGTCGAATGTAGCATCACATTTATTAGAAAATAAACACTCGTTTGATAAAGACAGAGATGTTAAAGTTCTTCATACTTGCAATAAAGGTCATAAACTAGATAGACTAGAATCTTTAGAAATTACTCGCTTAACTAAAAAAATAGACCCTAACTTTGTAATGAATAAACAATTAGAATCATTTGCTAAGTCTCCGCTTTTGTATCCATTGTAATTTTTATAATAATTTCGAAATTTAAAATATGTATTTAGTTTAAACCATTCCTAATCTAATGTAAACATGCATCCCTTCAAAAAGTAACTTTATAATTAATAAGCTATTAGAATCATTTACTGAAACACCAGGTTTTTATCCGGTATAATTTTCATAATAATTTTGAAATTAAAATATGTATTTAGGTTTGACCATTCCCACTCCAATGTAAACATGCATCCCTTCAAAAAGCAATTAAAAAATCCCATTGATCATAGATATGTATAATAACGATTTGACAATAAAATTAGTCCATTAATAATTCAAATTACTTGTAAGGTTTTTCCCTAATCAATAGATATTGAAGTGAGCTACAAACCCAAAGTAATTAGCCCACTGAAATTACCAAAATACTTAGAAATTCGACAGTCTAAAACGACTCAGTAACAAAATAATTCATTAAAATCCTTGTAGACTACCCCTCTCTCCCTCCCCCATATGTTGTGTATATAAACCGTAGGCTAAGAATTATTTGTACCAGTCTGAAGATGGCTCTGACGAGCTGAAACCGGTTACGGTCAAATAAAATTAAGTGGAATAAAGTTTTTTATTTGTTTTATTATAATCTATTATTATAGGTACTGTTTTTTTTCAGCATAAGTGAAAGTGAATTGTGTTTTTTCCCTTACATAAGTGAAAAGTGAAATAATAATAAAGCCAATGACTGATTCCATGAATAAATAAAATAATTTTAATATGGTTGACGCAATAAATCCCATATTCAGTCATTTTCATCCGGAAGTTTGTCCTTTATTTGCCAGAAAAGTGCCTTTTGTGAACTTTAGTGCCTTTCTCAGTGCAAAGTGATTTGTGAAAATAAAAAACCTGTTTTCTAAAGGTCAGTCCTGGCAAAATTTTTCAAAAATAAATAAATACTTTTGAATTTCACAGTTTTCTCAAAAGTGGTCAGTGAAATACAAAAACCTTTACCACTAAGGTCTTTCCACGCAAAATTTTTTCTCGTCTGCCTCCCTTTGACAAGAATTCTGGTGTCATGTATACCAAACACATTTTGGAAGTGCCAACAGTGATCACCAAGTGAAAAGTGCATCACAAAAAATAATTTTGCGCTTTCTAAAGGAAACCCCTGGCCAATTTTTTTTTTCTTCTCCTCACCACCCAGGAAACTCACAATGGAGGACAAGCAAGCTATTACACCATCCAACTTGGGTACCATTCCCAATGTGCATAGTTTATCCAAAGCCCACTTACAAGCTGCTTTAAGGGATAGAGGACTCTCGCCATCAAGCAAATCTAAATCTACATTGAAGGCATATGCACTTTTATTCAACAAAAAGTACATTAGGAGAATAAACCTCGCCCCCTCCAACGAAAATAATTCACGTTCGGCTACGCAAGTTTTGGATAATCTTGACAAAGGACCTACGCCGCATGTAATGATAAAACAGGACATCGCACCCATCTTGACACAAGATAAAACTTACGATTTATCCTCTTGGAAAGTCAAATATAATGGCGTCTCCGATGTGCTGGATTTCATTGACCGTATTGAAGAAACGGCTACAATCAAAAATATCCCATTCGAGATTCTACGGAGAAACTTTATAGAACTCATCTCCCCAGAATTAATTCCGTGGCACCGCATCCAAAAGACTAAATGCAAAGATTGGAATAAACTCAGATCTGCCCTAATCTCTAGCTTTGGAAAAAAGGAGGCCCAGCACCGGATCAAACTATCGCTACTATCTATTAAACAACTAGTAGATGAACCTGTGGCAACATTCATAGAAAGGGCTGAGTCCATCAACATCAAGCTTTCACATCCTGTTCCGGAAGCTGAACTATTACCAGTCATAACTGATGGCCTTTTAAGCAAATACGAGAACATCATCACCTCACAGAAAATTGCATCCCTGGCCCAGCTAAACGAAGTCTGTCTCCTCCTGGAATCGTACCAGGATAGGAAGAACATAAAGAATGTGTCAAATAATGTGGCTGTGCCAAGCCGCTCGTCTGGTTTAAAACCAGAATTCGACAACAAAAAAGTGTGCTCCTTTTGCAAAAAAGTAGGCCACCTGGCCGCTACTTGTTTCAAGCAAGCAAGACTTCTGGAATCCAAGGAACCCCGAACCTCCAAGAGACACCACTCTAGGGACCGCTCTCCTCCACGCGACGAACTGCGCAACATTTTTAAGAAATCAAGGCACAATGCAGAAAGGTTACAAAACCCAAGCGATGTCAGACCTCAGGTGGATTTCTCCAAGCCCCCACCAAATTTCTACATGAAGAGGCCAAAAAACTAAATAATAACCTCTCAGGCACCCATTCTGAACCAAGGTCTAAAGAATGGACTGATTGGTTATCACACATTAAGTATTTTAACCAGGCCTTAAATGTTTCCTCGGTTTGTTGCAAACAAGCTAAAGATGGGAGACCCTATGCTCTTTTCTCTGTTAACAATGTGCCCTTTTCCGGATTACTTGATAGCGGTGCATCTGTCAGCTGTCTTGGCAACAATGCTCACCTGCCTTTTGTTAACAGTGATTTTAAAATTTCGCCACAAACAACACACCTGACGACTGCGGATAATGTTTCCCAGCCGGTCATCGGTACCCTCGCACTACCAATTAATTGTAACAATAAAATAGTTACAATCAATTTTCTAATAGTGCCCTCTATATCCCAGAATTTCACCCTTGGCGTTGACTTCTGGAAGGCTTTTAACGTTGCTCCCCAAGTATTTAATACTCTTGGCGAAACCTCCACTGCTGCTCAAATTAGTGAGATCCGCACAATAATACCTCACGAAAATTTAAGCACGGACCAAGCTCTCCAACTCAAGGAAATGGTCAATAAATTCGAATCAATATCTTTCGAAAAATGTGGATTGGGTTTGACAAATTTGGTAGAACACCACATTAAAACCAATGGCCCACCCATAAAGCAACGTTATTACAATTTAGCCCCCCAAAAGCTTAAACTTTTAGAAAAAGAACTTGATGAAATGTTAAAAATGGGTGTGGTGGTTCCCAGCAGAAGTGCATGGACCAACCCAACTCTTTTGGTTTCTAAAAAAGATGGCTCCGCACGTTTCTGTCTCGACAGTAGACGTTTAAATTCTTGTACGGAAGCTGACGCATACCCCTTACCTTACGTCCACGCGACCTTAGACAAACTGCGCAACGCCAAGTTCATCTCCTCTGTTGACCTAAGCAAAGCTTTTTGGCAAATACCTTTGGACGCAGAATCGTGTGAAAAAACTGTTTCGTTGTACCTGGTAGGGGAATGTTCCATTTTAAAAGATTACCCTTTGGTCTAAAGAACAGCCCCGCAGAATTACAAAGACTGATGGACAAACTCTTCGGTCCTGAAGTCGATAACAGCCTGTTTTGTTACCTTGACGACCTCATCATCGTCAGCGACACCTTTGAAAAACACCTATTAATGTTGGAAAAGGTTTTTCAACAACTCAAGTTCGCTGGTTTAACCATCAACTTGAAGAAGTCTGAATTCTGTAAGTCCCGTTTACGTTATTTGGGATTCATTGTCGACGAAAAAGGTCTAAGAACAGACCCCGCTAAGGTGGAAGCCATGGCAAATTTTCCCCGACCCAAAAACGCGAAGGAAGTCAAAGGTTTCCTTGGACTTGCAGGTTACTACAGAAGATTCATCAAAGACTTTTCCACAATTGCAGCCCCCTTAAATAAAATTACCGGCACCCGTAAAGGTGTCAGCAACTTCCGATGGTCTGCTGAAACTGAAGAAGCGTTTACAACTTTAAAAAATGCCCTTCAAAAAGCCCCCGTTCTGAATTGCCCGGATTTTGCACTCTCTTTTACCCTCCACACGGATGCCTCCAACGTAGGAATCGGTGGAGTCCTAACTCAAGAATTCCCAGATGGCGAACACCCTGTAGCGTATTTTTCCCGTACATTAAATAAACACGAGAAAAACTACGGAATTACCGAAAAGGAGTTATTGGCTGTATTGGATTCTGTTCACCATTTCCGCGGTTACATAGACGGTAGCAAATTTACTGTAGTCACAGACCATAGTAGTTTGAAATGGTTGATCTCTTTAAGTAATCCCTCCGGTAGACTCGCTCGTTGGGCCTCCCGTTTGTCTCAATTCAATTTTGATGTTGTACACCGTAAAGGCGCGGACAATATTGTTCCTGACGCTCTTTCAAGAATTGAATTGGCTTCATTAAATGTTGACACAATTGCCCCCCCTCCATCTACAAAAGATGAATGATACTTGAAAATCTTCGAAGGTTGTAAAAATAATCAACAAAAGTTTCCTAATTTTATCATAAAAGAAGGACAACTATACCGTAATTGCAAGGTACCACTATCCATCCTCGAAGATTACTCTTGGAAACTTGTCGTTCCCCTCGAAGGAAGAGAACAAATAATAATTGACAATCATAGTGCTCCCGACTCAATACACCCAGGAACTTTCAAGACGTATAAAAAGATTTCCTTGAAGTATTACTGGCCTGGTCTCTTCAAACAAATTCGCAATTACATCTCTAAATGTAAAACTTGTAAAGCTTATAAACATAGCACGGCAGCACCTGCCGGCCTAATGGGTAACCCCAAACGTGCCGACAGACCCCTACAGTCATTGTCAATGGACCTCGTCGGACCTTTTCCTCGAAGTTATGCCGGACACATGCACATACTTAGTGTAGTGGATGTTTTCACCAAATTCTGTTGGATCTTCCCTTTAAAAAGAGCCAACGCGTCCGCCATCATCAAACTTCTGGAAAAACACATTTTTATACCTTACGGAACACCCAGAACCGTAATTGTTGATAACGGAAAACAGTTTATTGCCCAGGAATTCAAAGAATTTCTTGCCAAATACGGAATCAAGGACATTTATTATAACACCTTGTACACTCCCCAAAATAACACTGTCGAACGTTACAACCAAACAATCAACACAGCTCTAGCTATTCTAGTTGATAAAGATCAACGCACTTGGTGTAAAAACCTAGATAAAATTCAGGCCGCTATGAACAACACTGTTAATCTGGCCACTGGTTACACACCTTTCTTCTTAAAACACGGCATGGAACAAGTCGTCCATGGTTCTCTACATAGGGACACAAACTTTCCTACGTCATCTGCCACCACAAGCAACCCTACCGCAGACTATGCCCATCGCTTGGAAGAACTGTCGGCCATTTACAGTGAAGTCACTGATGCTTTGCTCCTGGCTCACCAAAAGAGTGCGGACAGATATAACTTACGTAGAAAACATGTCACCTTCAATACAGGAGACATAGTTTGGAGAAAGAACAACACACTTTCCCAAGGAGCCATGTATTTCTCTGCTAAGCTGGCACCACGTTTCGTGAAGGCCAAAGTCCTAAGGAAAATATCAGACCTAGTGTATTCCTTGTCTGACTCATCTGGAAAGCACATTGGTAATTACCACATTAAGGACATTGTAAAGTCTGGAAGTGAGGAGTCAAGTAAAACTGCCCCCACTATCTCTAGCCCAGTTAATGAACGCATTGAACTGGAACAAATTCGGGGAGAGCTGATTTTTTGCAAGTAAATAGTACTTTCTACAGAGAGTATTTTCCAAAAAGTCCCCACCCCTCCCCCGCTTGCTTCCCCCGCTGCACCCCCCCAAACTTTAAAATTGTAGAGTTCTACAAAATCCATTATATCTCCTAAACTATAAAACATATCTGAAAAATAATTACACCTTTATACTTTTAAGAAAGCTGTCTAGAAAAAAATTAATAATTTTTTTTGTTATCTACTACGGTTTGGCAAATAATAATGAAATTGTCGCCAAAAAAAATTTTTTTTTCGAAAATTTTTGATTTAAGGGTGAATATTTTTTTTGTCTGAGGAATCACGCAAAAATGTTTCAAACAAACTATTTTCCAAATTTAATAGGATTTAAAACGACATATAACATTGTTTACCTTTATCCTTAATACTGGTCATATTTCGACTCAATCGCGGGAGGCACGGAGTGCAGGCTATGAGGCTTGGCAGTTGAGCCCGGCCCGCAGTGGTGCAGGTGACCGATTTGTGTTTAGGTAGCACTATTTATAGTTTTAAATTAAAACACTGGGTCCTTTTTCATTGGTTTATGATATTAAAACCCTTTTAACATTAAAAAAGTATTTGCAATAAAAGAATGTAAAGAATTATATTACAAAAATTATAGGGTAGGTTTTAGGGGACTATTATTATTATTCACTGGGCATCACAGTCGTCTTCAAATATTTCATCAGTATTTTTAGATGTGTTACTGCAGGAGATTCCATTGCATTGGCCACACATATCAGAACACTCTAGTCCTGCCCTCCGACAGCTGCACCACTTTCCGCACGAGGTTTTACAGTTACAAGAAATCAGCACGAGAAGTTCATTTGGAGCCGCGGGACATGTCATTGGAATAGGTGTTAACTTATATTCTCTTGTTTGCCATCCCCACTCATTAGACGATAGTTCATTTCCTAGCCATGTTTGAATTTGGAGGTACGTCCTAAGGAGATGCTGGTGGGCTGCGTTCTTTGTTGGTGGAAGTCTTGCCAAATCAAACTTAGATTTAAGAGACATTTTGGCATTTAAATGGTTAAACTTAAAATATCTAGCCTCATAAAGATTCTTGTATTTTGCCAATCCGTACAAACTTAAAAGAAAGCATTCACCATTTTGGAAGAGCAGGTCCTTTTCCATGTGGGGCTGAATGAAATTCTTAGCCGCATCTTTCAAATCTGTCCGTGTAGTTATTAGACTTACAGCCTTCATTTTTCCGATACCATACAAAGCAGAGGTTGTGTCACATCGTGTGACAGCATGAGCAAATAATATGAGTTTCCTTTGATTACCATACATATGTACAAAAAACTGAACAGAATACACAGAACTGGTGTTAGTAGAAGTGGCTATTGGTTTCCAAAAAAACAGCTTGTTTTCCGTTGAAGGGGCCAATGCTACTAGCAATACTAATAAATCTGTCTGTTCCAACAACCACCATAGTGCTACCAAGCTCTATAGACTTAATCGCCTGACCCACTATCTCCGTATCAGCATCATCGTTTGCTGTTATTGTCTTTATGTTTACAGCATGACACTTAATTTTAACAGCTTCTATTAACCTCTTTTTATTTTGAGAATTGGCGAGAAATTCTACCTGAGGTGTTGTACAGACAGTATCATCAGAAAATATAATTTCACTTGATGTTCTTTTTGCAGCTCTTCTTGACTGCTCCTGCTGTTTTGTTGTAGCGTTCTCGGGATAACCATCAAAAACTATTATTACATTTGCACCATACTTTTTAGATACATAATTAACATATCTTTCGGTAATATCATGGAAAGTAGAGACTTAAGGCGACACTACTGCATGTAATAGGTATCCCCCATCAAGAATAAACGCAGCTTCATCCTTTGTGGAATTGATATCAACGATACCATCGTCAAATGCTTTTACAATGGAGGCTTTCTTACCTTTCTTTAAAGAAACATCAAATAAAGAAGGTGGATGTTAGTATAGTTAATAGTTCAAACTCAAAGTAGGATTTGAGCTTTGCGGGACTGTCACATACGCATAATATTCTATTGAATATCTGCTGAGGGTTGATTACAGCTTCTTTGTTTCTAATTCTGACAAACTTATTACTGGCTTGAGTAACAACCATATGCGATCTGTGTAGCTTTAGTTCAGATAAACTTTGCCCGTCATTTTCTTCATAGCTTTGAAACCTATCTCGTAGGCATGGTCACATGTTACGGTTGATACTAATCCCGAAGAAATGCAAATTAATTCACCAGACTTTTGAGCAAAAGGGTTGTGTTGGTTTAACCAGTTTACAAATTTTGATAAGTCTTGGTTGTCCATTCCAACATTCTGCTCACTTGGCTTGTAGCTTAAACCCAAGAAATTATGAAATGCTAATTGTGTGAACGTGTCATCTTTGATTGTAGGAGGCCCAGCTCTTATTAGAGATCTTTGGTATCTGTCACTTTCGTGATAAGATGAACAAATGCCCCATGACGACAACACTTCTATTTAATGTTTAGATCCATACATTCTTTGTAGACATAAACACAAACTTGTTTGTATTGATGATAAAAAAGACCTAGGCCTTGCAGATGCTATTATGGCGTGGTTAATTACTAAACGTCTTCTCATAATATCAGGTCCATTATCGTACAATCTCTTCTTTGTTTCAGTTGACGTGAACAGATTCAGAGTTTCAGGAACTAAATCATCACCCCCATGACTAATTTCTGGAATATCAGGATAGCTTTCACAATCATATGGCATTTTTTGAAAATCTTCTCTGATTATTTCTGCGGCAGCACGTACAATTCTTAAACGTTATTTCTGTACCAGTCATCTACAATCTTATAAGTAGAGTGGGACATGCGTATGACAGTCTTTTTGCCAAAAATATACGTATATATCCGTTCTTGAAAATAATCAATAAGTTGTTTTTTTCAGAAATTTATCTGAGTACGGAAGATCAGTGCCACAAAGGTCTATTACTATTTCCCTTAATTTCTGTAATGTAAACTGACATTCGTCAGAAAAGAAATTACAGAGTTTAAGAAATTTTTTGTTGAATCTTCATCTTTAGGTCTTCCTACATACTGATTTGATTTACTTTTACAGAACTTCTTGTAGCAACTGCCGTGATAGCGAGCTTCTGCAGCGACCAAATCAAACACACTTAACAGTTTAGATTGTTCTTTTGCACCCCATTTATCATCTCTTGTATTGCAAGAATTAATCAATGTTTCTCTTATTTCCAGTGTTAACACCAAATGTATTTTTCCACGATATTTTTGAGGTAGTTAGACATTTAAAACTGTTTTTTTGTCACAAATAATACAATTCTCCAAGAAATTAAACGTGTTTTCTAAATGCCTTAGGAATGGTTGAGATGTACTGGTCGATGGGCTACACCTAACATTTGTAAAAGCTGTACTTTTTTCTACAATCTATATGCACGGTTACGCTATCCAAACGGGTTAATTTAACATGATTATTGTCATTTCTTTCAATACTAGCGTTAATAAGCATTTGTAACCCTTTCGTTTCTTTAAAAACATTTCCATTGAGGTCTTTTTTGCATAAAATACACCATAGGTTCACTTCAGACATTTTCAGATTGAAAATTTCTTGTTAAATAATTGTTTCTCAATATTTTTACCTGATGAAGGTGGTAAAACGCACAAAAAACTTGATTAACTGAACGCTTGGCACAACAACGTCAAAACATAACGCACAAAACTGACACACACCTCAACCTTAAGGCATCGGAGATCAAACTGGTAAAAAAATATGCAGCGATGCGACGCAACAATGCGCGATGCGTCGCTTGGCTTCACGCACGCCATTGCGTTCATCCACTTTTTTCAATAGAAATTAAGAATATAAGTAAATACTGTTATACATGTTTTTAAAGCTTATTAAATTTGGCAAATGATTTGTCTGAAGTATTTTTTAATATTCTCTCAGACAAAAAAATATTTTACTTCAAAAAAAAATTTCACAAAAAAAAATATTTTCTTAAGAACAATCTCATTATTATTGGACAAACCAATGCAGATAATAAAAAAGTGCAGTATAGTATTTTTAGGAAATTTTGTAAGAAGTTCATTGGTGAAATTTTTTTTCTGATATATATTTTAGTTTATGAGATATAATCACTTTAGTAGAACCCCACATTTTAATGTTTGGGAGGGCACAGGGGGGGGAACAAGCGGGGTAGGAGTGGGGACTTTTTGTTAAAATACTCCCTAGAGTATGTACTACTAACCTGCAAAAATTCAGCTATCCCCTAATTTGTTCCAGTTAGGGCATGTTTTTTGTCTAGATTGACTGGCCTACTCAGCAAACGTAAAATGATCCAGTATGTATCACTTTTTGTAAGCTTACAAAGTCTTACTACGTCAGGCGTGTATTGTGTCAATCACATGCCCATCGTTTCGTAAATGAAACAAGTTGTAAATTATTTTGTAAATTAATGCGTACTCTCCTTGAAGTTACTTTCAAATGTTGTTTTTGCACTGTTTTTCTTTCCCTCACGGCAATTTTTTCTTTATTTTTTTTTCACCTGTTCTAAAACTGATCACTTTGGAACGGAGACACTTTTCGAGTTTCAATGTTTGGGAAGTCGCGAGCCCATTTATTGTCTCAACACGTACACTACGCAATGTTCATGCCATGTCATACCCTGCCTTGTCATGTAATTTTGTAATTTTTCTCCTATTTTTTTGTTGCATTTTTGTCGTGTGGAAAGGAACTTTCTCACCTGTTTATTTTGTTCATGTAAAGTAGTTGACAATTGCCCATTGGCGTGTCGTTCTAGAAGTCGGGTTTTGTAAATTCCAAAGTGTTAAATTCCGACTCAGAACCAGTTAACTATTTTTACAATTTTTTCCTTTCATTTTGTTCATCATGAGTTGTAAAACCTTCCGAGGTATCTCTAGCATGAAAATCAAACAGTGGTTACTTACATAGTCGCCTCTCGTGTATATAAGTTTTTTTCAATTTTTCCTCTTAAATTAAAAATTGATGGCGTCCTACCCAAATTCATGCTCATGTACCCAAATTGGATATCGACACGTCCATTTTGGAACTTGTATTTATAAAACCAATGATTGGTCTTTATAACCCTGTATATAAATCAATTTGGCTGGTTTCAACTAAAGTACGTAAAACCGAATCATCCGGTCTTTGGTTGTTATAACAAAGCCACTGTTTTCTTGTTATTTTTTTTTTGCTTGTACGTTACGTATGTCTTATATGACACGTTTCAACCCTACGAGACAGGTTAATAAAACCTTATGGTCATCCTGATTTTGGAACTCACAACTTTTAGGTGTTCATTTAACCAAGTATTTGCAACCCAAATTGCACATAACCTGGTATGTTTGTAACTGCACAAAGGGTATGTAAAACCGTAATTGGTCCCTTTTCTTCGGTCTTCCTCACTGTAGGTTGCCACAACAGACAGTATGTAAAACCATTATAGGTCTGTCTTTGTTTTAAATACTTGGTGTAAGTAGAATTATACTCTGCCATCACCCTTGTATTTTGTAACACATGAAGTAACATCAAATTGTCTATCTTCTCTGTCGTACGCTCTTGGGCTACGGAGTTAGTTAATCTAACGAATCTTTATAAAATGTGTTAAAATCAAGCATCGTTAACGTTTATTGTGTTGTATTTAAACGTAACCCACCATCATAGGAGAGATCCTTAGAACATCCACCATCATAGGAGAGATCCTTAGAACATCCACCGTCATAGGAGAGATCCTTAGAACATCCACCGTCATAGGAGGGATCCTTAAAATACCTGCCACGATACGAGAAGTTCGTCATAATCACTTTTGCTCATAGCTAAATGCTATTGAGTTGGTCGTGTGACATATTTGTCATGAGCACCGTTTTGTACAATCTGTTTTGGTCGTGTGTCATTCATTTGTCATGAGTACCACCCTTTCTGTACAATCTGTTTTGGTCGTGTGTCATTAATTTGTCATGAGTACCGCTTTTGTATTTTGGTCGTGTGTCATTAATTTGTCATGAGTACCGCTTGTGTGTATAATTGTGTACAACCCTTGTACACGAGACGTGGAGACGTAATAACAATACTCACCGTGATTCGTGCGAACGACATAATATCGGCCTTGCCATCTTCTTTAAGAGGCATTGTATAAACTCTTGACTTCTGTCTATAATTGAGTTTTATCTTGTATGTACTTACATGTTTTGTACGCCATACGTGAAGACGTGAAAATACTCACCGTGATTCGTGCGAACGATACAATATCGTGTGTCATCTTTTATGATGCAATTTGTGCCTTTTTTGCATAACTCGTTGTCTGGGGAACGGATAAGAAAACCCCCAGGTTTGTGAAATTGGAGCAAGGGTCTGTATTTTCTCACAATCACGCAGGAGTTTTTAAAATGACCCCTAATCTTTTGCCCAATACACGCAAAAGATTAGTCTCTTTGATAATGTGTATTCAAATTTCTCCTCATCCTTTTAACAATTGTAAAGAGTCAGGAAATCTGCTGGTTGATCATGTTTCATTCTCACATGGAGTTTGAAGTGGAAATTAGTCCAGTCTCTAGCAAGTTTCGTCACTCAACTCCTTTCCTTTTCCTTTCCTCTCTCCTCACCATCATGTTCTCAGGTATATGTTATGAAGAGGAAAATCTGTTGTTGACCATAATTCGCCCTCACTGGGAGTGCGAATCGGTAAATTGACCAATTATCAGCAGGCTTTCTCCCTCACTCTCTGCATATGTCTCACCTTTTGTTCTCGTTCTCAATTTTACGAAACACATTCATGAATGTTGGATATGTACGATATGCACTTGGCGTACCGTCTGTCTCCTTTTGACAACCTTTATTCATGAATTGGTTTCTCTGCTTTTACCGTGACTCATTCACGACTTCTTTGTCTTGTTCTTTGAAATTCTACAAAAAATGTTACCACCTTTATGTTAACATAGGCCATGGAAGGCCGGTTGTTTTTTAACCAAGACATATTGTCACTCGGCAAACGCCAAGTCATTCTGGTAAAGGAAAATGTTCATGTAACCACAATTTAGTTAGAAAACTCTCTCTTCGTCACTCTCTGGGTCGGTGGTTAAAACTTCGTTTATTTCATTATCTGGACACATTTTGTTTCTCTCCAAACCTTTTCTTCATTGGTCCCTAGGCAGGTAAACTTCAAGAATTTTGCTCTAATAATAATTTCTCCCGGATTAAAAAGAAGCCCAGGCGGATGTCATCACCAACAGCCAAGCTGAGCTTCACTTCCTGACAGCACGCGCTGTGGTTACTAGGTCCCTCCTGCTGCCATTTTTCTACGCATTTGTTCCTGAAAGCACAGACCATACCGCCCATATGTATGTTGTTTTGTCGTGCCACAGCAAGTTGAGTTGTCCCACTATACATTGTGACACTCTGAACCACCTTTTGGGCACGCTAGCTCCTAGGTTTGTTCTTACTCTTGCTATCAATGCCAACCATGTCGTCTCTTGCGCTGTCATGCAGTGACGCATATATCGTCATGTGTAAACCATCATTACCTTGACCTCCAGTATTCGCTGAATGCGTACCAATACAAGTTATGTTGAGCTACATTATGCTTCAATAACCATTATATACGATCCGTGTTTACCTTAATAACACTTTAGGATTCGTACTGGCATGTCTGCAGACACTGGATTCTCCTCTTCAATGACCTCTGTAACCATAGTCGCGGCACAGCAACCACAGTCTCCACTTCATGAACTTCGACGTCTTCGACAAAACCAAGTGTTTTCTAAGGCCCAAGTATACTTCTGAGTGTTATCTCAAAGGGGTCTGATTACAGTGATAATGTAATCCTTAGAATCTGTGAAACCACGTCCTCCTCTTCGAAATTCTCCGAAACCAAACAAATCCACGCTTCGCAAACTTAGCTCCCAGACCAATGAAACCTAAGTCACACAGGCATTTTTGTTCTTGCTTTTTGTTCTTCTATTGTACAAATATGAATTGTTATTTTTCAATTGCATAACCATGTATTGTTATTTTGTTCAATTGCATAACCATGTATTGTCATCTTTCAATTGCATAATCTTGTATGTTGTTTCACACCATGTACTTTTACCAAAACTGTTCTTTTCCAAACATTGTATGTACCCCTCACCCATTCCCTACAAACATTGTGACCTAAACTATAACATAAATTGCATGTTCTAGCTAGGCATCTCTCAAGCAACGAATCTCTCAAAAACCCCAATGGAAGTTTAAGAGGATTTTTTTTTCCTACAGCTCCATTGCCACGTCGCTTTTTTTCCAAGCGCGGGGGGAAGTGTTACGATACGCCCCTGCAGCAATTAGATTCGAGAGCACAGAACGCAGCAAGTCCACAGCTCGGCCGCCCCCTCTCTCCCCCCCGTTTCCTGTTTCACCCTGCTTCTCCCCGCTTGCCCTGCCACTCGCGCAGTCCGCGGCCACTCCACAGACGAGATTCGAGAGCCTTGGGAAGCACACGTACGCGGCCTGTAGCCGGCGGACCAATTCAATGGGGCCGCGATGTATTATTGAAATACCTTTGAGTAGAATCGGCCTTTTTGCCGCGCCATATAGTTCGGTCTATTTAGACTACGAAAGTGCCTGATGGAACTGCCACATGAGACGAGGTTCCTGCCAACCTACATGTAAGCTGTATCTTGATTTCCTCCTTTAAATGTGTCCGTAATCAGTGAAATGTAGGGCCCCCGCGAAAATCACCACTCGGAGAGTTTCGTTTTGAGAGAGAGACAGTGAGAGTTAAACGCTTTAGCTAGGTTTGTGTAATTTGCATTTCTTGTAATTGAATTGTACTGTAGAAACCTATGTACTGTGTTTGAGTTTACAATACATGTCTTAATGATTTAACTTTGTTATTATTCTGCTACGGCGGGAGGATTGTTGACCAGTGTGGATCCCGTGGGATGCCGGAAGATAGAGAGAAATTCCATAGCTTTGAGCGGCTCACCCCCTGAATAGAGAGTACCATTGTCCCGCTGAGAGCTAGCCAGGGACGTGTTGGGCCTGGTGTTGGTTTAGAAGCCGACATCGGGGTACCCTAACAAACTACTGACTAACCACACCCATTTTCTGTCAGTCCTCCCCCGGCCAGAGCGGGGAACAGACGTTAGGCTCCGCGTCGCTTGGTTTCGTGAAATCAATTTTAAATTTTAGTTTTATTACAATAAATGCATAAAAAAGGAATTAATGTTTTTACAGGCCTTAACAAAATCAAACTGTAATTTTTTTTTTCAAATACTTTTTCCAACCTTTCCAAAAGCTTTTTCTCAAGTATTTTTAAACACCTCCTGTAAAGGGGCGTGAGTTCCGATTTAGTTTTTTTCTTGGCCAATCGGATCACTTTAACTTAACGTAATGGGAAACATATGAAAAAAAGCTTTTTAGTTTTCCAATGTGTTTTTTTATATGATGTTCAGGAATGTACTTGACTTACTTTATCCAGTGATTTCTGACATTATTTGGAGTAAAAAATGTAAATGAAATTTTGGTCTTCGATCACATATTTTTTTCAACTAAACAATCACTAGGTATTGAAGAGTCAGGGTCGGGTAGAGGGAATGGACGGTTACTCGGTTGAATGACCAATGTGGAAGAAATTAAAAAAAAAATAATTAACGACAAGTGGAAGATATTTTTTTGGTTTGATTTTGAAGATACGACCACCATAACAAGGGAATCAGCCTAGCATAATGGTCGAAAAATTCACTTACAATGTAAATAATTTATGCAATGAATAAAGACAAAAAAAAATATATCGAAAAAGTCACCGGGGACCAATATTTCACATACATTTTTTTACTTCGAATATGGCGAGGAATCATTGGTTAAAGTGAGTTAATTACTCCCTTTCATAACCTGTACATAACTAGAGCAGACCCGTGAAAAATCACAGGGATATTAAAATTGTAGAATTTTATAAGATGAATGTGTTTATTAAAACAATATTTTCCTCGAGATTCAGGAAACATTGAGGTATTAAAAAAAAAATGCTTCGGGTTGCCTTTCAAACGTCAACTCGAAGCATTTTTTTTTAAATACCTCAGTGTTTCCTGAATCTAGAGGAAAATATTGTTTTAACAAATGTACCTTTCGAATGTTAGTAAACTTACGAAATTTATCCAACGAATATTTACGATTATTTGTGTTTTTTTCGTCAGGTTTAATCCATTAAGATTAACTATCGCAATAAACAAAATTATATCTACAGTCCAACATTACATATAAATTTATACCAAATGAATTTCCCCGTGTCCTCGTCGCTAAAATTATTGCCCGACTTATTTCAAAACACGTAAAACCAGAAATGTATTTACGAGTATACTTCTTCGTCCAGATCATTTCGTCGGGTATTTAAACTGCAGTAATATCATTTCAGTTCGCATTGCCTCTGGGCTCACTAAAAATGCCGTAATTATACCAAATACTTTCATTATTTCTTTGAATAAAAATAATATTAATTCCGAGTAGTTTTTCGGTGTAAGTGTAAGGCAATACGTGCTGTTCATAAAGGCTGAAAAGCTGTGCCTACCCTAAGATAAACACTTATGACAAGGGTCACCCCAGATAGTTCACTACGTTTTGTGACTTAACAGGGGTATTCGGGTTCATGAGGTGAGGCTTTTTTGGCGGCGAATGCGTTTGACAGGCCGGATTGGGAGACTGGTTGAGGAAATCCTAATCCAGACCTCTCCAGCCGTACTCCTCGACCCATCGTCTTGCACCGCAGTGGGAGGAATAGATTACCACCCCTCGTACTTTTTAATTCCCTTGCTTCCTTTCTAAAAAGATCCTCCACACAGAATCCCCAAAGATGTCATACCAAGGTTATCCTCAATTAATTCAATTTATTCGGGTAGAACTTTGTGATTGCAAGTAGGTAAAATAAATATGGGAGCCAATTGAGGATAGTTCTGTGTTTAGAAAACAATAATTTTTTTTAAACCAAAATACTGAAATTAAACATTATTATTAACATTAAAACATTATTTTGAAGAACTGTGAATTATTAATATAATATTAGGAACCTATATAAGAAATCTTTTAAACAATATTCTTAAACCTCTTCTCCGTGGAGCAGATTATCTTTTGAATAGAATTTTTCTTTTCACACGACAGACCATGACCCTGATATTTTTTAATTAATTGCCAAGATTTAGTGATTTCCCACGACTATTAAAAAACATCACACATAATTTTTCAGATCTTTATTTCACCAACACGCTTTCATTAGATTTCATTTCTAAGCACCATTAATAATTAATATCATTTTTTTATTTTTCATTCAGATTTTTATGGATTCTATAATATTATATTGTTCACGTTAAAAATAAGAGGAACATAATATATTTATATTATTTTTAATATTATTAATATTATTATTAATAATTATTTTTAATATACTTAATTAATAGTAATATTATTTTTAATATTTTAATAGTATTATTAAAATCCTGATGAAGTAAGCTTGGCTTACGAAACATGTCGGTTTTTTTTAAATAATCAATTATAGTGGTAAAAACAAAGTAGTTTATTAATTTAGAATATTATGTATTTTTATGCTGAAATGCACATGCCGGAAAACTTACTCTTATTTGCAAACTTAGATGATATTATAGTTTTTTGAGTGAAACTTCTATAGCACCACTGTCATTTGGATTTCGGATGAAACGGAAATCACGATTACTGCACCTGTGACGCATCAACTATGCTCATTGGCCATTTTGATTATGATTTCACTTTTAAAGACTCCTATTGGTTGAGATATGAAATGGAAATTACGCTAGTCTGCGCTCGTTGGTCGCTTTGATTATGACCTCACTTTTCAAGTATTGGTTGAAATTTTTTTGGTAAAGTTTCGCTTCTACCGCGTGTACTGCACTGTTTTTTTTTTTTATATTTAACGTTTTTGAGTACATAGAACTATAGAATTTGAGTATACTAACACATCGTTAAACATCAATTTTTTTATATAAAAACCTGGATACGAACCGATGATACCAAAATATTTTGACATTTTTTTCGATACCCCACAGAAGATTTCATGCGGATTAATTTATTAATATTATTAAAACCAATTTAATTAAATTTAATTGAATGGATTTATCAAATATGTAGTCTCTAAGATAATCGTATTTATTATTTATTGAAAAATAAGAAATACATATAAAAATAAGCTGCACATCTCACTAGGGCATTCTTGTATCGAGATAAAGTCGGTTCATACTAGCTGCGTTTTTCTAGCCTATTGAAAGGATTGTACCCAGTGGGATAATGTTTCAATTCATCTTTGAATTTTTAATTATTGCCTACTTTTGCATATAGATTTGTATACTAACTAATAACTGATTGCATCAACACCATTGTACTCGTATTATCATCTGCTCCTTTTCAAATCAGCAATTAATTTATCAGGGCCATTCGAATCTATGCCTCGATCAATTTATAGAAGAAGTGAGCATTCAATTACCAAATGAATTGTATTGTTTACAAAACGAATTCTAAACAATATGGAAGGCGGGCAATTCGTTAAATGTCATTGAAAACGTGACGATCGAAAATTGAATGATCATTCGGATAAGTCCGTAATAACTAATAACAAATAACCTTACCTTCATTACCTACTTACCGGAGAATCGATAAATATACAAATTGTGAGTTAGTAATAGTCACTAGCCAGTTGCCAGTAATCCATAAGCGGAGCCGGGGTAAGGGTTTTTTTAAATGTATTTTATTATTTATTGAGTTAGTTTTCATTACATATTTGTTTTTTACATGAACTAATATATGCATAAAGATATATATTATTTACGCATTAAACCGCTTACTCGTTAATACGGAATATTTTGTATTCAAACAGTAACAATTAGCTTTATTATCGATTGCGAAAAGTGAGTATTTATGTCGGGGGAGACCAAAAAATATGCATGTAAAATTTTAATTTTGTTAAAATTAATTCACTTACGCGATAACGCCATTGTTATATGTATCGTTTTTATTTGACATTTCAAAGACAGTCAATCAATGCTGCCAATCATAGAAAAAATATTATTGCCATGTAAAACAATAATTTATTCAGTAAATTCAGTGAACATGGAAAGAAATGTATTAGAATAATTACACATACCCGCTAGACAAACCCTGCTTTGCCAAACAAACCATTCAAAACCTGGGATATTTTTATTATGATGAACCTCAATACAATAATTCGAAGTAGGTACTTTTTTGTTTTTATTTTGACGAGAAAGATTGGTACTTCCGAAAATGTCATATTTGATTGTCTACTAGTTAAAAAATGAATATTCCGTATTATTCGTGCATCAAACTTCGACAACACGAACGTTCCGTATTATCCGTGAGGTGAACTAAATGCATATATTTCCAGATATATTTCCTTGTTCGTCTTCTACCACTTCCTCCACTTAATAATATTTTTAACAAATTAATTGTGAAACATAACAAATTAATTAAATGATTAATTAATTGGCGCACGCCAGGATTTAAACCGGTTTTTTCAAATACCAGACTTTTTCCATAACAGATCGCTTTCCTCTCTGCTTTTGAAGGTCAAGAGCGTAAAATTTCAAACTCGGAATAAAACTGTAGATTCGTATACAAATCAAGTTAGTAAACGTGCGCCGCCCGCGCGCCACACACCATCTTCTTAATAGATAGATTACGGAAGGTTGTCACCTTATTGTATTATTATTACTACACGGGGTGTGGCGTCAATCCTTAGTCAAATTTATGCATATATTTAGCTGGGAAGTAGAAAGAAAATAGATTACACATTATACTGGGAATTAAGGGAAGTAATTGACTTACTGTAGTCACCGATTCCTGACATTATTTGGAGCAAAAAAATGTAAACGAAATTTATGTCTCCGGTGACATTTTTGATATTTTTACTCTACAAAAACATAAAAATATGGAAGATTTTGGACAGTTGGGTAAGGGGCTGGTCGGTTACTCGGCTGAGTGACGAGTAACGACATGCGGAAGATTTTTTGTTGTTGTTTGATTTTGAAGTAAAAAAATATTTTTTTTAAAAGTCACCGGAGACCAAAATTTCATTAACATTTTTAGGTACTCCAAATAATGTCAGGAATCACTGGTTAAAGTAAGTTAAGCATGTCCCTTAACACCATGTTTAGTTGTAAAACTATCAATTAAATGCTCGATGATCCCCAGGCACGATGATTTTACCTTTTTTTAAATTTAGTATTGCGTGGAAAAAGTATTGACAAATATCAATAACAGTTATTCAATAATAATGGATTATTGATGATAATCTGGTTGGCAGTGGCAAGGTCAGAATGGACATAATGATGGGAGAGAGATCAGTGCAAAAAATTAATTCAAGGTGAAGACAACACTTTCCATTTTTCAAGTCGTTATGGCTATGAGAACTGGAAAAGGTGAGAAGTAAAAAGTTCACTGAAAAATTCTGATAAAAATGTTATTATAAAGTCCATACCCATTACTTACTGAAAAACGTCATTGAAATTTTTCACAACCGACCAACATACCAATGTGGGTATCAGTTGTGTAAACTTTAAAACAAAAATAGATAAATAGTTCACATAGTATACCAAAATTAATAAAGAAATTTGAGACACGGATTTATGGTTTTAACATTTAGAACGATGTAGAGAAAAAAAAATGATACCCAAATGGATGGAAGAAAAAGTTGATGACATATTATAAAGAAGACATAGCACGACGAAATTATTCAGATACTTGGTCGAATCATTTCAAAAGAAAACACAAAAGATGATACACGAAACGATCTATCAGTGTGATTCAAGCAGCGAATTTGGCAAGACATTGTGTGACGATCCCGATAAACACAGTTGATAATTCGGCGTTTTTTTAGATCTACATTTTAAGCAATTTACCGTTTCTTAAAATTCGAAGAGATTCTATGCCCTAAATTTTCTTTAAAATTTAAGATTTTCAACGAAAAGAATCGACACCATATCTTAGTGTGTCGTTGGGTTGAGTAAAATTTTTGCCAGCGGCCATTTCTTTGTGCGCTTTAAGATTGATGGGAGGGGCGCTGAAGAAAAATATACTTAAATGAATGGCTCAGAAAGGTTGGGAAAAAAACATTATGCCAATTGTATAAAGTGGTAGGTACTATATAGCTGTATTAATCAACTATCGATTTGTATTAAATGGTATGGATATGCAATCAATACAGTATTATTTATCCATACATCATTTTGCAGACGTATCATCTAGGTGTTAATAGTTATGGTTTTGTAAATATTATGAATTCATCCGGAAATTAGATGCAAAGGAAGAATATCTTCACCCACCAACATAAAATGCCTATTTGATAAAATATTACCGGAATGGCATTTAAAATTGATTTTGCATAACATAAATTTAAATAAAAATAGATTAATTTTTGTTTTGACCTTCATTTTATTAGTTCAATTTGAAGCGGATTCATCACTGAATGCCTCTTTCAAATGTCTAGAATGTGAGTTAATTAAGATACCAAGGTAATTACGTCTAAGTATAATTTTTACTAATCTATTAAATTAATGATTATATTTTGTGCATTTTATCGCAAAATTTCATATGTATTGCTAATTTTATTTGTACTTTTATTTTTCTTCTACAAATGTAATCCATTTTTTTAATAAAATATTCCTCCTTCCTCTTAAATTATTTCTGAACGACATCCGCAGTACGAAGACTTTGCTTTTTAACGATATTATGCTGAAATTGATGAGTAAGACGTTGCCATATTATTTTCACGAACATTCAAAGTTTGTAAAAACCTCCGTTTTTTATATATTTTCTGTATCTACCTATCTATCTTTGTAAGAATTATAAAATAAAAATAAAATAGTAAAGTTATCGAATTCCGCTGCACTTGTATTAATCTGGGAATGATTTGGGAGGCGGATATGGGTACCGCCCGCGCCGCCCCGGGAAGTGTTTATTGGATAACCAACACACCTGCCATAGGTCACCCCGAGTGGTTCGCTACGTTCGGTGACTTAGCAGGGGTGCCCGAGTTCATGGGGTGAGGTTTATCTAGGTCTGCCCACATGGCAGGCCGGATCGGGAGAAACTGGTTGAGGGAGATCTTTCGATCTCTCTAGTCGGACTCTTTCAAAATATAACCTTGCACCGCAGTAGGGAGGGACGGATTTATGGGATTCATTCACTCCTAGACATATTGACCCCCAGATTCCTACCCAATCCCATACCTTTTTCCTTCTTTATCTCATTTCTTTCCGTAAAAAGATTCTCCACCCAGCACCCCCATAGATGACATAGGCCCTGAGGGAAATTTTTTTCCTGTGTGAAAAATGTTTAAAAACTTTCGGAAAATTGCCGGAATACTGTTATTATAAAATTATACGATTTAGATTATCTTCATCTCCTGTAATCACACGATAACCGTTCTAATAAATTTTATTACTATGAAAAACAGTAACAATTAACGGCCAGTCGATGGCGTTCTCTTAACTGGTATTTTAATATTAATAGTTCATTATGCCAATCAAATTTCAACTTTCCATAACATTGTACACAAGTAATCAACTAGTTTATTTAATTTTATAGTTAAAAAATAAAATACGATGTTGTTTAGGTGACATTTATGGTTGAAAGTTTTTATAATGTAAAATTTTGTTAGTGCCTCCGACGTTTTCGATTTTAAAGTGATAATTTACAATCTCCATTATTGTTGTGTGGAAACAAGCGAAATTAAAAAAATGAAAGTACATTTTTAATATCATTCCGAGAATACGCGGTTCTTTACACAGTTTCTTTTTGTGGGTGATGAAAAAATATTCTAGTTTTAATGTTCACATTGCAGTTAATTTTTATATTTTCTCCGATGTAAAAAAAGGTAAATGTTCCGCTATTAAGTCCACGCTCAAAACACTTTAAAAAATTTAAATAAATTGTACTAGGTAGATAATAGTTCGTAATAAGTAATTCAGTAACCGGAATTTAAAAATATTGCGTTTTAATGATTATTTTGTTAACTTTAAAAATGCGAAATGTCATTTTTCAAGGACCGCCGTCTTTTTAAATTAAGGCCATTCTTGTGCCGTGTGAAACTGCAATACGCAAATTGTAAATACACACTACCAACCTAAAAATTCAAAAACATTTACGTAACTAGTTGTTTCAAATAATATAATAACAATTAATTGTTGTAAAATAACCTACCAAGAAAAACATCCCAGTTTTCAAGTAGTTTAGCGGCTTTGTGTAACATGGTTTGTGATACAAAAGAAAGTGCCCCTTTATACCGCCTGCTCGCGTCAAGGCAAGAAAAACATCCCAGTTTTCAAGTAGTTTAACGGCTACGCTAGGTTTGTGTAACACGGTTTTTGATACAAAAGTGAGTGTATTACTTGTAAAAAATAATTACCGAAATTGTTTAGAGTTTATTTTAGAGAATTTATTTTATAAATACTTTATAATATAGTGCTTATAAAATAAATTATCTACAATAAACTCGCATGCCATCTTAATTTAAAAAAACATCCCAGGTTTTTAATGGTTTGTTTGGCAAAGCAGGGTTTGTCTAGCGGGTATGTGTAATAATTCTAATACATTTCTTTCCATGTTCTTCTGTTATAAATACAGGTACAAACTTGTCTATAATACTAATCCTACTTGCAGTACAAACCTTTCAAAACTTGGGTGACATTGAAAAGAAAAACGCGTGCGTGTTCTTTTATTTATTTTCGTTTTAGGTATTAAAATAATTACTAATTTGGCAAATCAGGTACTTTCGTAATAATATCGTCTATGTATCGCTTCTAGCTACTCGTTTCGTGAATACTTTTTTTTATTTTTAGGTTGGCTCATTTGCAAATTGCATGTAAAACATGTTTCACATGGAACAGTTGTGGGTGGTTTGGTATATTTAAGGAACAGTTTCACATTTCATATAGGCTTGCGTCTCGCGTCATGCACGCGTAATAAGTGATGATTTTTTGAATTTACGAAACCTAACAAAATAATGATTAATACGCATTATTTATCATTTTCGAAGATTGAAATTCGTACTTATTATTGTGTAACTGACAGAGAGAGATTTTTCCTTTTAAAAGTGCATATTTCATCATCGTAATTAATAACATGGCGGTCCTTGAAAAATGACATTTCGTATTTTTAAAGTTAACAAAATAATTATTAAAACGCAATATTTTTAAATTCCGGTTACTGAATTACTTATTACTAACTATTATCTACCTATTACAATTTATTTTAATTTTTTAAAGTGTGTTTTGAGCGTGGACTCAATAGCGGAACATTTACCTTATTTTTATTTTCAAATAAATTATTATAGTTGGTACTATGTATATACCATTAAAAATTACACAACACAAAAGTTTGTACGTAGTGTACGGAAAAAAAGGTATTTTCACAAACTGTGAAAACGGTTAAAAATGTGCGAAAGTTTTAAAGTTTACTTTTCTGATTTTAATACTTTTATTCATTTTAAAAACTGCACTTCACGAAATAGTTCCAACTGGTTACAACATCATTATGACTTGTATAAACGCCACTGGCTGGTAAGACGGCTGTCACCAACTTTGCCCGGCGTGACGTCACGCCACCGTATTCACGAATAACAAAACTAATTTTTCATTTTGGCGGCAAATCAAAAATGGCACATTTTAAATCGTTATAGATAGTTTATTCGTTAATAAAATATTTAAATAAAAATACTTCCATTATCGTATTTTTTTATTAATTGTATTTTATCTAAAATAAAAAATAAATAAAATCTACACGTGAAAATATCCTAATAGAGTTGCCGATTTGGAGTATTTAGTACTTACTTTGAGATGGGTAATATCGGAGTCAGTATAACGGAAAAGTGTGTATGAAAATGTGTAGTAGTGCGGACGAAGGATTGTATTAAAAGAGATAATTTACGCCGTCCAACCTAACCGCTTACTCCTACTCGCTTACTCCTTAGTAGTGACGTGATTAGACCTATTTGGAAGTAGACATTGAATTGTTTAAAATTACATAGATATATTTACTCTAATCTACTGTGCGCGATGTATGTGAGAACTCTTTTGAAAATATTCTACTACGATAATAATTACCGGGTACTTCCCCACCTTCCTCCTTCCCGTCTCCTTCTTCTCCACACTACCTTAGCCTCACCACGTAACACAATTGGGGATACCATAGTCTCATTGGCTCCAGGCGATTGGGAGCAGCTGGAACCCTTGTGCCGTATTCACATAAAAAAATTAAAATATTAGTGACACTGTAACAGATATAATTATTTTAAGCATATTTGAGAAGTGTTCACGCTCGAATACTTTCTGTCTTGCATTGGTTGTCACTTACTCTCGCTGCCGCTAGGGCAGCGGGCCAATAGATATATAAAGCGTAACCTTAGAGTTTTGAGTTTTGACCCGCGTTGAACTCCAGGAAATAGTAAAAGTAGAAGTTTACCCGCCGAGGTGTCTCGCGTAACTTCAGGTCTCCAGAGAGAGAATATACTCGTGAATCCTTTGTGTGTAAGTTAACGAGAAATTAAGAGAAAATTAGTATCCTTTGGAGTTATTATAATAATAATATCCATAAAACTACTGTTGTAGTTTGTACGTTTAAGTTACTACTGTTTTTACGATTATTGAACTGTCTACTTGTGTAATTGATTGTACCCACTCAATAAAGACTCACTGTGTTCACAGAAGAAAAGCGTGGATTGATTTCATTTGCTTTACAATGACACAATTTTACAAGGAGTCATTTTCAAGTTACATTTTCATTACTACCCTCAGAAGCATAAAGGCAGCAAGTAAATTGCAGAATTCACATTCTGGCGTAGTTTTCATTATAGGTTTCGTATAACACTAGTTACAGAATGTGACTTATGAAAATTCTTAGCTACATTTTTCCCTATGACGGCAATATATGTATTAATTTCTGATGATACAATAATTCACTGCCTCTTTTGGTAAAACCAAGAAATGTACATAGGTACAACTTTTAATTACCAAAAAAAAACCTTTCTAAGAGCTCCGATTCTGGGCCAAATTCGTTGTTCGTAAAACGATATTTTATTGTCTTCAAATCTAGCAGCAGAATCTTAAAATCCACATAAAATTAAAACTTTTAACTTCTGAAATGTCGAGTACGAAATATCTCGTTAAAAATAAAGAAATAATCAGCCGTTGTTAAGTTGTATAAAAATACAATCTAGACCCAATTAACAAAAAACAAACTAAACAAAATTATCTACGACACAATAGACGTTTTTTCATCTCAAATAAACCGATATCGAAATAGAAATTTAGTCCTGAATGTAGACATTATATTATAACCATGGTTTTATTGCAATTTTCTGGACAAGTACTATTTTATTTCTACTTATGCGGTACCTAAACCATTCATCCGATCTGCGATGGAATTTTGTTGTTTTTGTCATGCGCATGCCCGTGAAGGTTTATATATATATTGTGGTGAGATCTAGCGTTATGAAATTATTTCCTATACCATTCATCCGATAGCAATGAAATTTTGGTGAGTTGTGCGCACGCCCGCGAAGACTTTTATATATACTGCTGAGCTCTGGCGTTATAAAATTTACATAAAAAAATATAACAGATGGCGAGGGAATCCGGAAGGGGGAGGGGTACGAAGGAGGGGTGTTCACGGGAGGGTGGAAGGCAGGGAAGGTGGAGGGGGAACACTGGAGAAAAAGGGGACGAGGGAAGGGGAAAGGTAGCTGAAACGGGGAGGCATGGCAAAGGACACGCAGGAAGAAACAATTTCTTACTTCATGTGGCATTGCAACGCATGCCGGATACTCCCTAGTTAATAAATAAATTAAATTAGGATGTTATTTCAATCATGGAAGAATTCCTTACAGCGCCTTTAAGTTATTTATGTGCGATAGGTATATAATGTGCGGTATTGTAAAGTACGGTCTATCAAGACTTCACATTAAACTATACGACAGCCGATTATGGCATTTTTAAACATATGATATAAAAATGTAAGCCATCAGGTAAAATATATCAATGGAAAGTAACAGAATATTTGTTTAATTGACCACTTAATCGCCACAGAAAATGTTGAAACAAAAAGTACTCTCGTAATAATTATTACAAAAATGTGTAAGCTTCTTATTGAAACTTTCTTAGTGAAATCATTATTTCCCCTTCTCGGTAGACCGCACGACAGGTTTTATGCGCTTGAATGTATATTTTTTTTTATGAAACTCAATGCGAATATTTTGGTGGACCGCATAGTAATAATAATAATTGGATGACTTTTATAGCGCCACCTCAAGGGTGCTTTACAAATTCTTTTATAGGTACATTTAATCAGATACTATGGCGTGTAGGTATATTTCGGCTGACTGCACTTAATAAAATAAATTTCCCGACAAACCGTACGCTAAAGTGGTACCAGATTGTTTTTCCAACAATCATACTTCAAAAGTGAGTTGTAATCCTCACGTTGAGAGAAAATAGCGTAGCTTGGTATGAATGACAATCTTCTTCCAACTTTCCCTGAGCAAACAAAACAGAAGCAACCACAAGTTTTTTGTAGTGAAAACGTCTTTATCATCGTGGTGATTTGAGAATCGATGAAACGAAAAATAACGATACAAAAAAGAGACAAACAAACACGTTCATCTATAGGAATTAGCCTGCGAGAGAATGAGATAGTATAATCGGTCTCCTCTTTGTGCGGTACTTCGTAACTTCCCCACTCTTGTCTACTTTAGTTTTCTGAAAGTTTCACTTCTACTGCGTATGAATTTCACCGTCTGATTTTTATATATGAATACTTCACAAGAGTCCCAACTGCTCCCGTCTGAAGTGAGTGAGACTATGGCATCCCCAGTTGGGGTATGTTGTGAGGCTTAAGGTAAGCGGGGAGAGGAAGTATATGGGGAATAGGAAGGTGGGGAAGTACCTGGTTATTCAGATCTAGTCACCAAATATGGCTAAAGTAATTCCAAAAAACAATCAAATAAAATGTAAACATCGGGATTTGAACCCGCGATCTTCAAATCTGGTCATTTAACGATAAAGCTACAGAAAATTTAACGATTACAATACGGCATTAATTACTCCACAATTCATTAATGGAGTAAAGCCCAATGCTATGAAGGAGACCTTAGATCAGACAATTCAACTAGAGAGGATGTATAATATTGGTTTCTTTTTAAACATTTTAATGTATTTTAAAACCATGTTCATGGAGAAAGCCAGTTCTGGATCATCTACTTTTGAATGTTAGAATACCAGAAGTTGCTCATTCTTAGAAACTGTTGTAAAATCAACAGACCTTTCAATTAGGTAATTTTCTTATTCAGCGAATAAATGTTATTTTTCGTGTTTCGGCGATAGGCGATTTCTGTGTTCGCCGTATATCAACTAACGGCCGCTGTTCCCAATCCTACTAATCAACTGCTAAGCCGAAACTAAGGCTCAACACTGCTCAAATGTACAACTACGCTCTTTCCAATACACAAGCATCGCTTAAGAATCGCTTAATCTAAGGAAGCCGGACACGTGGATTAAGTTAGACTGAACAATGCAAAGTTATAAAAAGTGTAAATACAGTGGTTCTAAGGCCACGAGGTAAAGGTCAAGCTGACACTTTATTTTTAATATATTTTATACATTTGTTTAAAACATATAAAATGCAAGTTTATGGATAACAGAATTTAAAAAAAAATGATATGTTTTAATAATAAATGCAATATTAATTTAACCACTCAGAAACGTAAGCAGATATACCTACACGTTAATATGACAATAGCAGTCAAGTACAATAAGCGTGTTTTTACGTCAACGCGCATGTTTCCACAGAAATCGTTATAACCCCGTTATTGTTCTAGTGACATCCCTAAAACAAAAAGTAGAAGCTCCATAACAAATCAAGCTACCCATCACTATTCAAGTTGTCCATAGAAATACATAAAAAGACCTATTCTGTCAGATACATGGTAGACCGCAAAATCGCCTACCAGCCGTTAGACATTGTTATTTTTTTATTAAATATTCTTGTAAGAAATGATAAAAAAGTGAGGTGACAAAATTTTTTATTATACATTAATAAAAAAGAATAAGTATTGTTTTCTATAAAATATAATCCGTGATATTAGAACCGTTTTCAGAAGAAAAAAATCGCGTCAGTCATTTTTACATTTTTTTATGTTTGCATTCTAAATTTTAATATTTACAAATGTTAATATTTATTTGTAATATACTCGTAACGATTTAAAAGCTTATTTGGTAACCTTTCAAAAACCGTTTTTAGTATTCGGCTACATTCAGAAATGTTTCATTTATAGAGCTTTAATTGTGAAGCGGAAATTACACTAAGTTTTCGTAAATCTGACATTTCTTTCAAGACGTAAAAAGTGCATATTCGCGATGGATCGGAGTGGCATCGATTTTTTTTACTTTGATGCCATTTTGGCGGGTCCAAAGTGGGCGGGGTTACTTAAGATAATCAACAATAAAATATTTGGGAACAACGAGAATCGAGCGTCACCTTTAAAATACTTACAGCTTAGCGGATGGTAGACTCAGATTGGTCGATTGAAAAGTTGTGAACAACGGCCGTAAGGCATTTTACTATTGCCCTCAAAATTGAATCATTAGCTATTATATCGCTTCAGGTTAGGCCTTCTTGACTTAGCTGCGCCTTTGTACTTAAGTATACCAATTTAATAGCTCTATTTATACGGGTGACCTTTAGAAGAATAATTTAAATGGCTAATTAGAGAGACTGATTATAATGGGATATCATTTGAACGTTTAAGATTGCTAGGTCGTGCTTTCATTTCATTCACACTGTTCCGCGCTGAGGTTGGCCCATGATTACATGTAATCATAAGATGGCATATTTATGGATGCTGTGCCGAGTAGTAAACCGTATCATGTTGATTAATAATATGGAAGAGTTCAATTTCTCATGAATTATGTAAAGTAATTTATACGATGAAAGAAGATTGGTAGGAATTACTGTTGACTTGTTGTATATCGGGCGTTTTATAAGTGTGTTCATGCATATATGTATATATGACATTATAAAAATTTTAAAAATATACCATTGTGTATTATTATATTTTTTTATTTAATTTCAATTAAATTTAATAATGTTATTATCAAGTTCTGCAAGTATTTTGGTATTAATTTTTGTTAAATCTGTTTCGACTTACAAGGCCATTTTCAAACTGTGATTCAACCTTTTTGAGACGACTTATCTATAATGTGGAAGGGATAATGTAGATAATGCAATGCAAAATAATAGCAGACCTTGATAATAACATTATTAAATTTAATTTAAAATAAATTTTAAAAATTAAATGGGTTCTACAAATTAAACACAAAGTAGGAAATGTAGATATCATTTTGCTGTCCGATGCCATTTTTTTCCACTCACATTCGAGCAGTACCGTTCAGACGAGACAGATCGCGTTTCACATGATCCGTTACTATGTGTGGAATTAATATTTTGGGAATTGTTTTTTAAGCAATTGAAAAATAATATCGGGCAGCAAAATTACATCCGCATCTTAACCCCAAATATATAATCAGGAATGGCTGGTTAAAGTCGTTTCGGTACTTGCTAATACACCTGTATTAGTTATTTACCATAATGTTATCACCCGGTTATTTTATTTGTAGATTCGATTTAATATCGCTAATGCTTTATTTTTACCTCACTTCAATGTGAAACATATAACTTAATGTGTTACTTTTAACACTTCTAGATTTTTTTATTTATTTTAAACTCGTTAAACATAAAATTTATAAATTTGTGATTTAGCATTAAGATTACTTTTTTTTCGAGCATCACCAATAACGACACTGAAAATTGAAAATTGAAATTCTGAAAGGGACCATTTTCACCGGGCGACACTGAGAGTGCATTTCACCTTAATAATTTATTTAGAATCTTCGCGAAAATTTTGTAAAACTAAACTTTTTTATTTGCTCCCGCCGGGCTTAACCTCCGAGACCTAACATTCCGTGAAAGAAAATATAGTTTATTTTTTTAATATATTTTTAAGTTTCAACACGTAACGATCATCACATGCTTGTAATTAAGACAAATTGTTTTTTACTGTAGATTTTTGTTTTATGAACCAACATAAAGTAACGACCTTCGAACGTAACAAATGATTTCAAAATAAAGCACAGTAATCTGGTCAGATTAGCTTTATTTTAACTTTACAACAGTATAATACCGATACAATTATTGTCTGCTTTGAAATAACATAATTGACAGCAATCACGCAGTTATACTTATTTGACTATAGGTAGATATTAAGAAACATAAAATAATCGGATTTATTTGGGACTTAGAGTTGCGGTAGGTATCAGAACAAAGAAAAATACAATAATGATTGGTCTACCTGAAGTTCTATCATTCTTTGATTTCAAAAGGGTCCTCGAACTCTTCAATAAGAGATTTAATTTCAACTAATATTTTATACCGACGTATTGGAAATGCTTGGAAACAATATTGGAGTTTGAAAGAAATAATGAAAAACAGTGAAACTAGGATAACTATCAAACGGAAACTTTTTGACACCTGTATATTTCCTGTACTTACTTATGGTTGCCAAACTTGGGCACTCACAAAAATTCATAATAAGAAACTCGAAACTAGCCAAAACTCAAGTATGATAGGGAAAAGACAGAAAGGGTTAAAAATTGAATCCATTAAGAGACAAACAAGAACAAAAGGTGTCATAAAAACAATAAAAAAGCTAAAGTGGAAGTGGTCAGGCCATACAATCAGAGGAAGTGAAAAATTGTCAGAATTAGTCATGAATTGGTTCAAAGGTGACAAGAAAAGAAAACGAGGTAGACCATTTAGACGGTGGGTTGACGACATCAAAGCCATAGCAGGTGGTACATGGACAAGAGTAGCTAATGATAGAGAGAAATGGCGACAGTTGGAGGAGGCATGATAATGATAAGAGTCGATGCATGATAAGTGTTATAAATATTATAAATAATGTAATGTAATTTACTGTCTGAATAAAGGCTATTATTAATAATAATATTTTATACGATCATGAGTATGAAAACATTCAAAATGGTAACATGTGACTTCAAAAAAAGTTTTTGTAATGAATATGATGTCCATTACAAATTCTGTCAAAATTAAATTTTGAATCAGAACGATTATGATGATATCCAACGAAAGATGAAAAACTAAATTCTTCAGATCCCTCCAAAGATGTGACCGATGTGAAGAGTGACGGGATTTAATGGTCAGCGATACTTTTTACTTATTTTACGCGAGTCATTTTTTAAAGTTTATAATAAATTCTTTTAAACTCAAAATAATTTTTTAAATCTTCTAAAAAAATCAGTTTACCATAAAACACCTTTTATCGAAAAAACAAAAGTTTTTCATTATTTATTAATGTAGAAAAACATTTTTTTAAGAAAATAAGCCGGACGATGATCATTTTCCCCGTCAAATATCCTGAACAGACGGGACCTGCAGCAAGTTATTGCAGCACTCTTTTCTCAGCTCTGATGTCAGCAAGCGGGCCCTGATCCGTTTTTGGCGCATCACATAATATATTTCCCGTCATTTACTCAGTACATGGATCTTTCTTTACATAACCGAATACAGGAGGCGTCTACTAATATCTACAGGAATTCCAAAAACTGAACAAATCGGACTAATATCTATGAGAATCAAATTGAGGACGAATATAAACAGCTCAAACTGCTGACTAATATCTATGAGAACCAAAGTGAGGACGAATATCTACAGCTCAAACTGCTGACTAATATCTATGAGAACCAAAGTGAGGACGAATATCTACAACACTGGCAGAGGTTGGATTTGCAATTATGTGTAGCATATTAGAATAACGTAATATTGCGTATGCAGTTTGAAAAACTTAATTTATGTATGTATGTAAAAATCCCTAATATCGGACTATTGGACAAATTTAGCTGATTATTAAGCTGCCCTATGTAGATATTAGTCCCACCTACGCTCCATAGATATTAGTCACCACTGGGACCGTCATGGATATTAGTCCGACCTTAGCTCTGTTGATATTAGTCCTCACTCTGAAGTTCATAGATATTTGTCCAACCTATGATCTGTAGATATTCGTCCGACATACAGGCTGTAGATATTAGTACCTGGAGTCCCGAATACATGCTTTCATTCGTTCTGTAAAAATACACAAGACAGCTTTCAAAACATATTTTCATTCTAAATGGACTCTAAACATTATTTCCCGTCACCCTTCATATGAGATATCAAGAATGAAATTTAAAATGGCTTGAATCACTGGAGAGATATTATTGCATGGCTTGGAAGAAGATCCAGAAATACCAGCAGAAAGTACACACTCTTGATATGGATCTTAAAAATTGGGTTGAGGTCAGAAAGCAGCTTTGAAATCTTGAATAAAAACATATCTGGCTATCAACTTTTGCGAAATACATAGAGCCTTTGGGATAATTTTAGCTACTTCCTTCCTAAGTCTAAACCTTTAGACCAAAGAAGGGGGTAGCGCAACACGGTATAATATCCCAAAAATAAATCACTATAACGTTAAGATTTGTTTAAAGAATTTATTATATTACCTTGATCAAAAATTTGAGGACTTTATTCATAAAATCTAACTTCAAAGTACTCTCCATCGATTGCAAGGCACTTACGTCAGCGCTTGATCCAATCCTCGACACTAAGTCCTACTCAATTTTTGGTATGTCCATCAGAGCCGTCCTCTCAGGTGCTGTAACTGAAGCGGTTTTTTAAGTCGGTTGAACAGCAAAAAGTCGCAAGATTCACCAGATCAGGTGAATTCGAAGGCTGCTGGAAAATATTCGGATTGTGTTGATCAAAAACTCATGGATAAGGATCGCATTGTGCGACGGTGCATTATCGAGGTACGAAATTGATGCCTTTTTCAAACTTGTAAAAAATCTAAAACACGCACCACGGTAGATGTACAGTATAGAGTAACTTTTACAATTGTCGATGACATTGAAATTTAAAGGGAAGTATCAATGACAGATGTGGTTACCTAACAAAGAAATAGAATCCCGATCGGGTGACTGACAGCGGTACGCAGTGACCGGTTCTTAAACTTTTTCGTTATTTGTTTTTTGGGTTGTTATGCTGTGTTGCGCTACCTCCTTCTTTAGCCAACGTTTCGGACAACGTTGCAGTGTCCATCAGCAGCGCAGTTCCGGCAGATCCGACAGCATCTGTCGGATCTGCCCTGATGCTTTTAGCTTTTAGCAAAATGCTTTAACTTTCAGCAAAATGCTTTAGCCGTGAAAATCTAAAAAACGTATCGGTTCTTAAACTGTTTGATTAAGGTGGTATATCTTTTCTTAGACACACTTAAAATAAGTGGTGTACCATCCCCGTATTGATAAAATTTGATTAATTTTGGATCAAGTTTTATCACTTTTTATTAATAAAACGGCAGATATTAATTATTTAAAACGTTCATCTGGTTGGTACTTATTTATTTATAGCGTGGGTACCCTTTTAACAGTAACTTTAACGCCAACAATATCTGTGTCAGTACCGTTAAATAAATCTCCGTCTAACTACGAATATCCTGCATTAAGATAAGACGCCAATCATAAAAAAATCTCATATTTCTCAATAAGTGCACTGTAATAAATTGATACTTAAAAAATATTTTTAATAATATAATATCTAAAGCCGATATTGGTCCATTTCCGGAATGCTTTAAGTAGATACAACATTCTAAAAAGTGAGAGAGATAGATTTATTATTAAGTCTAATATTATAACGGAAAAGATATACATGATAAATTATTGATTGCATCGCTAAACAAGATTCACGTCAATATAACAATAATAAATTGATTTATACGGTCTAAGAAACGAAGGGAGATACTTTAAAAGATAAAAACAATTATTTCTAAAATATATGAAATGATCTTTAAAGCAGGATGCAGTTTTTCGCAATGAGTTTAATAAAAAAGCGGACAAAATGATTTACAAAAAACCTATATTCTTGATATAGCTAGGTCCGTTTTTATATTATGAATATTTCAGTTAACCAATCGTAACATGCTACGGATTAAATGTGGCATAGATTGCATTGGTTTAGAGTGCTGTCAGAGTAAGTTTGTACCTATCGATCATGTTTATTTTTCCTATTGATCTTAGTTTTTTAGCAGGACCAAAGTGAATGATGCAATACCCAGTCGGTTATATTGCAAATCGACGGCCCCCAAGAACAATGTCAATTTTTGTGGTTTTGCAGTAGAGCTGTTTAAAGTTTCGTTTTCGAATTTTTACTGTTTTGGAGATCAAGAAATATACTGTTATTTTTATAACTTTCATTTCACTTTATTTCGCAAGTACTTGCGAAAATGCGTGATATGTCAGTTGGGAGCAGTTGGGACTCTTCTGCAGTATTCATATTTAAAAAATCATTAAAATGAGAGATTTTATATCAACTGATTGGATTTAAAGGTAAGCGGCAAATCATCTGCAATGCAGATTCTGCATTTAAATAACTTAAATTGGGAATGTTTTAAAGGCTTTAATAGTGTTAATAAGTGATCGAGGCTACAAATCCACCCGTGTAAAAATTATCACAAAATGGCCTAATATAACGCACTAAATATATGTTAAGTTCTATTAACATTATCTCCATACAGGAGGCCCTAAAGAAACAATCCCTAAGGGCCTATGTCGTCTTTGGGATGCTGTGTGGGGGGTCTTTATAGGGAAGGGAAGGAGAGGAATTTCTAGGAAGGAAAAAGCCATGAAGGGTGGGTAGAAATCTAGGGGTCAATGTGTCCAGAATCCATCCCTCCTACTGTGTTATAAAGCGATGGAGTCAGATGGATCAATAAAGTCCGGCTGGAGATGTCTAGGTTAAGTCTTCCTCGACCAGTCTTTCAGTAGAATGGTAGACGCATTCAGCGCCAAGATCTAGAGAAACCTCACTCCATGATCCCGGGCACCTCTGCTACGTTACCGAACGTAGCGAACCACTTAGAGTGACCAATGGCAGCGGTGTTGGTTATCCAATAAATGATTCCTAGGGCGGCGGTACCCATACCTGCCTCCAAAATTCCTAAATACCTCGCCTCCCACATATTCTGCTAATATATTATACGCATCTTAATATATATGTATGTCGGTCTTCCTGGCCGCGTATTTCAATATTGGAAATTTTGGGTATTTCGTATTGGAAATACGCTTCCTGGCTACACCTGAAAACACCTGTAAGTAACAATTATTATAAGCAATAATTATCAGCCTGAAACACTCATCTACATTGAAAAAATCTTCCGAGAAAAGATCACCTGTAAGTGTAACAAATAACAGAAAGATCGTCAATTAATCAGCCCGATGAATGAAAGTGTTATTTAACAAAGGTTCTTAATAATTTCATTACGTAAATCTAGCAACAAATCTGTTTGCGTACAAGCACAAATAATATATAATGCCTGGCTTGAGAAATGTTGATTAAACAAACGTGTTTACCGAAAATAAAAGCCCAAAATGGTCAACGAACGGCTAGTCAGTTTAGGAATGAGGAAACGCATTCTGTTCGACAGAATAGTCAAGTAAATTTAGATAATATTATGAATATTTCATCAAAACGGTTGATATTGCATAACTAGGAAATAGATTAACATCAAAGGCTGGGAATTTATACGAATGCCCTACAAATTATATGCATACGAGTTCACAATGAGATTGATGTTAATATCATTAACTGTAATATATCTTCAGCGATATAATTTGATATCATGCGTGAGACGTAATGCATTCAACATCTAGATTCTAGATGAACTTACGCAATACGAATCTTATGTGATAATCCTTCAACGTATCATTTATTTTCTTAAACATTTTTCCCGTGGAATAATAAAACACTAGGAAAAACTTAAGTGTAATATATTGACTTTTTATGAATACCGCACAAGATTATCAACTACTTCCAACTGTCCAACGTTTCAATTATTATGGTGGTGGCTTAACGACGACACTGAGAGCATTTTCTTCTCTAATAAAATAAGGCTTTAAATTATAATGAGGGTGTAATCCAACACTATAAATCATCAGAATACAGTGCCGCGTTTATGTAATTTAAGTTAATTTTTCAAATGATAACTACACTTCCGCAATACCTATAAAATCAAATATTGGATAGTAAATAATTTATTACTATTTACTCCAATTTACAATTTAACCCAACGGCAAACCTTTACAAGACGCCGAGAGACAAATAATAATTTGCAAGCGCCGCGCCGCTTTCAACACAATGTGCCAAGACAAAACAAAGTGCCTCGCATTTTCGCCATTTAGGCACTTACGCTGGTTTAATGAAATCCAATTAAGGCTTTCAAGTTGCATTTCAGCGATGGTACCTGCCTACTATCTAGTATATACCTGTGTAGTCTAGTGAGAGGGAACATTTCTCAATATGGGAAAAAAAAATCATTTAACTTCTTTCAGTGATGAAGACCTATTTCTCTTCATAAAATAGTTAAAAAATCTTTAAAACATTTATGGTTCTATTGGTAGTTTATATTTGTTTCTTTATTCATGACAAGAGGAATGGTGCTGTTGAACGAAATTTCGGAAACGCTAGATACATATAACTCTTCTTTAGATAGCCTCAAGATTTTTTTGTATAATAATCATCTTCCTAGGTGTTAAGACTGTCAAAATGAGAAAATTGTACGGTTATTGGATAATAATCTGTTGTACAATTAAAAAAATAAAAATAAAAATAAATAAATAAACTTAATACTTTTGCTTTGCTGGGTTCTTTTAATCATCAAAATTTCTCTGGTCGTGAGGATGTCTGTGATTATAACTCTAGTCCAATAAAATCGGGTTGTTTTGAATTTAAGTGTGTTTTGTAGCTACCTGCGGTTTTAACAGTAAATAATCTTAATTGTCTTTTTATAAAATTATCATTATCGAAACACAAATTTTGGTTATGGATCTGTCTTTGATTTTTTTTTTACATGAGCTTCACACAGGAGGCCCTGAGGAAAATAATTTCCCTCAGGGCCTATGTCATCTTTGGGGAAGCTGTGTGGAGGGTTGTTTTAAGGAAAGGAAGGAGAGGAGAGTTCTGGGAAGGAAAAGTGTTTAAGGGGTGGGTAGGAATCTGGGGTTCAGTGTATCCTGGTCATCCGCCTCCCAGACATAGAAAATCCTCACCCCATGAACCCGGGCACCCCTTCTAAATCACCAAACGTAGCGAACCACTTGGGGTGACCTATGGCAGAGGTGTTGGTTATCCAATAAAGGTTCCCGGGGCGGCGGTACCCATTCCCGCCTCCCAAATTGAGATTGATTGTAACTCTGGTTCAATGAAGTCGGATTAGTTTTTAATATAAGTGTCATCGTTGTATCTACCTATAATAATTAAAAATTGAAACTAATGCGTCAAGAATTCCGACAAGCGATAAAGTACCTAAGTATATAGATTAAAAATTTTACCAGAAAATTATGCATGAAATGAGTATATCATCTTTTTAAATTTTTTTCGGTTAATTTTGACTAGTAAAGCCAGATTCCGTGTTTGTTCGAGGGTCTGCGTTTTTTTTAGCTATCATGCAATTTATCAATCCCACAATAATTGAAAAAACCCTTATTTTTCAGGGCTAGTTATGGATAAAAAAATACAATGCATTAAATACATAGAAAATACAAAGAAATTTTATTCTTGTGTTATTATTATGGGCAGCATTAAGGTTAAACGTCACGTACGTTATAATCTACGCATTCACAGATGGCGCCAATCAAATTATTTTAGGTTTTTAATGCTTTTTGCACGTTTCACGTTAAAATATTAAGGTAAATTAATTGTTCCCGATCGTACATATTTAATTAGAATATAAATAAATAGTTTTGTCCACAATCAAACCCAAATTTTTCAAGAAAGGCTGAAAAATTCAATTTTTTATCGGTGACTCAATCCATTATTGTATTTTTCAGCCTTTCTTGAAAGATTTGGGTTTGTTTTACCTTAATATTTTAAAGCGGAACGTGCAAAGAGCATTAAAAACCTAAAATAATTTGATTGGCGCCATCTGTGAATGCGTAGATTATAACGTGCGTGACGTTTAACCTTAAGTCTAGTCTGGTTTCTTGAACACGAAATTTAATCACCAGATTAAACCATTAAGCATAAGTATTTAATTTAAATATGTTGTAAAAATTGTGATATTAGAATGTTATAGTCTAATGGGATAATCAAAAACATAACTAGGTTGTCTGACACAATATTAAGACTTCGTAGCACGTCTAACGGATGACCGTCAGAATTCCAGTCTTCGGATGGCTCCTGCGGGAAAAATAAACGAAAGTCAACCACCAAACGAGATAAAAGCTGCAGTGTTCCGATGGGTCATACCAACGAAAACTGGATATATTTATTATAATAATAATCTTTTATTCCAGGATGTGGGAAGGATAGTGCAATCTATCAATGTTATACATATTTACACATTAAATTTCAAGTAAAGAAACAAGTACATAGATTTTAAAAAGAATTAAAAAGTAAAGGAATAGAATAATGATTATTTAGGGCGTGGTCTGGCTCGTTCTCAGCACTCACTCAGGAGTGGGTTGGTGCGGTCACCACCGTGTTGTCGGAGGCCATTAGTCCCATCCTGGCTCCAGTGACCCGGTGTCTCGTCAGGCTGGTGAGTCCATTCAGTCTTATTTCCGTAAACACTGGCGATGCTGTACCTTCTGTATCCATGTATAATTCCGTAGGCGCTATTATATTGAATCCGGAGTCGTTCCATCGAGCTAATTCGGTAGAAACACCAAGTTTCACACGTATACAGGCTAGTGCAAAATGCATTGAACAATGTTTTTTTGACATTATTGCTGTATTGGAAGAAACTTTGGGCAATCATATAAGACAATAAACTGACACTTCTCCTTTGTTGTTCAATATCATATTTGAGGGAGGATTATGCGCAAAGCTGGACGCCAGAGTGCTTCTGTATATACGGAAGAACAGAGACAATGCAATAACCACACATTTTTATATGTATCGTGATTTATGGCATCAGCCATAAATAGAGTAACAGAAAGCGAGTTATTCGTGATTGTTAAAACGAAGCTATAATAAATATAGCGTAAGCCTCGGAGTCTTGGAGACTTAACGAGGAGTAAGGAACAAAAATAATATAAAGACATTTATCAATTTGGCTTCCTTTCAAACACGATTCTCTCAGCGATGGATTGGACGAGATTTTATTGAGATTGTGTTCCACATTACATTATTTCGTAATTTAATCCATCGCCCTTCACAAATGCATCGATTCCCTGCCTTTCGACTTTCAATGTAGGTATGTCTTTCTTTCAGACAATTTTGGCCGAAACAAAGTAAATAGGTACTTTAGCTCTTAGAGTGGCCGGTTCAACCAAAACCTCCTAGATCACGAGGCCGGGACACTGAATCCAATCGGCCTTCTAACTTGTATGAGAAACTGATTTTTTTTTTTAAATAACAAAAGGAGAATCTAGGAGGCTTTGGTTAAACAGGCTACTATGGCTCTTGGTCCTCAGAACCAAGATGAGGCTAGATATCGGAATATAATATGTACATCCGTGTCGCTGAAAAAGAAAATGTTTGTCTTTATTATGTGGGTACTTATCCGACCACTCAATTGATTTTTCTTTTTCTTTTATTTCATACCTATTTATTTATCTATTTAGACGTACATTGGACTTTTACACACATAGATATAAAGTCATTATAAAGAATATAAGTACATAATAGTAATAACATTAACTTAAGAATAAAACCACTGCCACTCAATTAATCTTAAAAATATCCTTAGTTTACCATAACATTCTTTCTTTTTTTAAATACACACTATTATCAAAATAAATACTACAGCACACATATATTTATGTATAATGAATTATTTAAGGACTAACTAATAACAACATTTATGTATAGCAAATGCTTTCAATGGAAGAGTAGTAAAAAAACCTAAGATGTAAAATTATTATTATGTACGATGTAAAACATATTATTTAAAAAAAAAAAAAAATTATATAAAAAAAAAACAACAACAATAACGTATTAATAAACTTTCAACCGATACGGTTAGGGATTATTGCATATCTACTTGTAAGTATATTTTCTTTTTGGGAAGCAATATTATAAAAAATGAATGCATAATATGTGCGAGAAGCAACAACATAAAATGGAGCCAGGAGTCTCGTGTTGTATTTATTTATCAATGCTGTATTATTTTATATTATTGTGTCATATTGTTGGAGAACTAAGATAGCCAGGTGTATGGGGATTCTTATATTTTACAGCCATTCCATACCAACCGCCACAATTCGGTCATCTGTCTATTCTGGTGTTGGTTGTTTCAAATACCTGTGCAATTTAATAAATACACTGAATAAATAAATGTATTTAAAAAAAATGTATTAAGCCATTCAGACTCCACTTTTAGATTACTGTTCTACGATGTTATATTTGGCAAATTAAGAAAAATTTAACAAGCTAGAAGTTATACAGAACAGAGCTATGAGATGTATACCGTCGAAAAGCAAGTACCCAAGGGTTAATCAAATGAGACAGGAGCTAAATTGGATTCCAATAAAAAAGAGACTTCTATTTAAAATGTGTTAATTTTTGTGCATAAAGTTATGAAAAAACAAATGCCAAAATACTTTAAGGACAATTTTTTTAAGATATGTACATAATTGTGAAACCAGATATAAAAACACAGTTAGATTGTCACATATGAGAAAATCAGAATCACAGCACTGTCTAATGTATAGAAGATTAAAATATATGATGGAATGCCTGAAAATCTAAAGAAATAATGTATTTAAAAGGAGATAAAACTGCAAAAATGTGATATAAATTATTAAAAAATAAAATAATAAATTCAGCGGCATGTCGTGCAGCATCGATGTGCCCCGGAGAACTGATATTGTGAACGAATTTAAAAACCACGCTTGGTCATTTTAATTATTAACTATATCTACTTAATTCACGATTACCTCAGCAATGGATTGATCGAGATTCGCGATTATGCCCCGAGTCGATTTTACACAATTTTGTAGAAACGACAAGTAATAATTCGTAATTCAATCAGTCGCCCTTCACAAATTCATCGATTCACTGTCCTATCGGCTGCAATTTCCGTAAAACGATATTTTCTGAAAGATACGACCTATAACACATTACGATAGGTATAGTTACAAGTAGTGTTCACCTCGCTACACTCCCTCAGAACAAGTCAAGTAATCAGAATAAGTCTCGCCGTTCCAGTGTGCGAGTAGCATATATTCCGTTCGAGGTCGTCACGAAGCTCAACGGTTTCTTGTTTGCATCGTTACATCACGATAATTAATCCGTAGTGCAAGACTGCTGCACATTCCGCTACATTGTGCAACGCGATTGTGAATTTGATGAGCTAGATTATTATTATTTATTAATTTATTTACTAACGCCCTTTTTAGGACAGTAAATATGTAGGAATAGTAGTTATACATAGTTATTACTTAAGGTACAAAAAATTCACCACCCAAAAATCAGAAAAATCACCAAAGCGAAAGATGATAAATGGAATTCTTTAGAGGAGGCCTTCACCTTCGCCTGAGAGAGGGGTTCTTGCTTATGAATAATTTAAGATATCTATCTATGTAATATTTTTCAACAAAATTGTAAATAACATTAATTATACTTTTTTTTCTTACTTTTTTTATAACTCGGTAACATACCTACTTGCAAGAAATAAATGGCTTTTTATTTTATTTTATTTTATTTTATTTTATTTTGTTTTATTTTATTTTATTTTATTACTTAAGGTAGCTCGACAGTTGGTCCGCCGATAATTGGCTGCCCTAAATTATCATTATTATAAATTATATTTTTAGTGCATTATTTTCAAAACAAGATATTAAAAAAAAATAATGCACAATATCCTACTTTGCAACAAAAGCGAGTAATGGCTGATTTAACTGCTGACAGTTTATCAGGTGCTTAAAATGAAGAATTAAAAAAAATAAATAAAACATTTATACACATGCAAAATTTTAAATAATAACGTCGACTGTACCGAACTTCTTTCCCTAATTAATGTAAAAATACCCTTAAGACATACACGCCATACAGAACTATTCCACACGCTTTCTTACCAGAGAAATGCAGCAATTAATTCGACATCGCTATTATCCCCAATAGACCATGCTCTTCATACGTTAAATAATATTTGCCTAAATACTAACATCGTTATTTTCTCCGATTCGCTGCCCAAATTTAAAAAGAATATCATGTCAATAAAATAAAATATTTAATGCACCTATATATATCCCTTTACACATCACCACTTCTCACATCTACAAACATATTCACACATACACACACACCTACCCACTACGCACATTACCCGGCAATTGCTAATAGTCTAAGATCCAAACTAGAAACGACCTGCACCCATCTGTTTAATGGATGAAAAGTATTTTATATCAAATTTAATATATTAGAAAACATATCACAACGCGTATGCAATTATTCGTGCAACAGAGATGAATAGCGATACATTATTAAATACTTTAATTAACTACTCCAAAATAATGCTCAGTATCGCTATCCTTCTCTGTTGCACGAATAATAGCATACGCGCTATTTCAATCAATATTTTTTTAATTAATCATAGTCTTGCCAGGAATTTTTTAGACAACCCACTCGAGACATATTTTCTAATATATTAAATTTGATATAAAATACTTTTCATCCATTTAACAGATCGGTGCAGGTCGTTTCTAGTACGGATCCTCTACTATAAATATACGTACCATAAATAAGACATTATAATGAAACATGTAATAGGTACTCACAATGAAATATTACTTAATATCTGTAAATATTGTCATCACTGTAATCTATGTACTGTTTGTTTCTATATAAATAAATAAAATAAATTAGCAGGAAGGTGCTATAAATACGTTAAATTATTTTTACGTTGAGTAATGCATAATGCAGTAGTTTCAAACATTGCAATTATTGGCTCGAATAAATTATTTTATAAGCGTCATTTATTAGCTGAGGCTAGATTATCGACTGGGGACTTGGCGTGCTTTTGAAATTTAAAATACACTTCAATATAGTACTATTACGTGTAGAATATAACAATAACTTACGATAATTAACTGTTTAGCATCTATGGGGACCAATTTAAACGGAAATGTAACGATTGAAAAAATATGTACACACCAGTATTATGCTATCTACAGGTTTAGAAGCTAATACCTGATTGTGTATTAATGGTGAAATTAGTGTCCATTATGTAAAGCCCCAACAGATAATTTCAGGTTATTCAGATGAGGCTGCAGCTCAAGATGCGATTAAACTTTTAAATAGTTGACTTATCGATACGCTTAACGTACACGACTAGGTACGTAAGCATCGAGCGACTTAAGAAGAACGGCTGCAGCCTTTTTCAACAAAACTCAATTGTGATTGAGGCCATAATACCCAGAAAAGCATAAATACTAAAAAATATATTTTTAGTGCGTGTGTGTTTTTTGAGATTTTATATTATTATTTCCGTTTTAAATTATAAAACGTAAGCTGTCGAAGAATTCAATGTCTCGTGATTATTGATTAATTTGTTTCATTTTTTTAGTTACTTCCGACTTTTATGTTAACTGATTACGAAAAAAATAAAAACACGTACTTACTTTATTAGGCAAATGTATTTTAAACTTTATCGTCAACTCGTTTTTTGAAGTATCAAAATTGCTGTCGAAAACTTTGATTTCATAATGGTGTACATTTTAAATATTACGATTTGCGATTATTTTTTAGATTTTCATAAAAAGCGTGCTATTTTCTCTTTCTAACACCATTTAGATCATATAGTGAATTTAACCATGATAATGATTTATGATCGATGAGACCTAAATGAGTTGTTCTGAAAAGCGCACAAATTAGCCTTAGGGGTTAAAAAATAATCTTACACAGCCTATTGACTTGACACCAACTTACCCAACCTATTAACCCATGCAACGCATGCCAGGAACTCGCCAGTAAAATATGAAGAAAAAAAACGCTGTGAGGAAGGTGTTTTTTTAATCGAAATTTGTGTTCTAATGTAAATCGGTCGTTTGTTATTTAAATCTAAGCTCATCGAAATCCTTATGGCACAATTTTTATTTAATTTATGTTTTGTTATTAAGTAGAGCGTAATTTTTTTCAAATAATTATCATGCTCATAAATAATTGCCGATAAAATCGCGAAATCATCTCATGGCTTATATTTTATAATTTAAAATACAAACAAATACGATAGCTCATATCTGTACTAGATATTTGCTGTACCATTTGATCTCAAAAATATTACCTAGTTTGGCCTCAATTAAGTTTCGTACGAAAAAGGCAACCGTTCCCCTTAAGTTAATCGTAAACATAATTATGTATGAGGTAAAAGGCTTGAGTTATCGACACTTGCTTTACATGTATATGTACTTAAACCTTTCAAATACAATCTAAAACTTTCATAAACTCGATCATTGATGTAACCGCTGCTCACTGTTACAATATAGGTATTTTATGAATGTAAATGTATCTGTTTTGTTTGTAAATTTTCTTCGCCTGGTTCAACTGCCACGCATTGTATTATTATTTATGTATCGATCATGGAAATTTGAAGTGATGTAAAGGACAAAATATGAATTGTTCAGAGAGCGAAAAGAAAGTTATTTTTATTTTTTCGAAAAATCATATCTCCTGTTTATGTAGACCTATAATTATGATTTTTAAGTATAAAATAACATTGACTAGATCTTTCAGATTACTTGACAGTTTTTATAAATTTCTTTAAGCCGCGGCCTGCCGAATTTCTACCGTTTTATAACATATTTATCTTGAAGTTTTTAAGTTTCTAAAAAAAAAAATTTTTTTTTTGAAGAAAAGCCATACATTAGCCACGCCGAAACGGTAATTATACCAAATTTCCTCGATAGAAAAAAATTGCAAAGCATTCTCCGAAAATTAATATTTTTTTTATTTTTTTTTTTTTTATTTATTATTTGTTTGTTTTTACAATAATTATACTTTTTTTTTTACATATTAAACAGATTTGTAATATTAATGTAATAAAAGCCTTTCCTCACCATAAAGAGTCAAGGCTCTTGTGTTTGGTGAGTGAATTCATACTCAATTATGTTATCAATGTTATCATTTGAGTAGGTGAATAATAATATTGCAACTATTAACAATAGATATAGTAAGAGAAACTTGAGATGTGTCGATTAACAGATTTAAATGAAGTAAAATAGTAATGTAACTCTTACAGTTGTTTCAGGTAATTTTTTAATTTAGTTTGGAATTTACTTTTATTTTCAATAATTTTTACTTCTAATGGGAGTTTGTTGAAATAATTTATACCATGATACAGATAGGAATTTTGGATGTGCTTGGTATTAAATTTTGGGATTTTAATATTGTTTTGATATCTTGCTGAGATATTGAAATGTAATTTTTTTAGCTGTATTTCTTTGAAAGTTTGTAGAATTGAATATTTTTTATATAAATTGTCTATTGTAGTTACTTTGAATATTGAAAAGATTTTTTCGGTAGAAAATGTAGATGGTTTTTTCAATATAATCTTAATTATTAATCTTTGAACTATTTTAAGAGGATTTAAAATAACATCATATGTTCCTCCCCATCCTATAATACCGTATTGTAATATAGATTGAACAATTGCATAGTACACTCTTTTTAGGTTTTCCAGTCTAAGAATATTTCTGAGTCTTATAAATATATATATACATTTCCTAATTCTTTTGACAAGTTCACAAATATGTGTTTTCCATTTAAAATGTTGATCTATATATACACCAAGATATTTAATTTTGGAAGTTGAATTCAGTGTAGAACATTCTGGAGTGCAATTAGTTCCACTACATTTACTCTGATGTATTAGAATTTTTATTTCTGGTTTAGATTTAAATTTATTGATGGAGAATGGGATAAAGTTTGTTTTTTCGGTATTTAAAGAGAGGAGATTTTTATCGAACCAGTTTTTCAGTGTATTGATGTCAATATTCGCTAGGTTGTTCACAGTTTTCCAATCAGCACCTTCAATTATTATGACAGTGTCATCAGCATAAGATATTAGTTTTCCGTTTATTCTTTGTGTGAATATATCATTTACATAGATGATAAACAGTAACGGCCCCAGGACTGTACCTTGAGGTATACCAAAATTACTTGTATCTTGTTGACTAAGCACATTGTTGATTTTTACGACTTGGGGGCGTTTGAAAAGGTAGCTTTTTATCCATTCTAGAGCTGTACCGTTTAATCCAATGTTTCTTAATTTAGTTACGAGTTTGTCATGTGATATGCTGTCAAACGCTTTTTTGAGATCTATGAAAATTCCAATACATTTGAATGATTTATCTAATGAATTGAGAACAAGGCTAGTTAATTTTGCAATTGCATCCTGTGTGCTTCTACCTTCCATAAATCCAAACTGATTTTCATCAATTATTTTATTACATTTTATAAACTGGTTCATTCTTTTTTTACTATCTTTTCAAAAATTTTTGCTATATTTGAGATTACTGATATTGGTCGGTAGTTGCTTACTTCTTCTGGATTATCAGATTTAAATATTGGAGTAATGATAGTTTGCTTGTAAATAGATGGGAACACACCGCTTTGGAAACTTAAATTTACTATATGCATTAATGGTTTAGAAATTTGATTTTTAATATTTTTTAAAATATTAACCGTAACTCCATCAAATCCCAGTGCAGAACCTCCTTTCATATCGTTTATAATAGATACTATTTCATCCTCTGTTGTGACTTGAAATGTTGCTATTTTATTTTCTGTATCAATATTGCAATCTGAAATATAAACACGTTTTTTCTGTTATTTTACAAGTTCTCTTATTTTTTCTTTTTGAGCTCTTACTACCAGGCCTTAATAACAGTATTTAATTTATTTTTAATTTAAAATGCACGTCGTAAGACTCACTTATTTTCCTAGATATATTTCAACGACGAAGATCGGAAGAGAAGAATTGGAGAAAAATGATATATTTAACTCATTTTTGAATACATTGTCCTTTATAGCTTTCAAATTTCCGCTATCGCTATAATTAATCCATGTGCAATAATATTTATGGTGTCATATGTTTGACGCACAAGTGGATGGAAGAAAATTTCGGAGCTGCCACGAGAAGATAAGCCGAGATCAAGTCAAATAAATTCTTGAGTGAAATCATGTCAAAAATCGGAAAAGAGCACGTACCTATGGTATGAATGTGGAGGAGGAAGGAGTGTGTGCTAATATATGGTATTATGGTACCAAATGGAAGGTACCACCAAAATTATTATTAAGGTTTTGGTTTACTAAACATCGATATTTTGTAGATATAGTAAACATACACGTATGACGCGAGCCGATATCATAACGTGGAAATGTATTAATAGAAGGATTTTATAATCACTACTTTAATTTAGGAGGCGGCTATGGGTACCACCGCCCCGTGAACCATTTATTTGATAACCAACACCCTTGCCATAGGTGACCCTAAGTGGTTGGGTACGTTTGGTGACTTAGTAGGGGTGTCCGGGTGCATGGGGTGAGGTTTTGTCTAGGTCTTGGCGGCAAATGCATTTGCTCACCTCATTGCGTGGCGGGCCGGATGAAAGGCATATTAATTAATAAGTTTAACCGTCAAAAGTTTTTTTTTTTTTATTTCAAATAAAAATTGTTATAATTAGGTACTTTTTCTTCTACTTGCTATAATTTAATACGTTAACTTAATAATAATATTGTGAGTCAAAGGAAATCATAGAATCAAGGAAGTGTTTTCCATAATGGCCACCAAGACTAGTAGACGCGAAGACAATTTATTGTATTTTATTAAATTATAATCCTCTCAAAACAGTGTAAAACGGTAATAAGCGGGCTGGATTTGTCTTTCTATTGGAATGATTTATTTATATAATACCTTCACTAGTTACCCACTTAATTTGATAGAACTTTCACAAGAAAGGGCGTTTTATTAACGTATTATAAATTGAGACTGTAAGTTTGTTTATTGTGTGCATTGTATAATTCAAGTACTTCTACAATAATTGTTCTCACTTCTTTCGATCGACTTGCATACACGACCACACTTCAGAGGTACTTGGGTTAGAGTGAGTCGCTGTTCGGGCATGTACAAAGAATCCGGAAAATTATCACAATAACCTTTCAATAAAGCTCGTTAGAGCCTTGCTTTCAAATTTACGGAAAAGATATATATGAGCAATTGCAAAGCATTGTATTGTAGATTGAACGTGTTGTCTTGTATGTATTACCTCTTGCAATTATATTACGTTCCACCTAATATTTCGATAAAAAAAAGTTTTAATATTGTTTTGACAAAAAGTTATGATATTCAGCATGAATCATGATTTTTTTTTGATTTTCATGAATTTATAGAAAAGGGCAATAGGCGTCTCGTATAAATAAAAATCTGATATGTTTATCGGACACACCATCTAGGTTAAAAATAAATCACTTTAGTTTTAAACTTTCTAATCATTCAAAAGTTCATTCTTAAGTCACCATATGTTATTAAGTACCTATATACCTTTTTTAATTAATATTATTTTAATAACTATGCTAAGCAAATAACAGTTACTATGTTTTAAACCATTTTTTTATTTGGTATTTTTTCTGTTCCTTTTATTTCCTCGATTTTCCTTCTTTTTTGTACAAATCATGTTCCATATGTTCATACCCATCCTAATTTGACTGTCCTAAAACGGGAATCCTCCTAGTTGGGCAGTCAAAACATTTCATAAATTATGTATATAAATGTATTATCTTGTACTAAATAAATAAATAAAATAAAAAAAATAAATAAAAAAGACAGCAACCAAAAATATGAGAAAAAATCACTGACATCCATGGGAAAATTAGTTGAAGATAATTTAGTTAAGTATGAATTTGAAATTCGAGATCGATAAAAATGACGTAAAACAATCAGGCCCCAATGATCGAGTTGGTTAAGACGTTGTCCCGATAAGACGGAGATCCTGAGTTTAATTCCCCGTTGCGACCGTTACCTTTTTTTCTGTGACTTGCTCTGTTTTACGATCCGTTTAGATTTTTAGTATTATCTTCTTAAAATAAATAATATTTATCAGTTGACCAAGTTGTGCTAATTTCCTTTGAGTTAACAATAATAACGAATTGTTTATAAATATGATTAATTGATCAACCTACCATAGGGCGCGGGCAAATATATTGAAATATACTTGTATTTTAATATCTTTGGGTGCGACCGTGAGAAACACTTGACGCAAATATCTACCTCATACCAACTGCATTACTTATAAGGTCACTTTAAAATATTATTACAAGGCTTTCAGAATTAACCTTTGGCGATTTTCCTACATTTTACGATATAATATTATATTTGTTATAAACTTCACGACTACTAACTAGGAAACTTCTAAATAATGTAATTCTGTAAATAGTGCAAAACTACGCGATGAAAATGTGAGGAATTATATTTAACCTAACGGACATCCGCAATTATTATAAACCATTTGGTTATGATGACTTTTTTCCTTTCCTTTTTCTTCATCCTAGTAGTAAATAATGTGTAATCATTTCCACAAAACGAGTATAAATAACCTCAAACCTTTCTACACCGGATCTAAAGTAGAAATAAAAGGGAAGCCAGTGCGGAAATCAAAAGGAAACACTTTCAAAATCAGCATTCAAATATTTAATTTTTTATGTTAATTATCATCATTCACTTGTGCGATAATTATCTAAGTAAATATAACGCCTTCTAACTTTCTAACATCAAATACATAATTAAACTGCTAGGTGATGTATTTAGTTATTAATCCGTAAGATAAGTGTGCATTTCAAAATATTTACATTTTCTGAATGCATCAGAACTTAGGTAATCTGTAGAATTATTTTATGATATTTACTGATATGTAGTTAAGTGTGTTATTTTAATGAAATTCATCAAGTCAAAGCAATACAAAAATTTGATTATTAAATTTGTTTTTTCTGAACAATATTAGCGCCCTTGAGGTGGTTTTTCACGAAAACGGCGCTATATAAATTAGCCATATATTATTATTAATATTTACAATTGATTGTTAGTAATAACAGTTGTTATTACTTATTACTAACAGTTGTAAGTCTTCAGGTATAAAGGAAAGAAACCACCCGATTTTTTTTCTGTTTTGTAGAAATTCTGACGAACTATTTGATAGTTCAAAATTTTTATATCTTAGGTGAACGGTTTTTGACGTAATGATAAATGGAAATAATGGTGCATGTTTTGAAAATAATTAGTAACACTGATTTTATAAAAATATCTTCACGAACATGCTTTCGAAATTATATTTTTGTTTGATTTTTAAGAAAAAATGTTTTTTAAATGAAAGTCGGCGAAGACCAAAATTTCGTTAACATTTTGCTACGTGGCGTTATTGGGTGTCATTTTGATAGGGGAAAATACAATATTTTATGTAATGCACCATCTACATACTTACTTTCAGACAATATATTGTCAAATGCAATGCCATGGCTAAACCCAGGTGTTATGACTTATATGTTAAGTTGAGATTTGGAAGGTGGAGATTCCTACATGATTTCAGCTTTGTGGGGGGTACCCACGCGCCAGAACCCCTAGGTAGGTTATGCCAGAATCATGGAGAAATCTCCCTTCTGAGCATGAAACTTCCACAAGGTGTGGAATTATGATTATTAAAGTAACGATCCACATTGATCGTAATATATTTGATTTTTTAAAACACGGTACAGTGCGACATTCCGCGCGACAAGTCCCGTTCCCCAATAAAGCTCGCGCGGGAAGTGCCCGGTTCAAATGGAAATCTCCCTACCTACTTTGTCGCCCGATATATGGTTGTTCAACAACTCATAGACAATATTTAATTAATATTCACCGTACCTGTTCAAATTTGTTATACAATATTGAATATTTTCATTAAAAAAATTTACTGCAAATAATGACATTACTGGTTAAAGTAAGTTGAATACGTCCCTTAACACCCTGTATAGAAATATATAATATTACGCAACATATAAATTTGTCATTATCTGAGATTGATGGAATAAAACGATCAATAAAATCATATATATCTATGATAAAAGTAATGGATTAGCCGATCAGGATTATGAATAATGGTGATTGATGGAAATGCTTAAAATCTTAACAAATCCCCTTTGAAACCGAAACCGAGAGGTACGCAAATTCATAAAACCCGCCTAAAAAATTCAAAATGTACGTAATATAGTATTAAAAGTGTGGAAAGATCAGATCCTTATCGGGACAAAGATTGGGTGAACAATGGAAATAATTGTCCCGATCACGACCCAATACGGAATTATTGTCATCACGACGCGATCAAGGCGATTGTTTATTTCCAAAATGGTCTGAGAAATCATTGAGATGTTGAGAATTGATTTGATTTGAACTATTTCAGTTCATGAATGGAGGAGTGGTAAATTTATATCAAGACTTAATCATTTGATTAATACTTTGAACAGATTATTCTTAATATACAAAAACTACAAGTCAAACACATACTTTATTATTTAGTAAATACAATGATTCGGTGGAAGGATTTATTTTTTCAATCTCAGAAGCAGATACCAAAAACGAATATTATTTGTTTACGATTCAGGAAACTACGAGTGTTACAGGTAAAACATGAAATATACCATATTATGTATTTTACATTTCAGTGATCTGCGCTGAATCACATTGTGGTTTAATTGATCCGCGATTCATGAATTTGCCCTGCAGTATCGTTTATATTTACCTGCGTGTAAGAATTTAAGAACAAGTAATCACGTTTCCTAACATTTATAAATTGACGTGGTCATTCACCAGTAGACAAGACTAAACGGGTACCTGTTAATCGACAAGGCAGGCCCACGCCATGGTTAGCTGCAAACCAAGGAAGTTTACACTCCTTCCTACGAACGATGATATTTTGTCCAATTGGTTTTTTTTAAATTTTCTGTGCACACTTTGATTATCACTTCGTTTTTTAATTGAAAACTTCTTTAGCACTGCTGTGATTTGAAACTCGATAAAACGAAAAATAGCGACACCAAAAAGAGACAAACACTTACAAATGTAGGATTTAGCATGCGAGAAAATGAGATAGCAATAAAATATTCCAATATACAATATAATACTTCAAATAAATCGACGATCCCACGCAAGTCTCCTTGAGGGTATTGGTATAAAGCGCCTGATGATTCTTTGCAGATGTTTTGCCGACCAGGTGTCGAATTCTACGAAATCCAAAAAAAATGTATATACCTATTTATTTTTGTAAAATCAATATCCAATCTTCAAACCACTTCAAAATGAACAGGAAAAAAACGACATCTAGCGACTCCGAAGAAAAAACCGCAAATACTAATAAGACGACCAAATGTTGTCTACTTTAGTTTTGTTCAGATTTCACTTCTACTGCGTGTGAATTGCACACTCTGATTTTTTTTTTCAATTAAGTATTAGATAAACCAGCATGTGAAATATAAATCTTCAGTAATGAATGATGTATTTGTTATTGCACTTCTTTATTTTTGTTGTATTTTGATTTTTTAGTCTATTAGGTATGTGCGTTGGAAGATTTTTTGGTCGTAAACCCGTTGTTACTGAAAATAAGTGACAAGCCTAACTCCAACCAGCAGTTATTTCAACACCAGCTTTAAAATTATACTACTGAAGTTATCCGCAAGATAATAATAACAATTCTCGGAACCTTTCTTCCAGCCTCTAATCTGCCTGATGCAAATGCGACGGCTCTGTGAGGCAACTCCGTGAAACCGGAAAACTTTTAAAAATGCGAATCGTGACGGAGCCAGTCCAGTTTCATACGCTCTATGCCCCATACTGTTTCCACCATACACCTTCCTCTTTCCTTCTCCTTCCACACGACGCAGCCAGTCAGCGCTAGGCCTTTGTTGTTGGTCGAGAGAAAAGGAGCATTATCACATATTATTATCCAATGCATTCTCCGCTGCAGTGTAATTTCAACTCCTTTGTAGTTAATAGTACATATATCTCGGTTTATTTTATGAATTTTCTGTAATAATTAAATTATTGAGAGTTTTCGAGATTGATTCAACTTTGTTGGTAGACACCTATCAAAATAAATGGAGGGGGGGGGGTGTGTTTATTGTTACAGTCCATTATCACTTTAGATTTTTGCATACCCTAACCCCTAACCTTAAGAAATGGAATAAAAATTTACAAAACCCAATTCATTTCATGATTAACAATATTTAATTTGTGAAAATGAAAAGTTTTATATTTTATTTTGCTATTTTTTATATTAGCTCAACGCAGGAGACTCTGTGAACAAAAATCTCACAGGACCTACGTCATCTTCGGGGATGCTATGTGGAGGATCTTTTTAGGAGATGAAGTTCTGGGAAGGAAAAAGGTACGAGGGGCGGGTAAGAATCTGGGGCTCAATGTGTGTAGAAGTAACAGATATATAAATCCATCCCTCCCACTGCAGTACAAGGTGATGGGTTGAGAGAGTAGGTAAAGCTAGAGAGTTTAACCAAACTCTCTAAATCCGGCCCGCATTGCAGTTGGTGTGCAAACGTATTGGCCGCCAAGACCTAGACAAACCTCATCCCATGAACCCGGACACCACTGCTAAGTCACCAAATCACTTGGGGTGACCTATGGCAGGAGTTTTTCTCCATCCATCCGCTCTACACGACTTCTTAAGTCCAATTCCTAATCTTAATCTCATGTGTGTACTGGTAGAAAATTTATTTTTTTAGATTATGAACAAATAACTTGAAAATATTTTTGCCTAAACTTTACAAAATAAAATAAAACATTCATTTTCGCGATGTTTATTTCAATATAAATAAATCAAAACCATTATCAAACTGAGTTGATATCAGGTAGTTTCAAAGCAAGGACTTGTACTTCGGTTTCCAAGGTGGACCAAACATGGCGGAAACATCGATACCGTAAATTCGTCTTTTTAAATTGTTGGCTTTTTATTTTTGGTTTACTTTTAACTCAATAAATTTAATTTACTTGGTTGTTATGTTTAAACGATCTGTGTTTAAAAATTATTGGCTTTTTATTTTTGGTTTACTTTTAACTCAATTAATTTAATTTACTTGGTTGTTATGTTTAAACGATCTGTGTTTAAAAATGTGAAATATAACTCTAGAAATCATCTTCAAATTTCTAGCACGTCCTGAGTTATTTATTATAATTATAGTCGCTATCAATCCACTAATAATATAATGTACAACCACTTTGTTGCAATAAACTTTATATTCTATTAAATTATGTTGACTTTAATTTTTATTTGTAAGACCTCTCTGAGCTAAAGTATTTCACCAAAAAATGTAGACATAATTTGTCTCGACGCCACCTAGTGGGAGATTTAGCACTTACAATGCCTTTCTCATATAAAATAAAATTGGTTGTTTGCAGGTGGAAAATGTAATAAGCAGTAATTTTTTAATGAAACACTAGTATATATTGATTTATTTCGCGGGCAGGAGATAATCCGACGTAGCTCAGTGGATAAGAGCAGTTGACCGGAAATCAGAAAGACACAGGTTCGAATCCCATCGGCGCGGGCGGCATATATCTTTTTTCGGGAGATTTTTTTAATGTAGATGAGTGTTTCAGGCTAATAATTACTACTTATAATAATTGTTACCCTCTTGTGCTATGCATAAAAATCTTGTCTTAAACATTAGTTTATCAAATAAAAATAATAATTAATTTTATTGTATCATTGAAAATTTTATAGCGTGCTCTGGTTAAACTTCTACTATTATTTAACCATTACATTTTTTTTATTAAATGCTACATTGGGTATATCAACCGTATCGCCATCTGTGTAAAGGAGTGCGTGATTTCGCCCGATTCCGAATATTACACGCAGAGGTGCATCGCCTTAAGCCGACAATACGATTAATATTATTATGACAACCATTCGAATTATCTACTTCTTTTCCGCATTTCATCTTTGGTCTACATTCAATTATTCCTTTGTTGAATAACTCATGTCCACGTACTGACATAATAAGACACCTTATCCGATTATTACTATAGATTTGTGGCGAAATGTTAAATGCCACTGCTTGGTAAGGAACGCTCCCTTTAAATGGACTGTCGGTAGTCTCGCAAACATTCGCTATCTTTATCGAATTAACATACGGAGCTCGAGGTGAGTGGAATAGGGTTTTGTAAGAATATAAACTGTAACACGCCGCATGGCTCAACTTGACGATTTCCAAGAAAACTTAGACGAATTTTATAATACCTAGGTATCTGTAAATAAGACAAAATTTCGTCCACAGGGCATGATAGCTCTGTAATCTATTCATATACAGAGGGGAGTAGCTGCACCTGTTTGAGAGTGTGTAAAGTTTTTTCTGAAATAAACTTAGATACAGCACAAAATATTTATTGGATTTTTAAGAAATCGACTACGCGATGCGTGAGTTCCTTGCCCACTGACCCGAGTAGATTTAGAACAGAACACAGTACAATGTTTTGTATCTGAGATGACAAATACGTCTACGTCTCACCCAGGCATCGTGTCTTCAATTCCATTCGTAACTAAGTCATCCATCATTGCGCAAACAACATCTTCCGTTTATAATGTTGACAGTAGGAGCTTTTTTTAAATTAGTGATGATATAAATTTCAATAAAGATACTTCCATTTGAATAAAACCAAAATTTTCATTTATTTAGTCTTAAATTCATCAAATATAATGGATAATAAATAACTTCGTTTAAACCACTATATAATTATAATATCAACATGTTTCAATAACAATGTTATCTTCATCGGGACAAGATATTAATTTAAAAAATAAATGACAAACAAGTATAGACAAATTAGAATAAATTAGAACAAAGACAAAATATTAAAAAGTAGAGGTGATTAATTGCTTAAAAAATCTCATAAAAATAGTTATACAAAATTAAATATAAAATTATTTAAGGAAATATTAAATTGCATTTAGATAAAATAACTTTTATGAACCAACAATGAAAATAAGTAGTCTAAATAACAAAATAAATAATTATAATTATTGTAAGTATTAATAAGAAAAAAAAATTATAAGATTGCTATTTAGTAGATATGTAAAATTTTAAGACCTTTATGAATATCGAAAGTATGACTTGTTTCCAAAATATGGTTGGCAAATTAAGAATAATAATTATTATTTAAACATCTTATATGTTCCTTAACTCTAATGTTAAAATTTCTAGAAGTTTTTCCTATATAAAAAAGTTTGCAATCATTACAAATTAATTTATAAGCCCCAGATTTGTTCAAAAAATTACATTTTAAATTCATATGTTTAACAATTCTCTTTAAATTTATTCACTTTTTTAATGTGCAAATAATTTATTCCATATACTATCTGAAATCCGTTTTGAAGTCCATCCGAAGATAGTGAGCTTCCTCTTTTTTAGAATTCAAGTTTGCAAAATTTCATCAGCTTCGGAAAAAACTGTAGATTTGTTACCAAATCAAATCCACGCCGCCCGCCAGGTGTCTGCTCGCCCGCCACAAACACTCGTCAAAAATAGTTGATTAAAAAAAAAAAAATTTTTAAAAATCCATAAATAGATCGGTAGGTATCTATGTAATGTTTTTATAACAGAATTTGAACGATTTATCCGATTTCAAAGTAAATATTCAAGCTCTGTGAAAGTTCTATTCAAGTTCTGTTACTATTCAAGTTCTGTGAAAGGATAAAGCCTACGATGAAACAATAAAAAACTTGGTTAGAACTTGTGTTTTCCAAAGTGATTAATAAAAAATAATAATAACTCTGCGCAGTTTGATCTATGTAGGTAAATATATAATATTATTATATTAGTACACACTCATAATAAAACGATTTTAACTGGACGAATGCGGATCTCAAGTTCTCACGGTGTAGTTAGATAATATTACTGCCATAGAACAAGAGAAGGAACAGGATCAATAAATAATCCTAACAGCCTCCTCGCCTTGCCTTGGAGAAGGACATTCATTTCTAGTACAACTAACACTGCTAATACAGTCGTGAGCAGTTCCGTTCTCAATTGAGACATTATGAATTATTATTAAGTTCCTTGTAGGCGATCCCTTTTATATTAATTTCATGTAAAAAATCTTCTAATAAATGTTAAATATCTATATATAAAAAAATTAATGTGTGTTTGCTTGCTTGCTTATTTGTTTGTCCCTTATGCGTTCTTAAACCATCCGAATGCGATGAAACTTTGTGTATTTGATGTGCGCATGCTCGGGATTATTTCTGTATATAATAGTGAGCTCTGGGATTATGATTTTTTCCTGTACTATTCATCCTGTTGCAATGAAACTTTGGGGATTTGATGTGCGCGTGCCCGTGGTGGTTTCTATATATATATATATATTATAGTGAGCTCTGGCGTTATGAAATTTGTTTCTATATCTACTATACATTCGATTGCGATGAAACTTTGGTGAGTTGTTGTGGGCACGCCCGCGAAGATTTCTATATATCGTCTTAGCAATAGTGAGACATCTTCGAAAAAACCACTTTTGAGATAAATATGCAGTTCGATGTAAAATTGTAAGCTCTACATGATGCATTACTGAGATATTTTGTAAAAAAAAATGGCCGTGTTACAAAACTCCGTGCAACAGTGAGACATTTCCAGATTTACGTATATTTTGTGAAAATCTATACGAAAAAAATTATTATTTATCTATTATTACAATTTTGTGTTGATCTTAAATAATTTACCTCTCTAATACCATATCATAATATGCAACACTATTTAGTCTGATTCTGCTAGAGCTCACGCAAACCTAAAAGTCCTATTATCTCAGAACAGCATTTAAGACGTCTCACTATTGCTTTAAGGTGACGATATGCTGGTGAGCTCTGGCGTTATGAAACGTCTATGAAAAAATTGTGGCGCGCGAGATGTTTGAAAAATGAGTGTATTTCATATATATTAGCAACAGGGAGGGAAGGAAGGAGGGGATGAGAAGGGGAGGCGGAATGGGAATGGGAACGGGGATAAATGGGAAAGGTCACGTAGGGAGAAACCATTTATTTATTTAAGTGGATTTGCAACGCGTACTGGGAACTTGCTAGTATTAAAATATTAGAATAATTAAGGCAAGAAAAAAAACCTTCACAAGACAAGTGAACTTCGGAAAATTCGTCTAAATAAGGACATTTTAAAGAAAATTTTGGTGTGAAAATAAGTCCTGATTTTTTTGTATATTGTGTCCAGGAGTGACGAACGTGTGAAACCATCCCCTCACTGCGGTGCAAGGCGATAGGTCGAGAGAGTCCGGCTGGAGTGGTCTAGGTTAGATAGGTTTCAAATAAAATGGAAGCATATCCCAGTGAACACCTAACCAATGAACAAAACAACTTTTCTAGAGCCTTGACACTTTTGAAAACTTTACTTATTCTTAATAAGAAACCTAGCTTCCTGCAGGATTTTAATATACCTATGTAATTTGTTCAATTTGTTTATTAAAATTTATTTTGAAATAACACAGCTAACCGTCGAGAAATAATAAAAGAAAAACACGCGCAAATTATTGGTTTTGCTTTCAGGAATACATTTTTCGCTAATAGTTATAGGTACCGAGAATACTTACATTATCGTAGTGGTATCTTGTGAAACTTCTAAAATCAGCATATTAGGTGAACATGATACATTGTCCGACACACGTTCGTTTTTATGACAGCTAATGAGTCTATTATGAAAGATTATCTAACAAATTATTCAGTATAAGAACCCAAAAAACGATCGCAGTTATGAGAATGGCCATGAAAATCCGATTCATACCTTCTCAAGCAGGCACTCCACAAACACATTTCATGCAGTTTTTTTCTCAAATCTCACCTGAAAAGGCAGCATACAATGGAAGATAAAGTCACCAAGCGGCAATCAGGTGCGTTATCTAGGCGTCCCGAGCTCCCACGATTTTGCCTCTAGTATGTCTTTGAAGTAAGGGAAAATGTTTTTTTTTTGACAATGGTGCAAGCATTGGAGCATTCTTGTTGGCAGGAGCGTCGCGTGGTTGTGTAGCGTGTGCGGTGCACATGTGCGTCGGAACTATGAGACGGCCTCTTGGATTTGTCTTTCTGCACTAGATACAAAACGATTCGGCGCGGTGGTCTTCTTGACAGACGTAACCATTTTTATTTTTGTTCTGGTCCCGTCTCCTGTCGAAGATGAAATTTTACTATGGTAATCGATTCCCCACACTCATAAAGTCTGCATTCCAGTACAATCGTTATCGTTTACATGTATCACACTTTTTTATCTACAAAAATATTTAATTAAAATTATTTAATCTTTTCCAAAAGTATTTTATTATTTTTAGACCAAATTAGTTATGCTTTTAAACTAATTTTTAGTATTTTTATGTGATTACCGCACAAGATTCCCAACTGCTCGGAGCCAGTGGGTTAATGGCCTTCCCAATTAGTAAGGAAATGAGATGAAGAAGAGAAACGTCATGAGAGTTGCAAACTAACATTATTTGAAGAATTGGTCATTCACATCTATATCAAATTCGCAGTTAAAATTTGCTTCGTAATATTTAATTCTAAATTAGTAGGTATTCTTATCACGTAAAGGCATTTTCTTTTGAAAATACGCTCTATTCAGATCTTTTCGAAAGCTTGAGAAACCCGTCTTATTCATAAAATTAGAACTTAAGATTTATTTTATTTTAAAGGCACATTTAATAACATTTTTAGACTGTTGAACATTTAATGGAAAAATATCTACGTCGGGGAAAAAGCAATTTAATAATAGAATCATTTTTCCGAGCAGCATTACCAATGGTAGAGTAGTTCTGCATCTCAGAACAATAAAAGTCCTGCGCCTGCGCGCTCTTCTGAAGTTGTCGGGAATGGATTTTTTTTTCCAACATTAATTTTTCCTTCCAGATGATACTAGAACCATATTTTTTTTTTTAATTTTCAACCCATCGCTCCGGCACTGCTCGTGGCAATGTTAGCAGACCTCGAGTCTCGTGCGTTCTCCACACAAACTAACATGCCACACCAATTGTTTTGAAAGGCCTCCGCCAGTACGTACTCATTTGATTTGTCTTTATGAAATAATATGAGGAATGCAAGTATGCAAGTATTACGGAAATATTGCGCATACGAGACTTTACTTTTTTGCTTTACTTTGCTCACTGCAGCGTATTAACAAATTATTGCATTATTTAATTTAATAAAATCAGAGACCGTAAGGTTGGATAAACAATTTGCCAAATCCGACACACATTAATAATTGGACATTTTACTTAATTACCTACCTACGGATTTCTCCAAGTTATTAAAAATATGCAACGTGCATGTAATATAATGCAACGTGCAACCAAAAATAATGTATATTTTTAAAATATCAACATAGGTAGGTACCTACTGACGTCGTTTAATTTTAATAATATATCAAAAATCGATAGGTTTTTTTTACATTTAGCTTTAGCTTTAGGCTTCTCTTATTTGGTAGAAGGTTGAACACTGAACAATTCATTCGGAAAGTTTCGAAAAATGTTACCTTTAACGCCAATCTACCGTGACAATGGAACACATACAACCAACTGGCAAGGTTATTTGCATTCATCTTGTAATAAACAAATATGGTGGTTTGTCGTTTTTGTGTATCGATCGTCCAGTTGATTAATAAGACATCTCCAAATAAGTACTAAGTTACGAGATAAAGATGAAAGCAACATTCGAATGTTCGACGTAAATCAAATATGATTTACACATTTCTGAGTTTTATATATTAATTATGCTGTAATATAATAGGTACCGGGTGCATAACAGTCCGGTATATTACTATGACATTTTGAAATATCTGATTAGTGACCCAGTTTTAGTAATTAGACCCAGTAGTTTTTTTTTTGCATAAAATTAACATGGGGTTGATGTCTAAGGAACTAAAAAGGAAAATACATTATAATAACGAAACACACGGACACGGGAAAAGAAATTCAAAGCAAATTAGACTGCCGACAAGAAAAAAATCAAGCACCCAGAAATCTCTGAAGTACCAGGCCGTCCAACTGTATAACAACATCCCGAATAAAATTACTGATATAGAAAATATAAATAAGTTTAAAAAAGAATTACGAAAGTATGTCTACCTCAATTATTAATGTCTTTATTTATGTGTAACATTTTTATTTATTTATTTATTTATTGAAAAAAATAAGAAATACATGAAAACATAAGCTGCACATCTCACTAGGGCATTCCTGTATCGAGATATGCAGTTTTACAATAAAGTAATTAAAAAAAAAAGAAACATACATATACCTAAACTTAAAAGAAATATAATAATAAACCTACAAAAGAAGCACTGAGTACAGTTATTTAAACATTACTAATTAATAATTATTACAGCTGGGCAGTATGCTCATTGTTGACAAAAATAACATTATACTGTAAACTAAATATTAAAATATGTAAATACAACGTTCCTGTTGTGGCTTACCAGATGCAATAATAGGGTGATCATACCACAGTAGCATTAAATTATTAACAAAAAATAAATAATAATAAACAATTATGTAATAAATTTAAATAGTTTATGAAATAAATATAATATATTAAGTAAATATGTAGATATAAATAAATTAAACAAATAATATAATATAATATAATTATGAGTAAACAATAATAAACAATTTAATAATAATAAGTAAATAAACATAAGTAAATAAAGTACATAATAATTATGAGTAAATACTAATAAACAATTATAATATTGTATAGTAAGTAAATTATGATACGAAAGAAGTAGATAATAGTAAGTAAATACTTATAACAATAAGCAAATTAAAAAGTACATAACAATAAATAAGTTAAGTACATACAGAGTAATTAAATATGGATTGTATCAAATATAGCTTAATTCCGTAGTGATTTATGATATAAGCGACAACATGGGTAATCCAAAACCATCACTCTCAGTTAGTATACACATTTTGACCATTTTCTTGAATAAATGTAATGTACCAATAGTTTTTATTTTTTCATTGAGCATATTATAAAGCAACGGAGCTTTATATGAAAAACTTCTTTGTCCAAAGGATGTTTTGGTATATACTGGCTGATACATTAAAGAAGAGCCCAATCTAGTGTTGCGTACTTGTTGAGATCTTTTAGCAATGATAATGTTGTTGAAAAATTTACAGAGAGCATGTATTATGTACAATTGCCTTATTGTCATAATTTTGCTTTCGCTATATAATAACTGTGATGAATACATAAAACTTTTCTTGAACATTATTTTTAAAATTAATTTTTGTGCAATATTTAAAGGCTCTAGAGTAGTCTTGTGACAAGAACCCCAACAAATAACGTTATATGAAAGTATTGATTGAACAAGAGCATAATAAACAGTTTTTAGTGTAACTTTGTCCAATATATTTCTTAGAGTCTTGAAGATATAGGCTAGCTTTCTTATTTTGTTTGTTAATATAGCAATATGATTGTTCCATTTTAAATTTTTATCAATAACTAAATCAAGATATTTGATATTGTTTACTCTTTCCAAAGATTGACAAATGTAAAATAAACCTTCAGAAAACTAAAATAGATAAGCGTGGGGAGGCTACACAAAGAATAGAATGATAGGCTACGAAGCACCGCACAAAGAAGATACCAATTATACTATCTCATTCTCTCACAGGCTAAATCTTAAAGATGTATGTGTCTGTCTCTTTTTTTTTAAAACAATTTTTCGTTTCATCGAGTTTCAAATCACAACGGTGCTAAATAAGTTATCACTTCAGTATTATCATTGAAAGTTGAATATTCGCATTGATATGCGACGATTGCTTTAATTCTCGATTCTTCTTCAGTTTGAATGCTTCAGAAATACCATTAGACTAAACTGTTTTCCTGGTTGAAACCCGTTTTCTTTGTTGTCGATTAATCTTGTTGGAAATAAATTGGTATTAGTCTTACTGCCAATCGGCAACTTCGTAGGCATTTTGCCAATCTCTAGGGATTAATTAATGGCTTCCGTGAAACAGAAATGCTTAGGTGAATAATAATTGTTAATATTCTTGGACGCACTTCAACAGAATGGAATAATACGGTATTATGTACTTGCTGTTTGTCTTAGCATTGCTCTGTAGTACTTAAACTTTCACTTTACAATTTTTTTAAACTTAACTGATCAGTTAAATATTTATATTACTTCTTTACGTACCCACTGAGCTGATAATCTGTAGAAGTATGATGTATGCCGGTTTTTATAGACATCTAGAAGAAAGTCACAAAATGCGCCGCCTCTCCACAATTTTAAGGTGCAACAAGCTCTCAACAACAGTTTCCCTGGCCGTTGGATTGGTAGGAATGGTCCTGTTTTGTGGCCACCTAGAAGCCCTGATCTCTCCTACGGACTTATCTTATGGGGTTATCTTGAGAATATTGTGTACGTAGATAAAATCCTTTAAGGCGATCCAATAATACAGGAAAAAATCGAAATCGGAATTCACGCCCATTTATGGGAGGAGTTTAAAAATACTTGAGAAAAAGCTTTTTGAAAGGTTGGAAAAGGTATTTGAGAATTTTTTTCTACAGGTTGATTTCGTAAAGGCCTTTAAAAAACATTAATTCCTTTTTTACGCATTGTTTATTGTAATAAAACAGAATTTTAAAATTGATTTCACGAAAACAAGCGACGCAGAGCCTAATACGTCTATTCTCCGCTCCATCCGAGGGAGTGCTGACAGAAACTAGGTGTGGCTGCCAGTCGTTCTTCGGTGGACGGTATAAGGTTCACTTTGAAATTCCAAATTCATCGACTGCCGTATTGTCGCCGTGATGTCAAAAATAACAACACGAAAATGCAAAATATATTTTATTTTGTGAGGTTCGGGCGTAAATTTCATTTTTTTTTTGAGATTATCATAAAAGAAACTTAATTTGCCACATTAAAAAATAAAACCATATCCGAAAAGAGGTTTATAAATAGGAGAGTTTGGACTTCAAAGTGTTTTTTATAGACCTTATAATTTATTTTTGTCTAGACTTATTAAAAGACTATAGATTTAATATAGATATGATAGAATATAGAAAGATATTTTTAAGGGCGAAGATATGTTCTACACGCAGTATTTAATGGAAGCATATATAATACTTTTAAGCGATAAAATTTTCAAAACAAAAACATATGATTTTGCATTATTAAGTATGGCTTCATCTTAAAAGAAAGAATCCGCGCGACAATCACGACTATGACTCCTGTGTTATAATTATGTGTACTTGGGTATCTAGCACGCTAGCTATAAAGGTTTTTTATCGATAATGTCGGTAACTTGTCATCGTTCTCGCGCGTGACTGCAGATCTCCAACGTACAAACAATAGTTCACAACGATTAAGTGTTCTTAATTTATTCAACGTGAACTTTCTGTGAATCTGGGGTCAGTGTATCCATGAGTGACGGACGTATGAATCTATCCCTCCCACTGCATTTCAAGGCGATGTTCCGAGAGAGTACGGCTGGGTAAGTCAAAGGACTCTCTCCACCATTCTCTCCCGATCCGGCCTGCCATGCAGCTGGTGGGCAGACGCATAAGCCACTAAGACCTGGACAAACCTCACCTCATGATCCCGGGCACCACTGCAAAGTCACCAAACGTAGCGATCCACTTAATGGTGCAGGTGGTACCCATACCCGTCTCCCAAATCGTTAATTTGATTTAGGCACCTACGAAATTATTGTTATTAGATAAAAAAAAAAACTTTAAAAAAAATGCATTTGTGTAGGTATGTAGACTGCTTTATATTATACCAACCGACTCCAATAATAAAAATATTAATGAAAGTTACAAAATTTAAACCATAAAACCCCGTTTTCGATTTTCTTACGACATAATAATAAATGTGATACATATTTATATACCAAAATACATATTTATATACCAACATCATAAATATCTGGTAAAATTAAACACAGTATGCAAAACGTGAGAGGTAAATTGTTATAAAATATTGTTTCTATTTTGATTGTTTCAACAATGAGGTCCCTTTTACTTTTTTCCCAGATCGACAATGTCGATAGCATCAAACTGTCAGTATGTTAAGAGCGTTAAATTGAGTTGTTAAGTTTAACCCTAGATTACTAAACTATCCTACGAGTGACGTTGTTACTAAACATTCGTAAAAAATACGACATAGAAATAAAACGGGAATAAATAAGATAATCAAAAACTTTGATAATTTTAGAAGTAGGTATCTAATAGTAAATTTTTTTGGGTTTAAGATCACGTAATTATCAACAACAAAAAATATTTTTGGAGTGAAAACTTCCTTAGCCCCGCTAGCGATTTGAAATTCTGATGAAACGGAAACACGTCACTAAAATTTAATATTTCACGGCTATTCGGTTCTAATATAATACAGTAAATCCTCGACCACACACAAGCCTCCCTTAGTCCAGTGGCATAATGCGCCAGAATCCGGTGGCCAGACATTCAGACGACCTAGGTTCGAATTCTATTACATCCAAAAAAAATAAACGTTTTTATTTTTGCAAAATCAATATCCGATCTTCAAACCACTTCAAAGTAAACAGGCGAAGGAAAACGACATCTAGCGGCTCCGAAGGAGAAACCACAAATATTCATAAGATGATTATATAAATGTATAGGAAAAGGTGCACTGGAATTCGACGCCAAAAATATGGAGAAAATCGTCCTTCACTAACTAACTAACCATCACGCCGTTTCCCCGCAAGCCTAGATAGAGATGGAGAGAACGGACCACCAAACAACTCGGTCTTGGTGCGCACTCCTTGCCTCGTTCACATTCACACGTCGTCTCACACATGCTCTTCTATTACTCTGACTCTTGACGTGGCCCGAATCAAGTATCTGATTCACTTGGTCGCGCCATTCTTGAAGTGAAAACTTCTTTAGCACCGTTGTGATTTGAAACACTACGAAACGGAAACGAGCAACACTAAAAAGAGACAAACACCTTAATCTATAGGATTTACCCTACGAGAGAATGAGATAGACTAATCGGCGATCTCTTTGTGCGGTGTTTCGTAGCCTATTGGCCTCCTCTATGTGCGGCGCTTCGTAGAATAAATTGAACAAATAATTTTTAAACTTAGTAACAATGTTATAATAAATAAACCCTATCTACAATTATTATTCTACTCCCGATACTCTGCTTTCGTCTCATTCTCTCGAAATTTAGTTTTCTAAAAGTTTCACTTTTACACACATGCTATTTTTTTTATTCTACTCAGTTGGGACACATGTTCATGTTATGCGCCCTACATATGACTCTTTTGCATTTCATGGAAAAGTTTTTTGTCATTTTTCTTGACTTGGATGGACAAAAAGCACATATTTTTCTTGAATTGTTGCCGCTTCAGGAACACATTCAACTAGCCAGATACTTTTTGTGAGCTCTTTAATTTCATACATATTAACCCTAAAATACTAAACAATCGTACATTTTACGACACTCTTGCTATGAGTCAACATTCAAAGACACCCGACCACAATGACAGTGCGTGGCAAACTGACGGAACAAATTAGGAAGGTACTGTGAAGCGGGGGCCGCGGGAATGAAGCGAACATTATTTTTTCCAGGAATTGTCATTTTGTCGTCGTAAATTTTACGATATTTTAGTTTTCTAGGGTTAAAGTAACAAAAAGTTACCAACGCCTCGTTACATGTTACCAGACCGCCTGTGAGCTCTGCGGACTGCGGGGTTAGTATTAACATTTTCATTGTTATTTTGAAATAATGACGGCCTTGTGGGAAAGTTAAACATCGACACAACTCGTGTTTCACGGACCTAATTATATTATGTTTGTATGGTGTAGGAACCCTGTACATTGTAGGGACTTAAATACAGTCTGTTCCGTGTCGGTAAAAGAGGTATTGTGGACTTGAAAAGGTATCTGAAGAGCGATTCTGTATCTTTTGTGGATACGGAATCGATTCCACGCGTAATTTCTTGTCAAATTTGTGTGATCGTCTATGGCTTGAAATTGCTTTTTTTATTGACTGATATGTCAGCTGTCTGACGTATTTCAACTAGTTTAAAACACGAAATAATTGATTATTTATTTTTGAAATATGTCGATAATATAGATTATACTAGCTGACCCGGCGAACTTCGTACCGCCTCAGAATCAATAACAAGTTGTGTTAACTTATTAACTGAATAAATTTTGTTTTTTGTCAAGTTAAAAATTACACAATGAAGCAATTATCGATGCGCAACTTTCCGTTTTTGTTTTTGTCAGTATCAGAGATGGCGTTGTGTACGGGTTTGATTTTTGTGATATTCTTACTTTTCCCACTTGGGCCATCCATAAATTACGTCACACGAATTTCATGATTTTTTTACCCCCCCCCCCTCTCCACAGATACAGAATCGCATGGCTGGTATCTGCATAACATAACAATATGTTATGAGAATACAACACGAGAGACCCAACTGCCCACAACCGTCTGGAGTACGTAGTATATAGACATTAAAAATTGGGTATATTGTGAGGATGAAGGTGGTGGGGAGGGGAAGGAGATAAGGAAGAGGGGGTGGGTAAGTACCTGACTATTCAGATCATGTTACAACCAACACCTCTGCCATAGGTCATCCCAAGTGGTTCGTTATGTTTGGTGATTTAGCAGGTGTGCCCGAGTTCATGGTGTGAGATTTTGGCAGCGGATGCGCCTGCCCACTTAATGCGTGGCAGTCAGTGGGAGGGATGGATTCATACATCCTTCGCTACAGGACCCACTGACTGCCAGATTCCTATCTACTTGGATAACATTGTCCTTTTTAGAACTTCCTCTCTTCCTTTCTTTAAAAACACCTCCACACAGCATCTCCAAAGATGATACAGGCCCTTAAGGAAAATATTTTCATCAGGGTCTCCTGTGACGAACTAGTGTAATTTTTTTTTTAAAGTCACCTTATTTATTGTACCTAAGTATAATATTTAATCGTTACCTCTTTTTCTATAACTAATTCGTTCTAAACTAATTTGAACACGGAACTCAAGATTATTAAATTGCCAATTCTGGAAAACTCATCCAACTAACTAATGATTGAGTTAACAATGGCAAATTATAAAATATTACTCAGATTACACTATTAAATATAATCACCGTGCAGAAAGCATATCCGAATTAAAGCCAATCTCTTTACTCTTTTACCCTGTAATGAGAATGTATGTATGATTTATCTAAACCGTACCTAATAGCCCATTCGTACACAAATATATGTTTTAAATTGCTTGCTGAAAATATCACTTCATTAGTAGCTAGCTAGCAGGGACGTGCGTTCCGTTATGGATAAAGTATGAGTGAAGAGTTAAGAGGTTACGACAGGAAAATGATATCAATTTTAAACATATTTCAGGTAAAAAAGGCATAAAACCTAATAAATCAAGGAATTACATTAGGTAGGTACCTACTGGTTGTCAAAATCTGAAAATTTTAATGATTCTGGTGCATTTTTTACGTTAACTCCACACAGGAGACCCTGAGAAAAATATTTTCCCTCAGGGCCTATCATGTTTACGGATGCCGTGTGGAGGGTCTTTTTAGAAAAGAAAAGAGAAGAGGCTCTGGGAAGGAAAAATGTGCGAGGGGTGAATAGTAATCTGGAGGTCAGTGTGTCGAGGAGTAAGTATGAATCCATCCCTCTCACTGCGGCGCAAGGCGATGTTCCGAGAGAGTCCTGGAGACGTTAAAAGGTCTCACTAAACCAGTTTATCCGGATTCTGATCTGGAAGGTCTGCCTTCCATGCATTTGGTGAGCAGATTCATCCGCCGCCAAGATCCGGACAAACCTAAACCCCATGAAGCCAGGCACACTGCTAAATCACAAAAAGTAGCGAACCACTTGAAGTGCCCTATGGCAGAAGTGTTGGAATCCCTATAAATAGTTTCCGGGGTGGCGGAACCCATCCCTGCCTCCCAAATTGAGAATGTATTGCATATTATAAATCTACGCAATAAAATTCTTCGCTAGTTGTATATACCTATTTGCATAGCTTTATATAACATACCCTTCTTCTTTTTATTAAAAAACATCAACTAGCCCATGTTTTCCTGCTCATCTGAATAATGAAAATGTTGTGTTTTTGTTTGTTTTGGTTTTTAATAAAAAATAAAACTATAGCTTGAGATTCATAACTTAGCAGGCAACCAAAAGAGGAAAGAACGAACAATTTTTTAAATCCGTAGATAAAATTATATATAAAACTAAACTAGCGACGCCTCCGAGCGCAGTATACTGTGTCGATCTTCAGATTTGAGTCCAGAGTCCCGATGCACTTTCGATATTGGTCAGTTAATTGATCGTATTATAATTTTACAAAAAAATTATGGCACGATCAATAATAAATGTAACCGCACGCCATTGCAGCCAGGCATGCATTGTTCTATTATATAACGTAGTAAACCACGCAACACCCGCTGCCTTGATATAGATTTTCTAAATCTGTGATACGATTCACGTAGCTAGAAGACGAGAGACGAGAGACGAGAGACGAGAGACGAGAGACGCAAACAGTCCCTCCAATCAACGGTCACCAGTCAACAGTTAAACGAGTTAGACCGTGACCTGAGCGTGCTGTCAAGGCTTACTACGAATAAATTACACCTGAGATCTTGCTCTTGGTAATTAACTTAGTTTTCGTGCATATTATTAAACAAAGAAAACTGTTTATTACGCTTGACTGGGATTTGAATTGAATTAATGTAAAAATGCGGCGTTGATCGTGTTTTAAAATAACAAACTCGCTTGTCTTAGGAATGAAGGGCGAATTGATGATGTATATTGTTGTATGATTGTTGCAGTTGCAAATAAAACACAATTGTTTTCACATGGGTATTTTAGATTGATATTTCATGGTCGTCCAACCCTTTTTCAGATACCTACCTACAACAAAATCTATCGTACGATTGATAACAATTAGACGCTTTTATAATTACCGTGACGATAGCAAAAAATGCAGCATTATAATGCTGCAGCTCTTTCTTACACAATAAATAATGGTGAGACAAAATAAGATATACACAAAATACGTGTGTCTATTTCTTCAAGTTACTACTTTTTTTCTTTGCAGGAATCAGATATGTCTAATCACGGTTCGGCCACGGCGAAGGGAATTGCGTTTCATTTGCTTTATACGTTTAAGAGAGATATATTAAAATGATTGTATGTTTCCTTTGGGGGGGGTGCAGACATACATTGACCGTTTGTCTCATTTTCGATTATTGTTATTTAGTGTGTAAGAAATAGCTGCAGTATTATATGTTTAAGAACAAAAGCAAAACCATCAGCGCATTTAAGTTTGACGTTTTTGAATTTTTGGAATTCAATAACACTTTAATATTTTCCTTGTTACCATATTCCATACTTTCAAAATTATCGTCACGGCTATTATTATTGTATGGGTCAAGAGAGACGGCACGGTGCGGTGTGTGAGACAGATGCAAGAAAATGATAACTCTTTTCCTTCGGACGAAACAGACCTACGTTCATTGTTGAAAGAGTTGAAAGAGTTGAAAGAGCTGCAGCATTATTGTGATAAGGAACGTGTGTTTAGTGCCTTTTTTGTGCCGTCACGGTACCGTAATCGTGGATCATCACGGTAATAATAAAAAAGCTCAATTTGTTAATTTTCTTTTGTACCATTGTTACGGACATAAAAATATGTCCTTCAAATCACAACTATGTGTATTTATTTTATTGTCAGGAGGAAACGTGCTATTTCTTATCATTATAACGATCTTATTATATTGGTAACTATTATTAAAAACTATTTTATTTGATTCGATTAGCGTAACTAAGTTGAAACCGACGCAAAAAAATGGCGGGTAAATGGAACTCTATAATATACATGTTGAAAATAAATTTCATTTGAATTTATTGGTTCTAAACACAGTTTTGGATAAAAAATCAATCATTTTTCCAAACGCCTGATTATTGTGTGCATTCTGCTGATAGTATTGATCTCCTTTAATTATTTTTAATATTTTTTACCATTAGGCACCCCATGATATATTTAATTAATCTTAATGTTATCAGAACTACAAGGCTTCCAAATAATATAAAACAAAGACAACGTTCAAAGTTCGTTGGGGTTTCTTTCCTTACCGCTCGTATCGATCCCATGCTCCCACTGCAAAAATGGGGTTCGTCCACAGAAAATTAATAAAAACTAGTACACCGCATTCCATCTCTAAACTCCAGTCCCCGTATCTACTACGTGAAAAGAAAAGGAATTATGAACCATTATACATAGTGTTATTCAAAAAATATAGCAAATAACGCAACAGAGTGCAATAACTTTTTATTTAATTTTTATAAGAAAAACTTTATTTAAATTACTTTTTTGAAGAGGAGAGGTCTGGGTTCAAGTCCCAGTTGCGACCATTGTGTTTTTTCTGTTTTTTCTGTGTCTTGTTCTCTTTCATATTTTCGTTTCGATTATTATTGTTTACTTATTCTAATATGATATATTTCACTGATGGGAATAACCTTCAAAAAAGTAATAAAAAGAAACTTTTTCTAATAAAAATTGAATATTCATTTAGACTTTTATAAAAAGTCAATTGTTCCATATAAAGAAATTCGGATATACCTATCCGAGACGCTATCCAGGTTACAAACCAATTCTTAGAATGATTGTTTCCAATGAAAAGGGTAGTTGCCCGTAATATGGAGAAAAATAATTAGTTGATAATGATGTTAATTCTAAAATTTGAAAATATGACGGTTTGACAGAAGGTGGCAATAGCGAAATTGGTTAACGCGCTCGTCCCGGTTAGACGGAGAGGTCTGGGTTCGAGTCCCAGTTGCGACCATTGTCTTTTTTCTGTGTCTTGTTCTCTTTCATATTTTCGTTTAGATTATTATTGTTAACTTATTCTAATATGAAAACTTTTTATTTATTACATGTAATAATTGTTAGCCTGAAACACTCATCGAAATTGAAAAAATCTCCCGAGAAAAGATACATGCCGCCGACGGGACTCGAACCCGCGTCCTTTTGATTTCCGGTCAACTGCTCTTATCCCCTGAGCTACGTCGGCTCATCTCCTGCCCGCCAAATAATTCAATATATAGTGTTTCATTCAACAATTACTGCTTATTACATTTTTCCACCTGCAAACCGGGAGATTTTTTCAATGTGATTGAGTGTTTCAGTGTAATAATTATTACTTATAATAATTGTTACCCTTTGTGCTATGCATATAAATCTTGTCTTAAACATTAGTTTATCGATTTCAAATAATAATTAACTTTTTATTTCTTGGAAATGGCTTTGGTCGACCTATAGATAAATAATGCATACTTTATGTGGGTAATAGTACCTATCTACTCGTACTTGATTTAAAAATTACAGTGCTATAAAAAATAAATATATCTGTGTTGTGATGTAATTTTTAGGTAGGTATTCACTAATCTACTCTGCATTACTACAGCAACATTAGTATTAATGACTTTGGTAGTTAGATATTTTCTTAATATCGCTGTTTGAAAATTCATGAATACTAAAAATTATTAAAAACATTGCCCGTTTTTAACTGGAGCAAACCGGAGCGCTGTTCATTTTCGAAAAACTCGACAACTCTATTGTTTTTGATAATTTAATTTATGACAAAACCCTTCTCACTGCCTTGATTAAAGCCTGAATTTTCCAATTCCACCGGCAATGTAATTTTGTGACAGTTAAATGAACATTATAAAGCTCCATAGCTCACAATGGAAAACATTCTTATGGAGTTTTGGCGTTGATTTTAAATATCGGATAGAAAAAGTTGTGTAAACTTCATATCGCCGGAGCTCGCCGTTTGAGAGATTTTGTTGATTCAGACAAAAAATCTGATTCAATGAAAATATTCCGGTAAATAAAATAGGTAGTTAAACAATAAGAGCTATTTCCTGTCTTGCGGCATTAAAAAATCTGAAAATAAAATTTCGTAACCCATATAACGAGTGTTCCGATTGATAAATTTATTGCATCAAAGCACTGATAATTAAAATAAAATATAATATATAGGTATTATTGCATTCTTTGCCCTTGAACGAGTAGAAATCTGATTTCAAGTTTACGTTTCTGGTTGCTGGTTGCTAGTTGCTAGTTTCTGTTGCCGGATGCGGATTTGATATTTACAACATTTTCATGCTTCGCAGTCATTAGCGTGGATTTAAATTGGACCATTTCCATTGTTGTAGAGATCAGAAAATATATATTACTATTTTAATTCGTGTATAACACAAGTAGGTTCTTTTGGATGGTTACATATTTTATGGTATAAATGTTCTATATATTTATATATCACATGGAGATGGTGACATTTCTTTTAGCATTTTTATAAAATTCCCGAATAGAGAGTGCGTTATAACTGAGCACAATAATAAAGGCGGGTAATTCTGTTGCTCCAATAATAGGCCACTTGCATGGATTTCATAACGACTTGGAAAAAATCGTGTGGATAAATTTTTTTACTAAGATTACGAAAATGTTAGTAAATTTTTTAAGAAATGTAGTTTTTTTTTTTTTAAATAAATACATCCATTATTTGAGCTCGTGACGTCACTACATTAAAATGTCCCGTCTCCGATTATGTTCCCTTAATTTTGTAAAATTCCACACCGATTAATTTTTTTTTAAATGGCAACACTGTGATTTCCGGCGAATTTTTGAATTTGCTTTTAACGTTCACTAGATTTATTGTTTGTTCTATGCGAACTTATCCTTTGGTTAGATTTTTTGATAAAGATGGCGTTGTTTTTACAGATTTTACGAAGAGAACCCCGTACAATAAATTTATTGCTATTCGTGTGGAAAACGTTCTTTTTTTAAATGATGTAATTATCGTTTTTTCGCACCCATAAAATTATTTCCCGTCTTTCCGGTTTATAAAAAATGGTCTGATTTTTCGGATTGAAATTTTCAAAAAATAACCAGGGTTTCAAAAATATGATTAAAAAAAAAAAAATACAGAATGTCTTAGAATATTTGTCTGAACCGGAAAATTTTTTAAAAAAATGTGATGCAAGTGGCCTATTGTAATTCATGTTTAAAAGTCAGCTCTACTGTGATATTTATTTACTTCGACTGGTAAGAATTTTGTCGGATTGGACGAAATGATTGTCATAAAAATAAGAATGATGTAACGAGTCATTTTGCTTTTGGAAATACCTTCCGTAATTAAAGTCAGTGACTTCCTTCATCTGAAGACAATGCCAACGGTCTGTTTGTTTTAATGGAATGTTACATAAATGTATGAACAATGCCACAGGCGACCTAGGACCTGGGGAAAACAACCATTATTTTGTAATACTTGCATTCGCCTAGTTTTTCCATTGAGCTACAGCAGCCTTCAGATTTCCATATTTATTGTATGTTTATGCATCAGAACCTACTTTTTGTTTTCAGTGGCGTGTTGTGTAGAAATTGTGTTAACATAAGTACAAATATTATGGAAAAGAAACTTTATTAAAAACATAACTTTTATATTTCGTCATCGTTTCCGATTGATTCTCTCTGGCAGTTATTCGTTTAAAATATCAAATGGTTTTGCGAATATTATACATAATATTAGAATCCCGGCTGTTGGAAGGCAGTGGGACTATGGCATCCCCAGTTTGTGTTATGTTGTCAGGAAATTAAGTAACATGGTAACTAGTAGTTCTGTGAATAGTAGTCCTCGCATTAAAAAAAATATGTTTCTAATTTTATCGTATTTAATAAGTCAAAACCGAAATCATAAGATTTGTAAGTAGATTTCAACTTAAATACCTACCTTCTTAATTACAAACCATACATATTTTAGGTAATATTTAAAATAAATAAGGAATTAAACAATTTGTTAAAAGAAATGTCACCATATTTCAATGAGAATCCTATTTTCTAACTTTCTTCGGTCCGGTAGGTAGGTACTATATTATTGATTATTCCGTCAGTTCGTTGTAGAACCACGTTCATGCGAACTCTGGCGGGACAAAAAGGTAGTATCCAATGCGCCTATATACATAAGAAACAAATTTACATGCAGAGTAAATGCCAAATGGTCGAGTTAAAACAGAACTTCGCTACGCTCAGTCAACAACATTTTTTGGTTTTCTCAATAAAATAAAATAAAATCTTGGTCTCCATTTTATCAAAACTATCATATTTGGAATATAGGCCCATGGATTATTGGAATGCCTTTACACTAACTTTGCACACGTCATTCATACAGCAATAACACAATGGACTTATTTTGGTTTAACACGATTGTCCATTTTGACCAAAGGCAATTAATATCTCACGTAAGTCGAAAAGGAAATGTTTACAAAAGGTTCATTGTCAGTTCAATTCGACATGCTATAAATTCCTCCACAACGAAGTAAACAAACTATAGCAATTATTTTATTATACAAACAAAAATTTAAAACAGAACAACCAATTTTACCTCAAAATACCACTTCACCACGACTTTACCCAAATATTTTTTTTTTTTGATTGCCCAACATTTTCTTGAGCCTACCAATTCTTTTTCAGGTCTTCTCTGAATATTTACTTGTGCCTACAAATTCTGTTTCAGGTCTTCTCTAAATATTTTCTTGTGCCTACCAATTCTGTTTCAGGCCTTCTCTAAATATTTTCTTGTGCCTACCAATTCTGTTTCAGGCCTTCTCTAAATATTTTCTTGTGCCTTCCAATTCTGTTTCGGGTGTTCTCTAAATATTTTCTTGTGCCTACCAATTCTGTTTCAGGTCTTCACTAAATATTTTCTTGTGCCTTCCAATTCTGTTTCGGGTGTTCTCTAAATATTTTCTTGTGCCTACCAATTCTGTTTCAGGTCTTCTCTAAATATTTTCTTGTGCCTACCAATTCTTTTTCAGGCCTTCTCTAAATATTTTCTTGTGCCTACCAATTCTGTTTCAGGCCTTCTCTAAATATTTTCTTGTGCCTTCCAATTCTGTTTCGGGTGTTCTCTAAATATTTTCTTGTGCCTACCAATTCTGTTTCAGGTCTTCTCTAAATATTTTCTTGTGCCTACCAATTCTTTTTCAGGCCTTCTCTAAATATTTTCTTGTGCCTACCAATTCTGTTTCAGGCCTTCTCTAAATATTTTCTTGTGCCTACCAATTCTGTTTCAGGCCTTCTCTAAATATTTTCTTGTGCCTACCAATTTTTTTTCAGGTCTTCTCTAAATATTTTCTTGTGCCTTCCAATTCTGTTTCGGGTGTTCTCTAAATATTTTCTTGTGCCTACCAATTCTGTTTCAGGTCTTCTCTAAATATTTTCTTGTGCCTACCAATTCTTTTTCAGGCCTTCTCTAAATATTTTCTTGTGCCTACCAATTCTGTTTCAGGTCTTCTCTAAATATTTTCTTGTGCCTACCAATTCTTTTTCAGGCCTTCTCTAAATATTTTCTTGTGCCTACCAATTCTGTTTCAGGTCTTCTCTAAATATTTTCTTGTGCCTACCAATTCTTTTTCAGGCCTTCTCTAAATATTTTCTTGTGCCTACCAATTCTGTTTCAGGTCTTCTCTAAATATTTTCTTGTGCCTACCAATTCTTTTTCAGGCCTTCTCTAAATATTTTCTTGTGCCTACCAATTCTGTTTCAGGCCTTCTCTAAATATTTTCTTGTGCCTTCCAATTCTGTTTCGGGTGTTCTCTAAATATTTTCTTGTGCCTACCAATTCTGTTTCAGGTCTTCTCTAAATATTTTCTTGTGCCTACCAATTCTTTTTCAGGCCTTCTCCAAATATTTTCTTGTGCCTACCAATTCTGTTTCAGGCCTTCTCTAAATATTTTCTTGTGCCTACCAATTCTGTTTCAGGCCTTTTCTAAATATTTTCTTGTGCCTACCAATTTTTTTTCAGGTCTTCTCTAAATATTTTCTTGTGCCTTCCAATTCTGTTTCGGGTGTTCTCTAAATATTTTCTTGTGCCTACCAATTCTGTTTCAGGTCTTCTCTAAATATTTTCTTGTGCCTACCAATTCTTTTTCAGGCCTTCTCTAAATATTTTCTTGTGCCTACCAATTCTGTTTCAGGTCTTCTCTCAATATTTTTAGAATAAGCTGAACTCAGGGCAACTTCACGGGTTCAAGTTAGAATTTGTATAGAAACTTACGTTTCATGTAAAATGAGTTTTATCTAAGTACGAGGGTTTCATAGTCAGGGACAAATCATCCCTTGTACTGTACAGAGATGGATGCTGGTCGGAAAATGATATTAGGGATAAAGGGAAAGAAAGCTTATAAACTTATTATCCGACAGGAACACGGGACATTGTGTTTCTAGAGGAGAACATTGAATGACAACTTTTTAAACACCAAACTAAATGTAATACAGAGGTTCATTTACTCGGTTTTCCAGACAAAATTTTAGATGACTGGTTTTCTATCTTCATGTTATATCAACCGACCATTCTTATTCATGGGCTTAACTGGGGTTATACTTTTAATTTATCCATTCAAATAAATATAGTAATTAAAATACCTACTTCTTTTTAGTTACTTATATTTTTCTTCTCAATTTGGGCGACTATAGAGTAAATCCTCAGCGGAAATGTTGATTAATTCAAATACTTTATAATAAATAAACCAAACCTAAGCCCATGTTGAAGGCTACTTTAGTTACTAGCCAATAATTTAGCCTGATTAATAAAAAGCGTGACGTCTATCAAATTAGTAAAAAAATACTACTTGTTTTGAACTATTTTGTAAAATTAAGATACATAAGCAATATGTATAATAAATTTAAAAAAATATATATAGGTACAATGTACCTGGTACAAACTTATATCCCGTAGGTGATATAAGTATGTACCAGGTACAAAAAAAAGTACAAGTACAGGTAAAAAGTACAAAGTACTTTTTTTCTTTTCCTTTTGCTTATGTCAACTATTTGCAAGGTATAAAATTATGACTATTTTGGCAATTTCTTTATATTTTTTGTAATACAATCATATTTTCCTTTCTTTCAGTTTTCGCATACAGTGAAGAGATCACAATTTCATCCAATGGAAACACCCCGGTGAGAAAAATGATCTCAATCGACAGGAAAAGCATCGAAGTCGGGGGATTTGTGCCGATAATTCCCTACAAACAAGCGCAGAAGGGTTCTGTTACAAATGAAAAATACTCCACAACAGAACGAAATTACTTGAACAATTCGAAGCTGCCAGTCAATGAGAGGTATCGAAGACTGATCCCTTACATGACATTCTATTTGGCAAATGATTTTAATAATCCCCAAACTGAAAGCTATTCTCCAAAAGACCAACAGAGGGTTACGGTCCCAAGCAATGGGAAACTAGCCACTGCGCATTATAATAGCATTCCTCGCTACCAGGGAAACAGACTCTCACATTTTAATATCGCGTCAGCTTATCCTAATAAAATATTACAAGACTTCTATCCACAGAAGCCAATAAATAACAATAATAAATATAATCAGAATCAGCAATATTACTCCCAAAATCATCAAGCTCCGATGCAAGGAATAATGCAACCTCCTCCAAAACAAAACTACCAGTTTGACTATCAACCGATTCCGGTTCCCGTGAAGTACAACCAGTTGAATTATTATAAATCGACAGAACCGCCGCAAGCTCACCTTCAGTATTACGTCAACCCTGAAACCGCACGTCCTAAGCCACAACAATTCAAACTGGTCCCGTACGAGCAAACTCCTCCCCTACAAATTCCAGACCCCATCAATAATGAAGATTACTTTGTGCCTAAAGTTAACCCCTATACTGTCAAGTCCGTTCAAGCGCCGGTACAAGAGAAAAACAACTATCAGCAACAATACTACCAACAACCAATATCTGACGAAGAATACTATAATAGAAACGAACAGAAAGAACAAAATGAAGTTTATAGTTATTCTCCGGCCACACAAGATCAGAGCGGGAGAATCAATCAAAACAGTCAAAGCAATCAATTTTCTTACCAGCCGGTTAAAAATTACAGTTTTAAAAAGCCTTCTAATAACTTTGTTAATCCCGTCGCCGAGTCGGGATTTAAACCAATGGTCAATAAAGGTATCTCAACTCAACAGCCAAAATTAGTCTACGTTACATCAACTTCTAAACCTTACACACCTATCGAAACTGACAATCAATATTATGATGACTATGATGTAAGCACGCAGAAACCAAAAGTTCAATACAAAGCAAGACCTACAAAGAGACCTGTGGCCTATACAGAATATCCAGAAGAATATGCTGATGTTTCACCCAATCTGAATTACGAATCACAAAAACAAGATACACATGAAGAAAATAACCTTGCCAAAATTTTAAAAACACTTCAAAATTCGCATTCACTCCCTCAGACTCTAACGACCGATAATATTGACTCATCCATTAAAACTCTTGTGCAGATATTGAATAATTTAAAAAATAATCCAAATTATGTCAGTAGCTCCTCGGCTCCTGTCATTAGTTCCCCGAGGCCATTTAAAGTAGCTGCCAAACCGCAGTCAAATAAGGATCAAAACTATGTTGACCGGCCACGGTACAGTTCTAAAATAAGGCCGGGAAGCAATACTGTTGCGGTCCCAATCCGAAAACCGGTGCCTACACATGAATATCCTCCACAAGATTTGGAAAAAGGTAAATTAAACATTGGTTTCTTCTTCTTCATAAACCTTCTAGTATTCTGATTTGGACATCGGCCTTCCTCAAGTCTTCCAATTTGAAGATTTCTTGGTGTCTGGAAGCTAGTTGTTCTCTTTGGGTTATCAGTCATCAGACATCTGCTTGTGTTTCACAATCAAGGAAGCTATTCTATGCACATTATACTTATTACATAAATACCTACCTGGCATTATCCTGAATAATGAATTATAAATTTCTTCATCAATAATTACAAAATCACTTTGTGGCATCATTTTAATTAAATGAAAATAATATACTTCGTATCCTGGTGATGTAACCTTTGGTTCTGAAACACATGGATATTTTTTAAAATTAAATAGTAGTTAAATCATTTCTCTAAATTTAACTAGCTATTCTGGGTAAACCACACATAGTAGTTTATGGAGTACTTTTACAAATATACAAACACATTATCTGGTAAGACACACAATTTACAAAAATATCATTGCAAAAAACAAGTAGGTTATGACAAATATTGAATCAGTTGCGAACAGCGAGAATTTTGCAGCGGCATACTAACAGTTAAACGAAGTTTATTATTTTCATTTAATTATAAATTTCAGTCACTTCAAATACATAATGCAAATAATACATAAATAGTATATATGTAATAATGTATTTACTACAGGTAGAACACGTTTTGGTGGATCAAAAAAGCCTTGTGTAGAAAAATGGAACCATTTCAAAATGTCTCTGCTTAATACTTATTTTAGATCATCCGAGAATACAAGGCTTAGGCAGCCACCAAGATTACCTGGCTGAAGAGAATGAGCTGGGAGGAACACCCGGAAAGCCTGGAAAGGACTATCCCATCCTGTCAGTCATCCCTCCCACCAGATTTGACTGCAAAACGCAGCGATACAAAGGATTCTTTGGAGATCCTGAAACTAATTGCCAGGTAAGAACTTTGTTGAGGTCTCAATATATCTGTATCCAGATGTCCCCACCTCGCACTGCCTCCAATATCACATAGGAAAGGCTGTGATCCAACAGGTTTACATCAAATGAGAGGAAAATAGAATAGATATTTTTTTTGTTGTAAAAACATTGTTGTAGAAGCTGCATGATGCTAGTGCTTAGAGCAAGGTTGGCCAACCCGTGGCGTCCTGGATGTTTACTTGTGGCCCGCGGAGCATATGCACACTTTTTTTATTTCTTTTAGTGTACTTAAAACCGGATTTCTCAAAAATAAACCTATCTCGACAAACTATTTCTAGGCGTGTCAACGACATTGGAAAACATTTTGAAGATAACTTGAAAAATCGAGCATCTAAGTTCATATTTTATACTCTAGCATTGGATGAAAGCACAGACCTAAGAGATACTGCCAAAGTGGCGATTTTTATCAGAGGTGTTGTTGTCCATTTTAACAAAATAGAAGAATTAGGGGCACTGTATCTACTTAAGGACACTACTTACTCACGAGATTTGTTCGGAGCTGTTTCATCGACATTGAATCGCTTTTCGTTACAACTCAACAACCTATTGGGCTTAACAACAATGGTGCTCCAGCAATGGTAGGGAAACACGAATAAAAATGATTGAAAACGAGGCCTGCAAAGTTGGTAGGTACTCTGTAGTCGGATGCTAAAATTTCATTGTATTATTCATCAGGAGAATTTAAGTCCCTTAATTTGGATCATGTCATGAAGGTGGTCATCAAAACAGTGAACTTTATAAAGTCGAAGGGGTTGAATCACCGTCAGTTCCAAGAGTTTCTCAAGTCTTTGGATTCACAGTGTAATGACATTTATGCAGAGGTAAAATGGCTGACCCGTGCCAAAATGTTGAAAAGAGTGTTTTATTTGAAGCAAGAAATACAATCATTCTTCTTAAGCAAGTCAAAAAGTATCCCAGAATTTGAAGACAAGGAGTGGGTTAGCGACTTTAATTTCTGGTCGATATAGTTAGCCACCTAAATGTTGTTAATAATAGTCTACAAGGGAAAGATCAACTAATTAATAACATGTATGATCTTATTTCCGCATTCCAAATGAAACTTGGGCTTTGGGAACAACATTTAAGGACACAAATCTTCACTCACTTCCCTACATTGTTATTGCAGCCAGACGTCACACAAATGGCGGCGGATAAATATGCTTCGTTGATATCCGACTTGAACCTGGAATTTCAAAACCGAGTTCAAGATTTTAAAAAGCATTATGTGATCTTTGCTGCATTAATAGCAAAGCCATTCTGTTAAAGGAGAAATTCAATCATGTTGATTTGGAAGAGTTTTGCAAAACATATTTGGACAAGGAGAAATATCCTGCATTTTACAAACATGGACTATCGATGATTTCATAATTTGGAAACACTTACAAGTGTGAACAGCTTTTTAGTCGAATGAAGCATATTAAATCTCAAATGAGAACACGAATCACTTATGAGCATTTGGAATCACTAATCAGCATTTGAATCACTTTTGCATGTGGCAACAACATCAATTGTTATCAACATTGATGCACTTAGTTCTAACAAAATCAAACGTCTCACCAAAATTTATTATATTATTATTATTTATTTATTATTTATTGTATTACCTAACTCTTATCTAATAAATGTGTTTAAATTTCATTTTTGTTATATCTTCTTAAAAAACAATATATTTCTTGTTTGCTTTGAATAATAAAAGATATTTTTTGTACGGCCCGGTAGGAAATCTGGCCCGGCTGCTGAAAACATTGGCCACCCATAGCTTAGACCAGGGGTCTTCAAATTACGGCCCGTGGGCCACATCCGGCCCGCCAGTGTCATCAATCCGGTCCGCGAAAAGCGAATTTAGCACTGAATTGGCCCTTGGAACTTACTGGAGTAATCAGTATGGCCCTAAGGCTGGAAAGTTAGGAGACCCCTGGCTAAGAGTAACAACTTTTCAAGAAAATTCTTTTTACAATAATAATTTACAGCACATTTTATTACCAACCTAAAATATATAGGTGGGCAATGATTTTTTTAGATATGAATTTTTGCTTTTCAGACCAAAAAATTGTATTGTAAATTGCATCTGGAAAACCGATGTGATATTTTTCTATCATTTAAAAAATGTTTATGAATAAACATAAACGCATTTAAAAATCTTAAAAATCAGATAAAATTGCAGCCCATTGAACACTTTTTTTATGTTAACTTCACACAGAAGGTTCTGAGGAAAATAATTTCTCTATTTCTCCTTTTTAATTTATAATCTTCTCCGTGATATATTGGTGTATAACCATTTTACAGAGAACATCAAAAAATAAATGAATAATTGTTTTGGAGGTAAAGGACCTTGCGGGGAATTTGAACATCTATTGTGGGTATTTTTTAACATAATACGATATGAATATTTTACCGAAGCCAGAATATTTTGAAGATATCAACATAGTCTCAAATATACCAGCACTGATGCATGAAGTAACATTTTAGATAAATAACTCCATAAATTTTCCGTCTGTTTATTACTTCCAAATTATTTGCTTTTTTATATTTCTTTTATATATTCAATAATTTTATTATTGAATATATAAAAGGAATACAGGGGCGGCGGTACGGCGATTAATTGTCTCCCTAAAACACCATAAATGTACTAAATTTTAACGATTATGTTTTTCAATAGGTATGGCATTACTGCGACCTTAACGGAGGTCAGGCCTCGTTCCTCTGCCCCAATGGGACGATTTTCAGCCAGGTGGCCCTCACCTGTGATTGGTGGTTCAACGTCAAGTGTGATTCAACAGCACAGTTGTATGTTTTGAACGAAAGACTATACAAGTTCATCCTTCCATATACGCCTAAGTTTCCAGAAGACTACAGCGGACCTTTGGTAGACAAGTAAGTTTGAACCACTTTCCTATTCAAATTTGGAATGTCAAATTTATTCCAGTGAAAAGAAGTTGTCAAAATTATATGTAACTACATAATATTAAGAATTCTTGGGTAAATTAATTATGGCCAACTTGGGCCAACTGCCGTTGGAAACCAATTGTTTCATAACTTTCTTCAATCTATCTAGAAATTAAATTAAATTGTTTTAATTGATGGGTTATTTTTGTAAAATAAGTTCAGAAAATTTGGCTTATAAAGCTAAAATATCTGAAAAGTATGGAAAAATTAAAGAAAAAAAATTACCTTGGGTTATTTGGACAGTTAATGTCAAAATTGGTTCTCTTTGGTTCTGGAACCAAAGGACATAGATTCAATAAAAAACATTTATGCAAGTCTTTCAAGAGTAGAAGATACTCTCAGTGTTGCCGTGGTGAGAAACCACCATCCAGAATCAAAACACTTCTTCAATTATTCTTAATAATTCACTTCCTATTACCTAGAGCCGTGGTCGTCAAACTGCGACCCGCGGCAGATATTTGTGTGGCCCGCACAAATATCTGCTGTTTTCTTTTTAAATATATTTTTTTGCATGTAGAATTATATTAACCTGCTTTTTTTCAAATATTTTGTGTACGTTTATGATTTTAAAACGTTGATTTTAATTGATTGACATTTGATTTTAAAACGCCCAGCTGGTTTTTGACCACATCCTAAGTCGATTTTGAACGCGCGCATAGTGTACGACATAGGTTCCCAACGTGAGCGATAACGCCACCCTGTGGGCATTTGAGACTTTCAGGGAGGCTGTAGAAGATCCAGAGAAAATTAGAGGGCGTTCAGATGGCACAGTGAGGGCGTGGGCAGGTAAAAAAAAAATGGTCTAAAAAAGACCAAAAAACACGCTAATCACGTACTAATAAAGCAAAGTAAACTTTAATATTGGTTAATTTTTATTATTGTAATGTAATCTTTTGCATTGTAATAATTTTTATCACGTATGCGAAAATTCACACATTTCAGTAGTTCGGGAAGTGGATGAAAATTGAATTTTTTTTTTTTTTTTAACTTTATTTATTCACATTTCTTTGTACATATAATGTATAATAGCAAATATTATAATTGAAAGATTCCATTACAGATCTACCAATTTGGGAGGCGGGTATAGGTACCGCCGCCCCGGGAACCCCGGGATTTATTTGATAACCAACACCTCTGCCATAGGTCACTCCAAGTGGTTCGCTACGTTTGGTGACTTAGCAGGGGTGCCCGGGTTTGCAACCAGCTGCGTGGCAGGCCGGATCGGGAGAGAGTTGTTGAGGGAGTCCCTTTGACTTCTCCAGCCGTACTCTCTTGGAACATCGCCTTGCACCGCAGTGGGAGGGTTGTATTTATACGTCCGTCACTCCTGGACACACTGACCTCCAGATTCCTACCCACCCCTAATACCATTTTCCTTCCCAGAACTTCCTTTCCTAAAAAAACCCTCCACGCAAGATGACATAGGCCCTGAGGGGAATTATTAAGCAACTTTTTAATTCTGAATGGTGGTCTTACACCAGGGCAATACTGAGCGTATCTTCCATTTTGGAACGTGCCACAAATATACTAAATATTATTTTAAATGAATAAATTGTGAAATAACACAAATTAATCAAATAAAATTTATTTGCCACGCCGGGGTTTGATCCCGCGACCTTCGGATTGCGAGTCAAGAGCCTTACTTAATAATGCTTATTTAAATTAATATTACTATTAAAATAGCTTTTTGCTAAAATTAGACTATACTTACGATTATAACAGATTCCAGAGGTATCACATAGTCTGATAAAACAAAATGTTTACTGCAAGTGTGAGAATTTTAGTTTATATTTATGTATTTTTAAGACACAAACCAGTTTCTTCTTAACTGTCCATCAATTAGAGACCTATGTCCAGATGTTCTCGAGGAACATAAAGGCAGAATAAAACATTGATCTATTTCAATTACCTACTATTATTATTAAACTTTTGCCATTGAATAGTAATAATGACTGACATGATACCCAAGTACACCTGCGCCAACGGCTGATTCAGGCGTTTTAGATTACTTTTGGAACTCTTTTGCAGTAATATGCAATTTTTTTTAATTTGGTGCAATATTATTGTGGTTTTCATATTTCGGCTTCTCTTTCAGATATCTGACGATCAAGTATAAGGAGTTAGAGGAAAAGATGCAGAAACAGAAAAAGGGTAAACAGAAAGAAGAGGAGGAGGATTATTAAACTTTTGCCATTGAATAGTAATAATGACTGACATGATACCCAAGTACACCTGCGCCAACGGCTGATTCAGGCGTTTTAGATTACTTTTGGAACTCTTTTGCAGTAATATGCAATTTTTTTTAATTTGGTGCAATATTATTGTGGTTTTCATATTTCGGCTTCTCTTTCAGATATCTGACGATCAAGTATAAGGAGTTAGAGGAAAAGATGCAGAAACAGAAAAAGGGTAAACAGAAAGAAGAGGAGGAGGAAGTTGAAGATGACGAAAATGATGAAACGGACTCAAGCAAGGAAACCAGCTCGGAAATGGAAACTGTAAAAGCGGAAATCATAGAAATAAATCCTAGCGGAATGAGTGGGGCAATAATGCCCATGACTTAAATAATTAAAAGGGACTTTTGAGAGTAATGTAAATTATTAATAAAAACAACGGAGCATTATATGATAGAGAAGTAATTCATATTGTATCTGCATATTTGCTTACAGAAATCAGTCTACACTTAATCTAATTATTGTGGATTAAATTTATTATGTGCCAGATGTACTTTAAACAATATTGACAGTTGAAGGAATATTTCAATTCTCCCTAGCTTATGATATTATAATCTCAATGTCATTGGGAGCAGAAAACAGTGCTTTAACGTATTATTCATTCCAAGCAGAAAGCGGTGTGAAAATTTCATGACGCTCACTGCGTGGAGTTTTTGATACTTCATACGCACAAATTATCTGCTTTGTAGTTAAGATTTTTTTAAATACGTTGTATCATTGCTTATCAGCTGCACTTACCAAAAACAGTCTTTATTGTATTATGTATCGTGTTATACACAATGTAAGATCCACAGCAACAGTTCTGTCGCAATTGGCTAAATTTGCACAATTCACAAACTTCCAGTGATAATAACGAGCTAACAAGAATCAAATATCGGTGTCATTTATAATCTTACTCATTTTCAATATTTTACCCATCCATAATATATTTGGCCTCTTCCTGGAAATGGAGTCGCCCTTGCCTTTTGTCAATATTTAGGAAAGAGCTAAGTTTTCCAACTTTCAGTATTTTTCATTATATAAGAGTTATTTACTATCTCTGTGTAATCTGCTTCGCTGTATCTGTGGGAGTAATAATATTATTTATTATTAATATTGCTAGAGAAACTTTGTTATTTTAGGTTATTTATTTTGTGTGCAATAGTATAAAATGTGATTGTTATTGTAATGAAGAACTAATTATTTTGGCTATTAGAATTAAGACGTAAAACAAAAATCTTCCAACAATTGGAAACAAAAATAATTATTTAAAAGTGCCAATGAATGTCTAAGCGTATTTTTTAGTTACTGACAGAAAAATATTATTCAAAATCTAGTCAACCCAAACTTTCTGTTTTCATAAGAAGGTTAAATTAGGTTCTCCGGAAATTATTTTCACTGTCAGTAACATATTGTTATAATTCATGTTAATGTTTATGATTTTTTTAAATAAACATATATAAACCACATAGTAAGATGAAGTTCAATTTATTTATACATAGCAGTATTTTAATACTTAATGGATGCCGGGGAATTTTTATAAAAAACAAAGTCAAATTCATATGAAGATCACAGTTTTATTTTTGTACAAAAATACACATTATTTACAAGTTGGGAAAAGAAAAAAAAATATGAGAGATTAATTTGCTTTTGATCATTTCCATCCACAGAACCAGTACTGGAATGGGTTTGCACAAGTAAATTGCAATCCCAATGATACAAACAAATATTCCAACCTATGGACGCCCACTGGGACCCACAAACTTGTGTTCACAATAATTTATTGTTGTCAGTCATAATATACGTATAACGTAGGAGGCGTATCTGAGTTATTAAAAATGATAAACTAATTGTGTAATTTTTTTATAAACGATACCTCAATAAAACTGAATGCTTCAAGTGTAAAAAAAAACTATTTAGTATGACTAAAGGTGAGATCTTGTTTAATATATTCATTCGGACATCGAGTTGTTCTAGCAGCGAATATGTTATGCATTTTTCTTAAGTAAATATTATTTATTTAAATAAACACCAATAAAAGACATGAAATTATTTTGTAGACATCAAAGTTTGAGACAGGTATTTTACAAGTATTTTAAATTTTAACATGAATCAAGAAACATTTAGGACATTGAGATGAAATACAACTACATATATTATTAATAGGATATAAAAAAAACTTCTTCATCAGTAGAGATCATAATAAATAACTTTGAATATTTCCAAGATCGAAATTTCTCATTCATTACATAATAAGCAAATATTTTACAACACATTAGCATTATTTCTTAAGCGCTTACACCAATATGTTAAAACATGTAACTTAAAATCTAGTTCTTATTGGTATATTGTAATAAAAGCATGGAGAATATAAAGTTAAGTATTTTTAGTGAAAATAGACAATATTTTATTTAACTGGGATAATGCTTGTTTTATTCAAGTAAATATAAAGCAGGGCGACATTATCATTTTGGGAAAAGGTTTGTTTATTTTTGTAGGTATTTACAACGTAACTTATGATGACAAAACTGTGTCAAGTGTCATTCACTTTTCAATGGTTATCATTTATCATTAACTTAACCATAATACAAGTGTCATTTTACTTATTGACTTATTTTAACTGGATTTTAACACCGATAACCGATTTAATGGAACCGAAAAATGAAATGTTCGATGTTGGGTAGGTACACGCGTTTTTTACACGTTATCTGAAAATCTTTTTATTGTGAATAAATTAATACAACTCCGGTTTCTTTTTTTACACATATGAAACCTGTCGAACATCCAGAATAATAACGGAACATCTTAGAATAATACTTACCTAGGAATTCAATAGAATATCTTATTAGATTTCCATAAAACGATAATTGTACAATATAATAACTCAAAAAATCGGTGCACTGTTCCGAGGATCTTTCTGAAAATTTAAAGCAAATCAACAGATTGAAATAGATATCGCTTCTAATTCGGAAAAAGAAAACATGACTGGTTTATTTATGAAGAAAACTATCCAAAACCACAACTTCCGTCAAAAAAGTGACAGTTGAAATCATAGATAAATATTGTAATTAAATGTGTTACAATGTTGCTACCTCTAATATTTTGTAAATATGAATTCTTCTGCAAGTACCAACCCAGCTCATATGAAATTTAAAAAAGTGAAACCGGCGGCAATCCACCCAGAAAATTATGATTTCTTCTATTTTAAAATGAATTATCGTTATATAAAAAGCCAGAAAACTTCATTCAAATGTTTTGATTATTTCACAGAAAAATTATCACAATTAAAGCCGGGTACAGAGCATGTACTACTCGCATCTGTTTCCGGCATGAACGCAGCGAACGTAGCTCAGTCTGCAGAGAACACTTCGCGCTTACATTCCTCAATTGTTCGCACGCGTTCTGCAGTATAGACACGAATAACCCGTCCACACTGCGCGCCCCTTTGTGTTCGGCAAAAAAACCAACACTTTGTGGATTGCAGCACGCACGAGTTGAAATGCTCTGTTCGAGCGCGTAGTGTGCACGGTACGTGCGAGCAAGGCGTTCACATAGGAGATCTGTTACATTGCAACAATGTGGACAGCAAATTCTTTCATTGCGTGTTACATCGCATGTTACGTTACAGCAATCTGTACCCGGCTTTAGATTGCCTTTGCCCTTGTATTTAGAAATAAAAAGTTTAGATTGGTGTATTTTTACCAGCCCTGTTAGAAATATTCCTGTCTTTTGGTATAAAATCATACACAATTAAGGAAAACAGAACAGCTTATCGTCATTCTTCAATATTTGATCTGATTTCAGATTATTACTTTAGAAGAGTTTAAAAGAAAACACTTACCTCTTGCCATTAATCAGCCCTTGTAGACGAAAAATTATTTTAGTTTGTACCAAACAGCATCCTATAGGTACTATTTTTAAACTTACCTCCCTAAACTATTTGTCAGCAGTGTGATGTAAACGCCCGAAGACCTAGAAAGCTGTTTTCCAAATGTTGAAGCATGCATGGGGCAGGAGGCAGGAGGCTGGAGCCCAAGCTTTACTATGCCGCCTTAATAAAATTGGTTTGAAAATGCTCACTTTTACACACCTTTTTACACACCTTTTACAACAGTTGTCAACTTAACTAAGTAGCATTTCAAGACCCCTTTGAAAAGTCATTAAAAGTAATGAAAAAAAAAATTAATAGGCCATAATCTAACCTAACATAGCCTATTTAACCAATTTTTTCTATCACTTTTAGTGATTTTTCACAGGTGTTGAAGTTGTATGTTGTGGAGTCATCCAGTCACCTTTACAAACATCAATTAATCAAGTGTTTGACCTTTATCTTCCGGAGTTGAACTTACATAATACCCAATTTGCATATGCTGGTGATGGTATACGGTTCAGAATCTCTATATGAAATATGATTACATAACAAAATTCCATTTAATAATATTAACAAAGTAAAACGACCCATACAAGCTTCTAAGCAGTGTACTGGGACATATGTATTGGGCATTATATATATTGTTATACATACATACCTTGAAGAGTGGAATCGACAAAAAAACTTGTATAATATTGTTTATCCAGAAGAGTGTGATCACCAGGAGTACTGCATTCAATCCAGCAGATTCAACAAAACAATAATTAGCGCTGTTTAGCCAAAGTGATTTGACGGGACAAAACATCACATTTCCAAAATCCATCATTTTACACATTCAAAATGTTCTCATTGTACAATAAATATATTTTTATATATTACAATATTTGCACATAAGATAATATTACATTTCATTTTTTTAAATAATTTTAATAATATATCCTGAAATGAGTAAATATAGGATAGTTAAAATATATAATTACATCAATAAATTGGAGATCAAAATTCAAGTACAACATCCTTTCCGATAAATATTAATTAAAAATCTAGTTTCCTAGCTTAATTGACTCATCTTCAGAAAAAAAAAACCTTCTGTTGAACGTTTGGACCATATTCAAATGAATAAACCTTAAAAGTTTCCATAATAATTAAATTTAAAATAGTTTTCAAACGAACTCGCCACTTACGATAGCAATGCGTATAATTTGGCCAATAATATTCAATATGTAAATTTAGTTTAAATTAGTAATATTGGCGCTACCATTCCTTCATGACGCTCAGTCAGTTACAATTTAATCCAAAAAAAATATTTCACAGCCGACATCGCAATATCACGTTAATACGACTCTTCATCGCTCCTCAAGAAAGTCTGTTAATATTACAAATATATTTAGCTTTTTAAAACACAACCATAACTTGTGCTCGTAGCACGAGAAAAAAGTTCTCATAAGAAAAATTATGGAAAGCACGCTTCCCTTCAATCTCATTGAATTGGAAATGTGTCTCAATTTGATATCACTACGTCTAAGTACATTGAAATCAACATCTTGTAAATAAATCTTTACTTATAAATATTTCAAATCTTAAATTTCAGGGAGTAAAATAATAATTGCAGTCAATGTCACAATGAATAGAGACTAGTGCATTCATCGCAACCAAAATACCAAATGGTCAGGAAAGTTACACAAATTCATAACTATTTGTTGCTCCGAATTACAATTCAACAATAAATAATAAAATAACCACCTGCAATGTGGTTGAGATCTTTTAGAAACAAGCCAAAGAGTATTTATAATACTTGGAGCAAAACATTTCTTTTCATTTGCCACATTTGTATAATATTAATTCGGATTATATACATTGTTTTAGTCAGGTATTTACAAAAACAAACACCCATTCTCTTAGAATAGAGAAGTTACGTAATAAAAATTCTGATTGATTTCAAATATTAAAAAGGTAAAACATTCAACACTTACTGCATCGAGACAATATTTAAGAAATCTACAAAAACTGATGTATAAAATTGATTGAATATTTTTATAATATTTATGTTGGTGGGCCCAGAATGGCAATTACAACTGAATTTAGTTTACCTTATTTTACAACAGTCTAACTTGGTTTTGATAATAATTCATTAAAATAAATAAGGACAGGGTACATCCATCGACGATCTTGAAGAACAATGTCAGATGTGTTCAAAATTGAAAATGGTTTTGTTGACTTATTTTAATTTCCTTTTGCTGATTTAAAAGTCTGTATTTTCGGAATTTTGAATGAAATGTAAAATATCAAAAAAGTACTATGTATATTTGAATCTTTGAGTTCCAATATCCTCTCTAATGATTTTTTGTCGAAAATTAGGTGTGAATGCCATCTTCTGAGATTTCTAACCAGGAAAGTGATGCTGTCGTTGTTTAAATATCGACCTGAATTCCAAAATACTCTGTAATTGAGACAGCCAATCGGAGGTCAGCATTTCAACAAATTCAAAATGGTCACCAGTTTCTTTCCATACAAATTTTGGTCGTTTGGTTGATTTTGTCGTCCTTATTCTACTAATTTCTCAACAAAATAATGTCCAATTATCTAAAAATAGTGACTGAATTACCTTTCCAAAAAGGAAGTTAATTCGAAAACCAGAAACGTGGAAGAATAATTTAGAATGAAAAAAACAGTATATAAACATTTGAAAGTTTTACCTGAATTTCATTGAAGTTTCCAATGGCGTCTCATTTTTGTTTAAATATTTTTGAGCAAAATATATTTTCATAAAATTATGTTTCCAATATTTTTTCTAGACGAAGTGAAGTACGTCAACAATTCGTTTAAAAAAATTATGACATCGATTACAGTTAGAAAACCTCGGTTTCTACAAAAAATTGGTGATATCTCATAAAATCTTTCGGAAATTACACAACAAGAAACTTCTCATTTTGGCCTGATAATAGAATGCTTTTTAAGTTTTTAAAAACAATGCTCTGTTACCGTATATAAATAAACCGACTAACTAATATTTCTTTTCGACTGTTACTTTTTTAAAATATAATTGAAAAAAATTGTATCTTCTCTAATAAGTTGTGAATATTTATTTTTGTAATATAATATTTTTTATGTGATTTCAACCTTTTTACTTCCCTGCACAAAAAAGTACAGAAATACAAAAAAAAATTATATTATTTAATTATGTTCCAAAACCCTACGCGATTAAAAGTGAATTCCAAAATCCTCCCTAATGAAAATTAAAACAAATTTTTAAATATATAAACATTTAAATAGAAAATAACAATTGTATCAGGTTTATTACAGGATCGTGCTAATGTGTAAAAAATTTAAAAACTGGAATCATGAAAACTCAACAGCCCACACGTTTTTCTTGCCTTTATTGGTTTACTTGAAAGTAAGAAAATCCATTATGGATGGTATTAGAACTCAACAATTCATTTCTTGATATCAAAAATAGTAAAAATGCAAAAATGAAACTTTAAACTGCTCTACTGCAAACCACAAAATCGCACATCCGACATTGTACTTCAGGACCTATAATAACTAATGAGTGGATATATAACCAGATAATTTGATGTGATGCAACATTTTAGGCAGGGATTACAATTAAAATAAAGCCTATTTCCTCCGTTTTTAGCAGAAAGTAACTTGTTAATTAACACAGTAAATGCTATTGCTAGAACAGGCGACAAAGTATTATGATATTCAATCTTCGACCAAGTCTCTTTGCACTAACCCAACATTGATTTATTGAAAATACAAAATAGGTTCATACAAAGTGTGATGGGTCAAAATCCACAAATTGCCGTCTATAAAAATATTAAGCTGATGGCAAGTGTGGATGAAGATGTTATCAAAAATATATATTTAGGTACCTTGAGACAATGAATAATGAGATTTACGGGGGCTACATCGACAAAACCAAATTAGACTATACAATTTTGACACATATACATTTGTTACAATTCACTCGCACAAGATATTAAAAATATTAATATCCAGAAGCAAGGTTCATTCAATGAGATAATCTTAAATGTATTAATGTTGAATATAGCACCATGAATAAAATATAAGCTAACTATAATATTGAGTAAATAATAAAGGTAAATGACAAGAGTCAAACCCATAATGATCATGGTTCAATAGTTTTATACGTTAACATTAGAATGAGAACATTCAGACTGGTTTTACAATATGCGGGTATTCATATCGCGATATATAAACATACAAAGATCGCCACAAAAAAATTAATAAGGTTTTGCACATGGGAAAAAGTAGTGCGAAAAATACACAATTACAGCCCTATCTTGCAAAAGGCATCGTCAAAAGACTAAATATACACAATGAATGCTGAGCCCTCGAAAAGAACATGGGTTTAGTGTAGTTTTTTCAGAAGTTGTTCACAAATGTAATAATAGGAATAGACAGTAAAAATGTCCTGTTACTAATGTTTCCCATGTGCAGGTTGATAACAGTACAGAAATTGGGTGGCAGCGGTTGGTACTCAATGCTTGAGCAGCAGGCTGGCGTGCTTGATGCGCAGGTGGGAGCGCAGGGTATCGATGCGGCTGTACGTGGCCGGACAGTACGGACAGAAGGAGCGCTGCGAGGTGTGGCTGTGGAAGTGGTGCCACCTGTTGGACACCTCCTTGCCACATGACTTGCAGCGCCACAGAGACGAGCTGTCTGTCGTAGCAGTGAACATGCTGTGATAGGACAGAGTAGAGCTATTCATCTCTGCAATACCACACCAACACTTTAAATACCATCTCGCTCCATTATCTATTATATTATACATGACATGTACACTTTTATAGATGCAATACCAATGGACATAATATACAACTAAAGCATTGTTTTACAAAACTGATCTTTACATTTTAGCCTTTTATAAACTAGTGTTAATTATTTAAATTCTGTAATGCTGCTATCTTCCATAATTATTGTTTCATCGGGTGCATCTGAATGTAGGGAGCCGATGGCAACCTTCAATACACCTTCAGTTTTGTAAAATGTGCTTTGCAACAAAACAGAAATAATAGAGATAATATTGTATGTTGCTAATACATCAGGTGACGGTGGATAGACTTGTTAAACATTTACTTTGAAGACTTACAGACAGTAAGATGCATTGCTAGAGAGATTCATGCGGGAACACAACACTGTCGAGTGCGACATGCCGGGAATAGGGAGAGATGGTGGAAGTGGTCGGACACACAGAACATAGCCAGTCATTATTATAACATTATGACATGTAAGTACTAAAAAGCACTTCTTGTAAAGCATATTTAAAACATGTGACGGGGTTAAAAACATATAAGGCTACATGCAACAAACAAAAAACACACTTAAAATATACTGCAACAAATTTAAAAAAAAACTAAATTATTGAATACTATGCTTAAAAATTTATGAACATTGGTATGCTTTGGTTTTGGGAAATTTCAATTAGCAATGTCTGAAAGGTGTTATTTGTTGCAGTACTCTATTGGGCGCTGTTGATGCTCGTAATTGACTTTTGTGTTTCTGTAGAATCTCTATGAAATGTGCCTCCAAATTGAAGTGTTTATTTGCATGATAAATGTTTGCAGAAGACCCAATGAAAGCTCTGGATGATTGTCTAATGAAATGGACCTAACAAGCAATTATTAATTAGAAAAGCATAAACCGCAATCCAAACCGCATGTCTCCACAATTTGGTTCAACTCTTCAGATTTGGCACTATGAGATAATATTATTAATATTCAAGTTGAATATCATGTAGCGAGGAGATACGTCGACTTAATTAAATTAATAGAATAACTTAAATTGACCTTAACGTTATTACTTTATATATAAATCTACATAAATTTAAAAGAAACTGTAATTATTTGAATGTAGAAAAGATATTTTTGAATGAAAGCCAGTTCACCTACAGTAAAAATAATCCACGAAGGCTGAAGGTCCTATACCCAGATGAAAAGATCTGTGTCGTGGTAAGCAGTCATGTTTTGACCAAGTTCACAGAAACAGTGACTGCTGACATTGCAAAGCGTTACACTAAAGCTGTAACATATTATTAGAAAAAGCAAAAATGAATTTATGAAAACTTGAAGCATGTTAGTTACAATGCGGTTCCAACACATTTATGTAAAATAAATATTTTTTCAGTATATATGTACCTATTCAGTACATTGGGAAGATATTGTTATTGCATTATCCTAGTTCAACCTTAAAACTATGTAAAGAAGCTTAATGAAACTAATGTCTGATTTGTATCAGTTTTGTATATTTTATTAAACATTTTAAAGGAGAAAACAAAATGTAACACTGAATTATTTACAATAAACAAATTATATTATCTTGATTATTGTGAATCATCAAAAATACCTGTATTTTACATATTCAAATGTTATTTAACATTAAATGGAGATTTATACATGGAAATCAAATGATGAATTATTACAATTAATGTAAATGCGCGATGAAAGAGGATCATATCCAAGTACACAACTAAGATAGTCTTGAGTCGACTTTAGAAATTGTTTATCAAATGTGTTTATAATATATATTAGCTGCTCTGAATGTAAACATTGCAAAACAAGATAGATATCGTAATTAACATCATTTATATTATTCTGAAACACAAACCAAAATATTAAGCAGTGAGAAATAAAGTTGGCATAGCACACTCCTTATGTTGCTTATATCGTACAATCTAGCTCCGACTAAAACTTGTTAATAACTAAAAAGTTGACATAATTTGACTAAAAAGTAAACAGCCCTTATGTAGTGAACTATACATTATTATGTAGTCACCATGTTAGGCCTTGTAGAGTGACTTCAGATCTGATCTGAGAGGGAACATATAACTTGACTACCACTAGTGACGAACAGTGTAGTTTAAATAACTTGTATGCAACGAGACAACTTGCCAAGACACCGGGATTGGTCCAGAGGTGTACAAGTAACATTTACTCAAAACTTATTAAGTATCTCTCTTATCTTTTTAGGCAGCAGGCAGTAGGTAGTAGGCACCTCCCAACTCCACACCTAATTAATCTACATTGGAATCAACTCAACCAAAATTATACATTTCAATTGTTACATTTTCTCTCATTTTCCACTGAATAAATTGATTATAATAATACATTATACTTATGTAGTTCTTCCACATCTTACTGATAATTCTTTTAAATTGTTAGAGAACTTGGGTCAACCAAGTAAAGAAAAAAAAAACAATTTTAAAGATTCAAAAAATGATTATTATCGAACATGTCATGTTTTCTTTATAAGAATTTAAAGCGAAAACTTCAAAAAGCACCTTAGAAAAAATCAAATGAATCGTCTTTCAAAGACTTTTTTATGATTTAATTTAATTATTAATTATAAGCCAAATTGGGTAATATTAAAATTCCATCAAAACATTACAAGAATCTCATTCCTGTTGCTTTCCATCCAATCAATATACGTAAGATCACAATTCAATCATTCCTTTTCATCAACAATCTTTGTTAATATAGTTATTAAAAAAATATGATTTTTGGACAAATATTTTATCAAATAGATATAATATCATCCTTAAGTGTTTTTTAACATTCTTTTCAAAAAACTTCAGTCCATTCGATGAAACTACAAGTTTCACGTCGTTTTCCTAGTCTACAAACAACACACGTTTAAGTGGGATTTTATCCTTTGCTGTAGAGAGAATAATTGTACATTATTATATTCCTTGGCCAGAGCTCTAGTTCGTTAAAACTAGAAGAATTACATCTACAAATATTGTACTCTGGCAAGGTGAAATGACATTACAATGCCTAGTGCAAATTTAAAATAGAAATTGTCATCTCTCAATAGTGGTTACTTTCAGGCACATTCCACAGACATTGAATGAACAGTTAGTTACAGTTACAGTAAAGACCCTGACTGAGCTCATTGACTGTATACTGTACAGTCTACAGTGTCTACACCAAGCACCAGCGCTAGCAATACGTATTCACCTCTGCCTGTAATATTACTAACAAACTATTGGTACAATTCATTCCTAACATTGGTTGGCAGACCTGTTGGACATTTCTGTGGGTGAATGGGGTGAATGGGGTGATTGTAGCCATGGTGGGAGGGTAACAGAAAGAGGTTATCCACAAAGAGGGGAGGGGGTTCTACAGAATCTCACACTCGGAACTGAAATGATTTTCTCAAATAATAAAGAAAAAAACAATAAGTTTGTAACATACCACAATTTAATGTAAATTAGTAATAAATACACAAGATAAATGCAGGCATGAGGGCGGGCCGTAACTAGAGCTCTACAAGAACTAGAAGTAGGGCCCGCTCTCCAATAAAATATAAATAAACTTAAAATGGGGGTAAATAACGTAACAGAATGGACTTGCTCCAGATGTAACCAACGTACAACGTATATAAATAGCTATAATATACATAATAATGCTGAGGTATGGAAATTTCATATTATCTTTGTCACTTAACTAGTAGCTTCAACCATAACCCAATGTTTTACAAACTAAAATTACTTATGAGAAAAACAAATCAGGTAGACGCAATGATAAATTGTTAAGATAACATTTAGTTTGGTTAAAAATTAAATAACTAGTAATATTGCACAGAGTATGTATCAATGGATGATATATATAGATATATCATAGCCCTCCTTAATGATTCAAGTCAACATATTCCAACAATAACTATCTACACACAGTCAGGCCATGGCAACAGATGGCCCGCCGCAGTCACCAACCACAATCACCAGTCACGGCAACCTCTACTACCGTGGCTGCCCGGGCCCTGTCTTCATCCTTAGGCTGTAGCACCATTCCAATATATCACATTTTGATTACCGTACCACCCTAAATTTAGCTAAACGTTTAACAGAATTTAATATAATATTAATCTAGGTTAGTCCCCATCGCATAATGCCATATTCAATAATGCCATTCAAGTTGAAGACGTGTTCATGAAGCTATACATAACTCTAATTAGGTAATTATATGAACACAATCATTCAGAGTGTAAACAAACCATAAAGCTGCTTCAATCAATGTAGAACTCCCTATTCCTACATTTTATTTTAATTCAAATATAATATATTAGAATTCACATAAAAAATCAACACTAATAAAATTTTATAGATAAATAAAAAAAGTTTAAATATGACAATAAAATTTCACTCTAAATATAAAAACAATCTCCGTAAATAGTTACATTTGTATAAAAAATTTCTATGATTTATCAATATCCATTACATCACATTGGTCGCATGGGTCAGGCGACTGGAGTCAGTCCAGAGCGTGCTGCAGTGGAGAGGCCAGCAGCGGGGGCTCGAACTTGCGCGTGTCGGGGTTGTAGGCGGGGTGCTTGAACTTGCAGTGAGTACGCAGGTTATCACTGCGCGTGTAGGTGGCTCGGCACAGCGGGCACTCAAAGCGGCCCGGGAAGTGCACGTGGTAGTGGTTGCGGATGTGCGTCACCACCTTGCCGCACAGCTTGCAGCGGTGCAGGTTCAGGGCCCCCGCCACGCGCTCAAACGTCAGCCGCATGTGCCACCCCTTGGAGCCTGCAACAACCACCGCACTCCTCACTCTCTGTACTCACCTCCCTCTCGCATCCATCCACATCAAGCTCTCAATGAATACATGCCAACGCCAACTTCTCTGTGAACCTTCCTTTTTGTGACCCCCTCCTCTCCTGCCACTCCCTATTTACATTGCATGAACCTGAATCTACACATTGCATTGCCAGGTGAAAGCGTTAGTTAATAACAACGGCAAGGGCGAGGGTTATTCTTGTGAGATATTATTATTGTCAGTGGGATAGTTGGACGGCGGATGGCGGATGGCGGACGGCAGATTGCTGGATGGATAAGGGAACACACCTCAGAAATGTATTCACAAGAGTCTGGGACTTGCTTTTCTAGCTGATATTATTTATATAACCACATCATCAGGAATGACTTATTATCAATAGTGTTATGATTGAACATATTTATAAAATTTTGCATATTATCTCTGATACAGCACTGTCCCAAAATGTCATTGATAATTTTATGCAAGAGAGATTACATCATTTTTTTTAAATTCTGAAAATAACACGTATGAAGAAAAATATAAATTGATCTTGTATGTAATATATAATAACTGCCTGTAACCAAAAAGTTAAAAAAAAAAGTTTGCTCATAAAACCATTTTTAGTTTATATAATATTATGTTTGAAGGTTTTTTTTCCAAAGCAGTGAATAATTAATTCAAAGGTCCAATTTCACTTGATATTTAAAACACTCGTGAATAAAAACAGAGCTGATTCAATTTTGTTTAATTTTTTACTTATTTTTAAATTAGTTTTTACATTTTGGGGTTTTCATCACAAGCCTTTTTTTATCAATGACATTTTGTTACCCATACAATATAAAAGAATATCAGGCATAAATATCAAGAAATATCTGATGGTAGGTCAAGAATTAAGAAAGCTCTGGCAAGACCAAAAGCCAAGAAGAAGTAGAAATAATGAAGTTTTATAATAGACTTTCTAGTGCAGGAAGGGGTGACTTTAAATGACACTCAAAAGAACACTTATTTTGTATATTTTTGACCAACAATACTAAAATTGTTAAAATAATTTTTGGGATACAAAAATGAACAGGGGCGTTAGTTCAGACATCGTAAAGTAAAGCTACAATAAACTGTAAACAAAATATATGTTCCTTTGAAAATGGCTTCTCATGAGGGGTAAACAAATAAATATGGTTGTTTGTGGTGTCTTTTTTTAAGAAATTAAGATTATTGGATGAGAAATTCATGAGTTAAAACAATTTTGTTAATGTTCACAAACAATAATTATTGATTGATGTAGGTGAAAACGGCCATAAATGTTTCTGTACCCCTGTGTTATCATTATTTGGTGAAGGAAGAAACAAAATGTGTAAGCGTTGAATGGAGTGAAATTATATGAAGGAAGATGGAAGATGGAAGAAAGAAGATTAATAGAATGATTAAAACAACATAAAGTGGAAAATAAAAAATCTTTAATCGTAATTTAAAAAAAAAATAAAACAAGAGAATCACGGGAAATGTTTAGACTTAAAATAATAAATATAAAGGAGAGCGTAATTTATTGCATAAGGCACATGCAACAATATTTAACTAACACTACCTAAACCAAACAAACTGTAATATGTTCAAGGAATAGTTGTTTCATTTTTTGACTATTTTATTATTGGCCAAAGATAGCTAGGAACTTTTTACAAATTCTAAAATTAAATCTTAAAAATACAACTTAAGAATTTAAAGTAAAATAAGTCAATTATAAGTCCAATTAATGTCGATTATAAGATCCACTTTTTGTATGCAAAAGATTTATTTATATACAGAAATCAAAACAAAAAGAAAAAGCATGTCATAGATGTAGGTGTTTTGTACAAATAGTGAATATGCCAAATTACAATTTAAAGAAACAATTTGAAGGTTTCATATTACTTCTTAAGGGGCAAATTGATTTAGGTTTTATTTCTATAGAAAATCTATTTTCAAATGTGGCTTGTGCACCCCTTTCAACAAAATACTGTACAAAACAAGGAGAATTTAAGCACCTCTTATTGAATAAATCTGATTACTTCCACAATATAAGGCAACATACTTATTCAATGTCAGTAATTGACGTAGTACGAGTAGTTAACCAAACAAAACTAACCACTTTCAATCTTATATGGCAAAAAAAAATTCTCAATATTCTTTAGTTATATTAGTATTTAACGATATTCAAAATACTATTCAATATCAAAATTAATTCAAGGTCTTCCTGTTTAAAACAGGTATACTAAATGCATCTTTGCTATCAAAACTATTTCCAACCTTAGCACAATTTTGAGAAGAACATTATAACAATTTAGATTGACTAATAAAATGTTCACTTCCTTAACTGTTGTATATATCTGAAATAATATAAGCGACCATTCAGTTGAAAAAAATAAATTATTACCTGTTTCCCAAAAATATTTGCTCTAAGTAATAGTTTGGATTTAAAATGAGAATACAGTAGGAAATAAAGCAATGTGAAAGAAGCAGAGGGGGTTCAAAATCTAGTGCTTTCAATGCATCAATGAAAGAGAATATTCCGTTGGACTTAAAACTACTAAAATCTACAACTATCAGTCAGCACAATCTATAAAAAAAAACAACCTTTGTAGAATGCATTATAAAGATATAATAAATCTGGAATTTAACAAAAAGAAACAGAACTTCAATAAGATAAGCGGGTAGTGTTTTTTAAAGATCATAAAAATGGAGGCAAAAGAAAGATGTACTATTTTGAAGCCAATACGACCACAGATCTATTTATACAATATTCAAAGCATACCACATTTGTTGACATTTTCTTTATTATTCACATTATTATTATTCCTAACTGGGAAATGGTTATTTCAAACTGAAGCAAGAAAAGGTAAAGAAGTAGAGATCATAAAAAATGTGACAAAATTATTTATTTGGTAATATTTATGAGATCAATAATAAATATTAAGATATTTATAATAATAAGTCCATCAATACTGTTTTAGTGAAAGTAAATTTATGTAAATGAGATCTATTTTTGTGTATATCTAGATACTTACTTTATAAAACATGTTTACATGTTAAACTACATTACTTTTACTTTGGGTTTTAAACTTTTAAAATTATGAGTAAGGGGTGATGATCACGTACTTAAAAATAGATTATTCTACTAAATACAGGTACACATTGATTCAAAGGCTGTAAAAAAAGTTCATTCTCCTTTGAAGGAGGGAAAATATCATCTTCAATTAAATTTAATTAATTAACAATTACCATCTTCATTAAAATTAAAGCAAAATATTACAAAATATTTTTTTTACAGGAACAAATAACTCTTGATTTTTTTTTAAAGATAAACATTCCCAGGTTACGAATAACCTGACAATAATTTTAAAAACTTCCTCTCTAAGCAGAAAATGTTGCTTGTGTCGTGATGGAGGACTTAGCCAGCCGAGGAATCGAACACACAACCGTGATGGAGGGATGGAGGACTTGGCCAGCCGAGGAATTGAACACACAACGCCAGGGTGGGACCCAGATGAGATGCCAACCCAGCCACTGACCAGTGAGTCAAAGTAGTTAAATTATTGATAAGTGGCTTTCTTTGGTGTTAATACATAATTGCTTTAAAAAAAAAATTCAATCTAACCTGTCTTCAGATTTATAGTAATTTAAAAATAAAATTAACACATGTGTGAACCATACAAAAGCTTACAGATAATAATAAAAAGGGAATGATATATAAAGTAACTATTTTGAGAAATACTTTTGTATTAATATTTAAATAGTAGAGCAGTCTGTAGTTAAATAATAATCTTAATAGCTAGAATGTCATGTTGACTAAATTCTTCCATGTAGGAGTAGGAAGACGAGAGTATTTTCACTAGGCACTTTTTGGCAAAATTTGAGCAATTTTTATCTACTCTAGTAAAATTTTATTTTAGTCAAACTTCCTTCAAGCATAACTGGATAATAACATTATTATATTATACTATAAAGACATACGTACATGTTTGCTTTCATGAGCAAAAAGAGTTGTCTTTATTGGTAACCTTCAAACATTGGTTTAAGATTTGGCACAAAGCTTGATGCAGTTTATTCACAATTCGCAAAAGTACAAGCTAGCTGCTGGATGGTCTGCTGTAATAATGCCCAGCCCCTGATCTGTCAGTCTATCGGGGGTTCAGCATAAACCCTTTGTGAATGTATCTTACTTTGTTTTCACCACAAAACAGTCGAAACTAACCCGCATATTTTTTGGCCCAGCGTGGCCTTAGTTGTAGTGCTTGCAGACCTCTAGAGCAAGAATTGATTGTCAGGCCTGTGACAGTGGGGCTAGCACGGCAGTGTTTTTAAAATCTCTGTGTTTCATTCTGATGTGACGCTTAAGATTATCGGCCCTGGTGAGGACCAGAGAGCAGTAAGGGCATCGGTGTTGGTCGGGGTTATGTGACTTCATGTGTTTCTTAATGTTGGCTACGACCTTGTTACAAACGGGGCAGGTTCTCCAGTCTACGAACGTGCCCCCCTTCAAGTCGGAGTTGGGAGGGCACTTGGGGTCCTGAATGTTATCGTAATTTACGACCCGAAGACCCAAATACCTGAGGGGTTCATGATTCTCGTCGGTTGCATGTTGGCCTGGAAAATTCCAACTGTTTTTCTAATGTTCGAATCTCAGATTATTAGGTCTTTATTTTCAGCAGTCTGGTGATTGTCAAGGACATGACCGATCACAAAATTTATTGATTTCTAAAACTTTTTTTGGTTTATCGCTGTAACTTTGAAAGTATAGTGAAGCTAACAGAACCCTGTGTTTCATAAGCTGTTTTTGTAAGAAAATCATTAACTTTTTGATTATATTAAAAGCCGTTGTAAGATAATCATAACTCACTTTTGTTATTTCTTTCATGCTGGGTACTTGAATAATCATTAGTGAAAACTGGAATAATTAATTTTCAAATGAATTGAAGAGTCGATTGGAGAAGTAAAAATTATTGAGAGCAATTATATGAATACATGGATGGATAAATCGGTGAGTTTAAATAAAATAATGCCTTTTATATTGTCAATGAAACAATTTTACTGAAAGGTAATAAAAGTAAGTACACACTGGGCCCCCTTAAACATATGCAATACTATGTCCCCAGGCAGAAACGCACACCTGTCCCGCGCACGCAAAGCAAATTTGAATCCTAGTAGCGCAATATTCAGTGGATTTTATGTTATAAATCGTTTTGTAATGTCTTACTTAGATACTAACAGCCTTAGTAATAAAAGGTCACTTCCCAACTTTTAAATGCTGTTTTTGTTATGAATTGTATAAAGACTTGACAAATTTAGATTTGATTTGGTAGTATGTAATAAAAAAAAAAACTTTAACTCTATTGTTTAAATACATTGCGTTTGCCATCTGACAACGGTCCCATGCGTGTGCATATTATTTATTGTGACAGTTTTACTGTAAATCTTAATAAATCGTGTTTTTGTTTATAAAATCGTCACTTTACTGATATTTTTGTATAATTCAATATATGTATTTATAACCTGTTGTGTTATTTTTCATCAGTTTTAGTGAAGTAATTTTACAATAATTGTAAATTGTACTTTCATTTTATGCCAAAAAGTGGGATTAAAAAGCCTTTTACCACCGCTATCTTTCTTTCACAAATCCTACTTGTCGTTCTAGACAGCACAGATCAGCATTGCCGTGAAGTGTAGGATTGCATTGCATATGACAAATGTGTTTCAAAGAAAATGTATGAATCTTAAGTTGTCCAGATGTATTAACCTCTTATTGGCCGGAGGAGCGCGCGCGGAACAATTTTTTTTTTTTTTTTTTAAATTGCGGTTTTAACCCTTACGTATAAAGAAACTGTATGAAGGACAAAGTCAAAATCGCTTGCGCCAATATCATTCTTGATGTAGTCAATAGTTTCATTCAACTAGCAACACCAGAATTTTTTTAAGTGCATTTTCTATGGCATCTGGGTGTCAGATTTTGCCGCGATTTGAATTTTCACAGTCGAAGCGTGATAGTTTACAAAAACATCGAAAAACCTATCAATTTATAAAATAAATGCAAGTAATGTTGTTTTTATAAATGGTTTATTGTTCAAGAAATGTGTTTCGGTAAATAAAATATACGATAGCTCAAAATAAATCCACAAAACATTACTTCAAAGTGATGCATTCCCTAATTTTCAGTATGCAATATAAGAAAAAGAAGAAGTTTCAGGAATGGCTCTCGACCGGTTAATAATGTGTTGCCTACATTGCATAAGTGGGTCCGGTGTCTCCTTACCATAAAAGTTATATTTAATAGAGAATGTCATTGACAATAACCATACAGCAAAAAAATTAAAATAAAAACGAATTCTGAATTTCGAACACTGAAAAAAAAACAGATTTAAGAAAATTGCTTTGGGCATGCTGTTGTTTTCCAATAATTTTCAATCCAACTAAACTAGTATTTACTTTCAATTATGTATCTTAATTAGGTACCAATTCAAAACATTAGTTTAATTTCGACACTTCACTAATACAATTTCAAGTCTCACAAAGTCTATAATAGTCAACCATCACCCATTGTATATAATTATAAAACATAACTGATACCTATTTATAACAACATCGCTTAAAACTATATAATATAACATTGCAAGTAGTGTTACTTCCTATGAAACATTTGACAATATTTTCCATAAACTCAGCATAACATTGAACAATCATTTATATGCATAACTAAAGGAGTGGCATTCGACTTTGTCACAAAAAAGTAGGTGGCTGTACAACGTCGACAGATGATTAGAGAAATAACAAATTAAATGAATAGCCGTGAATTTTGAAAATATTATATGGTACAGGCATTAACAGTGGCATGCAGCAATTTTTTTCTGATTTCGGTGATTTCCAGAAAAAGTGTATTATTAGTATTGGAAATTTTATGGCTGAAAAGTTTTATTTTCTAATTCCAACTCTTGGAAATCTGTTTCCATCAAAAAGTTAAAAAAAACTGATGCTTTATAAGTTACCAAGTTATTAGTTAGTTCTGGAAATTATCAAAATGGGTATGTTCACTCCTTGGCACTGATGTTTAGCTAAAATACAAATACAGTCCACAACTTTTCACATTGCACCAACACAACACCATTTCAATATATGTATTATGATTGTGTCCAACAAATTATTCTTTTTAAGTCTTTAATATTTAACTCCAGACAAAGATGGGTAGTATTTAATTCAGTCTGAGTTTTATTGAATGGTCTTAAATAATTGAAAACTTTGTTTCATAGATGGTGATAAGCAGAAACTAAACGTAACGGTTTAATTATAGAGAAAGTTTGATAATAGAAATGCTAAGAAGTAATGTGAAAAGTTGGAATAAATAGATTTTCGAAAAATTAAATGATCCTTCACCATAAATATGTATAAAAAGCGTGTTAGCAAATCTACAAATATCATGCGGGATGTTAAGCTCTGATGTACAACATACAAAAACAACCAAAATGATGACAAAAATGATTAAATGGAATTTTAAAAAAAAACACCAAGACATTCACAATACTATTTACCAAACCGTGTCACTTTGCTAGACAAATTAGAAACATAATTCAAAATTGAAAATGATTTCGTTAAACCACGAATGGAATTTGATGGTTGAAAATCGATTCATATATTTATAGGCAAAAAGTAAATGAAAAAACCAAAGGCTAGCAAAGTGTGGTAAATAAGCAATCAAAACAATGTAAATAGTCACATTATCACAAATGAAAAAAACCATGAAAGCAAGAATTTGTAGCAAGTATGATGAACTCATTGGTTAATGACGGCTGGTTAATTTTAGAATGATGGATGTCTGAACCTGAGCCTGAGTGCTATACTATAATATTATGTACTGTATGAATAGACGCTATTTTATCAGTCAACAACACACTCTTTATACTTGCATACTAAAATTTCCGCTTCCATTTGTGAAAACCAGAACTGACATATTATATTCCATCGGCAAATAAAAATGTCAAATCGTTGGAGGCAATTTGAGAAAAAACCAGAAAACAAAAACAACAAAGTATCATTAATGCGCAGTTTTTTTTTTAACTATTAAAATATCATTAAAAGTGTGAAATTAGTAAAGCTAAATATGATAAAAAATATTGATGGAACAGAATTTTTGGAATAAAAAAGATTCTTCAGAATCTTATACAATCTGAAATGAATTAATTTTAAAGAGTTGGAGATTTAGTTTTCTCTGATACTGTGTTGCATTTGAATAAATAATGAAAAACACTGAACGACACATAAATGGAAGGAGAGAGAAAGAGTATTCTTACCATCCATGGCGTCAGCGGGATCGAGGTGTGCCGGCATCATGTGATCTCCGTCCGAGGACTCGGACAGGCCGTGGGAACTCAGCAGGGAGGTCATATCCCCAGGAACCTGGCACCGTGGAAATAATCACACATTATTTTATAATTTAACAAACAAACTGTTTTTTCGTGCGTTAGAGATGTTTGTTGTTGTCAAGTATTGATTATTTTCAAAAACCACTGTGCTCACTCAAACTATAATAACTAGGGCAGGGGTCACCAATTACTTTTATTAGGGGTCCGTTTTTAAAAATAACATGACCGTCGCGGTCCGGAAGGGAAAAAGCCTTCTTTTACTTCTGTCAGGAGCTCCCATACAAGCTTTCCTTTGCCTTGAAGTTTAAGGTTCAGATCATTGATGTGTTTAAAAATATCTGATAAAAAAAGGAATGGAAGTTACATTTTCTTTATCGCCAAGACGGCAGCAAAGACAAAGCGCTAGAAAAATTATCAAATTACGTGCTCAAGTTACATATGTAAAATATTTTGTGTTTATAACACAAGGTCCGCACAAAATATGTTGGCGGTCCGGATCCAGACCGCGGTCCGCCATTTGGTGACCCCTGAACTAGGGTATGGCTTTACAGTAAGTAGTAAAATGCTTCATACCAATGTCTTGCCTTGGAAAAAGAATTTATTTTCAAAAGCCACTGTGCTTACTCAATCTATAATAACTAGGGTATGGGCTTTACAGTAAGTAGCAAAATGCTTCATTCTAATGCCTTGCCTTGAAAGAAGAATTTATTTATTCCCACAATATTTTTCCAAGAAGTCTACATGTAGCATCCATGGAGCAAATAAAACAATAATTGTTGAAGGATCGGACCCATTGCAATACACATTATCATTTACAAACCCGAACTTAGCAATAAGTTTTCATTTTAAAGATTTGTAAATGTTGTTACAATTTGCCTAAATTTCGTAATTTTAGTCTGCTATCGACTTCTCAGTCGGGTGTAGTCATGTGTCGCGATTGTAAGTTTTACATGGAATACAACTTCAATTAATTATTTCTAATTTTATGTAGTTTCAAGATTAAATCCAGGTTGCTTCCAAAATATAAAAAAGAGAACATCTAATCAGCCACCAACCAAATTCAAAAATATATCATTATAATGGTTCCATGCCAACTCAGAATGAAACCAACTCAGAACCACCTCAGAAAGGTCATTAAAAGCTATGAAAAAAATATTTTAAAATAGCCAGAAACCCTAACCCAACTTAACCTATTAAACCAATATTTTTAATCATCTTTGACCTTCCTGAGGTGGTTCTGAGTTGGTTTCATTCTGAGTTGGCCAATCACCCATTATAATAAGAATGGTTAAAGAACAACACAAGTTTGTTAGTGCATATGTATATTATTAGCATGTGACCTACTGTTATAGTAACAGTAATAGTAATGATGGATGACCTGACCTGACTTGACCCTGGGAGGGTGAGACACGAGACTGATTTTGAAATTATTTGTGAATTGTATACATGCTATTTGTATTTCTTATTGAGTTAAGTGAATTGGGGTAACATTTCAACGGATAAGAGAGAAGGAAAATTTCATTAAAAAAATACAGATTCATAGTAAATGCTTTTCATAGAGCTTTATTCAATCTCATACTAAGTACGACTCATTGACAAAAATATATATATATATCACCATTTCATGTACATACGACTATCTATGTAATTGAGATCCTACATTCAAAATATTTCTGTATACTCCATAACATAGAACATAAATTATTCAAATATACTTAAATATACAATACTGCATTAGCCCGGATGTAAAGCAACTTTTTTCCATCAATTTACATTTAAAAAAGGATTCGCGTTATATTTAAATTAACGATTTTAACAACAAGAAAAAATAATATACATAAGAAGCTGGCACATAATTCGGTTGCGTTGAATTAGATACTGTAATATTTGGGCCAACACAGTAAGTAAAATGAATAATTCCATAGCAATATAAAGATTTAAAAGATATACATAGTAGGTAAATTAAAATTTACACAAAGGTCAGCAACGGTTTCTGCCTTGTTCAAATTTAATAATAAAATAGAAAGCTTTTTCAAAAAAATCTTTGCATAACATTTAAATATTACGTAAATAGACATTTAAATCTTTAAACGTTTTAACTTAACAAAGCAAACCATTGGTCGTCAATGTTTAATATTTATGTATTATAAATCTATTATATCTATACCATAAAAATATGAACATTTTTAGCACACTGTCATTCGTACATATAAAACTTATAGCGCATGATTTAAAATCTTGCACACAAATTACCAAAAAGAGATCCGAAAATATTATTTCTACATACCAAGGGGTATTAAATCAATTCAATTTTGGGTTACAATGAAAACTTCAAATAAAATATGTATATATTTCACCTCTTATCTGTGTAGCTAACACATAAATTCCATTGAAGATATATATGTAAAAAATTTAACAATTTCATCAAAATATGTATTTTCTAGTTATGACTAAGTACATCTAAAAGTATGTATGTATATAAAATAATAAAGCTAGCCATTTGTGGTCTAGCGATCATTTTTGTAATTTATATAAAGTTGAAAGACTGGGGAAAAACTTTTCCATTTAATTCAACTACACTGAGCATCAAATTTTGCCAATACATAATATAGGTATTTTTACATTTAAATTGAATGGATAAAAATAATAAATGAACCAACAATTTTTTTGAGGAAAGAAGGTTATCATTGTAATGCAGAAACAAAAAACTTATTTGTTTATTATCAAAAAGGAAGAAATGGTATTATGTACATAAAATTTAGGTAATACTGTAATTTAGGTACCTTTCTACTTAAATACAGTCAAACTTGGTTATAACGAGCACGAAGGGACCGACTAAATTTGCTCCTTATAGCCATTACTCGTTATATCCAAAATAGGTTTTTTGAAAGTAGTATGTACCTATCTACCTGTCTTTACTCTAAAATAATCGCAAATGTATAAGTATATATTAAAATGCGAGTAGGTATCATAATATTTCAAAAATATATTATAAAAAAACACTAATTAATAAATTATTGTTTTAATCAATGATCAATATTTTAAAGATTTCGTTTTTATGCTTCTCAATTTCCTACACAAAAAAGCAACGCATCTTACATCACCTGGTTTGAGGTTTCCAAGAAAAACATCCCTAAAAATTGTCTAACTTATTATCGATATCTTGTGCGTATTGTAGCACATGTAAAATCTCACTTATTATAAATCATTAGCTGGTGGGATTTTTATTGATTTTCAACTAAAATTATACTTGTCACACAATTTTGTACATGTTCCCCTGGTTATAGAGAAAAAACCCTGAAATCCCTGGTTGGCAACATTTTTTATTGGGGTTTGTAAAATTTACGCTGCTTGCCCTAAATGGAACTAAATTGGCTAAATTGGAAGACCCCCAGAAAAAATCCCCAGAAAGCGAAATCTTGAATTTCGCTGTCAATCTCCTTCCCTCCAGAAATCCACATGTAGGTCGCGGGCCATTTGATAAAGAGGCAGAGCACTCCTAAGCCAAAAAGGTTGTGCATCACTATCACAAATTTACCCTATGTAGGTACTCGTAACTCGTTACCTTCACAAACACTTTTATTGATTTTTAAAACAAAATTGACGATTAGGCACAATGCAAAAGAAGATTAAGAAAGGGAACAAATTTGCAAACTGAAAATTCGTTGACTTTAGCAGATTTTATGACAATTTCACTAGTGCCCGATGGGTAACAATGTTTCACATAGCCGACAATCTTACACAGGTAGTGCCATAAAAATATGAATCTGTCCCTAACGGGATAGGAAATTCCCGCCAGCCGCCGCTGTTGCACGCCGGGCATATGTCCCTCCATGGTCGCCACCTTTGATAGTTATACCTTACCACGATAATAATTCACAATTATTGTTTTTTTTAAACCCATTTAACCATTTAGAAATTGTGTTGACATCCTTTTATGTACATATTTAGAAATTGTGTTGAAAAAATTATTTGCACGTTATATCAGTGAATCGTCCTCGTTATAACAGTCAACTATTATATGAAAAAAGGTCTGAACTAACATATCATTTGGAAATTGCTCATTATAGCCATGAACTCACTATAGCCATGATCGTTATAACCAAGTTCGACTGTACAGTGAAAAATAACATTTTCGTTCTTCTGGAATTAAAAATTAAAAAATAGGTTTCCACATAGAGTCAATAGATTACATATAGGTTTATGTATTTCTCATAAAAATATTGCCCAATGACAATAATTGACGGATGTATTGTAAGGCTTATTTATAGTAGTTAATAAAAACTACATCAGATTTCTAACATATCTTGGATGGTTCATACCTTAGGAGTTTAAGATTGACTTTATTCTCTTAAAATATTATTCATGTAAACTAGTACAGCAGGTCTGAAAAAAAAAAATATATGTTTTTGTAAATAAAATAATGTTTTGCAGAAAAGTAAGCCTTTAGCACCTATCGTCTTCACAGTCGGGAAGACAAACTGGACAATTAAGATAAAGCATACACTTTGTGTAAAGGCAAACAAGGCAGTGTAAAGCAGTGGCAAACAACGTGTTGTTAATAATGCATGGCTAACCATCACTGCAATTAATAAACAATGTAACTACATAAATAGTATATAATAAAAATATTTCTGTCAATCCTAAAGTACGCTTAGTGGCTAGTATTACAAAATTACTTAATTTTACTACAACACAGCAATTTTTCTTTTAAAGACAATAATATTATGAAAACACTAACAAAGTTTAACCTTTTCTAAGACATTGTGACAGAAAATTTGTCATAAATAAGTATGTATATACTGCGAAAGAGTAAAAATATATTTCTTGGCATGGATAATATTAACCTAGGCTTAATTGGTCCAATATAATTACAATGAACTGGAAAACGTGAAGAGTGAAACTTAAGTCCATAGAAGATGTTTTACCGACAACTAAAAAATCCACATAGCGAATAAAAATTAAAAATATATATTTTTATTTAAATGCTCAAAATAAATGAAAACGGAAGGTGATATAAATTATTGTAAAATCAAAAATACATGTCATCGCTGGGCATGCAATACCTCAAATGTGAAAATATTACACATTTTACAGAAGGGTGAAAAAACACATTTTTAAGCAAGAAAATGAAGGGAGACTTATTTTTACTTATTGTGCATGAACTCTCGGTGTGCAGAGGCAAAATTATCACCTGCCGTCTGCAAGCTCTTTCTATTTTCGTAATAAATTAATTGTTTCATGTAAAAATAATATGTTTTTGTAAATTGTACCGTCTTACCAGATAATGTTTTTATGTAATTATAATCCATCATAAGTAGAGATACAATTTTGATTGCGCCAATGAATACGACGGTACTCAGCAAGGAGGTTAATAATATTAATATTCCCAAATTGCTTTTTTCACTCTCCTGTTTCATTAATTCATTCTTTTAAATTGGTGGTATTACTCGCCCCCAGCAAATCATGTGTACTTTTACTAGGAAAAGAAAGTCTATTGAAAGGTGATTATTATTATTTTTTTATATTTTATATTACCATGTCTGTCCATGTAATATTTATTATTACCATTTGTGTTATTTGAAATATAATTTTTTTATCAAGTGGAAGAATTAAGCTGGCATAATTATAAAATTCCTAAATATCTACGTGTAAATGGCTGTCTCCATTTGTCGAGGGAGTTAACATTGTAAACAAAATACTGTTTAAAATCTTAGCAAAAATAATTTCACTCTGAGACTACTGCATTTCACAAATGCATGCTTCAAATAGACTAATAACAAAATATAGTAGTCATCTAACATTTATAATGTGTTTTATCATTAGGACCATTTAAAGTAAAAACTTAACCTATCATATCACAACCACAATGCTCATAACATTTATCCTTATATACCTTGCAGGTTTCACAAGCCAAGATCTGGCAACGGGCAACAGACATCGGGCATCGCCCATGGGATGAGTGTGTAACTGTAACACGTCACACCCAAGATATTAACCAGTGATCACAGATAACCCATTCTGAGGAAAGCACAACTTTCTCATTCCACAGCACACATTACGCTAAACAATCATAATAATATAGAGGAAATCCCCCGTAAGGTCTATTCAATGGAATATGAAATGTTTCTGCGGAACGCTATAAATCTTATTTAAATATATACTACGTAACACTTAACCGTAACAATATTGTACTACTATCAGTATTTGTAAAGCTTAGTGAAATATATGCACGAGCGGGGTTCGCACAACTATTCGGAGGTAAGTTGATTTAAATGCGGCAACGGGAGCTCCACAAACAGTCCATGTTGATGCGGATACGTGAAGTGGGCTCATGGCGCCTCCTCTGTCAAGCCCCCGCCCCCGCCACCGCCCCCGCCCCCTCCACCCTCCACCGAGCCGCGGTGCTCGCGATCCCGGCACAGGCGGTGCGCCTTGCACTTGTCGTGGTGATTGACTATCTCCAGCCGGAAGTTGCCGTTGCCCTCCACGAAGGAGGTGCGGATGTCGGGCAGCTCGTGAGACCAGCGCCGGCAGTACGTGCAGAACATGATGTTCTGGCGCTCGTCGTACTGCAGCCAGGCAAACTGCTCCAGCCAGTTGGCGCGGAAGCGGCCGCCCTTGCGCGTGGTGGGCGGCCCGCGGGGAGGCTGGATGACGGACTCCAGACGAGGGGGTTTGGCCCGCGAGCGGGGCTCGGTGCTGTAGTTGAGAGCCGGAGGGTCGGGGGTCTTGCCCCGAGTGAGGTAGCGCTGCAGAGTGCTGTGACTCTCCGAGCTGAGGTAAGCCGGGGGAGGCGGGGCGGGGGGAGTGGCGGGGCGGGGATTTACTCTCGCCCAATCAATCGTCTGTCAACAGAGAAGGAAAGGATTTGGTATTTAAACCGCCAATTTTTTTTTTAACAGAGACGTGATTTTTTCATTTGAAAAAAATCACGTCATTCATTTATTGAAAAATTGAATTTAAACTGACAAGGCAGATCCCTTCCTTCCTGTAGACGACTTTAGGTAATTTGTTACAGACGTTTTTGAAACATTTTTTGTATTTAACAATATTACAAAGAAGAAAAAGATCAATACCTGCAGTATAAAAGGAAAAATCAGAACACATTGGCAGTAAATAATTTGTACTTGTGAAAACACTTCAAAATAACTTTAATGTTTAACAACAATAAGAGCTCATCTTATTTAGATTAATTTACCTTCAAATTTTTCAAATATAATTTCAGAAGCAGATAAAAGCATCCGATACTGATCCTTGAACTGCACATACAAGTTTTGATTTTTTTCTTTTGACATAAAAGCTTCACACAAAAAATTATACATTAAGCAGGAAAATTAATCACACTAGGTTTGTCATCTAATATTCCTCCCATTTGACTTCAAATATTATTTGCTTTCATCTACAACTTTTCACACAAGAGGTCAACAATCAGTCAATCATTTATTGTTCCTAAGGCGTAGGTTACATTTATCACAAACCATATTGGTAGATTATGATCCATCAATATTTATCAAATATCGTGATTTTTATTGAACGTGTAGACTAGCCTATTGACGGATCACCATATGGATCACAGATGTCTAGATTCCTGAATTCCGTATCCTGAACTCACAGATCATGATAAATATTGAGGTGTAGTCTACATGTTTAATATTAATTATGATTCGTCAATATATAAATATCACGAAATTTGATAAATATTGACAAATCACAATAAATATTGAACATGTAGGGTTCGTCTTAAGAATTCTATTGAATATTTCATTTAAAAATAAATAAGTTATGACCGATCTATAAAAGAAAAAGGTAGGTACATCTTACTATGAATATATTTAAATTATTATTGTTATAATCAATTAGATTAATGCGATTTCACTACAAATATTAGCTTCACACATTATTAATTGAATTGATTCATTTAGTTTTAACAAATAGGAGATTCAACAAAATGGTCACAAATTATTCCTGATTTTAAATCATCATTTTATTTTTATTGATAATGTTTTGATTTAGAAACATGTGAAAGTGTTACAATTTTTAATTCATTCTAAAAATATGTAACTTGGTAATTAATCATTTTAAAAATGTAAGTACATGTTTTTGCAAAAACATAACATTTTAAGATATAACTATAAGTAGGCTAAAAAGCACTTGTTATAATAAATTATAAGAATGTATTAGTTTACTGTGACCCATCAACACAATATCGTCGGTCCAATGTCAAAGTCGCGAATCTGTAAAAACGTCATTCGGAGATTTGCGGTTTGAAGTTTAGAATTTATATCATAAATCAATTTATATTTTTACTAACCCACAAAAAATACATCCCAAATACGTAAACGCGTTTTACTTTCATAAGACCAAAAACGTCCCAGAGCGACCTTACATTTAGCTCTCTCGCATCTCTCTTCCTCTCATGCAAACATATGTATTTTTCTTTTAACTAGAAAGAGAACGAAATAATGCTTTTTATTGTCTTTGAAATATGAAAGCTATCTTGCATAGATATTTTACAATCTCGATCCAAAGTGACGGTTTGACTTCGGTTTGACGAAACCGAGGCTTTCGGATTGTGAGGTGCGAATATATTGAACCAAGCAGATGGGTTAAATAAATCTGCAGATTATACATAAAAATATGCAATAAAAAATAAATGGCAGGGTATGCCACGTTTAAAATGAAAAATTTTAAAGGGAGCATACTCAAAACTGGCAAAAATGCAGATTCGTGACTTTGGCATTGAATGGACGATATAATTTCAAAACACAACAAAGGTGACATATCTTTCAACACATATACATAGCTGTTAAAGTTGCACATCCAGATACTGCATATATTTAGTTTAGTTTAAGCAAATTAAGGATAGCAACATTCTACAATTACTTAAGTAGTGCAAAATTAATATTTATTTCACAAACTTATTAGACAAAAATTGTTACGCGAGGGTTATAAGAAATATTTTTGCAAATGTAAAACCTAAAACAATGTCTCGGGTTTTGAGTGAAAAATTGTATTTTAACTACTACTATTGTACAACCAAACACAAAACAGATGAATATGCATAAATCTGGACGATACAAGGAACATGGGCCAGGACAGAGTTTTGAGTTCTGTCTTCACGGTCTGTCTGTTCTACTTGGAAAAATGGCATGTGTAATGTAAACTAAAGTTATATTATCATGGGTTATCCAAATGGTATGGTTTGACCCAGCGTTCTTCAAAAGCAAGCGCGGTGTGGCATTGCATGCCACCAACTAGGGAAAATGAACTCCAGATAAAAAATCAAGCCCTTTCAAGATGTGCGTCTGAATGCCTTCAGCTCTATATAATATACGCTGGCACATGTAGATAGTTTCCTCAATAGTCTCATATCTCACAACCTCCGACATGGCCGCCACCACAACAGATAATATGTACATATGTAAGTACTGACCATGTGCATGTCGGCAGCAGTGAGGTGGTACTCCTGCGCCTCCTGCTTGAGGTGCGGCAGTATGGGGGGCAGGCTGGAGAGCAGAGGAGGCTGGGGGGGCAGGGTCTGGTGCGGGGGCGGCGCCGAGTGGGCCGGAGGGGGAGGGGGGGGCGTGGCACGCTCGTCCTGCTTGATCCCCGCCACCAGGGAGAGGGAGGACGGGCTGCCCTTGTACACCAGTGATGCCATCTGGAATCAAACCGACCTTTTACTACCACTTTGCAGAGGGATGATCAACAATTATTACTCCAAGCATCCACTCGCCTATTGGTAATTCATGGCTGGAGCTCGACATCCTGATATTTTAGTTCCACATTGATATTTTCAATCTCCCAATTGCATAGAAAAAATGTCGTTTTTTGTTTACTTTCAAAATGTTGATAAATTATTTAATAACCAGGTCAAATTTGTGAGGCGAATTATGGTACTGTGGCCCAGATTAGTACTGTATCAGGTTGAGAGAAACTCTTTGACCTCTGCAGCCAGACAGTGGGAGGAATGGATTCATACATCCGTCACTCCTGGACACACTGACCACCAGATTACTGCTCACTCCTCATATCGTTTCCTTCCCAGAATTTGGGAGGCGGGTATGGGTACAGTCGCCCCAGGAACCATTTATTGAATAACCAACACCTCTGCCATAGGTCACCCCAGGTGGTTCGCTACGTTTGGTGACTTAGCAGAGTGCCCGGGTTCATGGGGTGAGGTTTTTTTTTTTTTTTTACGTGAATACCGCACAAGAGTCCCAACTGCTCCCGTTTGAAGCCAGTGGGACTATGGCATCCCCAATTGGGGTATGTTATGAGGTAGTGGGGAGGGGAAGGAGATAGGGAAGAGGAAGGTGGGAAAGTACCTGGCTATTCAGAACTGGTCACCAAACACGGCAAAGCCATTTCAAGCAACGTTTCAATTCTGAATGGTGGTCTTACACCAGGGCGATACTGAGAGTATCTTCCACTCTGGTTTGTCCGGGTCTTGGCGGCAGATACATCTGCCCACCAATTGCAATGCAGGCCGTATCGGAAGAGAATGGTTGAGGGAGTCCCTTTGACTTGTCCAGCCGTACTCTCTCGAAACATCGCCTTGCACTGCAGTGGGAGGGATGGATTCATACATTTGTTACTCCTTGACACACCGACAATCAGATTCCTACCCACCCCTAATACCTTTTTTCTTCCCAGAACCTCCCCTCCTTCCTTTCTTAAAAAGACCCACCACACAGCATCCCAAAGATGGCAGGCCCTGTTTGAAATAATTTACCTCAGGGCCTCCTGCAAAGAGTTAATGCAAAAAAAATTGTTCAAATTCTAGGATAGGAAATATAATTCAATATGACAGACAATAGTAGAAAAAAATTATAAATATGTACAAAAATATGAGCATACCGGCCACACAAGTATCTTTTTAAACTTGTTTTTACAACTACATAACTGTATTACAGCTGTAAACCAAGTTTTTACATTCCTAACTGGTTAATACTTCTACTGTTACAAAAATTTCAATTTTGCATACACATGTGGTATTCACGGCCACACGTGTTCCAGGGACTGGGTTTATATGTGTATTTCAAGAAATTCAACAAGGAGGATGCAAGATATTTTCTATATTAAAACGTACCACCCAAATACAGGACATTTTTCCCCTATACCACGAACATTATTAAGACATTATTAAGACATTATAACACTATACACTGCTCTAATAATGAAATTGACATTTTTAATGACCCATTTAAACACTTGTGTTTGTAAATTCTTCGCGTTGACACTATATTTAAAAAAGTTATGAATACGAAATTTGTTTATCTATTAAAATTATAAAAAATGTGACAGGTTTGTTTGGTGAAGTATCAAGTAAGCTTTTAATTTTATTCATACATATTTTACAGAATACCTAATGATCCTATATTAAGAGCATATGAATAACCAGAGAAAACCAGAAATATGTCATTTTTAAATCAGTGGTTAGACTCTTTTCCACAAATAATTATAAATTCATTTCGAAAGATTGTTCTTTTATCTAGTAAACGTATGTTTTAAATTTTGAGAAAAAATGTTAATTTTTAGTATAATAAGGTTATACCATAGGTCGTTGGCGGATTTGTTAAATTTTCAAACAAGATTTTGTATTATACAACACCCATTTCATATAATCATGCCGTAAAATAAATCAATATATTATCTGGGAAACGTATGTTTCAGAATTTTAATTGTAGTTTAAATAAAATCATTAAAAAATATATACGTATGTGTGTTTCTTGACGAAAATTGGTCCGTTTGTGTATTTATTTGCGCACCTACAAACTAACATATTTCAGATTTTTTTACATACTTATTTTGCTACGACATTATTGACAAATCATAAATAATTTTAATTGAAAAATAATTTTAGGAAGTATTTAATATTAATTCATTTACATCTTCGCGTTTCACCATATTTCTCACCAAATCCAGAACTCATTCCGTTGCCACATTCATCGGCCAAATGCGGCCGGAAGAGGTTGTATCCGCGACACTTTGAATCATGACATTTTGAAACGATATTTGGATACGAAACTTTAAATAAATACGATTTCTTTGTTTCATGTTTGTAAAATCTACAGGGTTGACCGAACGCAAAATTTCATGTTCATTGAATATTTTTATGCTAAAATTTCTACAAATTTGAATATTTTTTTATTGTAAATTATTCTCATGTGAATACCACACAAGAGTCCCAACTGCTCCAAAATATTTTTTTTGAAGTAAAACTTCTTTACGCACGCTCGACACTTGGGGGGTAAGCTGGTGAATGCGTTACAAAAAATATCTTGCAAACGGTAATCGATGCGAACGGTGATCGATTGTTAGGCGGGTCGGGCCATTTTTTCGTAAATAAATTATATACAGCGGGTACCCGACACGCGTTGCAAGGCCAATGTAACCTCGGGGTCAACTAAACTGTAATGGTTCCATCCCAAGTCCCGCGAAATTACATTATAATACAAGCGCCTGCACTATATAACATTATATACAGCGAGTACCCGGCATGCGTTGCAAGGCCACTGTAACCTCGCGGTCAACTAAACTGTAATGGTTCCATCCCAAGTCCCGGGAAACTACATCATAATGCAAGCGCCTGCACTATATAACATTATACATAGCGGGTACACGGCATGCGTTGCAAGGCCACTTTAACCTCGGGGTGTATTAAACTGTAATGGTTCCATCCTAAGTCCCGGGAAACTACATTATAATCCAAGCACCTGCACTATATTCTGGAATAAAATACTATTATATAACATTATATATAGCGGGCACCCGGCAGGGAAAAACGAGAATCGGGTATGGGTACCACCGCCCCGAGAACCATTTATTAGATAACCACCACTTCTGCCATAGGTCATCCCAAGTGGTTCGCAACATTTGGTGACTAGCAGGGGTGCCTGGGTTCATGGGGGTGAGGTTTGTTCAGGTCTTGGCGGCGGGTGCGTCTACCCACCCAGATTTCTACCCACCCCTAATACCCCTTTCCTTCTCAGAAGTTCCTCTCCTCCCCTTTCCCTAAAACGACCATCCATACAGCATTCCCAAAGAAGAGATAGGCAGTGTGTCGATCGATTGTAAAAAAAACCGTCTCTCCCGATCTGGCCTTCAAAGTAGTTAGTGGGCAGACGCAACCGCCGCCGAGATCCTGACAAACCTCTGACCTATGGCAGAGGTGTTGATAATCCAATACATGGTTCCCAGGGCGACGGTACCCATACCCGCTTTCCAAATTACTGACACTACCTATTGACGGCCGGCGTGGTCAAGGGGTAAGGCTCTTGACTCGCAATCCGAAGGTCATGGGATCGAATCCCGGCGTGGGCAAATAAATTTTATTTTACTAATGTGGGTTATTTCACAATGATTTAATTTAAAAGTAATATATTTGCGTCATGTTCCAGAGTGGAAGATACTTTCAGTATCGCCCTGGTGTAAGATCACCATTCAGAATTGAAACGTTGCTAGAAATGGCTATGACCGTGTTTGGTGACCAGATCTGAATAGCCAGGTAATTCCTCACCTTCCTCTTCCCCATCTCCTTCCCCTCCCCACCACCTTCAGACCTCACAAAATACCCCATAGTCATGTCATAATCTCACTGGCTCCAGACGGGAGCATTTGGGTCTCTTGTGCGGTATTCACATAAATATAAATATAAAATAAAAAATTATGCACACGAATAAATATTTCAAAATGAGACATTTTTTTCAATCTAACAGAATATTACTCTTTTTTTTTCATGAATACCGCACAAGAGTCCCAACTGCTCCCGTCTGGAACCAGTGGGACTATGGCATCCCCAATTGGGGTATATTGTAAGACTGAAGGTAGTGGGGAGGGGAAGGATATAGGGAAAAGGAAGGTGGAGAAGTACCTGGCTATTCAGATCTGGCCACTGAACACGGCTAAAGCCATTTCAAGCAATGTTTCAATTCTTAATGATGGTCTTACACCAGGGCAATACTAAGAGTATCTTCCACTCTAATGGCCGTAAAATACAATTAAAAAACAAAAAACCAAAATATTAAAAAGAATATAAAAAATTGTTTATTCATGTAGGTTTCTACTTAATACCTACTGTGTTTACGCATTTCACTTGTATCTATTTATGTTTATGCACTTGGATATATAAATTACAAATAACTATGAGGGAGCGGAAGGAGATGGCTGCGGTGAACCTGAGGAGTTGCCGCTCACGTGACAAGAAGGCCCGCCGTGGGACTTGTCGTGGGCAATTGTGTCGCTTGTTGCGTCCTCTAAGGTTGATAATGCACCGGCACAGTCGGCAGTGGGTCGCCGAGAGTCTGGCCGGTACCGCACTGGAATCGTTATCACTCGATGCACTGTCTATGTGTGTTAGTGATGTTACTTGCACTAATGACTGGAACTGACTGACTGACTAGCGCGGTGTCGCTGCGCTTTATATAGCCGACCGTGTGAGTACCCGGAACGTCAAGTAATGTTGGGCCACCGCGCAAAGCGGAGAAGCCTCTGGAACATTCCGCGGCCGTAAGAATGTGACGGCTGTTAGTCGAGGCCTTTCGCTGCGCTTCCCGAAATGTTTAGCCGTGAGCGGCGTGAAACAATACAACTGCAGGTAGGTTGTATAATTCGAGAATATGCTGGCTGTATCAGTGGCGGCGCAAGGATTGTGGCAAAAGGGGGCGACCGTTCTGGTCGCCACAACTACTACTAATTAAAATTCTGGAAGTGAGAATACAAGCATAGCCCTAGCTCGGCGTGAACAAAACGCGCAAAACCCGGCTTGTAGCGGAACGAAATCTAGTTCCAAAAACGCCCGCCCGCGGGCGCTGATGTGAAGTGCTAGCGTCGGAATCGAAATTGTGATTTGCTGGTAAAACACTATTAAGAAGTAAGTGGATAGAAATAATAAGAAAAAGCCGTGGAGAGGATGTCTGGCAACCAGCTAAAACAACTGTTATTTGCTCTTATCATTTCCGTGCCAAAGACCTGTATTTTGTCAACAATCAAAAGCGTCGAAGGTTAAAAAAGGAAGCGATCCCGTGTAAGGTAATTTTTTAAACAAACATTGCACTTTGTCTTCTTTTTTTAAATTTTTTGTCTGATCAATGTCAACCTGGCAACTTAAACGCGTCGACCGCGGGGACTAGCGCTGCGAGTTGTGAGGGACTGGTTGTGTCGCCCTTGGTCTTTGAAAAGTTGCCAATGAAATTCGCAAGTTGCTTTTCTGTGGATAGCGATTGAGTTGCCAACTGGTTTTTTTTCAGTTGCCCAATGAGCGGATGAACCAAAACCCTATTCAAACTTCCTCATCACATTTTTGTAAGGATTACAGAGACCCTTGAGTTTCACAGATTAGATTTGAGAAATTCCTATTCAGCAAGTAATTCTTGCCAGTATCATCCCAAACCTTCATGGCATTTCGGATAATGACAATGTGAATTAATATTTGACCGGTCAGTGGCTGAGTGGCATTGCGTTTGGGTCCCACCCGGGCGTTGCATGATCGATTCCTTGGCTGGCTAAGTCCTCCATCACGACACAAGTAAAATTCTCCGCTTAGTGTGGTGGTAGTAGGAGGTTTTCAAACATTGTGCGGTTATTCATAACCCGGGAATGTTTCTCTTAAAAAAAAAATATATATATATATAAATGGAAAAAAAATTGCAAGGCAGTTAGTTCTACACAATATATCTTTTTTCAATCACTAAGGAGAACAAGTTCGTAGAGAGTTGGCAAACTTAGGTGAAACTCCAATACAAAATATATTTCTTACAGATGTTTTTTTAAATTTATAATAAGTATAGTTGATACTTGAAAAACTACACATTATTTAGAAATGTAACTTTTAAAGTCAATAATAACATATAGCACTAAGAGAGTGCAATGAGGTCAGAGCATCAATAAAAACTATTATAATATGTATTCTAGTAGGTACACAATGTGTGCAAAACATATCTAATCTAAATGAACCTGTAATAAACTCCATTACAGAAACAAGAATGTAAATTTGGGTTAAACCTATGTGGGCCCATGATAGATAGTAACTTTCACTAATTTTGCCAAATAATTGTAAGACCAGTTTAGAGAGCAATCAAATTCAGTGTGGCACTAAATTTGTACAAACCTATTTGCAATGTGTAATTACAACTAGCAGATAAAAACCCGCTCCCATGGGTTTTTTTTGCTGCTAGGCCCTGAAGGTGGTTTTTTATGGGTTTTGCCCAATTTAGTAAAGTTCCCTAAAAGTAAAATTTTGCCCATTTGTATATATACAACAGCAATTATTAGAATGTGTGCAAAAAATTTACTTCTCACAATATAAAAACCATTTGTGCCTACGTAATATATGTATGTCATTTGAAATTCCCTGGACGAATGAAAAAGTAACAAACTCCCATTAACTAAGAAATTTACTGCCAAAGAGATCTCAAGAAATTAAAGAATACTGTCAAAATTATGAATTTTGAGTTTCTTTAGATTACATAAACTTTGAGTTTCTCTCCCTAACCTCACCTTTAGCAATTTTCAACCAAATTTGTTTGAGAGCTCTAAAATTTCAAGATTACCATGTGTATTATATACAGTGAAACGCTCTGAAGAAGTTTTGTGGCTTGAAGTTTGGTTTTTCCCTCGGGCCAAAATTGGCCCAATTTTTCCCAAATACACATATAAGATTTTCCTGCTTAAGAAGTTTGTTTTATCCGATCATTTTAGATGCATTTTTTTTTCACACAGGCATGACTCAAATTTTCGAATTTTATAAAAGCGTAAAGGAGCCGATTCCAAAAATTGAAATTCCTTGGAAAAATAATATTGGCCAATCCAATGGCAGCGAAGTCACCGGGACAAAAAAAAACGTGACAGGAATATCGTCACTCACGAAGTTAATTCGATTATTTTCTTTTTAATTTTTATATTTGACTTCGGAAAATATTATGTTGGTTAGACATTTATCTTTTTGTTGTTTATTATGCGAAGTTTGAAACTTTTCCATGATGGGAAATTTTCATTTTAACTGAAAAAAAAAATTTCTGAGTAAATTAAGAAAATTTCACTCGGAAAAATGGTCTGAAAATGGGTAGGGAAATTTTTATAAAAACGTCTTAACATTTTGATTTTGTTACTTGTTTGAAAACTTTAATGTCTCTTTTTTAAAAATAACAGAGGACACCACTTTTACAATAATCCTAAACTGTACAGTCATTACTATGATAATTCATCCGATTTGAATGTGTTAAGTTCTCACTAAAAAAATAAATCATACTTTTAGATAGAGGTCTAATATTATAATATTTAAAAAATATTGAATAAAAATAAAATGATAATATAACAATGTTCTTTGTTATATTATCATTTTGTATGACTGTTTGTTTCCTAAATAAATAAAAAAAATTAAGATGATTATAAATTATGCAAGAAATGGCTTTTAGATAAGGAACAAACTTTCAATCAATGTTGTTTGCAGTAAAAATCAATAAATATTTTTTAAATGTCAATTGTTAGTAAATTTCGAGTCAATAACAATAAAATAAGAGGTAGACAGTGTACAAAAACTGTCACTGTTCCAAAAAATGTCTACCCACATGAAATTCAAAAAGGAATGACACATTGTACACACCTAAAACATTTCTGTTGGTATTCGTAATAAGTAGTAAAGGTCTAAGCCTATCATGGTCCGCCCACTACAAACACTTGTACCCACATACACAGGTTTCTGACCTTACTAAATGGAAACAGAGTTACTTCTCTCCTTATTAGTATTTAATATAAATTAGATTAGGAAGGCACTTCTTTGAGGCAGACCTATATTGGGATGTTCTCTGCGCCTTGCCCTACCAGGGCAGAAGAAAAAAAAATACAAAATTTATACTGATGACATTTTGAATTTTGGAATTTAATATAGGTGAATTTAAAAAAGAATTGTAAAATTAAGTAAATATACTTAAAATTATGCAAAACTTGTAAAAGAATATACAAACTTGTCAAATTCATTGTAATACATAAATAAGATGAAGATAAGATTGATTATGTAGTAATTATTATAAAACCCTGGGAGAGTAAAGTGACCTAGGGTAAATGACCCAGCAGAAATGCGAATGCTTAGATGGTCAGCAGGAGTATCACTAAAAGATAGGATTAAAAGTTCACGCATTCGTGGTCGCCTGTGTGTCACGGACACAAACAGTAAGCTGGAGGAACGACAGTTGAGATGGTATGGGCACATAAGACGGAGACCATCAGACCACACAGTGAAGTAGGCAATGTCTATGGAGCTTCATCGACAGTCATCCAGAGGAAGACCAAAGAACTCCTGGATGACTCAATGCTACAAAATACTTCGGAGAAACAGCCTGGATGAAGAGGATACTCAGAACCGAAGAAGCGACAACCTGAGAACGAGAAGAGCCGACCCCAACAGCCTACCTAGGCAATTAGTTGGGACAGCGCAAGGAAGAAGAGAGTTAAGTGACCTAGGGTCATAAATATGATTTTTTTAATGTGACTACTGCACAATTTGAATTGTAATAATGGGTGCATAATGTAATTATGATAACCCCTCAGGCTAATTTGTTCACTTTATAACAACTCATATAGTTGTCTCTCTTACTCATGCTTAGAAATATGATCTAAAAGGTATTAGAAAAAGAAAACACCACACACCAAATCTAAAAGTAAACCACAAAATAGTTAAAATGTACACCTTTATAAAACCAAAGTTTCCAACTGCAATTCCAAAAGAAATTTATGAAACTTTGGGTATTTTTTATTAATTATTTTTACATGAAACGACAAAAAAACTATGTTCACGATAACTTAATTTATTTACTTAGTTTATAATATATTCATCTAATAAAGAATGTGTGTATTATTTTTTTCCATATCATTTTTAAAACTTTTTTATGTTTCATTCCAAATTTTTATATTTCAAAATTTATGTTTATTTCGAATTATAAAAGCGTATTTTATCGCAAAGTGGAAATATTTTGACCTTCTGAGGAAAAAGATACACATATCCGTACATTAGGGTGTCCCAAAAAAATTAAAGTTGTTATTTTTCAACGCATACCCTCTAATTTTTTTCCAATAATGACAAAACATTTATAAAAAAAATTTCGTTTACTTGGGACCACGGCAACCCGTGCCGACTTGCATCGAAAGGTGTTAGTACTTTTGTATTAAGACGCCCGCGAGCAAATGTCTTAATGCGCTTGTAGTAACTTGTTTTTTTGTTAATAAACGCTTATTACTCGTTCAGGCAAGATGTCCTTAGATATACGCAGTTCTAAAAAGGGTATATTTTTAAAAGAAGTCATAAAACACCGAATATCGGATTCTAAACTGCCCTCTAATGAACAAGTTCTTGAAGTTTTGTTCTACAATATCCGAGAAGTGAATTTAACTGTCAATGAAAGTGCTAATCTCACTATTCGCGAGTGTGTTATCTATTGGGAAAAGGCGTGTATGCCAACCAAATATTTACCTAATTTTGTGAAGAAACTTATTAACTTATATCAAGTTTGGAGGGATTTGCAAAAAAATGCCCAGAAAACGCAAGACATATTTGAACAAAGTCGTCAAGAGTTTGTCAAAAACTTAGATAATTTATTTGACATTGCACACGCCGATGCCCTTGGATTAATAAAAATAAATTAAGATAGAATCTTCTTGCAGCGGCAAAGAGAGCCAGGTCGTCCTGGCTACTTAGCGGGGGTGGACAAAAAACTGACAGATAAAGAGAGAGCGCGCCTTAGAACAATCGTGGAAGAAAAGCGGCGTACTTAATATTTATCTGCGCCAATTCCTTCAACATTGTCTTACGAACTGTTAAAAAACTACTCATCTTCTGATTCACATATTCAGAAGATTTGCCAAAAACCGCTACAAAATACTCAACCAGAAACCAGTTAAACGTCGATGCGAAAAGACTTCATTACTAAATTGAGGCGCTTGGATATAATATTGATCAATTTCCAATAAGTAAGTCTTCAACTCAAAAAATTCGAAAGGAAAAACGAAAGGCGCGCGTGAAGGCCTTAAAAGTTAATTTTTAAAACGAGGTACCAGATGATGTGACTCTTCACTGCAAACTGTTGCCTGCTTTAGATCCTCGAAAATCAAAAGAAGAACATCTTCCAACTGTTATATCATATGGGAATAACGAACAAATTATTGCTGTGCCACGATTGGAAAGTTGCTGTGCCACGAAGGAACAAGCGCAGGCTGAATGGAATGCGATTATAGACTGGAATCTGAAAGATGTGCTTGTGTGCTTCTTGAACAAAAGCTTAAGAGAGAAATGCTTATTTTTGCTTGCTGCCATCACGTGTATGAGTTGGTATTAAAAGCTGTATTTGAATTAAAAATCAATCAAGTGACTACAAGCCCTGACATCTCACTCTTCAAAAAGTTTAGAGATAACTGGAAAAATGTTAATCCCGATAAAATTCAGTGCTACAGAGAAAATCTCACATTGCACCTAACCGGTTCCGAAATCGATGATTTGCTTGACTTTTACCGTACTGCACCGACAACAAAAATATTTTGAGATGATTATCGAGAGTTGTTAGAGCTCTCTGTGATATTTTTAGGCGGAGATACAGAGAAAAAATTACGATTCGGCTCCCAGGTGCTTGGCACCAAGCTCGATGGATGGCAAGGGCGCTTTATTCGTTTAAAATATCATTAAATTACTGCTAATGATAAAGCGGCACTTTTAGACGTTTGCTTGTTCATAGTAATCATAGTATCATCCTATGTCAAGCAATGGCTATCATGTTATATAGAAGTTAAAGCACCTTACCAGGACTTGTGCTTTTTGAAATCGATGGAGGCTTATAAAAAAATTGTTACGATGCGTTCAAGATCACCGGAAGACTGTAAAAAACAAACTTTGAAGCGAAAATTTAATCAATAAACCATTTTTAAATATAAAATACTACATAATGGAACATGTTTGCAGTTTTTAGTTTTATTTATCCGAGAAAAATTAAAGTTTAAAATCCTTCCGTATAAAACTCAGTACAAATTTTTGTACCAAATGTTTGGCATCAAGTCGGCACGGGTTGCCGGTGTTTGATCAAAATAATATTTATTATATGAGTTATTGGGATCAAATGGAATAAAATAAGAGGGTATGCGTATTTAAATTCATGAAAAAAAAATTCTTCCTTATGTCTTGGGACACCCTACCGTACATCCAAAATATAGTAAAACTTTAGTTTAAATGTTACCAATTTTAAAATTGTATAAGTCTTCTCAATTCAATTTAAATATTACCCATGAATATGTATTTCACTAGGACGTTGTCTTTATATTGTATAACTCATCACATTATCTATTACAATTTGGGAGGCGGGTATGGGTACCGCCGCTCGAGAACCATTTTTTGGATAACCAATACCCCTGCCATAGGTCGCCCCAAGTGGTTCGCTACATTTGGTGACTTAGCAGGGGTACCCGGGTTCATGGGGTGAGGTTTGTCTAGGTCTTAGAGGCGGATGACCAGAACACACTGAACCCCAGATTCCTACCCACCCCTTAAACCCTTTTCCTTCGCAGAACTCTCCTCTCCTTCCTTTCCTTTAAAAAACCTTCCACACAGCATCCCCAAAGATGAAATAGGCCCTGAGGGAAATTATTTTCCTCAGGGTGTGGAGCTCATGTATGAAGCTCATGTAAAAAAAAAAACATGCATTTGCCCACCTACTGCGTGACGGGCCGAATCGGGAGAGACTGGTTGAGGGAGACCTTTTTATCTCTCCAGCCGGACTTTCTCAATCCATCGCCTTGTACCACAGTGGGAGGGGTGGATTCATACGTCTGTCACTCCAGGTCCTTCCCAGAACTTCCTCTCCTTCCTTTCCCTAAAAAGACCCTCCACACAGCATCCCAGTGCAACAAGGCTGGATACCTGGATTTCAACTCACAGCGGAGCCAAGCTACTACACAACGCAGTACAATAACACACTAATGAGGCAAAGATAGGGCCCGCCTAGGAGAGCCGCTGATTTCATGTAGGCATAGGGGAATGGGAGAGCCACATAGAAATGAAAGGTAACCGTTACGCGGTTGGCATTGTTTAGTTTGAGGCACGCCTCACAAAACGAACACTTCCGAAGTAGAACTGATCATTTGCAATTAGCTCTAGCGTTCTACTGACCAAGTTTTCTTTGGTTTTGTGATAGTACGCTGTAATAGATCTATGGCTATTTCGATTAATATAGTAGGGCAAATTTGCAGTTGACGGTCTTATATATCAGGTTTTGAATGCTGGGTTTTGTCCTACGCGCTGCAAGAAATTTCAGAGACACCCGGGTTCTCACAGTACTATATAATGCTTTGGCTAGGAGTAGGCTAGAGAGCGGTTCAGTGATTTGGAGCCCAAACCAAGTGAAGTATTCCCTCATGTTGGAGAAGGTTCAGAAGAAATTTCTGAGGGAGGGAATATGGTTACCACCTTACCGAATTTCTCTTGGGAATGCTCGGTATGAACCACCTACAGGTCAGAAGGGATGTGCTCACTGTAACGCATTTCTTCCGACTGTTTCGTGGATGGTTCGAAAACTTGACTCCTCCCCATGCAAACCGCCACTGATGAAAACCACTTAACAGTTTTATAAATTGTTATTTCCTCATCAGGATTTGAACCCATAACATCTGAATATATGGACTTAATTCTGTGCAAAGGAAACATTCGAAAAGGTATTTTAAAAATGAAAAATGGATATTTAGAAAGGTGAGAAACACTTAGATCTTTGATAAAATAGTTGGTTACAATAACTCACCTGTGAGTCGTAATGCCTTTGCAAGGGGGACTGATCGGGGGGTGGGGGCAGGTGGTGTGGGGGCCGGGGGCTGTCCCCCCCTCCACCTCCCCCCGCCGCGCTGCTGTTCTTGCGACGCCTCTTCTCCGGCGGGTAGTCGCACCCCGCCCGGCTGCTCGATGAACTCAGGTTTTCCGCCGTCGGAGTTTGTGGGGTGCTCCTCTCCTCCAACTGGGAATTGGAATTACTCAACTGGATTATACATGCGTAGCACCTAAATGGAGGGCTGGAGGCAAATGGCTGTGATGATGAATTATATAAAAACATTTGGAATACGTAGTTTTGTTTCTCTTTAATCCTAATCAGAGCTGAAAAGCTGGATTTTTGAATTCTACATTTATTTTGAAAGCTGAATCAATCGTGAGATTCCTAAACATAATAATATATATGCTAATTTAAAAAATAATTAAAGACGTGATAAATTTTCTCAAAATACAATGGGGTATTTCAATATTTTTTTATTGCTTAAAAAAATTAAGCAAAAAATTACGATGATTATAGCATTTTTATCTTATTTTTGCGTTGACGAATAAATTTTCTACAGCTAGTCAAAGTTTCCCATTTTTGAATTACCGCTAAAATGATATTTTGGGGCGGGGCTATCGTGGAACGTCATGCCAGTGACAGTGTTTATTTATGCTGGCCCAGCTGAGCGACGCTTGTGACATCACAATCCGATTTGCCAACCACGGGCCGTTTTGATTTGTCAGTTTTAGATCATTTTTTAAAATCAATAATATTGAATGAAAACATAAAAAAACAAACATTTTTAGTAGGATGATTAAAATCAGAAAAATGATCTTTAAATATTCCGTACATTTTCAACCGAAACCCTCGTTTGTGGAAATACCCCATTGTGTACATTTGCAATAAACACAATTAGATCATGCTTACTCTCAGAGAAATAGGTTTCGGATTGCCCACCATGATTACTACCATGAAAAATAGTTAGGTTTAGACTTTTGATAATGATGACAATTATTATGTTAAACTACGACATAGTAATCATACAATATGATAAATATTAATATTCTTACCTTTGAATTAAATGCATTGTTTTCCGTCAGTCCTCTAACTTGTAGACTTTCGGCAGTTTTCAGGAACATTGGCAACATATTTTGTCCGACATTTACCTCTCCCTGGAAAAAACAGAACATAAAATGTTATTCTCAAGGTACTTTAGAATTTAAACCACTGCTTATAAAATACTGTAGAATTCGGATATAACAACTTCGCTTATAACGGCTTGCCGTTTTTAGCGACGACACTGTAAATTCAAGATAGATTTCATAGTTAGGTACTAGGAAAACATCCATTTAGTAAGACTCCATTTTAAGTGACCAATTGCTTAAAGTGACCTATTTTAATGATAATTCGTCTGGTTAGAATGACGCTCAGTGTTTTGTTAGTTTTTTTGTTAAATCAAGGTCAATGTTTATAATCTGTCGTGTCTAGGTTAAAAGCTCGACACAATGAGTTCGGTGAAGCTAAAGTGTTTTTCAATTGAAGAAAAAAGTGCTATATTACACCGTTTAGAAGCCGGTGAATCAAATGTAACCCTCGCGAAAGAGTTCGGCATGTCTCACGTAAAAACAAGCATTATCCGGCCATTTTGTTCGTCGTCCGGTTAGTACGACAAAGCATCTCCGGCCCCTTGAGGGTCGTTATATCCGGATTCTACTGTAGATTTCATTAATATTTTGTAAAAAAATATTAAAATTGTTATCGCTTCTTACAAATACAAAACACTATCTTTGTTTTATTTTAGGGAATAATAATCACACGATTATTATTTTGTTTTTTTTTTTTTTTTTATTGTTTTTTCTGATTAGATTTTTCAAAATTCATTCAGACTTTATAAATTTTATCTTAAACAAAACTTCGAAATTAATTTCTTGAAATGAATTTTTTTGCCATTCTGGTACAGTAAATTTTGAAAGCTGCATAATTTAGAAAAAAATATATCTTTTTGTTTCAATAAAATCAACACTTTCTAAAATATAAATGAGAGAAATTATTGGATTCATAAATAAACTGTTTTTCAAACTGTGTTTCAAAAACAATTCAACAAAGAGTGATTTGATTTGATCTACCTTTTTGCAAAATTATTTACATCATCTTTTAAAAAGTGTTGGTTATCAAATTAACCTTTGGGAAAATAAGTTTGCTTTGAACGAGAATAACATGTGGGGTCATAAGTAGTGATTGTAAAATAAAACTAAAATAATCACAAACCTACTGGGTGTAAAAAGATTAAACTTTAGGTGATAAAAATGTTTGTAGTGGGGGTAAATAAATAACTTTATAAAAAATAATAAACCCACAAAAACTGATAAAGGATTTAATGGGCTTTAAATTTAGTAATCAGAAGCATAATATTATGTGTAATCATTGATATAGAATTGTACTTTTTTTTTACTGTATTGCTACTTTATGTATGGAATAAAAACAATTGTATATACATATTATTATAATACATATTATGTACTAGGAAGCCTGCTCCGAGACATTGATACAGAATTATACCTTTATTTTACTGTATTGCAACTTTATGTATGAAACAAAAACAATTGTGCATAATATTATAAGGCTGGGTTTACATTCGTAAGTTTTTTCCTGTAAATCGCTCATGTAAGCGATTTATGGCCAAATTACCAATGGAAACGACACCAAAAGTCACTTAACGTAATTTATAGCAAGTTACAGAACTTGTTCTTTCGGAAATTTTTTAACAGGTCTAACCGCACCCGCGCAAATTTCCAGCCTTCTCACAGCTTATAAAATCAGTTTGATTAGCGGAGAGATTTGACCTAAGAAATAATACCAAAATGCGCCGTTATGAAATGTCAAAATTAAAAGACAATTGTTTTCATAGAATTTGTTTCCTATAAAACTAGTATTCATTTCCACTTTTCTGAAAATTCCAGTTTTCTGAAAATGAGCATCCTTCTATTCAATTATATCAGTCCAATAATTTCTAATCTCAATGTTTCTGTTTTTGACTTTACATATTTGAATTTTTGAATTCGAAGTCGGTTACTGTCAGAAGCTGTCAGGTAGCTGTCATTCGGATAAAATGAAATTAATTTCCGCCTTTGACAGCACAAAAGCGCGTGGAGAATTGTTTAATTAAAGCCAAAATCTATTTCAACACTTTATTTCGGCCTTTTCGTCTTTATTGACAAAATCGCGTAATTTTGACAGTATTGAAAGGAAGCCATCTTACTGCAAATAAATTTACAGATGTAAACGGTCGCATGAGCAATTACAAAGGTTTGAACTTCCGAACAACTTCTGTGATCATTAATTACCACAAGTCGAACGTGAGTAACCTGTCAAAATCTTACGTAATCCGTAAATTTTAATTAGGAGTGTAAAGCTAACCTAATACATATTATGTATTTGGAAGCCTGCCCTGAGAAATTTTCAGAACATATCAATTTTTTTGTACGGATACCTAAATAAACTTTTTTAAAATAAAATATCTACAACTATTATACCTGATAGCCATTCATGAAACAATACTAACAGTGATTTAGAAAGAAAAATCAATAGGCAACAAACATCACAAAAAAAACGTTTTTTTTTTTAAATAGGCAATTCACCCTAAAAAGAGTGCTTTATGAAATACTCTTACAAAAAAGCTAATGTAATAATTTCATGTATGTTTGCAAATTTGAGATCCTAATAAATTGGTAATAAAAATGGTTACATAAACATTTATAATGTATTACATTGCTTTGAAGATGAAATCAAAAATGTGAATAAAGGATAAATCTTGCATAGAATTAGATTTTAAAAACGGAATATCTGTCAACGGATATGATCATTGAAATCATTAATTTATTCCTCAAGTCACCTGTGCAAATATTTGGTCTGCCTAGATTTGATGCCAGAATGTGAATTTTCGTGGCGTTGAAAGATAAATATATATTTTTTGCAAATAAGATTCATTTAACAGTAAAATTGGCCACATTAAATGTTGGAGCGAACAGGGGGGCTATCAAAAGGTCAGCGTTATAATAAGGTTGTCCCGAGCTGAACTTGTTCAACTTTAATGGGGACCCTTCTCGACTCGGAAGATAATTTTGGCACTATCACAATGTTACTATTTTTTTTAAATTTATAATATTATTCCAAAGAATATGAGACTGAATTAATTATTACATATATGGTTAGTGTTTTAAAAACAAAATGTTTACATTTAAATGAGCGATGATTATTCAAAAATCAGTTCAGTGCACAAAGGTAAACAATATTTATTATGTTGATGTGAAATAACCACATTATCATCGGCATATGGCATGGCTACCACTACATATTGTTACGTTGCAAAGTTATAAGAATAGGTTCCTTTATTTCTGTCGCGCGGGAAATAAGTGAATCGGGGCCCAGTGCACAAACTTGCCGCACCGCCCCCCCCCTTTCCCTCTGCCTTCCGTACGCAGAGAGGCCGGCCGCCACTCCGGGCAGTCAGCAGTAGATCTCCGCCCGGCCAGCTTGCAACATCCCGCGTCATGAATAACGCGCCGGAGAGGCAAATTCTCCCGAGTTCGAAATGTTAACTTTCCCCGGTGTTTGTCGACGTACCAAACTGGAGCTAGCTGTAAGTACCATGCTGAATCTTACCCTGTGTGCATTTTAACTTCATAGCCCCTATAAAGAACGTATAGAGAGAGAGAGAGCCTTCCGCAATTAGACAAGTTTTAGGTAGCCTAAAGTAAATCCCCTGTTACCTTGAGCTGAGGCTGGCAATTACCGTGTTAACTATTGTATTCTCAGTGAATAAAACTATTTGTGCTATGAAACATGTGTTTTGATTGAGGAGAGAGGCTCGGCGATTGTGGGAGAGCAGAGAGAGAAAGACAGCGAACCACAGGCACTCGCCTTGAGGTAAGGAGAATCGTGTTTGTGCCGAATTGAGCTACCCGACTGGCAATTTGTATGATCTTCCATCCGTAGAATTTACTCCTCGTGGCCATGCTTACACTGGCGCTTAGGCGTGGGGCCTAATTTTTTTTTCCTCTCCACGATCTCGCAGTCTCGTTCCTCAATCAACAATTGTAAACTTTATAATGTTATTATGTTTTGTCTTGTTTATTCCCAATTTGTCTAGCACATCCAACAAGAATCCCGTCGCGAACGTAACTGCGTATCATAATTTAAATTATTACGGGCCCGATTTCATCATTTACGAGTTGTCACTCGACAAAACATTATTACCGGTATTCCAACGCAAGGTGCCCAATCAAGAAAGTTGTCGCCGCGAATAATACAGTGATTACAAAGTGTCGGCCGATTAAATTTGCGATTTTCAAATACAAGTGAATAGTGGAAATGAACACAAATTTTAAAAAAAAGTTATTCAACAATTAAAATCCTGTACATGATAAACCAATTATCCGCTTGGTCCCGAAAGTGCTAAAATATTTTACTGCAGCATGCTGGTCCATACTTATAGACATTTGCTGACGCCTAGGGAACAAGTGGAATAACTTCCTTCTGTCATTTGACAATTTTGGTATTTTTGACTCCTGCCGTTTGCTGAAACCGGGTAATGCTGAACCACATTCGACCGATGCAAAAAATACCTAATTCGCGTTGACGTGAATTCCTCGACAGGTGACATTACATCCTACCTTGTCAAAACGAAAGGAAATTCGCGTGTAAATACCAGAAAACTGGTGCTGCCTAAAATCAGACTATAAATAGTCACGTAAATAAAACCATGCCCCAAGACATTGTTGAATCCTCAAACAAATACTTCCACGAAAGCTTGTATAAAAAGAAACATATTTCTTTCTGTTTTCTGAAGAATTCCCCCTTCGGAAAGCTATAAGAAAAATTTAAAACGTGTTCCCTTAAGGTGAACCTTTGTCCTATGATTTTTTTATCTTCGGACTTCGCAAATTTGCAACCTTTTTTCGAAAACAACTGGATTTTTTCTTAAAAACGTGTTCCCCTAAGGTGAACCCTTGTCCGATTATTTTTTATCTTCGGACTTTGCAAATTTACTACCTTTTTTCAAAAACAACAGGATTTTTTCTTGAAAACGTGTTCCCTTAAGGTGAACCCTTGTCCGATTATTTTTTATCATCGGACTTTGCAAATTTTCAACATTTTTTCGAAAACAACGGGATTTTTTCTTAAAAACGTGTTCCCCTAAGGTGAACCCTTGTCCGATTATTTTTTACCATCGGACTTTGCAAATTTGCAACCTTTTTTCGAAAACAACGGGATTTTTTCTTAAAAACGTGTTCCCCTAAGGTGAACCCTTGTCCGATTATTTCTTATCTTCGGACTTTGCAAATTTGCAACCTTTTTTTGAAAACAACGGGATTTTTTCTTAAAAACGTGTTCCCCTAAGGTGAACCCTTGTCCGATTATTTCTTATCTTCGGACTTTGCAAATTTGCAACCCTTTTTCGAAAACAACGGGATTTTTTCTGAAAAACGTGTTCCCCTAAGGTGAACCCTTGTCCGATTATTTCTTATCTTCGGACTTTGCAAATTTGCAACCCTTTTTCGAAAACAACGGGATTTTTTCTGAAAAACGTGTTCCCCTAAGGTGAACCCTTGTCCGATTATTTCTCATCTTCGGATTTCGAAAATTTTCGAACCTTTTTTCCAAAACACCTGGATTTTTTTTAAAAAAACACATTATCTAAGGCAAACCCCTGCCCAAATTTTCAAATAATCCAAACACTTAGAAATACGTCCCCAGGGGTCAATCCCTGGCAAAATTTCTTTCCAACTGCGGATGAAGAGTCTAGTTTTCACTTTTTCCAACGTAAGGTCACACTGACACGACCCTATACACTATGGAAGTCCCTCAAGTCACGCTGGGTATAATTCCCCACATTTCTACGTCAAGAAAGGAAGAACTACTACAGGCCCTGAGAAATAGAAATATTTCCCCCAGGAATAAATCCAAAAAATGCCTTATTCAATATGCTTCTTTCTACAATAGAAAATACATTAAGGGGTTGCAATTTCAACCCGAAAACACCTCAGAAATCATCTCTATCCCCCTCACAGTCCCCGAAGCAAAACCCTTGGTGGTACAAGCTCAGGAACCAACCAAAATATACGATTTGACATCCTGGAAGACGAAATACAACGGACTCACGGATGTGGAGGATTTCATCAACAGAATAGAAGAAACAGCCCAAGTCAGAGGAATCCCCGAAAATATCCTACACAGAAACTTCATAGACCTCATCGCTCCTGAAATGCTTACCTGGCACAGGATACATAAGAAAAAAACAAACTCATGGAGTGAACTCAGGGCGGCACTTTTAACAAGTTTCGGAGAAAAAAAGGCCCAACATAGAGTCAGGCTATCCTTACTCGCTATCAAGCAGCACTCCGGAGAACCTGTTGCTAGATTCACGCAGAGGGCAGAAGCCATCAATATCAAGCTTGCCCAACCCGTCCCTGAAGTGGAACTTCTCCCAGTTTTAATCGACGGTCTTCTGCCACGATACGAAAACATCATCACTTCCCAGAAAATTTCCACGCTGGAGCAATTAAAAGATGTCTGCCAGCTACTGGAGGCGTACCAGGATCGAAAGAGAGACGAAAGGTTCCCCAAAGAAAACTTTCGCCCAAGCACTTCGTCCGGCATAAAACCGGAGCACAACGAAAAGAAATCCTGCTCCTTTTGCCACAAGGTTGGTCACTCCCAAGCCACCTGCTTCAAGCAAGCTAAACTTTTACCCTCCAAAGACCCCCATTCTAACAAAAGGCGATCCGTTGATCGTTCTCCAAGAAGAGATGAAGGGAGGAAGTTTGGCAAAGGACCACGCCAAGACAATACCCAGACACCCATCCCGGATCTCAGATTCATCAAACCCCCTACGGATTTCTCCAGACCCCCTCCCAATTGGACAGCCAGAAAGACAAAAAACTAGACTCCAACCCCCCGGGCCACCCTTCCCTTAGGCCGAAGGAATGGTCGGAGTGGTTGGAACACGTGAAATTTTTCAAACAGGCCTTACCCCTCTCTACAGTCTGCTGCAAACAGGCAATAGACGGTAGACCCTTCGCGCATTTTTCCGTAAACAATGTGGTTTTTTCAGGTCTCCTAGACAGCGGCGCGTCAGTCAGCTGTCTGGGCGACAACGCTCACACCTTATTCACAAACTGTGGTTTTAAAATGGAAGAACATTCTTCACATGTTACCACGGCAGACAACACTTCACAACGTGTTATCGGTTCTCTCACCCTGCCGATCAATTGCGACCAAAAAACAGTTTGGATCAAATTCCTGGTCGTACCTACAATCTCAAAAAAATTTATCCTGGGAGTGGATTTTTGGATGGCTTTCAAAATTGCTCCGCAATTGTTTAACAACCCCTCCGTCCCTCCCCAAGTGAACGAAATCCGTACAGTAATACCGTACGAAAATTTGAACCCCCTACAAACAAGTCAGTTGGATCAGATGATCAACAAGTTTGAATCAATCTCCTTCGAAAGGTGCGGTTTAGGCCTAACCAACTTAGTAGAACATCATATAAAAACAACAGGTCCCCCAATCAAACAAAGGTATTACAATCTCGCTCCACAAAAATTGAAAACATTAGAAAAAGAATTGGACGACATGTTAAGAATGGGAGTGGTGGTACCCAGCCGCAGTGCATGGACCAACCCCACCTTATTAGTTTCAAAGAAAGACGGCTCGGCCCGTTTCTGCCTCGACAGCAGACGCCTCAACGCGTGTACAGTGTCAGACGCCTATCCGCTCCCTTTGGTCAACTCCATCCTTGACAGACTTCGAAACGCTAAATACATCTCATCTATAGATTTGAGCAAGGCTTTTTGGCAAATTCCTTTGGATCCCAGCTCCTGCAAAAAAACTGCTTTCGTGGTGCCTGGCAGGGGTATGTTCCACTTCAAAAGACTACCCTTCGGTTTAAAAAACAGCCCAGCGGAACTACAAAGACTCATGGATAAATTGTTTGGCCCAGAGTCCGATAACAATTTATTTTGCTACCTGGATGACCTGATCATCATCAGCGATACCTTCGAGAAACATATTCTTATACTAGAAAAGGTTTTTCAACAACTCAAACAGGCCGGTTTGACTATAAACCTAAAGAAATCGGAATTCTGCAAACACCGCCTACGATACTTGGGTTTCATAGTAGATAAAGAAGGCCTAAGAACAGACCCCGCAAAAGTAGCGGCTATGACAAATTTCCCCCGGCCTACGAATGCAAAAGAGGTAAAAGCTTTCCTCGGACTCACTGGTTATTACAGAAGATTCATAAAAAACTTTTCAACTCTCGCGGCGCCGCTCAACAAAATCACTGGCGTCCGTAAAGGTACCAGTAACTTCTCCTGGTCCGCAGAGACCGAGTCAGCATTCAACTCCCTGAAAGAAGCCCTTCAATCAGCCCCAGTACTGAATTGCCCCGACTTCAATCTACCCTTTACGATCCATTCGGACGCATCAAACGTCGGAATCGGAGGAGTCCTCACTCAGAATTTCACGGACGGCGAACACCCCGTGGCATACTTCTCTCGTACCCTAAATAAGCACGAAAAAAATTACGGGATTACCGAGAGAGAATTACTAGCAGTCATGGAATCCATTCAACATTTCCGCGGATACATTGAGGGCAGTAAGTTTACCGTTGTCACAGACCATAGCAGCCTAAAATGGCTGATCTCGCTAGACAACCCCTCTGGAAGATTGGCTCGCTGGTCGTCCCGCCTATCTCAATATACCTTCGATGTCATCCACCGTAAAGGCGCGGATAATATCGTCCCGGATGCCCTTTCTAGAATCGAGATAGCAACATTAAATGCCGAATTATCCAATTCTAGTCTCCCCACAAAAGATTTATGGTATCAAAAAATCTTCAGAGGATGCAGTGACAACCCGCAAAAGTTTCCGAATTTTATAATTAAGAACGGACAATTATACCGCAACTGCAAGCCACCACTGTCAATCTTAGAGGATTATGCCTGGAAAATGGTAGTCCCTCTCGAAAATAGAGAACAAGTTATTATTGATAACCACAGTGCCGTAGACTCCATACACCCTGGAACTTTCAAAACATACAAAAAAATATCCTTAAGATATTATTGGCCTGGTTTATTCAAACAAGTACGTTTATACATCTCCAAATGCGACATCTGCAAGGCATACAAGCACAGTACGGCACCACCGTCGGGTCTAATGGGCAACCCCAAGCGTGCCGATAGACCACTTCAATCCTTTTCAATGGACCTCATTGGACCCTTCCCTAGAAGCTACGCCGGTTACATGCATATACTCAGCGTGGTGGACGTTTTTTCCAAATATTGCTGGTTGTTTCCTCTGAAAAGGGCGACAGCGGCAGCAATAACAAATCTGTTAGAAAAACATATTTTCATACCCTACGGTACCCCTCGTACTATAATATGCGACAATGGCAAACAATTTATAGCTCTAGAATTTAAAGAGTTTTTGTCTAAATATGGTATAAAGGATGTATTCTACAACACCCTTTACACCCCACAGAACAACACCGTTGAACGATACAACCAGACCATAAACACGGCTCTGGCAATTTTGGTTGGCAAAGATCAACGCACATGGTGCAAAAAATTAGACAAAATACAAGCAGCCATGAACAATACGGTGAACCTCGCTACAGGTTATACACCATTTTTTCTCAAGCACGGCATGGAACAAGTAGTTCACGGTTCATTACACCCTGACATTTGCCTTCCACCCGCCCCTTCCTCCACAGCAGACCCCGCAGCAAATTACGCCCACCGCTTGGAAGAACTCTCCGCTATCTATAGTGAAGTAACAGACGCTCTACTATTGGCCCACCAAAAGAGCGCCGACAGGTATAACCTTCGCAGGAAGCACGTCACGTTTAAGGAAGAAGACATCGTCTGGAGAAGAAACAACACTCTGTCGCAAGGTGCGCTGTACTTCTCTGCCAAATTGGCACCCCGTTTTGTAAAAACGAAAGTCCTAAAAAAGATATCAGACCTGGTTTATCGATTGTCTGACATCTCTGGTAAACACATAGGTAACTACCATATAAAGGACATTGTAAAAAGTGGGAACATGGAAACAAACTCCATTGCCACGCCCGTATAACCCCAATGGTTATTCCCTGACTCCTAGTAACCATTCGTCCACAGCGCGTCATGGATCACTATGAAAGTCAACCCTTTTTGTTCGTCACTAATGAGCGGCCTCTCGCATACGATTGTCACTCATCAGGACACTCTAACGAAAAAACCTTTCTAGCTTTGGCACAGTAGTGTCAACTGTAGCCAAATTCGGGGGAAAAATGTAATTCTCCCTTTTTGTTGTTTTGTTTCATTTGTTTGTTTTTTTTTTGTATAAATATCTCGTCATCATCAATCATTCGCCTCTAATTGCTGCCCCAGGTGTCAAACCTTGGAAACATCGTCTTTTCTAAGCATTCACACCTCTACCTGAAATTGATCACTTCGGAGAAAGGAATTCCCTGTGGCTTACTGCAAGTAGTCGGAGACTACGTGGCCAAGGCTTTGTGCATCGTCACAACTTGCAGCATCATATTTTCACCTCATCGTGTCATGCCTCGACACCCCTTCTTAAGTTTAGAAAAATCTTTTGTGTACATTCAATGTCGGGTCCTCGCCAAAGTGCATCTAACCCTAATGTTATATTTAGTTAAATTAAGTAAGCAAACCTGTGTAAACCCACGGCGTATCAGACGTTTGCTACCTGTTCTAAGTTTTTTTTTTTTTTTTTCTGTTTTTTTAAGAAAATAGAATGGCGCTCAATAAAAAAAAAACCCATATTGCTCTAGTTTTCTCCAGAACTGGATATGACACACCATATTCTGGAAAGTATCGTTATAAAAGAGACAACTTTCGACTTGTCTCTTCATTAACAATAAATTTTGTACAACATTTCAGCAACATTGAGCTACCCTTGGTCTCAACTGCTCAACTGAAATCTTGGGTTGTCTTGTTATGACTTTATCACGTACAAAGTACGAGGTCCCAACAAGAAGCCAGGTCTCTAAGTGAACCACCCTGTGAATAACCATTCCATTATTGTAATTTTTGTAACACCAAAGTGTGTTCGTCACAGTCTGTTTAAGTAAGTAAAACCCAGATGGTCTTAAACACTCAAGTCGGACAGTTGTAAATAATTTTCCTTGTCAAGAGACAATTTAAAAAAAGCGATAAGCGCATGTCTTGTATTGTTGCTACCATCGTACGTGTAAGCACAACTAAAAGTTGTACCATCATTGTACTCTACTCTGTGCGTAACCAAAAGGGTTTGTACCACAAAAGATCTCTTTTGCGGTACGCTTAGATGAAATTCACATTTCATCAGCACGCCAGAATTTTTTGTCCTTTAATTGTTGAAGTATAAAATCTTGGCCAGATCTTCAAATATGTTTTTGCCTTTGTGCAAGTCTTTGACGTACGCTAATATGGATTTATTATGCTACGGTATTGTTGTATTAAGTACATCAGTATGTCTCGCCGTCTGTATTGAATAGGTACCTTTATATGAACGTTAACCTTTTGTTGCCATCATAGGTGAGAACCTTATAAAATCTGCCGTCATAGATGGGAATCTCAGAATATCTACTAAATGCGATACGGGGAGTCCATTATAATTACTCTATGGTTTTTGTCAGAAATGTCATAAATACCTAGTCTTTTGTACCTCCTTTCAATACTGGGCAACCCAATTGTAATTCGTTCATTGTTATCCGTGAAGACGTTATAAAACTTACTTGTAAATCTTTGGATTTCACATCTTGTACGCTATACGTGAAGACGTTAAAATACTCACCACGAATCGTGCGAACGAAATAATATCAAACCTTTGTGTGTGAACTACGCAATGTAGTCCACACCCCCTTTTACTCATTAACAATGCCCGTGGACTTCCTGTCACAAGAACCCAGGAACTATCTACTATCTCAAAAGGACTAATCATACGCTTCACTCATGATTATGGGGCATCGTGTCGTGGGAGTTAAGTTGATGGACAAAAAAAAACACCCAACTCGTTGTCTGGGAGACGAACAAAGAAAAATCCCCAGGTTTGTGAGATTTGAGCAAGGGTCTGTCATTTCTCGCAAACAAGTAGGAGAATAAAACGACCCCTAATCTTCTACCCAATACACGTAGAGGATTAGACTCTTTTATGCCAGTGTATTTTTTTTGTCCTACACTACCAAAAATTATTGTAATGTACCAGGATTGCTGCTGTAGACCTTGTTTCACCTCCACCCAGAGGTCGAATTTCGGAAATAGCCGAGTCCTCAGCAGTTTTCTTCGTTCAAATGTTCCCAATTGCTACCCTTCCCCTTCCTCGAAATCATCCGTGAATGGGGATATATGCGTTATGCACTTGGCGTTTCGTTTGTCAAATGGGACAATCTTCATACACGGATCCTTTCAACTTCCTACTCCCTTCCCACTTGTCATAACTTAATTGTACTCAATGTTTTGTTCTTCGAAAGTAGAAAAAATGCTACCGTATAGACGTGAGCATAGGTCATGGAAGACCAGCTTCTTTCGAACAGGGTATTTTGTTATACGTGCAAACCCTTACCCACGTATTCTCGGAAATGTATTTAGTAAAAAAAAAAAAAACTGAATGGGTTATACAGAACCTTCCTTGAATACGTACCCTTGTAATATGTATTAGTCATTAGTTGCATTTAGTTAACTCTCTCCGTCTCTCTCTATACGTCAAACAAATCCAACCTTTCTCAACATGCACACCTTGTTTCTCTCCAAACCTTTTCATCATTGGTCTACTAGGCAGGTAAACTTCAAGAATTTTGTTCTAATAATAATTTTTTGCCGGATTAATAAGAAGACCAGCAGCTCTTCACCCTACCTACACCTGCGCCCTCTTCATGCTGCTTTCGCTACCGTCACGGAGGTCCCATGCCTTCAACCCCTGCGTACCAAAAGCACCCGACCGCATCTAACATAACCTAGTGTGAGTCGTGCGTGTAGTTGCGAATTGTATCATCACAGAAAACCGACGCTCAAACTAACCCGAGCATGCCAGCTCTAGGTTGGTTCCTGTTCCTGCTGACATCATGCAAACGTTCCTGTTGCCACTGTGCAAATGTTTCTGCTACATCATGCAAACGTTCCTGTTGCCACTGTGCAAATGTTTCTGCTACACCATGCAAACGTTCCTGTTGCCACTGTGCAAATGTTTCTGCTACATCATGCAAACGTTCCTGTTGCCACTGTGCAAATGTTTCTGCTACATCATGCAAACGTTCCTGTTGCCACTGTGCAAATGCCCTGCTACATCATGCAAATGTTCCTGTTGCCATTGTGCAAATGTTCCTGCTACATCACGCAAATGTTCCTGTTGCCATTGTGCAAATGCTTTGTTGCCATTGGGCAAATGTTCCTGTTGCCATTGTGCAAATGTTCCTGTTGCCACTGTGCAAATGTCTGTTGCCATTGTGCAAATGTTCCTGCTACATCATGCAAATGTTCCTGTTGCCATTGTGCAAATGCTCCTGTGCCCTTGCGCAAATAACAATACCAAAGATTGTTCACACAACAATCCCACTGCGTACAAAAACCAGTGTACCAAACACCAAATAACAACGGCTGTTATCTATGCAAACCACCACCTCTATAAAGGACCAACCACCAATTACGATTCCACTCTCCAGTACCTCAATGGTTTCGTACCAGCTCACCCACAGGATCCGGAAGCAGCTACCCTTTTTGACCTCTGTGACAGGTAGAACTCTCTCCACAACCAAGAAGCCTCATCATGTGTTCTCTTCTTCGTGTTTTCTTTAAGGCCCTAGTGTTCCTTGAGTGTAATCTCAAACGGGCCAGGTTACTGTGACAAAGTAACCTTGTAACTTCAGTGAAACGTTCAACCATCCCAGACATCCTACGCAAACCACGTTCCGCAAACAATAGCTCACAGACCAATGATACAATTTTAGAGTTTTTTTTTTCTATCACTGCATAACCCTTGTACCTTTTTCCAACAGGTCCTTGTTCTTCGCAACTGTATTTATGTATGTCACTGCCCTTTCATGTACATTTATAGATAATTCTTTGTTTTACCATGTATTATCTCTTTTGTTTTGGACTATAACTATTCTTCAGCTAGCAACTTTTTCTCTCTCTCTCCTTTTTCTTTTAAATGTTTTTTTTGCACAAGTGCTGTAAGGGTAAGAGGATTCATTAGCCCTACAGCTCCATTGCCACGTCGCTTTTATTGCGGCGAGGGGGGAAGTGTTACGTTGCAAAGTTATAAGAATAGGTTCCTTTATTTCTGTCGCGCGGGAAATAAGTGAATCGGGGCCCAGTGCACAAACTTGCCGCACCGCCCCCCCCCTTTCCCTCTGCCTTCCGTACGCAGAGAGGCCGGCCGCCACTCCGGGCAGTCAGCAGTAGATCTCCGCCCGGCCAGCTTGCAACATCCCGCGTCATGAATAACGCGCCGGAGAGGCAAATTCTCCCGAGTTCGAAATGTTAACTTTCCCCGGTGTTTGTCGACGTACCAAACTGGAGCTAGCTGTAAGTACCATGCTGAATCTTACCCTGTGTGCATTTTAACTTCATAGCCCCTATAAAGAACGTATAGAGAGAGAGAGAGCCTTCCGCAATTAGACAAGTTTTAGGTAGCCTAAAGTAAATCCCCTGTTACCTTGAGCTGAGGCTGGCAATTACCGTGTTAACTATTGTATTCTCAGTGAATAAAACTATTTGTGCTATGAAACATGTGTTTTGATTGAGGAGAGAGGCTCGGCGATTGTGGGAGAGCAGAGAGAGAAAGACAGCGAACCACAGGCACTCGCCTTGAGGTAAGGAGAATCGTGTTTGTGCCGAATTGAGCTACCCGACTGGCAATTTGTATGATCTTCCATCCGTAGAATTTACTCCTCGTGGCCATGCTTACAATATATTTAAAGTTGTTGTATCACACCCAGCCGCATATTATTACATACAATAGCAAATAAAAAGGTGATAGTTGTAAAGTTTCAGAAAGTTACAGGTGCTTTAACCTTTTCACCACATTCTTAATGAGTGGATTAATGGGTGTGTACGGACGGATTCTTTTTGGCATTCATAATATATTGTCACGGATAAACGGATAACGCTAGAGATATGAATTGTCCACACATAGCATCATACAGGTTATAAAAACTGTTTGGAAGGCTGTTTATGGACAAGAGTAATGTGTTAAGCGGAGATTTAACACATTCATAATTAATTTAACTAAAGACAACAAAAACAATAGATCGATGGTATTAATTTAATGTCGTTACGTATTAAGCTTTGTCGCGCTTGGAAACTTCCTCAAACTCATGCCTTTGAGCCATTCTCTAGAGTGTACTGACTATTTCCTTGCATAATTCTTTTAAAACCCCGTAGATTGCTTAACATGTTTCAGGTAGGTATTACTTCAGGTACAATTTTTAAACTTACTGCAGAAGTTCTTCCAATCGCTAAGTAACGCAACATGGAGTATCATGGAGAGCATTAGTTTCTATGTTCCCGGTGGTTATCTCCGTCACCGACAGCATTGACTGTTTTATCTCCCGGCTTGCAGAATTAACTTGCTAATGGTCATGGTCATGCCAGTCAGGAGAGCTGTCTTGTTGTTAAATAGAATCACTTTGAATATCGATAAGTATAACATCAATGAAGCACAATTTAGACGGCGAGCTTTGTTGCTGTTAGTTTAACTTATCTAATTTTAAACAATTTCTCTCTTTTAAAAACGCTTAGAAATTTTAATTTTGTAATATTTTTAAAATGAATAAATTGATTGAAATTGAATCAATTGAACATTATATATAATTTTCGTGAAGTCAAATTTTTGTTTCCTTTTTTGTAATTAATGGGGTAACTATTTGCAAAAGTTCAGTGTACAAAACGACGGTCCCGAAGAACAATGTCGGATCTGCTAAAAATTTAAATTTGTTCTGTTGGCTTATTTTGTTGATTTAAAAGACTGTATTTTCGGAATTTTGAATCAAACGAAGAGAAATGCCAAATATGAAAACAACACTCTCTTTCTTAATCTCAAAAATAGTAAAAATGCACAAACGAAACTTTAAACAGCTCTACCGCAAAACTGCAAAATCGCACATCCGACATTGTTCTTCGGGACTGTCAAAATCATCTGGAATTCTTAAATAATTTTGATAAGCAGGATATAATGCAGAAGTAAGTAGTATGTGGCTGGTAATCTGCACAATGTTTCGATCACTCCTTGACTCCGTATCTTTTCTTTCATTTTAAACTCATTTTATGAGCGAGCAATGAGAGATTTGATAAACAAAACCACTTTTTCCTCCACGTTGAAGACACGCTAAAGATGAAATTGTTCGGCGTACAATCTTGTCTTAAAAAATTAATAATTTATAATTATATCTTAAAAAATTAACTTTAATTGGGCTAAAGCCGGGCATATTTGGAAAAAACCGTGCAAAATTAGCTTTTTCGCACTCCAGAAACAAATCGTAAAAAAATATATTTATACGAAAATGAACCGATTTTTTTATTTCTACACAAACCTGAATAGACACCCTACGTGAAAAAAAACAATCCAAGGGTGTTTTCGAACAAGTTATGACATTGGTACGTTTTTGAAAATGTTAAATATTTACGTTTTCAAAGTTTACACTGGTTTACCCATACAAAATGACAGTTGAAGTGACGCCGAGGTCGCCAAGATAATTTTTGTAATTTATTCCGAGAGGCTAGGCGCTATGCGGCTTTTCGTTACGTCAAGACCGAGAATGGCCCAAACCATTCAGACCTTGTTCTTCATACAATTTCTTTATGCATAAGGGTCAAAAACGCATCCAAAAGAGTTTTTTTTTAAATTTCTACCGCGGCCATATATGGCCTACTGGCGATAGTGAGGTTAAACATCGAGCAATCTTGTCGAGTATATCTTTCTTTCCAAAACTTCCTCCTTACTCGTCAATTTTATTTGATCGAGTGTAAACGAATAAGTGTACTAGGCTTTAAAAAGGGATAAATAGGCTAAATTTCATCTGATTTAACAAATAGGATATTGCATTTCCACGCCAATAGTCATCGTAATATCTTGTTATGCAAAACAAATGTCTACTGACACAGACAGGATATCAAAAAAATGTGATAATATTCATGAATAAATTATTTTTTAAGGCGGACAGCTATCTTAAAACCTTATTCAATATAATTTTAAGGACATTAAAAAGTTGTTATAATCCTGAATGGCATAATCCAGTGATAGTAAACAATTATTTAATTACATATATATTTTTTTAAATCAAATGTTTTTAGTATCTACAAACATTGTTAATACTTCTTGAATAAATATGTTTTATACAGATATTGTGACGTATGCGTGAGGTGGTTTTGTATGAAACAAATTGAACAATCATTTAGAAAGCCTTTTGATTTCCTTTATATTGCTATTTTCTAGACAATTTGCAGTAATAACTATTGATTGACAACTCTAATCGACCACACCAATGTAAGATTTGATAAACAAATAGATTTATGGTAAATAAATGTAAATTTGTGATAAATCAATGTGTTATAAAGATAATAAAAATGAAATTGATGGTTTGTGATCCCTGAAATATGCAATAAAATTAGAATATTAATTCTTACCTTATACATAAAATCTAGTAGCGACTTCATTTCTGAGAATCTCACGTCCTTGAGGAATATGATGGGGTGTGGATGATGATTTTGTAAGAATATGGTCTCGAAATATGGTGAACAAGCTGACAGTATTGTCTGATGTGCCTGAAACAATACAACAACACAACCATTAGTATTTGGGAAAATCAGAGATTAAGAGAACAAACATAGAGAAAAGACGTTAACACTTCAATTTATATGGATCATTCAAATTAACTGAACTATAGCAAATTTACACCACTTTGTAAAGTGGAAGGTAATCTCTATATTAATTAAAAAGTAATCTCTTTAATGGGTACCGCCACCCCGGGAACCATTTATTGGATAACCAACACCTCTGCCATAGGTCACCCCAAGTAGTTCTCAACGTTTGGTGACTTATGGTGCCCGGCTTCATGGGGTGAGGTTTATCCAGGTCTTGGCGGCCGATGCGTCAGACTGGTTGGTGGAGGTCTTTTATCCACTCCTCTCGGCCCATCGCCTTACTTACACCGCGGTTGGAGCGATGGATTCGTATGTCCGTCACTTCTGTACACATTGAACCCCAAATTCCTACCCATCCCTCATACCATTTCTTCCCAGAAGTTTCTCTCCTTCCTTTTCTTAAAAAACCCTCCAAACAGCATCCCTTAAGATGACGTAGGCCCCGGGGGAAATTATTTTTCTCAGGGCTTTCTGTGTGGAGCTAAGGGGGCATCCATTAATTGCGTGAGCACAAACAGGGGGGGGGTCCAGCAAAATCTCACGTTACTTGAAAAAATTACACGAATTTGCCCAAATTTATCTCAACGAGGGGGAGGGGGGGTCTAGATTGGAAGAAAAACTGCTCACCTAATTAATGTATGCCCCCTAATGTAAAAAAATATATATATATCGCCTAGTGAGAGACTACGTTTAGTGACTGGATCAGAACAGTCAGGTACATCGCAACCTTGCTGTTTTCATTCCCTATTCATTTTCCATTAGCCTCCAAATATTCATGTTGCGTTTATAGTAATAGTTCCAACGGGTTCAATCCTTGCAGTTTGAGGCTGATCTATCCTCTTTGTCTACTTCCACGTAAACGACGTGGCAATAACTTTGTAGGAGTAAGAAGGGATTTGAAAATGTAATGGTTACATTTTAATTTATTTAAAAATATTGCGAGTTGGGATCAGGTACCCAGGCATGACTGCGAATGGGCGTTCAGGTGTGAACTTAAATCACTTTTATATGATTCTTGTGAAAAGCGAGCTTCTTACAGTCTCAGCATAATAAAGACTAATAATTTTATATTCTATACACTCACTTAACCGCTTCTGTGCCAAGAGCGAGATATCTCGCATTCTTGGCCGTGCCCAGCAGGCCGGCCATAGAAAAATAGTGAGTATTCTCGCTCATTTTGAGCCTCTATATCATACATATGTCCCATTTTTTATTAATTTAAAATATGGAACACACAGAGAGATCTATTGGGATGATTTTAAATTTTTAAATTTTTTTTTGATTTTGGTTTTTTTTTTTTTTTTTTTAAATAAGATTTAAAAATGATTTATTTTGATTAAAAGTTCACGGTCTGCTGTGCACAGATACACTTCTACCTACTGGCATTTAAAAGGTTAAGAAACATTTTACATAAAAATAATAAATCTCAAATACCAAATGCAATAATATTACATAAGAGACATTTGTAATGACAGTCTCAGCAATGATAATGAACTGTTAAAAATAATACTGAGTAACCAGTATCAGCTTCTATATTTAGAAAGTATGTAAATTAATAATTAGATATAAATAAAAGTGGAAGATCAGTTTATAAATAAATACAAAAAAACAGGTATCTGAATAAATCTCTCCATTTACACCTGTTGTTAAAATAAAACATTATCAAACTAGGACTAAATAATATTATTATTATTATTAGTGAATTATAAAACAATACGGACAATGGACACATTGATTATTAGCTGAGCAATAACTGCATAATACTAGATCTGGGGTACACAGCTGTATGATTATTTATTTATTAGGATTTATTTTCAAAGAGATTAAAGTAGATCAAGATGATCTATGCGTTTTAGAGAGAAGGTTTTATGTATGGTCAATTAAGTGTTTGTGTCTAATCTATAAACACAATAATAATATATGAATATAAAGCAAAACTTCTAACTGTTCATCTGTATTGGTTGGTAACCAGTAATTATTACACTTTCAGTAAAGTTTGGTAGTAAAATAGATTCAGTTTGCAGAGATAACAGTATTTAGGTTTGCAAAGTAACTGAACTTCTACTGTAAGCCATATAACAGCTACACTACACTGTGGCAAATACTCGCGTTTCATTGCAAATTGCACTGCCTCTGGTTAAATGGATCACATCATTTCTTAATTAATCACATGTACATCAATATTATTCATTCATAATATGCATACTAATAATTAATAAATATGTTTTAAATTTTACACATTTATGTATCGTAAACGTTTGTTTTACACTATAATTATATAGTGTAAAATTTAAAACACGTTTATTAGTAAGGCCCAATATGTTGATGATTATCTTAAGACTAATATTTTAAACGCCCTAGATGGCCTAGATAATATGCAAATTACATGCATTCAAAAATTTGCCAGATGCCTTGACCAGATTTCAAATTTAATCTTCTCTACTTCCATTCATTATTAACACTTTATATATATATATTAGCCTATACACACTTATGGCGAGTTTATCTTTTTGCCGTGTGGCAACTTCTTTTTTACATTAGCTCCACATAGGAGGCCCTGAGGAAAAATCCCTCAGGGGCCTATGTCTTTTTTGGGAATGCGGTTTGGAGTGTCTTTTTAGAAAGGAAATAAAAGGAAGTTCTGGGAAGGAAAATAATATGAAGGATGGGTAGGAATCCCGTGTCAATGTGTCCAGGAGTGACGGACATATGAATTCGTCCCTCCCATTGCTGTGCAAGGCGATGGATCAAGAGAATCCAGCTGGAGAGGTCTAGGTTAGATCTCCCTCAACCTTTTTCCTGATCCGGCCCGCCATGCAGTAGGTGGGCAAAAGCAATCGCCGCCAAGACCTAGTTAAACCCAGGCTAAGTCACCAAACGTAGCAAACCACTTGGGATGACCTACTGGAGGGGTGTTGGTTAGTCAATAAATGGTTCCTGTGGCAGTGGTAATCATACCCGCCTCCCAAAATACAAAGAACCCATATTTTACCTGCATTTTGTTCAATGCAAATTTTATCTTATAGGGAAGGGGAAGAAAGAAAGATCAATTTGTTATTTTAAATAGTACATATGTATAGAAAGCACAATCATTCACAATTATTTTTTATTGGATTTTGATAAATATTTATTTCCATATTATACTGTAAGAGAAAAAAAAACCCATTCACTGTAAAAATAATTTTTTGTAACAAGCATAAAATGTTGCATGTGTATGTTAAAAAAGTAAGTGAACATGAGTCATGAGACTAGATTTAAAAATAGTTAACACCAGTTGCACATCTTTCTAGCAAACTAATCTGTGGCATCCTACACACAGCAGGAAAGGTTAATGACATTGCCATAGTAATTGAGGTTAGCCCACCAAAACACTGGGCTGGGTACCTACTTTCTTCTGACAGACATGTAAGTGCTGCACTCTTCTCAAATCTTAAAACAATTGTTCAAATGGTCTAATTAACTATTTTCCTTGCAAATAAGTAATTATCATCACAACAGTTAGTATAATTTATTATTTTAAATGATTATTAATACTTTCTTTTGTGTTTTAAGTGATAAAAAGTAATATGGAATATAAAGATTAAGTAAATGGATTCATGTAAATAAATAAACATACTTTCAGATAATGTTGAGTTAAGTAATTGGAAATGGCTATATTGATAAATAATAAGATGACCATTGGATGCATAAGAATAAAGTAACTGTAATACAAGGTGCATTATGAATGGATACGAGTCAATGCACTGTAGGCTGTCTGCAGGCTGCAGGCTGCAGGCCTAGCTCTGGCAGTGGGATACAAAAAAAGGTAAATTATAATTATTCAGTAATATCATTTACTTAGCTATTCTGGGGAACTACATATACTATTTTTTATAAATATATAAACACAATATCTGGTAAGTCGGCACAATTTACAAAAACATCATTTTGCTAAAAATAATTAAGTTATAGAGATTGATCAGAGGCAGAAAATTACCCATCTCTCAAGCACTGATTTACAAACATAAGTCTAAATGAATTCTGTATAATCTGAAGATTCTGAACAAAAGAATATTGTCCAGTTGATTAGGCAGACATCTCCAAATACTAAGTTTTGAGATAATGAGGAAAGCAATATTCGAATGCTCACCATAAATCAAATATTATTTACATGTGTCTGTGTTTTACATACTAAATATGCTACACGGGAAGCATACTGGTCCAGTACATTAGTATGACATTTTGAAATATCCTACTAGTGACCCAGAAAACATCAACATTTTGTTTAATTCACTTAAATGTTTTTTCTGAATTATAATTGGTGGTGTTTATGAGAAATCTGAATATCGTACCAGATAAAGGGAACACTTTTATATACAACTGTATACTCATCTCAAATTTCGATTTTTCAGAGATGTCTGCCTAATCAACTAGAGATAGAGAGTTAAACTAACCAGGGGTCTCCAAACTTCAAATAAAATTTATTTACACATGCCGTGATTTGAACCCGCAATCTCTGGATTGTTAGTCGAGAGCCTTGCCCCTTTACTGCGGAGGCCATCAGAAATAAAAAGTGTTGGAAAATATGGAATAATAATTAAAGTAAGAGCAATCAACTATTATTCCATATTTTGCAATGCTTTTCCAAAATTTCCAGTTTAAAAATAAGGTCACAATAAACTTAAGATTCTTGCTTTGATATGTATGTGAACAGTTTTATCATTATTTACATGTGTAATTGTATGTAAGTGTTTTTATTTTATTTGCAGTTCCCTTGGATGACAGCACAGTCAACATTGAACTGAGAATATTCCAGTGTTTTAGGTTGTTATTATCTACACAGAAGAAGGTACAAGATAAAAAGTTCAAGATAAAAGGATTATTACTTAATTGTCACACTGTTTCATTTTGTGTTCAGAATGAATTACGATTACGCACACTCAAAACATATATAACCAAAGTTTAAAATATTTAATTATACAGGTGTAGAATGGGGGAAGATGCAACATTAACATTAACGAGGTTTATTAGTGTGTCATAACTTACTTGTTTTTAGCAAAATTATGTTTTTGTAAATTGTACTGTCTTACCAGATAATAATCTTACTAATATTATAAACGCGAAAGTTTGTATGTGTGTTTGTTACTCTTTACTACTAACTACCGAATGGATTTTAATAAAACTTTACAATAATATAGCTCACACATCGGAATAACATATAGGCTATAATTTATAAAGCTAGCTAAGAAGGGGAAGCGGGAAGGAAACGGGGAAGAACGGGAAAGGTGATTCAGGGAGAAACAATGTATTTCTTTGAATATGGCACTGAAGCGCATGCCGGGAACCACCTAGTGTGTTAATATATTTTAAAAAATAGTGTATAATCTAGTTTTCCCAGAAAAGCTTGTTGTATTCAGAGTAAAGATTTTTTTTAACATATCCATACGGCTACTCTGGCGTTTATGAGATTAAAGTTGACCGTTACGTACACATAACACTTTACTTCTAGATAAATTTGAAGTGAAACTGAAGCACTAAGGAAAATGATTCATTAACGTGGGAATTCTTAAAGAATAATGCAATATTATTTCCATCCTGATTTTGTACAAAACCTGAAATGCGAGTATTTATATAGGATTTGATTGCTGGTGATTTTATAGAGCAGCTTTTGCCTCCATTGAGACAGGGCACGAAGAGACAATTTAAATTAATATTTATGAGATACATTTGTGGTGAAATTTCTCAAACATTGCTGGACAAAATTCTGAAGGATTGTCACATGCCTATTTCAAATTAGGAGTTTTAGATATTTTTCAAAAAACTCGTAACTTGTGAGATATTATTTAAAGAGTTTTGTTAATACGCAATAACAAAAAAGAAGATTTAATTGAATGCAAATGAAAAAGGTCTCAAATGCACTACCAATAGAAGACTAATAATTAAGTAAGGTCACTCGAGGCAAGTGCCTGGCCTTGCCTTGTGGAGAATAGTTTAGGCACCAAGGAGATTCGGCCTTGGCAGGTAGTGACAATGAATTTAACTATTTTCTTGGACAAACAAGCATGAGGCCATTTTTATAAATACATAATACCTACATTGAGACAGTGATTATAGTACTCCATCCACAAATCTGTTACTTAATAGAAGAAAACTTTTGCAGTCATAACTTCCCTTTTTTATGTGGATACCACACAAGGGTCCCAGTAATCCTGGATATCTGGAGTCAGTGGGACTATGGAGTCCCCAATTAGGGTACAATGTGAGGCTGAAGGGAGTGGGGAAAATAATATGAGTAAGAATATCATTGGAAAGTTCCTGGATACTGAGTACTGCTTACCAAACACAGCCGTCATTTCAAGCAACGTTTCAATTCTGAATAATAGATTTTAATCAGTAGGTATCTACCACTCTGGTTTCTAGCTAATCTAGGTAGAAATAATATTATTTTAAGTTGGACTAAAGAGAGCATTTAAAATTTGGAATGGATCTATGTGGGAAGAGTAGAGGAAGTGATTAGGTTAGAGGTTTGCTGACTTATTTATGCTATATAATAAAATGTGTGAATTTCCTACCTTAACAGTTTCCCCATCGCAGGCGAGTGTGACGTCACAGAGCGCCTCTCGCTGCAGCAAGCTGGCCAGCACGTCCGTCAGGTTGTGTGGGTGGTTGTTCCAGCGCAGGCAGAACTGCTGGTCCATCGTGGTGGGGGCTAGCGTCAGTGATCGAGCTAAAACAGACACAAAACAAACAACCAAGTCAGTATTTAACTCATGCTCTTATGCTGAACCAGTGAAATCAGTTAGTTGATATTAGTCAAAGCTTTCTATAGCCAAACAGAGACTATAACCATCATCAGGGCTATGATTAACAGAAACAATTCAAGATTATAATAAATTCATAAAAACTATGTGCCTAAATGCTACTCACTAGAAATTTTCTACAAGAATTGTGATATTTGGGCAAAAGAAGCAGCTGTAATTATTACTTTATTAAAACTGATAACCATATTATACATCTAAATCCTTCACTTAACAAAATTTATCAACATGGGTCAAGACTTTCTAAAAAGAATACTTTATATCCTGATGTAAAAACCTTTAGTTTTCAAAAACAAAGTTTATTATTTTTATTTATGATGCCACAAAGTGAATTTGCAATTATTGAAGAAGGTATTAATTTATTTTACACTGACAAATTTTTCAACAAAATTTCTCATTTTATTCCTCAAATGTTCATAAATTATATTTACATTTGACCATAATTTAATAATAAACATTGCTAATCGTCAAGTCAATAGTTGAGGAAAAGTAGGCGCTGAGGTATATACATAATATTTCATCACAAAAAATTAAAATGCATTTCTTAACTAGATTTCTCAATGACACATTAAGATATAAATTAGCAACATCACACGGAATCACATCAATGCCAAATATTTGCAAAAATATGTTTAAACTGCATCAAATATATTTATAATATAATAAATTTATGTATTATTAATTCAGTATAATACCTACACACATAAATAAAATATTTAACGATCTTAATAGGCATAATCTAAAACAGAGAAATAATGCAAGACCATTTTCACAATGGGGGGCCGTAATAAATATAAGTTTTATTTGTTCATAAAAAGAATAATTCTTACAAACTTCATCTCTCATAATTAAAACATGCAATTAAATATGTATGCAAAAACTGTGCATGGGCCACTTTGGAAATTTAACACCAGTACAAAGCTGAATGTTTTGCATAATGAGTTAAGTATGAGGTCGCTTATTTTAAAATTGTCCGAAAGTTTCTGCAAAAAAGATTTCCTTGTTTTTAAACTAGTTTCACAGGGAAGAAGATATATTATAAGAAGCCAATAATAATTAGGGGTACATGTTTATCAGGTTTACAGAATACATTTGATCCATTGAATATAAGCCACTGATTTGATCCAACAAAAAATTGGAAAGCAGAATGATTCTAGAAACTAATCACATAAAAAAGTAGAAAAGCAAGTATGCAATAAAAGTTTGTGACCAGAGAATAGAAACTTAGAACCATTAATTAATTATTACTGTCCACATATAAATTATTCGCATTTTTCAAAAGTACTAATAACCTTTCATCAGAACAAGTATTCAAATTGCTAACAATATTACCACATAGGTAATACAGTCACTTAAATGCAAAATTATAGTAAAATCAAAAAATTATAAAAAAAAACAGTTGTCGAACACACTCTAGGCAAGTTAGAAAAAAATGGCATACTGTTAAGGAATTAGCATTCACGCAAGAGTCCATTTACGCTAAATATTTTAGTGGGGCAGCAACTTTTGACACCGAAAAAGTCTTACAAATGCACACACCTCACAATACATACTCACTAATACAAACATCCTCCAAATGCAATAATTTAGGAGTCTAAAAATATGCTGTGTTTTTTTTTTTGCAAAGGCCACGCAACAGGTACTGCAAGACACTTTCACATGGCCGGTAAAGGAACATTAGCCAATAAAGATTCAAACAAATTGAGTGATTTCTCTCACTCGCAAATTAAAGGGAATTCCACAATAGGTGCTAACTTGTCGTAGAGTGTTTTGCAAATTTGCGCAAATTCTATCTTGGCAATGTAGATAATGATGCCCTTCGTAGATTTCTTCAATTATTATTGTGCCCAATCTGCATGATAACGTGCGAGTGATAAGGTGTAAGGTAAACCCATATTGCTAACTAGCACTTAGATATTAACTCATAACAAAGCTCAATTTTTGAAAATAATGTGCTATCTGTTCATCTGTAGATTTAGCAAGCTAATGACATTCCTAAATAGTTTTATGGTTGTCATAACAAAGGAGAATATATTGTGTGGCACAACACACATCTCTGAATATTATTTCATACTTTTAAGATAAAGTGGGATGATTTACATAGATAAGTATTATTGTAAAATATTATTGTTCTATAACTATCTAAACGCTAACTTCTTTCTCTGGCTATCATATAATTGAATCACTGATTTTTAAAAGATACCAAGTCTAAAAAATGAAAATAACTTCTACTGTTCACACCTATGATATAAAATAAATTTTAAAAAAATTCACATTTGATTAAAAAAAAAAATTACCCAAGTACTGGACTAAGGTTCCTTCAACGCTTTCAGACAGTATGCATATTTGAAAACACATTTTTTTCTTTAAAAAAAAAAAAAACAAACACAGTTTTCCAATTGCTGGTATAACTGACTTTGCAAGTTCTTTTTTTAAATTGGTAAGGTATTAGTTCCAGCGTTAGCCATTTTTATATTTTTGTAAGTGATTTTAGTGTTAAATCTCAACTGAATTTTCTGTCCCGATTTTTTGTGATATAAATTACAGAGATATTTTTTCAATGTTTAATTTTAACATTTTTTTAAATTTAATTGCATGTTATATTTTTTACCATACAGAGTACTTTGTCATTTTATACCCTCAGACCTAATTTTCTTTCAAACGAAAGGAGCAGTGAAATAAACTATTGAAAACAAGCAAAAAATATACATAAAAACACAACAAAAAAATAAAAAACTTCAAATAAATCAATCGTTATCAAACATCAAATGTGATCTACCACTGCCAGTTTTAACTAAGGTCTGAAAGAATTAATATTTTTTTTAAAGTTGCTATTTTACTTCGAATCTCTAATGTGCCAACATATTTTATGCAAAAATAAACAAGAAAAAAAAAACTTATCTGAACCATCGGCATTCAATTTTTACGATGAAAAAATCCACTGAGATACGACAGAAAGAGAAAAGAAATTAAATTTATGTTTTAGATTAAAAAAAAGCTTTAAAAAAAAAACCTTCATTATTAAACATCCCAAGTCCCATACTTAACAGCTCTAACTTGTTAAGATATTTAAAAAAAAAAAAAAATTTAAATATCTTAAAAATTAATTTCCATTTAAACTAAAAAAAATAATAATCTCTGAAAAAATAAGAGAGCCTTCCTTGATTATCTCAGAATATGCTTTTATGGACTAAAGTATCTTTTAGAAACCAGTGATTCAATTATAAAAATACAGCGTTTTTATTTTTTATTCTTGTGTCCAAGTACCTTCCTTCGTGAGACTTTATTTATTTTTTTATATGAATACCGCACAAGAGTCCCAACTGCTCCCGTCTGGAGCCAGTGTGACTATGGCATCCCCAATTGGGGTATGTTGTGAGGCTGAAGGTAGTGGGGAGGGGAAGGAGATAGGAATAGGAAGGTGGGGAAGTACCTGGCTATGCAGATCTGGTCACTAAACACGGCTAAAGCCATTTCAAGCAACGTTTCGATTCAATTTCAATTTATTTGCACCGCCGGGATTCGATCCCGCGACCTTCGGATTGCGAGAACCTTCCACTGCGAGCGGAAAAGAGTCGAACTGAGCGGGGTTGGAGATGAGCTAAATAGCTTTGACCTTCCACCAAAAAAGAGTTGCTAACATAGGTGTTTTCCTTCCACTTCCCATGCAAGAAATGAGCGAGCGGAGCGATGTCAACGAAAAATGAGAAATAGTTTTGCCCTTCCATTGACAACTAGTCGTTGATGCTCCGTCTCGAAGTGAACAGAGTGATTTATGTGATTTTAAGAATTGATTCTAGTGAGGATGATTTTTTTTGCCCGTATGCAATGAACAAATGTTTGCTTAAAAAAACAATGAAATTTTTTTTACACTTTCTTATTTCCGGCAATTTCATCCCAATGATGGTTTTCCAAGTCGCATTTTTTTTGTCGAGATTGCGACATTCTTTACTATCATATCCTTTAAACATGAAAATTGGCGAACGACTTCAATAAACATCTACAACTCGACAAAAAGTCTACAGTTCTTGAGCGGAGTCCGCTAGAAACTAGTCGGCGATGGTGTGCGTGAGCAGACTCTTTCGGACCTATTTTAACAAGATCGGTCCGCTCCGTTCACCTCGTTCTTGATGGAAGCACTTGTATACAGTTAATGTGTGCGAGTCGAGCGGAGTTCGTACGGAGTCCGACTCTTTCGAACCTATTTAACTCGTTTAGTCCGCTCCGCTCACCTCGTTCTTGATGGAAGCACTTGAATGCAGTTAACGTTTGCTAGTCGAGCGGAGTCCGCTCCGCTCGCAGTGGAAGGCGGGCTTAAGGCATAGAGCTTTCTTTGCCGTTAAGGTTAAACGTCACGTACGTTATAATCTACGCATTCACAGATGGCGCCAATCAAATTATTTTAGGTTTTTAATGCTTTTTGCACGTTACGCTTTAAAATATTAGAGTAAATTAATAGTTCGCGATTGTACACATTTAATTAGAATATAAATAAATAGTTTTGTCCATAAACAAACCCAAATCTTTCAAGAAAGGCTGAAAAATACAATATTGGATTGAGTCACCGATAAAAAATTGAATTTTTCACCCTTTCTTGAAAGATTTGGGTTTGTTTATGGATAAAACTATTTATTTATATTCTTATTAAATATGTACGATCGCGAACAATTAATTTACCATAATATTTTAAAGTTTAACGTGCAAAAAGCATTAAAAACCTAAAATAATTTGATTGGCGCCATCTGTGAATGCGTAGATTATAACGTACGTGACGTTTAACCTTAATCAAGGGTATTGTTATTTTTTTAGCAAATAAACTTGGCACTACTGCTATTACCAATTTTTTTTTCTACTGTTATATTATTTGTTAGTATGCAATAATGCGAAATATTGGCTTGAAGGGCAAATACGGAAACACTCGCCTGATGAATAACATTAACACACAACCACACGAAAAACAAATAACCAACTCAAATCATGTATATTTTATAATATGCAAGGTCAAGATGGTTTTGCAAAAGCCCCTAACGGAGTCCTTACAAACCAGGAAGTTTTTTGTTATTCCTCAAATATTATTTAATACAAAAACACTGACATATAAAAAAAACTCATTCGGTAAGCCAAAATAAATTGGCATACATCTGTTTTTATCAATCAATAACCAATATTAACCTGATAAATATTTTTGATATTGAATGTCTCAATATGGGATATCCCTAGTGAGACAGGCACAGTAAAAAGATATGTGTAAACCCTACCCGCCTTACTCATAATTGTAGAATAAGATAATACCACGGTAATACGAACAGGTTAGGTGAAATTTCACCTAACCCGTTTGTATTACCGTGGTATTATCTTATTTTGCGATTATGAGTAAGGCGGTACTTATATAGACACACCTATTAAATAAATACAAAATTAATTATGTTAAATCGTTTTAAAGTGGCATAAAATATTATTTTGTGCAGTTAAGTTATCTTGGTGTGTATTAAAACTTAAAGGATCTAACATTTTGTTTTACATTTAAAAATGATCCCAAAGAAAACAAATAAAGTTGTTTTATTCATTTTTTATTTCACACAATAATTTTTTTTTTACAGATATTTGATACCCATCTTAAATTCCGTGATAAAAACTAAAAGTATGTACAAAATTTACAGATTGGCACCATGACTATTTATTCAAGAAGAACCAGGAAGAATCTTAGCTATCTGACACACTGACGGTAGTTTTACATTCTGGAGACAACCAACAAGGAATTTGCAACAAAATACTTTTCAGCTACTGCATAAAACAGGCAAGTCCAGTCTCATACATAGCCTTTTAAAATATTCATCCTAAAGAATGTTGACTAAAATCATTTTTCCATTAACTTTGCAGAGCATTCTGCCTGGCATTATTATTTGTTGACAGTACCTATACACGGCCGGACAATATGTTTGCCATTATGAGATTCTTAGAAATCATTTGCCATTATTACAATTCAAATTCCTCTAGATGTTTGTAAAGGTTGCTGGCACATTGTTTAGAAAGAGTCGCACATTGTAAATTATGTTCCGAATGGCCAAACTACTAGTAGATAACTACATAACTTCATTATGTTTTGGGGGGAGATAGGAATCAAAGACCAGAGGGGTAATTGAATACTAATATAGGGCATAAAAACATTACAATATGCACAATTATTAAGTCAAATTTTTCCACCTTTGAAAAATTATCAACCAAAACAGAAAAACTAAGCTACTTATAGGAGAATCAAAAATGACAAAGTTATAGAAACATAAACGTTTATTAATTTTAATTCAAACGCTAAAAAAAACTTTAAATTTGTAATTTTTTTAATTGGTGGTCATTTCTCTGAAAGTACCTAATAATATAATCAATGCATAATTGAATAAACCAAATCTTTTTTATTTTATTAAATAAGCTACACGAAATTTTATAGGTCCAGCTATAAAAGCATTAGGGAAAATATTTTTTGGCTCAAGGTACAAACAATTTGGTATTTTACCTTGAAGGAAATTATGCATACTCATAATCATAAACCGACAAACTAGTAACAACCAAATTTGCAACGAAACATTTTTGGCACGAGGAATGTTAATTTATTTTTAAAAACTATTGAATGGGAAGAATGACACATTTTGACCTATAATCAAAATAAATCAAAGTTTTTGGATTCTAAATTGAAAACTATGGATTTACGCATTTTGGACTACAAATATTGAGTGACATTGTACTGAACATTCACAGGAATATTATGAAATCCAATTTAGGATACAAGTCTCTACCTTATAGGCTAAACAAATTATGTTCATAGGCTAAAGGCAATGAAAACATAAACGAATATTAATAATATTATGTTGTCTGAAATACCACAGACAAAAAAAAAACGCCCAACGCAACGGCGTGTTCACAAATAGGTAGGTGTTAGGGAACCTAATCTTGAAATGACTTTGCAAGCCTAAACTAAAAATAAAATACCATGAACCAAAAAATATGATGGATATGCGATTTCAAATTATCTTCAACCCTTCAACCGACATTAGTGCAACCTCAAATATAAAATACATAAAAATAGACAAAAAAAAAATAATATCAAAGAAAGCTAAAAAACAAGATGGAACCGCAATTTCATATTTTCATAAATTCGAAAATTTCAAACAGATGGATAGTTCTTTTGTTAAAAATCACCTCAAGAGCCAAAAAACACCATAGACAAAAACACAGCAGAACAATGTTTTAATGGATTCCAAGTTCAAAATTATATATAGAAGATTAGAGCTTGGTTAACATTAAACAAATTTTAAAAGTGTTGTCACATTTCACATAATTTTAAGTTCAAAAGATGGAAGTGAAAAGGAAATAAAAATTTAATAAAAATGTAATGTGGGAAGTCTAGACTTTATTTGGTATGCTGTATCATATGTGTAAATTGAAATACTAACATGCAAAAACATACACAACACAACATAACTAATGAAATCAGAAATACCCAGGTTTTAGGTTTCATGGCTTGAAATATTCTAAATAGGGTTAGTAATGTTGATATTTTATATTGTGACAGAAATTAAATAGCACACACTTATCATCCCAATAAAATAAGCTCACTAAAAACATTGCAAAGATAAGGTACCTAGGTATACTTCATTAGTTGATAAGTTATGATAATTATATCATAAATTCTAGAATCCAAATAAGTGTACCACCCTAATTCAACAGGTTTATAAGAAACTAAATAGGTAGGTACATACTATAAGATGGAGAACTTTAAAAAACAGATCAAAAATAAATATAACCTCGTCAGCGTCTACGCATATGACTTTATAAGAGGAGGTTGTGGGTTCAATTCAAATTGGAGTGCAAAAGTATATTGTCATGTGAATGGAAGTTGATGAATTTAAAATGACTTCAGAAGTGTTCTAAGGAAATACCTAAAACCATGTTTGAAATACTCAAAAATAGATTTTTGAAATAAATAATTGAATTGGAATCTAATCATTATGAAAAAATAACATTCTTAACTTTTTCTGTTTCTGGAATTTTTCAAGGGAACACTGTTTTTGTAATGTTTTTTTAAAAGATAATTACTTATGTAATAATTTATTATCACTCAGTATACCAATGTTTTTTTTTTTTATTGCAGACTTTTTATTTTGTTAATTTATGAACACTGATTTTAAGTACACATTTATTTTATTTCAGAGTAAACGGAACTGAATAAAACTGAAAAAACACAGATAGTTGAAGAAAAACAAACGTTAACGGAAATCGAAAAACTTTTTCATTCTATTTTCAAAAGTCAAAAAGAAAAATCACTATTGGAACCAACCCTGGAAAAATAATTTAATTTTTTATACTTTATTGAATTCGCACTTCGATAACAAAATTTATTTTGATTTTGAATGCACTGCATACAAGTAAACGATTTAAATGAACTCTGAAGAACATCAAATATTTTCGCACAACTTTATATCAAGTTAATTAAATCGATAAATAAATCATATTTGTTTCCAAATATGAATGAAAAATTGGCATATTGCACAGGAATGATCACATCACATTGTTTTAAAAAGTAAAATAGGTAAAATGAATTATAACTCACTGTAAATACGATAGAAAGAGATTAATCCGTGTCGGGTGTCGGGAGGGTATTGGGTGGTGAGTGGGTACTGGGTACTGGGCACGGGTACACTAGGTAGAGGATGGATAAGAGGAAGACGATATTGCTCGTAGAGATGCGTTACACGATATCGCCAATAGGAAAGGAGCCGCTCAGGTTACTGTACCTCTATTGACAGTTAGATCACACTAGCACACTACAAGCCCGCTGCCTATTGCCTGACTCTGCCTACTTGTTGCACGAGCAAAACCCATCAAATTTGGCCTAGGGTCCATTATGTAATTTTTGCACTATAGAGAATAAACTGCCTCACGATGTGGGTATAGATATAGCCTCAGGCCCTAAACCATTTTACAAACAAGTTTGGAAAAAGTCGTAGCATTGCCAAAAAAATTGCAACATGCTGGCACCGTTATCTCGCCTTGTTGGTGCCCTAATTGAGATTGATTTCTAGTAAGAGGGTTAAATCGATAAAACGCCATTTGTTTAATAATCGCGAATGTCAATAAATCCGACACATGACAGTACACGCGTTTGAGTGGGCGTTAATTTTTAAAACGCGCAGTTGTCAAGTATTTGGAGCGCCATTATGATCATCCGTAAACTCGCAAATTTAAAAAAAATATATTCGAACCCTTCACACAAGCGAAACACAACAAAGCCGGAAGAAAATATACATTTAACGAGATTATACGAACATTAGAACAGCCGTAATCGCAAACTATACTAGTTATAACACGTACACTCACCGTTTGCAAAAAATTTGCCATCACAAATGCCAGCCGACCCTTACTTTGCACTGCCACTTCGACCACACACATCTCAATTTCCGCAACATTGCATGGCCTTCGAGACTCTACGGCGTGCGAATCAGCCAGTTATAGAAGCGGCTACTCGTGGCATTTGCGAACGCGCGAATTTTAAATTTCATTTTCGCAATGTGTTTAATTATTTTATTTCTACACCAACCCTTTCCATAAAATGAATTAGATACCTTTGAAAGATAAAATCTTTATAATACAAAAAATATTTGAAACCATGTTTGCACATTTTTTTAATTTTATTCATCGGTCCCTACAACTTATCGCAAAAAATAATTGCCATTAAAAACTGCAATCTAAGTACTAAATATTTTTTTAATTATTTCTTACTAAAAAGAGACAAAGTAAAATATGTGTTTAAATATAACATAATATGAAATACCTTGCCGCAAATCGGCCTTGACATTAAACCCTAACCTCTAAAATAGGTCACCATCTATTGACCGAAAATGTAAGAACACCATCTAGGCTACGAATTTAGCATTTGAGTTTTCGTTGAAATTTACGAATGAAGGGGGCAGGACAATCGCTATTCGCTACCGTGTAGGTATACCTATTCACAATATTTGGTCAAATAAATAAAGAACAATGCCCTTTTTTATGTAGTATATTAACAAGCTATAAAAATAATTAGGCATTCCAGAAAACTAATATTCTACTTATTTTAGATATGAACCACTTCGCCGAGGATTTCCGAAGATCGGCGATATTAGCCGATGTTTCGCGTTCTTATCCAGCTGCTGTTTGTAAACACGTGTCCGCATTGCCGTCTTTGTATGTGTTGGTAAGAATTATAACGGGATTTAAGAACTGCGGAAAATCTAGAAGGCTGTGCAATTTTGTTGTTTCAGATGTACCTACTGCTGGCTTTGTAAACAAATTTAAAATTTTGGGTTTAGTTTAGAATAAATTCATAAATAATAGTAAGAATAATTTCTCTCAATAATGAATAATGTATTTTCAATACGCGCGCAAATGAAAACTATAAGCAATACGACCCTGAACTAGGGCTTAGTAACTAATAGAAAATGCCTCACTAAATTGATTTATAAGGTGACCATAAGTTTATGACCGATGTCGGAAAATTAATTCTGAAATTCTGTTTGCATTAATTAAGCTATAAAATAAAATCTTTTAACACTTGTCTAAGCTAGAATAACGCATCCTTGGATACATAAAAAAGTAATTTATAAAAAACATTATTCCTGTGAAAAATGAAAAACTTTTTCAAAATAAATGAAAGTGGACGCACTCGTAGGAATATATTACGCAAATCATTGATGTTCCTATATACATATACCTACTTCAATGACGCAAATACAATAAAATAAAAAAATATTTATACTTTTGAATGTAGCTATAATTTTGTGGTAATCCATTATAGATAAATGAAACAATGTTACTTTGTTCCGAAACCGGTCGGCTTCAAACAAATATACAAGTGGTTCAAACAAAGTAACATTGTTTCATTTAAAAAAATATTTGATTGTTGGGTAAAGTTGTAGTATTCCGCTTCACTTGGCTAATCATTGCGTCAAACACTTCGCGTAATTGAATTAGTTTTAACATAATTAAAATATAAAATGCATGTTTTTTCGTCTACCCCGACACCTATAGATACCTACTAATTTTACGTAAAAATAAATTTAATAAGAAATAAGTATTTCGTATTAACCGTGAGGCGGAGTACCTACCTATGACAAGTTTATCATATTGTGTTGTTTTCACGATGTAAATAAATTCTGAAAACTTACAAAACCGCAAATCTCGTCAAAAATAATGGTCTATGTACATACTCGTATATAATAATTTGTAATAATATGTTCCAAATTTTTGAAGCAGGGTGTCCTATGAAAGGAATTCATAATATGTAATCCAAATTTTCTGACCTTTTATTTGTAAAAAAGATTTTGCAAGATTATTGATTGTTGTAGGTAGTAGGGGAGACTGGGGATGGTTGAAACACTTTTACTTTAACTAGGCCTAGTAATATTTCTTATTTATCTATGGAAAAGATGTTTATACCAGATGTTCTATGATCTATCTAGTTATCAAATTAAATTTATTGTATGGCCACAACTCGTACAGGTAAGCTACAATGACCACTTAAAGACGATGGGGAAAACTGTTTCAATTATCCCCATAGTGTGGACGATTGAAACAGTATGTGGGGATAATTGAAACACTCTAAATATCTATAGAATAAATGGAATAATTTTAATAAATGTTCAACATTTTCATTATTAAAACAGTACTCAATGAGATCATGAATAGTGATTAAACATATCACAAGTATTTAAAAAATTATAAACATAAATGTTATGAAATGAAACAACTTTAAATATATTTTTTATTATTTATGTTTACGTGCTCTTAGTTATACTTATTATGAGTATTTAGCATAATCAACATACTTTTACTGCGATATTATCCTGAAGCAGAATAGAACGGTATTAAAAATAAGTTTTTTGCTTTCATACAAAAGTGGTTGTTTCAACCATCACACTGTTTCAATCATAACAATGTAGAATTTACCTCTGAATTAAGAGCATTTTTTGTGTGTAAAATTCAACAATTAAGAAGTCGAAAAAATAAAAATTTATTGAATTTATGGTTTGGGATGTGACATCATTATACAAAATATCGCAATATTTTAGATTTTTTTTAAAAATAATCTGTTAAGTGGCATTAAAATCTATTAACCAAGTAAATATTATCTATTAAAAGAAAAGAAAAATCTGGATATGCAATTCACATGCGGTAGAAGTGAAATATACAGAAAACCAAAGTAGACAAGAGTGGAGACTACGAAGCACTTTTTTTATCAATGTGAAGGGTGATTTTTTTTCATATTTTTGTCCTCGGATTCCAGTGCACCTTTTCCTATACATTGGTCATCTTGTTAGTGGTTTCTTCGGAGTCTCTAGGTGTAGTTTTTTTGCCTGTTCATTTTGGAATGGTTTGAAGACTAAATATTGATTTTACAAAATAATATTCTTTTTTGAGTTCGTAAGATTCGACCGCGATGAATGATTATCGAGTTATAAAAGAACTTTGCGATCTAAGGACGAAATGGTGAATTTTTGAAAATGAATAAGAAATTTGGTAAAATCTTCTTCTTGCATCCAGACACATTTGTTCGTGGTACCGATACTACCAATCGGACTATCTTTTAAGAAATGGCTTAATTGATACGTAGAAATGTGAACATCGGCGGAATTGAGTTGCCAATTGCATTTGCCGCTACAGACAGTTATGAAAGTCCCTCGTTCGGCCGACGTTACTGCATCTACTTGCCGAGTTCCTCCCTGGCTATAAACCGATTAGGTTTTTGAACAGTTGTGACACCGGTCTCATCTACGTTATAGACGTCCTTTGGTTCAATTTTAAAACTATCCATAACGTTCGCTAAATTGTTGAAAAATTCATCAACATTATGTCAATTAAAACTTGTTGCTTGTGCCATACCTACTCGTGGCTTGGGCACATCTTATAGATAATAAATTCTGGATGGCGCGCAAAAATCCTTGGAGACATTCTATTCCGACCATCCCATTTGTGTACCATGAATCTGGCCTTGTGTGGTCAAATCAAATGACAATTTTCTTAAATCTTTTGAAAATAGCCCAAAATAGGTAAATGTTGGCTGTTTTTTTAGCATAGTTCGCAACCTCGGTTTCTTGAGAAGGGGAACACACTTTCTTCATAACGTAATTTTTTTCTCTGTTGTTTTGTACTTACATAATTGATAAAACAATGTATACTCTTAACGTTGATTTTTTTTAGTTATAAATGTAAGAAAATCAATAAAGATATGTTATTACGAAATTGTCGCGTGAGGGTGTGTGACGTCGAATGTGGTCGAATGAGATCGACTTCATCAACCAAGATCACAGAAGTTCACCATTCAAGATCACAGAAGTACATTAGACTTAATGATTTGAATTTGAATAATACTTAATGATTTAAATTTCTGACCTTTTTTCATTATAACTTTTAAATTTTCTCTCAGTGTGGACGATTGAAACATGGTTATGATTGAAACGTTGCAATCATCCCCACACGAGTTGTTTCGAACATCCCCACGCTGCATTTTCTGCTTCAAAGTCAAAAACATGCCTTTTAAATAGACATTAACGCCACGCAAATGCATTATAAATACTCTTAAATAGATAAAGAAGAGAATGTAATGAAACATTTCGTCAAGCTGCGAGAGTAAAATGAGTTATAAGATAAGCAATAATGTCTTAAATATTTACGTTTTAGTGCGAAATTCAATAATGTCCCCTATGCACAATTGAGTCACTCGCCGGCTACTGCGCTTTTGTACAAAGGTCCCAACAGACCTGACGGAGTTTCGAGTGTTGTATCACACTCTTAGGTATTATAGTTTTCGAGTAAATTGAGATGTTTCAATCATAACGTGTTTCAATCGTCCCCAGTCTACCCTAGGTACCTAGATTTCACAATTTGTTTTTACGTAGAGAATTTTTACTTCATTTTGAGGTATCAGTCACACATCTGACTTCCCCGTGCCATTTATCTCATTTACCTGTGTAATTATTACTATAATATTGATTACAATTTATCATGCGTTATATTTTTAATTTCCTTCAGAGAGAGGCCATCTCTAATATCGACAGACCTTGCGTGAACTTATTATTAGCGACATTAAATATTTTTTTGATGTCCTTATTTTCGGTATTTTTTTTATTTACCGTGTCTACCTCTGATATAAATCTTCTTTCGGGTAACTATATGTTTTTTTTCAACATAATTTGGCGAACCTAACTCAGTTCCTTTGATAATATAGATGCGTAAATTATGCAATTAATACGGATTTATTATTTGATTATCGGTATTAGCACGTAAACATTTAAGAAAACGTAATATCTCTGAATAGTCTGTACCTACGTAGATGAATTAAAAATAATATGTATATAGCAGCATTACATTTTAATAACTTTCCCGTGTAACCTTTGCAAAAATTTACATTACCTAATAAAAATTCAAAGTGACTAAATAATAATTCTTTTTTTTTGTATAATTCTTTGACTATGCTTTTTAGAACCGTTGCAAAGATGCCCTTGTAAACTTGCTAATTAAGTGGGTCGTGGTGGGAATGCATTTTTTTACTTTAGGTAAGTGGTAAGGTCACATGTATTTGTGTGCAAATATTTGATTGGCAGATTTGCCGGGCTTGTTTCTAGGAAATTCGACAGAAGAAACTTGGACACACAACACACGAAATTACATAGGTAAGCACCAGGTACCTACGCAACAGAGATGGATTTATAGGAACTGAACAAAAGGGGATTGATGTATATGGTCGAATGATTCGAATCATATCATAATGCTACCAAAACATTGTAATTTTGCCAACGGCGCATTCATGAACAAGAAATGCTGTCAAAGGACAATATTAATTATTATGTATTTCATAAGGTAGACATTTTGGATTTTTTAAATTCTGTGGATTAAAAAAAGTCAATTCGTTCATTAGTTCCACTTTTGGCCTCCTATTAAGTTAAGTTTGTATAGCTGTATTGTAAAATTCAAATAGTAATTTGCCATGTAATATTATTATTATTTGTTGACTTGGGATAAAATTATTTTGCCTGGAACTAAAGTAGGAAATAAAATGATCGTATTAATTCACAAAATAATATAATATTCGTGCCAAGTAAAAGAGTAACAAGTGTCACATTATAATACGCCACGTGTGCTGTTGCCAATTCTGGGATAATGAAATATTCCAAATAGGTTGGTGTCACGCTCGCACGTGTAAAGATATTTATGCGATGTTGGTGAAACCAAGATGGCAGCACGCCGCACCCAATCAAAAAATGATTACCATAATTTTATTGTTTTTGTATTTAAATAAAAACAGGTAAGTATGTATGTACAATTGAATTGTACCTACTAACAAAACAGTGGCATATCTACTTGTACTAGGTATAATCCAGTTACCTACATGAACCAAAGGGACCAGTAGCGTAGCTAGTATGGGTGGCACCCGGGGCGGATAACGTGGTGTCACCCCCCCCCCCCCCCCCCCATTGAAATTCCTCAATCCACCCCTCATTGAAATTCCTCAATCTATCTATTTATACATATCTAATATATAAAATAAATAATAGTGTCTGTGGCGGGCGACACGGATTTCATTTTTGTACAAATCTACATTTTTATGATGGAATTTTGCGCAATTGATGCTAAGATTTTGAAAAATCAACCCATCCCATTTTTCCTCCCGTAAAGCAAAAAAAATACTGCTTTAGGAAATTTTGCACGCTTGACATTCAAAATAAGAGGTGAATTGCTGTGTACATGGGCGTATCCACGGTGGGGCAAAGTGGGGCTTTTGCCCCACCTTGGTTGCCCTGGCTGACGGATGCATGACCTTTGGTATGTCGACTAAGTAGTGTTTTCAAATTTTCAGCACTTTATAGAATGGTTTTACCTTCTTCTTCTAAACATGAATATGTTGTAGAAGTCTAATTTTTTCGGTACCTACCCTAGATTTTTATTTTTTGCCCCACCGTAAATCAAAACCTGGCTACGCCCATGACTGTGTAGGTACATCTCGAAAAACTCTGCGTAAAGCCCGGGCAACGTCGGAGACTTCATATAGAAAGCAGTAAGTTCTAAAAATGGATTAAAATCTATTCGAATCGTTTGATTTGTTAATAATCGAATTAGACTAACAATTACGAATCATGCTAAATATGTGATTAATCGATTATTTCACTGTTTCATGACCGTGTGTATCGATTGTCATAATAAATTATTGTTCATTGTACAGTGACCATTGCTAAATATAGATATTGCCTTTTTTAGAGGTAGGTAGGGTCCTGCATAAAATAATTTATCTACAAGATAAAAAAAAATTGCGGCCCCCAACCCCTAAAGTAGGTCCTCATGAAAACTTCGTAAACTATCTTGCTTATGAACTCAGAGATTATACCTACCTATATTTAACTATGGAGAAAATTATAATCGAACCCAAATTCATAAAAATGTTTTCAAGTTGAAGAAAGACAAGAAAATGTATGTATGGAGGAAATGTTGTAAGTATGTTGTGTATATGTAGGTACATATAACGAACCTATTTTTGTAAACATGTGTGCAGTTAGGTTAGGTTATAATTTTTGTAAACATGTGTGTAGGTAAGTGGGTGGGTAGTTATTACCTGTTAGTACCCTCCATATTCATTTTATACGTTATATAATTATTTTTTTTAAATAACGGTAAGTAGGGTAGTTAGGTTCCCACCAGTAATTTCAATTCTGTATGGATACATTTAACAATGTTCCAATGTACACGGAGGTACCTACCTACCAACAGATGGATAGAAATTAAATTACAAATGTTTCGTTGAGTCCTGTCAGTTATATTGTTATTTATTATAACATGACGTGGATGGTTATTTATTTTATTATTTTATAATTTAGGTTTCATAAGGAAATGAGCCAGTTGAATGACCATCAATACGTGTCGATCTGAATTACGAAAGCAAGCCCCTACCTACTTTAAATGAACTGGGTTGAAATTATTAAATAATGCCGTTGGAGCTAATAAAAAAAACTGTCAAAAGAAGCTAAGCTAGCAGTCCACAATGGAGCCCTGGTACCTACCCTACGTATGGCAGTGAACTGGGAGACGAAGGATGAAAGTAAACTGAATGCTGTTTAAATGAGATTCCTGAGGCGTATGTGTGGTAAAACCATGTATGATCGTGTGAGAAATGTGAATATCCGCAAAGGATGTAAGGCTGATGTAAGCATAATGAGTAAGATTAAGAAAGGTACCCTCAGATGGTTTGGACATGTAGAGCGAATGAACGATGAACGTAGTTTAAAAATAATAGGGATATGAATCAAATGTGAATGGTAGAAGAAGTCGGGGACGCCCGAGGAAGACTTGGCACGATCAAGTCGTCGGTGAAGTAACCAGAATTACAGACCGGCGCAACCAGGCACCCCCCAAATTGCTTGTGAAGTTTTTAGACACAAGAATAAGAGATGTACTTTTAGAAAAAAGAAAAGATATTAATTACAATTCAATTCAAGATCTGGCTACAGACTCGATATTTATTGGAGAGGACATAAGCCCGTACCATAAAGAAATTTTATGGAAGGCGAAACAAATAGCCAAAGAAAAAAAATATCAGTACGTATGGATAAAAAAAGGACAGATAATGCTACGCAGGGCCCAGAATGAAAAAATTGTATACATAAAACACCTAGATGACCTGAACAAAATTATCTAATCAAATTTGTCTGTATATACTACATACCAAAAATAATAATTTACCAAAATGGATGAACAAATAACTATATCTGAACCAGAGAACATAATATCACTTAAACATAATTTTAACATCTTACATAAAAATATAAGGAGCATTAATAAAAACTTCAATGAACTACAAGTACTAATAAAAAGCTTAAAATTAAAATGGGACATAATTATACTTACCGAATGCTGGATAACCGATAAATACTCTGCTTTACAAATTGACAATTACATCCCTCACTCAACGTTAATGAATAAGGGAAAAAGTGATGGTGTAGTTGTATACATTAATGAAGATATAGAAGTTAATGTTAAAGAGATCAGTATAAATAATGCAAACTGCCTAAAATTATCAATTGGGAATGATACAGCCATACTAGCAATTTATCGATCGCCCTCAACCAAAAACATAGAACCTTTCCTTAATTCTCTATCTCATGAACTAAATCTACTCAAAAACATTAATAACGTGTTTGTTATTGGTGATATCAATATTGATATTCTTCAAAATGGACATCCAAAAAAATTTGACTATATGCAGACGCTTGCTTACCATGGATTCAAAAGCCTCATAAATGAACCAACTCGAATATCAAATGAATGCAAAACTTGCATCGATCATATTTTCAGTAAGACTAATAAACAAACTCAAGCCATCATATATACATCCGCCATTACAGACCATTACTCAACAATTCTTTCCATTAACAAAAATAAAACAGGAAAAATTCAAAATCATAAAATTGTACTGCAAATATCAGAAACCAATTGGAAGGAAGTAAAAAAAAAATTACAAAATACTGAGTGGACAAACCTTTATGAAATAGATGATACAAATTTTGCTTGGAGCTATTTTAACGAAATTATACAACATACAATACTATCGAATACCACATTAATAGAAAAAAAGATATCCCATAAAAATAAGCACATCAAACCTTGGATTACACAAAACATCATCAACTGTATAAGGAAAAGAGATGAAATACATTTAAAAGTTAAAAAAGACCCTTACGATATATTTAAATTAAGATTCTATAAAAGATACAGAAATATATGTAAAAATGTTATTCGCAACGCCAAAGAAAACTACTATAAAAGGAAAATAGAAGAATGTAACAATGACTCCAGAAAAATATGGAAGATTATCAAAGAAATCACTAACTCTGAACCCTCCTACAACAAGAAAATGATTGGAGAATTAAACATTGACATGATTCCTACTTCTTTTGCAGAGTATCCTGACAAAATTCTGGAATATATTAATAAATTTTTCACTAACATAGGCTCGCAATTGGCAAATAAAATCACAAAACCAATTACTAATGAAAATGAAATAGAAAATAATGAAGACTTAATCCAAGATAACACACTAAAACTAAACCAAATAACTAGCAACGAACTAAGAAAAGTGATTGCTTCACTAGATAACAACACTTCTTCAGGAAATGATCCTATCTCAATCAAAACTATAAAACATCTACAAGATGAGTTGATCCTCCCCCTGACATACCTTATAAATCTCTCTATATCAAAGGGGATTTTTCCTTCTTGTCTAAAAAATGCTACAGTTTTACCAATTTATAAAAATGGAAGCAAAAATGATATAAATAACTATCGCCCTATAAGTATCCTAAGCACTTTCTCAAAAATCCTAGAAAAAATTTTGAAAAGCCAAATCGTTCACTTTCTGGAATTTAATAAAAAAATTTCCCCGACACAATATGGATTTCGGGAAAGTTTGAGTACCGTGAACGCCATTGAACATTTTACAAGAATAGCCAAAAAAAGTTTAGACGATGGAAAAAAATGTCTGGCTGTTTTTATAGACCTAAAAAAAGCCTTTGACACAATAGATCATAAAATTCTTCTCACAAAACTTAAAAAAATTGGCATATCTGGCACTCCACTTAATTTACTGATGACGTACTTGACAGGACGAACACAACAAGTACAAATAGGCCAACAAAAAAGCAATCCTCTTCCAATAAACTACGGCGTCCCTCAAGGAAGTGTCTTGGGACCAATCTTATTTCTCATCTACATAAATGAAATTACCAAACTTCCCATCAATGGAAACATAATCAGTTTTGCTGATGATACTGTTATGTTATTCCACGAAAAGGACTGGATGAACACTTATAAAGAGGCTGAACATGGACTAACTGTGCTTCAAAATTGGCTTCGGATGAACTCTCTTACGCTCAATGTAATTAAAACTAATTATCTAGCCTTTTCAATAAACTCAAGAGGTCAACCGGGTAAAGAATACACTCTCAAATTGCACGAGTGTCAAAACAATAAGTCGCATTGCTCTTGCCCTATTATAACAAAGGCAAAAAGTATTAAATATCTAGGAGTGGAAACAGACGAAAACCTTAGATGGGACATACACATAAATGGAATCACTAAAAAGCTCACGAGACTTGTATATTTCTTCAAAAACCTAAGAAACATACTACCTAGGAAAGACATAAAAAAAGTATTTTATGCCTTATGTCATTCCCGTCTTGAGTACGGAATTCTAGTATGGGGATCTGCTACAGCCAATCATATTAACCACTTAGATATTGCTCAGAAGAGCATTATAAAAACCATACTAAAATTACCCATCAGAACCCCCTCAACAGATATTTTTAAGTGTTTTGACGTTCTTAAGTTAAAACAAATATATGCCAAGAATATTCTTATACATCATTTTAAAACCAGAAAATCTCCTAATGAAACTCGGATACATGACACAAGAGCCTCAAAAAAGGATATACGAGATGTTCCAAAATTCAAGACAAGTTTTGGCCAAAGAAACCACATATATCTTGGAACTAAACTTTACAACATCCTTCCTCCAAGTCTGAAAAAGATAGAAAAGATAAATAAGTTTAAGGAAAAAATCAAAACATGGGTGAAAGAAATTAATGCAGACATACTAGAGAATGTATTAAAAACATCATAGAAATTAAATAACGGAAAATCAAAGAAATCTACCAGTCCGCCTCAGCACAGGACCACCTAGTGAGGAGGACTAAGAATAAACGGATTAAATATTTATATATATCATCATATCTTGTAATTGTCATCAAACCTGTAACTAAATAGTCACTAATAAAAAAAAAAAAAAAAAAAAAAAAAAGTGAATCAGATACTTGAGTCGGGCCACGTCAAATGTCAGAATAATAGAAGAGTATGTATGGGACGATGTATGAATGTGAGTGAGGCAAATAGTGTGTGCCAAGACCAAGTTATTTGGCGGTCCGTCCTCTCTGCCTATCCCTGCGGGGAAACGGTGTGATGGTTAGTTAGTAAGGGTTGAAATTATTTTCTGTGTGCTGTTTACAACCATCTTTGGAAATCACTTTTATTACAGTATAAATCCGTAGGTTTTAAGGATCACGTAGCAACCTACATAATTAATTGTATTGAGTAACCTACTCCACGATTATACTGAAGATTATTTGTATTTTTCATTTATTGACAAAATATATTATACCTACAGATAAATAACATAGATTGGTAGGTACCATATTATCATGTTCATTGTACAAATGTAGATTATAAATTATAATTAGGTTTATACCTAAGTTATCTTTATCACAAGTATTAGGGCTTTAAAAAATAAAATCTTCCAATGAAGTTTGAGAAGATTGAAATCTTAAATGTCGTTGGAAGATCGACGTAAAAAATGACACAATCCTAATTTGGAAGATGAAATTTGCATTGACGAAACTAGTATTAGCGATGCATTCCGGTTTGGAATTTCGCAACTAAAGGTCACCAAAAGATAGCACCAAGTTGCCTTTATAGTGCAATAAAAAAAAGACGCTCTTAGGTTTCAAAATAGGAACGCATTTTTGCACACTTCGCCTAAATCCTAAATCGCGTCCGCAACAAAGAAAGAAAATAACGCAGCAAAAATGAAAAAGCAAAAAATATTTCTTCTTAAAGTATGTAAGATTTTTATTGCTCTTAGAATGATTTAACCCTTTTTGTAATATAACGTTTCGTTTCCAGGTAGGGTTCATTGTTTGTCGCGGCCCGAACCTAGGCTACGTGCATTTTCCGGGGGCCATCTCTCGGCTCGGGGCCGTTAAAAATGTGCAGCGTAGGTACTAACTAGCGATGGCGATAGTTAGCGAATATAAAGTGTCGATTAGTCTGCAAGCACTAGTCCCTATTGTTTAGTCTGCGTGAATTCGGCGCGTATATGCAAATCGCACGCGAATTTGATGGAAGAATGTCCATCGACGCAAGCCGAATGCCTAGTATGGAACCCCCCACGAACGAAAAAATTCAAAGGCACACGTAAAAAATTACCTACCAAATTTATTCTTGCGTTTTTTGGGTGTATTTTTGCTGCGTTCTTTTTTATGAAGGTTTATTATTTTAATTTGTACGCTTGTTGTCTGTGGATGGGCGCGGGGCGTCCTTGGCGAGTACGTTTATTTTATGTAATAGGCGCGGCAGAGTGTTAGTGTGTACCTATTGCGCGGCGCGTGGTTGTGTGAGTACACGTGCTTCATCTGATGTACACACTGGGCTAGCTACGTACTTATTTATCTCTGCTGTCTGTAGGTCCGCACAGCATGGGCGGGAAACAGTTAACATTTTTGTCCAGAAAGCCCTAATAAAATGATTGCAATAAAAAATAATCTTACTACTAGATCAACTATTCAAGATCGCTTAGGAAGGTTACTGGTGTTAACTTCTAGTTATCGTAAGTGTGCAACAGTAATCTTCCATTTAAAATTAATTAAACGCGAGCTCTGGTGTCGTGGAAACTGAAATTGACAACAGATTGGAAAATTGTGATGCTAAATACCTTCTACTATTTTCCAGTCAAGTCAGACCGTTTGGATAGGTGTTCAAGAACTTATTCTGCGATATCGGGCTCTACAAATATTGGAGTTTGGATTTGGTATTTGAATTAGAATAGGGAACTCCAGCCACCCTTTTTACAATAAATATATTTTTAAAATTAATATTGGCGTTCAGAATACTTATATAATTTTTTTTTATAGTTAGATTTCGTAGTCAGCATAATTTTTATATAAAATTATTTTTAACAACAAATTATTTACTAACAGATTCGGAAAACATACTTACCTGGCAGGACAAATACTTATATTAGAAAGTTTAAACTTTTGTTTTTTGAAAAACTGGATATTTCATGATTTTACGGAAGCTATCTTATCCTCCATCACTATTGATATTACGTTTATTAGAAGCTTAGTGGCAAAAGTAGAACTGACATTTATTTTAAACTAACGATTTCCCGGCATGCGTTGCAATGCCACTTAATAAATAAATTATTTTACTCTGCGTGTCCTTTCCCATTCGTCCCGTTCCACTTCCACCGCCCCTACCCCTCCCATGTCCCCTTCCCCTCACGCGTTCCCCCTCCACCTTCCCCGCCTTCTCTCACCCCTCTCTCGCACCCTCGTTCCGCCAACCCCCCTCCCGCGTTCCATATATTCAATCCCAGTACATTCAGTTTTTAAACAGCTCGCGAGCCGCCTATTACAATTTTTTACAAACAATGAAATAAATTTGATACCTAAACTATTTAAAACGCCTATAATTCTTACTTACTTAGTACTTCAAGTAAATTCATTAATTTAAAGAGTTTATTCGAAAATTGAATTTTGATTTAAACAATCGATGGTTTGCAAAATGTCATTCTCAAATTGTGACATTTTTGACAGTTTCACAAGAGTTTTTGTAATGATTATAAAACTTTTCAGATGTATTGTCATGTGGTTGTAATAATCCAGAAACCTTCGCGGGAATGGAAAGAAGGTATGTATTTTGAAAGTTTCAAACATCTCCTATGTTTAATATAGCAATACATAGACAACTCACTTATATACATATTTATAAGCAAGCATATTTTGATTTTTATATATATATAGATATTATTGTTAAATTTTGAGACTGGGAATCTTTTATAAAATGACCTCAAAAATACAAATTCCTGAATGTTTGAATGCGAAATTATCATTAGTTATTTACTAATTTCGCTATTTACAATGTGTACAAGGATACGGGTGTGATTGTCTGAAAGCTCTGAATGCTGTTGAGTCTGTAACTTTCATTCTTAAATCACTTGACAGTTTATTTCTCACTTTAGGTCCTGACACTCCGAAAGCTCGCTCGCCGAACTTAGTATCTGGGGTGCGCTTTGGTTCCTTCCACCTTTGAATAACTGATAACATTGCTGCCCTGAGGGTTGAATGATTTCAGCATTTCAGAAACACGCAGGTTCGATAAATAAGCCGAAGCCATTTCGTCGAGTGACTTAATACCATCCAGCAGAGCTTGTAGGTAGGTACCTATTGAATTCTTTCAGGACATAAGCCAATGAAGTTTTTTTTAATGTTTTGAAATGTTGGAATATTTAGATACGCCGGTGATAATATTTACAATGTTGGTAGTTGGATGTTCATTTTATCGTGATTGTGTCCTATAATGCTTTTGATAAAGTTTTTGATATATTTTTTTTGATCGATAATATTTTTAAAAATAAATTAAAAATAATAAAATTTTAACTATTATGTAGCTTAACTAACAAAACCAAACTGAGACAAAAAATTGTCAATTCCAATCGGAATTAGTGAATACTTTGTGAGACGCCAGAAGGCACAAGTTCAATGGGGCCAACGAAGTAGGGCGTTTTGTTGTGATGCTGTTTTATTCATTTTTAAATAATGATTAATTAATTTTACGTATATACTTATGCAATAAAACTTGTATATTAAGATGAAGCCATACTAAATAATGCAAAATCATACAAAATCATACGTTTTTGTTTTGAAAATTTGATCGCTTAGAAGTATTAGGTATACATAGATGCTTCAATTAAATACTTCGTGTAGAACATATCTTGGCCCTTAAAAATATCAGTAATTTTTTTATAAGTCTTTTAATAAGCCTAGAAAAAGATTAATTATAAGTTCTATAAAAACACTTTGAAGTCCAAACTCTTCTATTTATAAACCTCTTTTCGGATATGTTTTTATTGTTTAATGTGGAAAATTTTGTTTCTTTTATGATAATCGCAAAAAAAAAATCTACACCTGAACCAGCGTTGTTATTTTTGAACTCACGGCGACAATACGGTAGTCGACGAATTTGGAATATCAAAGTGAACCTTATACCGTCCACCGAAGAACGACTGGCAGCCACCCTTATTTTCTGTCACTACTCTTCCGGACGGAGCGGAGAATGGACGTATTAGACTCGGCGTCGCTTGTTTTCGTGAAATCAATTTTAATATTCCGTTTTATTACAATAAACAATGCGTAAAAAAGGAGCTAATGCTTAAGTAAAAAAAAATCTCAAATATCTTTTCCAACCTTTCCAAAAGCTTTTTCCTATTTTTAAACTCCTAATAAAGGGGCGTGAATTCCGATTTCGATTTTTTCCTGTTCTATTGGATCGCCTTAAGAATCATCGTTTGATAATGTGTATGTGTACCTGTATGTCTTTTTAAACCTTTTTACATATTAATTTGTGTGATATATAAATATATCATTATATATTTTTTAAATCTTTACATATAAATTGAAAAAAAACATAATATTTTTCCCTGGAGATCCTTGTTACGTCATTCTGCCTGCTCCTGAAATATTTGAACCTACTGGAGTTTCCGATCGCTGCATTTTAGTCAAAATGAATTTGGACGAAAATACTGACGAGAGCGCACGAAGCAGTCGCGGGCTATTTGCGAACTCTTTTGCGAAATAATAATAATAATAACTAGGTACTTAGGTAGGCACTAGCCGACCTCTATCCGCTAAACTATCGCTTCTCATTTGCGGTCCCTTCGTGATTGGCTATGATATTTTTCGTGATGCGAAAATCGTATGTAGGTACTATTTTTGAATTGGTATTCCTAGGCGGTTGAATCATTTCCAATGTATGTACGTTGGTAGGTAGGTACTTATTGGTTTGGTCCTATAGTTTGGTCCAAAGACCTAAGTAAGTTTGGTACCTACCTACTCTACCTATAGATAGCATCGCGGTCCCTTCACATTTGGCACGAAATTCAAACATACTTTTTAAAAACTAATATTTTTAGCAGGTTGAATAGAACGTATATGTTGGTAGGAAGGTAGGTACTTACTGAGATTATAAGTTCTAAGTACGTTCCCACGCTAGCATTAATGTTTTTTTTAATCCATAGAAACCACTTCCAAGTAGACAGGTGCGTCGTAGTTTATAATTTAAACTTAGCATAAATCACGAATTTCGTAGGTACCTACGTATGTATGTATTCGAACCTTTAAACTCCATTGTTTTCAGTGTTTTGGCATTGTAGCACACGTGTTCACAGAATTTAATTGATAAATTACTGAATAGGTTATCAACCTGTAGGTAACAAATAACAATGTTTCACTCTAAAATAGGACTACGCAGTTGAGATTATTATTCTGAAATACCTAACACAGACAAGAAACGCTTTTCTCATTTTCATCGTTGTTTTTCTTTCTTTAAATTGTTTATCTTTGATCATTTGCTAACATTATTTAATGATATAGATATGTTTTATTTTTATATGGTTTAATTTAAACTTGTCTATCTGGTCAAACTCCCACTTTTGATCTGGTATAAAAAAAAAGATTTTCTTTTTCTATCAAATCCTCTTTATTTTTTCTTTAATCATTTACATTTTTTGTATTACTTACATAATAAGTATCTTACGCTGAAATTTCACTGGTTTATGCATAGAATAAAATATAAAACAAAAGTGCATTATGTGGGCGTGTTTCGTGACCTAATTATAGGCCTAATTTCGGCCTATATTTCCATACAAAATTGTGATTCACCATGATGACGAAATTCAAATGGGATGGTGATATGCAATTTCAGGCAAGAGAGAGACCGCGTGCTTCATGGTCTAGAACCAAAATGTACTAAGTCAGTGGCTTATTTGTTTCTATTAAAATTTGTACGGAAAGCAATTCGGGTGTTTTTATTGAAGTAAAACTTCTTTACGCACGCTTGACTTGGGGAGTAAGCTGGTGAATGCGTGACGAGAGCGTTATGAAAAGTGTGATTGGGTGAGGCGAACGGAAGTTGAGAGGGAAATATAAGTTAATGAAGATAGAAAGAGAGGGAGTTACGTTTCGTTAATTACTGTAGGGGCAAGAGAGAGAAGTGCGAGCACACATTTTCTTTTTCTCTTTCTCTCGTAGCCAGTTAAGTTTCGTATATCTAAGACACAGTGCAGGCCTATTGTCTGTATCACACTATAGGAGCCAGAGAGAGCAAGGGCGCGCATATTTTCTTTCTTTCTTCTTTTATAAGTTAGTGAAGTTTTACTTCAGTCGTGTGGTCTAAAGCACACTCGTTTTTTTCTTCTATGGTTAGTGCAGCCCAGTAAACATGTATATTTTTAATAAGATATAAAAAATTTAAATTGATTTCGAAAGATTGTTCTTTCATCTAGTAAACGTATGTTTTAAATTTTGAGAAAAAATGTTTATTTTTAGTATAATAAGGTTTATACCATAGGTCGTTGGCAGAATCGTTAAATTTTCAAAAAAGTTTTTGTATTCAACACCCATTTCAAATCATATAATCATGCAGTAAAATAAATCAATACATATACGTACACGTGTTTCTTAACGAAAATTGGTCGGTTTGTGTATTTATTTGCGCACTTACGGACTAATATATTTCAGATTTTTTAAATTTCTTATTTTGCTCAGACATTATTGAAAAATGATAAATACATGATCAAAAAATAATTACAAAGAGTACATTATTTTAATAGTTTTATCAACACGCCTTTCAGCAATTTTGGGTGTAGGTATAAATTAAAGCAAATTTTGAATGAAATAAAATCGAAATTGAGTTATAATTTTAAAAAGCTGGTACGGAGAGTAATTAATCTTTCTCGTTGGAATCGCCCTGTATGATCGTAAGAACATATTTTGACGAAATGTGGATTTTCGGCGGCTGGCTGTTTAACATAATATATTTTTTTACACCTGTTCTTTAGGAAATTTTAGATTTAGTTGAGGGGGGAGGGGGAACACGGATTAAATAATGTTTAATTCGCCTCGCCTGGATGCGACACCGCGACCTCTATATTCGGTGCGGGCCAAGGCCTTTATCTCTATGCCTCAGAGATCGTCATACTAATTAACTGACTAAGTAATGCGCCATTTAATTGAAGGGATAAATAGAAAATAGGTAAAGAACATCACACAACTCTGTCACATATCACACAGACTATTTGCAACATCCACATTCTACTATTCCAATTTTTACGTCAAGTATATTTGTTCGGTTTTCGGAACAACTTGGTTCATAGAAATCGTTTTATCTCCCTTACTATCATGATTAGAAATATGATCTAAACGGAAAAAGAAAAATTACTAGGCTTTATATTCAAATCAAAAAGTTAACGGTAAATAGTTAAAATGTATACCTTCATTAATCCAAAAATTTCCGGCCGCAATTTGAAAATTTTTTTTTTTTTTTTTAATTTTTTATGGATTATTTTTACAAGAAACGACAAAAGGTGAGTAGACAATAACGTTTCTAATACATTTGTATTTTCAGTAATTTCGGTTAGAAAAAATGTAAAGTGAGCCATTTTGAAAACTTTTTTTGCATGCAAAATTTTTATATTTCAAAAATTATGTATGTACCTACTTATTTCGAATTATAAAATTTGAAAGCGCATTTCGTCACCTATCCTAAAGAGTTTTTAGTTTCCGGATACATTAAAAAATATTCCATTTATTTTGATTTTATTGCAAAACGGAAATATTTTGACTCCCTGACAAAATACGGTCGAGCCCTGAGGGGTTTATGACTGGATTTACTCGATCGTGTCATGTTTTCCTGGGCAGTCTACTTCGAAAATAAATTTAGATCCTTGGAATATGTTCTGATTTTAGTGAGTTTTATTAAATGAAAAAAATAAACCATCCTGTAACAGGAACCTACCATAATATCTCATATAATATCAATCAATAATTTTTTCTAAATAGGTACTTTTCATTTTCGTTGTTAGTTTTTGGGGTGTTATGCCGTGTTGCGCTACCTCCTTCCATAGCCGACGTTTCGGACAGCGTTGCAGTGTCCGAAACGTCGGCTATAGAAGGAGGTAGCGCAACACGGCATAACACCCCAACACTAAAACGTCGGCTATAGAAGGAGGTAGCGCAACACGGCATAACACCCCAAAAACTAACAACGAAAATGTTTTTGGTCGTGAAAATCTAAAAACTTATCAGGTACTTTTCACTTTGTTTCCATTATTTTTTGTACAATATACAAACCTACTTATCAAGAGTGTAAAAAAGGTGTACACGTGCCGTTTGGAAGACATCATTGTTATGTAAATTCATTGGCATTACATTTAGTATTACCTATATTATAAAAAATAAAAGAATATTCAAATATTACTCGTATAATTAGGTAAGTGTGTACATCGTATTTGGTACTTTATACGTCATTCGTAACTAGATTCGCTAATTTATAACTCAAATAATATCGCAAACCATCGCTATCTAACCACAAAAAACATATAAACTTGATTACATCGGAAAGTAAAGCATGTCACATGTCCACATGTGCAGCACAAAAGTGAGAATGGATAATATTTAATTTTATTTTATAAATGTGATTGTATATAAATTGTTTCAAAAATTTTAATGTTTGAAAAATAAGAATAAAAAAGTTCCAAGTAATAACACACAAGGGACTCTCCGAAATTCTAAAATTATTATTTAATAATAGCAAATTTACTTTTTAGCGTTATTTCTTTAAATTAAAACAAATCACTTTGTTAACACCAGTTATTTAATCAAATTTATCAACATGTTTCGAACCAAAAACAAAAATGATTAAGAAATCATCATCGGTTTCGAAACGCATCGGTAATTTTGATTAAATACAAGTGATTTACTTTAATGTGATTTGTCTTAATTCCGCATTTTTTAAAAATAAATCCATTTGATTTTCGATTTTGTTTTCGTGAATGAATAAATGCAAATCTTGAAAGTGGAAATGAACCCACTTCCCATTGTCGCTGACAATGCATTTTTCAGGTTTTAGTGGCATTCACACGTGCATTTTTTAAAAATGGGATGACTTTATATTTAAAATAAATCGAAACGAAAACGAAATAAATCTCGGTTCCATCCAATTATGTATTAGCGGTGTTCAAGTCAGTCCCTGGGGAGGAAGGTTCAAATCTTAGTCAAACCAAAAATATAAAATCTTTGAAATTGGTTACTAGAGATAGCCCAACTAAGTCGACAATTGAAAATAGATGTATTAAAATTTAAAAAACTTTGTTTTAAGGGTTGATTTTTAATATTATTAAAAACAAGAGTGTCTGTGGCGGGCTGCTTGGATTTGATTTCTATGCAAATCTACAGTTTTATTTCGAAATTGATGAAATATTTTACACCTCTAGAACGAGAAAACGATCAATGCGTACATGAGATTTTGAAAAACCACCTCAGCTCCTTTTCCTACCCCTGAAAGAACTTCGCTTGGTATCTTATTTTTTAAATAGATAAATTGATCAAAAAATCGGAAAAGCATCAAGTGAACCTGTTCGATACGTTTTTGGATTTTCACGGTCGAAAGGATTTTCGTTATTTGTTTTTGGGGTGTTATGCCGTGTTGCGCTGCTTCATTCTTTAGCCGACGTTCGGACAGCGTTGCAGGGTCCATCATCAGGGCAGATCCGGCAGATCCGACAGATCCGACAGATGTGTAATTTAATTTAAATACTGCGATTTTGTGAAATCGCAGTTCCCTTTTACTGTAATACATATTGAAGCTGGCGACACGCAGTGTTGCCAACTCTAAAAAATATTTATCCCCAAACTAAACTCAAAACCCCTAGAAACCGGCAAATTACTTAAAAATACCCCTAAATTTTTTTTTTTCTAAAAATAATTAATAAATGATATGCTGTAATGTTTTCTGCCGGATCTGCCCTGACGGTGGACACTGCAACGCTGTCCGAAACGTCGACTAAAGGAGGTAGCGCAACACGGCATAACAACCTAAAAACAAATAACGAAAGTGAACATGTTGTTCGTTTGCACAAATTCATAACTCCATCGTACACTAGCTCTAGCTTCGTAATTCATGTATCGAATCTACCTAGAGAAGGTAGGTATGGTTTGAGGTATCTATTACTTGAGTTACTAAATCTCACACATACACACACACACACACACATAATCGGTTATATTAAATAATTTTGGGCAAGTAGAAACCTTTCCTTTTTTCACTACGAGCGGAGGTTCACGGGAAATCTCTCTCAAGAGATTGGCAAAATAAGTACCTACCTAATTGGCACACATTCATTATTTTATTAGTTATGTAGGTAGTGCAGGTACTTACCTACTTGTACAATGTAGGTATTTATTTAGGCAATATCGAGTAAAAAAAAATGAGGTCTACAATTTTGAAAATTATGCTTTCTGGAAAAGTAAGTAGGTACCTACCTACTTTAAATCTCTGTATAAACGCTATAAAAATAGCTTCTTGTAAAAAAACTAGAAGTCAACTTTATCGACCGTCCCGGAGAACATTGTCGGATGTGCGATTTTATAGCTTTGCAGAAGAGCTGTTTAAAGTTTTGTTTTTGCATTTTTACTGCTTTGGAGATCAAGAAATATAGTGTTGTTTTGATATTTTGTACACGAGTATCATTTCATTTCATTCATCTGGGGGTCAGTGTGTCGAGGAGTGACGGACTTATGAATCCATCCCTCCCACTGCGATGCAAGGCGATGTTCCGAGAGAGTACGGCTAGAGAAATCAAAGAGACTCCCTCAATCATTTTCTCCCGATCCAGCCCGGCAAGCACCGGTGGGCAGACGCATACACCGCCAAGACCCAGACAAACCTCATCGCATAAACCCGGGCACCCTGACTAAGTCACCAGTAGTAGTGAACCACTTGGGGTGACCTACAGGATAACCAACACCTCTGCCACAGCAAAGGTTAAATACTAAATCTCCCGCTAGGTGGCGTCGAGACTAATTACGTCTGCATTTTTTGCAAGTTGGTTGTTTTCAGTTGGAAAAATGTAATAATAAGGAATTGTCGAATGAAACACTAGTAGGTATATATTGAATTATTTGACGGGTATTAGATAAGCCGCCATAGCTCAGTGGTCAGAGCTCCTGATCGGCAATCAGAGGGACATGGGTTCAATTCCCGTTGGCGGCCAGTATCTTTTTCTCGGAAGATTTTTTCAATGTAGATGAGTTTTTCAGGCTGATAATTATTGATTATAATATTTGTTACCTACCCTTTGTGCTATGCATAAAAATCTTGTTTAAAACGTAAGTTTATCAATTAAAAATAATAAGTCTATATTTTATTTTACCTTTTATAAACACTAACACAAATATTATAATGGCGCGGCCGGTAAATTACGAACCTACGCTCCCAAAGAAAATATGTTTCCAATAATTCCTAATTATTTAAATTATAACATTAACATTCGTGCTGTCCGATACAGGTACCTTCTCAGAATTTGAGCTTCCTAAAAATTAGTAGACTTGGTAGTGCTCGTGGTTTTGTGTCTAGTAATTTTATTTGATGCGTGTAATAAAAAAATGCCGATTCTGGTCGGAAGCGCGCCAACAGTTTCATTGTTGCATTTTTTAGATAAAAAAGCAAACCTTTTTCAGATCATCGAACCAAGATATCCGGTTCACAGACAGATAGTACGCTGTACCTAAAAGTTACAAGATTGGCCTTCGTGGTACCAAAATTTACTCTAGCACAAGAATATCCAGTAGTGTCAAAGGTGACCAAACTACAAGATTGTTTCACGTAATAAATACCAAATGTGACCCCAGTTTAAGATGTAAGTGGTGCCAAGAGTGACCCCAGTTCCGTATCTATCTACCTGATGCCATGTAACCTTAGAATAAGATTGGTCAACGTGAAGAATAAGTAATCCCAATACCTGCATGTTTGACCTGCGTGGTGTGAAAAGTTAACCCCCTTATAGTATTGACTAATGTGGTGCCCCATTACATGTTGGCTGTTAGGTTGAGCGTATGCTGAGACGCAGACCGCGCAGCTCAGTGCAGAGCAGGGCAACACAGATTTGATAGTGTATGAAAGATACAGGACAGGCGTGTCTGCTCTGTGCAGCCTTCTGATCTGTGCAGCCTTCTGCTCTGTGCAGCCTTCTGCTCTGTACTGTGCTGCTCGGTCTGCGTCCCAGCATATGACCACCGTAAGAGCGATCCCTATATGGCCTTTGTGGTACCAGAAGTAACCCCAGCACAAGTTGGCTTATATCTATTATTTGAAACTAGGTAACTCAGATCCTGATTAACCTACACATTAGTGAGTTTCCAAAAGCTAACCTATTACCAGATTAAAGTCTGTGGTGGCAAAAGTCTCATTAGAACGCCATGTCGATGGTTTGGTTGATTGACCGAGTGCAAAATAAATCATGGATCTTCATCACATACGATACACATCATTCATTTTTCAATTTTTTTTTTTTAAAGAAAGACACACATATCCGGGTTACGAATAACCCAACAATGTTTGAAAATCTTCTACTACCACCACAGAAAGCCGAAAATGTTGCTTGTGTTGTGATGGAGGACTTAGCCAGCCGAGGAATCGAACATGCGACCCAAGGTGGGACCCAAGCGCTATGTCCACTCAACCACTGACCGTTCATCCTCAACTATATTTTTTTGACGTTTAACTGGTAAACTTTTAGAAAAATACTACACCGAAAAAGGAAATACAAGATCAGTCTTCGCTGTGCCTAAATTGACAGTCCAGTCAGGTTAAATGAAAAAACCAGACTACATTGTTATCAATGGTCTGCCGCAAATTGTATAACGTGTACGCCAATCTGTTATAAAAGTGTTTCTCACCTTAACTATAAAACAGAAAATCTATAAGATCATCTCGGTTTCCCGAGTTTTTCAACTGTCTAAAGTTGAGGTGTGGCGTTTATCCAAATCTCACTAGCAAAAGCTCTCGGTGGATTTTCAAGGTAATCAAATTCACAATCATTTTACGTTACTTAGTATTTTACATAAGTTACGAATCTACGAGGTCTATTAAAAAAGTATAGGTACAATCAGATGTTTTCCCGTGAAACCTTTGTTGAAAGTGGTGGGAAGCTTCATGCCCATGCGTAAATTTTCACGTAAGGCATTGTTTTGGGAATGAAGAGCTCATCTAGTATTTTCCAAGTCAATGCCGAGCATTTGTATTGTTTTTTTCTGTTGTACGAAACTAGACAGATAAAATAAAGTTAGTATTTCATCAAATTTCGCAAAAAAGCGTTAAGTTCCTTATTTCTTGCTCGGTACACTATCGATTATGCAGTCATTGATGATTTCTCTCGAGAAGTATAATTATTAAAATAAAAGGTGAAACGAATACTTACTACTGAAAATAAAAAAAAATATGTACAGGGTGTTAAGGGACGTACTTTACGTAACTTAAATCAGTGTCTTGACATAATTTGCAGTAAAAACTCTTAATGAAACTTTGATCTCCGGTGACATTTTTTGTTTTATTTTCTTTTCAACTTAAAACGTTAAAAAAATCAATCGGTTTTAGATAGTTAGGGTAAAGGAGAGGGGTCGGGTGATTAATCGGCTGAGTAACCCATGAGGACATGAGGAAGGTTTTTTTAAATTTAGTTTTGAAGAAAAAAATATTGACATAAGCACCAAAGAAAGTTACCGGAGAACTAAATTTCATTGTTTATTCCAAATAAAAACAGTCAGGAACCACCGGTTAAGGTGACATAAAAAATAAATATAATCCGCTCTTTCATAGATGGCGCGAAATTAATTATTTTAGGAAAAACACATTTTTGCTTCAATAACGAAGTTGAGTCCATTTAAAAAAAAAAATTATCAATGTTCACATTCAAACTTAAATACCAGTATTTTTTTTTAAAACTTCCTTTTCATAATTAAATTAATTTTCCAAGTTAAAATTTTATTAAGAGGCGGGGTATTGTGTGACGTCATTTGGGCTCTGAAAAACACGATCCTTGGGCATTTTGTGTGGAGATTTTTTTAATTCTTCAATAAGGAATTCCAGTAATTTTGTGAGGTAAAACTTCTTTACGCACGCTCGACACTTGGGGGTAAAATGATGAAAGCGTTACGAAAAAGAACCATATATTTAATGTGAAACGCTATGAAACGCATATATTTAATGTGAAACGCCATATATTTAATGTGAAGTTTTACTTCAGTCGTGTGGTATAAAGCACACCCGTTTATTTTATCAATGTTAACCGTCTATCAAAAATAATGATATCAAAAAAATATATTAAGATTTCATAGTTAAATTAATTTTTAATGTTAGAATTTTTGTTTCTCCCGCCTAAACTTTTCCCCAGCACGGTATTGCCGTTACCGATGGTTGACAAGTGACAGTTGTTGTCGAACTTCGAAAACTTCGAAGCGATTCAATAAACAAAATATATTTTTATAAAACACTGTAAGAATATGTGTCCTTAGAAATCCATTTTATATATTAATAACAACAAACACATTTATTTGACAATAGATTGAAACTATTTTTTTCACATAGATTCTATTGACAAAAGGGTTTCTCCGGGAACGCAGCTGGTTTTCAGCAGTGCCTATAAATATGGTAAACAAAAGATGAAATAATGAAAAGCCATCACCATATTATATATTATAATGATTAGACAATAATTATCGTATTATGCGAAATCAATAAACATACCTGCACAAAACTAGTGAGATTATGGCGAAACGTCAGATGTCAGATGGGTAGAACGCGTAATGATTATTGGTAGGTTGTCGGACTGGCCTTGAATATATCCGATTTCTGATATAGCATGTAGTTTTGTGTGACTCCAGTTACTAATATCTACAGTCTGTATGTCAGGACGAATATCTACAGCTCATATGTTGGACAAATATCTATGAACTTCAGAGTGAAGACTAATATCTACAGAGCTAAGGTCGGATAAATATCTATGACGTTCCCAGTGGTTACGAATATCTATGGAGCGTAGGTGGGACTAATATCTACAGAGGGCAGCTGAGCATCTAACCTAACCTAACCTCTGCCAGTGCTGTAGATATTCGTCAATATCACCTGTTCCATAGATATTAGTCAGCAGTTTGAGCTGCAGATATTCGTCCTCACTTTGGTTCCCATAGATATTGTTCCAACATGCCTCGTATAGATATTAGTCAGAACATGGATTCTCATGTATATTAGTCCGATTTGTTCAGTTTTTGGAATTCCTGTAGATATTTGTAGACGCCTCCATTTTGTGTAAGTATTGTTATTATGTATAGATTTGTATGTTATGGACACTTACTTAAACTAAAAAGACTCATAAACAAGATAACAAACAACCAAAACTGTTCGGCCTATACCTCTCTCATCATGAAAAAATCATCTCTCATGTTATAGTAAGAGATGCACCATAGACATTCCGTTCTTTGTACAAACCGGCGTACAGATGACGTCAGAATTCTTTCGACCAATCATGAAGCGTTTTTATTCTACAGTTTTTTAATATTTTTTAAAAAACGTTTAATTAATTCTAAGAATAATAATATAGAAATATATTTATATATTTAGAATCGATATTTTTTGATATACATGTACATATTTTTATATTTTTAACTCAGCTTTCTTATTATTAAAATTAATATTGACAAATAGTTTTTTCCATAAACAAACTCCAATGTCTCAAGAAAGGCTTACACATATAATATTGGATTTAATCACCGTTACAATGTTGTAGGCATTTGTAAGCATTTCTTGAAAGATTTGAGTTTTATTTGTTCATGGAAAAACCTATTTACTAATGTTAACATTGCTTATGTACGGGAGCAAACAGTTAATTCATTTTAATATTTTAAAACATAACTTGCAATGTAAAATTGCCTCCCCTTCTTTCTAAGTCAAATATTCCATATAATTCTGAAACTTGCACATTTAATGAAATCAATATATAAATTCACCTTTCCTTTCTCTGTAATTTTAAATGATGTCCTAGAACACCCTTGAAGGGTGAAAGCCAGAAATAATTAGCGCTATCTATGAAAGAGTAATTTATGAATTCTTGTAAGTTTATCTTTAAAGTAAGTCAAGTACGCCCCCTTAACACCCTGATGTGTAGTGTAAAATAATAGGTATTAGTTTATCGTTTTGGAGACCGCTTCAACTGCTGCAGAATCAGGATGAAGTATTTTGGCGCCACGGCCGATTCAAAAAGGGGTTATTTCCGAAACCAGTAAAATTCCATTTGAAAAATTTTCCCAAAGCTTAGAACCAGGTCGTTCCGATTTTTTTAATGCAGTCATTCATATTAGGTACATACATTTGCAAATCCAGACACTGCGATTCGTGTTCGCATTGAAATCAAACGTTTTTAAAAATAAATACCAGACATGTATTATATAGTTTGATTGACCTGTCAGTTTGGTTATGTTGTTATGTAAACAACCATGTTGGAAAAGCTTCAAATATACACGTTAAGTTCTTTTTAATGGGGCGGCTCGATCATTATTGAATACCTAATGTTGCGGAGAGGATGAAAAAGCGAAAGGGGGAGGGGTTGTAGGAAGAGAAAAGTAGGAAAGTACTTAGATAACGTGTAAACAAGAATCATTGATCACACCTTTTGAAAAGCTGTGATCCGAGGGAATTGCAGTATTAAAATTGACAAGGTAATTATGTTTTTTCATATATTTTTCTGTTTTTATTTACAGTAAAACGTACATTCTTTCATATTATAAAGAAAACACAACAAAAACATTGATATAATATTTGTTTTTATCATCCTAAAGTATCGTGTCATTTCAAAACGACACTGGTCGTTTGAGGTTTTACTATCAAACGCATACACATTTGAGAACACTTTTCAAATATTATGACTATTTTATCTGATAACATATCATTTTATTAATTTTGTATGTGTTTTGATGAGAAGATCACATCAATAATACTTTCAAGTGATAAGTAGATATGATATTGTCTTTAATTGATGTATTGTTTGTGAATATTCTTTGCAGAACTAGGTCCATTTTCATACTAATCCGTCATTTGCCTCTCGGAACCACTGTCTTTTTAAAATGACGTTGAATATTTTCTTAACTATCAGTTAAAAAAATCTAATATTTCAAGTACATATGTTATAATCAAATGTTATTTATTTTTTATATCAGTAGGAATTAATTTGGATGAGAAAGGGTTTTAAACGTAATATCAATCTGTTTTTATAAAAAAAAATCATATCTACTATGTAGGACAATGTATGTGCAGATAACTTAATAACACCCTTACAATATTTTAGAGACATAATATATTTATGACGTAAGATGCATGTTATGCAATGCAGTTATTTAATGTGATGACCACTTTTCTGCTCGCTAATTGTGGGACTATTTGGTAGATCGCGCTATGTTTTCCTTGGGCGTTCCCGACTCCGGTACTCTGTCCATCTAAATATGTATCCAACAATATACTTTATTTCATCCGATGAACAGTCATGAGCCTTCCTTCTCACTTGTTTATAAAAGTTTCAGTTCTCCCGAAACCCTACTCTGTTATGCATTAATAATTGGAAACTACAATTTCATATAAACTCTATCAAATACACGGTGATATGATGTCTGTCGTCTTTGTTGAATGTCACCATAATATGCACGGCGTCCGGAACTTTGATTTAAATCCAGGAAATGGTGAATCTACACCACAGAGAACCCAAAAAACAATTTAATTCGATCTAATCGTAATTATGTGTAGCATATTAGAATAACGTAATATTGCATATGCAGTTTAAAAAACTTAATTTATGTATGTATGTATGTGAAAATCCCTAATATCGGACTATTGGACACATTTAGCTGATTATTAAGCTGCCCTCTGTAGATTTTAGTCCCACCTACGCTCCATAGATATTAGTCACCACTGGGACCGTCATAGATATTAGTCCGACCTTAGCTCTGTAGATATTAGTCCTCACTCTGAAGTTCATAGATATTTGTCCAACATATGAGCTGTAGATATTCGTCCGACATACAGGCTGTATATATTAGCACCTAGAGTCTCTTCATATACCAATTCAAATTCTCTAGAAGAAACACTGTGTACCTACTACCTACTACTTTTTACAAGAATTAAGTGTTAAATAGTCTTCACAATCGCGTCTCTCTCAGAATTTGATTGTTTATTTAACAGAGAAAGCATTTCCTTTCCTTAACACAACAAATCAAACGGCTTCCTGTTGCGATGATTACGTAAACTAACTCTTTTAAAACACTTTGTTTAGTTCATTCAGAATTCCCCGGCATAACGCCCGACGATGGTGCGGTGCTTGAAAATAAAATCTTGCTCGATTATGCTCGGCTTTGTTTAGGCTGAGAAACCGGCCGAAAGTTTTAGTTTTGTAAACGAAGGAACCTAAATACGGCTCCTAGAGAGTGCGAATGTGGACCCAGCACTCCTACATAACGTCTATTTATCTACATTCGTATAACTAGTACCTAAGTTAATGTTTATACGATCGCAAAAAATGCAGGGATGACTGCAATAGGATTGACTAGAAAGGCCATTGTGCAACTAAAACGATGAAGTTAAGTTAGATAATAATATAAACAAGGTTGTTCTACAACAATTCCTTCTTTTTCACCACCATCAGATTACTATATATATTTTTTTAAATTCATGTTGAAAATAAATTTTACGCAAGCAAGAAATAATATCAATTACGGAAATTTGAAATGCTGTAAAGCAGGGGTGGGGAACCTGCGGCCCGCTTTTGGTGCGACTCGCGGGGAGTTTTGGTGCGGCCTGCTGAAAGAACCGCAAAAAATTACACAGAACGGGATGATTTTTTCACGGTGTTTTAGATGCATTTTTAAAACGTTATTGAAAAAGTGCGTTGTGTTTTCTGAGTTTTGAATGTATTGCCAAACTTCTGCCAGTTAAGTGGTTAAATTAATATAAAATCATTCCAAGTAAATTATTTTAAACACTTAAATAAACATAAAATCATATATGTGTTCTAATCTAATCTAATTTCATACGATAAATATGTTACAAAAGCCAGAAACACCATTCACTTAATCTGAGTACAATTTAATTAAAGCCTATGGACTGGTGGACTCCTATGCAGACTCATTCTTAAGGTAAAACCAATCTTGTGTTCACAATGCAAATTCCTGTTGCGGATTCATCTGCTAACGCATTTCGAAGGAAACCGTTCTTGCGTTCCGACTGCAAAAAATCGGAAGAAAACCATTTTTTGTTCGAGGCGCAGTTTAATTAAAGCTGGAGACTAACAATTCAACTCGCTCTAACGGTAAAACTAGTTTTGTGTTCAAAATGCAATGAAAAAATTGCAAGTGTGGTTTCATCTGCTTATGCATTTTGTCGAAAACCGTTCTCGTTTTTGGAGTGCATTTTTAAAATTCTACTTGCTTTGCTAACAGTATTGGAGAAAAGCCATTTTCACGTACTGAGTGTAGTTTTAATTCCCCTTTCACTAAAACTAGTTCGGTGTTTAGAATGCATCGAAAACATTTGAGGTATAGTTTCATTTTTTGACGCATTTCTCGCGTTAGAAGTGCATTTATAAAATTCTAGTTGCGTAAGTACTTTGTGTTGCCGGAATTGGAGGAAAGCCATTTTCATGTTCTGAGTGTAGTTTTAATTTCCTGCGTACAAACTCACTTTAAAATTAAAACCAATTCTGTGTTCACAATGCAACGAAAAAAATCCAGGTGGGGTTTCATCTTGCTAACGCGTTTTTAAGTGCAGTTATAGATTTGTAGTTGCATTTATGCTGCCAGTATTGGAAGAAAGCAATTTTCATGTTCTGAGTGTAGTTTTAATTCCCCGCATGAAAATTCAACCCAAATTATAACTACATTTGGGTTCAAAATGCAACGAAAAATTGCAGTTGTGGTTTTCAGTAAAACCAGTTCTTTGTTTTGAATGTGGCTCCCCCCCCCCCCCCCCCCAGACGTAAATCGGAGTGCGGCCCCGCGGCAAAGTATCAAAAGTATGAAATGGCCCGCGACGCTAAAAAGGTTCCCCACCCCTGCTGTAAAAGATAAAATGTTAATTGTTCAGGAGAGCGAAAAGAAAGTTTTTTTTATTTTTTTCAAAAAATCATTTCTTCTGTTTTTGTAGTAAAATAACGTTGAATAGATCATTCGGAATGCCTAACATATTTTGTAAATTTCTTTAATAAGAGTATTTAAAATATTTTCAAATTTTCAGAAAAAAATCCTCAAAATAGACGCCGTAAAAGACGCATTCATTTAAAAAAATTTGAAAACACAGATCGAAAGAGAGAGAAAAAATGAAGTATTTAACTAATTATTCGTTTTATTGTACTTTACAGTAGATATATCTTTTCAAAATTAAAAGTTTTTTATTTTCATATTCCAGACGCCAGGTACAAAAAAAAAACAATTTCGTTAGCACTTTTACAAAATCCCAACTTTAAAATTTTTTTTAAGCAAATGTCTATCTATCATCTTGTTCTGTAAGCCATTGTGATATCAATGTACTCGTATGTAAAATAAGGTACCTGCCTACCTTTTGAGATCAGTTCAATTTTATATAGAAGATCAGCATTATACTTAAATAATGAATGATCTTAAAAAGGTTCCATTTTATTTCGGTGCGGTTTCGATATGCTATATCAGGAAGTCCTGCCCGCACACGTAATTATGTAAATAAATCATTAATGTATTGTGAGTTATTTTTGTTAGAGGGACCACCTTGCATATTCTATGTACCGTAAAATCAATGGCAGCCTAATATTTAGACAACATTACTTTGGCAATGTAGGTTAGCTATTTGGGAAAAGTTGAAATCTGTCAAACCTGTACCTACCAAAACCTGTAGGTAATGTTATACTAGTACGTGTGCAATATCAGAACATGTGTAGGTAGATAATGCCGATTATCGAGTCGGAACGATTCGTTACTTTATACACGAATTATAGTGAAGCTCCAGTAAATGTTAATGTACCTCGGCATCTTTCGGGGTGATACACAATTTGTTTTCTATATAACTTACTGACTTTATCCCGCCATATCGCGCAGGGTTATTTTGATTTATTTTTATTTTATTTATTAAGAGAAACAAACCGTACATTATTTACAATGGTGAAAAAAGTTTACAGTTAGTAAATATATTTCAAATTAGGTATCTATGCTATGTTTCATTGAAGTATTTTTAATTTTTTTTTATTTTTAATTTATAAACATTGTTACATTGAAAATATTAATAGGCAAAACAAAATAGTGAATCACATATCTTAATAAATTTCTACGCCAATTAAGAGTGCTAGCTCTTGAGCTTGGCGTAGGAGTTATTTCATAACTGTTTCATTATTATATATAACATATTTTTACAATTGAGTGAACAATTTTTTTAAATATTAAATGATTACCGGGTGATGTGCGTTGTGGGTAGGTGTGTGTGTGTGTGTGTGTGAATATGCACATAGAAGGTTATGATTATGGCTCGGTGTACACTTCTTGCTTTATTTGCATTCATACATAGTCTTCTATAGAAATTAATCTGTAGAAAATATAATATACTAGCGATTTATCGGCATGTATTGCAATGCCACTAAATAAAGAAATTGTTTCTCATTGCGTGTCCTTTTCCATTCGTCCTGTTCCCCTCCCATGTCCCCTTCCCATCACGCTTACCCCTCCACCTTCCCCGCCTTCCCTCTCCCCTCTCCCGCTCCCCGTCTCTGCCATTCCACTCCCGCGTTCTATATATTCAGTCCCAGCACCTATTGAAAATGCCAATAATTCTTACTCACTTATTACTTAAGTAAATTCATTAATTTAAAGAGTTTATTCGAAAATTGAATTTTGATTAAACAATCGATGGTTTGCAAAATGTCATTCTAAAATTTAAAAAATTTTGACAGTTTCGTAAGAGTTTTTGTAATGATAAAAAAAATTTCAGATGTATTCTCATGTGTTTTGTAATAATCCAGAAACCATCGCGGGGGTAGAAATAAATATTTTGAAAGTGTCAAACATTTTATGTATATGCTTATTGTAGCAATAGGTACATAGATAACTCACTTATATACATATTTATAAGCAAGCATATTTTGATTTTTATATATATAGATTTGTATTTGGCTGCGGAGTTGTATTTTAGAATTTTTAAGGTTAAATTTAAATCATATTAGTTGCCGCCGCTAGTACCTACAGCCTCATTTCAATTTCGAAATGTTTTATTTTCTGGCATTTTATTTAATTTATTTATTTTTATTTGATATATGTATGTTTTTATAATAATTATACATTTTTTTACATGTTAAACAGATATGTAATATGAATATAATAAAAGCTTTTCCTCGCCATAAAGAGACAAGGCTCTTGTGTTTGGTGAGTGAATTCATGCTTAATTATGTTATTTATTTATTTATTATACATAGATACAAATAAAAAGAGTTATCGATGTTATCATTTGAGTAAGTGAATATTTTGCCACTAATAACAATACATATGTAAGAGAAACTTGAGATATATCAATAAACAGATTTAAATTAAATGAAATGAAGGATTAATAATAGTAATGTAGTCTTACAGTTGTTTCAGGTAATTTTTAAATTTAATTTGAAATTTACGTTTATTTTGGATAAATTTTAGTTTTAATGGGAGTTTTTTGAAATAATTTGCAAACTAATTTTTAAAAATGTTGATAGATGATATAAAGTGACTAAGGTGACACGAATTTGGATGTGGCGTGTGGCATGTTGACCACAACACCGGGAATTAACCATACCTACTCCACTGTATACATAACGTACAGCCACTAACTTAAATTTTGGAGATTACAATCACTTGGAATAACATGTTTTGTCCAATCAGCTTAGTATTAAATTAAAAACTGAGGATTAAAAACTTAGTATTAAATTACTCTTTTCATGTGTATATTATTGGCTATATATTTTCTATCAGAGCATATTTTACGATTGGCAGATCGGCCGAATCTGAAGCAGTTTATTAAATTTTTTTTTTTTATCATGAAGCTTGAGGAGTTATCTAATACTACAAAGCAGAACGTTGTCAATACAATACAGCACTGTGTCATCAAAGGTTAAAAAATATTTCCATTAATATTAATAATAGGTGTAAAGCACAAGAGAATAAATATAGATGGATACTTATAATAGTTCATTACCTATTTATTAAAATTATAAAAAAATGCGCCTTTGTCACTGCCTGTCTAAATGCCACCCAATATACATACTTACCATAGTAAAAAAGGATATAAAAAACTGCGTCTAAGCCCCCAAAGTTGTGCTAATAATGAGAGAAAAACACAGATTCTTCATGTAAAACTAATTTAATTTCTCCAAAAATAGGTACCTATTTATTCAAAAAAATTATGCTATGGATGAAAAAGACCTCTGCATGAATTTCCTATCCTAATATTTACAGTAAATATTCTAGAAATATCTGTCGACAACGCCTAAGTCAAACGGCGCCTGGCACTTAACTAGTAAAAACTTTAAGGCGCCGTACCATCGCTTAAAAGGAAGAAGATGAAGAGATATGTAATTACGAATATTGGCGAGAGTGCGCTAATATTTAAAACGGTAAAATTGAAGCGAAAAATGTGAAAATATTTAATAAAATACGGCTCGTTTAAAATAGAACAAAAATCTCTTGGAGACGTGTAAAACTGCATTTAAAGAAATATTGTGAATTTTTTCACAAATATAACTTGTAAAATAACTGATTCAGACGAGAAAATAATAATTTTCGGAGCATACTTTGCGATTTTTTTCTATCGAGGGAATTTCATATAATTTGCTTTTGGGCGTGGGGAATGTATAGATATTATCTAAAAAAATAACATACACGTTTATAAGAGCTTAAAATCTTCAAATTTTTAAAGGAGATATATAAGAAATCGGCAGAAAATCGGGTAGCGGGGGCTCAAGGACGGAGTGTTAAGTTATTATCAGTGCCTTGGCCTCTTGACGCCTAGGCCTTGGCAAATTGGCGCCGCCGCCGCCGGAGCGGATTGCTTCAATTGCGCCTTCACAGGACCGGCCCTATTCCAGGGTTACGAATAACCTGCATTTTTTATGTCATCTTACTACCATCAGAATAAGGGGAAAATATTGTATGTGCAGTGATGGAGGGTGGAATCTGGGATGACTGGACGGTAACCGACGAATTTCTCAACTAGGCTACTAACCGGTTTATTTAGTTAATTCGTTTAGTGTTAAGCCAATATTGAATCGCACTAAACTGATTTAATGGTTTTATAGCACACTAATATTATATTCCGACCGCTTAGAAATTCTCGTAAATGTATGCAATAAAGCCATCAATTACCTACTATTTTCATTGGCCGAAAGCACTGTTCTTTGTGCGGGAACTGTTTTGTAGACAAAATATAGGGTGCGTTAACCTGTCGATATCTGGTATGGGTCAAGCAAACCTGTTGGAGGGAACCTTTGTGCCAAACACAGGGTGTTCGATTATGACTTCACCATTTAATTGTTAAAATTTAAAACTACCATTATGAAATGATATTATTTTTCTTATTGTTGTACTCTATTATATGTTTATTTATAAAAGGCAGTATAGCCGTTTATGTATTTAAAATAAATAAATAAAAATAAATACGATTTATACCACACAACAAGAGGTATTATTAAAAATAATTGTGTGAGTAGTATTCCGACGTAATTGGGTTTCGACTCTGTATCAGCACTTTTATTGACCAATTGAAATGCATATAGATGTTATGGAATAAACAATATGGCGTCTCTCTTATTTTTTGACTGTAAAATCTCTACTTTAATTAGATATGTACATCTCATTCGAAATGCGTGATTCCTTCTAAAAGGCTGCGCATTCCGAATTTCTTAGAATTTATTTCACACATTTTCCTTTGATACTTTATGTTTTGAAGTTCTTTAAAAATTATGTTATTTTTTAAGATAGTATCTTTACATTTGCTAAGCCGAAACGGTAATTACATGAAACTAGTAGTTAAAAATCCGCAGGTTTACATATGTTGCTTGGCCTGCGGGCAGCGGGCGACTTGACAGTAGTTTTGTAATTAACTTCACGTACGAAGATGGTTTTGCGGCGTCACAGAGGTACACGAAGTTGTGTTCTTAAATTTCAATCGTACTAGTCGCTAGCGTAATAATACTACCAGATTCCCTCCCTAGAAAAAAATTGCAAAGTATACTCCGAAAATTCTTAAAAACACATTTAGTTCTGTTCATGTTATATAGGTATGAAAAAATCATATCTGTATAATTAATGCTTGTTTGCATTTATCAGAAATACATTTTTGCTTTTATCAAAAACATGGTTTTGGTGGGAAAAACCTTCTTAGTCGAGGCATTTAAGTTGGCTCATTTGGTTTTGAAAATGTAAAAATGCATTTAGTATGATTATCCTTGTTGAATCGTTGGTCATATATTAATTTATTGTATGCGAGGAAAGCGATTTATTTCAGAGGTCACCGCGAAATCTCCATTTGCCTCAAAACAGCAAGTACGACGCGACGTACGACCAAAAACTACGATAAATTTTTGTTTGTTTGTTTTGTTTTTTGTACATTATGAAACTAGTTATAGGCATATCAAAATAAATTATAACTTGGTTTTAGTATCTAATATTGTGTTAATCCTCAGAGCATTACTTGGCGTAGCCTGAGATGTAAACGGTTCTTAAAACATAACTAATTAATGTATAAGTAATAGAAATCTATTAATCTCAATTTGAATATATGATAATAAACTAGTGGTACGTGTTAATACAAGACTAATTGCAAAAGATGGACCTGTAATTCCCAGATACCTAAATAAATACAGTCAAAGAACTCTAGAGACCTTGTTCCTAAAATTTACAACATGTTACCCAACTCAATAAAAAGCTGTGCATGTGAATTGAGTTTCCGAAGGGAATGTATGCTAAAAAAATGGTTTAGTGAAAGAACTTTTTTGTACTAATCTCTGTTTTTCCGCTTTTCGTTTCAATGTTTTTCCATTAATTTTTTCTTCTTTCTTTCGTGATTGCGTGAGTAATTGGTAGTTTATTTGCTGCATTAGTGTTGTTGGCTTCTATATAAAAAATCTAAGTGTGCCTGGTACACCACATTAGAACATTTAAAAGTTGTAAAAATTGTGTAATTATTTTCTTCCGATCCTTTCTGCATACCCTCTCACAAGCTTTAGGCTATCACAAGCGTAGTTATCATTGAATCTTTAAGTTTTTTTATGACGTATAGGTTACGTGAGTTTGGGTAAGCAGGTTGCCAGTTCTAGACGTGATGGGTTTATGTTCTTTATCGCTGTTTCTTTCTTACGTTGCAGTTTTTTTTCTATTTTGCCGTAATTAATAATGCTAACGGGAGAGCCGCTTTTTAATGGGAAGCGTTTTTAGGCCTTTGTGTAAAAACTGTTAAGGTGACTACTTAATATTGTTGTTGAAATTACATCAAATAAAGCTTTGAAAATGTTGGGTTTTGTGATAAGAATTTGCAGCCAATTTAAAAATATTCAAACCATTAAAAAATTGTACATGTCATTGGTTAGGAGTCAAATCGAGTACAACTCGACAGTATGGGCACCTAGTTATGCTAGTCATTCACTCACGATAGAAAGAATTCAAAATAAATTCTTAAGATATATTAATTTCAGAATAGGTATTACAAGGGAATGTATCAACTATGATTATCTACTATGTCAACTTAATTTATTAAAATTATCTGAACGTAGAATAGTATATGACCTAACATGTTTACATAAAATCATAAATTCAATAATTGACAGCCCAGAACTATTATACTTGATTTCTTTCCATATACCTCGCAATTCAACATCGAGGCACTATCTACCATTCTATTGTGACAACTCCAACACAGAAACACAATTGTATACCCCTATTCGCCGTATACAAAATTTGGCTAATGACTATAAAGATGTTGTTGACATATTTAACACATCATTCACTAAATATAAACAAGTCATAGTAAAATTTATATCAGAAAGAAGAACCACAAATTTAATAATTCCAACTGCATAGCTCTGCTTCGAATTATTTCACATGTATTGCACTTTTCCCAGTCTACAGTTTTTCCATCTTGCATGGTGGAGTATTTTGTTTTTATTTCAATTTGTTTTTTTACTCTATTTTTGTTTTAGATTTGGTTATGATTTTGATTTTGATATTGATTCTGATTTTTATTTTGATTTTGATTTTGATTCTGATTTTGATTTTGATTTTGATTTTGATTTGGATTTCGATTTCGATTTCGATTTCGATATCGATTTCGATTTCGATTTCGATTTCGATTTCGATTTTGATTTCGATTTTGATTTTGATTTTGTTTTTGTTTTGTTTATGATTTTGTTATGCACATTTAGATTTAGATGTTCTTTGTTTTAAAAATAATGTATGTAAAAGCCCAGCCGGGCGTGAAATTCCAAATAAATAAATAAATAAAAGTAATTATACGGCCATTTATTACTTAGGTATTAACAGTTTAATGTAAGAACACATCAGTCCCAATGACTCAACCTGTACGCAACGCATTCAGGCGAAGCTATCAGCGAAATAACTATTTTTAAAAGATTAATCGAAAATATTTTTTGAGGCGGATGGTAGAGGATAGAGGAAGAAGGTTGGGAAGTACCTGGTTATTCCCATTCACTAAACACGGCCACAGCCTCTACAGCCACTGCCTCCAGCCTCACAACATCCCCAATTGGGGATGTCATGGTTTTACGGGTTCTAAACTCTTTGAAGCAGTGGGGAAACTTTTGAGGTACCTACTCATATTAATTATTATTATAAGGAATGTTTAGATTTCGAATGGTTTCGAAAACCCTTGTCAGATGCCAACCTGAGTATAACTCTACGTTATGGTCTTCCTTTTAGGTACAATATTCATTTAGACAACATTGAAAAAATTCAACCTAAGTTTCTTAGGTTTATTAACTATAAATTGCATATTCCTATACAAAACATTGATTACAATTACCTCCTGGATAAAATGTCACTATTGAAACTTTCAGAAAGAAGAATAAGCACAGATTTAATACTATTACATAAAATACTGCATTACAAAATTGACTGTCCTGAATTACTTCAATTTATCAATATCCATGTTCCCAAAAAATCATGCCGACATTTATTACCCTTTTACTTCAATAACACCAGGACACTAGCTTATTAAAATTCTCCGATTCCGAAACTTCACAGTCTCGGAAATAAATATTCTGATCTGGGCGATACGAGTATATTTTATCTAAAAACTAATTAGTATAATTGTTGTTTATTTTATCACTTTTATTCTTTAAGACGGACCTGTGAAAGAGGGTGAACAGTGGCGCATCCGGCACAATGCAGAATTGTATGATATTTATAAGGCCCCTAGCATCTCAGCACAAATGAGACTCCTCAGACTGAGATGGGCTGGGCATGTACAGAGAATGCCGGATACACGCGTCCCAAAAAGAATTTTGACTGGACACCCAGGTGGAAAGAGAAAAGTGGGAAGACCCAGACTGAGGTGGGAAGACGAGGTAATGCAGCACAGCTTCTCCAGGTACGAAATTGGAAGTCAGCCGCTGAGGACAGGAGGAGTTGGAGGCGACTGTTGCAGGAGGCCAGAGCTCGATATGGGCTGTAGCGCCATCGAAGAAGATTCTTTAAGACACAAGTAGACCAGAGCATAGAAGTTATTTGGTGGGTACATCTACCAAATAACTTCTATGCTGCTACTTACTATTTTGTTTTGTCGAATCTTTTAAATTCAATTGTGAGAATTCTTAGTTTCTGTTTACATTTGTATCTATGTATTTTGTTTTGTGTTTTGTTTCAACGTTTTTTGTCATTATCTTTATATTTTTCTTTATTGTTTAAATTTTTAAGTATTTACTTTGATACAAATAGTTTATAAAAAAAATATAAGAAAAGCCCACTAAGGCGTGTAATAAATAAATAAATAAAGGCAACCTTCATCTATTTTAATTAATTAATTAATTATGTGAATAATTTTATTAGTCAGTATTTGAACCAGCGATCTTTCGGTACAAGGAGCCAAGGAGCGTATGTATGTACCGTTGTACCACGGAGGTCGCCAAAAGTCAAGTCACGTGATTCCGATGCAAAAGACACTACTACCGCCGATAGTTCCGTTGACACCGGCACATATTTCGTGTAAACTACGCACATATATACCTACCTAATAACAGATAGAAGAACGGAAGATGTGAGTTAGGTCTATGGAAGACTTACTTAGCACAATCAGGTTGATCAATTATTTGAGTCGTAAAAATGGAGGAGGATTTATAAGACCATGTTTTAATGTGAATGAAGCATGGAAGGTGTTTCAAGACAATATTACAGTCGATCCTCTATATATACTTTCAGGGCGAAACGGTGTGATGGTTCTGGTAGATCAGGTCTGGTTAGGTAAGTTAAAGTTTGGTTAGTTGGAGTACTGGTGTGTGGCAGTAACCTGATGCACGTCAGTGAGGCATGGAACTGGCAAAGGAATGATGAAAGTATGTAGATCCTTCTGAAAGGGATGCTTAGATGGTTAAGGCGTGTAGAGCGAATGAATGAAGAAAGGAGTGTAAGGAGAATGTATGACGCGAATGTGAATGGTAGAAGAAGTTGGGGACATCCGAGGGAAGACATGGCACAATCGAGTGAACCAAATACTTGAGTCGGACTATGTCAAGAGTCAAAATAAAGAAGGATATGAATTCGAATGAAAAGCAAAAAAAAACGAGTGTGCTTTAGACTTTAGACCACACAACTGAAGTAAAACTTCACTAACTTATAAAAGAAGATAGAAAGAAAATGTGCGCGCACACTGATCTCCCTTGCTCCTACAGTGTGATACAGACAATAGGCCTGCACTGTGTCTTAGATATACGAAACGTAATTGGCCATGAGAGAAAGAGAGAAAGAAAACGTGTGCTCGCACCTCTCACTCTTGCCCCTACAGTAAATACGAAACGTAACTCTCTCTCTTTCTATCTTCACTAACTTATATCTCCCTCTCAACTTCCGTTCGCCTCGCCCGATCACACTTTTCGTAACGCTCTCGTCAAGCATTCACCAGCTTACTCCCCAAGTCAATGGTGCGTAAAGAAGTTTTACTTCAAAAACAAAAAGAAGCAAGAAGTTTGTGCCAAGACGGAGTTATGTGGCGGTCTATCCTGTCTATCTATTTATTTATAACATGTTACATACATTTGACATTTCTATAGATAAGATTTTTTAAATCACCATACTAGGCGAATGCCTGTTTCATGGTGATTAATTAAGGATAGTATCTTTGAGTGTAGTCTATTGTAAACAAATGGTTAAATTGGTAAAGTTATAATAAAAAATAGAAAAGAGAAAAAGAAGTGCGTAAAACAAACATGTAAATAAAATAAACCTGTAAACATATGGTACTAGTATGTAATGATGTTGAATATTTATATCTTTATCTGAGTATATGAAACAAGTTGTAAACACTATCATAGTCACTCAACAGAAAGTCATTCTGAAAGTGAGATATTTGGCTTTAGACTTTATTTCAATTGATAAGTTATTAAAAATTTTAGGTGCAAGAAAGTTAAACTGTGATTGTGCCAATGAAGTTTTTGTTTTTGGAATAATATAATTCGATTGGTTTGAATATCTTGTGTTGTATTTTGAATTTATAATATATATTTTTTTAAATTTGAATTTAAAATAATAATAATTTAAATATAATTTATATTTTTAATAATTTATCCAGCAGTAAACGGCGCGATGGTTAGTGGGTTTAGGTTAGTTAGATTCAGACGAAGCTCTCAGTGACAGGCTTACGCAGAAATTAAAATGATAAATCTTTGGCAATGATTTAAGTTACCTTCCAAAAACTCTTCGCTTTTTGAGATACCTATATAATTCTTCCTCGAGAAGAGAGAACGGTGGATTCCTAATCAATTCCGCACCTTCGACTAACATTACCTCGTAGACTCTAGGCACGGATAATTTAAGGTAGTTTAAAAACATTCCCACGTCACACAGTGTGTACTATTTATTACTACCAGCACCTGACCCCTAGCACTGTCGATCGACATGATTTTGTATCTGCACTGCTCTGGTCACTGTTTGCTTTATGATCTGTAGGTGTAGATGCTTTTAATTTAAAAGTAATGCTAGTACCGTTGATTCATTTTGGTTTGTTATCAATGGGGGCGATTGCATCGATAACTATCGGTAACTACTTATCATTCCCTAGGGCAACTGCAGAACGCTAATATGCAAACAATAGTTCTTTAATCATCTTTGTCGATCGACCGTGCTAGGGTCCTGAAACGTATCAGTTGCATCATTGTATGTGGATATTGTTATAAGTGATTTGCGGCATTAGCAGGTACCACATTTGGCATAAATTTTCTAACAAATCTCGCCTTAAATCAGGTTTTAGCGCTAAAATTAATTGCAGAAGAAAGGCGTTCGTAAATTATTGTATAGAATTAGACAACAATATTAATTTCAAAGTATTAACTGTTTAAAACGGTTTCATATAAAATGCTGTATCTCCGTCAATTTTACGAATTTCCTTAAATTTAGTGAGAGCATTATTAACAAATGCATATTTCAGAAAATTAAATAAAAAAAAATCCTTTTTTTTACAGTGTCCTGGTGCCTTAAAGCCTCGTTTAGGATTTGATCGAGGGAACATGGAGGCGTTTTGAACCCCCCAAGACCAGAGGCCCATGTGAAGTGAATAAAAAACTTCTAAAATTACATCAACTTCTTAAACTAGGGGGAGGGCTAATTCAGTCTTGTCGCCCCCAGGCCTCTGCCGGGCATAGTCCGCCACTGGGTAAAAGATAATATTTTCACGTCATATAATATCTACTTATAATTTAGTATTATATTACGAAATCAATGTAGAGAGAGGGTAATCGTTTAACCTACGATGTTTTAATAAAATATAGGCAATCGATTCTCGCAAATGTACACTACTAGGTAACTACTTACGTTTTTAAAAATAATCAGGTAAAATATCTAAATATAGAAGATTATGAAGTATGAGATAAATTAAAAAAAAAATTAAGAGCGTATCAATTTTCGGGTTCAAGATGGTGGCCATGTTGGATACTACCTTTTTATCCCGCCAGAGTTCGCACGATAGTTGTTCCAACTACGAGCTCTCAAATCGAAGAAAGCTGAAGAAAGTTTGGAAAAGGAATAGGCTACTTGCATCACAATTTTTTAAATTTTTTCCGGTTTAGGCAAATATTCTAAGACGTTCCCTATTTTTTTTTTTTTAAATTTTTTTTTGAAACACTGTCGATTTTTTGAAAATTTCAATCCAAAAAAATCAGACCATTTTTTATAAATTGGAAAGACGGGACAAAATTTTATGAGTGCGAAAAAACGATAATTACATAGCCGAAAATCTTTAAAAAAATGAACGTTTTCCACACGAATAACAATAAATTGTACGGGGTTCTCTTCGTAACATCTGTAAAAACACCGCCATCTTTATCAAAAAAATCAAACCAAAGGATAAGTTCTCATAGAACAAACAATAAATCTAGTGAACGTTAAACGAAAATTCAAACATTTGCCGGAAATCAAAGTGTTGCTATATAAAAAAAAATTTATCAGTGTGGAATTTTACAAAATTAAGGGAACATAATCGGAGATGGGACATTTTCAGGTAGTGACGTCACGAGCTCAAATAATGGATTTATTTATTTAAAAATAAAAAAAACTGTACATTTCTAAAAATTTTTAATAACATTTTCGTAATCTTAGTAAAAAAATCTATCCACACGATTTTTTTCAAGTCGTTATGAAATCTATGCAAGTGGCCTATTGTCATTGAAATAGAATAATTCCTTATTTGAAATAAAAAGAAAATGGTCGTAATATATTTATGCTTTTTAATTAACTTGGTAGGCATTTAAGTACCTACGTACAAAATGTATGATTTTAGAGGAAATTTTGGTTTTGATTTTTTAAAAAAGAGAAAATTAGAAACATAATTTCTCGGACCCGAGGTCTACTGTTTACAGAACTACTAATCTGGTTGTACTAATACAGCATGTAAGTTCCAAACTGCGACGGACTGGACAAGACAAGACACAATCATGTCCAAGTAGGAGCTCTAGTCTAATAGAAGCAACCCAGAGGCAAACTGAGGACCGTTTGTTTTTTTTTTTACTTTAGCTCACACAGGAGGCCCTGAGAAAAATAATTACCTCTATATCATCTTTGGGGTTGCTGTATGGAGGTTCTTTTTGGGAGAGGAAGGAGAAGAAGTTCTGGGAAGGAAAAGGGTACGAAGGGAGGGTAGGAATCTGGAGGTCCAGGATTGACGGGCGTATGAATTCATCCCTCCCACTGCGTTGCAAGGCGATGTTCCGAGAGAGTACGACTGGAGAAGTCAAAGGGACTCCCTCAGCCATTCTCTCCTGATCCGGCCTGCCATGCAGCTGGTGGGCAGATGCATCCGCCGTCAATACCCAGGCATACCTCACCTGCTAAGTCACTAAACGTATCGAACCAATTGGGGTGACATATGGCAGAGATGTTGGCTATCCAATAAATGATTCCAGAGGCAGCGGTACCCATACCCGCCTCCCAAATTGAATCCATGGAAGAATGCAGGGAAGAGGACAGCGAGAGAATTTAAAGGAAAATAATCAGTTATTAATTACTGTTATTATTTTATTATATATGCGATGCTTTATTAAGTATTTAATTAAAAATAATTATTCACGAATATTTGAAAGATTCAGATCGTTGGAATAAACTGCATATTTATGTAATGAAACTATTGCACAAAAAACCCATTATTAAAATAGTAGTTATTGGTATCTGCTACTTGATAGCTACACCAAAACTAAATGCCGAAAACCACACTAATTCAACTAATTATTATTATTTATTTATTTATTTATTTATTACACGCCCTTATGGGCTTTTACATTATAGTTTATAAGTTGAGTATAAAAACAATGAAGAAAATATAATACAATGAGAAAAGAAAATACGTAATACAATATAAAAACAAAACCACATAATAAAATAAAAAGTACATATGTAAAAATGATAAGAAGTATCACATTCAATATAAACAAAAAACTGCAGAAATGATGTAAATCTATTTGTGTCTAGATGAATAAAAGTGATAGAATATGCAACATTTATTCCTACTGATTGGTTTTAAGATGAAATATATCACCTAGATTAGAATATTTATTTCCGAGACTGTGAAGTCTAGAAAACGGAGAATTTTGATAAGCTAGTGTCCTGGTGTTATTGAAGTAAAAGGGTAATAAATGTCGACATGATTTTTTGGGTACATGGATATTGATAAATTGAAGTAATTCTGGACAGTCAATTTTGTAATGCAGTATTTAATGTAACAGTATTAAATCTGTGCTTATTCTTCTTTCTGAAAGTTTCAACAGAGAAAATTTATCCAGGAGGTAATTATAATCAATTTTTAGATTATATAATTATAATCAATGTACATGTTTATTATTATATATTTATATGTTTATTATTATATCGAAATACCGGCGCTAAGTGGATTTACGCGCAATACGGAATCACTCTTACATACATAAACAAAAAAAACAGTATTTTTTTCCGCATAAAACCAATTGATATAACATTAAATCAGTCATGCAAATACAACCAATAGACGACAATAGCAAAATGAGCAGCAGTACTAGTTAAATAGACTCATGTTATTATTATAAGCACTATCTAGTTAGAGGATTATTAATCAAAATCTCTTACACTTCACCACAATCTATACATCTGACCTGATGTTGAACTCTGTAATGTCGTAAAGAAGGAGGAAGAACAACACGGCGTAATTTCCCAAAAATCAACCACGATAATGCGTTTGATCGTGACATCTCAAATCCAGTGGTATTTTTTAAAACAGTTAAGCAGAAGGGAGAGACCCAAATTCCGATCTACGTAGTCTTTAAATTATCCCTGCTATACCTATCATATCTCACTGATAGGTACCTACCCGCCGAATCTGAATACAATGGCTAGGTAATTTAAAGCCTGCGGTTAAGCCTTACATCACTGCCTAAAATATTTTGTATACATTATAACACCTGTAAATTTAAATACTTATAATATTTTACTGCGAATATTGTAATAATTCTTAAGGTCTTTTTTGTTGCAATAAGCTCCGCGTGTCCTTCATTAAAATGAGGTTTTGCAATTTCTATTCGCGTCAGAATTCTAATTGCCTCAAATTTGTAGACATTCTACATTCGAAGTTCTCATAATATTTTTGGCATTATGTCATCAGACTAGAGCCAGACAGTGAGCACTTGCGTACTAGACACTACTGTGTTTGTGTCTGTGTAGGTATTGGGTGATATTGATACCGGACGAGCCTGCAGCTACGTAGGAACTGTACTAGTGTACTGGTGTGCTAACTAGTGTACTGGTGTACAACATTACAAAAAAATGGTGGCACGTTGTACGGTGTATTGTTTATCATTTCGCACGCACCCACACCAACGCCTTCCGAATCAACTCGAACGACCGAAGTGCGAAGTTTCCCTTGACTATTGCAGAAGTTCGAAGGTTGAGAATGTTTTACTTCGATCTTCCGGTTGCGCACACTAGGCTTGTGATCCAGGTTGCTAGTGTTGATACCCCGATAGCAAAGCATACCTGCTATGATGCTAAAGTATCGCTCAGCTATTGCAGAACTTTAAAGGTTGAGTGAACTTTTTTAACTCCCGGCTAGTATAATACTAATATTGTTGCAGAAGCACGAATACCTATGAACCTATAAATTAATGAGGCGGGTATCGATACCGCCGCCCAGGGAACCAATTATTGGATAACCAACACCTCTGCCATAGGTCACCCCAAGTGGTTCGCTACGTTTGGTGACTTATCAAGGGTGCCCGGGTTCATGGGGTGAGGTTTGTCCAGGTCTTATCGGCGGATGCATCTGCGCAACTGCTGTATGGCGGACCGGATCTAGAGAGACTGGTTGAGGGAAGCCTTTTGACCTTTCCAGCCGGACTCTTGATCCATCGACTTGCACCGCAGTTGGAGGAATGGATTGATACGTCCGTCACTCCTGGATACACTGACCCCCAGATTCCTACTAGTCCAGTCAAGTTAAACATGAAAAGGGGGCTTTTCTTGCAAAAGGTCACGTCATTCTGAATGTTTTATATGTTGTTAGGACCTAAACCAATATTAAAAAAAATTTGCAACTTCGAAAGTGCTGTGCGAGCGGCGGTGGACCCAAAAAACCAGGAAATTTTCGGATTTTTTTTCAGTTTTTGCTCAATATCTCAGTGAAGGAAGGGTCTGACCGGTATAGTTAGTGGAAATACTTTTAAAGTAGACTAAATTTTCTACAATTTGAGACCAAAGTGAGCTATATACAACCATTGGTTTCCAAGATACAGTTCTTCGAAAATAGGCCATTTTTTCCAAAAAGTGAAATTTTTTCGAAGTGGTTACTTATTTTGTAAAATAATTTCTAAAAAACGCATCCCATGTCTAATTTTATCTGAAATAAAGTTGTAGTAAATTTAATTAGCTTTCATTTAAGACTAAATTGATATCTAAAGACCTAACGGTTCTCTCAGAACGCCAGATAACCAAAACAGTCATAAGTGGGTTTTGGGGGGAAATGCAAATAAACTGTTCTCACGTCTTTTTATGGTTTTATTTATCAAATAGTTTCAATTTTTTTGTTTGTTATTGTTAACACATTTTTTATAAAAAAAAGATTAGATAATTCATCTATCGGGAATTACGTCATCTTCAAACATTGTTTTATATACCTAGGTACATACTAAAATGCTTGTACAACCATTATGGTACCTACTATAAGGACAAATTACATGTACACAAAAAATAAAACTAATATAAATCATGTAGGTATTGTGTATTGGTTGCCAAATCATGTCTTTCTTTTTATCTTAGATGGCCCGGGTTTAGGCTCGCACGAAGAAGGTGTCTCGATATCTGTGATGGACGCTGAGAGAGGCGCCCAGTCTGTAGTCGGGTCATCTTCATTGTCCGAGCATTTCAGCTCCACATCCGGGACGTTAATGCACACTTTGCCACCGCATGACTGACAGAGGACTGAGCAGTGGAGCCCATCCTTTCTGCACGAGCAGCTCCCGGAGCATCCTTTCTTGCATTAAATGAAATTTTTTGCAGAAGGACAGAAGGTGCGGGATCCATCGTGGTGGGGATGGGGGTGAGTCCCTGAGAAGACAGCTTCCACCCCCATTCAGTGGGATTCAAGTTGACTCCCTGCCACTTCTGCACTTGGAGGTAGCACCTTGCTGCATGGTGGCCTGCGGCATCTTCCGTCGGTGGCAAACGAGCGAGGTTTATGCTTGTTGAAGTGACAAACGTCTTTTACCTCAGGAAATCCAAAGTATCCCTCGCGATGTCACCCCCATATAGAGCCACAAAGCATTTGATGCCTGCTTCACTCACGGCTTGTGGGGTGGAGTCTGGCCGAAGGGAGACCTCCATTTGCTCAGCAAGTGGTTCACTCTTGCTCAGAAGTGTGGTGATTTTGGTCTTTCCTTGGCCAAACGGTGCTGAGGTGGTATCGCACCCGGTAAATGCGTGGGTGAATAGTACCGTTCCTGGTAATCGCCGGGAGCCCTGGTGGTTGTAGGAGGTCGTAGAGTAGTGACAGCAACCAGCTTCACCCTTCATGCTCTTCTGAAGATAGACGTTTGTCTCTTCAGCGCCTAAACCATTGAGAAGAACGAGCAGGTCGACGGCTTCTCCCACTATGACGATCCGATCGGCTACTGCTCTTTTTGAAAGCGCCATCATGACGATCTCTTGATCCGCATCTTCTTCGGCAACGGCCACTACTACTCCCTCCTTCTGAAAGGCGTCACAGAGAAGAGTTATAAGGCATCTCTTATTGTTCTCATTGCCCAATACTCTTGGTGTTAATAATGCTCTTGATCAATTTGAATTACTGTGGATTCATCGAATGTCAATTCGTAGCTGGAATGAGCTGCGTAGCGCCGGAGTTGTTCCGTTGTTTTGGTGTTTTTTTTGGTAGCATCTTCGGGGTAGCCGTCAAAAACGATAGAGACGTTCTTCCCAAGGTGGTTTCGGACGTAGGTGGTATAACGCGCCAAAAGTGCTGGCATCTATCGGCGTGTGGCTGGAAAGTGGTACGAAAGGCAGAGTACAGAGTACATTTTGTGCCCTTGCACATCCCTTGTTCATTGAACAGAGACATCAGGAACGGGGCCAACTCATACTTGAAGTCATCCTGTAAATCCTGTTCAGATTGCTTTGCAATACACACTCGCTGGAAAATTGTGAGCGGATCCACAGCCACTCTTCTATTTTTGTCCGGCAGTTTAACGGTTGAGGTGATCGATGCCAGCGTGGTAACTTTATTTTTCCGTTTTATTACTACCTTGTCGTACATTTGCCCCACAATTTTCATCACTCCCTCCGTTCCAACTCTCTGGGATGTATAGCAATTAATTTCAGGACCTGCCAGTAAACCACTACTGATAGAAATCAAACTGTCAGTTTTGGGAAATGGAGGGTGGAGAGCAAACCAGTTTTTTTTAGTTTTTCCACATCACTATTATCTCGGATGATTCGAGAAGGTCTCATGTCTACATCCTGCTCTCCAGTGGGACATGATATGCTGCAAAAACTTTCTAGTTCTTCACAAATGTTCAACACAAACACCACTCCTGTTGTCCAGCTTACCAGAACACTGTCGGAGATTCCCCTTCCTTGGGTCAACCCACTGTAGGTTTTCATGAATCGCATCAGCTTCTGCTCAATTGTTAGGTCTGACCACAACCTAGACCAAAACTTGTCAGACCGGCAAATGGTTAAGGATCCTTTTGTGATTATGTCGTATTCACTTTTATCCATCCGATCTTGTAGAGCCATCATATCCTGAAGGTAGAGGTGCGCGCTCTTAGCGTACAAAAAATGTCCAGCTGCGTGGAAAAAATGGAGCATCTTGTGGACAGTGTACAAATGAAGGTTCCAATCACCAACACGCTCTGCCTGGATGAATAATTTTATCAAAGTGGTCATACGAAAGTATTGGACCCATAACTGTGATGTTGAACCGTTTGCTTCAATTTTCTCCAAGGCACTTTTAAATTTTGCCTTTAGTATTTGGTAGGTATCAATTTCTTCTGTTGATATAGTGAGAGACCTTTCAGTATCTCTCAGCAATTTTTCAGTCTCGTCTCGCTCCTCAGGAGTTATTTCAACCTCATAAAAAACAATGCTGGCCAGTGTGAGGTTTGCCGAGAGACGTGAGAACAGTTTATTTGCATTTCCCCCAAAACCCACTTATGACTGTTTTTGGTTATCTGCTATTTTTGAGAGAACCGTTAAGTCTACAGATATCAATTTAGTTTCACATGAAAGTTTATAAAATTTACAACAACTTTGATTTAGATAATATTTGACGTGGGATGCGTTTTTTAGAAATTATTTTACAAAATAAGTGACCATTTCGAAAAAATTTCACTTTTTGGAAAAAATGGCCTATTTTCGAAGAACTGTATCTTGGAAACCAATAGTTGTATATAGCTCACTTTGGTCTCAAATTGTAGCAAATTTAGTCTACTTTAAAGTATTTATATCTATTAATTATACCGGTCAGACCCTTCCTTCAGTGAGATATTGAGCAAAAATTGAAAAAAATCCGAAAATTTCCTGGTTTTTTGGGTCCACTGCCGCTCGCACAGCACTTTCGAAATTGAAATTTTTTTTTTAATACTGTTTTAAGTTTTAACAACATATAAAAAAATCAGAATGACTAGACCTTTTGCAAGCGCGGATGTACATCTTGACTGGAGTATACCCAATCCTCATACCTTTTTCCTTTCCAGAATCCTCCTATCCTTCCCTTCCTTAAAAAGACCCTTCACACAGCATCACCTAAGATGACATAGGCCCTGAGGGAAATTATTTTCCTCAGGGCCTCCTGTGTGGAGCTAATGTAAAAAGTATTGGTCGGTTGTATTGCAGAACTTCGAAGGTTGAGTGTATTTTACATTACGAACTCCCACTACTCGTATTCACCTAGGCTTCTAGTTTAGATAAAAGCATACCTATTATAATAGTTGGGTAATTCGTAGAGCGCCGTATTTTGTGCAAAATCACCTATATAAAGCACGAGTGATAAGAATAATTACTTGGCTATAATTGCAATAGGTAAGTACTTCAAAGGTTGAGCGCTGTATACTTTTCTAATTCCCCGTTACTTACCCTTAACCAAGGAGACATCGTCTAACGTCTAACTGATAACGAATGAGAACATTGTGCTAGTATCTAGTGTTGGTATGGAAGCAAGCTGCATTATAAAGCACGACTAAGAAATATCGTACGCCAATTGCAGAACCTCAAAGGTTGAGTGTGTTTTACTTTTCGAACTCCCGGTTAAAGCCATACTAAATAATGCAAAATCATACAAAATCATACGTTTTTGTTTTGAAAGTTTGATCGCTTAGAAGTATTATAGATGCTTTAATTAAATACTGCGTGTAGAACATATCTTGACCCTTAAAAATATCGGTCATTTTTTTTGTAAGTCTTTTAATAAGCCTAGAAAAACATAATTTATAAGGTCTATAAAAAACACGTTGAAGTCCAAACTCTCCTATTTATAAACCTCTTTTCGGATATGGTTTTATTGTTTAATATGGAAAATTTAGTTTTTTTTATGATAATAACCTCACAAAATAAAATATAATATGCATTTTCACGTTGTTATTTTTGACATCACGGCGACAATACGGCAGTCGACGAATTTGGAATATCAAAATGAACCTTATACCGTCCACCGAAGAATGACTGGCAGCCACCCTTATTTTCTGTTACTGTTTTCGGACGAAGCGGAGAATGGACATGTTAGGCTCCGCGTCGTTTGTTTTCGTGAAATCAATTTTAAAATTCCGTTTTATTACAATAAACAATGCGTAAAAAAGTAATGAATGTTTTTTACAGGCCTTCAAACACAGTTTTTTTACAGGCCAAATCAACATGTAAAAAAAATCTCAAATATCTTTTCCAACCTTTCCAAAAGCTTTTTATCATATATTTTTAAACTCCTCCCATAAAGGGGCGTGAATTCCGATTTCGATTTTTTCCTGTATTATTGGATCGCCTTAACTAAGAAGAGATCATCTATCTGAAACTAATACAAAAATGGTGCTAGTGTTGGTATAGAAGAATTCTATATTATAAAGAACGAGTAGGTATAAAATAGATGAAGAGTGCCTATTGCAGAACTTCGAAGGAATGTGTTTATTTTTCGAACCCCCGGTTACCTTAAACAAGGAGACTTCGTCTATTTGATAACTTATCATGACATTGTACTGGTGTTGGTATAGAATCATGCTGTAAATATTATCAAGCGCGAGTATATAAGAAGTGTCGTGTGCCTATTGCAGAACCTCGAAAGTTGAGTGTGTTTCCCTCGGGTGGCGATTGGCGATAATGGCAGTTCAAACATGATCCCAAGCAAGCTAGGAATTAGGCAACCGTGTGGGCATTTGCCAAATCTCTTATTTATTATTCAACTTATCTTTCAAAACAGGTTCCGCGGCCCAACATGTCTTTTGCGAAACGCGCTCACCAAATGTTCACCGTTATCCTCGAGAATTTTTAATGAACCTTAGGTTTGTGTCTGATACCTAGGCCCGGTTTTTTAATTGATTGATTAATGGGGTGATTGATTCGCTCGAGTATCGCCAATTAAAACAAAACAACAATGGGTAGGGTGTTTTTCAAATCAACGATAAGATTTTGAACGCATGGCGCTGAGTGGTAATATTATACAAATATTATTATCATTTAACATATTTAAATAAAATTATACATCTTCTCACATAATCGATATAATAATACCGGCATTCGCCTAGTTTAATGGGTCTATTTTGAAATAAATTAAAAATATATAAATTACAAGGAATTCTTTAAAAAATCACATTTACATTAGGAACTCTTGTGGCCATCATAATTTGATCTTGGGAGCTTTCGTTACATTGACTTCAACCCTAAGCACTGAGTTATCGCGTCAACTTCCATTTTTCCCGTCATTTATTTCGTTTATTTAAACTTCAATAACTATATCCATGTTTAATTTGTTTTTCGCAATCCTCTTTGAAATAACATTCAAAGGTTTTTTATTCATAGAATTAACTATTTTATCTATAGAATGAAAGTACCCAAGCCTTCACAAAATGTATTCAGATAAAATGATATAACGTAAACCACTTGTTGCACAAGTTGATTATGTTAGTTGATTGGCGACAAAGCGGGAGAAATTCTCGAACATCACCTACCACAAATAAATTAGTAATTAAATCACCTCAGAATTTTGAACAAAGGTACCTAATTATTTTAAAAGTGCATTAAATAATATTAGACTGCGGGTCTAAAGGTTTCCTAGATGGCCCATTACACTAAATGTTCGCTATTATAATTCTCACGGATACGGCACGGCAACGGTATAAAAAATGTAATCTCCACACAGGAGGCCTGAGGAAAATAATTTCCCCCAGGACTTATGTCATCTTTGGGGAAGATGTGTGGATGGTCTTTTAAGGAAAGGTAGGGAAGAAAAAGGGTATGATGGGTGGGCAGGAATCTGGGGTTCAGTGTGTCCAGATAGGACCTAGGCAAACCTCACCCTATTAACCCGGGCACCCCTGCTAGTCACGAAACATAGCCACGAAACACTTGAGTAAACCACTTGAGGTGACCCATAGCAGAGTTGTCGGTTATCCAATAAATGATTCCCAGGGCGGCAGAATCCATTCTCGCCTCCTTAATACACATAATAGTGAGACAAACGATGTATGTATGTCTTCTACCTTGAAAAAGTTATCATTTTCTTTCATCTTCCTCACTCGTATTAAAGAAAAAAGATGCCGCGAGCGGTTGCCGTCGCCGTGCCGTTAGCGTGGGAGTTATAAAAGCAGCCAATAGCGGAAGGTCCCGTGTACAAATCCAGGACACTGCACTAACTCTAACCCAAACATTTTAATATTGTGTCAACATTTAACATCAATATGTTTGTTATTTTAGTTTTTCAACGGTTTAGTCCATTCCATTAACTGTTTGAAATGGTTTAGAGTTCAAGTTTAGAGTTATTTCATGGTCACTGATCTATTATTATTATTTATGAGCTATTTATTCAAATGTCTAAACTTTATCTGAGGAAATAGGCCTTTAAAGGCAGCTGTAAGTTCCATTATCGGATGGTAGAATAAAACAGCCGTTAGTTAGTGGGCCGAAAAGTGGTTTCTTCAGATCGCAAGGAGAAAATGAAGGTATATTATAATTTAGGATTGAGTGTCGCAAACAGTTATTCTATAATCATGTGGTTGTGCCTATTATGTCGGAAGTATGAACAAAAATTCGGCAATTTTTTTTATAGTCGAAGCAACAACAATGTACCTCCGTGCTTATTACAAATACAAAAGTATTTCTCTCGATGGCTCTATAGGACTGTCGCAGTTGACAAAATGTCGTTTTTCTTTTTCCAGCACTTTTAGTTATATATTTATTCTTTGATACATTTAGGGTTGGACGTAATTTATAACTCTCTAAAATAAATTATAGGTACCATCGGTTGGCTTATAATATCTACTATTAGCGAAACTCAATTGAAAATCTGGAAATTGAAAAATCAGAAAAAGATATTAACACCTCTGGGACTCGAACCCAGGACCTTCAGCTTTCCGGGCCGCAGCTCTACTAGCTGAGCTAAGGTGTTCCTATCCGATACGGTCATTTTTAACGCTATCATAGTTCGACAAAGAACTACCAACATTATCTTTATTTTCTTAACGCATGTTTTATTGGCTGATTTCTTTATGTATGATTACAAGATTCAAACCCGAACTAAATGCTATCTTGATATTGTCTGGATAACTTTTAATCCATTTTATTTTAATACGCGAAATCTAATTGACTTTTCGGCAAAGGATGAACATGAAGGTTTCCATTTATATTTTGTAACAATTAATACCATCCCCCCAAAAATGCACACAAGGTAAAAACAAGGTAAATATTTAAATTTTGCTAATGTGTTCATTAATTCATATTTCCTTGGGGAAAACTTAAAAACCGCGCCCTAAACGCTAAACGTGCAACTGCCGAAACTCGCCGCGAAATTCGTCCGAAGGCCTTCAACACTTCAATAGCCATTGCTCATTGGATGTGCCATATTTCCACTTGCATACATTACCATATTACATTCTATGGCTTGAATTTACAATCAACGTTGATTAATTAAAAGTGTCGGGTCGGTTAGACAAAGCGCTTGTCCCTTAATGGCATTGCTTGTTGGGAATAGGTACATTGGTACATATCTAAAACAATTCGGTTTGCTGAATGTTTTAAAATATGTTAGAAAACTCAGATCAGCAAGTAGTGGGAATCTCACGAATTATGTACATATGTTTATTTTGTGCTAGAGTATGTTATTAAAAAAAATAACACAAAACGAAAAGAAAATTTTTAAATATCTAATGAGCAATTCCAAAAAGGAAAATCGAATTTCTCAGATTTTGACAAGACATGAATTTTTGGATGTTATTCCCGAAAGAGAAAATTATGTTGTCTGAAAATAAGATACTGTTTCATAATGCTGTATTGGATCTCGATGGGTTTGTTCCGTGTCATATGGCAAAGGCCAGAATTCGACCTATTAGAATTCGCATATTGGATACTTGCAACTGGCCTGTGATTGCCCGATGACAGCCGTTGCCAAGGAACAAAATAAAGTGTTTTTACGGTTCAGATGTCTTTTATCGTTTGTCAACAACAGATCGTTTTGTAACTTGGAAAATCGACCAAAACCTACAAGAAGAAGTATCAAATAACTATATCTGTATATCTGTGGGTTATCATAAATCAGAAGGGAATCAAATCTGACAAAGAACATCAATCTGCCGTGAGTATCCATATGAGATTACCTTTAGCTATATTGATTCCGGTAAACATAACCAATCGAGATCTCACAAGTATATTACACATATAGTGGACATTTCGCTCCATTATAACCCATGTAAGGTTGTTATAAACGGAATAATCTTCTGATACCGTTAAACTATTGTAACATTTTCAATTTGGGAGGCGGGTATAGGTACCGCCGCCCCGGAAACCGTTTATTGGATTACCAACACCTCTGCCATAGGTCACCACAAGTAGTTCGCTACGTTTGGTGACTTAGCAGGGGTACCCTTGTTCATGGGGTGATGTTTATCCGGATCTTGGCGGTGGATGCGTCTGCCCGTAAACTGCGTGGCAGGCCGTATCGGGAGAGACTGGGTGAGGGAGTCACCTGGATTGATTCAGACGTCCGTCACTCCTGGACACACTGACCCCCAGATTCCTATCCACCCCTAATGCCTTTTTCCTTCCCAGAACTTCATCTCCTTCCTTTCATTAAAAATACCCTCCATACAGCATCCCCAAAGATCACATAGGCCTTGAGGGGAATTATTTTCTACATGGCTTTCTGTGTGGAGCTAAAAAAACGTTTCTGAAATACTGATCTTATGACAAAATTAAAAAAAAAACTTACTTTATCAAAATATGATGATAAAATAAGGTACTGTCAAACTATATTTATTTATTTATTTAAGGAACATAAACAGTCATAGTAATAAAATATACATAAGAGGATGGCAAAAAAACAGACCAATTATTAATGTTCACAGATAGGTATTTAAATATATAAGAGTATCTTTGAATCTAGTGAGTAAAATAGTTATATATAATAGTTTGCATTTTTTTCAATGATTTTTTCAACTGCCGAAATTTTCTTTAAATTTAAAAAAACTCTTATTATATTTATCCGTTTTCCGTTAATCATATTTTTACTTGATACCGCATTTCTTTTGAAGAAGACAAACATTCCCTTGTTATGAATTACTTAAAAGTATTTTAAAAAAACTCCTTCCATCATTATAAGCGGAAAATTTTGGTTGTGCAATGTGCTAGGATTTATTATTATATCCCCAAAATCGTGTTTTTATAGCCTTCCTTCGTTGCGTCTTTGGAATTTCGTACTTTGAAACCAGTTTTTTCGTATTCTTTTGACCTTATAGATTGTGGGCATATTGTACTACGTAGCAGACAGTAGTTATAGACAAACGAATGAGCTAGTATGGGAATGGGTGTAGGTTTGGCTGACCCTCTAAATTATCGAGGCGAACCAGATGGTCAGATTGCGGATTTACAGTAGGGATAAATTGGCATTAATGCAGGGCCGGCCCGGAGCCACACAGCGCGGCGCCTGGTGCGAGTCGAATTTTGGCGCCCCTTGTCAAAAACAACAGACACCAAAATTTTTGAAAAACCTTGTTTTCGAAGAAAAAAAACAAAAAAAAAGAAATAAGGAGATTTCTATCCAGTTTTCTTTGCTCTTGAAGAATGAGACAACACTATTAATTCATATAGAACGGTTACACTCTTTCATTAAAACATTCAGAGTTCGATGATCATATTTGACTGCTTACGTGGTCGAGGGGTAAGCATGCAAGGATAAGCTATCCGAAGATCGCGGGTTTAAATCCCGGCATACAAATAAATTTATTTTATTCATTAGTGATACTTCTTTTTTTTTTTTTTTTTTTCTTTTTTTATAAAGAAAGACAAACATTCCCGGGTTACGAATAACCCAACAATGTTTGAAAATCTCCTACTACCACCACAGAAAGCCGAAAATGTTGCTTGTGTTGTGGTGGAGGACTTAGCCAGCCGAGGAATCGAACATGCGACGCCCGGGTGGGACCCAAGCGCTATGCCCACTCAACCACTGACCGGACTTCATAATTAGTATCTAAATAAAAAATACGATGTAGTATATTTGAGGCACGTTCCTAAGTGGAAGATACTCTCAGTGTCGCCCTGGTGTCAAGCAACATACATAATTTAAACGTTGCTTGAAATGACTTTAGTCGTGCTTGGTGACCAGATCTCCTTCCCCTCCCCACTACCTTCAGCCTTACAACATATCCCAATTGGGGATGTCCCAATCTCACTGGCCCGAGACGGGAATAGTTGAGACTCTTGTGCGGCATTCACATAAAAAAAAATCTCTTTCTCTACTTTTATATACTGCATATACATACATGTCTCGTTGTCACGTTCTGACGACTGGCGCCTATAGAATTTTCGTTTCACACTGTTGTTTTCTGCGTCTGTCTTATTTGAACACATTTGCGATTTTTTGTTAAAACAAAAGAGAGGTAGACTGGCATGCAATAAGTAAAATATACATAGATTGGTGCTAGTTATATTTTCGCACGCTCAGCGGCTCAGCACTTATTGAATTTTATGGACTTTTAAAATTAATATTAGAATCTACAGATGCGTTGACTGGAAAAACCCTCAGGGTTTATTAATCAATCTTAAGTTAGCTTGCATCGTCGTGGGTGCTAATAATTTTAGAAACATGTAAATATTTACAGTAATTAGTACCTAAACATGCTGGATCTTTCAATATTTTAAATTTTCAGTCACAAACAAACAAAAAAAAACAATATTTGAGGTAAACAAATTTGTTTGATTCTTTAAATGATGAAAATGAATCATGTTTTTAATATTTTTGATTTCTGTTAGAATTTTGATAAAAAAAGTGTGACGGCCTGGTACATAATAGATTTCTGGGTGCTTGATTTCGTTCTTGTTTCCAATCAACTTTGCTTCACAATTCTCGTCCCGTGTCCGTGTATTTCGTGATTGATTTTTTTTTTCAGTTCCTTAATATTTGGCTGATTTATAAAGCGCCGTTTTCGTGAAAAATCACCTCAAGGGCGCTGACACCATCCCTATGTTAATTTTATGTATAATAATAAATACCTTCCAATAAATAGGTAGCTTTTCCTTTAACGTGTCTCTTATCCATGTGAGGAAGAAAGGTGACGCATGGTGGGATGACGAGATTAAAGCACTGGTCTCAGAGAAGAAGAAAGCATGGTTATGTCTGATAGCGGCTGGCAATGCTTCTAGCGAAGAGAGAGATAGAGCGAAAGAAGTATATAAGGGATGCAAGAAAAGAGTAAGTGTTGGAGTGAAAGTACGAAAGAAACGTCTGGAAGAGGAAGAGGGAATAAAAATGACAAAAAACTTCCAAGAAAACATTAAACTGTTTTGGAAGGAGGTCAAAAAGTCCCGGAGCGGTCCAGAGAATGGGAGCCTAAAAGTGATAAAATCGAAAGATGGAAGAATGTTGACGAATGAGGAAGAAATAAATGAGAGATGGATGAAATATTTTGAGGAAGTCTTCGAAAGCAACCCGAGTGATAGTGAGGCCAGCGGCGAATCGGGTATGAACGATGACGGAGTGAATGTTATCAAAATCAGCATGGATGAAATTAAAAATTCGATAAAATGCATGAAGAAGGGTAAGGCTGTAGGTTTCGACAATATTGCGGCTGAATACTTTAAAGGAGATAGCCATATTATTCTCACATGGTTGTGCAAACTTTTTAACCAGTGTTTAGAGGAGGGTTACACGCCATTAGATTGGAGAAGGGCTGTAATCATGCCATTATACAAAGGTAAAGGGTCACGTATGGAATGTGGGAATCATAGAGCTATTAGCCTGCTAAGTTCAGTCGGCAAGTTGTACGGAAGAATATTGATTGAAAGGGTAAGAATGGAAACAAAGGATAAAATATGGGATGTGCAAGGTGCCTTTATGAGTGGAAGGGGATGCATGGACCAGATTTTCTCCTTGCGTATGCTCACTGAGAAGTTTCTGGCAAAAAACCAAAAACTTTTTTGTGCCTTTGTAGATCTACAAAAAGCATACGACCGAGTCGACAGGAAAAAGCTATGGAAGGTGTTGTCCAAGTATGGAGTGAATACAAATCTCATACAGGCAATTGCGTCTCTGTACGAGGGAAGCGTTGCATGTGTTAGGGTGAACGGTGGTTTTACGGGGTGGTTTGACATCACAAAAGGTGTTAAGCAAGGCTGCGTAATGTCACCATGGTTATTCAATTTATACATGGATAATTGTATGCAAGAATTGAAAGAGATGGGATTGGGCGCGAATTTGAGTGATCTGAAAATATGTTGCCTGTTGTATGCTGATGATGCGGTGCTGATGTCTAACACTATGGAAGATCTACAGTCTCTCGTGTCTAGGATGAACGAAGTGTGTATGCAAAATGAGTTAATGATGAATATAAGTAAGTCTAAAGTCATGGTATTTGAAAGGGAGAGTACGAAAACAGTGTGCAATATAGTTGTGAATGATGAATACTTGGAGCAGGTGGATGAGTTTGTGTACCTGGGTAGTATGTTTACGAGAGATGGGAAGGCTGATAGAGATATTGAAAGAAGAGTAAATGCAGGTAACTCCATTAATGGAGGACTGAATGCCGTTGGCGCTAATAAAACACTGTCAAAAGACGCGAAGCTAGCAGTCCACAATGGAGTCCTGGTACCTACCTTGATGTATGGCAGTGAGGCATGGAGTTGGCAGAGGAAGGATGAAAGTAAACTGAATGCTGTCGAAATGAGATCCCTGAGGCGAATGTGTGGCAAAACCATGTATGATCGTGTGAGAAATGTGGATATCCGCAATGAATGCAAGGCTGATGTAAGCATAATGAGTAAGATTAAGAAAGGGACCCTCAGATGGTTTGGACATGTAGAGCGAATGAAAGAAGAAAATAATGTGAGAAGAATATATGACGCAAATGTGAATGGAAGAAGAAGTAGGGGACGCCCGAGGAAGACATGGCACGATCAAGTGAATCAGATACTTGAGTCGGGCCATGTCAAAAGTCGGAATAATAGAAGAGTATGTATGAGACGATGTATGAATGTGAGTGAAGCAAAGACTGTGTGCCAAGACCGAGTTGTTTGGCGGTCCGTCCTCTCTGCCTACCCCTGCGGGGAAACGGCGTGATGGTTAGTTAGTTAGTTAGTTAGTCTTATCCATGTGTACATGTTGCGCTTGAGTATTATTCGCGTTTTTTATTTTGAATTATTCGCATTTTTTTCATTTTGTTTTTGTCCATAGAAAAAGAATACTTGAACAGTAATTAAAGTTTGGTGATATAATTGTATTATATGACATATTGTATCACTTTTCAAAGGTGTGTTAAACTGGCACTGCGTTAATTTGTCATGGAACCGTATTTTAGCGCCTTGGACTGCTCCAATTGCGCCCGCTTAGGGCCGGCCCTGCGTTAATCTCTTACCAAGAGACCAGCACCTATCTACGTATGTAGTTGGTCACAGATAAACTCCGCGAAATAATCACCAATACGCCAATACCTAAATCGATTTTTTTTCTATTCATTATACCAGCATAATTAGTAATCGGCGAAGTCAATAAATGCTGGACAAGTTATCCAACGATTATCATTCCGTTTTACTTGAGTAAAATAGTACCTGATTCTCTTCATTTTCAGCGTAATGATGTCAACCTAAAATCTAAACAATGAATACTCCTATTGATTGACTAAAATATCATATTTCTAGCGATTTCTTACATATCCCCCTTAAACATTTGAAGTTTTTAAGCTCTTAAAAATGTTATTTTTGAAGATAATATCTATACATTCGCAATGCCGAAACGCAAATGATATGAAATTCCCTTCACAGAAAAAATCGTAAAGTATGCTCCGAAAATTATTATCTTCACGTCTGTTTCAGTTATTTTACAAGTTATACGTATGAAAAAATTCACAGTGTTTCTTTAAATACTGCTTTAGACAGCTCCCAAGAGATTTTTGCTCTATTTTAAACGAGACGTGTTTTATTAAACATTTTCACAATTTTAGCTTCAATTTTACCGTATTAAATATTAGCGCACTCTCTCCAACGTTCGTAATTACATACATCTCCATATTCCTCTTTTTGAGCGGGGATACGGCGCCTTAAGCAATTACAATGATTGTACAGTAGACGAAGTAATTCATTGTACCTACGTATGTTAACAACCCCGTGAGTATTTATTTATTTTTATGAAAACAATTCACTTTGTAAATGCCTAACACTTAGTTGATCAAAATTATCAACATGTTTTGAAACCAATGATTTCTCTTGTCACGATAAAATAAAAATTAACAAACATAACAATGGGCAAACAATATATTATATAAAAATCAAAATATGCTTATATGAATGTTTATGAGATGTCTATGCACACACATAGTCACACATCGTCACATTTGTGAGACCCCCTCCCCCTAGTGTGACGTCACATAACATAACATAAACACTTTTGCGTTTTAATCATTTATATTTTTACATGTGACGTCACAGAGACGATGACCCCCCCCCATACCCCTTGTCACCCAACGTCACACTTCTCTATCCCCCCCCTTAAGGTGTGACGTAATTTATGGATGGTCCCTTATGGAATTTGTATAAAATTTTGCAATAGGTGGTACGCAAGCTGTTTGAAAACTGATTGTACCGGGACTGAATGTATGGAATGCGGGAGGGGGTAGGGGAACTCGGGAGAGGGTTTCGCCGGACGGTGAAGCGGGAGAGGGGAGTGGTGAGTGGGGAGAGGGAAGGCATGAGGGTAAGGGGATGCGGGAGAGGAAGGGAACGAATGGGAAGGGCCACGAGAGAAACAATATCTTTATTAAGTGGCATAGAAACGCATGCCGGGAACTCGTTAGTCGATTAATAAAAATTATCAAAAATAATAATATTTAAACAAGAATAAACCATAAATAAGTCCATATTTTTTAGTTAATTGTTATTTTTGTTAATTTTCATTTTATCCTGACAAAGAAATAATTGGTTATGTTATGTGCTACTAAAATTAGAACATAAAGTTTTTTGCAATTACTGAAGACGAAATTTATTTATTTACGCCCATTAGAGCTTTACATAAAACAAGTATTAATAAATTACATTAAGGCTTTAAAATTAACATAATAAAAATTGAAATAACAATATTATTAATTCCCAGCTGTATGAATGAGAAATGCAAATCAGTTTTTTCGTAGTGGTACTAGCAAACAATAGAATTTAAATGCTGAAATTGGTCCAAAATTAGTCTACGTTAATACTCATAAGTACCTACAAAGAATAGAAGAAGAGAGAAGAGGAAAAAATATTATTGACAGCAAAAAAGTAAAAATTAACATAAAAAATGTTATTTAATAATATTCGAGAAAAAAGTTGGGAATTTCTGATTTAAATTGAAATAATGAAAATACCAACAGTACAGATTTTTTTCCAAGCTTATATTGCCTTTGGACTGGTGAATGAATATATATATATATGTATTTACCTACAAAGGCTCAGGGAAGGCTTCTTTGGGTTGAAGAAATATTTTTTTTGTGAATGCGTTTAAAAATAACCAAATTATTTAAAAAAAATTACAATGCAGTTTCTTCAATCATAAATCAATTGATATGTATGTTTTGTCACCTACCGGTTTTGCGAATTTCTAGGGCAGTATTATAGTCTTCTATTTATTCTTATAAAGTTTATTTTGTAGAACTCCATTTTAATTTTTTATTTATTTTATATATTCAATAATATTATTATTTAATCTATAAAAACAGTTTATTATAAACAAGTTCTGCTTTGTAATTATTATTATGCGTGACAGCTGTTTCACCCTCTGAAGGAATTATCAAACTGTGGTTGTACCACCTACAGACATGTTATGAGTACACTAGTAGTTATATTATGTCTAGACAGGTACTTATGATGAAATCAGCATAAGTACCTGTCTTATGACAGTACTTATGATGATTTCATTTACTTCATAAATAGTTATGATACACTTATTATGATGAAATTTTCATCATAAGTTCCTGTCTAGAAATAATATAAATACACCGTCTGTAGGTGGTACAATCATAGTTTGATAATGCCTTCAGAGGGCGAAACAGCTGTCACGCATAATAATTACAAAGCAGAAATGGTTTATATCAAACACTTTTTATAGATTAAATAATAATATTATTAATAAATGCGTATTAGATTTGTCAAAGAATTTATATATAAAAATGCAGAAGTCAGTCATTTTAAATACATGTAGGATTAGGAAAGATTTTTTAAATATTTATATTGAGGGATCAGTGGGATTTATCGATCGAGTTAGGATTTCATCAGAGCCGAACCCTCTGATATGAAAATATCTGGAGTCGGTGAAATATTTTCCCATTATGTTTCTGGTGGATTGACGTATTGTTCTTGTATTGTTTTGTATTTATTATACTTATATAGTGCACTTACATTGGATTTACTAGATAATCATTTGTGGAAAAGTGTGTGGAAGGGTTTAGTCTTTCATTTGGGAAAGATTTAACCCGGACATAAAATCTGGAGCACCGTTATTAAAAAAATTATAAAAAATAGTCATCTACAACAACATGCATAAGATAGAAACGACAAGTATAATTTTATCTGTAAATTAGTGTTTCACCTAAAGCGATTTACTCCATATAGGAAATATAATGTAACACAACCAGGAGTTTGCTTTCTACATTTTATGATAATTATACTTTATTTCTATTTTATGTTATTACATATTTTAAAGGAAAAATAACTGGCAAGTTAAACATGTGGCAAAATTAAGACCAAAATAAAAACAAAATGTCACTTGGTAGATGGCAGTAAATATAGAGTGACGATTTTAGAATATGTAAGGTTACAACGAAAGACCCCGACCACAAACAGTTAGGACGGGTTGTTTCACAGAATTTGAACAAGTCGTTAAATTTCAAAGTTAAAATTCAAGTACTGTGAAATTACTATTCAAGTTCTGTTATTATTTCATCATTGGCCTCTTGTTTCACAATATGTTGTATAATAACAGAACTTGGCTAGGACTATCTCAGAACTTGAATATTATCTTTGAAAGTTGATTAATTGTTCAGATTCTGTTAAACAACCGTCCAAGACAAGAAGGAGATATAGTATATCCACCAATTGGTAGATTAAAGAAGAAGACATTAGAATTATTATTATTTCCTGCTGTCTAAAATGCATTATTTTTAAGTACGCGAGGAGCAATCAAATTTCACGCCATTAATTTGAATGCGTCCATTATAAAAGGGATAAAATAACATTAATGATGCATCTACAAGGAGAAATCGATTAACATCCAAATAGTCCTATTCGCTAGCATTAGATTTATGGCCTAAAGCTGCAAATTTTATTTTAAAGATTACCGCCTCATAACATACGAAAAGCAATTGAATTAAAATACACAAGACAGACCAGACATATCTGATGTACGCATTCGAACCAAATTAGACCAATGCATTGGTCTAATTGCAATGGTTTGTTTTATTGAAAAAAATCACAAAAAAAAATATAGGTACTATAGCCGAGCAACGAACAATCATAAAAATACTATATTTATCCGATTTTATACAATGGTATCACCGACCACCACTCTCTAGCTGGGTGCATGATAATGCACATTCATTCCGGTTCTAGCGTTCGTTCTTTCTACCTGCTTTTCCTCTAAGCAAGATAATTATTAAATCTGTGCTAATTATTGTAAAACAAAGTTTCATTTGTAAATTTATTTGACTCGCGTTAAATCAAGAGTTGTTATTGAAAACCTCCACAACACACGCGTACAGTTTACAGACGTGGCAAGGTGTATAAGCTGTCAAACGCTCTGGTTAAAATATCAAAACATACCAATATTACCAAAGTACATTGACTACTTTTAAAATTTAAACCATGTCCATACTAAAAGATCGACTCAATTGTAAGACCGGAAAATTCCAGTTTTATGTATAACGCGCCCTTTTCTTTTCTTCACTGTGGGAGGTTGAGAAGGTAGACCTTTACTTATATTTAATTAATTGGAGTCAAGTAGTGCATTTTTTTTTAAATAAGTATCAATATATGTCACTTATAGCAGTATTTTTGTATTTTTTATTAATGGTATCAGTCATCTTGTGAGGGCTCTTAACGGTACCAGATAGCAACTTGCCTTAATTCTATGTAAACCAGATTAAGAGTTCGATAATGAAAGGCCTTGAACGCCGAACAACCAGTCGCAATAATAAAAAAAAACTAAAATGTTTGCAGAACTTAATTAACATTTTTAAATTTGATTAACCTTTCTATTGCTAAGATAACCTATCTCACTAATTTTGATGACCGGAAAAAAAACACGGTGGTGGAAATGACTCAAAAAACCATGAAAAAATAGTAAGAACCATGCACATGGCAACACTGGTTGGGACTCTTATGACACGTTATAGTTCTTGATATGCTTAGTGACTAGATCTGAACAACCCGGTCTTCTCAACCATGTTATTTTTTACCACTTCATCCAGCTCTTCTCCACTTACATCACCATCACAGCATTCGCAATGAACTGAGTGAGTTGTAGTTGTTTATATAAAAGTTCAACGCGAGCCGAGTGACAAGGAGTAATTTTTGGACCTAGCATACCACCCTGGTGTGCCTTTATACCAATGGTAGACATACATTTACGGTATTTTATGCAAACAGATTTAAGGTAGGTAGGTGTATCATGAATTCGGCCGGCGAATGTCGCCGAAGAAAAAAATTCATAAGAGATTCATCTCCACTGAACAGGTTTAAGATCGAAATCATTTTATAGTTTCCATCTAAAGAAACTGGCCTCTTTTGATTTATCGTGACTTTAAAAAGTTGAAATAAACACAAAAAACAAGTGGAAGTCGCAATCTATATCGCCTGAAATAAATTAAACAGGAAAGAATATGGATTTATACTCTTATCTCTTAGATAAATATCTATTAGTATAATGTATTATTACTACTTAGTTACAACAGATAATCAATTTTATCTATTATCCTTTTAAATCGGAAAAATAGTTGTATTTACAAAAAATCGTTCGATTTTAATATTTCCAAAAGTTCGCCAATTTTCCGAAAGGTGTCTCCACTGTAGGGAAAATGCTGCTCCATTTTCACAACAAATAAATTATTGCTTATTTGGTATACTTTCTCTCTATGGAATTAATATGTGAAAATAAAATATTTAATGCATTATTTTACATTGTGTTTTTATTTTTCATTTGATTTCAGTGAAAGTTTAAAAAATGATCACCAACAGAAAAATTTCGCTTTGAACGCAGGGTGACATCTGTTGGCCAAGTTTTGAATGAAACCAATAATAATATTATATTCATTATGCTAAACGAATGATGCGAAATATAAGAATTTCAGATATTAAAAAATCTACCGAATTCTAGGACCTTTTTATTATCCAACAGTTTTTTTGTTTTAACAATACAAATTTGATCGTTTTTATTTTGTTCATTCTTGACAAATTGTCGACAAATTTTAACCTATTCACGATAAGTTTGTAACATCATCAACTGAAAAGTTAAAATCAGTTTTAGACTTTTTTTTAGCTTTTTATTACGTTGTCGGGGTGTTTAAAAATATATATTTGCGATATGGAATTATTAGGATTTTATCAATGCTTTTAATGGGAAGTTTTTGTTGCCATCAATTATTTTTATAAAAAAACTATAATCGATATTATTTTCTATATATAAAGTTCATTTTCTGTGGCTTGGATTTGAATTGTAAACAAATCTACAGTTTTTTTCCGAGATAGATGAAACTTTGGAAAGTTGACCTCCAAAGCAAGCGGAAGATCATTGTCTACATGAGTTTTCAAAAAACAACCCCTACCCCATTTTCACACCTCTTAAAGCAGTATTTTGATGAACACTTAACCTTCAAAATAAAGGAAAATTACTGTCTATGTCTGATTTCGAATTTTTTTTATAAATTTGCAGGAAGTCCGGGTAACATCGGGGACTATACTTATGTATATGTAAAGATGTGTAACCTGACTATATTTTTTTTATCAAATCTATAGTTCTATTCCGCGATTGATGAAACCTTGCACACTTGATCTTCAAAACAATCAACTAAGAACGGAGATAAAAAAAATACTACACTCACCCTCTTTTTCCACCCCAGGAACAGAATTGTGGTTCACAGGGAAAACATTTTGTACACTTGATTTTAGAAATAAATGGATTATTACTGCCTCCATATGAATTAAATAAACTTGCGTGAAACCCGGCAATGCCGGGCACATAAAACTTTCTTCGCCTTTCTTGACAAACTTAAGACTCCGCCACCGGGCTCGAAAAGAAGAAGATGGAGAGATACGAAATTACGAATGTTAGAGGAGAGCGCTAACATTTACAGCGCGTTTAAAATAGAGCAAAAATCTTTTGGGGAGCTTCTTAAGTATCATGTAAAGAAACATTGTGATTTTTTTCACAAATATAATTTGTAAGATAATAGAAACAGACTTGTTTTTAATAATTTTTGTAGCATACTTTGCGATTTTTTTCTATCGAGGGAATTGCATATAATTTGCGTTTCGGCTTGGCAGCTTCTTGAAATTATCTTAAAAAATAACATATATTTTTTTAAGAGCTTTAAAACTTCAAATGATTAAGGGAGATATGTGAGGAGTCAGTAGAAATTCGAGCTGCGGCCCCTTAAATACCAAAAGCTCAAAACTCAACTAAAGCTCGAAGCTTTCAGCCCAAGCTCAAAGCTTAAAACTCAAAGATTGAAGCTCAAAGCACGAAGCTCAAAGCGTGAGGCTAAAAGTACAAAACTCAACAAAGCTTAAAGCTCAAAACGCAAAGCTCAAAGCTCGAAGCCAATGCTCAAACTCTAAACCCAAAGCTTCAAACGCAAAACTTAAAGCTAGAAGATCAAAGCTCGATGCTCAAAACAAAACGTCAACCAACGTCATTAACAAAACGTCTCCAACAAATAAGCGATGGATGCAGGATGATGATGATGCGGCGACCACCCTGGGGGACGATCCGTTAATTTTAGTTTAATTTATTTATATACTTTATACAGGGTGTTAAGTGACGGACTTGACTTACTTTAACGAATGACTCCAGACTCCAGACATTATTTGGAGTAAAAAACAAAATGAAATTTTGGTTTCGGGTGACGTTTTTGGTATATGTATTCCTTTAAAAATTCTTCGTAGAAAGATTAACATAAACAATATATTTTTTTGTTTAATTTGTGATGTTCACATAATTAACATAATCTAGAATTAAATGAAGATAATATAATATACCAGTTAAATCATTATTATAAAATTTGCTTTAATTTTATACAGCCCTGATGAATTTTGTGCCCAGAAAAATATATACTGTGACAAGAGTGGGGAGGCTACGAAGCAACACACAAAGAGGAGACCTCATTCTTCAGCAGGCTAAATCCTATAGATGTATGTGTTTGTTACTTTTTAGTGTCGCATTTTCCTTTAATCGAGCTTCAAATCACAACGGTGCTAAAACTTTAAAAACTTAGCGTCTAAAATATTAATAAAACTGTATTAAACTAAAATTAATAGTTTTGATTTATAGTGTAGCGACACAAAGACCCTTTCAACTAAACACGTTTTAAATTTTACACAACTGTTAAACAACCATTAAAATTAGGTAAATAAGTGGTTGATTATTATCAGTTGGGTAAAATTTAAAGCACGTTTATTAATAAGAGGAGTATATACACAACACATATTATGGGCATACATTATACATTTAGAGAGTTTTGATTCCGATGATAATAATATAATATCCTTGACGAATATCAGGAAATGCCAACTGTGAATCGCATTAATCATCCCTTCCATACAGGGCTATAGAGGCTAGGGGTGGTGTTCGAATTGATTAAAATCTATCAGACAAAATAATTGGTGTCGGACAAACCACTCTCCTTTCTCTCCACAAATCCGCAACAATTGCACTTGATTACATGGAGTGATTGATTATTTTAGTTCTGGTCACCGACAGTAATACATACAGAATTCTACAGTGGCGGAAATGATGGTCAACCATACGAATTATATTTACCAATGTATTCATAAAAAGGGGAAAAATGTTGTGTTTTGATTTTTAATTTTGATTCCGTTATTTATTGTTTTCAGGGACATTGTTTAAGATGAAATTCTTTACGATAGCTCTTCAGTCAGTTTTAGAAAACATATATATATATATATATATATATATATATATATATATATATATATATATATATATATATATGAATCCCTCTCTCTCTCTCTCCGATGGCGCTACAGCCTATATCAAGCTTTGGCCTCCTGCAACATTCGCCTCCAACTCCTCCTGTCCTCAGCGGCTGACTTCCAAATTTTTATTTTTAAATCCCCAGAGAAAGTAAAATACAACGTTTCACACCCAATTTTTTTTACATTCTTCGAAAAAACTTAATATTATTGTTAATAAGTGCGAAAAATTCAATAATATCCGATTGCGAGATATCTGAATAAAAAGATGAAGATTTTTAATCGAATATCACGACATTTCGGGTTTGTCCGATGCTCTGTAGAAAACCCGCTTATACAGCGCGGGTGTAAATTGTGCGCCCTAAAATTTAAGTTTAGACTTACGGAATTCAATTCAATGGCGGGCCGGATCGAGAGAGACTGGAATCATACGTCCGTCACTCCCGGGCACACTGACCCCAGATTCCTACCCACCCCTCATACCTTTTTCCTACTCATAACTTCCAATCCTTCCCTTCCTTAAAAAGACCCTCCACACACCATCCCCTAAGATGACATAGGTCCTGTGTGAGCTGATGTAAAGAAAATTGCTTTTCATTTTCTTTTTACGTGTGAGGGATTTTTATTATAATTATAGTATCTTTCCTTTGGATGGGTGGAGACATACGTTTGTCTCATTTTCGACTATTGACATTTAGTGTGTAAGAAAGAGAGGCAGCATTATATGTTTTAAAATAAAAGCAAAACAATCAGCGCATTGACATTTGATGTTTTTGAATGTTTGGAACTCACTCTCTACTCAATATTATAGGTACTTATCACCAAATTCCCACAGCTCTTTCAAAATATAAGAATTCGTTCCATACAAAATGTATAAGGAAAAGAATTTTCTTAATAACCATTTTTTTCGTTAATTTTTATGACGTTTTAATAGATATTATGTTTTCCGGGGCGGAGACAAATTCAACAAATCAAAGATCATCAAAATCGGCCCAGCCGTTCTCGAGTTATAAATAGTGTAACTAACCCGACTTTGTTTTATATATGATTAATCAATGTAAGTTTAAAATTGCACAATGAAGCAATTATCGATGCGCAACTGTCCGTGTTTTGTTTTGTCAGTATCAGAGAAAGCTTTGTGAACGGATTTATATTTTTTGTGATTTTATTACTTTTCCACTTATTATAAGCAATAATTATTAGCCTAAAACACAACATTGAAAAAATCTCCCGAGAAAAGATAAATGCCGCCGACGGGACTTGAACTTGAGCCGACGTAGCTCAGTGATAGAGCAGTTGACCGGATATCAGCAGGACGCGCGGAGGAAAATAATTTTCTTCATAATGTTTTTTTCGTAAATTTTTCCAATGTTTTAATGGCTATTCTGCTATTCAGGGCGGAGACACATCTAACAAATCAAACATCATAAAATCGGACCAGTCGTTCTCGAGTTATAAATAGTGTACCCGACTTTGTTTTATATATATTATAAGATATAAGATAAGATAAGATTAGACATTAAAAATGTTTTAAGTTCAAATCAATATTTGAACATCTTTTCTTTACATTTACCTTACCAGTAAACTTTAAACATAAATTAACTATCTCACATCTGTTTAAAATATTAGAACTAATAATATATTTAACAGCGCAATTACAATTAACAAGCTCGTATACCTTAAAAGCTTTTAAGGATTAGTATTTTTAAACGTTTTAACGCCAGAATAACTTATAATTTTATAACTTTATTAAGTGCGAGATTTACATGTATTAGGAAAAAACTTATAAAACAGAACGATTTAGAAATAACTTTCTTTCTTCAACTTCTATGGTTATGGGAAACATTAAATACCCTGTTATTTTCTGATTTTTACGTTTTTATGCAAAACGTGTGAGATGGAGGAACATTTTAGAAGAATTTTATTGTTATTATTCAAAAGTTTAATTTGTAGAACCTCGTTTTAATTTTTATTTGTTTAATATATATTCAATAAAAAAATTATTAAATTTAATTTATAAAAAACAGTTTATTTATAAACAAGTTCTGCTATGTAATTATTATCAGGCGTGACAGCTGTTTCGCCTTCTGAAGGCATTATCAAACTGTGCTTTGTTCAGGCGAAACAGCTGTCTGTCACGCGTAATAATAATTACATAGCAAAACTTGTTTTTAAATAAACTGTTTTTATAAATTGAATATATAAAACAAATAAAAATAAATAAAATTATGGAAGAATTAAAGAAATAAAACGATAAACGTTCTGGTAATTTTTGGATAGGGCCTGACACGCTTATTATGAATAATTTTTATAAAAAAACTTTAGATTCTACTATAAAAGGAAACTTTTTGCATTTCGGGCGGCGGAAAATTATGCATTTTATTTTTCAATTGCGTAAATTAAAATTCACTTCGCGAACCGATCGGCGACTGTCAGCGGCCATTCGGTACGTCACTGTTATGTTGGTATCCCTGATGCATTAACAAGAGCTAAATACGACCGTAGCCATCTTCGTGGGATACAAGAAGACGTGCGTTATTATGAAAAACACAATTAAATCTTAATTACACAAACCCGCTAGACAAACCCTGCTTTGCCAAACAAACCATTCAAAACCTGGGATGTTTTTTAAAATTATGATGACATGCAGCTTTAGTAGTTTAACCGTGTTTTCATGTACCCCACGAAGTTGGCCACAGTAGTATTTAGTTCTTTGCAATGTATCAGGGATACCAACATAACAGTGACGTACCTAATGGCCGCTGACAGTCGCCGATCGGTTCGCGAAGTGAATTTTGGTTTTACGCAATTGAAAATTAAAATGCATAATTTTCCGCCGCTCGAAATGCAAAAAGTTTCCTTTTATAGTAATTAAGGCGAATATAAAGTTTTTTTCTAAAAAATATTCGTAATAAGCGTGTCGGGCCCTATCCAAAATTTACCAACGTTCTTTATCGTTGAATCAATGGTTCTAGAGTTAGCATGATCGTGGCTCCTACTGAGAGCTGTCAAATCAATAATATGAACATTTAATTTATAAAAACATTTAAAAAAGAGTTATCATTCACATAGTAACTTTGGAAAATTTTTGAAATTCCTTGTTTGAAAAAAAAAGTTTCTTGAAGTATGCATAAGTAGGTAGGTAACTTACAAATCTCACGATTTTTGAGAAAATTTTTGTTTTGATTTATTAAATAAGAGAAAATTAGAAATATGTTATTAGTAGTTGCATATGGCGTCCATATCACCATTGTGTGAAATAACAATAATTATTATTTCATCGTAACTACTGGCTGATATTTTGAATATAATGAATGTGTCATCCTATAGATTACCGAAGCGACGTTAGTTTATCTTACAGTTATAGAATGGCTGAATACTTATAATAAATTATATAATGTGTTATTGTGTGCATGGTTCCTATATGTGTACATTGCATTTTATCGAGATTACCAACAAAAACATGAGTAGGTAATATTTTAATATTTAAGAAAAAATTGTATTGACCTTCTATAACTATTTTTTTCTAAATTACGAAGCTATGTCAAATAATATTTGTACTTATCTCACAAGTTCTTTGAATATTGTTTACACATTTTATTAGAACATAATTTTAATTTTTCTTTTTTTGCATGTAAATACTCCTCCCATAAACACGAACTCCTAAAGCTCAACTTGTGGAGTAGTAGAATAAAAAATGAAATGTTGTATAACCTTGCACATGTAATCATTTGTAATGAAAAAACAAAATTCTAGAAATAAATAAAAATATAAAATATATATACCTACATATTTGAGTTTGATGTCGGAGGAAAACGAAATATGAGACTCGAGCAATTTTTTCAAATGTGTTTATTAATTGTATTGTTATTATGGTGGGCGTTTTTTTTAAATGTCTCTGCGGCACCAAAATACCTCGCCCGGCTCTGTTCAAAAGTAACCCTATAGTTTACTTTCAGAGCTTTGTCTGCCGTCTGTGGTACAACGACTGACAAGTGAATCAAATACCTACCTACTTGAGTCGGGTCATGTCAAGAGTCAGAATTATAGAAAAGTATGTACCTACGAGACGATATATGAATGTGAATGAAGCAAAGAGTGTATGATAAGATATAATTTCATGGCGGTATACCTACCCTATCTCTCAGGCGTCTCTAAACTGACCGGTCAAATCAACAAAGTCATTAAGAGAAACACGGTCGTCGAGAAATTTGAATAATAGGTATTTTATCATACCGTTGCTTTCACCATCGCTGTTACACAACCCCCGGGAAATATTGAGCGAAAGAGACAACTGACCTAATGAAATCGTGAAAATAATTGACGTTTTTATTCCCCATTTTTTTACTCCAAAACTGGACCAATTCATAAGATTTTTTTACCAACCGTATTAGAAAAAAGATTGTTCTAGAAGAAAATTCATTGTCTAGTTTGTATGCGGTTGATGGCGTTAAGGCGTCATGGCACTTTGTTAAGTTGTCATGAAACTTATTGTTATATTTGTATTTTCAAGAGTAATGAAAAATTCTCCTACAAAAGTAAACAACTTTCCTCATACCCGCTGTGTCAGTTGAACATGGAACATAAAGAATTATTTTCTATGATCAGCGTGTAATTTTACAAAGACTGTCTTCATTTCTGAGATGCAATAACATGTTGTTAGAAATGTATTTTAGATTATTTAATAATCATTTTTCATCAACTAATCCATCAAGCCGAGATGTTAGCCCTTTCAAGATAAGATATTATTGCTTTTATAATATGTTATGTGCTCAATGGAGAGCAAGGTAAATAAAATAGGCGGGCTTTTCAACTAAGCTCGTAATTCGAGGGCGTGAAAAGAAAAAATTGCTTGAACTACGGTGGCGCTAACATAAAATGACGAAACTTATACAGGATGCTTTCCGGTGATATTTTTTCAAAAAAAATACAATTTTCCATCACACGTTGCAACTGAGTAGCTGAGTCAGCGACAGCGTATATCACGTGATCCAGTCGCGTAGGGTAGGAGTGTGATCAGTGACGACTTGTGATATAATAATACTTTTTGTTTTGGTTTTTTATTACAAAAATATCATCCGACAACAAAAAGACGTCTATGTTTCTTACTTCAAATATCGATCGTCCAGTTGATCAGATAAACATCACCAAATACTAAGCTTTGAGATAATGAAAACAATATTCTAATGCCCGCCATAAATCGAGTATTTACACTTGTTTTTTTTTTACATATTAAATATGCTATAAAATAACATCGGGAAACATAACGGTCCGGTACATTAATTTTTTTATTAATTTGTTTTTTATTACACGCCCTAGTGGGCTTTTACATTGTTTATAAGTTAAGTATCACAGTAATTTTAAATACTTTAAAACAAAAACAATAAATAAAATATAATATAATGAAAAAAAATGTAACAACAAAAGCATATACATAATATAAAATTAAACACATTGGTGAAAATAATAAGAAGTCTCACATAAAAAAGATATTCAATATAAACAAAAATTGCAGAAATTATCTATGACTATTTGTGTCTAGATGAATAAAAGAATTGGAATAAACAATGTTTATACTGGTTGTTTTTAAGGTGAAATATATCTCCTAGATCAGAATATTTATTTCCGAGATTATGAAGTCTCGAAATTGGAGAATTTTGGTAAGAGAGTGTCCTGGTGTTGTCAAAGTAAAAGGGTAGTAAATGTCGGCAAGATCATTTGGGAATATGGATGTTGATTATTTGAAGTAATTCAGGACAGTCAATTTTGTAATGCAGTATTTTAAGTAATAATATTAAATCTGTTTTAATTCTTCTCTCTGAAAGTTAAATTTTTTTTATTATTCATCTTTATTAATTTTTGACTTACAATTTGTTTTATTATATGCCTGTCTCACTAATAGCAGAACCTGTGTTGAGAGCAGGCGCTTAGCATGAGCAGTTTATGATAATAACACATTCAAAATACAAATAATAACACAATATTACAAGTAAAAGTTAATCATCAACGTACCATTGAAAAAATAAAAACTTGTAAGTTGGTTTTGATAAAATCTCTGATGTTGGATCTGTTTTGGCTGGTAATCCAGGACTTGGTGTCAGATTTATATTTAAGATAAATTGTGTTTTGTCTAATTGCCAGTGTAAGTGTATTATATATTTTTGTTGCAAAGTATCTAAAATTTCTTTGGCCAAAGGTCGTCAAATTAATTTCGTACAAAACATCAATTTTTGTTCAATTCACTACAAGTTTTTCTACATTATGGTGGTGTTTATGAGTAATCTGAGTTTTTTTACCAGATAGAGGGTACACTTTTACACAATAATACATATTAAACTCAAGTTTCGATTTTTCGGAGATGTCTTACTAATTAACTGGACGACCGATATGCTCAGGAATCGCTGCTTGAGTACCAATATTTCAAAGATCAAAGAAACTGCATGTATTTCAATATACAATTAATGAAATTATTCTACCTTAACCAAATCAAAGATCTAGGAATTATTTACGACGGCAAACTAACTTTTCACCAACACATCGATGATTTAATAAGCAGAGCATACAGGCTTCTCGGCTTCGTATTTAGAAACTCATATCCGTTTCGTAACACAAAAACACTGACGTTATTATATAATACACTAGTCCTGAGTGTACTTGAGTCAAATTCGATCATCTGGGCCCCACACGAATTAACATACACTTTACGCATTGAAAGAGTCCATAAGAAATTTTTAAGGTTTTTATTCTCGCGGCTCTATGGATGTTACCCTTGGCTTTACCCATCGATTTATATATTAGGCATGACCAATTACCACTCCCTAGAGACACGTAGAGGTATTGCTTTGATTAAATATTTTTTTTCAACTAATTAACGGTCACTTATCTAATAATGAGATACTGGCCCAATTAAATTTTTTTGTACCAGAGTCTCACTCTCGAGGACGTCATCACAACCTCCTATATAGTAGAGCAAGCCGCACTAATTTATTTATGAACTCACCTGTGGGGAGAGCTACGTGCTTTTTGAATGAAGTGGATAAAAAAATAGATTTATTTTTTGTGTCCTATAGCGCATTTGTAAGATTTTTGGCATTGCATATACACTGCATAAATGGTACAATTATAACGTCTTAGGCTATATTGCCTGTAATTTGTTATAAATATATGTACAAATTATATAAATATAAATAAATAAAGCATAGCAAATATAGCATAAGTATGATTCTGAACGGAGCGGTGTACCTCCACAAACTTTACACCGACTGGGAAGGCATTAGAAAGTTTAGCCCATAGCGACATGTGGTAGACTTTTTCAGGAGCGTTTAGTACTAATTGGTCAAGTAGTAAGTCAAGTACCGAGTATACTGGCCAAAAACCGTTCGCATTACGGTGCATAACAATCAAGTAGAGTACATTAGTAAGTAGATGAACAGTAAATAGTAAATAGGCAGTAACATTAAAGTAAATAGGCTTATTAAGCTGATTCTAATGCTTATTTTAGAAGGGTTGGAAGAATTAATTAATGAAATGAAAATAAATATTAAATATTATATTAGATTAATAACAGCATAAATAAAGAATTTTAGAGTAGCACCTTCGCTCCAACGGCACGACTTCTGCGAGTTTCTCTGCTAAAACGAAGGGGTTCGCGCATGTCAGTGCAGGGACGCGTGATGATAGGTACCTACTCGCCCGAAAAAATAGAACGAAATGGATCGAATCTACTAAAGAGCTGACTTACCCACTCTACTTAAATTGTGGTGTTCGGACGCGTTTAGTTACTAATATACTCTCTACTCGACTAAAATACCTGCTGTGTGCGAGCCCATTGCGAGAAGTTCTTGGTTCTATAATAATTAAATATGTAATGTTGGAATGTCCAGGAAACCCATATATCCACTTTTAAAATTCACTAGAGTCCCAACTGAATGGATCCAGTGGAACTACGCCATCCTCAAGTGGGGAATGTTGTGAGGCGGAAGGGAGTGGTGAGGGGAAGGAGATAGGAAAAATGATTGGAAGTTATTGGCTATTCGGATCAAACATACTACGTAAGTATCCATCTACCACACAATCTTTAAATCATTCCTATCAGCATGTGTGGGTGGCTATGCACAGCTTTTCAGCCTTGAACTACACGTCAATGGTACCTACACAATATTACTTCAAACGAAATGTAATTTTTTTAATATCATTTATAACAGTTTCTATGAACTTAAGCTGAAATGTTTTCATTTTTCTGACAACTATGACGAAACCAGACGATACAAACGGCTATTTATTTATAAAGTTAACAGCTGTTAGTTCTATCAAGTTTTCTACTATCTCGTGAACAAACTTAGCCATTGTTCTTACTATTAAAGTTTGAGTTGTCCAAAACTCACACCTTCCTCTGCCCGTGAGCCTCTTCCAACTGGGGTGTGAAGCAGGATTGTTCAATTAAGGGGGTAGAAATGAGCAGGCCCGGGTTAAGGACTGGTTATTTGGGGCGCGATACATTTTTAAACTGGTTTCAGTTAACTCAACCTTCTTCAGGACAGAGTAATAAGTTTTTATTATACTTTCCTCAAGAAGGTTAAGTTAACGATCAGTGTAATCCAATAAAGTGGTTTAAGTTCTTGGGCGTTTTCAGATTTTGACGTCAAGCCACTATAAATGACCTATCAGATTCATGATTTATTCAGAAATATTTCCAGATAACATTGATTTTCAAATATATTCATTTTTGAAAGCAGATGAAAGACTTGCACATTTTAATACCACAAACGAACATATTTTATGCAATCACAAATATTAAAATACTAATTTGAAAATTGAGATTTTTTTTAATGATTATTTCGTCACTTACCGATTGATTTTTATTATAAACTGTTAAAATATCACATTATCCGAATCTAAAAAAACATATTTAATTATAGAAACGTTTTATAATTAGGTTAATATCTCTTAATTTTTTTGTAAATATCGAAATGGAAATGGCCTTTGGAAGAAAAAAACAGCAACATATTACCTACAACTGATAAAAAACAGATTTGAAATAAAGAGACTGTACATTTTAAAAAGTCAATAAACAAAATCTCGTGCAAATATTGCAGTAATTTGCCATGTCCTGGGTACCAAAACACCTCGCAGCGGCTCTGGAAAAACGTAAACCAATAACCGAAAAATATTGGAACTTGTCAATCCCTCAGAGTTACCGACGTAATCTCTATAAACTATAATTGGCCACTTGCATGGATTTCATAACGACTTGGAAAAAAACCTGTGGATAGATTTTTTTACTAAGATTGCGAAAATGTTGATAAAAATTTTAAGAAATGTATAGTTTTTCTTATTTTTAAATAAATAAATCCATTATTTGAGCTCGTGACGTCACTACATGAAAATGTCCCGTCTCCGATTATGTTCCCTTAATTTTGTAAAATTCCGCTCTGATTATTTTTTTTTAATATGGCAACACTTTGATTTCCGGCGAATTTTTGAATTTGCGTTAAACGTTCACTAGATTTATTGTTTGTTCTATGCGAACTTATCCCTTGGTTTGATTTTTTGATAAAGATGGCGGTGTTTTTACAGATATTACGAAGAGAACCCCGTACAATTTATTGCTATTCGTGTGGAAAACGTTCTTTTTTTAAAATGATTTTTGGCTAAGTAATTATCGTTTTTTCGAACACATAAAATTATGTCCCTTATTTCCGGTTTATAAAAAATGTTCTGATTTTTCGGATTGAAATTTTCAAAAAATTGCCAGGGTTTCAAAAATACGATTAAAAAAAAATTAAAAATACAGAATGTCTTAGAATGTTTGCCTCAACCGGAAAAAAAAATAAAAAATGTGATGCATTATTACTCTTTTATTCTCAATCTTAATTACACCTATTTCGCCATGATGCGCAACTTTATCATGTGGATTTTACACAATCATCGAAAGTCTAGAAAATATATTTTAAATATTTATTTATTTTGGGAGGTGGGTTTGGGTACCGCCGTTAAAGGAACCATTTATTGGATAAACAACACTTCTGCCATAGTTCACCCCAACTGGTTGGCTACGTTTGGTGACTTAGCAGGGGTGCCCGGGTTCATGGGGTTCATGAGGTTTGTCCGGTTCATGGCGGCGGACGTGTCTGCCTGCGTGGCAGGCCGGATCGGGAGAGATTGGTTGAGGGAGACCTTGTGACCTCTCAAGCAGAACTCTTTTGGAACATCGCCTTGCACCGCAGTGGAAGGAATGGATTCATACGCCCCTCACTCCTGGACCCACTGACCCCCAGATTCTTACTACGCCTCATATCTTATCTTTCCCAGAAATTCCTCTCCTTCCTTTCCTGTAATATACCCTCCACACAGCATCCCCAAGGATGACATATGCCTTGTGGGAAAATATTTTCGTCAGGGCCTCCTGTGTAGAGCTGTTGTAAAAAAGGTCGATTGCGGATGATGGAAACAAAAATGCAAGTTGAAACATAAATAAATGAATGCAAATAAATAAATGCAAATTGCACGATGGAGTTCACATATTGGTAGTCAACTTTTTTACTACAGCTACAAACAGGATACCCCGAGGAAAAAAATGCTCTTAAACCTATGTCATCTTTGGGGATGCTGTGTGGGGGTCGTTTTTAAGGAAAAGAATGAGAGAAAGTTCTGCAAAGCAAAAATTTACGAGGGGTGGGTAGGAATCTAGGTGTCAGTGTGTCCAGGAATGACGGACGTATGACACTACCCCTCCCCCTACTGTGCAAGGCGATGGGTAAAAATAGTCCAGCTGGAGAGGTCTAGGTTACGCCTCCCTCAACCAATCTCTCCCGATCCGGCCCGCCACGCAGTAGGTGAGCAAACGCATTCGCCACGAAGACCTAGACAAACCTCACCCGAACCTCATAAAGTCTGCAAAGTCACCAAACGTTTGGCAGGGGTGTTAGCTATCCAATAAATGGTTCCCGGGGCGGCGGTACCCGTACTCGCCTCGAAAATAGGAATTACTGCTTCAACAAGCAAAAAATTATTGTGCTTTGTAATTAAGATAATTTTCACCCTACCAAAGTGTGAATCTTGAATATGTTTCAGATTGTTCAACCTTTGTAAAGTCAGTATCTACATAGATATTATATTACGTACAATTAGTAGATCCATCCAAGTAAGAAGTTAACGCTAAAGTTGGTTATCAAAGCCGCATGTTTGCCGAGGGGATTGATGGGTTGGAACTCGGTTTAACACCCAATACGGTGTTAAACCGAGTAAGGGCTACCACCTTGGAAACTTCAGATATGAGTTGTTTAGAGTTGTGAGGAATGTTCTCCGGAATCACGTGCCAAGCGAAGATAATTTTGTTTGTAACTGCACCGAAGCATGAAATCAAAGTCATAAATGCAATATTCCGCTTAAGTTCTCATGGATTACTTTTTATTAATGATTTTTCTAAAAACTATATTTTAACATGATGTCATTTATGCTTTAAGAATGGTTCTTTTGACAGTTGGCAAGTGCGTCGCTTCACTCTTAAGAGGTACTTGATTTAAGGTTAGGCTAACTTATATACGGTTAGTTAGGTCAATTACGGTTAGGTTAAGTTTTTTTTAACACTAATTCCTCACAGGAGATCCTGAGGAACATAATTCCCCTCAGAGCCTATGTCATCTTTGGGGATGTTGTGTATAGGATCTTTTGAGGAAAGGAAGGAGATAAAGTTCTAGAAAGGAAAAAGGAGTTGATTCCAGCTGAAGAGGTCAAAAGATTTCCTTCACTGCCATTGTGCATTCACCGCCAAGATCAGGACCAACCTCACCCCATGAACCCGGGTACCTCTGCTAAGTCACCAAACGTAGCGAACCACTTGGGATGACCTGTGACAGAGGCGTTGGTTATCCAATAAATGGTTCCTGGTTCAGCGCACAGTTAGTAATTTGAGGTATCTAGCGTGACTTTATTATATTATCTTTCTGAATTTTATTTTATTTAATTGGATACCTAAATGTCTATCGAGTATGGATCTCTCCGCGGGTGGACGTGTGCATGTCATCGTGATAATTCAACTATAACTACTGTGTTTATCTGAATCTTTATGATGGAATCTAGGAAATCAGGTGATTATCATAACTATTTGCCATGTGTTTTAGTGTAATAAAAAATATTGAAGGAACGATTTTTCAAAATGTATTTTTTCTTTAAGTTTAGAATTCATCGAGACTTTTAAAATTTTCCGATTTTTCCGGAAAAATTTTACGTTTTCTACGTTTAATGGATATTAATGTGTCAAATTAACTTTAGTTTTGTGATGTATTCATGGTTTACTTTAACGACTTTGAATTTTTTCAGCACAAAGGCGATTTTTGATATAAAGATCGAAATATACAAATTCCATAACGCTTATCATTATATATAGAAACACTCTTCTGCTAAAATGCAATGTTTTGTAAAAAAATTGAGTCAATCTATCAATTACTTTTCGAGATTTGCAAACATACGCAACCTAAATTTTTATATAATATATGTATAGATTGCTGTACGTATTAAAAACGACTGTACAAGGTTGAATCACGCAATATATTTATTTTAACATTTTTTTCATATGGTGATAATCTGTATTGTCCCAAAAACACACTTAAATAATAAAGTCACGCTAGATACTCAAAATTACTAACTGTGCGGCGGTATCTATACTCATCTCCCAAATTGAGTACGGTGTGTTTTTTTTAAAACTTATCTCTTTTACATAAATACATCGGTTCCATGCCAACTCAGAATCAAGTCAACTCAACACCTCTTTGAAAAGTTATTAAAAGGTATGAAAAAAATATCTTATGACCTAACCTAACGTAACCTATTTAACCAATTTTTTAAATATTATTTTTTCATTATTTTTAATGATTTCATTCTGAGTTGTCCGGTCACCATTTACATCCGTAGCAATGGTCATAAAGGAATTGTACTGCCCTATTTTTTATAATTCATCCCTTATTCCACCAAATATATAAAATGGATGGGAGGTAATGAAAGTTTTTGGGGCACGAATTTTCAATTTTATATAATTGAAACCATTTAAAATATCCCTCAATTTTGACCAGTATTTTATATATTTTATTGTGTCTGGGCGTTGTCGCCATAGCTTGTACTCGTTTTTATAATGTTGTATGCTTTCCATTCCGTTACTTTTTAGATTTCACCAACACCAGGTTACTAGAAGTCGGGTTTTTTTTTCAGAAATTCTGGAGTTAACATTCCTCATTACCCAGAATACTAATGGCGGTTAATGATGTGGATTTTACCCGGAACATTTTCAATTTATCACTTTAAAATGCTAAAGATTGTTGCTGGGGCAGATCTGTTGCGCACAAAAAAAAACTGTTTACAAGTTTTTAACGGTTCTGTGCTCCAGATTTTATGTCCGGGTTAAATCTTTCCCACAGGAAAAACTAAACCCTTTCATACACTTTTCCACACATGTTTATCTAGTCAATCCACGCTATTTACAGTTTGTCAAATAAGAATAGAAAATAAATGAGGGCGCCACTGTTGCCCAAATGGCAATAATAATCTAAAGCTGTGTAACCTACATTTTTATTAAAAATTAAAAGGCATAAAGGTGAAGAAAAAAAATTCATTGCTATACAGATACCCACTGATCTCAAAATTTGAATTGTATATAGGTATATTATTATTATACGTTTGCAATTTCGTGTTAACATAATGAAGAATAACGATATTGTAATACAATATAAAGCACACTTTAGAAAATGATCACATTTATTTAATATTAACTTAAGTACCTAGCGTTGCCCGGGCTTTAGATCAAGCCTCTAATTTTAGATCTGAATATATTTTACTCATTCAGTTCTAAAAGTAGTGTAACTAAACTCACCATTAATGATTCTTCCTTTCCGCCTACTGTTAAATTCAAATCTATGTTAAATTAAATCAAAGCCAATCACTTTGTAAAACACAATTTAATCAAATTTATGTCATTTAGTAGGTACCTTCACAATAGTGCTTCGTCGATTTTTTTTTTTTTTAAGAACAAAACAATGTTTTTTTATACTTGTGTACAGTGTTTTGTATTTCCGGTGTCATTGCACTTTTAAAGAATATTTGACAGATAAATTGGTGTTGACAGCCTAAAAATTTCTTAGTTCCATTTTTTATATTTTCTACCTGTCAATCTGACAGACTCTAAGTGCACTAAATAAGTATAATAAATACAAAACAATACAATAGTCCAGTCAGTGGGGGATAAAAAAGGCCTTTAGCCTGCAAAACGTCGTGTAGTAGCGATTTTGATATATGTGGTTTAGATTGACTATAAAGAAAAAAAAGTTATCCACCTTGGGGGGGTCGAGCTCGAGCCGCCATCTTGGTTTGAAGGTGCCAAAATTAGTTTTTTTTTTCAAAATAATTCCTCAACGGTTGACTTTCCAACAAAAATATCTATGGCAAATTTGAAGAAGACTAAATTACGTAATTTTTTTTTGTAGTTTTTTTTTATAAATCTAATATACCTACTTACAGCGGTAGAAAGAAGAAAATTTCGATAAAAAATCGTAAAACTCAAGTTTTATTGATAAATGTTGTTAGAACATATTACAAAATACTGTTTTAACGTATTTCTACAACACAATATAATTATATTTCAAATTACAGTAATGTTTCGTGTTATATAGAGTAGAGAGAGAGACGGCAACATACCGCGTGCCTGCAGTCCTGACTGCAGCATTGCCAGCTCAGCGCCTATATTGCTACAGGCTAGGATCCCACTATGACAAACCCTACGTCATCAAGTGCATGTCTTCATCGAGTATTAAAAACAACATGATGCAAAACCAGAAGACATAGCAGATGCAGGAACACGAGAGGTTGGTTTGTAAATCTATGAGAATAAAACTAAAATCATGATGCAAACCAGAACCCCACACCACAGAATAAAAGATAAACTGAAATTTAAAGACACTTATAATTTCGAGTGGTCGAACAGTTTACATACGTGGGCTCCATCGTAACGCAGGACAACGAAGACTCAGTAGAAGTAAGAGAGCGCATCACAGCCGCTAACAACACTTACTTCGCGTTGTTGCTAGTGATCAAATCCTGCAACGCTAATAGGAAAACCCTATATAAAACCATTATTAGAACGGTCTTGGCCTATGGATGTGAGGCGGTAACACTGACAGCAAAGTCTGCGGAACAGCTGGACACCTTCGAAAGAAAGGTACTTCGAATAATCTTAGGAGCATCCGCCACAACAAAGCTCAATGATATTTACAAAGCACCAGGCTCTCTATCCATCTAAGGCTCCAAAGACTAAGATGGGCCGGACATGAGCATCGAATGCCAAGCACACGAGTACAGGCGATGGTTCTAACAGGACACCCGGGAGGTAAAGGAAAGGCGGGCAGACCTAGACTGAGATGGGAGGATGATGTCAGGAAGGATGCAAGAGGACTACTCCATGTCGCAGATTGGAAGACGACAGCCGAGGACAGAGGGCGGTGGAGGCTTATGTTGAAGGAGGCCAAGGCTCGAAATAGGTTGTATTGTTCATTGAAGAGGAAGAAGACCTACTGGGGATACCACAATAAAAAAAATCGCCATTTGGAAATGAGTTTACAAAATTATTATTATGTAATGAATAGCCCGAAAAAATAAGAAAAATTGGGAATTTCACCATTTTTTAGAAAAATATTCACATTACTGCCACTGTAACTCGTTAACTGTTAGACTTACAAAAAAAATGTCAGTCAAAACATATAAGAAATTATATCTTCTTTAAGTTTGTCTTTCACAGTTTGGTTGTAAGATCAAACATTGCACAATTATTTTGAAAAAACCAAAATTTGGCATCTTCAATCCAAGATGGCGGCTCGAGCTCGTCCCACAAGTTCGAAAACTTTTTTTTTTCTTTAGAGTCCCAATTTAAACAATATATAACAAAATCGCTACTTTAAATGACCTTTTGTAAGGTAAAACTCCCCTCTGACTGGACTACAAGAACAATGCGTCAATCTACCAGAGTCCAAATGGGAAAAAATATTCACCGACTCCAGATATTTTCATATCACAGGGTTCGGCTCGGTGGAACTTCTAACTGTACCGATAAATCCTACTAATCCCTCAATATAAATATTTAAAAAATCTATCGTAATCCTACATGTTCGTAATCCATAATTGTTTATAATTTTATTAACTATTACTATGCAAAAGCCCCTAAAACGATTATAATTAAATATATTTATATCCTCAGGCAATGGAACTGTTAAAACGAGATTTTTTCAGTGTTTATACAAATTGGAGGGGAAAAAAGGAGGTGTAGAGTGATTGAGCAAGTACCTAAGTTCCGGTACCGGGATTCCTTCAGAAACTTATTCAGGGTGCTTAGGGTGTGAACATACCAAAAGTCCTGACGTGTAGGTGGTGAGCTAAGGGGGAGGGGAAGATCCCAATTTTCGGGTTTCCGCTTATATCTCAAAAACGGTATTTTCAGGGAAAATTTTCTTAGAATAAATAAAAGCTTATAAAATTATGTTCAACTTTTAATCTATATATAATTTTTTGAATTCCCAGCTGTTTTTGAGTTACATGCTATATTATAAAAAAAAAATCATTTTACCTCACAGTTTTCATCAAACATTACTTCATATGGTCTAACAGTCTAACATATTCATCAGAGAAAGAAATTCATTTGAAAGAAGTTGTTTATAAATTAATACCCTTTTAATGTAATGTAATGGGACATTGTGTGTAGAAGCTTAAGTAAAAAAAAAAAACAAAATAAAATAAAACTTAAAACACACTTTCTTTGACATAAATACTTTATTAAAATTAAATACAGATTAGATAGTTGTTGTATTTAACTGACTAAATTAAGTAAATGAATTAAATTTCATGCTTTCCAATATGACTCCAATAAAATCGTGGGACATGTCAAAAACTTTAAAGTAAAGACTTTGGCGAAAATTGCTGGTACATATAGGAAGAACTACGAAAATTGCTGGCAAAAGGAGTAATAAAATATATTACTTCGAGGAGCCACTTTTGGCTTTAAGCCATGAACCGTCACAAACCTTCCTGAAAAGCATTTGTTTTTTTCTTTTAAAATAGGGTTACTTCGTTCAAAGGAAACAAAACAGTTTCAGAATTTCTGAAAACAAGTTTGTTTAGAAGTCAATTTTTCTTTAAAATTATTAGCTTAAATTTATAAAAGGTATTTGAAGCGATCACGGTATTATTTCATTGTATAATTTACATTCAGAAGACCCTTTCAGTATCGCCCTGATTAAAGACCACCGTTAAGAATCGAAGCGATGCTCGAAATTGCTTTAGCCGTGTTTGGTGACCAGATTTGAATAGACAGGTAATTTACAACCTTCTTTCCATCTCCACTCCATTCAACCTCACAATATACCTCAATTGGGTAAACCGGGGATACCACAGTCCTAAAGGCTCCGGAAAGTTGAGTACAATTAGGATTCTTACTCTTCGTCCAAACCGTCCACATTGCGCATAACACACATTCCCAACCAGTGGCGGTTTTCTCTAAAGTGCTTTTGTGTAGTGAACTCCCATAAAAATATAAGATAATAAGACAAACTTGTTAAACAGCAATTCCGTACCAAAAATACTACCCAAGAGCGAGTCAGAAGTGGATCCCACATGTCCCGTACGTGCATTATGAATTCAGCGAGTATGGGACATTTTGATCTGGACCTTGGGAATCTGTTAGCTGACCGGGAGCGCAGCGACTGTGAGATTTGTCAGCAAATTTGTACAGAATATTTACTGTTTTGTAAGAAAAGATTTTATAGATTTTTTGTGATTAGCGTGTTTTAAGTTAGGTATTGCAGTGATAGGTACGATGAAATTCCTCTAGATAGATTTTTCGTGATTGTCGTGTTTTAAGTTAGGTATTGCAGATTGCAGTGATATGATGAAATTCCTGTAGATAGTTTTTTTTTGTGATTATCATGTTTTAAGTTAGGTACTGCAGTAATATGATGAAATTCCTGTAAATAGATTTTAGTGATTATCGTGTTTTAAGTTAGGTATTACAGTGATATGAAGAAATACCTGTAGATAGATTTTTTTGTGATTATCGTGTTTTAAGTTAAGTATTGCAGTGATAGGTATGATGAAATTCCTGTAGATAGATTTTTTGTGATCGTCATGTTTTAAGTTAGGTATTGCAGTGATATGATGAAATTTTTTTAGATATATTTTTTGGATTATCGTGCAGCGATATGATGAAATTCCTGTAAATAGATTTTTTGTGATTATCGTGTTTTAAGTATTTGTAGTGATATGATGAAATTCCTTTAGATATGGGGGAAAACAGCAATGTAGGATTTAAGGGTGAGGGATTTTTTTTCTCCCTTTTTTATCTCAAATTGAACTCTCAATAAAATATACCACGTACTAGCGCGGTTCTCAATTGGCAAATAAATAATTAATCCATTAAAAGCGAAAAAAATAACGCCTGTCAAACCATTTTTGAAAGATATATACATCAGACATTTCCATTAGTGTTTAACAATTGCTTGAAACTTGTCTTTTCCACAATAGTCTAACACGTTAGTCGCACGCCTCTGGGAAAAATATATAAAGAAAGTCGATTCAAATTCTTTCCTATTCTTTATCTGAAAACTTTATTATTTACTACATTTTAAGCTGCTGTGGACTATGGACCCATTGAGGGATAAATCGGAAAGCATTCGCCCGTCCGAAGTTTAACCACAGTTTTACTATGAACACAGTGCTGTTTGTACCGCGCGCCGCCGGGAATGCTGGCGAATTGAAGCAATGCGGTTTTTACATCTTACCTACTGAAGCATCGCTTCTGAGACTTTCAGTTTCAAACTTTAGACAGAATCCCTCAATGCAATTCATACTAAATTTCCCTCAACTATAATCTAACAATTTGTGAGGCGGGAATGGGTTTTTGGGATAACAATTTATTGGATAACCAACACCTCTGCCATTGGTCACCCAAAATGGTTCGCTACGTTTGGCGACTTAGCAGGGGTGCCCGGGTTAATGAGGTGAGGTGTGTCCGGGTCTTGGCGGCGGATGTGTCTGCCCACCAGCTGAATGGCAGGCCGGATCGAGAGAGAACGGATTGAAGGAGTCCCTTTGACTTCTCCAGCCGTACCTATCTCTCTCAGAAAATCGCCTTGCACCGCAATTGTAGGGATGAATTCATACGTCCGTCATTCCTGGACACACTGACCCTCAGATTCCTACCCACCCCTCTTACCCTTTTCCTTTTCAGAATTGCCTTTCCTTAAAAGTCCTCCTCACAGCATCCCCAAATAAGGAAAATAATTCCCCTAAGTCCCCCTGTGTTGAGCTAATGTAAAAAAAATCCGTAAATCATTTTGCAATTCATTATTTTTTCTTTATATTAACTCCGCTCAGGAAGCCCTGATGAAAATAATTTCCTTCAGAGCCTATGTCATATTAGGAGATACTGTGTGGAGGATCTTTTTAAGGAAAGGAAGGAGAGTAAGTACTGGGAAGGAAAGAGGTATGAGGGGTGGTTAGGAATCTGGGGATCAGTGTGTCCAGGAGTGACGGACGTAATAATCCATCCCTCCCACTGCAATGCAAGATGCCAATGCGATGGGTCGAGATAGTCCAGCCAAAGTGGTCAAAATGCCTCCCTCAACCAGTCGAACCAGACAAACCTCACCCCATAAACCCGGGCACCCCTGCTAAGTCGCCAAATGTCTCGATACACTTGGGGTGACCCATGGCAGAGGTGTTGATTATCCAATAAATGTTTAGCTGGGCGATGGCACCTGTAATTATTATTTGTCCATTAAAAAAACCCACCACACAGCATCCCCAAATATGACATAGGCCCTGAGTGATTTTTTTTCGTCAGTGCCTCCTGTGTGGAGCTAATGTAAAAAAAATGTTTTATGAAAAAAAAAACATAAAATGAGCATTGAAACTAAACTAAAATTAAGGAATAATTCGAGTGTAATTAGGAAATCAGTATTTTTTGTATTTCTTGGACATTAGCCATAGTAATAATTTGTAGGCATTTTTTTGAAGTGTTTGACTTTTCATACTTTTCTTACTTATGTTACCTACTTAAATTTTGATTTATCCGCTACTGGTTTCGTCACATCCGTATCGTTCACGTCGATATTTAAAATTTGTTGTTTTTTTTAAAACTTATGTAATAAATGTAGATAGAAATTAAATTAAAACTCTTCGAATGTCAAGAAATTAGTGACCTAGCGAAAACGATTTTTTACAAGAATTTTGAAGACGGTAGAAGTTAATTTTTACATTTACCGTATTATAACAAATATATCATTACGAATTGATTAATGTATGTATGGCAATGTTTAATGAGACATCTTCCTAAACCATAGAGAATCAAGATCATTTATTTAATCCGTATGGCTAGCTCGTGTATCGCAAAAGCATTTATATGCAAAAAGCCATTATGCAAAACAAATCAGCTCTCACGATCGAGTTTAGGAGCTGTTTTAGCAATATTTAAAGGTACCGTTCAGTTGTCCAACGAGATGTATGGAATGCACAAACGTGTGAAAGAGTGATGAGCATATTTAATAAACGGTGACTGAAACATCGGAGAAAATGGTCAACCGTAAAGACAAATAAATTAGACAATTAATAATATTTTCACTCTCCACAGCTGATTGGAAATGTGTGATGTGTGAATGTTGCATTTGGACAGTTGCAATATCACTTTCAACTGCAATTTGAATATATAAAATGCCATATAAAATGAAGGCATTAGAAAATTTAAGATCACTGAAGAATAATAAAATCAAGACCGTAAAGAAAATAACAAGTTTGGGATGAATCTTACGCAGACAAAAATGATTAGTTCTCATGGAAAATAAGTTAAAACAATGAAATATTCAATTTACGGAATTTAGAATTAATATTACGAAAGTACTGATCGATAAATTAGTTAACTGCCAATTTTCAAAGAAAGAATATAATTGGTTTGCAATTATATTTCGGATTGATCAACACTTTCTTAGCGGGGATTTTAATTATTTAAAAAATACGTTGATCGCTTAAAATACATTTGTTTTTTTTTTTAAATGCCGGCAACCCGGGCGTTTATTGAAATAATAAGATTTTATACAAAACAAGTAAGTAACCCGCCTCACTAGACTAAGTCTGTTCCGAGACGGGTAAAAAAAGTTTGGGGTACAACATTAAATAGAAAGTTTATATATTTTTAGGTAAGGATACATTTTGCCCTAAATGGATGGAAGACGATTCGTACAGTAGAAATAGATATGTAATGCTAATATAAATGGAGGACGATGTCAAGGACGCTGGAGAAGACATGGCACGACCAAGTGAATCATATACTTGAGCCAGATCACGTCAGAGAATAATAAGATGCATGATTGCGAAGAAAGCTAGGAGCTTTCGCTACCCGAATTTCTACCGATTTCTTACATATCTCCCTTAAACATTTGAAGTATTTAAGTTCTTAAAAAAAAAATGTTTTTTTGAAGATAATATCTACTTTCCCCACGCCCAAACGCAATTTATATGAAATTTCCTGAATAGAAAAAAATCGCAAAGTATGCTCCGAAAATTATTATGATCACGTTTGTTTCAGTTATACGTATGAAAAAATTCACAGTTTTTCTTCGAATGCTGTTTTAGACAACCCCCACAAGATTTTTGCTATATTTTAAACTTGTCGTGTTTTATTAAACATTTTAACAATTTTTTGCTTCAATTTTAACGTTTTAAATATTAGCGCGCTCTCTCCAACATTCGCACATACATATCTCTCCATTTTCTTCTTTTTGAACGGGGATACGGCGCCTTTAGCCAGAGTTGTACAGCGGTATACCCTTTTTGTCATCCCCTCCGAGGAAACGCCATTTTGGTTAGTTCGTAAGTATTGAATGGAAGATGAAGTCACGAAAATCCAGGAAATCACGGCTTAATTAGGTGAACCTGCTATTGAAGAAATCCATAATGGAGTTCTGTTACCAACCTTCATACATGGTAGCAGTGGCGCGCACAGAATTTTTAATTAGTAGTTATTCAGTGGGAAAAACAAGTAACTAATTGATATTAAAAACACTTGCCACCGACAGACGTGGACTAAGAATGGCTAAGCTGCTGGCTTTACCCGATGTTGGTAGGGATTGATTGCCACCTCAAATATTAAAAAAAAGCGCTTCAAGTATGCATATTACAAGCCAATTAGACTGGATATAAAAAAAAAAACCGACAAATGAACGAAAGAATTTGTGATTTGTACCAAAAGCCATGGCTTTTGTCGACACAAATAAAAAGCAAGTGTTTCCTGGAATGGAATTTTTTGTATAGAATACATTCAATATTTGAATATGACATATGCGTCATTTTGCATACATAGTTCCTGCTTTCAGAGGCGTCTAGTAATATCTATAGGAAATCCAAAAACTGAACAAATCGGACTAATATCTATGAGAACAAAGTGATGAATATTTACAGCTCAAATTGCTGACTAATATCTATGAGAACCAAAGTGAGGACGAATATCTACAGCTCAAACTGCTGACTAATATCTATGGAGCAGGTGATGTCGATGAATATCTACAGCACTGGCAGAGGTTGGATTTGCAATAATTAATTTATTTATTTAAAGCCCGGAGGGCTTTTACATAAATATTTAAAGACTGTTCAATTTTAACATATAAAATAAAAATAAAGTTTTAATAAAAAACAAAAATATATACGTGAAATAAAAATAAAAGCAACAAAAATTTAAAAGTACAGTGATAAATACAAAACATTGTGATAAAAAAAAAATACATTCATGGTATAATATATAAGGAACAAAAATTTAAAGCACGATAAATATGTATAGCATATTGGCATAACGTAATATTGCGTATGAGTTTAAAAAAACTTAATTTATGTTAAGTTAAGTTAAGTTAAGTTAGGTTAGGTTAGGTTAGGTTAGGTTAGTTTATATTTTTTTAAATTTAATTTTTCATTTTATTTGAAATATATACATATGACAGATTTACAGAAAATACAAGGAACTAATTACAATAAAGTAATTTTTTTGTTAATGAAATTATGCATTAAACATTTCTCGTGTTTAAATTGGGGGGTCGTGTCATTACATTAAAAGATAAAGAAAAAATAAAACTTAATATATAACGCAATATTACGTTATGCAAATATGTTATACATAATAGCAAATCCAACCTCTGCCAGTGCTGTAAATATTCGTCGACATCACCTGTTCCATAGATATTAGTTAGCAGTTTGAGCTGTAGATATTCGTCCTCACTTTGGTTCTCATAGATATTAGTTAGCAGTTTGAGCTGTAGATATTCGTCCTCACTTTGGTTCTCATAGATATTAGTTAGCAGTTTGAGCTGTAGATATTCGACCGACATACAGGCTGTAGATATAAGTATCAGGAGTCCCTGCTTTCGACATTCGTGTTTTTGAAAGCCTAGATTAATTTCTTGCAATAATTTTATATTTGTTTATATTTAGTACTGTAGAGTAGGCAAAGCTTTTGAGTCTATATGGAATGCACGACTCTGTATGGTAGTGAATAATGGCACTTTCAGAGTAAAGTCAAACATAGACCGATTGCGCAGAAATGAGTACCTACCACGTTGACATGAAATTGAGACATCTATTTTAAAGAATGAAAGCTTCAAAAATGTCAAAGTTATAAAGTTTACCCCTGACCTCCGACTTCACGATTTTCATCTCCAGAATTCAAGGATTTTAAGGTTAACCTAACTCTAGTTAATCAATTAAATGATACAATCGTGAAGTTGATATCGCTTAAGCTCAGTTTGGAAAGAGAGATTATTCTAAACCCGTTTGCTAAAACTCAGAGAACTGAGTTAATCGAGAGTAGAGCTTTTTACCAGATGGTTCGTGCTAAGTGATTGGAAAAATTAATTTAAAACCGATACTTAAAATTTAAATTGTATCAAAGATGTTACCGAGGAAATAAGTTAAAGCATTGGAGGTAGCATAATAGGCCTACGGCCTGAGTTTTTAACCTTACGTTAAAAATTACTACTCTATTGATTGAAGTAACAAAAACTTTTATTTTAAATTTAAATAATTTTTTTCAAATAAAAAAAAATAATAAACGATAATAATGTTATTATCAAATTCTCCAAGTATTGACATTTAGGAGTAGATATTGAATTAAAAATAAATAAAATTAGAATCGTATAAAAAAGTCGCCTCAAAGTAAAATAACATAATTTGGGAAGCGGGTATGGGTACCGCCGCGCCGCCCCGGGAACTATTTATTGGATAACCAACACCTCCGCCATAGGTCACCCCAAGTGGTTCGCTACATTTGATGACTTGGCAAAGGTACCCGGGTTCATGGGGTGAGGTTTGTCCAGGTCTCAGCGGTGGATGCGTCTGCTCAACTGCTGCATGGCGGGCCGGATCTAGAGATACTGGTTGCGGGAAGCCTTTTGATCTTTCCAGCCGGACTCTTGATCTATCGCCTTGCACCGTAGTTGGAGGGATGGATTGATACGGCCGTCACTCCTGGATACACTGACCTTCAGATTCCTACCCACTCTTGATACGAAAAAAAAACATAACCACATAACAAAACATAACCACATAACAAAACATAACCACATTCGTCTCATAATCACAGTTTGAAAATGACCTCGTAAGTCGAAACAGCTATAACCAAAATAAAAACTAAAATACTTGCCGAACTAGATATCAACATTATTAATTTTTTTTTAAATAAATAAATAGAGCCTTACGAATTAAACACAAAACAATTAAATAAAATAAAAAAAAACTTAAGAGTAGAGTAAATTCAGAATTTAACTCCGTAAGTCTCGAGTATGTGTAGATATTTGTATTTAGTACAGTAAGCGTTAATAGGAGAAGATTACTGAAGATGATTTAAGGGAGATAATATATTTTAATGAAAAGACAAATAACTTTGTTTACATCACTTTTATTTGTTTTTTATATCACTTTTGTTTACATCACTTTTATTTGAATAAAAGTGATGTAAACAAAGTTATTTGTCTTTTCATTAAAATAAATAATGCCATCACAAAGTGAAAACCTTCCCGAATCTTCGAAAAATTAAGATAATATAATCTTAATTCGAAGGTCAGAGGGAGCGCTAATATTGTTAATACTATTGTGAAAATTTTTAATATAGGTAACACAACTTATTTAAATAGACTAAAAATCGAAACGCCTTAAGTAGCATTTAAAAACACACTGCCATTTTTTTTCAAATGTGTAACATGTCTTATAAAATTCACGCCCTTGACTCCCCAGATGTACATTCTGTGGTCTAGAAGTAGGAACAATTTTTCGGTTGTCTCTCTGTAAACAAATAATGCCCTCTGTTCTATCAAGCGTTATCTAAAATTGTCGCCCATCCATAATAATAGTAATAATAATAATAATTGGATAATTTATAGAGCGCCGTTGTTGTGAAAAATCACCTCAAGGGCGCTGTACAATTTATTCATAATTCTTAGGTTCTATCTAATTTTAATATTTACAAATGGATACAGAAACATACTTACCTGCAGGTCACTTCCGATAAACACTTTAATTAGAAAGTTTGTGCTTGGAAAAGATACGGCTTTGCACGCGGAGGGTATTATATTTAAAACACTGGACATTGCATTGCTACCCCCATCACTGTAAGTATTACATTTTAAAAGATTAGTGGCAAAAGTGGAGTTGATAATATCAAAATATGTATTTTAAAAGACTGGAGAATTTAGGACTCTTTAAGGCTGGAGAATGTTACTGAAATGACCTTTAAAAACGCTTACAAATAGTTATTTATTACTTTTGTTTTTTGTTTTTTGTTTTGTTTTGTTTTGTTTTTTTTTTTTTTTTTTACTCTACATTTTTAGGTTAGTTATTTACAGTGTCGCGGGCATTGAATGTGAAGGTGAAAGAATTTGAGTTTATGGATACGACTGTCTGAAAAGGTGGGTTTTAAGTTTAGCTCTAAATTCTGCCGAGTCTGTGATCGCTCTTAAGTCATGTGGCAGTCCATTCCAGGCTTTAGGTCCCGACACTCCGAAAGCGCGCTCACCGAACTTAGTATCTGGTGTGCGCTTTGGTTCCTTTAACCTTCCGACAGCTGATGACGCTGCTGACCTTAGGGTTGACTGTCGAGAATTTGAATTTTCTGGAATACACAATTCCGATAAGTATGCCGGAGCCATTCCGTTAAGGGACTTAAATACCATCCAGCAGAGCTTGAACTGGATTCTTTCAGGACATTTGAGCCAGTGAAGATTTTTGAGATGCTCTGAAATATGGGAATATTTAGATACGCCGGTGATAAGTATCCATTCAACATCTAATCTCTTCTAAGTCTGAACTAGACTCCAATCTTTCATATAATTTTAAATTGTCCCATTTAAATAAAATTAATATGTGAATTCACCTTTCTTTTCTCCATAATTTTAAATGATGGCCTAAAACACCCTTGAAGGGTGTAATAATAATAATAATAGTAGGATAATTTTTAGAGCGCCATTTATGTGAAAAATAAATTTATGTAAGTTATTAATAATTGAAAAAAAAAACCAGACCAGGTGTGGTTTTTACAATTTTCGAAGCGAACATTGCAATTTTTTTTAATCGAGGGAATATCATGTACTTAATTACTTTTTAGCTGCTTAAAAAATAAACGTGTTGAAGAGAAGTATGTTATGATGGTGACCGAAGTGGTGACAACTCAGAATGAAACCAACTCAAAACCTCTTCAGAAAAGTCATAACAAAAAAAATTAAAAACTGGTTAAATAGGTTACGTTAGGTTGGGGTTTTAAGGGATATTTTAAATTTATTTTTTATAGCTTTACATGACTTTTCAAAGATGTGTTGGGTTGGCTCGATTCTGAGTTAGCTTGGAACCGTTATAATATTATGTCGGTAGAAATTCGGAATGTGGGGTCTTTAGTTTAATTAATATGCACCTATATTAAGAAATGTTTTTTAGCCTGTTAAACGACTACTGTGAGATCTAACAGTTTAAATTACTCAAATTAACTGGTGCACTTAACTGTCTGGTACAGTTAAAATAATTGCGAACGAAAAAACAGTGTACAGATCTGATTAAACCGTTGGTCAAGGCCTGGGAAGGATTTTACATTTTGAAAATGGGAGATGTGAAGAAACTACCATAATATTTTTTTACTAGGGCAGATCCATGAAACATTACGAGATATTAGTATAATTTGTGAGGCTGAAAGTATTTATAAAAATATAGGATCGTTACCTTTCAAAAACCAACATTGACAACTTTAGAGAAAATCAGAAATTCATTTTTTGTATGAACATATTATTATTATAACAATTCATAATTTGGGAGGCTTTTAGGTACCGCTGCCCCGGGAACCATTAATAGGGTAGCCATAGGTTAAGAAGTAATTTGCTACGTTTTGTGAATTAACAGAGGTATCCGGGCTCATTAGGTGAGGATTGTCTGGGTCTTGGCGGCAGATGCGTTTGCCCAACTACTATGTTAGGTTTGGAGAGACTGGTTGGGTGAGACCTTTTTTTCATTTCCAGCAGGACTCTCTCGACTCATCGCCCGGCACCACAGTGGGAGGGATATATTCATACGTCCGTCACTCTTGGACACTAAATCCCAGATTCCTACACACTCCTTTTTTCTTCCCAGATCTACCTCTTCTTTCTTTCCTAAAAAAACCCTCCACATGGCTTCCTCAAATATGTCATAGGCCCTTAGGGACTTTATTTTCTGTAGGGCCTACTGTACGGATTTAATAAAAAAAGGTTAGTAAATTTTAAAAAATTACGTAATCTGTCAAGATTTTAAGGAACAGCAATATGCATTTCAAATTAATTATTTATTCATTAATTAATAAAAATAATTTTAAAAAATTACGTCCTTATTTCTTCCCTGAATTCTTCCCACAATCAGTTGATTTAAAAAAAATCAAAGTAAATTAAATATATCTAAATAAATAAAATTTCATTTATATTTTTTACTACAAATAATGTCAGGAATCACTTTTTAAAGTAATTCAAGTACGTCCCTCAACACCCTGTATATGACCGTCAGTGACTGAGTTGGCATCGCATCTAGGTCCTACCTAGGCGTCCTGGGTTTAATTCCTCGGCTGGCTAACTTCTCCATTATGACACAAGCAACATCTTCCGCTTACTGTGGTAGTAGTAGGAGATTTTAAATTATGGTCAGGTAATTCGTAACACGGGAATGTTTGTCTTTATTTTTTTAAGAATAAATTTGTATACTTATACTCGTCATCCGGAAAACAAATAAATACTCGTCGTTTATCAAGAAATAAAAATACTGATTTCTTATTCGGCTATCCATATAAATCTACAAACCTCGTAAAGAACCGAATATTGAAAGTAAGTCACGTAACATTGCAAACAATTTTCGATAACTTAAAAAATAAACTAATATTTCTGGTTTACAAATAACGTAAACATTTATTCCTCTGAACAGCTGAACATTGGTTGATTGTGTTGTGAAAGAGGACTGAATAAGACTTAATTAATTATTTGATGTTGGGGAAGACCTTTTTATCTCTACCGTTTGCATTTCATCCGTAAATTTGTTTTTTACGTTCCGGTTTCGGTTCAAGATGGTGACGTTATAAGATACTATCTTTTTATCCCGCCAGAGTTCGCACGATAGCGGTTCCTGCTTTCCACATGCTGTCCAAATGGAATAATCAATATTATGGTACCTTCCTATCGAAGCCGGTTTAAAAAAAAATGTCATTGTGATGATCCTTATTTGAAATTAAAAAAAAAAATACTTAAAATATTTGGGGTTTATAGTTAAGCAAGTAGATAGTTACTTACCTACTAACAAATCTTATGATTTCAGAAGAAATTTTGGTTGTTGATTTACTTATATGAGAGAAAATTAGAAATAAAAATTTTTTTTGGACCTGAGGTCACACGAGGCTCACAGAACTACTAATTTACAAACAAATTGGACAATATCGAAAAAAAGGTTTCCATTGTAGAAAACACGTAGGTAGGTATTATTGACGATTGTGTAACACCATTTAAAATTTTTATTAGTTAATTTTTGCAATAAACTTTGTATTACATTTTTTTACATTGAACAACCTCATTCTCTGTTATTTGAAATTAGACTTGCAAATAGTATAACTATTGTAATTATTCCATCTTGTTATCAGGTACCTGGTTTACACTTATCAATACTACCATAGAGTTAATACTACTAACTTACCTACATATCATACTCTGTAAATCTGAATATATTATATGTTACCAGGTTAATTCGGTAAATCCGATTATTATATATGCTACCAAATTACTTTTTCTACATTGTCAAAAAAATGTATGTACATATATTTGTTATATATACATTTTCTTTACTACATAACTTTCAGAGAAAAATGAAATTTTTCGTTTTTTTTTTGTTGTTGTTTTTGTTATGTATTTATGTACATTTCTTGGAATAATATGAACTATACCGTCAATTTGTCTGTCCTGGAACGGGAAACTTTCCTAGTTGGACAGGCAAAGTTTCCAAATATGTAATTTGTACTTTACTTTGTATCTATAATAAATAAAAAAAAAAAAATAAAAAAAAAATTATCTTGTCATCTCGTACGTTCGATAACTACTTTTTAAAATACTTTTTATGAAAAGCTTTTTTTAGGTCCGATATTCGATGCAGTTATCAGAACCGGTGTTATATGTGGCACTCACATGTTAACTTATTAACCCGTTGGTACACAAGTTAACTTTTTTCAACGTGTGAATGATCGAATTATTTATTTACCATTATTATCATAGTCCACTTTCATCATCAACTCTTCGTAAACTGCCGTTGTCTATCAACTGCTGAATATCTACCATGTCTTCACGAACTTTCAGTTAAATCGATTCATTAGCTTAAATACCAGTATCATAATTTTTAAAATTTGAACTTTTAATGTCCTGCCACCTGCCATCGGTTTTTTTAACGAGAAAATTGTTTTCAACGACCACAACGCAACAGCAGAAAGTTCACGACGTAAAACGCTATCTTCGAACGATGGTAGAGGTTTTAGAGAAAATATAGGAACATATGTATATCAGAAAACCTCGCTTTATCTCACATCAGACAATCGAAAACATACATATATCTGTTTTTTGGCTAAGATTTTTTTAAGTAAATATTTTTATGTGTAGATATGGTAAAATGTATAATGCAGCTTTGCAAAACCAATAAATTTAATTTCAAATTTATTATGTGCACGGTAAAATTCCAGTTTATAATACTGCGCTTGTAACTTATTGATTCTTTTTTTGTAAAATAATGTTATTCTTTATTTGAATATAATTGTCAGTTTCTCAGAACATCCCGCATTTTTATTTGCTGCAGCAAACCACGCGAAGATTTAATGAACGAATAACTTCTTTAAATAATAAATAAAAAAGTGTGTCCTTCTCACAATCTACTTTTTCTATAGTTAGAAAGAATGAAGTAAGTCATTTTCGTAAAGCATTCTTCATAGGGCTGGAAAACTTTTAGTGGCGATGCTTTTGGTTTGGATCGTCAAAGTTATTGCGACTTGTTGGCCGGCAATATTGAAACAATTTATCGTTAATAGAACCGAATAAGATATTTTCATCAAACAACTCTGTCTTATTTTGCCTACCACCACCGGAGGTTAGCTATCATCGGATTATTATTCATCCTAGACACCTGCACAAGTCAATTAATTCGAATCCACGAGGTCATTAATTTTTGGGTGACATCTGCTTTGCTTTCTAAAAACTGATGACAACATTGTGAAAAAAAAACTATCATGAAAATTGAGTCGTAGAAAATAAAAATCAAAACAATGAATAACGCCAGGTGGTGCGATAACGGAAAGGTTCGGGGTGGGGACTGGGGACAAGTGTTTGCCTTTAGAACAAGGGTTCAATATTGACATCCCGCTGAACCTATGCGATCGCTCAATGTTTGATTCTACTGTTTGTCTCGACCAGTGTTCTTCAATCCATTCACTTTTGCAGGCAGATGAAAACAGAATAGCTAATATAGAAATAAATGCGTATTATTATTAACATGTTTTTTGAAGTAAAACTTCTTTACGCACGCTCGACACTTGGGGGTAAAATGATGAATACGTTAATTTACGAAAAAATAGATGAAACGATGAATACGTTATGAAATGTTACGAAAAAATATTAAACGTTACGAAAAAATGTGATACACTAATCAATATGAAACGTTATCAATGTGAATCGCTAATCAACGATATGAGTTGAGTTGAATTGAGTTGAGTTGAGCCGAGAGCCGAGAGCCGAGAGCCGAGAGCCGAGAGCCGAGAGCCGAGAGCCGAGAGCCGAGAGCCGAGAGCCGAGAGCCGAGAGCCGAGAGCCGAGAGCCGAGAGCCGAGAGCCGAGAGCCGAGAGCCGAGAGCCGAGAGCCGAGAGCCGAGAGCCGAGAGCCGAGAGCCGAGAGCCGAGAGCCGAGAGCCGAGAGCCGAGAGCCGAGAGCCGAGAGCCGAGAGCCGAGAGCCGAGAGCCGAGAGCCAAGAGCTGAGAGCTGAGAGCTGAGATCTGAGAGATGAGAGCTGAGAACTGAGAGCTGAGAGTTTAGAGTTGAGAGTTGAGTTGAGTTGATGGGGATGTTGAGGGGATGGGGATATTTTTATTCCTGTTATTGTTATATTGTTAATGGACGGCATAAGTTAGTGAAGTTTTACTTCAGTCGTGTGGTCTAAAGCACTTTTTGTCTTTATTACTTATAATAATTTGGAACGCAATTAGTGTTTATCCATTATCACTCTAAAAATATTGACGCAAATTTTCTGGAGTGATAAGTTCTTGGGTTGACTAAATAAAAATGAAATAAAGAAATGATATTCCATTTTTTTATAAGAAAAAACTCTCTTTTTATAACTTTTGATGCTTATTCCCATATCACAGAAAAAAATTGTTGAAGATAATATTGTTAATTCTGAAATTTGAAATATGAGATTGACTAATATGACGGTTTGACGGAAGGTGGCAATCGCGCACATCCCGGTTAGACGAGAAGTTCTGGGTTCGAGTCCCAGTTGCGACCATTATCTTTTTCTGTTTTGCTGGGTCTTATTCTCTTGAAAATTTTCGTTTAGATTATTATTGTTATCTTCTTCTTCAATAAAACAATATACAAATAGATTACGATATATGCTGAAACAATGGTTACTAAGTAGAGATGGTCTACAGTAAGTCATGTGTGTTAATTGTGACAATCTGTATGGTTATAGTAGGTAATAATATTATGTATGCATACTTTAATTGCAATCGAAGATTAACATTATTTTGACAAACTGCTTAATTACGGTTTAGCGGGAATGTACTTTGCAAAACAATAAAAAAAACCCTCCATATTTGAACTTTACCACAATTCAGCTAAATTACGGGAAATTTTCGGGAAAATTTAGTGCAGTGGACGAGATCATGATTCATGAAAAAATTATATAAGTACATAATAAGTTTATTTTTATTTTTGACTTAACGAGTAAAACCACAAATTGTAATATTTAATTAAATGAAGACAATATTACCGAAACTCAATCAAAAATATGAAAACAGAAAAATCTGAAAAATAAACGGTCACTTCTAGAACTCGAATCCTGGACCTTCGGTTTGCCAACCAACTGAACTAATGTGTCCCCATCTGATCCGGTCTTATTTGACTGTATCATACTGTAGCAAGACACTATCTAGATAGCATTTAGTTCGGGTTTGAATCTTGCAATCATACATAAAGATAGCAGCCAATAAAATATGCATTAAGTAAATGAAGATAATGTTGGTAGTTCTTAGTCATTATATGATGCAGTACTACTAATACTAGATGTGACTGTGTCTTTTTCTGATTTTCGATTGAGTTTTGTTAATATTGTCTTCATTTAATTACATAATAAGTTTTTCGCTGATCGCAGTGGAAATTTCACGGCCCAGCAATTGAGAGCCACTGATGTGGACGACCAACACACTGTTTCACACTTCCGCGCGTTTTCCAATATCTAAAATGTCTTCGTTTTCTATGAAACATAAGCTTTTCATTTCATAAAATATTCCAAAGCCTTGGTATATCTCTATTTCAAATATTTGCATCGGTTTCTCCATGGCAACTGGCAACACACCTACCCAACTTGACGGATTGCCAATAAACGTAATGGCATTTAGCACAACCAGGAGGACTTAGGGGTGGCGGGGCATTTAATTTGATCATCACGACCGTCGCAGCATTCGCAAGAGATAGAACCTTTCAGATAGAACCTAGCCGATAGAAACCAGCCGATAGAGGCAGCAGAGGATGTCGGCTGGGTGTATTGCACACTGTACAGTGTACACGCCATCCCTCAGGGATGAAATAAATACTGATCAAATCCAATCAGGGTAGAGCTTTCTGTTTTATTGGCCAACAGTGCGCTTAGCTAAAGGGCCGGCGCCAGTGACGGTCTTAGGTTAGAGGAAACAGAAAATATTATTGTCGTTCCTTATGAACATTTTCCGTGTGTGGAGTAACACACTTAATTGATAAAATCCTGAATATGAAACTTAAGTCCATTTCAACTGACAGGTACATTTTTATTTGGTACACCTGAAACTAATATAAAAATCATGAATTCCTTTCAATGACCTAGGATCTTATATACTTGTATGTACTTATATCAAACTTTTCTTTCGAACTTAGTACAAAAATATTGATTAATAATACATTAAACCCGAGTTCTATACCGATAACAACTTAGGTAAATTACTAAAAAACACTAAAGAAAGAGATCATGCATTAAGCCACTCAGGCTTTTACCAAACATGTTGCAATGATTGTCTATCGTTCTACATAGGTAAGTCAACTAGAAATATAAATATTAGAATAACGGAACATGTAAGATGTCATTCATTTTTTAGAGTTTTCCAATCATCCCATTTCCACCGATCATACTTTTAATAAGAACACAGTGGTTAAAATTCTTCACCGTAATAAAACAATAAAAAAATTAGATAACTAAAAGCTTTTGAAATTAAAACATCCGTAAATAATGGTATATTGATCTAGTACCTATATAGTATAATAATCTAGTATGAGTATATTGAATAACCAAATATTTTTATCTTTTAACCCTCTTCTAAATATCAGAAATCCTTTAATTACAATTTCCCTTTGTTAACCCCTCATTCAAGCACCTAATCTTATATATATATATTGGTCAATATTTTGTATAGTTATACTGTAATCATTTTTAACGTTGAGATGTACCTTAAATCTTTTGATGTAGCTAAAAATGTTAGACTTTTTTCTTATTTAATAAGCATATCCTAAATATTTCAATTTTATTAAAAATTATTAAACATTTAAATATGGGCCAATAGTTTTAGTTTTTTTAGACGATTTTTTTTACGAACTGTATTAGAAGAAATTACTCTACGTCCGTTTGTTTTGCTTTAAAAAAATACATCGTCTAGTTTGTATAATAATAATAATATATCTTTATTAAACAAAAAAATTTGCAAGATTTATAACTAAAAAAATAAACGTACATATTCAGTGTTAATATTTACAATGGTTTATATAAGTACAAAAGATTAACAACAGAAAATAATATAAATATGAACAGTAGGTACCTACTTGAAGAATAGATAATAGTTATAAATTTAGGTTTTTCATAATCTGCCTCAATAGGTTAGCCTGTGTTGAGGCAGTAATTTTTAAGTCAATTTATATTACTTATTAACATACCTGCACTTATATTAAAATATAATCATATACCGAACGTCCTTAGAAAGCATTCAAACAAGGTAATTTTAACCGGGTTTTTGGAGGTTCCTAGCACCTATAAGAAGTAACTTATAAAAAATTAAAAAAATACCGACACGCTGGTGGTCAAAATCTCTATTATGTTAAAAAATATTTGCAGTATCGTCAACACCTAGAGAGGAAATTGGGGAATAAGTTTGTATGGACAAAACGCCGCCCGATTTCCTCTTAATGAGCAGAAATATTGACCGACCAATTTTTGACAAATTAAAACAAATTTCATTACAAAGGAATAGACAGTCATGTATACACCGATTGACTTTCTGATTTTTGCTTAAAAGTCCCATTGTTACAACAAATAATGTCCTGATTTCGGCCCTGCATTCGGATATATGTTAATTCCTCTGACTGGGTAAACACCGACAATCTGGCTGGATTCAATACCTTCCAAATGAACTATTATTTGGGAACGAATTGGTTCCGTCCCCGACTCTTTTTTTTCTCCTCCACACAGTAGGACAGGTACATTGTATGGCTGAATTAGGTTTGCTCATTTTTTGCGCAATATGATAACGGCTATAACTTGATTGTGAAATTGTTGGGTATTACGAAAAAAAGCGGTCCATCATGTTTATTTTTGATTTTGCTCCCTCGTTTTAATTATTAGCATATTGAACGGTATATTTCTAATATCTAGCGGGAATATGTATAATAGAAGCTGCTTACACATTATCTACACATCTTTAGGTATTACCTATTTCAAACCGTGCACAACAATTTAAGTACCGATTTCATTCACTAATGTCTTTGTTACTAATGTTTTCATTCACTAATGTTTTGTGAAAATGACTGAAAGAAGTAAGTTAATCGTTTAATCGACGGCCGCCATGGTCTAGGGGTAAGGTTCTTGACTCATAATCCGAAGGTCGTGGGATCGAATCCCGCCGTGCACAAATAAATTTTATCTGATTAATTTGTGTTTTTCACAAATGACTCGTGTAAGAATAATATATGTAGTATATTTGCGGAACGTTCCAGAGTGGAAGATACTCCCAGTATCGCCCTGATTTAAGACCAACATTCAGAATCGAAATTTTGCTTGAAATGGATTTTGCCGTATTTGGTAACCAGATTTGAATAGCCAGGCATTTTCCCATCTTCCTCTTCCCCATCTCTTTCCCCTCCCAACTCCGTTCAGTCTCACAACACACCCCAATTGGGAAGCCATAGTCTCACCGGCTCCAGACGGGAGCAGCTGGGACACTTGTGAGGTATTCATATAAAAAGTAAAAAAATCAGTGAGACTGCTGGTTTTATTGGTATGACAATGAAGGGTACTCGGTACGATCAGGAGATACGCCAAATAAGTGCTCAGCATTTACTGAATGAGAGTCATTCATTCGACTCGTACTCATTCGACTCGTACTCTTTGCTCGACTGTGGATTTTTTGCGTTTCTGATTTTGTGTTTTCTCCAAAAGAAATGTGACTGGGGTATTAAGTTTTTTTCGTTAATGTACATGGAAGATTCTGTTCCTATTTATATCACCTAAATTAAAATTAAGTATCGAAAAATGTACTTTTCATTGAAGAAACGTTTTTCAGTGAGTTTTCAATTTTAGGGGGCAGGTATGAATATCGCCGTCCTAGGAATCAATTATTGGATGACCAATACCTCTAAGTTCTCCCTAAGTGGTTCGCAACGTTTGCTGACTTAACAGGGGTGACCGGGTTCATTGGGTGAGGATTGTGTGGGTCTTGGCGGCGATGCATCTGCCTATCGATGATCGGATAACTCAACAATATGCAAGTTCATCATTCCTTTGAAAAGTCATTAAAAAGTATGAAAAAAACTTCATTAAATAGGTCACGTTAGGTTATGTTATTGATTATGTTACGGGCTATATAAAAAAATTATGGGTTGAGGTATGTATTGTACCAGAGACCGGTTGAGGGAGGCCTTTTGACCTCTCCACCTTTTTGACGCATCGCCTTACACCGCAGTTGGAGGGATGGATTCGTACGTCTATCACTGCCTTCCTTCCCAGAACTTCCTCTCCTTCCTTTCCATAAAAAGACCCTCCACAAAAAATCCCCTCAGATGGCATCGGTCTCGTGGAAAAATATTTTCCTCGTGGCCTCCAGTGTAGAACTCATGTAAATAAACAAAAAAATTAACAAAACAAAAAACGACTTCAAAAAATGCACTAAAAAGTTAAAAAATAATTTCGTATTCTTCTACAAGTTAATAATCAACTTAATTTTTCTGCTCATCAATATCTAGGTATACGATTGTTATTTTTGGAGTCGATGTCAGCCAAGGTAGGATTATCGCGCGTGCGACACAAGCACATCTCACCTATAACTATGTATGCAGTTACAAACCTACCTTGGCTGACACCGACTCCAAAAATAACAATCGTAACTACATATTGATGAGTAGAAAAAGTAAGTTGATTATTAAGTTGTAGAAGAATACGAAAAAAGAACACGAAATTATTTTTTTACTTTTTAGTGCATTTGTTGGAGTCGTTTTTTGTTTTGTTAAAATTTTTGTTTATATTTTGATTTTTAGTGAATCTGAAATAGGTACACTAACTTATTTGTCTTACTTCAAAAAAATAATCATCGAAATCTGTTGGCGTAATAATGAGTTATTCGTCCATTTGTCGCGCACATACTTATTGCAAATTTAAGACTTGTATGGTTTTTCTGGATGCCATTATCAGAACTGGACCAAATTAAATTGGGACCACACGGGAAGCACCAGCTTTCAAATAAAAAAAGAATCATCAATATCGGTTCACCCAATCGAAACTTCTGAGGTAACAAACAAAACAAAAAAAATTTCGAATTGAGAACCTCCTTTTCGAAGTCGTTTAAAAAGTGATGAATTCCTTGTTACTAGCTTTTACGTGAAACGACTTTCTATCAATTATCTCGGATGAATCGCACTTGTTGTGTGATTGATGCACTGAGGAAACTTTAATTTCATCCTTACGTTCTGTGGGAGCTTTTCAGAACAGATATAACGCGAACAAATTAAATTCTCGTTTAAAATAATTTGGAAATGTTGAAACGTAGTTAGATATGCTACCTAGAAACTACAGGCGATACGAAAACTTTAAGGTTACGAAAATCCCTTTGAAAATGTTCTTTGTATTTTTCTGGAATAACATTTCCGTTTGAATGATTACAGGAAGAAATCAGGAAGCAAACGGAATACCGAACAACTGACTTTGGCATTAAAATTTAGAGGGGATTGTATGGATGTAACATTTGGGCAGAATGTAAATTTGGAAGAACCATGAGTAAATTACAAATTTTGCCTGCCGTTTCATCCGTGAGCTAAGGTTAGGTTGAGTTAGGTTTGGTTATTTAATAATATTAATTTTCGTTACACTACTGTATGTATATTGTTGTGGACGACTGAGTAAAATACTTTTGTTGCCTGTCGATTTGTCCTTTCGGCTAGATTGAGATTAGGCTGAGATTAGGTAAGGTAAGAATAGATAGGCAAACAAAAGAATAATTATGCTTCCACACTATATTTTACATATTTTTTATGAGAATTCAACACAACATTCCCAGCTCCCAGCTGCTCCCAGCCGTCTGGATCCAGTGAGACCATAGCATCCCAATTGGGGAATATTGTGAGGATGAATGTATTGGGGAAGGGAAAGAGTTGGAAAGAGGAAGATGAGATAGCACTTGGCTTTTCAGATTTGGTCACCAAGGATGACTAAAGCCATTTCAAGCAACGTTTCAAATCTGAATAGAGGCCTTACACCAGAGCTATAATCATAATATCTCCACTCCGGTCATAGGACTAAAAGTGTCAATTATTAATTTTGATTCTAATAACCGCTTCTTATAATTCTCCAGAAATGCGTTCAGACTTATGTTTATGGGGACATAGTTTTCATCATTTAGCACGCGATAAGACACATATTTCATAAACTTTTTCTGAACTCTTTCTAGATTTGCTTTATATGTATAACAATGAGGGTTTCATACTGTTGAAGCATTGTTGTGTACTCCAATAATTGGAGTAAAGATCTTGCGAGACTCGTAGTTACAATCGAACCCGTACTATCCCAATTAAAATAGTTAATGTTGCGACCGTTCGTATCAACGATACTACAATTGTGTATATGTTTTATGTTGTGACAAGACAACTCAACTCAGACAACCTCAGAAAGGTCATTAAGAGTTATAATAAAAAATTATAAAAATTAGGTTGAATAGATTAAGTTAGGTTAGGGTTACCGGCTATTTATAAATTATATTTTCATAGCTTTTAATGACATTTCTGAGGTGTTTCTGAGTTATTATGAGTTGGTTTCTTTCTGAGTTGACATGGAACCGTTTTAAGTATGTGTTTATTTATTGTGAAAAACAGAACATCCAATTATATTTAACAATTTACAGTTAATAACATACATACACTTATAAATCCACTAATGACCGATTGCCCAGCAGAACTTTTTAAGCTTTCAGAATTATGGGAAGCAACAAAGTAACTTTCTGTAAACAACCGCTTTTGATTTACTGTTTTCTTTTCTCTTGGAGCCACAATATCTTCCCAAGGAAGAAATATTTACATAAAACTACGTGTCTCGCTTACCCGAACCGCTAAAGTCTCTCATATAACCTTTAAGGCTGAGTTGAGAACTAATCAATTTAATTATATTAACTCATAAATAATTTTAATTGATTTTCAATATACAGGTTGTAATAGCACTTATCCGATAGACATTGTGCACTTTTATAAAAGAGGCAAAAAAGGAATTCCTTATTGCTATAATGTAAGTCTGTTTTTTCGAAAGGAAAAAATTATCATTTTCTTGCATCTCTCTCACACACCGTATCGTGACGTCACCGGAGACCCCTACTATTACTACTTGCCGTGATGATAATTTTGAAACTATGGAATATAGTTAGAAACAAGGATAATATTGAAGTGTGAGTGAATTCCAAAAATTCAAAAACGTCAAATGTCAACGCGCTAATGGTTTTGCTTTTGTTCTTAAACATATAATGCTGCCGCTCTTTCTTACACACTAAATAACAACAGTCGAAAATGAAACAAACGGTGAACGTATGTCTGCACCCCCCCCCCCCCTCAAAGGAAACATACCTACAACAGTTATCATAAATCTCCCTCACACGTATTCAGAAAATGAAACGCAATTCCTATCGCAAACAAGTAGTAGGTACTGTGGAGAAAAGGGTCACGTATTTTGTGTGTCTCACTATTTTTTAATGTGTAAAAAAGAGCTGCGGCATTATTGCGGTAAGGAACGTATGTTTATTGCCTTTTTTGCCGTCGCGGTACCGTAACCGTGAATCGCGCGGTAATTATAAAAGCGCACATTCACCAAAGATTTCGATTTTTTCTCGTACATGGAGCCGACTAAGTCAATTGTTGGAACCCTTGAAGTAAAACTTCACTAACTTATATCTCCCTCTCAAATTCCGTTCGCCTCGCCCAATCACACTTTTCATAACGGTCTTGTCACGCATTCACCAGCTTACTCCCCAAGTCAAGCGTGCGTAAAGGCCCGACCGTTCGCCTCGCCCGATCACCGTTCGCATCACGCTTTTCGTAACGTATTCACCAGCTTACTCCCCAAGTTAAGCGTGCGTAAAGGCCCGACCGTTCGCCTCTAGCGATCTCCGTTCACCTTGCCCGATCACCGTTCGCATCACACTTTTCTTAAGTGTGATACGAACAGCTTACTCACCAAGCTTTCACTAGCTTACTCCCCAAGTCAAGCATGCGTAAAAATAAGTTTTACTTCAATTAATTTAATAAAATGACTGAGTGAGCTCATTCTCTAGTAGGAATCTACATTTACATGTGAAACGGCATTGAATACAAAATTAATTTTAAAGTTCGACCTCAGAAATTTATTAAAGTGAACCAATCGAACAAAGAACCATGGCATCACTTGGCGCTCAAACGCATCAAAGCCTCTACAACTCTACGGAATACCGACGCAATTTAGAGTTTGTATTGGAATATATTATACATAACTGATCGAATGGCGTAGATCTGTTGAAACTCACTACTTGCCATAGGTCTACATTTCAACGTATCATATTTTACGTTCGATCCGAACATTGACAGCGCTACTTAATGAGGTTTACTTCTGGAGCATTTTACAAGTTGCTTCTTCACTTCCCTCTAGCGATAGCGGGCGAAAGTTTCCGCTGTACAAATGGCCTGCCTAGTGACTACATGAGTGAGCAAGAATTTATTCTGGCGTTCGTTTGAACCTTGTACAAGTATGCAAATTCACTGGATGCAGTGGGGGATTTGAAGCTTGGGTGCAGTAGAACTTTTGAGACATTAGACATTTGGAGTTGATAGGTCGCTATTCATTACATGACTATCTTCTAACGTATGAGTTTTTTCGGGCTTTAACTCTGATAGGTCAACAAAAGCACACTATGAAACCGTTCAGCAACGTAAGCAGATATACACGTTAATATGACAATAGCAGTCAGGTAAAATAAGCGTGTTTTCACGTCAACGCGTATGTTTCCTCATAAATCGTTATAACTCCGTTATTGTTCTAGTGACATCCTTAAAACCAAAAGTAAAAGGTCGATAATAAATCAAGCTCACATCGTTATTCAAGTTGTCAATAGAAATATATAAAAAAACCTATTCTGTCAGAAACACGGTTGTACATATTTTACCCGCCAAATTGCCTACGGGCCGCTAGACATTGTTAATTTTTATGAAATATTCTTGTATTAAATGGTAAAAAAGTGAGGTGACTGAATTGTTTATTATACATTTATACAATAGAATAAGTAGTGTTTTTTTACATAATCCGTGATTTTAGTACCGTTTTCACATAAAAACATCACGTGAGTCATTTTTACATTTTTTTTAATGTTTGAATTCTAAATTTCAATATTTACAAATGTTAATATTTATTTGTAATATAACAATTTGAAAGCTTATTTTGTAACCTTTCAAAAACAGTTTTTATTATTCGGCTACGTTCATAAATGTTTCATTTATAGAGCTTTAATTGTGAAGCGGAAATAACACAAAGTTTTCGTAAAAAGTGCATATTCGCGATAGATCGGAGATACCGATTTAAAATAAATATTTAACAATTTAAATTTGGGAGAGGAATATTAAATGCGCATAGCACTTTTGGCAACTCATGTGGACTTGAAGTATGATGGTATAGAAGATACGGATAGAATCGTAGTAAGAAGAAAATGCTGGCTTTTCCGGTCATTTGATAACTGTAATGCAACTATAACTACAGAACTCCAAGAGGTTTTTTACGCTTGGTGACTTAGCAAGGGTATCTGAGTTCATGGGGTGAGGTTCTACCTGGTCTTTCCCGGATGCATCTCCCCACCAACTGCGTGACAGGCCGGATAGGGAGAGACTGGTTAAGAGAGAACTTTTGATCTCTCCAGCAGGATTCTCTCAGTACATCGTCTTGCACCGCAGTGGGAGGGATGTATTCATATGTCAGTCGCTCTTAGAATCACAGACCCGTAGATTATTACTCACCCCTCGTACCCTTTTCCATTCCAGAACTTCCTCTACTTCCTTTCTAAAAATACCCTCTATACAGCATCCCCAAAAATGACATAGACCCTGAGGGGAATTATTTTCCTTAGGGCTTCCTGTTTGAAGCCAATGTACAAAAATAATGTAGAATGGAAGCGTCCGGTTTCATACTCGTAAAATATTGTTAAATTGCTTATAAGTCATGACTTGTGAGCTATTATTTGACAGCCTATATTAAATTTTAAAAAGGGTCTATATAGCAATGTAGGTGTATTTTGCCAGACAGCTGGCAAAAAAATACTAAGTTGCTAAGTGCTTTTGGTCCGTCAGGCATTTTATCCAAATTGACTGCTTCACGTTCGTTTCAATGCACTACAAATTTGCATTACATCTACTAAAATAACATTTCACTTGAAATAAATTAACTGTTATGTGATGTTTGCATAAGAATAGTCATGTAAAACGCCCACAAAAACAATTAAGTAGAGTAAAGGTTTTCTGCCAGAAACGACATGGGCATAGTGCGTATTCGTGGACATAATATAAGGCAAATCGATTTAAAGTTTTTCGACAGCACAAACACATTCGTTTTCGAATTAAGGGGGAAATTTTAATTTTTATTTCATAAATTGTTAGTATAACTATTTAAGAATATTTTCCAAAAGTTTTAGATAAAAAATTCAATTCGTTCCGGTGTTATGAGGGTGTTTAAGTGAGCTTCCCCCCTTAAGTGCCGAACCGCGTGGTAAACTTGACACGCGTTTTTTTTTAAATTTGTGTGCTCTCTTGATCAAAAAGTTTTTAACCAATCATTTTAAAAGTTTGCAGATACCTTCTTTATATAATTACACTCTATCTTAACCTAAATTTGTAGTAATATCATTGGCCAAAGTATTTTTAATTGCAAAAAAAAAGTTAAAAAATCAAGGTTTCCTGTTTAAAAAATGTTATTTTAATTTATTTTTTTTTGGAAAAGTTGGGTTAAATAGAAGAGACACATGTTCTTACATTAAATTCAAAACCTTATTGATTTGATATGAAAACTGTGGCCTCCAGAATGCACACAAATAGCTATGTCTGATGGTGACATTCGATGGAATGGTAGCAGCTGATAATTTTCATACTTTCCGAGGAAAAGCTTAAAAAAATTCACAATATTTTCTTAAATAGGTGCATAAAATGACCTCAAATTTTCAATAAATTGTATAAATGTCTTCCATGCCAAAAAAAACATGAAAATCATAAAAAAACCTATTTGCTTCATATATTTCCCCCCTTAAGGTTAAATTTATTTTTTGAAGTATAAAAAATTAAAATTCGACACGACATCCTACCAGTTTAATATAGTATACAAATAATTATAGAGCGTAAATAACTTCACAATATTGCATTATCAAGCTGTTAATTGTAAAACGTTTTTTGCCAGTATACGATATTATCTGCAGTTAAACATTACTTACTTACGAGTAGGTGCGTTATAGCTGGGAGAAAATAATTTGAAAAGTACATGCATACAATCAATTTTAAAAAAAACTTTTTCAATTCAGATGATGAAATTTTCAAAGTAGATGCAAAAGTTCGACTCTGAACATCAAGTAATCCTAAAAATTCCACCCTTCTCAAAGCAAAGGGAAACTTTCATGTTTGTTCGAAGTTACACATAGATAGTGAACATATTAACATGAACGGAAAGAGTCACATCAATAATAGTTGTCTGACGTCTTGGACACGACGACGCCTTTTTTCGTCCAGTTTCCATAAGCGTAATTTTTTACATGGATTCAGATTTAGATAGCTGACATTATTTGACATCATCTGTCGTCTGTTATCGTTTTATGTAACTATTTTATGTGGAAATGTTACACGTTTACGTCGTTTTATATTTAAAATATTGATAAAAAATACTATATTATTATGTGTTCATAACTAATGGCGAACGTTCATTATTGATCGGTATTGTGAATTTCGCATGTATTTTTGATGATTTATTGACGTAAAAGGCAAATGACAAATTCTCTAATGTGGTCTGTGTTCGCGTTCAATGTTTTGCCATTGTTTGACGATTTAGTTACCGTCCAAAATATTATTTCTTCTCTAACGACAACTATCTGCATGTAATCGTAAGAATGAAAATAATGATCGCGCAAAGCAAAGGTTTTTTAGAAACTGTAAAGGACCAATAATGGGTCCCGATCATGGATTAAAGAAAAACAAAAGAAATGTCTTGTTGACGTGTTTTGTGATACAAATATTTTACCAATCGGACCTTAAATTTACATTACAAAACTGTGCCTCACCACGATTACGACATTCAAGTGAGACAGAGCGCGTGCTAATTGTTGGTTTCCATTCATATTTGTTTTTTAATTATTTTTTTATATGATAACCTCAGTCCAGCTGCTCCCGTCTGGAGCCAGTGAGTATATTGCATCCCCAATCGGGGTATGTTGTGAGGCTGAAGGTAGTAGGGAAGAGGAAGGTAGGGAAGTACCTGGCTATTCAGATCTGGTTACCAAACACGGCTAAGGCTATTTCGAGCAAGGTTTCAATTCTGAATGGTGGTCTTACACTAGGGCGATACTAAGAGTATCTTCCACTCTGTCAAAGACTGCCTTCTGTTTGGAAGGCACTTGTAAGCTGCCGCTACCTGAATTTCAACCGATTTCTTACATATCTCCCTTAAAAATTTGAAGTTTTTAAGCTCTTAAAAAATATATGTTATTTTTTAAGATAATATCTAGACGCGTTCCACGTCGAAACGCAAATTATATAAAATTCCCTCGATAGATTAAAATCGCAACGTATGCTCCGAAAATTACAATGGTAAAAAAACACTGAAACACGTTTGTTTCAGTGATTTTACAAGTTATAGTTGTGAAAAAATTCACAATGTTTCTTTAAATGATACTTAAGATACATTCCACGAGATTTTTGCTCTATTCTAAACGAGTCGTGTTTTATTAAACATTTTCGCAATTTTCGCTACGATTTTATCGCTTCAAATATTAGCGCGCTCCTCTAACATTCGTAATTTCATATCTTTCTATCTTCTTCTTTTTGAGCTCCGGTGCGGAGCCTTAATTTTTTTTCTTTATTTTAGGTCGTTAAACGCCCATGAAGCTTTAAGACAGATCCAATTTAATCTTGATGGAATAGAACACTACTCAGAGCAGAAGGTCGTTGTTATACCTATGCAAATATTGTACAAATAAAAATACAAAGGATGTAGCTTATAGTTAGACCCCATTTCTTCCAGCTATTGTTTATTCAAAGAAGAATATTATAATGTTTATACAAAATAAGAAAAATACAAAAAACTTAAGGTGTAATGACATTTGTTAAGACATTCAAACCAAACAATTTCATTTTATAAGAAAATTTAAAACTAAAAATGAAAAAAAAACAAACAAAAAAACAGTTGATTTAAGAGTATTCATTAAGAGTATAGTGACATTTCTTTAGAAGAAATGTTTTTAGTGACGATTTGAATATGTGTGTATCTTGAATTTGTTTAATGTTATGTGGAAGGTTGTTGTATACTTTAACGGCCATGTAATATTGCCTTTTTGGAATATTGTTTTGTTTGCTTTTGTATATCAATGGTGTGGAGATTAAACGATGGGCGTTTCGTTAAAGATTACATTTATTGTTTTAACCGAGTTCAAGATTACTGATCGTCCTATCTGGCCGAGATATGAGAGCGAGACTATCTAATACATACCTTAGTTTCTACCTTACTCTCTCAGTATTCGGGAAGTCATATTAAGAACTTTACAATCCCATAGTTGTATTATTTGTTAAATGACTTGATCTCAATAGCCGTCATTCCTCTTCCCACTCCCTCGTTATTCAACATGAATTCGGATGAGTCGAATTAATCAAGACTTTATCAAGAACAAGTAAATTTATTGTTACGAGTAGGTACGTGCTTCAAAATGCGGTATCGAATACTAATATTAACTGAATTTACTGATTGGCTGATTAGGTACGTCCCACGAGGACATTTAAAGTGCAACTCCCAAGTATAACGCATTGATTATTTAGCGTTTTTAATTTTCTATATCATTTCGACCAGTACACTGTACACGTGCCACAATTGTAAAACTATTTTTATTTCTGACGACACCGCCTCTCATTTGAATAAAGTGGTGGGAAGTGTGAATGCATAAATATACACGAAGGGGGTGGTAAGAGCCTCTCTCCCCTCCCCCCCCCATTCAGACACAGGGGGTGGGATTTCAGACAACATAACCTTGTGAGAGCCAAACCTCGGTAAATAGTTACTGATTTTTTTTAGATTGATGTCAATATTACAACTGAAAACAATTTACAGAGAAAAAGCTTTTGACAAAAATGATTCTATTTTTTTTTCTTCTAAACAGTATCAGTAAGGTTAACACTGAAAGCATTACTAATAAACTTAATTTTGAACAAGCGATGAAAATTTTTTATTTGCGTGAATGGTTGTTTATCAGTTATGTAAATTTTAAAGGCTTTAACCGTCTTACTAATTGGATTCTATTGCGCCGGTTCAACCATGGTAAGGTAAAGCCGATTTTAAGCCTGGTTGAAGGCTGTTTGTAAGTGAAACTACTACTGAAATTGCTAATTTCGATTAATATTTTCGACGAATCCGTTTAAATTATTAATACCAAAAAATATGATTTTAATAAATTAGAGCTTTTTCCATCGTTTAGCTCGAGTAGAAATCTAAATAAAATAGTTAATAGGTAGGTATTTATATAAGTGTAAACTATTAAAAATGCATACGAGAAATAACAGTTTTATGGGTAAGATTATGTTATCTGAGAGAGTTTCCCTTCATTATCTTTTTTCTTTCTTATAAAATGAATCAAAAAGGAAATAAAATTAAAAAAAAAAAAACAAAGCGCTAAACAACCGTTTCTAGACTCCGTTTGCCTAGAGTTTCTTTATGTTTGATGTTTCTATATATGATGTGTAGTACAGTCCAAGCTGCCAAAATGAGGTACCTACTTGAGAAGAGTGGCGGGGGTTACGAAATGAGGAGCCTTGTTGATGCAGTGGGTCCCCGACCCGAATAGGATAAGGGGAAGAAGATGTGTGATGTGATGTGATAATGTATACTAATAATATACGAAATTTTGGGTTGGGTGTAGTTATGTTACACGTTTCAACCTACATTAAAAGTTGACGCTATTAAAATCTAGTAGTGGGATAATACTGCGATCGGCCCTACTGAGAATAGAGTTTCCCATGCTGAGCTGATACTCCTTATTGCCCTTCAGGTGATTCGGGAATCATTTGGATACCTACAGAGCCATGAGAGATCCTCAGGGTGGCCCCAAACTCGGGACCTTTTATGATAGCACCTGACAGTATTCAATGCTTTGGTAAAAGTCATTTTTTCGCTGGTCTGATCTTACGCTGCGCGTTATATTTACACCGCGGGGACAAAGCAGGTGCATAAACAAGGATACAATGGGTGGATGTCCTTTGAATACATTTAACCAATCCGGCAAATATTGCATAGTTTTTTCATATGATAAAAAGACGAAATTATGTGATAATCTATTAATGCTCCTTTCTTGTGGAAAATGAAAAAGCTTGCAAAGGCTTCAATTGATTCTAAGTGTTCATCGGCTACTTGGTGACATAAAGTAGATAAATTATGCCACCCACTCTTTTCTTGCCATATTTCAATGGTGCTTGTCGTGTGTTTGAAGTTTGTTCCTTTATAGTTCAATCATGTTTATTATAATGTAAAATGGAAATAAATATTTAGAAAAGGAAACATATTGATTTTTAACTGCCAAATAACGCTTAAATATGCCTGTATACGTTTTGTCCGAGAAGTCAACGAGTCATTTAAAAAAAAAAAAATTCAAGTTTATTTTGTAGAACTTCATTATATATATTTTTTCTTTTGTTATATTCAATAATATCATTATTTAATCTATAACAGTTTATTATAAACAAGTTCTGCTATGTACCTAATTACTATTACGCGTGACAGCTGTTTCGCCCTCTGAGGGTATTATCAAACTGTGGTTACAATGCCACTTAAAGTATCTCCAATCACTGCATTGTTTAAATTTGACTGAAGGTGGTTATATACTTAACTATGCTATAAAATAAACCCCCAACAAGTCGTATATGATGTCAAAAAGTCAAGCACTATTTTCATTGTTTTTTCTGCCACTGTAGGGGTTAGAGGGGTCTGCTCAGATAGCGAAAAACTTCCAATTGCATTTGCGGTTTTGTGGAGAATTAATTGTGAGAATTACGTGTTCTGAAGGATTTGATTATACCATTAAATGCAAATGAGTACATTTTCACACTACACAACTGAACAACAACATCATAACTTTGTTATTAACTATTTGAACTTTGAAAAATATACTGAACATGTATATTCAATATGTTCATCGTTTTTAATTTGTGAACAGAGGGTTAAACACTGTGACAAAATAGTAAAGGTAAAGGTTATGAATAGTCATCACTTTACAAAAATCTTCTCTGTTTGGATAAATGATTGAGTTGGCATCACGTTTGGGTGTTCAAGCATCATTTTCCGCTTGTTGTGATGGTAGTAGGAGATTTTCAAATATTATCAGGTTGTTCGTAGCCCAGGAATGTTTGTCTTTCTTTTTAGAAAAAAAAACTTTATTTTATCCATATTTCAATTTTGCGAAGAATTTTGTCTCAAATTTTCCGGTTCTTTTTAAATGTTATTTTTATTCCAAATTTGGTTCTTAAAAGGTCTCTGATTCTGAAATCGCTCAACCTAAAAGAAAATTGCATTTTTCGTACAAAATGTTTCAAGTCACTACCCAGAAAAAATTCAAAATGGTAGACGGCCTCCGTGGTCGAGGGTTGAAACTCTCGACTAGTAATACGAAGTTCGCGGGTTCAAATCCCGGTGTGCGCATGTAAAATTTTATTTGGTTTAATTGGGTTATTTAACAATTTAATAATTTTAACAAATATAAGGTATTTTTGCGGGACGTTCGAGAGTGGAAGATACCCTTAAGAAGTTATTGTACGCTCTGGTATAAGATTATCATTCAAAATTAGAACATTGCTTGAAATGGCTTTACCCGAGTTTGGTGATCAGATCTGAATAGCCTTCTTTACCTTCCTCTTTCCAATCTCCTTCCCCACCCCACTAAATTCAACCTCACCAACTAAAACTTTGCCGTAGACCGGCTCCAGGCGGTTGGGACTCTTGTGCGGTATTAACTTACAAAAGGACAGGTCAGTTTTTGTAGTTAAAGTTGTTGAAGGCTTAAATTTTTACAATTGATTCAGTTAGTGACTCCTAGCTTCTGGGGGCCTAGTCCCTATCTTTTACGTTTTACTAACAGCCTGTTAGCTTAACTTGGTGGTTTGAGCAAAGTTGTTTCAACTGGCTAAAAATGGTAGTCAGTAACTTTTCTGTTAAGGTTTAGTTTATTTTATCGTCGCGACCGACAGAAAAGAAACAGAAAAGTTACTGACTACCATTTTTAGCCAGTTGCGACAACTTTTCTCAAACCACCAAGTTAAGCTAACAGGCTGTTAGTAAAACGTAAAAGATAGGGACTAGGCCCCTGATTCTAAAAGCGAGTCATATTAGTGTATGTTTTACGGCAGGCGTGACCAACCTGAAGATTTTTTGGGGCCCAAAATGAAGTTTCAAATTTCTATGTGTAAGATTTTTGAATTCATTCATAAAAAAATAAATTGTTCTCGCAAATTTATCAAATTTAGATAATATTTTGTGAAATTAGAGTTTTCTTGTTATTAGACCTTGGACCCTCGATGGGGATTTTGATTCATGGCTTGAAAAGTGCCAGGCGCCTTACCGTACTAGGAATTTATTTTCGCAATCAATTCCAGCCAGCATTTTTTTTACATAAGCTCCAAACAGGAGGCCCTGAAGAAAAAAAAATCCTCTGGGTCTATATTATATTCGGGGATGCTGTGTGGAGGGTCTTATTGTGGAAAGGAAGGAGTGGAATTACTCGGAAGGAAAAAGGAAAAATTATGAGGGGTGGGTAGGAATCTGAGGTCAATGTGTCCAGGAGTGACGGACGTATGAATCCCTCCTACCGCGGTGCAAGGCGATTGGTAGAGAGAGTCCAGCTGGAGAGGTCAAAAGGTCTCCCTCAACCAGTCACTCCCGATCCGGCCCGCCCCGCAGTAGGTTGGCAAACGCATCCGTCGCCAGGACCTAGACAAACTTCACCCCATGAATCCGGGCACCTCTGCTAAGTCACCAAACGCAGCATTCTGCTTGGGATGACCTATGGCAGGGGCGTTGGTCATTCTGATTCCCGGGGCGGCGGTACCCATGCCTGCCTCCCATTTTATATTTTTTCGGCACATTTCTCGGACGGTCGAATGCAACTGACCTGATTTTAATAAGTGAAGGGTGAGTGCAAAGGACACACATAGGCTCGTGTATAGTCAGTTTACGCCTTCCAGCATTGAAGGTCGCGGTTTCACAATAATAACGTTTTTGGATGCACCCCTCCCCCCCACCGAGTAGCCCAACTAGCTCAATAATGTTTTTTGCCCCACCAAAATGATTTGGGTTGGGCACCCCTGCTTTACGGGTACCGCAACGTTACGTCATTTTTATCATTCACTTCAAATCTATATCACTCCCCCCATCCCTTACAAGCGTTGTAGATATACTGTCAGGGTGAAAGTCGAGCTTTTATACCTTATCGCGTGTGAGTACGTAAAAGGTAAATGGCAATGGGTAAAGGGTGGAGAGTAAACCTACAGTGTGTAAGGCTATAAGGCCTTGATTGGAGTCCCGAGCTTTAGGCTTTAGTGCCAGGCTTTGAGGTATGCAAGTTACATTGACTAACTTAAAGCTTTGAGCTTGGTAGCGTAATACTCGGAGTTTTGCGATTTGGATTGGTACGTTTAATAGGCCTTAAAAATAAGTACTCATCAGTTTTAAGAGACGTTGATACAGACAGATGAAATTAAAAGAATCTTAAACACACGTGGCTTATCAATAGATGGAAGGGGACAAATACCGGTAAACATTTTATAAAAAGCATCGGATTAGTCGAAGTCGGTTGTGAACGGTTGTAAAATTTATTTATTAATTAGAATGTCTCTCTTTTGAAGTAACTTTTCAAAGGTATTCCTATAAATGTAATATATCATTAATATCATTGTAAAAGAAGGTAATACTAACAAATCTATATGAAATATTACAAAGAATAAGGCGCAGAAAAATATTAAAACTGACGGTCGCAACGGGGACTCGAACCCTGGATCTCTCGTCTTACCGAAATAAGGGCTTTGACCAATTCGTCCACTGAAATCTCTTCTCAGATAATCTCGTATTTCAAATTCAAAATTAAAAATATTATCTTCTTTTTCAAACTCCGCAAATACACTTTGTGGCACCATTGTTGATTTAATGAAAACAAATAACTTTGTAAAAACCACTATACTATTAACATTATCGACATGTTTCAAAAACAATGTTTCCTTCGTCAGGATAAGAGATTAATATGGTGGTGTTATAGTGGTGTTGACAAAGTTATTTGTTTTTATTAAATATTTATCTTCCCCTAAATTTTTCCCACATTTTTTGCAGCTACCTTTTTAAATGATAACAAATGTTCGAAGAATTGGTTTGTAACCTTGATAGTGTCTCGGATAAACATATCCGATTTTGAAGAAGAAGATAACACTAATAATCTAAATCTAAACCTTCAAAAGTGATAAAAAGAGAAATGTTTTTATAAATAAAATTTTATTCGATTTTATTTGTAGAATAACTCTCTTTTATAGTACTTTTTTAAGGTTATTCCCATCAATATAATATATCTTTAATAGTGGCCGAAATGATTAAGGCGCTTGTCCCGATAAGACAAGAAATCATTGGTTCGAGTCCCAGTTCCGACCGTTAGCTTGTTATTTTTCTGGATCTAGTTCTTTGTCAAATTTTTGTTTATATTTATTAGTACTATCTTCCTCTTCAAGGATGTAAAATTGTTTGGGGAGACTCCGCCCGGAACTGTTTTAAGTTTATATGCCTTCAACATGATACACAAAATGTATATTTTTAAAAGCCTTGACTAGATTTGAGTAGCCTGGCTTCACCCGGCACCACCCTGTTTCTCTTCCCGTTTCCGTTCGTTTCTCATATTATGGCAAAATGCCAAATCCTGCTCGAAACCCATGTAAATAGAAGAAAATTCATTCCATTCAATTGTTTGCCTTTTTACACAAATTGAAAAACGTGCTTTGTCAGTATTTACATATATGCCTTTATCATAAAGTTTACGAAGAGAAGTTAGATTACATTTCAACCCGCGCTTTCACGGATGAAGAAAGGAAATTTTGGTGATATACATATGTGAAATTAGTTCTACTTTACTTAAGTAATTTACAAAACTGAAATTGTGCGTTGATGAATAACTTCCGTCATATTTCTTAATTATGAGTAAGAGTGTCATTGGCCAAGAAACCGATAGAAGCAATAAGTAATCAACTAAACCTATTTAACTATTGTTTCGCCAACTCAGTCACCTGTACTAATTAAAATGAATTAATTATTTATAAGCAATAATTATTAGCCTGAAACACTCATCAACATTGAAAAAATCTCCCGAGAAAAGGTAAATGCCGCCGACGGGACTTGAACCCGCGTCCTTCTGATATCCGGTCAACTGCTCTACCAACTGAGCTACGTCGGCTTATCTCCCACCCGCCAAATAATTAAATATATACTAGTTTTTCAATCAACAATTACTGCTTATTACATTTTTCACCTGAAAACAACCAACTTTATTTTTTGTGAGAAAGGCGTTATAAGTGCTAACTCTCCCACTAGATGGCGTCGAGACAAATTATGTCTACATTTTTTGGTGAAATACTTTAACTTGTCAAATATTAATTATTATTTTTAATTGGTAAACTAATGTTTAAGACAAGATTTTTTATGCATAGCAAAAAGGGTAACAATTATTTATAAGCAATAATTATTATAATAATTATTGCATAAAAATCTTGTCTTAAACATTAGTTTACCAATTAAAAATAATAATTAAAATGAATTAGTTAAAGTGATGAAGCAACGTTGATGGTTATGACAGTTAAATTATGTTTTTAGTGTGGCGGTGGCCGCGTGGAGATAATTTAACACGATAATTCTTTGAAGTAAACTTTTTCCATTTATTTGGCGTTACTGTGACTGAAATTATACATATATGATACAGATTTGTGTTTGAGACGATGTACGAACGTGGTTGGAGCAAGGAGTGTGTGCGATGACTGAGTTCATCCTCTCTGCCCAACTCTGCGGTGAAAATCGGATGGTATTATGGTCTGTTGGGATAACTGAACTAGTAGATATGGACTTGTATGTATATGAGACGATGTATGAAAGTGATTGAAGTAAGGAGTGTGCAGTAAATGACAAAAATGTTTCAACATCTACCATTTCTGTACTACATGTGATCCCGCAATTAGTTTCTTAACTTTTGGGAATATAATGCAAGCTATGTTTTGCACGTACGCGTTTTTATTAATATAAAAATAAATATATATCAAAGTAAATGCACAATCAGAAGCTACTCTAAAACTAGTCGTCACCGTTACTGAAAGAGAAAAGGCTATCTAGATAATTTAACACAGTAAAACCGCGTTGGCAACTGAAACAGTATAGGGTTCGAAGATGATTTTGCACAACAAAACCTATCCCATTTCAGCCGCCCCGATGGAACCGGTATAGGTTTTGTAAATACGCTTCCCGGGTTCATGGGGCCGGACTCTCTCAACCTCACCGCCTCTAACCGCCTTTAAACGCAGAGTGAAAATGGATTCATACCTGACACCAGATTCCTACCAACTCCTCATACCCTTTTCCATCCCATATCTTCCTCTTCATTCTTTCCTAAAAGACCATCCATACAGCATCCCTAAAGACAACACAGACCCTGAGGGAAATTATGTTACTTAGAGCCTCCTGTGTAGAGATAATGTAAAAAATATTTTCGTTTAAAAAATATAGATTTATTGGAAATCATTTTAACTTACAAGCTCATTAAGATCTACTTTTTTGAGTGAGCAATTCAGGCCTCTTCAAAGCCTTTTTAAACTTCAGTCCCTTCCATAACTCGCCTTAAAATATATCTATCCATAGTTCCTATGAAATAGCTTTATCGGTTCGTAATAAGATTATATCAGTTGGCTTATCTACAAACAAAAATAAGATAAATTTTCACGTTGAGCATATAAAATTATCACGCAAACTATTTTGTTTACTAACAAGCCACCACCCTCCTATCTGTCACAATACACCTAGTAATGATGCTTCCTCCATGCCATTTTACATCTGTCCATTGATATATAAATAGTTAGAAACCCCTGGACTCATCTAGAGTTTTATTATAAAATCTTAAACATAACCATTTTTAGCTCCCAGAATATGTATACATACCTACAAGTCTACAGTTGAGAGGGAATAATCAGACAAAACCGGAAAAATGTCATTTTTAAATCAAATTTCAAGCAACAAATCAAAACCTCCATCGAGAGTCCATGGTCAAGTAAAAAGTAATTTCTAATTTCACTAAATAATATAATGTGAATATGATAAATTTACGAGGACGATTTTTTTGTTCGAATATCAAAATCAAAAACATGGAAAGCTGAAAACTTCATTTTGGCCGCAGGTTGGCCATGCCTGCACTAAATTCTAAATCATACTTCAAAAATTGGAAGTTGTTTTAAAAAAAGTTGCTTGATAAGAATATTATATAAAATCTTTTAATATCCCAGTTTGTAAAACTTCCTACGGACAAATAAGTTTTAAATACAATGTCATCAAGTTATTCAATTCATTAGAAACACACAAAACAAAAGTAGGTATCTTCAAAAGCAAGATCATTGAATCACGAAACATAAAATTTGATCATGTTGTATAATGTGAGTATGTGTATAATATAAATATGTATCGCATGTACATATTTACATGTACTTCATGTATACATTTTCTTATGCATACCTATTGCTAATAACATGCCTTTTTTCGTTTGATGTAAATACAATTGGTTCATAATACCTTTCAATCTTTTATGTTTAAATTCGTTTAAGTTTAAAACAAAAACGTAAATTGTTATCTGCTTGTCATTTTTATGTAAAATAAACCTAGTTTAACAACCGCTCCCTTAAAATGCCGTCTCCACCTAGTGAGATCGGCAATACGTCAGCACCGGTAATAAATGTTAACAAAAAATATATACATTTTAATTTGGGGAAACGTGGAAAACATTTCACATACTTTGAAGAAATTAAAGTTTTCTGTGAACGTCTAATTATGAAATATGAATCATCTGTTTTTCCTGAAAGATTGCCGGAAGACGGGGCCCTGGAAGAAGGAGAACCTCATGGCTGAAAAACCTGAGACAGTGGTTTGGCCAGTCTACCGTAGAGCTATTCCGGGCCGCAGTAAACAAAGCATAGCCAACATGATAACCAACGTCCGTTGAAAGGACAGGGCACAAGAAGAAGTCATTTTTCTTATTAGACATCGTGATAAGAATGCGTAACAGGATGTAATTAGTTTTTAAAGTAAGGACTGAATAGCATCTTACATAACGTAGGGTTCACCCAGTGTTAGCTTTATCAATGTTTTAAACACATAATGGCCAAGTAATGAACCGGCTGGTGCCATGAATGGAATGCCAAATAATCTATTAGAAGTTGTTGCTGGGTTAACATCAGCAACATGTTTACTTTGCATTCAATTGAGAGGTGTGTTACAATGTAAGTATTTTCAGTCTGATATGAAACCGATTTACAACGTGCAATTATTGTATACTTTCTTGACTAAAACTGACGAAAGATAACGCAAATATGTAAATTGTATATATATAATAGGTTAAATAGGTAAATTGAATTATGCAAATGTAATAATAAATTGACCGTTTTATGAAAAAACATTTTCTTGCAAATAATTATTTTTTTCTTAAAATTTAGTGTATTCACATTTTTACCATATAAATTTGTGTAACTATATTTGGGTGGTGTGTATTCACATTTTTCTATATAAATTTGTGTAACTATATTTGGGTGGTGTGGCATTGCACAAAGAACATTATTTATCAATAAAACACTAGACTACACCATTTGTCTGCTGATTGTGTTGTGTAAGGGTACAATACACAACGCACATTAAATAAAAACAATTATACTTTAATGAAAAAATTAAATTGAACGTTGGTTCGAATTTCACATTCTACACAACTAACTTTTAACATTCGCGCAAATGCTTCCAGTCCATTTTTATTTATCCTTTCGCAATAATATGTAGGTAGGTACCGTACCTACTGTTTTACCTTGCTTGAACTATTATATGCAGTATAGAGCACTTGTTAGCACTAGGGTGGGTCACGACTGTACGGGAAAAAAATAATGCTTGTTTTGATTTGTCTAATAGTGATAAAAGGATGTTAAATAGAGATATAAAATCACATAATCTTTTAATAATATTTGGATATCATCTTCTTCCTCCGGATTGACTTTGAAATTTCACATAATAGAAGAAAAACCCACCCTTGTTAAATCTTAAAAAATATTAGATAAACCATTAAAAGTGAACTATTTTTAGTAAAACACGAAACAGAGGGAATATTTTGATTATTATTAACAAAATATACGATTAAAATTTAAATTATCTCAAGGTAGTGTGTATTCAAATATCAGCAATTTCCTTCTTACTCTCAAATTTCGGCATTATTTTGCGAGACTCAATATCGGGACTTTCTGTAAATGATTTCGTATAAATGTACTATATTTTCTATGGAAGATTACAAAAAAATATGGTTTAAAGGATTCATAGTAACTTTTATATACACTAGAAATAACCCCTTACAATGAAAATTTTTAAAACTTTGAAGTGAATCCGGAGGAAGAAGATGGTATCAGAAATTTGAAAAATTTTAAAAACGTCGTTCTGAACCCTTTTGGCATTATTTTAGCGCTCTTAGAATTTAAAAAAAATATATTTTTTAAATGACCCACTTTAATATTATACATAGTGTCAAAAAGGATGCGACTTTCGGTATATAACGCCAAAAATAACGTCTGACGGCCTCCGTGGTCAAGGGGTAAGGCTCTGGACTAGCAATCCGGAGGTAGCTTGTTCAAATCCCGGCGTGCGCAAATAAAATCTATTTGATTTTGATTTTATCATAATGTAGAATGTATTATTCTCAGTATTGCGCTGGTGAAAGATCATAATTCAGAATTGAAAAGTTTTTTAAAATTGTTTTGTTTTAAAAAGTTTTTTTAAAATTGGTGACCAGATCTGAATATCCAGTTACTTTCCCACCTTTCTCTCTCCTCCGAATCTTCTCATCTAATTCCTCTCCCTACTATTTTCAACCTCACAACATATCCCTCCTACCCCCAGACGGTTATAATTTTCTCCATGAGCTATGTAGCTTTAAAATATTCACTTATCTGTTAAAATTATGTAGGTACTATACTATTATGAATGTGATGTATTTTTTTTATTAATGCCTTAGGCTTAGGCGAAACCGGGTAACAAATAAGATAATAATACATGATATAAGATTTTTTATGTTCAACTCTTCGTATTAATACACGCCATATTACAAAACCCGCCGGGACATAAAAGAGTTGATAATTCTCGAATCACAAGGGTATTATTTTATTTTCTATCTTTCTGATTACGCGGATCGTGTACGTGGTCGTTTTTTAAATTCACCTTGCCCGTTCCAACGATATTAATAGTAGTTCTGTCAGAAGTATGCGCCGATCTCGTGTTGTGGTATTTGATTAGTTGCATTGGAGAGTTGGCTACGCAGGGGGGGGTTGGGTGGCTGCAAGGTGGTGGTTTGTTGCAGGGGGGAGGGGGTGTACGTGCACAGCCTCCGAAGTGACACGTAAACAGGTTGGTTTAGTGGGTGGTGAAGTGGGGTTTTAGAGCAGTGAATGATGTTGTGAAAGTGTTTTTCCGTTGGATTCTTCTTCCCGTACAGAAGGGCTCCTTAGATTTTGAAGGCGAGCTTTTGATATACGCTGTCACAGTGATATAAGACTCGGTTTAAACATTACCATACAAGTATGGCGGAAGCTTTATTTGCAAGAAATATGTTACAAAACAAATTTTATATTATTTATCTACACAATATGGAGTCTAGCCAAAATTGACCAGACATCAAAATGGCAAACATAAAGAGTACAACGGAAAGAGATGTCACCAGCATGGTACCCGGCATTTCCTTTCGAGATAGAAAGACGAATTAGAATAAACGAGATAGAAATTAGAATTAGACGCTATTGAATTAAGTTTTGGATGAATGTGTCAAGAATTAATAAAACTTAGGACAAAAGAACTCTACGTTCAAAGATGGCAGAAAACTCGTACAGAAGAAAAGAGTGATGTTTTCTTTCCTCGATAAACTGAGTGACTTTGACCTGGCAATGAATGTACTTTGCTTAAATTTTTTATTTATTTACGATTGTTTGTTTCCTAAGCGAAATAAAAAAAATAAAAACACATAAAATAAATTATAAATATTTAGGAATCAAGTGTAAGTATCTGAGCGCTTTACAGAAAAAAAGATAAAAATTATTTTATAATGTTCGGACGCCCCGGTTTAGAGGCTCTCATAGATTATGATGTTTGTGGCTAGTAATGTCCTTCCGAGGTTTGAGGGGTTAATATTTAAAGCATTACTAGCAAAAGTATTTGTTTTTGTAAAATATTTAAACTACTGCCATTTATGAATGAGCATGTGATGAATCATTTTATGTTTATCCATTTGTAAAAAAAAATTATAATTCCTCTTCTTTGATTTTTTAAAGTCCGGTTTATATTTGTTTTTTAAATCATTTTCATTTTCCGATTTCTGTATTGCGTTTTCTTTATTGGTGGAAATTAATTATACAGCTTAGTGGATAAATATTTATAGTAAATTTATGTTTAAAAGTTTTAAATTGGCTATAGTATTCTTAATTTCATTCTGGTCAGCTACTGTGTTGCAAATGTGTGTTTGTGTTGGATTTAATTTTTTTTTATAAAACTTAATTAAACATTCTTAGCAGATATATTTTGAATGTTTGGGACTGCAAAATACTTGGATATTTATTTCGATGGCATCCTTAAGGGAGATTTTAAGATGGTCTTTATAATACTCATTAGGTTTTAGATTTAGATAGTTGTTTGAGATCGCAGATCCTTATCCTGTATTCCGTGTGGAATAATTGTGAATGAGTGGGTTGTGTGCATCCGTTTCTGTTTAAAAACATTATGATTAGCATCTAGATGAGGACACCATTGGGAAGTGGGGGGGGGGGGGTGGGAACGGCCCAGTTGCCACGTTTCCAATCTGCAGGCTGTAGGGGTGGGTGGGAAGGGTGGTATAGAACCTACCCCGGCTGGGCGGCGATAGTGGTGACGATTGTCTCACCGCCCGCGCTAATTCACTTGCATGAGACGCACTGCGGCCTGACTGCATAATATCCACTTCAATCAGCGGTGAATCGAGGAACCGATGGACAAACCCGGAAACAGATGGGAAATAATAGATCGGATTTTATAGGTTTGTTTATTTTATTTATTTATTAGACGCCCGTAGGGCTGTTACAAATACAATTAAAGTAGAAAATTTTCGTAATGCAGATCTAATCTAATCTATATTTATGTATGTATAATAAAATTGGGGAAAATATTTACCCTCACGGCCTATGTCTTCTTTGAAGAAGCTCTGTCGAGGGTCTTTTTGAGGAGAAGAATGAGTTAAGAGAATGCTGTGGGAGGGAGGAAATACAGAGGCCGGCAAATCATTCCACAGCCGAGCTGTCGAACTAAGAACGAGTCGTAGAAACGACCCGTTCTCATGTGACAATTTTCAATGGTGTATAATATATATGTGTTGGGCGCGTGCTCGTTTTTTTATGGTTTCCGGTCTATGACCGTTGACAATCAAGGATCAAGTTTCTCGGAACATCTTCCATTGTAATACCTACCGGTTCAACAGGAGCAGCATACATACCTGATTTTTCTGCTCTGAAGAGTGCAATCCGCTTGTTAAAACCTCGCATTACTAATTTTAACTGATTTATAACATAATTCCCTTAACCGCTTTATGTTTTAAGGTCTTAAATAAAAAAAATATACGTTAATTCTTAAGATAATATCTGTACATTTGCCGAGGCGAAACGGTAATTATGTGAAATTCCCTCGATAGAAAAAATCGCAAAGTATGCTCCGAAAATTGTTAAAGACTCATTTTGTTCTGTTATATAACATGTTAAGGCTCCGTTCCCGGCCCCAAAAAGATGAAGATGGAGAGATATGAAATAACGAATGTTAGAAGAGCGCGCTAACATTTACAACGATAAAATCGATGCAAAAATCATAAAAATCTTTAATAAAACACGACTTGTTTAAAGTAGAGCAAAAATCTCGCGATGTCTTAAACAGCATTTAAAGAAACGCTGTTAATTTTTTCATATAATATAACTTGTAAAATAACTGAAACAAACGTGATTATAATAATTTTTGGAGCATACTTTGCGATTTTTTTCTATCGAGGGAATTTTATATAATTTGCGTTTGGGCGCGACTAATATCTAGATGTCTAGATATATTCTTCAAGAATAACATATATTTTTTTAAGAGCTTGGAGAGGTTTGCAAGAAATCGGTAGAAATTCGAATACCGGCCTCTTAAAGATAAAAAATAATCTGTCATCTAACAAGCCTTCGTTTCCATAGAAAACGACGAGAAAACGATTCCATGAAGGTTGGACACCTCCCTGGAAATGTAAAGCAGTGGGAAAAGAGATCATACTTCACAGCGCCTATGCAATTTGAGTTGGATTTATCAGAAATGAAGTTGCAGTCCTAATGTTGAAAACATATAATTCGCATGCTTTATTTTGCTGTATGGAAAGTCAATTCGTATTTTTCAAAGGTGACGAGCCGCACAACGCACGTGAGCCGCCCCAATTTTTGCTGTGCGTTCGATGTATTTTTCTTTAACCTCGAAATAGTTAATTGTGATTTTTTTGGGTTATTTTGCCGTATTGCGGTTCCTCCTTCTTTTGCCAACGTTTCGGACAGCATTTAAATGTTCATAATCAGGTCGGTTTTTTTTATTTTATATTAATACCGCACAAGAGTCCCAACTGCTCCCGTCTGCAGACAGTGAGAATATGGCATCAGATATGTTGTGAGGTTGAAGGTAGTGGGGAGGGAATGCGATAGGGAAGAGGATGGTGGGGAAGTACCTGACTATTCAGATCTGGTCACCAAACACGGCTAATGCCATTTCAAGCGACGTTTCAATTCTGAATGGTGGTCTTACACCAGGGCGATACTGAGAGTATCTTCCACTCTGGAATTGTGTCTGATGATGTACACTGTAATGCTGTCCGAAAGGATGGCTAAAGAAGGAGGCAGTGCAACATGGCATGCTAACCCAAAAGTAAATCACGATAATCGGAATATTTTATTTTCGCACTCATTTTAATTTTATTTTTTTGCGTTATAAACAGTCTTTACACGTTCGCGTTTGACGGTATTTGGAATTTTTATATCACTGACCAATAAAACGACGATTTTTTTTACTAAATAATGATTTATTCGTCGGCTCCTAATGATCGTAAAAATTCAGTTCAAACGCCATTCATAGTTTGTAAAGAAAACTTTTATTGAAGTCTTGTTTGGTTGAAGATCTTCTGTAAGTAACCAAAGTCTGAATACAAAAATTTGTTTTCGGTTTTATTTATTCTCCCTCACTTAACTTCATGGCGACAACGTAAATAAAAGAATTGCCGGGTTATCTTGTTACGTTGCTTATGTCGTGATGGAGGACTAAGCCAAGCGAGGAATTGAACTCACGACCCCTGGGTTGGAAATGGCAACCAGATATGTTTTTTTTTAATGTGAATTCGAATGATGATGCGAATTCAGCCACTGACCGGTCAAATTGATGGATTATATTATTAATACAATGAACAAAGACGTGAATTGATCACCCTAATTTAACAAATAATAATCATGAAGTTTCTTTCCATAAATTGATGCTTTTATAATTACCGTGACGATTCACGGTTACGGTACAGTGACGGCAAAAAAAGGAAATAAGTATACGTTCCTTATCGTTATAATGCAGCAGCTCTTTCAAAAGATGAGATACACGATATACGTAGGTCTGTTTCCTCCAAAGGAAAAAAGTCATCATTTTCTGTGACCGTGAAGTCTTCGTAGACCCCCTACCAATACTACTTGCCGTGACGATAATTTTGAAAGTGTGGAATATAGTTACAAGGATGATGTTGAAGTGTGAGTGAATTCAAAAAAAGTCAAATGTCAATTTGCTTTTGTTCTTAAAAATATAATGCTGCCGCTCTTTCCGACACACTAAATAACACACTATGAAAAATTATTACACTTAGACATTTTCCACAACTCCTTGTAAACATACAATACTAATATACTAAATTTGTTGGCGTGATATAATTTATTTTAAAACTTCTTATTTTCACTTATATTTTAATTAAACTAATTACTATTTGTGAGCATGTAATTCTTGTTCTAAAAATATATCTCTTTTATCTTCATTTACAATCTTCCTTTATATTATTCTTCTCATTCATTCATTAGTTAAATTTTAAGAACTGTTCAAATCCCAGGCGAATAATAATCCCAGATATTCTACGGACTTACGTAATAGGTACTATATCATGTAATAACTTCATTTAATATTTCTTATAACTTGTAAACTTATGTACTGTTTATATCCTAATAAACAAATAAACAAACGACAGTCGAAAATGAGACAAACGGTGAACGTATGTCTGCACCTCCCCCCCCCCAAAGTAAACATACAATTATTATCTTACATCTTCCTCACAGCGATAAGAAAAGTATGTCTATTGCCTTTTTTTGCCGGCATGGTACCGTAACCGTGAATCGCCACTATAATTATAAAAGCGCACATTGGCTTTGTTATTTTTTTCTACGACCGTCGAAATCAAAAATAAAATTCTAACAAATTTCGAAATTTTCACATAATTAAAATTATTAAAACGATCAACTCGAGATCCTCAACGGAAAATTCACCAATGCTCTGAATTTATGGAATTTCATCAGCTTTTAGGTATACCATATCAGCTTCAGGCAACTGCACAATAGGTTTCATGCAGGACTAGGTGTAATGATTTTACGATAAACATACACGTTACAAATGATGTACAATAACGGTAACATGCTTCAGCGAATGGTAAACTATTTTAAATCCATTTCAATGTGAATAACGTAAATAAGATTTCGTTTAAAAAAAATATTGCTTTCGTTAACAGAGCCATGCAAAATATTAAAGTTCAATAAGAAATTGTAATAAATTATGTACGAGTAACGAGTAAGTATTATAAATTCACTGATGCGAAAGTGAAGTATAAAGTACAATTTGTAAAACTCCCCTCGAGGAAATACAGCACCGATCCTATCAAGAAAATTCTGGTTTGCATATACTCTTCTTGGGGTGAATTTAGTTCCTCTAAATATACAAGGTGTTCATTCAGTTCCCAATAAATGTTGCAAATACAATATTATTTTGAACTCAGATCTTAGAATAAAAACAAGAATAGAGGATCAGCGAGAAGTGCATAGATGTCCCAATTTTGTGGAAATATGATGTATAATAAAACAACATAACTTTCACAATTTCGCCAATGATGGAAGTATTATAACATGATTATTTTTAAAATGAATAGAACGCAGTTTATTACTTTAAAACTTTATGGATAAAAGCTAAAGCATCGGAAAATAACAAGTTAAGAGCGTTTAACTAGCCAGCGGCCGAAAATCCACATTTCGTCGAAAGATGTTCTTGCGATCGTACAGGGCGGTTCCAATGAGAAATATTAATAACTGTCCGTACCAGCTTTTTAAAATTATAAATCAATATCATTTTATTTCATTCCAAATTTGTTTTAATTATACCTACATCCATAAATGCTGAAATACGTGATGATAAAACTATTAAAATTGTGTACTTTTTGTAATTATTTTTTGACCATAAATATTTATCATTTTTCAAAAATGTCTGAGTAAAATAAGAATGTAAAAAAATATGAAATATTTCAGTCTGTAAGTGCGCAAATAAATACACAAACGGACCAATTTTCGTCGAGAAACACATGTACGTATATATTTCTTTATGATTTTATTTAAACTATCATTAAAATTCTGTAACATACGTTTACCAGATAATGTATCGATTTATTTTACTGCATGATAATATGATTTGAAATGGGTGTTGTTTAATACAAAATCTTTTTTGAAAATTTAACAAATCTGCCGACGATCTATGCCATCTATGGAATAACCTTATTATACTAAAAATAAACATTTTTTCTCAAAATTTAAAACATACGTTTACTAGATGAAAGAACGATCTTTCGAAATCAATCTATATTTTTTTGTGGAAAAGAGTCAATACGTCTAAACACTTATTTAAAAATGGTATATTTCTGGTTTTCCCTGGTTATACGCTGTTAATTTATTGTTATTGTTCTAGATATTATCATTATCAACCACTTTTGCAGATAGCATATATTATTTTATTACTTTAGTAGTATGCTGTGAGAAATAGGGAAAATCCTGTAAGTTAATATAATTACTTCACGTTTCGTTCTAATTTTATACAAATAACTACCTGAGGTCCCCGGCGATGCCCGGATTTATACAGAGTTTTCGAAATCAAATTTAGACAGTGACCTTCCTCTTGTTTTGAAGGTAATATGTGCAAAATTTCAGCATAAAACTGTACATTTGCTTGCCAGCCCGCTCGTCCACCACATACAGACATGCTCCTTTATACAATATTATATATTTCAAACAATTTACATAAAACCTTGACAAATTATATACCTAAACCTTCTTCATAAATCACTCTATCTGTTGGTGAAAACCGCAAGAAAATCCGTTTAGTAGTTTTGAGTTTATCGCGAACGGACTTCCCGCATCCTTGTGTGCGTGGATTGCCGACTTTTTGAGGGGGAGGTCGATTCAGGCGGTTGCTGACGGTTTCACTTCTTCCTCGCATTCGATAAATGCTGGCGTCCCACAGGGATCGGTTCTGTCTCCGACTTTGTTTCTGTTGCACATCAACGACCTCTTGTCATGTGCACCGATTCATTGTTACGCGGATGACAGTACAGTCCATGATAGCTTTTTGTTTGACAAGCCTCCAAAGATCACACAAACCCCAATAGCTCGGAGGGCTTTGAAGCAGAGAATGGACGGTTACCTCGAGAGTGTTTTCTCTTTGGGTAAGAATAACCTCGTCGAATTTAATGTTTCAAAGACCCAATCATGTTTGATAACGTCTAAAAGGGATCGAAATGATAATCTAGTCTTCTTCAACTGAAGCATTCTTCCGAACAGGACCTCCATTGATATGCTTGGTGTAACTCTAAGTGACCAGCTCAGGTATGGGGGCTCCATCGAAACCAGAGTTAAATTAGCCTCTCAGAAACTGGGCGTACTGTACAGGGCCCGCAGATACTTTAATAGTACACAACTGCTAACCCTGTACAAATCGCAAGTGCGCCCCACGGTTGAATTTGGCAGCCACCTCTGGTCTGGAGTTCCAAAATACCTTAAAAAAAAAAACCCTTGTCACTGTGCAGAAACGGGCGGTCCGTTTGATAGATTCTCCCATCTTAACAGACGGATTGCAATCTTTAGAGCACAGGCGTCAGGTGGGAATGCTGTCCTTGTTCTACCGGTATTACAATGGAAAATGCTCCGAGGAACTAGCGTCGTTGATCCCCTCGGCACCGGTGCATGTCGGGAAACACGCCAAACACGCGCCCAACATTTGTACACGGTTGACATTAGTCACATGAGAACGGGTCGTTTTTACGACTCGTTCTTGAGTTCAACAGCTCGGATGTGGAATGATTTGCCGGCCTGTTCGATTCGACGGCTGGCTAAGTCCTCCATCACGAGTTAATCAACATTTTCCTCTTAGTGTGGTGGTAGTAGGAGATTTTCAAACATTTTTTTTATTATTCGTAACCCGAGAATGTTTGTCTTTCTTTTTAAAATAAAAGAAATAGAATAGAATATATGTATATTATATCCTTTTTAATAATGTTATATCATATTTATGCCATAATAGATATTATCCACTATTTCGCTAGTGCTAATACAGGGTGGCAGGACTGCATAAATCACCAGCATATCGGATGAGGGTTGTGCGCGCAGTCGTGAAATCAGCCAATGAAAGTTCCCGATGTAAAGCAGACGCCTGTCGCACCGGATACGCCGTGTAATCTACCCTGTATACGTTACACGGATGAATTTGCTCAAGTCGACAATCCGCTACAAAATAATAATACCTGCCTTACCGGCTACAAGGTAATAATACCTTCTCGCAAGATACGGTAAAATAATACTTAGCACGAAGTGCAAATGCTAGCTGCGAACTAACTTGCATAGCCATGATGTTTTTTTCCTTCCCGTCACAACATGTTGACTATGTCATTAATTTCCGGTACGCTTGCAATGTGTAACGTGCATAGACATATGAATATTAATAGACCAGAACAGAAAGATGAGGGGTAGAAACCAACTACAGCGGGACGAAGGGCAGGAAGACGGCTTTGGTGATATGTGATTCGTCAAAACTCAATCTGACAGTATATAGGCATCTCGCATTATAATATCACACTTTCGTTCTTAAAAGTAAACTCTGCTTTTGAATGAATATACCTTTTTACATAGGAGCGCGAATTGTTCGCCGCGTAATGAACACATTTGCGAAGTCCAAATATGCAAAGTAAGGTCGCCTATAAGGTCGTGTTCAATATTTTGTTGCTGTATTAAGTGAAGACACTTTTATAAATGTTTCATAATTTACTTACCACAGTAAACAGGGACGGGCACACGCCATGTATCTCGAGTGACAGTGTATGTTACAAAAATGATCATATTATGTGATCTGAATTGGCTTAAAATAGTGTAAAATAATGCTTGCCTATGGAATGTAATACGACAATTTTGTTTATTCTCTTTTTCACTTCTATTTTTACACGTTTTCAAAACACAAGCCACTATATTTACCGTTTTATTTCGTAAAATGCACCGATGAGTGCTCGACGCTGGCTTGCAGAAGAATGATGACGTCACATTTTTTAGATTAACGCAAAGCTATACACTATCCCAGCCGGTTCCAATGGAATGGTTCCAATGGGAGGGGGAAATAATACGCTTTTATCGCTTAGGGCAGGTCTACTAATATTCATATGTCTATGGTAACGTGCTATTAACCGTATAAACCACGCGACATTTAAAACATATTTTGACGTTCATGTAATTTTATAGCCCCCGACGCAAGGAGCGGTGTTATAAGTTTGACTTTCTGTGTGTCTGTGTGTGTCTGTCTGTGGCTCCTAAAGGAATGGCCCGATTATGATGCGTTTTTTTTGTTTCAAAGCTGACGTGATCGAGATGGTTTTTAGCACATTTCGTGAAAATTTGTTCAGGCGTTTCAAGGTTATCGGCTCGTTTTTGAGTCGGGGGTTGATAAAATTTTGAAATTTTTAATTATATAGGATATTAGCGAGTAGAGAGTTACCGGCATGCAAAACCACATAATATAGAAATTGTTTCTCTGTGTGTGTCCTTTCCCATTCGTCCCGTTTCCCTTCCGTCGTTCCTTCCCCTCTCATGTCACCGTCTCCCCCATGCGTTCCTCCACCGCCTTCCCACTCCCCTCTTGCTTTCACCTCCCTTCTCCCGCGTCCCATACGACTATATTCAGTCTCGGTACATTCAGCTTTCAAACTATAAAACTTTTTTTTAAATTTCTTTTTAATAACAAAAATAATGGACTTAATTACAAGCAACCTATTGCAATTTTTTATACAAATTTTCATTTTTTACACAAACATTTAGTTTTGTATATTATAAGAACAATCCATCAAATTTGGTAGGTACCTATTTAAAATACCTATAATTCTTGATTATTTTAATTAATTCTTGATTGTATTCGATTTTGGTTAGTAACATAGGTGAGTTACTTCGATTAAATTCATTAATTTAAAGAGTTTATTCTAAAATTGAATTTTGATTGAACTACGATGGTTTTCAAAATGTCATTCTCAAATTATGATATTTTTGACAGTTTCGTAAAAGTTTTTTGAAATTATTGAAAAAACTTTTCATATGTATTATCATCTGGTTGTAATAATCCAGAAACCTTCGCAAGGGTGGAAAAAAAGTATTTTGAAAGTTTCAAACATTTCCTACGCTTAATATGACAAAGCATAGACAACTCACATACGTAGAAGCAAGCATATTTTGATCTTTATATATATAGATATTGATTTTGTGTTATAAACTCTCTTACATGAAATCTATGGCAGAGCCTAGAACCTTGGCCTTAAGCCATGAGGTCGCGAGTTTAAAACAAGGCGAAATAAAATTGAAGCTTTTTTCAATTTGTTCTTAGACTTTCAAGTTGAAGCACATAAAAGCTGTTATTCATTCAAGGAATTATGGTGATCTAAAATGGAAAGAATCTTTGAATTCCTTCCGCGGCAGTAAAGAATATTATTCTAGATGCTTAAGAAAATTTTAGTCTAACTACGTCATCTAAAAATTCATGAAGTTATTCACTTAATCTTAACTTAGTTTGCTGATTCTATTATTTATGGTTATCAATATTGTAGAACTCTAATATAAAGTTTTAAAATATTTAATTACTTAATTTGTAATAGATTTGGAAATGTGGTTCCTTATCAGTGATAAAACGAAATTTATATAAATACTTTGCTGAAATGTACGAATTCACCACTAAGAACTTATTGAATTTATGCATTTTCTTTCCATACCTAGATACATTTTTTTAATTCATGCAAATTAAAAAATATATTTTTATTATTATTTCACCCGCAATGCCAGGTATGTTCCAGTGGTAGGGCGGGTGATGTTTACAGATTGATTAAGTTCAAAAACTTCCAATATATATTAATTAATTCCACTTCAAATATATATTATCAAACTGTTGGGTAATCTTGCGTAATAATAATTACACAACAGAACTTGTTTATAAAATATTTTTTTTTTTTTAAATTAAATAATTACGATTTTAAGTTCACAAACATAAAGCGTAGATACTATTTAATACGATTTTCGACTCAATAATCGATCACCTGTTGCATGTAATATCGAATATAATAATGCTTATAATGTAATATATTTTTTAAATTAATATATTAAGAAATTAAAATTAATTGGTAAAAGCCTGGAGGACAGGAATTATAGTCCCAATATTTAAAAAAGGGGACCAAAAACTGTGCTCCAACTATCGAGGAATAACACTTCTCAGTCAACCAGGAAATGTTTACGCTAGGATCCTGGAAAAAAGATGTCGAAGAGCGACAGAGAACAAGATTCAAGAAGAACAGTGCGGCTTCAGACAAGGTAGAGGCACTACGGATCAACTCTTTACACTACAAGTTACCATACAAAAATGCTGGGAATACGGTAAGCCATCATATGTTGGATTTATCGATCTAGAGAAAGCATATGACTTAGTACCGCGGCAACTACTGTGGGAGGTGCTTAAGGAATACGGAGTTGAAGGCAACTTGCTAAAAGGCATAGCATCTCTGTATGAAAATAGTAGCAGTAGGGTCCGCATAAACGGTCAGGTTTCGGAAGAATTTGAAGTGGAAATCGGCCTCAGACAAGGGTGCCCTATGTCGCCAATCCTCTTCACTATATTCATGGACCGAATCAGCCGAAAAAGCCAAACACCGGATGCAGCCCTAGTAGGCAGTACTAGAATCAGCTCCCTACTTTTTGCTGACGACATCGCGAGGTTAACGACATCACAGGAGGGACTACAAGAGTGGATTAACCGTTTCAACGAAGAGTGCACGGCGGCGGGAATGAAGATGAGTACCTCAAAAACGGAGGTGATGGTTATAGGAAGGGACCAAACTCAGTGCAACATACTCGCTAATGGGACTCAGTTGAAACAGGTGGACAGGTTCAAATACCTTGGGGTCGAGTTCTCCAGCGATGGTCGGCAAGACGGAGAAATTGATAGAAGAATATGTGCGGCAAGCAGTGTATTGCGTCCTCTCTACAGCTCAGTAATAAGAAAAGCCGAGCTTAGCACCAAGACAAAGATGGCAGTGTTTAAAACGGTTTACCGCCCAACGCTCACTTACGGCCACCAGACATGGATGCTAAATGAACGAACACGCTCCAGAGTCCAAGCTGCCGAAATGAGATACTTGAGAGGAGTGGCAGGAGTTACGAAATGGGATCATATAAGAAACTCGACGATCCGAGATGATCTAAACATTGAACCACTGTTACTCTTCATAGAAAAATCACAATTGAGGTGGCTTGGGCATGTACTAAGAATGCCTGATGACCGAATTCCGAGGAAAATACTGAGTGCGATTCCAGAGGGAAGACGTCCAGTGGGCCGCCCTAGACACAATTGGGCGAGGCAACTCCTGAAACTGTGTGAGGAGAGGATGGGTCTACCATGGACAGAGGCCGAACAATCAGCACAAGACAGGGACTTATGGAGGAGCCTTGTCGATGCAATGGGTCCCCGACCCGAATAGGACAAGGGGAAGAAGATGTATGTGTATGTATGTATGGTACATAGGGTATCGCCGCCCCGTGAACCATTTATTGGATAACAAAAACCTCTGTCATAGGTCACCACAAGTGGTTCACTATGTTTGATGACTTAGCAGGGGTGCCCGGGTTCATGAAGTGGGGTTTGTCTAGGTCTTGGCGGCGGATGCGTCGAGAGAGTCCTTTAAACTTCTCTCGGAACATCGCCATGCACCGCAGTGGGAGGATGGATTCATACATCCGTCACTCTTGGACACACTGACCCCCAGATTCCTACCCTTCCTTTCCTAAAAAGACCCTCCACATAGAATCCCCAAAGATGACACAGGCCCTGAGGGGAATTATTTTCCTCGGGGCCTCCTTTGTGGGGCTAATGTAAAAAAAAAATTTGGACAGGGCAATTTTTGTTTTTCTTTCCTTAAGGAGAAGAAAAACAAAAATTTCATTTTTTTAAATAAAACTAAAATGATATTTGTTTAAGAAATTTATGTAAGGGCCTTCCTTACTAGCGATCTCAATCGTTGTATGGAGTGTCATGAATTCTCAGATTAAAACGACAATCTAAGTTATTAATCGTCAAAATATCGATGATGTAGCCACGTTAAGCTATCATAAATACATTTTTCTATCGAGATATATGCTTTTATTAACAATTTATTTTCGTTAAATACTATATAATGAACATCTAAAAATTCTCCTACTCATTCGGCTCTAAGAGGTGGCCGTGAACGCACGCTTCCTACGGTCCGTCGTGTCAATCTTTTTTCAAAGTTCGAAATTCCGCGAAATTATTATGCTTCCATGCGACGTTTCAACAATATTACACTCTTTGCGTTGAGCGTAGGGACTATAATGGTGTGTCGCTTTTTTATGCTTCGTCTGTGAGTTTCCGTCGAAGCTGTGTAGTGTCAAATAGTAGATATTATTAAGAATTAATTTATTATTAACATTTTTTCGGGTTTCTAGGAAATAAACAATTTGATATTTTGAAAATATAAATGTATGGAAATGGCCACTAAAAAAAAGTCAATATCCATGCTCTAGAAAAGGAAAGTTCTTCGCTTCAACCGGTAGTGCGCCAGGGGAGATCTTTTGATTCGCATGACTAAGAATGGATTTAAGGGAGTTCACTTGCATCAAATGGCTATGATTTTAAGATATCTTACTATATACTGTATGTATATATATACAGTATTGGATTTTATTATATACATTTATATTTTATATACATATATTTTTTTATATTATTTTTTTAATTACATATATATCTCGTGTCTATATGTGTGTCTCGTGTGTATATAGGTGTTAGAAAAAATGATTTTAAGGCCGATTGTATATATCTCGTATATATATATGTATATATATATACATATATACAATCGGCCTTAAAATCATTTTTTTCTAACACCTATATCTCAGACACTATAGGGTCTACTGTGACTAATAATATATCAAATTGTAGTAAATTTAGTCTACTATAAAAACATAAAGAATGATATTTGGAGAAAATTTTGTTGTTTGGGGTCAAAGCGACAATAACAATTTTTGGCAAGATCCGGAGATCTGACGAGATTGAAAATTCAGATTTTTCATTAGTCCTTCATCATATAGAATATGTAAAGAAAATCAAAACCACCCCATTTGATGCAAGTGGAAATGTTTAATTTAACTGGACTATATAGTATAGAAAACTCATAAAGCAATTAGAATTAAAAAGATTGCAGAAAAATAATCAAAAAGTAATAAGTAAAAAAAAAAAGAAAAGGAAAAATCCTGCAGCTCGCTTCAGCAAAAGACCAGCATTATGGTCCCAATGCAGAAAAACCTGATATGGACCAAGCATCGTATGAGGCAGCTAAAGGTGATTTTTAGAAAGATTTTTCACCATAGCCAAAAATAGGCAAGCAATTGAAAGGGCGACAGTAGGTACTTCATGCATCTAGTGGAAAGTGGATCGAGATGCGCTGCAACATGATAACGGCATCATGGTTTGGAAAAGTGTGCAAACGGCGGCAAAATATCAGTTGCGCTCCATTAGTCAAAAATATACCTACTTTACCAGCAATCCTTATCAAATATTCCTTCAATTTGACACGGACAAAAACATTACCATAGAAAAGTGTGGTCTTTTCGTAGATGAATATCGTATCCGTATATGGGTGCGACCCCAGATGGAATTTTTTCTCAAGACACCGTGATTGAATTTAAATGTATTTTCACAGCACGCAGCATTCTCATATATAAAGCAGTAAAAACCCAAAAAATTACTTTTTGGAAACTTAAAAAAATATATTTAGAGATAGGGAAATATATTTATAGATAGGGAAGAGGAGGGTTGGAAAGTTCCTGGCCATTCAGATCTAGTCACTAAACATATCTACGCCGTTCTCAAGCAACTTTCAATTCTGAATTATGGTCTCTCACCAGGGCGATACTGAATGTATATTCCACTTTGGGACAAGGTACAGATTCATTAAATGTACCTATATACATTTTATTTTAATTCTACAATATGATTTACTCATATAAATTAAATTAAATTTGATTTTTCCTCGCCGGCTTTTGAACCCGTGACCTCAAATCAAACTAGACAATTTAATATTAACAGTGCCCCGCCGCACTGCGAAACCAGGCTGGTACAAAGGCCAAGCCTTTTGTCAATGTTTATAATTGTATTACTATGTGTAAATTTTTCATCTATGTATGTATCAAAAAAAATCCAAATAAAAAGTTACATTAAATGTTTTAAGTTACTGAGAACCTCCTCCATGAATCAAGCTACCGTTATATTGCATTACATTCTAAAACATATTTTAACATTATTTTTATAATCACAATATTTTTAATAATTAATAATTGGTTTTGCTCTGTGCGTGTCTTGATTTTGAATGGAATGCACCGGCCAGCTGCACGTGCAGCTAGTTCGATATTCGAATTCGAGCTGGAAACATTTAATACCGAGGGCCCTTAAATGTTTTCCTTCTTCCTTTCTTGGGGTGGCTGGCGTAATCGTACGTCTTTACAACATCTACGGACTGCAAACCTCCGAATTGTTTACATTATCGAATGATAGGTAGGTACCTAAGCAAGAACAATTACCGTTTTATTATAGGACGGATGAAACCGTCGCGTCGTGTCGTTCTCGCGATGAGAATTCAATCTTGGCAAATGAAGCGGAAACCGAACAATCTGCTTTACAAATAATAAGGGCGGGAATCTACTTGCGGCTTTCTTTATAGAGAAAATTATGCTATTACGCCAAACATTAGTTCTCAGAGAAAATAATCTAGTGATAATGAGATAACGCGTTTTACCACACGCGTTATCCCCCTTTTCAAATATTCAATTATATTTGTTTTAAAATTAAATTAATGCAATTCGCACCCGGGGAATAACAATGACACTACTCAAAAAGCTTTTTTTGAATATTTCGTTTGAGTGTATTAAATCAGTTTATTAACCAATAAAAAAACATTATTTTACAAAAGTTGAAAAGCAGTAGGTATATTAATATTTATTAGGTTTAATATTATAATAGTGGTACAATGATCATTGTGCCACTATTTTCGCTTCAATTTAAGTAAAACATTATAATTTTACGCGTCCTTGAGGTGATTTCTCGTAAAAACGGCGCTATATAAATTAGCCAAGTAAGTATTATTAGTGACATTTTCGCTTTTAAAGCCACTGTAATATTTTTAAGAATTAATACTGTTTTTTTTTCGAGGATATAAAAGATATCCAGGAACATTTCTGCATACTTAACCCAAAAATGCCATTTTTGGACTTGTGCCATTGTTATTCCTCGGGTGCGAACTTAAATTAATAATACTTCATTTCCCATAGGTGCCAATATCTTAGTTAGATTTTTTTGTTTCTTGATTTTCGATTGAGTTTCACTAACATTGTCTTCACTTAATCGAATATTATAATTTGGGGTTTTACTCATAAAATTAAAAGTAAAAATAAACTAATTAATCTATTAAATAAAAACAAATGACTTTGTATAAGCACCACTATATAATCAATATTATCAACATATTTCGAAACAAAGTTTTTTTCGTCAGGATAAGATTGGTAATAAAAATAACAAAAGACAAACCAGTAAAGACAAATTAATGATTATACCTTTTTTATCTAGGTAAGACTTCTAGAAATTTTAGTATTGGAGTTAAGGAACACCTAAGATGTTTAAATAATATTCATTGATTCGTAGTCTCCACGATTATATAGAAAAATGTTCCTTTTCGCATTTGTCAATGAAAGGGTTTCCTGAAATGAATCTTGTCAACGAAAAGACGTGAAAATGTCAACGAAATAATATGTCAACGAAAAGACGTGAAAATGCCGATGAAAACATATGTCTTAAAATAATATAAATTCAATAATATGAAATTACAGATTATAATATTATAAAATTAAATGTCATGAAAATTTTCAATATTGAAGATATTTTTTTTTTGTGAGAGGGTTATGGGTACCGCTGCTCCAGGAAACATTATTTAGATATCCAACACCTCTGCCACTTTTGGTGATTTAGCAGGGTTGCCCGGGTCGCCTTGCGCGGCGGTGGAGTGATGGTTCATACGTCCTTCACCCCTGAACACACTCTCTCCTTAAGAAGACCCTCCGCAAAGCATCCCCAAAGATAACATAGGCCTTGAGAAAAAAAAATCCTCAGGACCTCTTGTGTTGAGTTAATAAAATGAAAATGTTTTTATGGAATACTGGACAACACACAACTATTTTTTATATTTTTGTATACTATGGAAATGAAAGAGTTAATGTTTTATTGTATAAGGTTAGGCTTTTAGATGCAAGTCATATTTTATAGTTCAGCATACGTTTCGTCCGTAAGGCCAGCCACATTAAAATATCACATGAAGGGAATACTCGCTATAGCTAGATCCATTTTGATTAACATTGCACAGGCGTCTAGACGACGTACGACCCAAAAAGTAGTACTTATCTCTGAATGTGATAAATCTTTCCGATTTTAGCAATAAATTCTCAACACTCTATTCTTTCTAGGTAACGAACATATTTTACTGAAGCTGGCTTCAGTATGCGTATTGTATTTGAATTTCCGTTGAACAGTACTTATAGCGAAATGTTATAATTTTTACATCGGAAAACTTTAAACTAAATGTAAATCAATCAACTTAATGAAAAAATTGTTTTCCCTGTTTCCGCATTCACGTAATAATTAATAGGAGTTAAATACTTAGGCTAGATTAAGGACAGGTTGTTTTTAATTTTTTTTTACATTTGGAAATTTTCTTTTAAATGCCGATTCTATGTCCGTTTCAGCTTATGTACAAATTGTGTTCAAAAGAAGAGGACAACTATCATGTTGTTAATAACATCGTATTACAATTTGGTAGACAGCTGAGACGCACCTAGAATTGGCGTTTAACGAGACCTTTCAAATATCAAAAAATCATAATGGCGCTGAATAGCCATTTGACAACAGTGTTACATTTTAATTTCTGGGATACAAGTGAGCCTAAGGAGATTGTGTGTTCTGCTTAATATTTTAAGAATTTTTTAAGTTTTCTAATAATTTGTCGTGTCGATTGATGAAAACCGTCAAATTATGAAATTAAATATATCACTTTCTACGTTCGTTCACATTGCTCAAACTAAGTATGTCATTTTTTAGTTCGAATCATTATGAGATTCATTAACTATAATACTTACGGTACCTGCATACAAAACTTTTTAAAGAATCACATACATAATCAGTAAATGAATCAAAAGTTATTTAAAAACATTCAGGCCATAGGTAGTTATCTTCGTGGATCAGACCTAAAACTTTATGGAAAGAAGAATGTTTTAAAGATATTCCAAACATCTGAAAAGCTAAAACGTACAAATAATATAGTAAAGATCACATACAAATACCTACATAAAAAAGAATTGTACAGAAACAATTAACAGTCGAAATTGAAACACACGCAAAAAATACTTCACAAATAGCGCTGTTAAAGGTTACAGTTCAAAAAGAAAAATCGCAAATCTAAAAGAAACTCCACTCTCTTTCCGCAAAGCGTCACGTAATTAAAAACCAAGTCAGGTTTCTATGCAGTGCATAGACACCTCACAAGCACACGCGCCATGGAGAAAGTTAAAAAAGACTTGCATGTATATGATGCACAGTATGTACACGTCACAGAGAAAGTTAAAAAAAGACTTGCATGTATTAGTTATAGGATAACGAAAGGGTACCTACCTTGTAAGAGCTCTCATTTTCAAGCGTTGGCACCTGAAACGCTGTGGTGTTTGGTGCTAGGGGTCGCTGGGGTGTTGGGGGCGCTAGGGGCGCTAGGGGGCGCTAGGAAGACGCTTGAGCCGCCTGGACGCTGATGTTGGATAAGCGGTGGTCGCAGTTATATTCACATCGCTTATTTCGCTGGCATTTGGCGCAAATATTCTGAAAACACTTAACGCAAATATGTATGTAAATTGTAATTTCAAAGTGTTAGTAGCGCAAATATTTGTACAGTATTCATATGGGTAAGTAAATTATTTTTAATACCATTTTGAAATTCGTAAATGATGAAAGGAAAGAAGTAATTTTATGAAATAAGTAACTAAACTTCGTAATTTGAGGTAAGGAAAATATTCTGGAAATGTAATTATTACTATGTTAATTTGTTGCATTATATGTTGTGTTGCTACTATCTGTCTGTTTGCAGCATTAGTGAACAACACATCCCCAAAATAATTCTACAATAACTTTTTGCCATTTTTTAAGGAAATCAAATTTTGTTTTTGATTCGTTAATGATATTATATGTAAATAAATTAAGACAATATTACCGAAACTCAATCGATCTGGAGACAGAAATATTCGGAAAATTCCGGGCCACAGCTCTAACCACCGAGCTAAGGTGTCTCTATCCGATTCGGCATTTTTAACTGTATCATACTTCGACAAGGAAGTGCCAACATTATCTTCATTTTCTTAATTATCTTCATTTTCTTATTTTATTAGCTGCTATCTTTATGTGTGATTGCAAATTGTAAGCCGAGACCAGACCGAGTTTCGCTAATATTGTCTTCATTTAATTAAATACTGCAATTTGAGGTTTACTTATAAAGTTAAAAATTAAAATAGGTATTATATGTACATAATATAAAGTTCAATTTAATTTAGGTCACTTGAATCAAACTTTCCGTTCTAAATCTCAAGGACTCGGGAAGCAACTAACGGATCTTACAGTTTAGGATCTCTTGCAAATTTTCAGTGGCGTGCGGGGACTTTTCATAATTTTTAAAATTGAACGATTTTCTCTGTTTCACATCACATACTTGAGTATAAAAATTATCAGTGTGAAAGTTGCGGGATCGATGCCCAAGGAGCAACTAAGTTTTTTTCTTCATTTTAAACTCAGCTGATCCGTGCGTTGTGACGTTATTGGATTCTATGAAATGGCTCTACAGCTGTCATAAAAAAAAATATTGAAAAGTAAATATGTGGATAAGTCGTAATATCTACAAGTTTTTATATAAAACTCGCGATTATGATGTCATAAGTTTCACGTTATGAAATTAAATTTGCAAGGCTTGTCTTGTCGTAATTTGTAGGTTTACACAACTATTATCATTTCACCACCAAATATTCATCATGAGCTCTGAAGCCTTAAAAAATCCATTAAATTATAAATTATTAAAACAAAACTACCTACGAAAAGTTGGAATTTTAAAATAAGATAAACGGAATATCGCGACCGTTTAAAAGTCAACGCACTCCACTGTGAACTTCCCAGATAGGCAATACTAATTAAGTAAGGTAATATGTTTGTGATTAGGAAGTTACGTTTTAACAAGTTGGGGAAGAGGTTAAACTGGATCGACGTTGCTAGTTTTGAACTGTTAATGGAACCTTACCTTTAACTTGCCACGTCGAAATAACAACTGGTTTATGAAGATCTACAAAAGGTAGATATGTAATGGATTTTACTCTTCATTCAAAATATATTACCTAAATACCTATTTTATTCTAAAAAATCAAATCTTCCATCAATGAAATTAAATATAGTCCTTATTTCAAACTTTGCAAAATGGCTTTTCTTCAGTAATTTAAGTCACCAGACCTCTGTGAAAACTTTGAACTCATTTTTCTTGAAACTATGTATTCCAACCTGGTTTACAATATATTAAAAAACACCATATTTTCGGTTTATATGCACCGAGTCCTAAACTGTTAGAAAATCTAGTCTCTATGGCAACACGTAGCTATTTTTTTGATAAAGGTCCCCTTTCTATATTTTTTTTATGAACGATGAAAAATTTACATACAAAACCGAAAATAAAATTACGTGGTGCCATAGAGACTGGATTTTCGAACAGTTTAAGACTTGGTGCATGCAAATCGGGTGTGTAGTTTTTTTTAATATGTTGTCAACCAGGTTGAAAAATATAGTTTTGAGAAAAACGCATTCAAAGTTTTGCTGAAGGATAATTCAACTTATACACGGTTTCAAACAGTTTCACATAAATGCTATAACTCCGTCAATTTTACGAATTTCTTTAAAACATTTTGTTGAGAGCATTCTTAACAAGTGCATCTTTCAGAAAACGTTTTTTTTATGTGTACAGTGGTATGGTGCCTTAATGCGCCCGAGAGATTCCAAATATAATTTTTCAGAATATACGTCAATGATTCTTTTTGATGCTATTAACTGATCATTTTCTGAGATTTCTCATTGATGTAACGAAGGCAATATTGATTGATGCTTTATTAAAAATGTATATTGGACATCTCCGATGTGGTTTAGGGTTGGTGCAGTTTTGCAAAATTTCCATTTTCATAAGCTACTCAAATGTATCGGCTGTCACTAACTATATGATTCACTTTAATATGGCTGCCATTCTAGGATTTAGAATGTCGCCTACTTATTTCGCACAAGTGCGTTTTTGCCAAAGCTTGTACATTGCGTTTTTGACGTGTTCCACGAGTTTGACGTATTTCGACTTATGGTGGGAGTTCCATATGCAGATATACTTTGTTTATACTAACACGAGACACAATTGATCATCTGTACCGGTGATTCCCAACCTGAGCATTATCGAAAACCGGACACTTCTGATCAGTGACAAATCAGAAAACTATTAAAAAAAATTCAAAGTCATGAAAAATGAAGATAAACCTAGGTTAAAAGGGGTCAACTAGATTAGGACAGTTTAGCTTTATTTTTCCAAAACTTGAAAAGTGTTGAAAAACATAAATCTAAACTACGCTAGTTTTTCAAGTTTTTCATATCACTTTTCTACAGTGTTCTGATTTGTTACTGTTCTGAGTTATCATATAACCATTTTGTGCATTTACTTTACAATAAACACAAGATAATTCAGCAGATTTCTGTTAAAAAAATTCTGCAAAAGTTTCCGTGTCATAAAATTCAGAAATAATCGAACTTTCCAAACGACAATGAAACACCATGCATTGGTTTGTTATTGGGCCTAGCAGAATTTTGTAAGAGGGCGCTGAAGAAAAATATACCTTCTTGAAAAGTGGGCAATGGCCAATATGGTTGGGAACCTCTGGTATACTGTTAAAAAAAATGCTCAGTGTCGTCAGCAAACAAAACCCACAATTACTTAATATATATATACATATTTTTTTTTTTTTTTAAAAGTGTTATTAATACACGAACGTCATAATATATTAAGTCATGGTAATGAGCGTTTTCCCCCGACAAAATATCCCTCGACATAAAATATCCTCCCAAGGTAAAAATTTATCTCCACTACGCTGATTTCTTTCTGATAACTATTTCTTAACAATAATTTATTGTCTTTACAGGATGTCTGTATTATTTTTGTCCCATTTTACTATTTTTGAAGAATAATTTATTGTCCTTACAGAATGGCTGTAATATTTATGTCCCATTTTTTGGTAGCTTAGGTTAGGTTTTAGTTGATATTTTGTTGGTGGATGTTTTGTCGTGGGATGAAAACGCACGGAACCTTTGAATTGACCCTTGTGGTAGTATTGAATCTGTTGTTGTTGAGTATGATCGGCTTATAGAATAATTAATACCAACAAGTGGTCATTCGAAATGATTTTCATGATTATAAAACGATTGATGACTTTCGTGTGATGGGCGTTTTAAATGTGTATGGACAAGCACAAAGGAGAACAAATACATAAAAATAAAATGCAGAATTTCTAACACCAATTCTAATTTATTATCGAGAGTCGAAAAAGGCAGTTCTTACAATTATAATTATTGTAAAAAAATCTTTAACCAGATGCTTTTAATATTATTATCGTCATATTGATATGTTCAGAATGTTGATAATGGTATTAAAAATGAATACATACATAATGATTTTTAAAAAATTTATTTTACAATTTTTTAAATATGGATGGTAATTTAAAAAAAACTAATGTTTTTATTATAATAATAATTATTAGAGAGAAAATAGAGTTTGTAGCACATTTTTCTAAAAGCTTTGTAAGGTTAAATTAAAACAAACCTTTAATTTAGTTTAACCTTCTGAGCTGCGAAATCATTTAATATTTATGTACATTGAAGCCGATGACTTTCATTTCCATTTCTTTCTTTCGAAAATATTATTTTTTTACATTTAGGAATTTTTCTTTTTGTTAATTATCATTCTAATGGTGAGCGTCCATCTGTCTGGACAAATATATTTCCCTCGACTCATTTCATACAGTACTTAACTACACAGATACATGAATATTCTAACAAAAATGTTTAGGTGTAAATCTTTACGCTGGCGTATCTTAAGCAGGGTCTCCTCTTACCGAAAACATTTGCTTACACATTACCATAAACATTTCCAATTGGGGCGTGGCATTGCACATTTTTATATGCGTCATTTCCAATGTTTATGGTAATGTGTTAGTAAATGTGTAAGCAAATTTCCCTGCTTTACACACCTATAACTGGGTTTAAACGTGTAATGATTTGGTACGCCGGTTTACATGTGATATGCTAATTTCATTACATTTTCACACATATTATTATGCAAAGATCATTTACTGGCATTTGTCTCATAATTTGTGCTAGTATTATAGTTAAGGCTACTGTATTTTTGATCAATGCATCCTAAGAACAGGTTGTTTCACGGTATTTCGGCAATTCATTATTCAATTCATTCAAGTTTAAAGTTAAAATTCAAGAAAGTTCTATTCGAGTTCTGTTAATATTTCATCATGTGCTGGTTGCCTCAATGTCTCTCTTGGACAATAACAGAACACGAATAGGACTTTTACAAAACTTTGAATTTAAGTTAATTTTTCATGTTCTGTGAAACAACCCGTCCTATATATTTCGACGGACCCGAAGAACAATTTCGGATGTGTAATTTTATAGAGCTGTTAAATGTTTCGTTTCTGCTTTTTTACTGTTTTTGACATCAAGCAAACAAGTGTTGTTTTGATATTTTGCAATTCTTTTTATTTCATTAAAAATTCCGACTTTTTAATGCAGGCAACCAAATAAGTCAATAAATAAGCCAACGAAACGATTTTCAATTATTAGCAGATCCGACATTGTTCTTTAGAACCGTAGATTTATTTTTATTGGTGCAACATTAAGTACCGGTACCGCCAAATTATTATACGTGTAAAGCCAGCTTTATAATTGACATAATATTTTCAAGAAATCGCACACTTAATCGCAATAATAATATATAACTGTTTTGTCTGATAAGTCAATAATATCATATTAAATTATTTTAGTTACGGATTAAAAATTTGACACCCAACTACTTGTTATTTTTAGCATACATGTCAGAAATCAGTAGCAGGTATCAAGTAGCAGCGAATCGTAATAAATTGAAAATATAATATTCTTTTTTTTTTACTCAAAAGTTTTACAAAATAAATGAATAAATTAAAAAATATACACAAAAAATATAAGTTATGGGAATCCACCAAAGGTAGATACTTCCTGTGTGTGGATAATATAAAAAAAAATACATCAAAGAAGTGAAAAGTGAGACATGGAGGTTTACATATAGTTTATGTTTCAAAAAATCTGAATCACTCAGCAATAACTTTAATTTTTTTAATGTTATTTGATATCATATTTGTTATTTGAATTTGTTTTGGTATAAAATTAAATGTACGATATACCTAATTGATTAAATGTTTTTCACGATGATTAAATGTAAATCTATTGTTGTTGGCATTTATGTGAATCTCGCAGTAGGTAAAGTTTTATCATAAACTAAAGATAATTTTTTCTCTTAGAAAAAAATGTTTTGTTATGGACTTAATGTGTATTATAAAATGTAGTATATAGTTTTTTTATTTTATTTTTAATTTAACCTAAATTAAATTTAAAAATGTTATTATCAAGTTCCGCAAGTATTTTAGTATTTATTTTTATTACAGCTGCTTCAAAAATAAATACTAAAAATCCTTTTAAATAGAGTTCTTCAAATTAAACATAAAATCAATTAATGTAGTGTATAGGATTAGAACAGTAATTTCAACATCCTTCAACATATGTCGTTATTAGATATAGATGGTTATATATAGTTTTTAGATGTCTCAACAGATGTCAGTTAAGTACTACATTAGAAGAGTATCTCTATCGTAGTTCGTGCCTAACAAATGAACTGTTATGGAAATAGCCGATATCTTGTGATAGACCGCTACGGCTATGGTAATGTTTGCGCGCCCAGCTTCAGAATAACTTAAAAAGTTAAATAATCATTGTCAGCCTCACGCTAATGTCAACAAAGTAAATTATAATCTAGACAAAATTATGTTAGACTAAATATAGTTTTATTACAGACTAAAAGATAATTTTATTATATACTGTATACAGTTTTATTATGGATAGAGGATAATTAGTATATTATTGACTAAATATAATTCAATTGTACACATAACGGATATTTAACATAACAACGTATTATAACGATTACTGTTTTAAGTTTGGGTACACAATAAACGTTGATTTACAGCGTCATGTATAAGATTATTATTGTTTTACGAGTATATATGTAGGTATAAGATTGTGAATATAAAAATTATATCGTGCCACCTAATTTCCAAAGCCCGTTTAATAATCAACTGAACCAGAGGCAAATTAATATTTCTATAAATATATTTTTTAACGAACATTTCTGCAGCCAACATGATGGGGGTGATTTTATCCCCGAAAGCCTGTTCACTACATGCTAAGCTTTTTGTAGTCTGACCACTTTTCAAAACTGTGCTTGCTTTCACGTTTTTTAACGTTTTGACAAGCAAGTTAGAAATATATTTACAACTTATCATAAATTGGGTAAGGAGCTTTCTAATATTCTTACGACTTACATATAACATATTTATAATAATATAACATCTTAGTTAATTCTTATTGTGAATTAAAATAATAATTTGGTTAATAGCATTATATTTAGAAGTTTGTTTCATTTATTAATACTGACCGGTTTCGCTTAACACAAGCATCATCAGGGTAAAAATTAAATTTTAACCTTTTATTTGTACTCTTATGATTCTTGCCTTAACTAAACCGAAAAGTTATGGTTTTATTTAATTAATTTAAAAATAAAAAACAATGTGACCGCTTTTTACCAAATATTCTCAAGGTGCCCACAGACGAGAGAATTTAGTTGCGGAGACAGTTGCGTTGTTACTGTTCCGGGCATCAAAATCCATTACGTTATTTGGAGTTGCGCACAAGAAAGAATTTTGAGTTTGGATATTTTTTTTCAATTTATATGAATTTTGGAATAGTTTTCTAACTGTCCCAGCATATAAAGCAGTGGTTCATCTAACCTGGGTTCGATCGAACCCCAGGGGTTCGGTGAGTCAGTCTCGCGGGTTCGGCGGAGGTTAAAAGCAACAGCAGAAGTCACACTGATTTGCAGTAAATATTAATTATTATATTTTTGTGTTTTAATGGTTTTGTGTTTTAATGGTTTTGAATTTGAAAAAATATTATATTTTATTTTTCCAATTAAGAAGGGTTCGGTGAATGCGCATATGAAACTGATGGGGGTCAGTACCTCCAAAAAGGTTAAGAACCAATGGTCTAAAGTCTAAAGTCTCTCGCCCACGGGCTCTCTTGCAGTAGTTATTTTCTTAAGCACTATTTTAAAATAGCTGCGCCTTGAATAAAGTGACAAAATTCAAAGTTAACTGTTTTATGGGTTCTTAAATAATGTTTTTCAAATAATACATAATATTCTCGTAAAAATATTTTACTCTGCATTCATAAAATTATTAATTGCTAACCAGATAAAAATGTCGTTCAGTATTATTTTTGCAATATAATTTAAATCTTTTTTTGTAAAAAAGAATGAATAAATTTTCTGCTTTATTTTAACCAAAGACATTTCACTTAATTATACAAACAATAAATGCTGTTGATTTTTTAAGGTTCAGAAAGTCAGATTGAGAGAAAAATTCTGTCAAGATACCTGTTCGAATTTTATGAAACGAAAGATTTTTAATTGCATCAAACGTAGACCCCAACAAAAAGGCGCTGAATTACGTAGTGTTTTTATAAATTACATCGACCACCATAACAGGGGCATGAGCCTAGCATGGTGGTCAAAAAATCCATAAATGATGTAACCATTCAAAGCAATGGATAAAAACAAAAATTATAAAAAAATGCTTTTCTTCTAGGTCAAAATATTTACGCTTCGCAATAAAAACCAAATAAGTTGAATATTTCTAAACACATCCGAAAACTAAACACTGTTTTTGAAAGGTGTTTAAATATGATTTATAACGCTCCAACTTCATAATTCGATATGCACATATCTCTATATATGTATTTAAAAATCAAAATATGCTTGCTTCTGGGTTTGTATATTTAATTATTTATTTCTAATTTCACGCCCGGCTGGGCTTTTACGCGTTATTTTTTTTATTTATTTATTACAAAGAACATCTAAATAAGCACAACTAAATCATAAAACCAAATCAAAGCAAAATTAAAAAAACAAAATCAAAAACAAAATAAGAGACAACACCTAAAACAAAAACAAAGCAAAAACGAAATAAAATCGAAACTAAATACTCCTCAATGCAAGATGGAAAAATACAACACTAGGAAAATTACAATACATTTGTAAGATAAGTTGGTAAGATAAACAGAACTACTTGGTTTGTATAGTTAAATTAAATTAAAATTGACGTTCTTCTTTCTGATATAAATTGGGTAATGACTTGTTTATCTTTGGCGAATGATGTGTTGAATATATCACCAACATCTTTATAGTCATTACCCAAAATTTCAAAGGTTTGAATATTTTTAAATTCGCTGCAAATTCTTAATACAAAACCCAACACCGTCAAATCTTTTATTTATTTAATTATAATGTATTACAAAAACATGGTAAGTAACACATTATCCCCAATGAGTTGAGAAGAAAGCTCATTACGGGAAGGCCAGATAGATATAAGTACATTTTACACAGATATTTACACGTTTAAAAAATACAATATATTGAAAAGGAAAAAAAATAATAAAAAATAATTAAAAAAATGCATTGTCAAGAATAGAGATTTTAGAAATACTGAGAGACATCCATACACATAAAACATAAAAAACAAACGTAGGTATGAAGGCGAGCCAATATTCACTGGTTTAAAAACACTTTCAGGAAATATTCTTTAAGCGTTTTAACTAATATTTTTCTGTTAGCTACTGATTGCTTTATTTCATTAGGTAATGCATTGTATTGTCTATATGCGATATATTGTAATGAGTTAATACCAAATTTAGTTGTGTGGGTAGATGATGCTAAGTGTATTTGATTTTGGGATCGTGTTTTGTGCTGGTGTATGTCTGAATTAAAGGCTGGTCTGATGTTAGTGTGTGAGGATCTATGCATGATTTGTAATATTGCACTAGTGATATTGTATTTAGGTAGAACCGTAAAAGGAAGTATGTTTGTCTTTGAATATATATGGTTGATATGTGTATCCCACGGTAGATGGTAGATATTCCTTATAGCTCGATTTTGAATCACCCGTATTTTTGTTTTTTAGTAATAGTGCCCCAGATACTAACTAAATAACTGAATTATAATAACTCAACTTTGTTTGATGTAATTTCAATGTAGTTTATAAAATTCAGTTTTTGATCAAAGTTTACACCTAAATCATTCACCTCGGTTACAGCTGTTAGAACTACATCATTGATATATTTATTTATTTATTTATTTATTTATTTACGCCCTTTTTCGGGGCTTTTACATATACAATTTAAAAATTACACTTGATTAAATAAAATATAAATACTATATATTTCTTTTACCAATAAATATAAAAGGTATATATTTCTTTTACTAAGAAATATACAGTATTTATTTTACATAACTGAACTGCCTCAGTAACAGCATTTTGTATTTGTCTAAGGATAAATTGAAGATGTCCACAGACTTGGTAAAATATTACATCAGTAATCATAAATTATTCGATTTTTTATTCTATGAAATCTCATAATTAGAGACTAGACATTTGCTTACTTTTAGTTGTAGATCTCTTGGTACCAAACAAATAGATTAAACAAGTTGTTTGAAAATGTTTGACAGTTATTAATATTTCTTACAGCTTTGTATATTTTCATATGGTCGGCAAAAATTATATATAAGATGTCTATGCGTTGCTAAACCATTCATCCGAATGCGATGAAACTTTGGGGATTTGATGTGCGCATGTCCGCGATGGTTTCTATATACATTAGTGAGCTCTGGTGTCATGAAAATGCGTTACTAAACCGTTCATCCAATTGCAACGAAACTTTAATGAGTTGTTGTGAACACGTCCGCAAAGTTATCTATATGTACCTGTTGGTGAGCTCTGGCATTATGAAATTTGTATAAAAAAATTGCATTAGGTGGGAAGCGAGCTGTTTGAAAACTGAATGTACCAGGCCTGAATTCGGGAGGGGGGGGGGGGGGCAGGGGCGTGCACTCCATATAGGCACATAAGCACTGCCTACCCTGCCGTATTTGTAAAATATAAGCAGGTAAATAATATTATAATTTATAAAATTATTGCTAAAAATAAATAAACACTTTCAAAAATAAGCGCGAAAAAGCTGAGCAACCGAAACTACGCGAGCGCCACATCAAACGGCAAACTACAAACGCGGCACAAACTGTAACTAAAAACTACACGCGCGCCCTCCGACTGCCTCACTAAAATGTGGCCTAAGCAGGAATTATTTCTGACTAGAGGTAACTTCATACATGATATAATTCAATGTTTACGAAATGCACAAAGCATCGAGTAGAACTGTCGTTTTGAATTTGCCTCTATGAGGTTTTTTTTTTGTTAGTATTAAGCAGTGCTTTCTAGAACTTCTTCTTGTTATGTATTTCTATCAAATAGTTGTCTTTCATAAATGCTAATTGTCGGTTTAAAAACGTTTGTCATACTTTAATTCTGAAATTATCTGATAAAATATGGAAATTTTAACCTATGAAACTTGTTGTATTTTCCTACTGCCTACCCTGGTCAAAAACTCTGTGCACGCCCCTGGGGGGGGGGGGAACTCGGGAGGGGGGTTTGCGGGATGGGGGAAGCGGGAGAGGGAAGAGGGAACGCGGAGTGGAAACGCGCGAGGGGAAGGGGATGCGGTAGAGGAAGGGAAGGCGGAAGGGGAACGGGACAAATGGGAAAGGACACGTAAGGAGAAACAATTTCTTTTTTCTGTGGCATAGCAACGCATGCCGCAACGCAACGCACGGAACTCTCTAGTTAGTTCATAAATATAAAATTTTGAATGCAAACATAAAAAAGTTTTTAAAATGGCTCACCTTGCGTTCATTCTAACTAAAATTACTGATAACGAAACAAAAAAACACACTTATATTTTATTGGGCAAACAAACGTTATTGTCAACTCAATTTCGTTTTATTTCAAATTGCGATAGGAAGCTTTCATAGAGATGTATATTTTAATTATTTTGCGGTTAACTTTTAGATTTGAATGCAAAGCGTTGTGTTTTCTATTTCTAATACTGTTTAAATCATAGCTTGCCAACGTGGGCGATAACACCCCCTCAGGGGCATTTAACACCTTCAGGGAGGAGGAGGGAAAATTTGGGGGGGAGGTGTAGACTTTCAGGGGGGGGGGGGGGTAGGAGACCCGGAGAAACCCATCCCACCATATCCCATCCCATTATTCCCCCCCCCCCCCCCCCCGTTGTGGAAAATATAATCGTGACGACAATAGCTGTTTCAGATTCACGAGTTAGGGGGTGCTAGAAAAAAATCTTAAAGTGGGCGGTGGGCAAAAAAAGGTTTGAGAATCCATGGTTTAGATTTTAGATCATGTACTAAACCATGATATAAAGGGAGATATAACGATTTATATGAGACCTAAATGAGTAAGACCGAAAACCGACGAAGAAACATGTTTTATTATTGTCAAGTCAGATTTTGACGGTGAGACTTATATATCATAGAAAATAGTCCTTTACATTACCTGTAAACAACACTGACAAACAATTCTCTGTTGGCAAAACCTAAAGGGAAGACTTTAGGCTTAAGACTTGCTGATCGCCTTAAAGTCCAAGACTGGGTAAAACAAATAAAGCAAAATCTAAGCTAGAAGATACTAGGTTAGTAATGGACATAGCTTTAGATAAGGACGCCAGGAGGCACCTCGTCGAAACAATGGGCACTCGGGGGTAGGGGGGGAGGGATTAATGAAGATAAAAGCAAAAACCACATTATTACAACCAAATTTTTAGCGAATACAATTTTTAATTGATTAATTTGACTTTAAAATTTAACACCCAAAAGTATAAAAAAAAATACTTTTAATTTATTTCATAATTTTTTTTAAGGGCGTTTAACCAGCTAGCGGCCGAAAAGCTAGTCGCTTACGATCGTACAGGGCGATTACAATGAGAAAGATTAATTATTCTCCGTACCAGCTTTTTAAAATTATAACTCAATATCGATTTTATTTCATTCCAAATTTGATTTTAATTTATCTACATCCAAAAATCTTGAAAGGCGTGATAATAAAACTATTAAAATTATTTAATTTTTGTAATTATTTTTTGATCATAAGTAGGTATTTATAATTTTTCAATAATGTCTAAGCAAAATAAGAATGTAAAAAAATCTTAAATACATTAGTTTGTAAGACCGTAAATAAATAGACAAATTGAAGTATTTTCGTCACAAAACACGTGCGAGGATCTATTTTTTAATGATTTTATTTAAACTAAATTAAAATTCTGAAACATACGTTTCCCAGATAATGTATTGATTTATTTTATTGCATGATTATATGATTTAAAATTGGTGTTGTATAATACAAAATCTTTTTTGAAAATTTAACAAATCTGCCATCTACCTATGGTATAACCTTATTATATCTAGATACTAAAAACATTTTGTTTTCTTAAAATTTAAAACATACCTACATTTACTAGATAAAAGAACAATCTTTCGAAATCAATTTATAATTTTTTGTGGAAAAGAGTCAATATGTCTAAAATCTGATTTAGAAATGACATATTTCTGGTTTTCTCTGGTTATACACTCTTAAAATTATTAGAAATGGGTACTAATTTTGGCAGTCTGTGATGGTAAAATTGTACGTAAGGATGTAGTGTGAAATATTTCTTCGTAATGCTCAATTTGGGAGGCGCGGGTATGGTTACCGCCGCGCCGTCCCGGGAACCATTTATTAGATGGTTCGCTACAAGGCGGAGAGAGGATCAGGAGTGACTGCAGAGTTGAGGGAGACCTTTTGACCTCTCCAGCAGGACTCTCTTGGAACATCGCCTTGCACCGCAGTGAAAGATTCATACGTCCGTCACTCTTGAACACACTGACCCCAGATTCCTACCTACCCTTTATTTTTTTTCCTTCCCAGAACCTCCTGCCTTTCCTAAGAGACCCTCCCTGCATCCCGAAGATGACAAAGCAAAGATGACCAAACCATAGAAATCTTAAAGATGACTCAGCTTCCCAGAGATGACATAGGCCCTGGAGGGGAATAGTTTTCCCGTTATATAATTTTTTCCTCTTTAATTTGTTTGGAGATATTGTTTGATCAATAAAGGCGAGATAATGTAAAAAAAAAAATTCAATCGTTTATTTATGATCTTATTTTACTTATGTTTGTATAAACGTGTTAACTACAATCACATATCCTTCATAAAAAAGTATAATTTAAAAAAACGTAGCCGTATTTTTAATGAATTGAACAGTAGTTCGATAGGACGTGGTAAATTACAAAAAAAGGTGCAAATCAAAGCACTAATTGGGACTAGTTCAGACACGAATTTGCTTGCACAAAAAACGCATCGATTTAAACAGATGAACGGTTTATTTTTTATCTTCTTTGATGTGGAGAATAAAATGTAATATACATATACTAAAGAATAATTCAAGTAGTGAAATAACACAGTTAACCCTGATAGTATATACCTAGAGAAGAAAAGATTGTTGTGAATTGTCACTTAAAATAAACGATGTTTTATAGGTATCTGTTTGATTGAAGTGGCTACATATTTTGAAAATTACTTGTCATTTATCAATGACCATTTATATTTCTTATTCTTAGCGATGGCGTCTTACCATATTAAAAAGCTTTGGCATCGAAAATCGCAGAATGGGTGTCAGACGCTTAGAAGAAAATCTTATAGAGCCGGTAACTAAGGGCCGGTAATTCACAATATGGCACTATTTAAAGTACCTCGGATTGCCTTGCTGCCAATTTTGGCAAATTTTCCCTTATTTGTAAGTAATTAAGTAGAAGTTTACGATTTTAAAATATTTTTTTATAAATCCGACGAATATGTAATAATTGACAAAAGATAGGTGGATTCATTGGCTATATAGAACTATTGTATGTCAGAGGTATGATTTTTTAATGTGGCCGGAAAATATTCAAAATGATCACCAAAAAATCTCGAGCAATCTTATGATATACCCTAACGATATTTTATTGCAAGACTATAAATCTGTTTGTTGAATTTTCTGAAACTAAACAAACTCATTAAAATACAAATCAGGAATAAATTCAGTTTATGAACAAGACCTACAGTAACTACGTACATATTTATTAATTAATTACATTGGAGTACGTGAAATTGTTTTATTATGGCATTACTCAGGAGCGAGAACTCCCAACACCCCTTTCCTATAAACCTTGTGATTTATGGTTAAGAAGCTAAGCACACTTTGGTCAACACGTGTAACTTCTCTTCGATTACTTTTTAATGCCAATACATTCGTAGTTAATAATATACACAACTGCTAACCCTGTACAAATCGCAAGTGCACCCCACGGTTGAATAAGGAACACCAGTCCAATTTTTTTAATTTTTTTAATGAAATTATTTATTTATTATATTTTTCAATATTATTACGGGAGAGTGGTGTAAAAATTGTTTGAAATAATTATTTTTTTAGCTTTTAAAATCGATATTATCGAAAACGAAGCGTTACCTGCACAATAGGTCACTTGCATGGATTTCATAACGACTTGGAAAAAATCCTGTGGATAGATTTTTTTACTAAGATTACGAAAATGTTAGTAAAAATTTTAAGAAATGTATAGTTTTTCTTATTTTTAAATAAATAAATCCATTATTTGAGCTCGTGACGTCACTACATGAAAATGTCCCGTCTCCGATTACGTTCCCTTAATTTTGTAAAATTCCACACTGATTAATTTTTTTTTATATGGCAACACTTTGATTTCCGGCGAATTTTTGAATTTGCGTTTAACGTTCACTAGATTTATTGTTTGTTCTATGCGAACTTATCCTTTGGTTTGATTTTTTGATAAAGATGGCGGTGTTTTTACAGATGTTACGAAGAGAACCCCGTACAATTTATTGCTATTCATGTGGAAAACGTTATTTTTTTTAAATGATGTTCGGCTATGTAATTATCGTTTTTTCGCACACATAAAATTATGTCCCGTATTTCCGGTTTATAAAAAATGGTCTGATTTTTCGGATTGAAATTTTCAAAAAATCGCCAGGGTTTCAAAAATACGATTAAAAAAAAAAAAAAAACAGACGGAATGTCTTAGAATATTTCCTTAACCGGACTTTTTTTTTAATGTGATGCAAGTGGCCTATTGTATGCAAATAAGATACGGCGCCGATCAGCTGTTCGATGTCGGCCATTTTGAATTTCGAAGTAGGTAGCATTATGATATAGCATATTGTACGATTTGTTTGTACAGTTTAAAGTTTTTAAATGTTTTAGATAATAGAGATAAACTAATAGAGATACCTCTATTTTTGATACTGAATTATTTAGGACTAAGTAATGTTTCAATAACCACAACAACTAAATCTCTATAAACAGTATGAAATAACGAATAACATGAAATGTTGTTAAGAGCGTATAACCAGAGAACACCAGAAATATTTCATTTTTAATCAGTGTTTAGACGTATTAACTCTTTTCCACAAAAAATTATAAATTGATTTCGAAAGATTTTTCTTTTATCTAGTAAACGTATGTTTTAAATTTTCAGAAAAAAATATAATTTTTAGTATAATAAAGTTATACCATAGGTCGTTGGCGGATTTATTAAATTTTCAAAAAAGTTCATTCATTATACAACACCCATTTCATATCATATAATCATGTAGTAAAATAAATCAATCATACATTATCTGGTAAATGTATGTAACAGAATTTTAATTTTAGTTTAAATAAATTCTTAAAAAAATATATAGATAAGTACATGTGTTTCTTGACGAAAATGGCTCCGTTTATTTTGCTGAGACATTATTGATAAATGATAAATACTTATGATCAAAAAATAATTACAAAAAGTACATAATTAAGAATAGTTTTATCAACTCGCCTTTAGCATTTTTGGATGTAGGTATAAATTAAAGCAAATTTGGAATGAAATAAAATCAATATTGAGTTATAATTTTAAAAAGCTGGTACGGAGAGTAATTAATCATTCTCATTGGAACCGCCCTGTACGATCGAAAGAACCTCTTTCGACGAAGCGTGGATTTTCGGCCGCTGGCTGGTTATACGCTCTTAATACCGATGGCTTGTGTCATACCAACAATTCAAATATAATGACTGGTGAGGAGTGACGTCACCACTGAACATTCAACAATACCAACTTTACAGTATGTTTAAATGACGCGATTAAAAATGCACTTTTTAATACATTTTTTAAAGCTCTACGTTTAATATTAATTAATAAAACTTGTAAATTCAGAATCAGCGTTTATTGGTCTATATTTTTTTAAAGCCATAATATTTTTCACTGGAGTTCCTTATTTGGAAGCAACCTCTGGTGTGAAGCTCCAAAATACCTGAAAAGACCCTCGACTCTCTGCAGAAACGGCCGGTCCGTTTTATAGATTCTCCCATCTTAAAAAACGAATTGCAATCTTTAGAGCACAGGCGTCGGGTGGGAATTCTATCCTTTTTCTACCGGTAATTCAATGAAAGATGCTCCGAGAAACTAGCGTCATTGATCCCTTCGGCACCGGTGCATAGTCGGCGGAAGATACGCGCCTAACATATGTACACATCTGTCACTTGAGAACGGGTCGTTTCTTCGAATCGTTATTAATTCAACAGCTCGGCTATAAATAAATAAATAAAGTCTTTATTCCAGGATGTGGAGAGGTGAGTACAATCCCACACATCCCATAGAATGGGAACGATTTGCCGGCCTCTGTGTTTCCTACTTTCTACAAAATTGGTCTCTTCAAGATCAATGTTCATTCCTTCCTCTCCTCAAAAATACCCTCCACACAGCATCTCAGATGACATGGGCACTAAGGGAAATTATTTTCCTCAGGGCCTCCTGTGTGGAGTTAATGTAAAAAAATATATTAGTGGTGTAAGTAAAACAATATACTTACTTTAATTTTTTTTACCGGGAGGCTCTGCGAATGTGGTTCATAGAAGAAATTCTCAATACTAGCGCCATCTATGATCAATACTATTATTATTGTTCTAAAAACTTGTTGAAAAAACTTATAATTTTTTTGTAATGTATGGATGTGTATGTGTATATATATATATATATATATATATATATATTTAAGTATTATGTTATCAATGTTGTGTTTATCTTTAATTAGTGATAGCATCAACCATGTTCAGTGTAAATATATTTGTGAAAGCTTTGATGTAAATCACTGTTGACAAACCTAATAAAAAAAAATTTTTTTTAAAATAAAATAAACTATTTAACCTAGAATTCTCTATACTGCACAATAAAAACTTATTTTGAGAAATTTTGCATTAGTAATCAATATATATTATAATTATAAAAGAAAGTCCAAAAAAACGTGCGGACCACAAAAACTCAGAAACGAGTCCCGGTACGATCAAGGAAGTTATATGTAATGTGTAATTATATGTAGTGTGGTAGATCTCTATCCCCCCTAGGGAATAAGGGTACCCGTTTTTACATAAAGGTTATACTTTTGAAGATACAAGGGCAAGAAGTTTCGCCCTCTTGAAATTTCTAGAACTGTCTTCCGGAAAGTTCTAGAAGGTTCCGTAGAGCTCTAGAAAGTTCTGGAAGGACTGGCAGAGTATGTCGTGGAATGTTCGGAATAGGGAACATCATTGTGGAACATTCCAGAACACTCTCGAATGTAGTCCTGAGCGAAGCCGGGTAACCTAGCTAGTATTTTATATAATACTAGCTGGATTACCCGGCTTCGCTCAGGACAACATTCCAGAGTGTTCTGGAATGTTCCACGATGATTTTCTCGATTCCCTATTCCCTAACATTCCATGACATACTCCGCCACTCCTTCCAGAACTTTCTAGCGCTCTTTAGAACCTTCTAGAACTTTCCAAAAGACTGTTCTAGAAATTTCAAGAGGGCGAAACTTCCAGCCCTTAAGTCTTCAAAACCACGCCTTTTAGGTAAAAAGGAACCATCGTCCGAAAGGGGGATAGAGATCTATGACATCATATAACTCCCTTGATCGTACCGGGACAAGTTGACGAGTTTTTGCGGGACGCACGTTTTTTGGACTTTGTTTTATAATATAGGTACATATATTGATTATTATCTCCTACGGGCATGCCGCTGAGAGCTCCATTTTCTGTGATATGCTATATAAGTATGTACTTATGTTTCATTCATGAAATGTTTCATTCATTAAAAAGAGAAAGAAGTGGCAACGGAACACTCAGCGGTATAGATGAATTTAATTCATTGATTCTAGGTAAAAAAAATGATAAGTGTTGTATGATAAACTTCAGGAGAAAAGTTTGAAACTCTCAATAATTATTATCCCTGCAAAACGAAAAACCATAAATATTAAAGAACAACTTGTATATAAGACAGAGTTATTAAAGCTATATCAAACGAAGGACGACACAATACTTAAAAAAATTAAAACTGTTCCTACACAATATTAAAGGTTATTTTTCACAAAAATGGCGCTATACTAAGCATCAAAATATAATTATCATTATTATCAGCAATAATTATCAGCCTGAAACACTCATCTACATTGAAAAAATCTTTCGAGAAAAGGAGCTCTACCACTGAGCTATGGCGGCCTCTCTAATACCCGCCAAATAATTCAATATATACAAGTGCTTCATTCAACAATGACTGCTTATTGCATTTTTCCACCCGAAAACAACCAACTTTATTTTGTGAGAGAGGCATTGTTAATGCTAAATCGCTCGCTAGGTGGCATCGAGAAAAATTATGTCTACATTTTTTGGTGAAATACTTTAACTTTACTAACTTTTAACTAACGTTTTTTACTAATATCTATTGAATTATTTGGCGGGTATTAGATAAGCCGCCATAGCTCAGTGGTAGAGCTCCTGACCGGCAATCAGAGGGACACGGGTTCACGTCCCGTTGGCGGCCAGTATCTTTTCTCAAAAGATATTTTCAATGTAGATGAGTGTTTCAGGCTGATAATTATTGATTATAATTATTGTTACCCTTTGTGCTATGCATAAAAATCTTGTCTTAAACGTTAGTTTATCAATTAAAAATAATAAATTATTATTATTATTAACACACAAAATAACCACACTTGCTATAGATTTACGGCCACAGAAATCTTTGATATCGTAATAATTATCTGTGTAACGAGTAGGTAGATACCTACATATGCGAAAATTCACAGAGTAAACATAAATTCGTTTGTAAATATGTTGAGAAATTAACTGGAATGTTAGGTCACATAGAGATAGGTAAGTCATCCATCTTTTAAAAAGAACACGATTTTCAAAAGGTTTGATTTCCCTCCCACCAGAGCGCGCGGCTGTTGCGTAAATTACTATCACATTTCCCACCTACTTTTTAGGTTCATGCCAAAAGTGGACAGCAAGCCCGCCAATTCGGTAGGTACCAACCTAAAACTTATTCATATTCGGTAGGTAGTAGGTATAAATATATACTATACTAGCCTAGTATGTGTGGAGTACCTACACTAAACGTGTCCAAATATTAGTTAGGTACCTGTTTTACTTGCCCTGTGTTTATGCGGTAGGTACCAACCTACACATGCTCAGAGAGTAGTTAGGAGGTAGGTGGGTATACTTGTTTAGTCTGCAGTGAGTATGTGTGCGTTAGTTAGGTACTCGGCTTGTTTATATGTTGTATGTGTATTAGGTAGGTACCTAAAGGAGACACGCGGCGGCCCGGGCCCTCCAGATGCTAAGCGCGCCTAGACAAGGCCAAAAAATTTAGCGAATCAACACAGACGGAGACGCGCCGTTATTTGGCCTTTTGGCCGTCTGAGTCTAGCACTAGTTACACTAGTAGTCGCAGCCAGCGTCTGGCGAATCGGACCTAGCGAACTTCAGGCATTATCAACTAGACGAGACCTTCACTCGTCGCGAATTAAATTTCTATTGATAGCTTAATTATTATCGATTCGGTAGCTACTTTTAGACTCAGAAGTCAGGCAATGGAGAAGTTCATCGATAATATTATATTTATCTTTTAACTTTTTGATGTAGATACGTTTGGGTAGCTAACTTTTAGACTGTTAAAAGAAAGCTCTATGAAAATCAGAGGCATTTTATTAAAGCGGTTTCAAAATTTCTCGCTTAGTTAAAAATATATGTTATATAATATTCACTTTAGGGCAGAAAATCAGTTTGTATGAAGCAGTAAAAACTCTTTAACGGTAAGGTCTGGTATTACGAAATTTACACAAATATTCTTTCTGATATTTCTAGGTCTAGGCGACTGTTTTCTTGACTGCGCCTTGATATATCATTTTAAGATGAAGCCATACTAAATAATGCAAAATCATACAAAATCGTATGTTTTAGTTTTGAAAATTTGACCGCTTAGAAGTATTATAGATGCTTCAATTAAATACTGCGTGTAGAACATACTTTGGCCCTTAAAAATATCGGTAATTTTTTTTAATAAGTCTTTTAATAAGCTTAGAAAAAAATAAAGTATTAGGTCTATAAAAAACATTTTTAACTGAAAACTCTCCTACTTATAAACACTTTTTCGGATATGGTTTTATTGCATAATGTGGCAAATTCAGTTTCTTATATAATTATCGCGAAAAAAAATGATATTTACGCCCGAACCTCACAAAATAAAATATAATATGCATTTTCGCGTTGGTATTTTTGATATCACGGCGACAATACGGCAGTCGACGAATTTGTTATATCAAAGTGAACCTTATACCATCCACCGAAGAACGACTCGCAGCCGCCCCCCTGTCTTCCGTCATTACTCCTCCGAACGGAGCGGAGAGCAGTCGTGTTATGCTCCGCGCCGCTTATTTTCGTGAAATCAATTTAAAAATTCCGTTTTATTGCAATAAACAATGCATAAAAAAGGAATTAATGTTTTTTACAGGCCTTTACGAAATCAACATGTAAAAAAAAATCTCAAATATCTTTTCCAACCTTTCCAAAAGCTTTTTCTCAAGTATTTTTAAACTCCTCCCATAAAAGGGCGTGAATTCCGATTTCAATTTTTTCCTGTACTAGTGGATCGCCTTACAGTAGTTTTGAAACGAGGATGTTGTAAACGCGGGCACAAAGTAGTGAAACCAATATATCTACTGAGTGAAACTATGTCACAGATTAAAACAAGCGGAATAAACAAGTGAACGCTTTGTGAAGTGCAATTTTATCAATAGTTTTAAGATAAATAAAAATTAATATTTTTAAATAAATTTCTATCTAGAACCCAGAAATAAAATATATTTGAGTGCAGAAGGTCTTAAAATACCCTATTGATAGACTTTTTAGGGTAATGAAGTAATTTTGAACTAGACTTTCATTTGTATTTAAAACAATTTAAATTATAGACGAATCAGCTTTCAAAAAAAATTTTGAACTTTAAAACCATGAGCATATTATTAAAAACACATAATCTATAAAATTACACTGTTGATTCGTTATTCACAGTGATTCAATAGGCCACTTGCATCGATTTCATAACGACTTGGAAAAAATCGTGTGGATAAATTTTTTTACTAAGATTACGAAAAAGTTTGTAAAATTTTTTAGAAATGTACAGTTTTTTTAAATAATAAATAACTCCATTATTTGGGCTCGTATTGTCACTACATTTATTGTTTGTTCTTTGCGAACTTATCATTTGGTTTGATTTTACGAAGAGAACCCCGTACATTTTAAGCCCTCGGTACCTGTTTTAGAATTTAATGATAATGGTGCTGTTTATAATTTTTTTTTGGTGCTTCAGATTTTATGTGCGGGTTAAATCTTTCCCACAGGAAAGACTAAACCTTTCCACACACTTTTCCACAAATGTTTATCTTGTCAATCCACGCTATGTAAGTGCACTATATAAGTATAATAAATACAAAACAATACAAGAACTATACGTCAATCTACCAGAGATCAAATGGGAAAAAAATTCACTTACTCCAGATATTTTCATATCAGAGAGTTCGGCTCGGTAAAACTCCTAACTGGATCGATAAATCCTATTGATCTCTCAATATAAATATTTAAAAATCTTTCGTAATCCTACATGTATTTAAAGTGACTGACTCTTGCATTTTTATATATAAATTCTTTGACAAATCTAATAAGCCTAAATTTTGAAAGAGAGAGCCTATATTTGGAATGAAAGAATTATTATTATTTGGCTCCAAATTTTATATCCAGGTTAAATCTTTCCCAAATAAAAGACTAAACCCTTCCACGCACTTTTCCACAAATGATTTTCTAGTAAATTCATGCAGTGTAAGTGCACTATATGAGTATAATAAATACAAAACAACACAAGAACAATACGTCAATCCACCAGAAACATAATGGGTAACATTATATACTAGTAAATTATAATAATTATTATTATTATAATTTACGAGTACAAGTATATTACATTGGATTTAGTCATATATAGACGTTGAACATTATTATGGTAAGGAAAAAAATATTTATGAGATGTAATATTTTTGGTATGCCTCGTTATTCTCCTGTGCCATTCGTATGGAAAAAGTTTTTTTTTTAATAATTTTCGGCTATGTAATTATCCTTTATACGCATCCATAAAATAATATACCGTGTTTCCGGTTTATAAAAAATAGTCTGATTTTTTGGATTGAAATTTTCGAAAAGTCGCCATGGTTTAAAATTTTAAAATCAACTTAATAGTGTTTTCAGTGACTATTGTTCTGAATAATTACTATGATGGCTAATAGGAGGCATTTGTTTCTATTAATTCGTACCTAATACTTGTTAATTGTATAGTATTTCTTTGGAAACAGACAAACAGTTGACTGGAAATGGCACATGTGAAAAATCTTGCATGGAAAACCTAAAGGCATTTAAATTATATCCTTAATAATAATACCACCGTTATCTTTTTATTTTTCTGTGTCTTATTATTTTTCATAAATTCTTTTTTATTGACATTATTAGTGATATCTTCTTCTTCAATGATAAGTTCTTTGACATTATTAGTGATATCTTCGTCTTCAATGATAAGTTCTTTGACATTATTAGTGATATCTTCTTCTTCTTCAATGATAAGTTCTTTGACATTATTAATGATATCTTCTTCTTCAATGATAAGTTCTTTGACATTATTAGTGATATCTTCTTCTTCAAGATACGTTTAAATAATGTTTGTTTCGAAAACGAAGCAAATTTCATATTATTTTAGTAAATATTGTACAACAGCGTACCTAATGAACATTATTGGAAGGTACCTACTATTCTAAAAATCACCGTTCCATTCAAAGAATTAAATTGAATAGTATTTATTTTAAATACCATTATACTTCCCCACCTTCGTCCTCCCCGTCTCCTCCCCCTCCTCACTACCTTCCTCCTACCTCTCACAACATACCCCAATTGGGGATTCCTTAGTCTCACTGGCTCCACTCGCGAAAGCTGGGACTAATAAAAATTGAGTGCAATCGCGGTTTGGTACTAAATTGCAACTGTATTTAATTTAATGATACTATTTTAGCAAAGCTTTTTAATTCTCACCTCAAGACCGATTAAAAGCAATCAAAGTATTATCGTTAAGCGGAAACAATTGTTAATAAGCAAATAATGAGGTACGCAATGGACATGAAATGCCGTATTGTTTTAGAGGAGTATACCTATGTTGTAATTAAATAAAACCATAAAACTACCATTTTAAGATGCAAATGAATATATTTTATTACCTATAGTTGTAAAATAATTAAGGCATTTTAAAAAATCGTTTTTATATAATGCCTTAATCGCAAACAAATACACAATAGCAATGACAAACCGTTGCAATTTATTATTGCATAAATAAATTTTATTTCATCGAAAAAGACACTAAAATTTATTTAGTTAATTTATTTGATGATTTCTTCATACAGCAATGATAATAATAGTGAAGTCCCTCCCCCCTCCCAAGATTTTTTTCTGTTTTTATTAAACCTGGAAAAATATTTGTTATACCATTGTTTGGTAGTAGTAGGTACCTACCACTGAAATCTCACAAAGTGTGGGTTTTGGCGTCTTAAAATTTGTACATATTTTCCATCTTGAACTTCTATGTCAATGCAACTACAAATGTTCGCAAGGTCATTTCCAATGACATATAGACATGAGACAACAAATAATATATAAACATAAAAAAAAAAATTATTTTATTTATTGTTTATTTTCTGCAAATCAACAAAAGATGAGGCAGCCATGATCAGCTCCCTTACAACAACATATAGTCCGCCTCGGATTAGTAATATCTTGTGATAAGAACTGTGAACAAACTGCTTTACCTTGTATTTTATATTATCATAAAAATAAAATAGCAATGTCATTTTACAAGGTATAGCTTTGAAAAGTCTACATTTATTATGTTTTCAATTTGAGGTAAAGCAAGAAAATATCGCATTAAAACACGTACAACGCCGGGTATAGAATCTACTTATATAATGTTATATTTGAAAAATATGAAAAAAATTCACGTAATTATAATACTCATTGACATTTAGAAATTAACGGAAATCGAAACCTCATTAAATTTATGGCAATAAAAGCAAAGTGTGACTTACGTAAAAAACGCGTTGAAACAAGTTATTTTGAGCCTATGTTAATTCATTGTGATTCGGCCAAAGTGCAGCTGAGAACATCATGTTGAAATAAAAATATACGTATGTGAGGTTGGCCTTCGCCAAATTAGCACACGGTCCCAGATGCAGTTTGAATTTATAATTTTTGTTTAATTCTTTTAGTGTTGATTTCTATTTCCCATAATTAATAGCCGGCCATCACTTGGGAGCACCTAAGCCACACACTTTCACTACCTACTACATTTAGTTATTTGCCCGTGGTACGTAGGTATTAAGTACCTACGTGTGCGACGTTGCCACATTTTTATTTTTATCGAAAACCTTCTAATGATCTGTGGCTTGACACAGTTGACTATTGTGGGTCTTATGACTGTACATAGGCTTTGTTTGGAAAAGTGAAATAATATCTGAAGATTCAAAAAAAAAAATTTATTATTAAATTAGAGTGTCAATAATAACAATATTCTCTTAGAACTTTATATTGTAGGTAGGGTACTTTATCGCTTGTCTGTATTCTTAACACGACCAGTTCCAAATTTGATAATGACACTTAAATTCAAACAAAGTAACAATCTCTCATAGGGTTTCATACTCGCAATCAAAAGTAGTATGTTTGATTGGGTTATTTCACATTCAATTTTGAAATTAAATTTGACGGTCCCTTGGTCTAGGGGTAAGGCTCTTGAATCACAATTTGAAGTCGCGTGATCGAATCCTGGCGTGCGCAAATACATTTTATTTGATTAATTTGTGTTATTTCACAATTAATTTATTTAAAAATAATATACAGTATATTTGCGGCACTTTCCAGAGCTTGAAATGGCTTTAGCCGTGTTTGGTGACCAGATCTGAAAAGCCAGGTATTTCCCCACCTTCCTCTTCCTTATCTCCTTCCCTTTCACATTACCTTCATCCTCACAACATATCCCAACTGGGGATATGTACCATAATCTCACTGGCTCCAGACGGGTGCAGCTGGGACTCTTTTAAGGTATTCATACAAAAAATAAAAAATAATGTTAAAATTGGTTTAATCAAAAATGATATTGTAAACAAGTTGGTTATTTTGATTAGTTTTTTGAGTTATTCCTAAATTCATATCAAATTTGAGTTGTGAACCAAATTTTGTGCAGGAGATTTCACACAGTAATAAGTAACGCACATCACAAACAACCGAAATGGGAATGTTTAATAATAAGTGATGCGCCAGTCAGGGAATGATTCAATTTATGAATATTCAAAATTTCCAAATTTAAAACCTATTCTGTAACATGTTGAAGTTAAATAGAAAAAAAAACACAAGATGCGCCTTATGGACCAGTTATAGGCCTAACAACAATATTTATCACAAGTGAGTTATTTAGATACTCGCTTGAACTTAGATTGTGTGCATTTGGAAATAGGTACTATACGGAATATAGTTACAAACAGGCTATAATACCATACCTCAATAATAATAGTCAATGTTAACATAATTCGTATTATTATTCCGCATGAGTACTATATAATTTAATTAGCATATTTTACTTCGTAATTACTGTTCCACAAAATTATTATGTATAAAACATGTTTATAAAAACAATTTAGGCCTGTATTTCCCTGCAAAACCATGATTACAAAATTACTATTTTATATATTCCTGTTTTATTTTATTTAAAAATCATGTAAGTGGTCAAATTCGATATTATTTGAGGTAAATTGCGAATCTACTAACTAAAATCATTTTAAAATTAATCTAAGCTAAAAAAATCTAGATATTTTTAAATAAAAAAATAATAAACAAGGTAAAAAAAATATCAGTATGGATGGATTTAGTACCTACTGCAACTTAGAGGCAATTCTCGGTAGGTTTTACGAGACACGTGTTTCAAATCATTTTTTATATCTCAGAATTAGTAACGCACCAGACTCAGGGTACTGTATAATTAAACTGAATAAATCTAATTACAGATAATATTTTAATAAAAAAACTGCGCTGTAAAAATCATCAATATGGCCGTATTCGATACACCTCCTGCAACCTAGGGGCAAATTGCGGAACTATTCGCCCTATGATTACAAGTATTTCTGCAAAAAAACAACGCGCTTTTTCTTAATGAAGTTGTTATCTGAAATCGATTCAATACGGAACGAATGAAGTGTTTATAAAACAGATTAAACTAGATTATTTTTGGTTTAGTTTTCGATCAGGTTAAATGAGGCAATTGATGCTACGGTCAGTTTGTTGCGAATTCTTCAGCGAGGTCATCGACACTGTCACGTATGTAGGTATATTGCGGTGTTCCGTATTTTACGGTAGGACTGCATACTCTATGGACGCGTAGTGCTACATTATTATTTATACCAGTTATTCTTCTCTATTGAAAATGGACCATTATTTACAATCAAGCGAACGTTATCTTTCCTACTTGCTTATTTAATTAAATTTTGTAATGTTTGTCACTCTGCGGTGTGAAATGTCATGATAATTAAGAAAATGTGTTACCTATTTAAATGTGATGTGAATTCTTACCTGCATTCCAACATTTAACATTAGTGAGTGAATGCATAAAATAGAGTTTTTACATGCTAAAATCTTAACTGATAATAATAATGATGCATACAAGTTTTTTTTTAAATTTTTATGGTCAAAATTATGGACGAATCAATTTCCTTTTTTATTTTAATGTGAACTACTTTCTTGCAGATATTTCTAGGCTAAATTATTTATAATTACTTTTTTGTGCTTTCTAATACTATTTAGTTTCTAGGGAATATTATTTATTTATTTATTTACAGTACCTATTAATACAGAATATAACTTTTTTTAACATAAAAATTATTACAAAACCATTATATGTATAGTGAAAACATACTAATATGATTTACATCAATTAATTTTTTATACAAGTGTTCAAAGAATTCATAATCTGCTCTTTCTTAGATGGCGCTAGTTTAATTATTTTATGCAAAACACTTTTTGCATGTTATGATTTAAAATATTAAGATGAATTATTAATTGTTTGCGCCCGTACATACTCAAAGTGAATGTGAATAAATAGTTTTGTCCATAAATATCTTTCTAGTATTTATTTATTACATTTTAAAAATATTTTGTTTTAGAAGAGTATTTTTTACATTAACTCCACACAGGAGTCCCTGAGGAAAATAATTTCCCTCAGGGCCTATGTCATCTGAGATGCTGTATGGAGGGTCTTTTTGAGGAGAGGAAGGAATGAACATTGGTCTTGAAGAGACCCATGTTGTAGGAAGGAGGAAACATAGAGGCCGGCAAATCATTCCATAGCCGAGCTTTAGAACAACAAGAACGAGCCGAAGAAGCGACCCGTTCTCATGTGATAAATATCAACCATGTACAAATGTTGGGAACGCGTTTGGCGTATTTCCCGACTATGCACCGGTGCCGAAGGGATCAATGACGCAAGTTCCTCGGAGCATCTTCCATTGTAATAACGGTAGAAAAAGGATAGCATTCCCACCCGACGCCTGTGCTCTAAAGATTGCAATCCGTCTGTTAAGATAGGAGAATCTATCCAACGGACCGCCCGTTTCTGAACAGAGTCGAGGGTATTTTTCAGGTATTTTGGAGCCATTGAAACCATATTAAAATATTAGTGGTTTTGAAATGATTGCGCCCAATACAACCTAACCTTTTTTTTATTTGTGTCTTTTTTCTAATTCAGATTGTTTTAATACCAATTGTTTGAAAAAAAAAAGATGTATTGTAATGTTCCGTAAAGCTTTTTAAAATTATTGTTTTTTATTAAATCTTACTTATGAAGAAAGCTGTAAATATAAGTACTTACCAAATTTAAAAAGAATACAATCTGTATTTTCTAACTTATTATGTTATTTAATTTATGTACTACAATAAATTATCAAATCTAACGAATCAGTTTGCTTTACTGTTAATTACTTTAATATTATATCATTATATGTATCGGACAGGAACAGCAGAAGCGCATAACCTACAACACTATTTATAATACCAATAATGAAGTTAATGAAGGAATTGCATGTTAATCTATTCTCGCATATTTCAACGATTACTCATCTTTGATAAGGTCCTCTTCACATATGCAGCATGACATAACCGTGGGACTTCAGTAATTAACTTACGGCCAGGATTGCCAATTCATATATGCTCACAATAGACATTCAAATTTCCCACAATTTTCCCTGGCTTCAAAATGAAAACAAAATTCTATTGAAATTAGTACTATTTTTTTTATTATCTAGTCATCCAGCCGAAATCTCTCGATCCATCGCCATCGCCTTGCTCCGTGGTTGGAGGGATGGATTCATACGTCTGTCACTCTTGGACACCCTGAACCCCAGATTCCTACCCATCCCTCATACCTGTTTACTTCCCAGAACTTCCTCTCTTTCTTTTCCTTAAAAAAACCCCCACACAGCATCTCAGATCTTCTTTCAGGGCCTGTGTCTCCAGCAGGGCTTCCTGTATGGAGCTAATGTAAAAAAACAAGTAAAACAAATCTAAGATACAAAAAACAGCATTGTATTGAAGAAAGTCAACGAAATGTTACCTTTGGTTGAGAAGATCATGAACTATGAGGAAATATGCCAAAAGTTGTGAACAAAAGAAGTATAAAATACAAAACAGACTACTTAAGCATTTTTTTTTCGAAAATACTAGCTGGCTCACGGCAAGCGTTGCAATTGCCATATTCAAATAAATAAATTGTTTCTCTCTGCATGTCCTTTCCCGTGCGTCCCCGTTCCCCTCCCGCGTTCTCCTTCCACCTTCCCTGCCTACCCTCTCCTCTCTCCCGCTCCCATCCCGCGTTCCGTTTATTCCGTCCCAGTACATACAGTTTTCAAACAGCTCGTGTGCCATCTTTTACCATTTTTATATATATATTATAAGAACATCAATCAAATTTGGTACCTAACATACCAAGTTATTTTAAATAGGAACCTAAAATTAAAAAAATCCATACACAAATCTTGTGTTACAAAAAAACAGCTGCCTGCTAAATTCACATTCATCAAACGCGCGAACTGTCAAACGTGCGAAGTTAAAACAGTCGTTAAGTTTTCTGAAATTATCCAATTTTCTGCAAAATTATCTTAATTTTTCTTTCAGTGAGAACCTTCTGTATTAGAAAACTTTTTAAAAAAGATAAATGAAATAGGTAAAGTCGTTCTGAAGTTAGGCGTGGCCGAGGGAAACACGGATAATTTTTTATATATGTACACTATTGCTAGTTAAGTGTTTCCGTTTTTAAATTTATTATTGGTAATTAAGTTTCCGAAATGCGTTAAACCAGTTCTATAAAGGGTAGTACCTACTAATTTTTGTTAAAATCTGATGAATTCAATTATAATGGCCGTAATGAAACAATGTATATATTTCAATGTTAACCACAAAGTTTTACTTTGACATTCACTCTATTGGAAAGCTAATAGTAATCCACTGACCACACAACAAATTGATTAAGCCGCAAAATAATGCATTCCTGTCACTAAACTGGCTTCGACAAACGAGGTAGGGTCTTTAAGGGGAACGACTGCGCGGCTTTTTTCATACAAAACTTAAATTTAATGAAGCCAAAATGCTTAACCAAGCAGAAAATTTTGTTTATTTATGTTTTTAATTAATAATTATAGGCCATTAAAAGATTTTTCACGATTTTAGAAACATCTATGAATTTTTTTTGTGAACTAAAACTTTTTGTGAATTAAAAAAATAATCTTGCCCATCATACTATGTAAATATTATGAGATATAAAAAAATATAACATCGTAAAAAGGCATTTTTTTGGCTTAATTTTTGTGTATAATAAGTGTAAAATTTTGTACAAAATAAATAAATAAAAATATTAAAAATTATGTCGCACTTAAATCGATAATTTTTAATTAAAAATTTTAGCCAATCAAAAAACTTTTCTTAATAATTCATATTTTTATTTTATATTTCCATAGTAGTTACGACAAAATTATTTTTTTAAATAATTACTAGAGATGCCACGAATATTCGGCTACTATTCGGTATTCGGCTTATTCGGCTACTTTTTTTACTATTCGGTATTCGGCCGAATATTGCTTACTATTCTGCCAAATACCGAATACCAAATGAAAAAATTCATCATGAAAAAAAACGCATAATAAATAAAAAAAATACTCTTTTTTTAATTTTAACAAAAAATCAGCATATTTAATACTTAAAATCCATCAGTGGTAAGCTAGATGAATGAAAACCTTTTTTCAGCATTTGTTGATAGCAAACAATTACGCTTTTCCTTATAAATTCCCTCCCAAAATAGCCGCTCACTATATATGCTGCTACCGGGAGATGATAAATAAATGTGAGCAAATTCTGTTAGACTTTGATACTGTTTTGCGTTTGCTGACCACCACTTGTAAGGGTCTACTATCCGACAAGGCGAATAGTTTTCGTGTGAAAATCAATTTCATTTGCGAAATGTAATTAATTTTTACATGAAAACTGTTTGCGAAGTGTAGCCGAATATTCGGTCGCCGAATATTCGGTATTCGGCAAAATCACTATTCGTGGCACTTCTAATAATTACCTAAATAATTTCCATACTTGCCTCTAAAAGCATGAATAATAAAATCTTTATTTGCCTTCGTATTATAATTTAAATTTAAAATAAACTCAATAGCATAGGTACTAGATATTTGCTATACCTTTTGTTTAAAAAATTATTGAGTTTGGTTTGTATTTTGGCCTCAATTCCAAAATATGAGAAAGGCCGCGCAGCCGTTCCTCTTAACAGCCCCCTAACCGTTTTTTAATGGTACTTAACTCAGATTGAGAGATTTTCCTCTATTTTAAAAAATATGTCACTTTGCTGGGTATAAACATGTAGGTAGATACTACTGCGAACCACACCATGAATAATGGGAAAGGAAATAAACAACATTTGCGGTTGCTTCGTTCCTTTCCCACGATTCAAATGTATTCGCAGTCTTACATTAATTAATTCCAATCGTTTTTAAGAGGAAACACGGCCGCCGAGAAATTTCATTTATAGGTATTTCACCAAACTGTTGCTGTTCCCCCCCTAAGAAACGAGAAAGGGACACCTGCACCAACGCCTTATAATACCTAAATAAAATCGTCAAAATCGAGGTTTTGTACTCTCCATTGTTCTCCTCTTACCAACTTGTTTTTTAAAATTCATTTTGTAGTTTTAATATTGAAAATCTATCGTTGACCTCCAAACCAGGCAATTTTAACAATTTTTGAAGTGTCCTAACTCTTATAAGAAGTAACTTAAAAAAAAAATCAAAACATTCCGACACGCTACTTCTATAATATATTTAAAAATATATTTGCGCTAGTGTCAAAATTCAGAGAGGCAAATTGGTGAACAATTGAGAGCAAATTGTGTGAACAAAGAGCCGCCCGGTTTCCTATAAATATTGTCGCGACTTTTATATCATTCGTATTTATATATCTAGCTTCAATCATTCATCTTCAGTATTCTTCACTCGCCGCTTGGAGGACAAAATCGAATTTATTTAACACTTATAATGAATCAGATTATTAATTATTTAACACGAGAGGTGGTGAAACACATCCTATGAAAATATGAAGATCAAATGCTGTGGACATGTGACGTAGCAGGGAGTAACCAATCACGGAAGACTGGAACTTTTCTCCCGATGGGGACATGGCGGGAAGCGAATACCTATAATATAATACGAAAACGAGAAGCTGCGGGAATGGAAAGTAGAAAGCTGGAAACTACGAGAAACGGGGAGTGAGGAGGTGTTGGGAGCTAAAATCGCTAAGTGGGTAGCAGGTAGCAATAAACAGGAAGTAAAAAGCAGCATGAAGCGGGAACCAGAAAATGGGAAGCAATAAACAGTGGAAGCGGAAAGCACGATGCAATGGGAAACGGGAAAAAGCAGGGGAAGCTGGAAACGTGTCGCGGAAAACATAAAATAACGGGAAGCTGGAAACGAGAAGCAAGAAGCAGCAGGAGGCAACAACCAAAAAATACATATATACGCGGGAAGCGGGAAGATGAAAAAGCAGCGAAGTAATAAGCTGGAAGCGAAAAGAAACCGGAAACAAAATAAGCGAAAGGAGAGAAATGAAAACCATAGCTCTATCAATTCCTTTATTCCACCCCTTCCTATATTCCAACATTGGCTTATTAGGTTGCCATGTATACCGGTCGATTAAACTCCAACCTCCTTCCTATCCTCATGTTCCAGTCTTAATAAATCAGTGCCCTCTGGTGTACCGGTCTCACCGGGACAGGAGTGCACCTGGCTGGGGTGGTTCAATCGTATCGTGAGGTGGTGAAACATATTTGTAATTGAAAAATATGTGTTTATTTATCCTGTCCGTCTTCAACATATAATTAACTAAGGTTGGATTCTTTCAAACTCTCATCACATTAGATTAATGTGAATCAAATTTTGATGTTCATCAAATCGATGATCAACGCCATTTTGAATTTTAGGCATTTCTATTGTTCCCGTTAAATGCCGTTCTTTGGTCCATTTCAGAATTTTATTAAATTGTAATCGGCTGTCGTGTAAAACGGTCATATTGTTGTGTTTGTCAGCTGACCACAATTTGTTTTTTTTTTAAACTGAAGCAGAACTAGGATCGGCGTTCAACAGTCAAAAGTGTCAAAAATCAAAATGGCACCGATAGTCGATTTGATGGCCACCTAAATATGAAGAGCTTTTGAAACCACCCAACCTTAAGATCAGTGTTTTGACTGACTGTCACATTTGACAAGTTCACAAATCGTCAATTAGCGCCATCTTAAATATTAATGAGTTATTAAAATGTTTACTAAAGAAGCATGCTTATAAAATGCCAGCCATTAATGTTCTCGTATAAATATGAACAAGTTTTATTTATGTTAGAATGTATGGGCTGATGATTAAAATTAATATCACCTCAAACTTGCTTGCGTGTAAATAATTTAATTTGACTTAATTTTAATCACTGAAGAAGGAGATAATGATAATAAATCTAAACTAAACATGAAACAGATCAAGATACAAAAAATATGTTAATGGTCGCAATTGGAAATAGAACCCAGGATCTCTGTTACCGGGACAACGCCTTAAACCACTTGGTCGTTAGGACCTATTTAATTTACATCATTTTCAGAATGAACATTATCTTCATAGCTATCTTTTTGAATGCTTAAAAAGTTTTAACGAAATAATTTTAATCAAGATAGTGCCTTGGATATACATATCCGATTTTTATTTACATGGGACACCTATTTACTTGTTCTAGAAGTCTAAAAGGAATATTCAATTTTATGGGAATAACTTTTTTTATAACTTTTTAAGGTTATACCCATCAATGTAACATTATTAGCTAAGCTTGATGTTACGCTAAATAACATTTTTAACTGACCATATCTTTTATAAGCACGGAACGTTTCCCCAATAAAATATACCTAGATTACCTACTACATTATTTCAAACGAGTTATAATTCAACATGTTGTATATTTACAGTTTTATATTATTGAGGGTTTAACACTATGAGATAAGTAATAGTTTATAGTAAGGAAAACATATTAAATTCTTTGTGAATTTGTATTCCTCCTAATCTACTCTACTTTGGGCCTTGTCAACCTACGCATTTTAAATAACATCTAAAACTAAATAATTGATCAGTAATCGCCATGTTATTTTTGCCATAGGCACAGAATGCCTCACATCTCGGAACACTGTCCATGATTGACTCACATTCATACATGTTCTCAATCAAACATGTTTGTTAATAAACTCTAAGAAATAGATTAACTAGATGGAAAATTATTTCAATATGCTTTTCCGGGTTGTTTAAGATCTAATATGTACTACACCTTTAAGTAATATTCATACTTGCAATTAATAAACATTATTTTGAAAATGATTGAAACCGTAAGATACTTAAGTGGGTATTCTAGTCTAGAATTTTTTTTGCTGTATTTCGATAGTTTAAATATTTAAAATATCTCCTTAAAGAATTTTTCGAAAATCGAATTACTTTAAAAGTGTCGTGGAATCTAACTATGATCTAAATAGAAAACGCGTTTTACTTTTTTCGAAACGTTAGTCAAAAAATCTCTAGTTCTAATTGACCAATTTTCTTGAAATTTGGAATGGATTTTCTTAATACATATATCCCTCTATGGTAGGAACTAATAAAAAATAAAAAAATTCACCATTTTAAAAAAATAACAGAAAAACATTATTTTTTTTATTTTTCCTCGTTCCTACTGTAATGATATTTGTACTGATAAAGAATCAACTTTTTTTATTTTTCAAATGACCAGAAGGGTGGAAATCGTGACAAGATATACACGCTCTTTTTTTCCCCCATCTACTTCAACAGCGTGTAGTAACTTCGTGAAATATATGTATATATAATGTTTTTTGATAAGTTTTTGTGATTTCTTAAAAAATAAATAAACAAATTATTAAAAAAAAATTATAGGTAAAATATTTTTTTAATCGACCGTCAAAAAACGCTCGAAATTCGGGCTTCTAGACTCAATAAAGATCAGTAAAGTTGTAAAAAGAAAGAGTCAACTACCGGTCCAATACCCGAACGGTTACGAAACTGAGGTACGTATAACGTCACCCGAATTCCTCCAAATAATATTGAACGAATGGGCAGGATTTGAAAAATTCAAAATTTGATATCTATTTTAACAATAAAAACGTTATTTATAAAAAAACATTGGTATTTTAGAAGGTACTCATAAAAATAATAAAAAACAACTTTTGGAATTCCTGATTAATTTTTTATTTTCCATACACAATTATTATGACTTACAACTTATATTAGTAGCTAGGTATGTTAATTTTGATTTTTCATGTTAGTATTTCAACGTACCAAACACTGTTTGTTTTGGAGCTGATTCTACGGTCTGTTAATGGTTACGTCATGTTACGTAGAATGAATTCACTTGTTTTTTAAAACAATGCCGTGCATCAAACAATGACTCTCCCCCGCGGGCATAGTTAGCGCCAGATACCTTTATAAAAAACCTGTTTATATTTCAGTTTTAGTTGGATCAGGTAAAATTTTCAGAATAGTATTCTTCGGCAGAATCAATGTAGTTCATCTTCTAGAAAATCAGAAAGTAATAGATTTGTTTGTTTATTAAATATATTTACATATAGTTATTATTAAAATTGACATCTTTTTTGTAGGAAGTTTACGTCGGAGATAAAAATGAATTAATGAAATGTTTGGTCAAAAAGTTTATTAGCATTTTTCCAAGAAAATCCAGAATTTTCTTCAACTAAATTCAAAATTCCTCGAAAAAAAAATCTAATTTCCTTTTCTTTTAACTTAAAGCACGTGATTTTTAAATAAAGTAGTATGTTTTAAAATGTACCATGACAAAAGTTTTACGTTTTCACTCATACCAAAATTAACGTTAATATGGTTGCGTTTATTTACGTTTTTATTACTTATTTTTATTCTTGAGAAAATAATAATAATAAAGAACATATACGAGTATATCTGATAAGTAAGTTCTTATAGAAATTAAAGAACACAAAGATTGGCACCCAGCGACTAGCCATCCATCCAGTAAGTAAGATTCGTATTGCATTTCGTGAGATACAATTCAGAATTGATGAGTACGTTGTTTTGCTTGTAATAGCTTTAACTGTGTTTAGTATCCAGACCTGAATAATAAGGTATTTACCAACCTTTCTCCTCTATTTTGTTTTGAATCGTTATGTATTTTAGCATGACCATGTATCTATCAACTTTCTACCGTCTCTTTGTTTTGGCAGGCTATTGTCCCAGCGCCGCTGTAAGTAGAGGCTTTGGTGAGACCACAAAGGGTTTTCCACTTGGTGACCCCTGGTCACTCGTTAACCGCTCGCAAAGCAATAAGACCGCCCTTTGCCACCCCTGCATACTGATGTACTCCAAAAAGTCGAGTTTTGTATTTGAGAGTGTTTTAGTTTATATTGTGATGACAAAACGCCGAGTGTTTGCAAAATATAACATTTTAAGCTTGCTCTGCGATTTCTGGATGTGGGCGGTTAGTCATTAAGAATTGAATGATTCATGTATTTGTCTTATCAAAGCGATAGAAAAATCTTAATTGTGGAAGATAAAGGAAAAATCACAAACAATAAAAAATCAGTGGAGTGCGGTCCAGAGTAAAGGATTTTTATTTAACCGACTTTCGAAACTAATTCATAAAAAACAACAAATATATAATAATTATTATTACATGTTATAATGTATGTATGTCTATTTAAAAGATTTTGAGACACATTATGATAAAAAAAAAACCTACGCCGCAAAACATATTACTCTAGGTAATGCATAGAGAATTATAATAATAATAATATCTTTATTTGGAAAACAAACAGCTTTACAAAGATCCATAAAAAAGAAAGAGTGCTAAAATAAAACAGTAAGCCTAAAAATGTTTTACAAAGATCCATAAAAAAGAAAGAGTGCTAAAATAAAAAAGTAAGCCTAAAAACATGTTTTCGCTGATAATTTTTTTTTTTGGTAGCTAGACAAGAAAAACATAAAGAAAAACTAAGAAAAAAATATAGTTAAGAGAAGTTAAAATAAAACATAAAGAAAAAACTAAGAAAAAAATATTTAAGAGAAGCTAAATATGCATGAAAAGAATATAGAAAAACACAATAAAGGGTAAGCTTATGATCTTGTAGGAGTATAAGGATTGTAGATATGTAATTAGGGAATATGTAAATATATTGCAAATTAGGAAAAGAAATCTGATTAACAATATAATAAATAAAAATATGGATGTTAAGGGGTATGTTGTGATGCATTACATTTATCTAATAGTGTTGCTTTGAATTTGTTGAAAGTTATATTGACGATGTCTATATATAGGAGGTGTGTGTTATGATAATGGCAGGCTCGATGTATGAATTCATTTTTTAAGTAGTTGGTATTGGAGCGGCTGTTATAAAAAAGGGATACGTTTCTACAATTACGACCAGGAACTCTAATATCTATTTTTTGTAAGAGATACAGGGAAGATACCGTATTATTTAGAATTTTGTATAATAACAATTGATCAGAAATAATTCTTCTACAATTTAATTTCGGAATTTTAAAGAATTGACGTATATCTTCATTTGATTGGAATGCATAAAACGACCGAAAATTTTATGTAGGTGAGAAATTTTTCCTGAACACGTTCTATTCTATGAACATATGTTATATATCTTGGATTCCAAATTTGTGAGGCGTGTTCTAGGTGCGGACAAACATAAGTATAATATAGCAAAATAAATGTATCGAGATAATAAAATAGTTTTGATGTTCGTAGTATAAATCCTAACATTTGGGTGGCTTTAGTGACAATGTTATTAATATGTAATTGGAATGTAAGTTTGGAATCTAAGGTAACACCCAGGTCCCGAACTGATTCTTTTCTTTTAATATCGACATTGTTTATTGAATATTTAAATATTATTTTGGTCCTATTTGTTGTAAACGATATCGAGAAACATTTATCTATATTTAGGAACAAGCAGTTAATTTTGCAATATTCGTCTACATTATATTATATTCGTCTCTTGATAATAACGATAATACAAAGACAAACGACATTCCTTTCTTTACTTTTTGAAATATTGGCAAACAGAGCTCTTGGTCAAAAAGGCCCTCTTCTCTTTCATCATGAATTCATAATAAAAGTTGTTGAAAATTTTATTTATTAGGTCTTTTGTGAAAAAATATTTGCAAAACGTCATTCCTTGCATGTAATAGTGGATGTACATACAATATGACAGTGGTAATTCTTCGAACTCATCTTTCAAGACGAATTTTTAAACAAACAATTTTTTCCGAGTACCATGCATGATATACACCGTTTTTGTTTCCAAAAGCATTTATGCTCATCTCACTATTGTTAAAATATTAACAATATTAATACGCACATTAGAAATTATAATCTAAAACCGTTTTAACCAATAAATAATTTACCGTCAACAATAATAATTATTGTTTCATTTATGGGATCGTAATTATTTATTGACAAATAAAGTCAGCTTAATATCATGGAAAAACATCAAATGAATTTTGTTTTGATGTATTGATTGTGTTAGCTTGGTTACGGATTATTTGAAGATAATTTATATACAACGAATGGCATACGTGTACATCGTTATCACACGGCGTGACCAAGAACTGAGGTGACCGCACGCCAATGTCAAATAATGTGCTTTATTTATTTATTTATTTTTTTTTTTTTAAAGAAAGACAAACATTCCCGGGTTACGAATAACCCAACAATGTTTGAAAATCTCCTACTACCACCACAGAAAGCCGAAAATGTTGCTTGTGTTGTGATGGAGGACTTAGCCAGCCGAGGAATCGAACATGCGACGCCCGGGTGAGACCCAAGCGCTATGCCCACTCAACCACTGACCGGTCAAATTATTGCATAATATAGTAGGTTCCTGGAGATATTAGAACCTTAAAAGTTGATTTTTAGCGTAGATGTGGACTTCAATTAATTGTGTTGAAGAACTAAAGTTTTCTTCTTTATGATTTAAGCCGACAGAAGCTTATTATGTTGAATTGCGCGGGACAAATACGGGAAAGGAGACATTACTTCAAACAGTTCAAAAAAACGTGAGACGGAAATCAAGCAGTAATAAAATCTACAAAGATACCAACACGAAGATCAGGTAATAAGACGAAACGTTTTTTCCGGAAGCTGTGAACATTGCCAAGGAAGATAAGAAAGAACTGAAAAGGGGAAATGAAAATACCAGTAGAAGACGATAGAGAAGAAAGAAAACTCACTTTGTTTCTAGCAGGATGTCGTTAATAATATTCCAGTAATTACGTTAAGGAGGATTATGTCCGATTTTGTGGAAAACGTTATTACCCACTTCTTGCAAAAGCGTTATTGCTTTATTTTAAGAAAGCTCTTGGGTACTCACTGGCTTTAAAAAATTAATATAAGTCTTATTCAAGTGTTTTTCTGCAGTTTTAAACGGAAGAGAGCCATAGCTCATCCCTGTCAACTAAAATATATATCAAGAGACTTTGGTTTTCTACTTGTTGACTAAGTTTTTTTCAGCTTTCAGTGAAGAAAATAAGAATTAACGTATTTTATTTCGTGAAACTGTTTCAAATCTGTTTTAGTTAACCACTTGGTTGGTATTTGTTTGAATGTGTGCAATTTACAATATTTATCATTCTCTACTTTCTTACATTGTTGTTTTACAATTATTCCAAAGGATGTAGAGTAAGTTCTGGGAGGAAAAAAGGTAGGAGGGTGGGTCTAGGGGTCAGTGTGTCCAGGAGTGACGGACGTATAAATTTATCCCTGGTCCAGAGAAACTAGCTGGAGAGATCAAAGGGTCTCCCTAAACCACCCTATCTTGCCCGCCACTCAGCGCATCCGCCGCCAGAACCTGAACACACCTCATTCGATGAACCCGGGCACCCCTGCTAAGTTACCAAACGTAACAAACCACTTAGGGGAAACTATGACAGAGGTGTTGGTTACTCAATAAATGGTTCCAGAGGCGGCGGTACCCATACCCGCCAAAATTTTTACGGATTCATCAAATATTTGAAGTTAATTTTCACGTTCTGTATAAGTCTACTCAAGTTCTGTAATTAGTTCAGTTTTATGAAGCATTTTTTCCATAATGATATAATAATAGAACTTGAATAGAACTTACACAAAACGTGAAAATCAACCTCAAATATTTGATGAATCCGTCAAATTTTTGGAAACATTTCGTTCTTAGTGACCATAAGGTAACGATCAATACACATATGAACACGCCATGTAGGTACACAGTGCAAACACCTAAATAATCTCAATATATAAAACAAAATCGGGTTAGTTACACCATTTATAACTCAAGAACGGCTAGACCGATTTTTATTATCTTTGATTTGTTGGATTTGTCTCCGCCCCGAATAGTAGAATTGCTATTAAAACATCGGAAAAATTCACGACAAAAAAGTTATGAAGAAAATACTTTTCCTCATGCATTTTGTATGGAAGGAATTCTCATCTTTTGAAAGAGCTACAGCAATATTGTAATAAGTATCTATAATATGGAATAGTGAGTGAATTCCAAAAATTCAAAAAAGCCAAATGTCAATGCGCTGATTGTTTTAATTTTGTTCTTAAGCATATAATGCTGTCCTTCTTTCTTACACACTAAATATCAATAGTCGAAAATGAGACAAACGGTAAACGTATGTCTGCACCCCTCCAAAGGAAAAATACAATAATTATGATAAATCTCCCTCACACATATAAAGAAAATGAAACGCAATTCCCGCAAGTAATTGGAAAAATAAGAAAATCCGTAAACAACGCCATCTCTGATATTGACAAAAACAAAACACGGGCCGTTGCGAATCGATAATTGCTTCATTGTGTAATTTTTAACTTAAAATTTTATTTGTCTCTAACATAAGTTTTTAACTTAAAGTTTTATTTATCTCCCAGGTAAGTATGATCCTGCATTCATTCATTTTAGGCAGCATCGCGTTCATTGGTCAAAACATTGTACATATATTTTCGTATAGGTGATCAATGAACCGGTGTATGCAATTTTTAGCTGTAAGTTGTTTTTAATTGTTTGTTTTCTAGATTTAAGATATGTATGGTATCTAAGTTTGTACAGCGCCATTGAGGTGATTTTTCACCAAAACGGCGCTATATAAATCATCCAAACATTAATTTAAATAATTTAATTAATTCATTTTTAATTCAAATATAATAAAAAAATTAATTAATTTAGTTAATAAGTTAACACAACAGTTTCTGATTCTGATGCGGTACGAAGTTCTCCGGGTCAGCTAGTTAGGTATAGTTCAGTGAAATTATCGAATTGCTTTCCTAACTAAGGCTTTGAGAATGAAATTAATTAATCATTTCTACATTATTTTTTTAGATTTTCATTAATTATATAAGACAGATGAATTCTGCACACTGGCCCCTTATTTACTAGTTTCCCACGGTAGCCAACTTAGTACTGCAATATATGTAGACATGTGTATTGTGTACAGATGGTCAGCGATTATGAACCGGACCAAATGTTGGACAATGGGAATTCCAATGGTGTTAATTGGTGTGGTTTAACCGTTTTGTGGCAGATGTAGGTAATTATTACTTTTAACTAAGGTTAAGTTTAATTAGTTAATTTAGTAATAATATCATATTATCTTTCTTGTTAATTAATTATTTTAAATTAGTGTTATTGTGATGTTATGTTAAAACCGAGATGGATTCAATTGAAAGATGTACGCATAATGTCCATTGCAGGTGAAATATTATAATTATCATTAATTAATTATTTTGTTTTTAATTCGTAGAATTCCATTATCTTTTTTTATATATTTTAAATTAGATTCGATAATGCTATTATTAAGTTCTGCAAGAATTGTAGTTCTTTTTTATTGTGACAGCTGTTTCGGCTTATAAGGCCATTTTCAAACTGTGGTTAAACCACTTCGAGACGACTTATTTGTATGTTTCTAAATTTCAATTTTGAAGGTGCCTAAATTGATTTATTAGCGGTTAAACCATTTACTAAGAAAATAGAGAATCTAACATCACAATTATTACATCAATTCAGGCACCTTCCTAATTGAAATTTAGAATCTTTCAAATTAGTCGTCTCGAAGTGGTTTAACCACAGTTTGAAAATGGCCTTATAAGCCGAAACAGCTCTCACAATAATAAAATACTTGCAGAATCTAATAAAAACATTATCAAATGTAATTTAACAATTTTTTTTTTAAAAGCTTATAATATCATTATTTTTTATTTTTTTCCGTGAATACCGCACAAGAATCTCAACTGCTCCCGTCTGGAGCCAGTGAGACTATGGCATCCCCAATTGGGGTATGTTGTGAGGCTGAAGGTAGTGGGGAGGGGAAGGACGTAGGGAAGAGGAAGGTTGGGAAGTACCTGGCTATTCAGATCTGGTCACCAAACACGACTAAAGCCATTTTCAAGCAACGTTTCAATTCTGAATGGTGGTCATACACCAGGGAACGTGCCGCAAATATACTATATATTATTTTTAAATGAATTAATTGTGAAATAACATAAATTAGTCAAATAAAATTTATTTGCGCACGCCGGGTTCGAACCCGCGACCTCCGGATTGTGAGTCAAGAGTCTTAGCCACTGGACTACGGAGGAGTAATGATTTTAAATTTTCACGGGCAAAAGTATTTCTTATACACTAAATAAGATTGAGACAAACGATGTTCGTACGTCTGCTTATCTCAAAGGAGAAAGGCAATCAATTTAGGGGGCTGGTATGGGTACCGTCGCCCTTGGAACCATTTATTGGATAACCTCTGCATGGATCTCTCCAAATGGTTCGTTACGTTTGGTGACTTAGCAGGGGTGCCCGGGTTCATGGGCTAAGTCCATATCTTGGTGGCGAATGCGTCTGCCCACCAGCTGCATGGCGGGCCGGTTCAGGAGAAGCCACGTGAGGGAGACCCTTTGGTCCCACCAGCCGGACTCTCTCAACCCCAACGCCTTGCATCGCAATGCTTCGCTACGTTTGGTGACTGACTTAGCAAGACTTCCCGGGTTAATAGAGTGAGTCATTGACTTGGTGGCGGATGTGTCTGCCAACCAGCTGCATAGCGGGCGGGGTCAAGAGAGGACAGATGAGGGAGTTTTGGTCTTTGATCTTTGGTCCCACCAGCCGGACACTCCAGACCCCAATGCCTTGCATCACAATGGTATGGATGGATTCATACGTCACTCTTGGACCTACTGACCCTTAGATTCCTACCCACCTCTCATACATTTTTCCTCCCCAGAACTTTCTCTAATTATTTTCCTTTAAAAAACACATAGGCCCCGAGGGAATTTATTTTCCATATCAATTACCCTACCAAGTCCCAATTTATATAATGAAAATAAATAAATAAAATGTTTCAAATAATAAACCCAAAACCTAGTTTCACAGTTTGCTCCCATCAACCCTTTTGAAAACTACAATAATAGGTAAGTAAAATTAAAACTTCGCTTCGTTAATCTTGTCTGTAACATAATGAATTTACACATCAATAGTCAGAATAGCGGATATAAAGCAATGTCCCAGCAAACTATAACAACTAACAACTTGTAAGTAGCAACTAATAGTTAGTGACAACTTACAACAATAAATCAATATCAGCAATCAGCAAGCACTACCATAGCAGTCGGTAGGTACGAGTACCTCGTTGTTAAAATCATCGCATTGCATAACAAATATATCACAAATCAATCGGTCCAACTCACATGGGAACTTTTAATGACGTTGCATTTTATAAGTGTTAAAAAAGTTTTCTCAAATTGTAGAATGTTACTCGAAACTTTTAATATGTTATTCGGAGATAACATATTATTTTCTATTATTCACTCTTTTATACGCCCACAGGGCTTTTACATTGGATGCACAATGGGCCGTATTCATAAAAAAAAGGTTATGCTTATACTTGCAGAATATAAAGTAAATCCTTCAGCTCGCATTCATAATATTTCGAGTAAAACCTTGTACTTATAAGAGTATGAGCATATCCTTCAAAAAAAGTATTTGGTTATTCATAAACTTTACCTTTTACTCTAAATAAAAAGGATATCCTTCAATAATTTCGAGTGAGGTCAGTAGCAGACAGTCGTGCAGTGATCAGTTGTAGCGATGGCAGATGTTGTGGAACTGAGAGAGATTAAACACTACAAGCAGCGTTTATCAACAATCAACACCTTCGTGATTACAAAGAATTATACCGGTTTGAAGAGTATAATGGGCAATGGCTTGCCAACAGATTTTTGGGAATAAATAATCCTGAAACTCGAGGACGTGCGTTATCATCCCATCCTAAAAATGCAGATACGTTTACGCTATCTCAGTGACCCTGGGTATCAGAAAGGCATTGGTTAAGAATTGGGTGTAAGTCAAGCTACAGTATCTCGTTCAACATGCCAACAACCCTTAACTTATTCTTGGAGGATATTCTTGCAAGTATGAGGTAATCATTATGAATACGAAAAAAAGAAAATGCTTATACTCCTACCTTTTTCTTTAACTCAAAATCTTATACTTCTACCTTATACTCACAAGGATATCCTTTAGTTTTATGAATACGGCCCAATGTTTACATGTTTTTACACAAGGGTAAGTAACAAACAATAGGTTGCAAAACATAATTTCTTTCATCGCAGTGTTGTACAATTGGATAAAATTAAAAAGTATATGTAACGGTGAACTGACATAGAAATTGTTAAAAATGTCGATATCATTGGGATATTTTTTCTGATCTGTGGTCGCGAGGAATTGACGAGTTTGCTACATAATTTGTTTGTGAATGGTGACATTGAATTAAATCCTTATACCTGGTGAGTCGGGTAGGTATTCTTGAATTGACTACACTCAGGAGTTCGCAACAGTCGAGCCCCGAATTTTCAATTAAATAAAAGAAAGCTTAGTCGCTTATCCATCACCGATCCTTAAGTAGATACATGCGATACCGATACTTAAGGTATTTATTAGTTTAAAAAAGTGTAGTTATTTTTTTTCGTGGTTTGTTTTTTGGGGTGTTATGCCGTGTTGCGCTACCTCCTTCTACAGTGTCCATCATCAGACATTCACACATCTACCTGATGATGGACACTATAACGCTGTCCGAAACGTTGGCTAAATAAGGAGGTAGCGCAACACGGCATAACACCCCAAAAACAAACAACGAAAATACTTTCGGCCGTGAATATCTAAAAACATATCTATAGTTAATTTGTTCCAAGAGGATATTTAACTTAAAATTAATTAATCGTAAAAAGTTTCACTAAATTGTTTCGGCATTTTTAATATTAATTTTATGGTGAGGAGACCAAATGATGGAATTATATTCTAATTGGCTACGAGCTAATGACCCAAATAAAATCATGACTGGAAGGCATGGTTCTCAGCAAAAATCCTAATGTTTCCATACTATTGTTTGTAATGTGATTTATGTGGTGTACAAATTCTAGTCTTTCATCAAACGTAACTCCGAGATCTTCTTTTAGTTCCAGTTGTATATCTATCGCATAATTGCATAGTATTGGAGATTTGTTAGTTATGCGTTACATAGTTATGTACAATTATACATTGATAAAATATATAAGATAGTTTTTACGGTTGAGAAAGAAGTAGAATTGTTATTGTAGATGTGATAAATTGCATGTATCTCTTTGAAATGTTATTCCGGTATGAATTTTTAGTCCCATAAACCAAATAATTACACGTAAATCGTTTTAAAGAATCCTCGCTTGTGTCGTGATGTATCTACAGGATAAATGATAAAATAAATTAATTTCATAATAATTTTTTGTTCGTTAGAATGCTAAGGAATATAACAAAAAATAAAAAAACCTAAAAAGAATGACTTCGAATTGAATCGCGACTCTAAATTTAAAAGGAATTGATAAACGTCGCTTCGCATCCAGGATATTTGGGCATTTGCGGGGTTAGGGGGGACTATGGGCAGGTGTTAAACTGTTAGTTTTGAAATTTTGATAGGTACCTACTATAAGTGTGCCCAAATATATTCAAATGATGTCCTGTATTGACTCGACAAATAATAACTAAATTAATGGATTTTAAATATTTTCTAATGATGGGATTCTTAATTAATATTATTTCATGTGTTAATTATTTAGTATATATATCTTTCAAACAAGGCGCTTTATAAATATTTAGTATCATTAAAACAAGACAATTTGGTTGAAAAAAAAATTCATGGCATTCAATGACCCGTGGAATTACTCTTCACATCCTGTAAAGTTAAATTATTGACAGAAGTCTATTCCACGCGATTTCCTGTCACGACATCCCCTGCACTAGAAAACCTACCACATTACATAAACCTTTACACTCGGTGAGCAAAAGGCAGGAAATACGGATATCGGAGACAGCCTATCAAACTATCGAATCTGGGTATCCGATACGGTCGATCGATAAAGGATTTGTCGATAGCTTGTCATCGTTCAACGACTACAGATTGCTATCAAACAAACAACACTTCACGTCGAATAAATTGAGGAAACTCATTGAGTTAACGGTTGTTTTTGCGTCGACGATCTGCAGTCACACTCGGGAACGATGTCAAGTAACCTACGTAAGTACACACTTTATCATCATCAATTGCACAACTGCCCTGATGATGGACACCGTAAAGCTGTCTGATACGTTGGCTAAAGAAGGAGGCAACGCAACACGGCAAAAAGGTAAAAAGCACCCCAAAAATGAATCACGATAATTTCCATTATTTATTTTTGGGGTGTTATGCCGTGTTGCGCTACCTCCTTCTTTAACTAAGTCTAATAGTCGAATTGCGTCGACTCACTGGGTCGTTATCGACACTGAATCGACAAATTTAATATCAAAAACATTGCGCAGAAAAGTCCTTTTTGCAGCGCAGCTATTTTTTTAAATTATTTTTATTTCATAATATCTTATTTCTTACAGATTTTTGGGTTTTTTTGGCTACCACACTAGGCTAATGCCCGTGTTGTGGTAGTCATACTTTTAATATTTTATATAGGAACTAAAAAATACTATTCTATTGAAACAGATAATAAAAATTCTATTAATTGTTTTTGTGTTTAATTCGTAGAACTCCATTTTAATTTTTAGAAACTTAAATAAAATAACATATCAAATTTAAATTTAATTGAATTTCTAAAAAATAAAAATTCTAAATTAAAAATTTAAAAAAAAATCATGTTTTAAAGAAAAATAGAAAAAAAATTAAAATGAAAATTTTGAAATACAGAAACTAATATGTAATAAAGATTTAGTGTTAAGATGAAGCCATACTAAATAATGCAAAATCATACAAAATCGTACGTTTTAGTTTTGAAAATTCGACCGCTTAGAAGTATTATAGATGCTTCAATTAAATACTGCGTGTACAACATACTTTAGCCCTTAAAAATATCGGCCATTTTTTTTGATAAGTCTTTTAATAAGCTTAGAAAAAAATAAAGTATTAGGTCTATAAAAAACATTTTTAACTGAAAACTCTCCTACTTATAAACACTTTTTCGGATATGATTTTATTGCATAATGTGGCAAATTCAGTTTCTTATATAATTATCGCGAAAAAAAATGATATTTACGCCCGAACCTCACAAAATAAAATATAATATGCATTTTCGCGTTGGTATATTTGACATCACGGCGACAATACGGCAGTCGACGAATTTGTTATATCAAAGTGAACCTTATACCGTCCACCGAAGAACGACTGGCAGCCGCCCCCCTGTCTTCCGTCATTACTCCTCCGAACGGAGCGGAGAGCGGTCGTGTTATGCTCCGCGCCGCTTATTTTCGTGAAATCAATTTAAAAATTCGGTTTTATTGCTATAAACAATGCATAAAAAAGGAATGAATATTTTTTACAAGCCTTTACGAAATCAACACGTAAAAAAAAAATCTCAAATATGTTTTCCAACCTTTCCAAAAGCTTTTTCTCAAGTATTTTTAAACTCCTCCCATAAAAGGGCGTGAATTCCGATTTAGATTTTTTCCTGTACTAGTGGATCGCCTTAAGAACTCATGTAATCCATAAAATATTTATAAATTAAAACAAAAATAAAAGTAGGTGAAAAATTAAGAGAGAAAAATAATATTTATAAAAAAAATAGATATAAAAATCGAAATAAAAATTTTGAAATTCAAAAATTAATAATTAAAATGTAGTGTTAAGAACTCGTGCATTCTTTGAAGAATTAATTAATTAATTCTATTGTGAGTTTTTGTCAATTCGGTACCGAATGAATCTAGTTCAATGACGTACTTACTGTAAACATATCTTTTTGCAATAGACAAAAAAAAATGTTAACAATTTGACGAACGTCACGAAAGGGGTAGGACTCAGATTTGTGGAATAAATAAATTGTACGAAATGAAAATATATATTTTTTATATAATGGGCCAAAGCGCAGTATTTTAGGTATGATTAGCTCATAAATAATGTTGCAAATTATTATTTTATAAAAATGATCTTAGACATGTGATATTTACTGGTGGTTTTTACACGAAAATGGCACAACACAAGCAATTCAATTATTATTATCAATCACTTATTTTTCATTTAATTATACTAAAGACATTAAAATTATATAGCTACTACCATATTTGCAAAAAAAACCAAAGAGGTCCCGCAAGCTGCTTGGCTGCATGAGATTATGAATTAGGCAATTTACGCATACACACCGCACGTACACTCACCTTTTCCATTAATTCTTACATCAGTTAATTATGTAAATAGGTACCTACTCGTACCTTAAATTAACACGTTTATGTAATTCGGCTCTGAGGTAAAATTCAAAAATCTTTATCTAACTCCTGCTGTAAACGGTACAATTTATATAACTGGACTTTTTAAAGTAGGTACTTACCTTATAAAGATGGCAATGTTGATTATATGTATATTTTCTTAATATAATGTAGATTATTAGTAAATTGGAAAATTAGTAAAGGTTAGGTTAGGTTAGGTTATAATTGGAAATATATTTTTTTGGTATGATAATGAAAATTTCAAAACCCTTTATTAAGCTTTCATGTATTTTTCTCTATAAGCTTATCAATTTATTTTATTTTTATTTTAAGCTTAAATATTCACATTTTTTAAAATAAAGTTTCATGGAAATGAGAATCTGTAAAATTAACGAGTTTAAATGAGTTATTTAGGGAATACAACACACTATTTCTAATTTAGAATCATTTACGTTTAGATCCAGAGGTCTCCAACCTCTTGGATAATTAAAATCAAGAATATCGTATAAGTAAATAAGTAAAAGCTTTGTAAAATCTATATAACAGAGGTAATGATAGTGTTATTTACAACAACAAAAAAAGAAATATACAACGTTTTGTCGTTAGAAAGTAGAAACCAAACGGTTCTCGTAGTTTACTACTGATTTGGAATATTTCATCTAAGGTTTAAAAAGGAACGCGGGATTAACGAAATGTTTTAATACCAGGCATTCCGAATTTCTTCCCATTTATAAATATTTTTCTTTAAAATTTTATATTTTTTAGGTCTTACAAAATTGTATATTATTTTTGAGCTATTCAATTGTTCAGCTGAAAGGATTATTATATGGATTTCTTTAAATGGAAGAAGTATGCTCCGAAAATTATTAGAAACAATTTTTGTTCTGTTATGTATTATGTTATTTAACATGTCTAACAAATGTGAAAAAAATCACAGTGTATCTTCAAATGCTACTTTAGACGTTTGACGATAGATTTTTGCTCTATTTTTAACGAGTCGTGTTTTATTATATATTTCACATTTTTAGCATCTTTTTAACAATAGCGCGGTCACTCTAAAATTTGAATTGAAATATTTCCCTTTCAAACCGTATCTTATTCTTTTTGATCGCTTACTACGGAGTCTTAAATGATGTTTTCTAAATAAAATAGGAAACTTTGACAATTGATATGTGGGTTTTTAAGCAAAAAACTTTGACAATTGATTTAATATTGACTTAATATTTTCAGCACTACATAGTGCACATAATGATACGATAATAATGAATAAATCATTTCTTTCCCATAAATGAATACATAAATAATATCAGGATTTAATAAATAGAGATCCAACTTCTTATTGGAATATTTGGAGCAACAGAAAATATTTAAGGCGATCGAATAGTCCAGGAAAAAATCTGAATCGGAATTCACGCCCCTTTATGGGAGGAGTTTAAAAATACTTGAGAAAAAGCTTTTGGAAAGGTTGGAAAAGGTATTTGATTTTTTTTTTACATGTTGATTTCGTAAAGGCCGTTAAAAAACAACTCCTTTTTACGTATTGTTTATTGTAATAAAACGAAAATTTAAAATTGATTTCACGGAACCAAGCGATGCGGAAGATGTCTGTTCCCCGCTCCGTCCGGGGCCGAACTGACAGAAAGGGTGTGGCTAGTCTTTAGTCCTTAGGTTGTCGGCATAGGGTTCACTTTAAAAATCCAAATTCTTCTACCTGCCGGCCGTGTTGTAAAATAACAACGCGAAGATGCATATATTATTTTATTTTGTGATGTTCGGGCGTAAATATCAATTTTTTGCGATTATTATAAAAGAATCTGAATTTGCTACATTAAAGAATAAAATCATACCCGAAAAGGGGTTTAGAAGTAGGAGAGTTTGCACTTGAAAGTGATTTTTTATGGACCTAATGCTTTATTTTTTTCTAGGCTTATTAAAAGACTAATAAAAAAAAAAATTTATTAGTCTTTTAATAAGGTAATTTTTTTAAGGGCCGAGATCTAGGGCCAGGGTCCGCCAGAGGTTGGAGAGCCCTGTTGTAGAATAGGGAGCGTAAAAGTAATAAATAAAGTGCTTACGTAGTAAAGCAATCTAGTAAATCAACTTTTCTTCTTACTATACGCGAGTACAAGAAGAGTAGGCTATTATTAGATTAAAATATGCTAACGATTAATCTTACAAGATAATGTAAGATTTAGATGCAATAAATGAAAATTGCTTGGTAAGTAGAATAAACACGTAAGTTTAAATCGTTTTCATTATAATCACCATTAGTTTCTTCCCTTGTTTCAAGCTCTATGGTGCCTTTAGACGTCCCTACCAGGTCTCTCCTTGCACAGCCTTTTCGATGGTTTTCTTTAGCTTTCCCTCTGTTGATATTTAAAAACTCTCACAAATATCGCTCTAAATAACATAGGTTACCACGCTTCGATGCCTATCTAGCATCACAAATCATTACCAGCAATGACAGATAACCTTAACCCTATCTACCGAACTCACAACATCCGCAATCATCTACACAAAATCCTCAAAAACTTCCTTTAAGCAAAACACACACAAAATAAAATAAAAAAATTCATATTGGGAGGTGGGTATGGGTACTGCCGTCCGGGGACGTGGTCATTCTAAGTTTGGTGACTTGGCAGGGATGCCCGAGTTCATGGGGTGAGGTTTGTCTAGGTCTCGCGGCGATGCGTTTGCCTACCTACTGTACGGCGGGCCGGATCGGGAAAGACTGGATGAAGAAGACATTTTGAACTCTTGAGCCGGACACTTTCGACCTATCGCCTTGTACCGCAGTGGAAGGGATGGATTCGTACGTCCTTCACTCTGAGACGCATTGACTCCAGATTCCTACTCTCATATCTTTTTCCTTCCCAGAATTTCCTATCAAAAAAAGACCCTATATACAGCATCTCCGAAGATGACACAGGCCTTGAGGGATTATTTTTCCACTACTGTGTGGAACTAATGTAAAAAACAAAATAAGCAATCTCACAAAAATTGTAAAAATCGATTATCACCTCTACTTCTCACAAAATTTCACAGTCTCAACGTCAAAATAGCACAACCAGCCACAATTACTCACAACCTCGATTAACAACTACCAAAACTCAACATAAATTTAACCACTACCGCAATTTACCATTAACTTTCATCTCAACTAACAACAAGAATATCCATGAAATATAATATACATAAAAGTTATATAAATGTATGTTTACAAAAAAACCTAAATCACCCCAATCTTCACAACTAAAATCACAACCTATCACATCAACACCAACAACTGGCACAACCAGGAACAACCTCAACTCCAATTATAAAAACTAGCCACAAACTTCTCTCACTACAAAAATACTATCTTCCTCCGTCTCAGAACTCAACTAGGTATCACAATTATCTCAATTTTAAATGACAATATTTCACATACTCAGTCTTGTCACCCTCGCCTTCTTTCGACGCTGAATCTGCCGCTGCTAAGCAACCATTTCAACTCTAACTTCTGATGCTCGTCACAAGTTCAACTTACCACTTTCATAGTCTTTTTATGGGAACCGATTTCTTTGCCGAATCATCGGTATAATTTGACTACCAACAAACAACAAACCCTTTCAAAGAAACAGGGAGATAAGTCGTAACATATAACTATATTTATTAATCAGCATTCTTACGGATTGCATTCAGGTATAGGTATTATAAATAATGTTAGGATAAGTCTTTATTATGTAATGTGGATGAAATAGTGAAGATTTAATTTTATCCTAAGGATTAACCTGTTATATAAATCGATTCCCATAGAGTTATTCCTACAGCTACAGGCAAAAACTACAATAAGGTTAGCGCTCGTAACAAAGTTGCAAAGTTTAAACAAACTTTTACAAAGAACATTCCCAGGTTATGAATAATCGCACAATATTTGAAAATCTCCTACCACCGTCATTAAAAGTGGAACATGACGGAGGACTTTACCAATCGAGGAATAGAACCCATGACACCTGGATGGGAACCCGACACACTTTTATCATGCAAAACAGCTCTACTGACGTATACAAGATTTCAAAGTTTCTCTCGAAACCCAAACGTATCAAATGCGCTTTATATAATTATTTTATTATTACATTTTTATTTTTTATTCATCTTTATTTAGGAAGCAAACAGTTGAATATAAAGTAATTGTTCATTAACTAGTGAATATAATTTAAACCATTTAAGTTCCATTTATAATATTTAGTTGTGGTTAGTGATTATGTGATTATGAATCAAGTGGTTATTAAACAGTTTATAGTAGGTATATGGTGTAAGCATGTTGTAAAATATTATCAAAAAGGTGATAATAATCAATACATATCTAAATAATAGTTTAAAGTAGTTGTTTAAAACAATAGTACACAGTGTTAAGTAAAAAGTTATCAAAAAGAAAATAATAAACAAGAAATAATAGTTTTCATTTAAGTACATTGTAAGGTTAGTTTGATTTAAACGATTTAAGGGTACCTACAATGGATAATTACATTACATTGAGTTAAAATCAGTAAACTACCCACTAAAGACTACGGTAATCTATAATTCGTTCTATTAATTCTAGAATTAATACAACATAACATAAATAACGCAGAGAAAATACATCAAACCTATTTAACATTTAATGTGATTAGAAAATATTATTTGTCTTTCATAAAAATCAGAAAATTTATTAAAATTGATGTCCGGTTTCAGAAAATTCTTTTCGTAGAGAGATAAAAGTTAAACAAAAAGACACCACAAAAATTAACGTTAAAAATTAGTAATCATTAGGATTAGGTTGGGAAAACACACAAGGAGAGGATGTCGGGGGGAATAGGAAACAGTTACCAGAAATTTATTTAGAATGGTACTTCGAAACCGGTCGACGTTTTTAATGGAAAAAGCCTATGTAAAAAAAATTGTAAGTTTTATGTATATGAATTCATTAAAGGCCAGCTTCGATGTAGCAGATACTTTAATAATACACAACTGTTAACCCTGCAGAAATCGCAAGTACGCCCCACGGTTTAATTTGGCAGCCACCAATGTTCGGAGTTTTAGATAGGTTCTTTCATCTTAACAAATGGATTGCAGTATTTAGATCACAGGCTTCGGATGGGATGCTATCCTTGTTCTACCGGCATTTCAATCGAAGATGCTCCAAGGAACCAGCTTCATTGGTCCCCTCAGTACCAGTGCATAGTCGGGACGCCAAAGGCGCGCATAACATTTGTACACGGTTGACACTTGTCACATGAGAACGGATCGCTTCCTAGACTCGTTCTTGAGTTCAACAGCTCGGCTGTGGAACGATTTGTCGGTCTTTGTGTTTCCCCTTTCCTACAACATGGATCTCTTCAAGACCAATGTTCGCTCCTCCACGCAGCATCTCAGATGACATAGGCTCTAAGGAAAATAATTTTCCTGGGGGCCTCTTGCGTGGAGTTGATGTAAAAAAAATCCTTTTTATAATTCCAGACAAATCTGTTAAAATTTATCGAACCTAAATAATGATAAGTTTCTCAATTTAATTAAATAAAATGATGGCTGTTTTTTTCTTCCGTCTATTTGTATATTATAATTTGTAGTTTGTATATTATGGAAGTTTTTCATAAAATGCAGATATAATTTGTATTATTCATAACAAACATACACAACACATTAACAAACTTGAAGTGAGAACGTTTGTTTTCAGAAAAGGGTATCCAGATCAATTTATTTTGTTTTCTTTTTCTTTTTCAGTATGAGATTCGTGTAAAAAGTCACAAAACTTATGCTATTTCCTGCCAAGGTTAAGGTTAAGTTAGCCTCTCAGAAACTGGGCGTACTGTACAGGACCCGCAGATACTTCAATAGTACACAACTGCTAACCCTGTACAAATCGCAAGTGCGCCCCACGGTTGAATTTGGTAGCCACCTCTGGTCTGGAGCTCCAAAATACCTAAAAAAAACCCTTGACTCTGTGCAGAAACGGGCGGTCCGTTTGATAGATTCTCCCATCTTAACTGACGGATTGCAATCTTTAGAGCACAGGCGTCAGGTGGGAATGCTGTCCTTGTTCTACCGGTATTACAATGGAAGTTGCTCCGAGGAACTAGCCTCATTGATCCCCTCGGCACCGGTGCATAGTCGGGAAACACGCCAAACACGCGCCCAACATTTGTACACGGTTGATATTAGTCACATGAGAACGGGTTGTTTTTACGATTCGTTCTTGAGTTCAACAGCTCGGCTGTGGAACGATTTACCGGCCTCTGTGTTTCCTCCCTCCTACAACATGAGTCTCTTCAAGACCCATGTTAACTCCTTCCTTTCCTCAAAAAGACCCTCCACACAGCATCCTCAAAGATGACATAGGCCCTGAGGGAAATTATTTTCCTCAGGGCCTCCTGTGTGGAGTTAATTTTAAAAAAAAGGTTATAAATCTGATAAAAGTTTTAAAGATTCAATCCGTTTTCCGTTAAAAAACCATAAGATTGATAGGTTCCTCGATCTATCTTCCTGCTGTCCTTGAAAATAAAGCCTACCATCGAAATTGAAATTTCACCGAAACTCTCAATAAACCACCGTTTTATTTCATCAAATTTAAAATGTTATGAAATGCTCCCCTTGCATTATCTAAATGTAATGATGTATTTAAAATAGGTTATAAATTCTTTTTAATCTCTAATAATTAATATGCATTTATTACTTCTAAGTGACAAGTTTACTATTTCATTGGTTGGTAGGGGAAACAGAGATCACCCATAAATTAGTTCTCCAGAAGATCGAAAAAACTGTTGACTTCTAATGGGTGAGGCCAGGAATCAATAAAACTGAATACACTTGAGGGGGGCATTTGTCCAAAGTTGGATGAAAGAAGAAAACCACAAATATGAATAAGAGATGCATGTTATATTATTTAGACTTTTTTTGGCACGACCATGTTTTAAATTAATATTTAATCCACTATCCATACATTAATTTATTTAAACAAATACAAATAGTTGTTAAAGTAATTTATCATTAGTTCTTTGAACAGAAAGCCTCGCGCCCAAAAATAATGTTTCTGATTTTCTCTTAATTTAAATCAAAACCAAAATTTCCTCTGAAATCATAAGATTTGTAAGTAGGTACTTAAATACCTACCCACTTAATAAATAAAAGCGAACGTTAAATATTTGAAAAAAATGATATTTTCTTAATCGTTAACACGGTCACCATCTTGAAACACGACTATAACATAACAATCAAATTTACTGACATGCCAAATATACCAAATGATCGAGTTACAAAAGGACTTCGCTAAACTTAGACAATTATGCCTTCTTATCACCCTTATAACCTCTTCCACTTAAGTTAAAGAAAATAATAAAAAGGTTTTTATCGTAAAAAGGCATTAATGTACATATTAAAATGGAATTCCATAATCAATAGGAGGTTAAAAACCCTCGAGATGATTTTTTTATAAAAAAAGGCGCTCTACAAATTATCCAATTATTATTATTAAATTTTTGCTATATTATGAGTAATTTATTATTATTTATTTTAATACAAGTATCTATTATTGGATTTTTATGTGCTTTATTGTGCTATATATTGATTAAATAAATGCTTAAGTATTATATTTTAGGTATACTGGTTCTATGTTTTTCTATAGCCCCTACCTTAAGCCGCCGCACAGCGCTGCCCTACGAGGTGGCGATATGGTTCCCCTGTCTTACACCGAGCATCATACTACAAATTGGCGTTTTTGTGAGGAGTAGCATAAAAGACATTAATTTTTAAAAGTGATTAAATTTGTGATACAGAATATATTAACCATTGACGTATATATAATATATAGAAGCGAGGTAGAAATCTCAAAGTGGTAACCAAAAACAAGGCATTGTACTCGATTTCTAGTAATTAAGTACAAAACTGACACGTGTCGAGTAAGGTCGTATCTTCGCAGTAAGTAAATAGCATAAAAAAGCACCAAAATATCCTCGTGTGTGATGAGAAAATGTTTCCAATGGTTCCATGACAGTTCATCCTGCGACAATTCATCCGGCGACAGTTCATCCGGCGACAGTTCATCTGGCCGACAGTTCATCCTGCCGACAGTTCATCCTGCCGACAGTTCATCCGGCCGACAATTCATCCGGCGACAATTCATCCGGCCAACCAACCTAACCTAACCTAACAAATTAGTCAATTCACCCTAAAAAGATTGTCTTAATTTCAGATAAAAAAGTTATATTATATGCAAGTAGGAATTTTTACGGTTTTTTGCTAAGCCGACTGCACGTATAAAGTATATCGTATTTTGTTATTCACGCATGTTTCTTCGGAGAGTCGAAATTATTGTTAGTAAAAATATTTTTACAGCGGATTTCCACTCAAGATGCCTTCAGATATAAGTATATCGATTTTGGTTGTACGGCCGTATATTCTCTTTGCATACTTACTTGAAGAAAAAATCTTCTAAATGATCTGGCCGGATGATTTGTCGCCGGATGAATTGTCGGCCGGATAAACTGTTGGCAGGATGAACTGTCGGCAGGATGAACTGTCGGCAGAATGAACTGTCGGCAGGATGAACTGTCGCCGGATGAACTGTCGTCGGATGAATTGTCGCCGGACGAATTGTTGGGTCACCGTTTCCAATACACGGCAAATTATTTATTATTACAAAAAATACAATTATTTCGATTGTTCGAGTGAGATTGATCAAAGTGAGAACATAAACTTAGCAACAAAAGTAAAAGAAGGACAACCTATAGACACACAGCATTACGTTTTCGCGAGTAACCATATCTTCGCAAGTCAATCACACCCGTGACGTAGAATGTTATATTCGGCGCAAAGAAAACGCCGATCTCTCCTATATCTATGTAATTCATACACATAGTCTTTGAATGTCTATCTTTATCGTACATGAATAACTTTTTAAATCAGAAGTTACTGAAAACGTAAGAGTGTTTCTTAATTATCACATTATATCTCGAGTTTGTGAGACAATGTCGATATATTATAATGTCTGTATATTATATATAACGTCATTGATAATATAACCTTTTAAAATTTCGATTAAAATTCTACGAATATTGAATATTAAGGGAGATTTTTCGAGAGTTGTTTTATATTTCTACAATGCTTTGTACTTTCGGTCCATTTGGTTTAATAATATATTTGAAATTGTTTAGGTAATAGGTATAACATTTGTTAACTGTGCATTATGATAGAGTTTACTTTAATAAAGGTTTCAAAGTGAATAAAATACATAATAATAATATGTATAAGATTACTATTTATTATAAGCAATAAACTTATTTCCCGAAACTAATCTATACTAAACTAAGTCGACAAATTTACATTGCACTAAAATTATTGTATGTGTGTTGTTTTATTGTGTTTCTTAATATTAGATAATATTATAAGAACGAATTTACACATTACGTAATGTAAATGAATATTATTTGTCCTTATTAATTTATGTTAACACAGTTGGGGTGAGCGAACTCAAACAAAATTATATTATTAGTTGTTAGTTCTATTTGATACCTACCTGCACACTACACACATATTTAAAAATAATAGTTATCTTTATTTGTAATTCCTATTTAATGCTTCTAATGAAAAAAGATTACCTAGGTACTTAACCGAATTGTGTAGGTACTTACCGCTTACGTATTACTTATTACCGTATTGTTAAAAATATATTATATATTTATATTATTTAATGCTATAAGTAACCGTATTTTATTTATAAGTGTTTAAGTATACCTACTAACATGTTTAATATGTGTAATGTGTAATTCTATGCGTATACTTAATATACCTGTATTTTTTAATGCTACTAGAATATGTGTGTGTTTTTTTTAATCTAATACTCACTATTATATTAAATATGTATGTTTTCTTTCACGTTATCGTATTTAAATGTTAATACAATTTAAGAGGACAGTATTCGTACCGCAACCCCGGAAAGTATTTATTGGATGACTAATACCCCTTCCGTAGGTCGTCCCAAGTGGTTTGCTAAGTCTAGTGACTAAACAAGGGCGCCCGGATTCATAGGGTGAGGTTTGTCCAGGTCTTGGATACGTTTGAACACCTACTGCGTGGCGAGTCGGATCAGGAGAGAATGGAAGATGGAGACCTTTTGACCTCTCCAGCCAGACTCTCTCCGCCCATCGCCTTGCATCGCAGTGGGAGGGGTGGATTTACACATTCGTCACTCCTGGACACTTTGAGCCCCGGATTCCTACCCACTTCTCATACCTTTTTCCTTCCCAGAACTTCCCCTCCTTCCTTTTCTGAAAAAGATCCTCCATAAAGCATCCACAAAGATGACGTAGGCCCTGAGGGTTTTTTTTTACCTTCGGGTCCTCCTGTGCGAAGCTAATGTAAAAAATTAATATAATTTCCACAGTATTTAATGTGTAGTTCTTACTATTCTACTTCTATAATTTATTCATGATGTTTAAGACTACCAACTGGTTTAGGTATTTCATAAATAATTATGATTTTTTTTTTTTTAAAGAAAGACAAACATTCCCGGGTTACGAATAACCCAACAATGTTTGAAATACTCCTACTACCACCACAGAAAGCCGAAAATGTTGCTTATGTTGTGATGGAGGACTTAGCCAGCCGAGGAATCGAACATGCGACGCCCGGGTGGGACCCAAGCGCTATGCCCACTCAACCACTGACCGGTCCATATACATATATAAAAATCTAAAAATGTTTGTATGCATGTATGTATGTCCGCTATGCGTTGCTAAACCATTCATCCGATTGCGATGAAACTTTGGGGATTTGATGTGTGCATGCCCGCGATGGTTTCTGTATACAATAGTGAGCTCTGGAATCATGAAATTTGTATAAAAAAATTGCAATAGGTAACTCGGGAGGGAGATCCGCGGGAGGGATGAGGCGAATACGGGAGGGGGAGGGGAACTCGGGAGAAGGGTTCGCGGGACAGGGAAGGGGGGGGGGGGGGGGGAGTAGAGTGAGGAGAGGGAAGGTGGAGGAGAAGGAGTGGGAACGCGAGAGGGGAAGGGGACTTGTCACACTTTCTTTCTCTACTGGCACCGTTTATTTTAATTTTATATTGAATGTAGACTGAACAAAGTTTTATAATTTGGCAGGTTTCATTGTAAGTTTCAAAAAGTATTTCTTTCAACCAGAAATCACGATAATTCTGTAGGTATTATTATTATTCATTTATAGAACTGTTTTTCATTGTCTTGTTAAGATGATACTTAAAAGAATTCATAATATCATCTTTCATAGATGGGGCGAGTTTAATTATTTTACTAAAAAACGCTTTTTACAAGTTGTGCTTTAAAATAACAAGATGAATTCATTGTTAGCGCCCGCACATACGCAACATAAATATTGTCCATAAAAAAACTTTAATATTTCATGAAAGGCTAACAAATACAATATTGGATTGAATCACCAATGCAATATTGTATTTATTAGAAAATACTATTTCTTCATATTAATGTTGCGAATATATGGGCGCAGACAATTAATTTGTCTTAATATTTTAAAAATATTTTAAAACAAGCACAACTCATAAAAAGCGCTTTTTTCGTAAAATAATTAAACTCGCGCCATCTATGAAAGAGTAGATTATGAATGCATTTGAGTATCACCTTGAGGTTAAACGCAACGTACGTTATAATCTACGCATTCACAGATGGCGCCAATTAAATAATTTAAGGAGTTATATGAATAAATAGTTTTATCCATAAACAAACCCAAATCTTTCAAGAAAGCCTGGCAAATTCAATATTGTATCGGTGACTCTATCCAATATTGGATGTGTTAGCCGTTCTTAAAATATTTGAGGTTGTTTGTAGACAAAACTATTTATTTATATTCATATTAAATATTTACGGGCGCAAACAATTAATTCACCTTAATATTTTAAAGCATAAATGCAAAAAGTGTTAAAAACCTTAAATTATTTAATTGGCGCCATCTGTGAAAGCGTAGATTATAACGTACGTTGCGTTTAACATTAAACCGTTAACCAAGAAGTTTAGTGATGTTTTATCACACAAAAATAGCTACATGAGTTTTGTAGCTATTTTTGTGTGATCAGCCCTGTAAGAAAAACTTTCATGAAATCGATGAAAAAGAGCTAGAAGAACAAGAGTTCAAGGTACGTAAATATAATATGAAGTAGTTTGCATGTGTGTTGGTTTAGATAAGAAATCTGCAGGAATTTTCGCCAGACAAATTGGCAGACGAGGCTAAATTTGGAGAAGTTTTGGTTGATAAATCAAATTACTAGTACATAAATGGTTTCTGCCTGAAAGCATACTTAATGAAGTCAATTTGATGTAATAGTTTGGACCTTATTGCTCTTACATGTGTCCATGTTTTTTCATTTTATTTATTTATCTATATAAAGTATATTTACATTGAGTTTTTCGATGCCTGTCTCAGTAGGATATACCCGTGTCAAGACAGGCGTTGAGTTTAACTTTGCGTTTTTTTTTTAAAAACACTATTACATCAATTTTAATAAAATAAATTTATCTACGAGTTATCATTTCGACACAGTCTTCAATTATTATTGTAGTTGAACACATTTCGAAATGTGGGCACGTTCAGTGTTGCCACAATTTATTGTTAATATAATCAAGAAGATTTTTTTTTTATCAATGTCAAATAGTTGATTATGTGTCAAAAATATGGCAAGATCAAATAATTAGGAATTTGTGAAATAGGTAGTTGCTTGTTAATAAATATTTTAGATACGACTTGACAATTTAGTCAGTAAATGATAAAATATCATACAAAAGTATATGATAATAATAGTCATATACTAGATAACATGTCAAAATAAAAACCAAGAAAGAACACAAGAAAGCGACACTTGTAGAAGAAATAATGAATCAGATGTGTACAATACATAACCCGTCATTAGCGCCAAAATTGGTATAATAATTCTATCCATTTTTAATGATAATTATGTATGTTTTATACCTACGAAATGAACAAATATATTTATATCTAACCTACCAATACCTGTACTATGAATATGGTAATGGATTCCAATATGCTACATTTTATATACATGCAATAGGTACATATGGAATCCAATTAAGTCTTCTATGTGATTATTATTTTTTCAATTCTAATTTATTAACTACGTAAATATTGATGGAATATAATTTCGGTTTTTAAGTTATGTCTTTGAAATATCATTTTGATTTTTTAAATGTTTACAACCAAGAACATAACGTGTAATTATTTTCCTTCAAACCATTAATTTTTTTTACAGATGAGAATATTAGAACAATTGTGTTTACGCCTTTGGATTGATTTAAAAAGGTATTAACATGTTTAATAAAATATTTAAATGGACTGAGCAACATATTTGGGAAAAATGCATACTCAAATTGTATAACCTTAAAATTAACAATTTTTAGTATTAATATTGGTACAGGTTCTTCAAACTTCTGGTGAAAGCTGATACGTACAATGAATCAAAAAATACTATTAAGTACACAATTATAACATGTATACAATCATTGCGTTTTATGCTTATGTTAAAAATAATATGCTTGCAGAACTTAATAATGACATTATTAAATTTTCATTTATGTTAAGTATAAAAAAAAGGATTTCTACGAACTAAACACAACGTTAATAAACATTCATTGCAAATACATACTACAAAATGTTCTTACATGGGGCATGGCGTGAATTTAGACAAAGCTGTCACATTTCAGGTAGGTACTATAAAACAGTCGCAAACTTATTAAAGACAGCAAAATAATGTTTTTTTTAAACACAGCTCAGTTAATATTGCCAAAATCGCTTTATGAAACACATATTTATGACACATCGCAAATGATCTACAAACAAGGCAATAGCTGCATCAATCACTTATCGTTTTTTTAACAGTTTCATCGCTGGCAACACTACGGAGGCCATCTTGCCGCCAGGAGGGAAAGTGCGACGCCATTTTGCAACGCTCGCAATTTTGCCGCGCAATATCTCAGGTTCGCCATGGACAATCAACGCCAACAGGAAATCATCGTACAGCACCTACCGACAAAAATACACACTATTACACACGGCACACGATTAAAGTAATTTAAAAACAATTTTAAGTGTTTTTTTTTCAAATAAATTCCATCCACTCATGCAGCAACTGAAAAAAAAACAGTGGGCGACTCAATCGCTAATCGCAAAGGAAAGCAAATTGCAAATTTCATTGGCGGTCCGCACACAGGAAACTTGGTAAAGACCAGTTGTCAAGGACGACTCAGTTGTCAAACGCGACTAGCAGTGCTAGTCGCGTTTCAGTTGTAAGATTGACAGGTTGCCATGGCTACGCCTCGCATTTTAGTTGAAAGGTTGCCATGGTTACGCCTCACGACCTGTCAAGTTTATGTCACATGTCAGGGCAGGAAAATATCGATTTTGTTCAGGAAGTTCAGAAATTATTAATATATATTAAGGTTGATAATTATTGATAAATTGTTAATAAATTATATTTTTGTTACAGAAGCTGATATAATTAATGAAATCGTAAAGGCGATTTGCGCCGTGGATTTGAATTGAGTTGCCAACCAGCTTTGGTTTCTCCATGAGCGAAGGCCCTAAGGTGACTTTTTCTGAATAGGTTTGTCGTTGGAGGTTATTTGTTTGGACCAAATACCTATCGGTTAAAAATATACAAAGCACGGAAATGATTTCAGAGACAAGTTTGAAGCTTTTTGCAAATTTATTACATTTTTGCATTTAAAGTGGACCAAAGTCACAAACTAAGCGCGAAAATGCATCGCATCTCCTAGCCCAACGTAACCATGAAGATGATACCCTCAAAGTCGCGCTGGTGAAAGACCATAATTCAAAAACATTGTTTGAAACGACTTTAACCGTGTTTAATGACTATATCTAACTAGCCAGGGGGAAGGCGGGGAAGGTATGGGGGAACGCGTTAGCGGAAGGCGTGATGTGAGGGGAAGGCGGCATTGCAACGCATGCCGGGAATTAGTTAGTACAGGAATATAATGGCAATATTTTTTAGTATTTGGCAAACTCTCATAAGCATACGCACGGACCTACAAATACATATGTCTATGAGCATACGTTATTTAAAGTACGCATATTACATAATATTGAATTCGCAGCAGCCGATATTAACTGTACTAGATTTAATACAATAACAAACGAGCCAAAGGAACATCTACGAATGTTTCCATAAAAATAAGTGTAAGTGAATTCCGTCATAAAAACATCGGTGTATTGGACAAAAGCCAGTGTTAAGTGATATTAATTTGGGCACGAATCCTCTCACCGCAAACATTTGCACTATGCGGCCTGCCGCTATTATTATAATTTCTATTCAATATTGAAAGCCTTCTAATTATAAGTATTACATCGAAATTATGTCAGTACGAATAGTTCCATGTTTCTACAGTATGCATCCGTTGGTCGGGAAATGGAAAATATTTTCTTTAGAAATTTTCGTTATTTATAAAATACTGCATGTATCATATTTGTTGATTTTGATCTTCGACACGATGTTTATTTAAGATCCTATCAAAACAAGAAAATAGAATTGCCATACAGCTTTGAATTTAGCAGCCACCTCAGGCCTGTCCAAAATTTCATTAAAAAAGCTTTGATACTGTGCAGAAACGGGCGGTTCGTTTCACAGATTCCCCTATCTTGACGACAAGCGCATTGCAATCTTTAGAACACGTGCGTCAGATAGGTATGCTTTACTTGTTCTACCGGTATTATAATGAAAGACGCTCCGCGGTACTAGCATCATTGATCTCTTTGGTGCCAAACGTGCGCCCAACATGTACACGATTGACATTTGTCACATGAGAACGGGTTGCTTCTGCGACTCGTTCCTGGGTTCAACAGCTCGGCTGTGGAATGATTTGCCGACCTCTGTGTTTCCTACCTACTACAACTTGGGTCTCTTCAAGATCCTTGTTCAGTCCTTCCTCTCCCTAAAACGACACTCCACACAGCATTTCCAAAGATGACACAGGTTCTGAGGGAAATTATTTTCCTCTGGGCGTAGAGTATGGAGTTAATGTAAAAATAAAAATAAACTTAAATAATTTCCTGCGCATTTTTAACTCGCCTAGTTATCTGAAGGTAAATTTTCTATGATATATCCGTTCTTAGTCTTCATTCATAACACTTTGGAAATAACCCATCAAAATTCACTCACCAAGCTAAGTCACTCAAAAATTTTATTCTTTCGAAATTAAGATGAAAAACCACTTTAAAGGCATTGAGTTTTTACTCGTCATCTAGCATATTTCTTCATTTCCATTTACTTCTTCTCACAACTACACAAGGGCGTAGCGAGGTACGGGCAGGGGGGGGGGGGCAGCTGCCCCCCCTCCTAGAAGATGCAGTTATGCTCACAAATCGTAAAGTAATATTATGTCGGTAGTCTATTGTTTGTGAGAATCAATTTAATTTTTATTATTACCTTTTTAGTTTATAATTTTTGTGTGGATCGTGGAAAGTTGGGATAAATATTAAAAAAGCTACCTAACTAAAGATTATACGTTAATTTGTATTTTACTTTTCCATTTTTTAAACTTTATATTTACGTGCATTTGTAAAACTTACCGGCTCTGAGGGCCTCAGACACAGAATTGGGACTTATACTCAAGTTAGTCAGCCAAAATTTTAGTTAGTTCCTTGGTAACAAAATGCCCACATGAGCTAAGGGGCCATCCATAAATTATGTCACATGAATTTCATGATTTTTTTACCCCCCCCCCCCCCCCGTCCCTTTCACACATTTGTAAGACCCTCCCTCCCTCCTAGTATGACGTCACATATTTTGCAATTTTATATCTAAAAATAATCAAAACATTAGTTTTTTTTTACAGAGCTGATGACCCCCCATACCCTTGTCACATTTCTCTACCCCCCCCCCCCCCCACCTGCCCCCCTCCTTAAAGAAATCCTAGCTACGCCCTTGCAACTACATCTCCTTCCTTCCCTTCAAAAGACCCTCCGAACAGCAAAGAAGACATAGGAATTGAGACAAATTATTTACCTCGGGTTTTTTTTGTTAACTCAACACAGCAGCTGTATGGAGTTAACGAAAAAAAAGACACACAGAAAAGAAAAAAAAGTTTTTTCAGCACCAAAGTCAAGATTTTTATGCAAAAGCGCAGACACGTGAAAATCGAGAATATAAATTTAATTGTATTTAAAGATAAAAAAAAAACCTAATTTTTCTACCTATGGCGAATATTTATTTGTTAATATACCTACATTATGTTATGGATAAGCTGTTAAGGGGTTGGTGAAATACCCCGTGTTAACAGGTATAATAAGGTGGGTTTTTCCCAACTTCATCCCTCGTAAATGATTAAGTTCTGGTTTGAGTCTTCGCTATTAAAATAAAGAATGATCCCTCTCACGGAAACATTCTCGTGCCCTGTCCGTTCAACGGAAGTTGGCTATCATGTTGGCGATGCGGACTTTGTTTACTGCGGCCTGGAACAGCTCTACAACACTACAAACCACTGTCTCCAGTTTTTCAGCCATGATGTTCTCCTTCTTCCAAGACCCTATTTTCCGGCAATCTTTTCCTGCATTATGAAATGCAAGATCTCGTACTTCTCTGGATCACATGTCCTAGATATTGAAGTTTTTATCGTTTTAATAACTTATTTTTATTTATTCATCCGAACCATAACATCTTCATTCGTAACTCTGTCCATCCAGCTTATTTTGAATATATTTCTGAACATCCATATCTCGAATGCCTCAAGTCGCCTTATCAGTTCTTCAGTAAGCGGCGATGCTTCCATTCCGTAAAATAATACCGAAAACACGTAGCATCTAACCATTCGCAATCGTAATCCAAGGTTGAGATCATGACTGCAGAACATCTTTTTCACGCGGATGAAGGTTGCACGAGCTCAGTGCGGCATTTGATTTCAACCGAAGGATCCCATCATTCATTTAAATTTCAGCCGAAGTATAAAATACTTTATACCTTCACATTATTACTTTCAATAAATACCACAATAATTGATGAAAAGACAATCGTAATTATATAATTTATAGAATAAATGTTATATTATTTCCTTTGTGTTAATAAATAAATAAAAGGAAAAATCCACATCGACTCTTTCACCCTTTGCCTATAATCATGGCAAAATGAATGTTCCAGTAATACCGCACAAACTGAGTGCACGCACTCATCCGGAACAAAATTACGTTTGATTGAAGATAATGCACGAACAATTCCCACTAATCAGGATTTGTTACACAAATTCTGTTTTGGCTGGAATTTGTGGAACCGGACCACCTGCATACTAATTTTACTTGACAAGTTCAGTATTAAAGTATAATTGTGTTATAATATCGTAGCGGGAGGTGCTATGACTTTTAGATGAAAAGAGGTTAATTAAGCAAAAAGTTGATAAACAGTTTTCGTGTCGCTACTCTTTGAATTGAAGCTTTAGCTATTTTAGATTAATCAATACTGCAAATACTGAAGTGTAAACTTCTTTAGCTCCGTTGTGATTTGAAACTCGATGAAACGGAAGCGAGTGACAGTAAAAAGAGACAAACACATAATCTGTAGTATTTAACCTGCGAGAGAATGAGATAGCAATAAAATATTTATTTATTTCACGGGTACTCGGTTCTAATACAATACGATAAATCAACGGTCCCACGCAAGTCTTCTTTGGTCTAGTGGTGTGAAACGCCTGATGAACTTTATCGGCCGGACTTTCAGTGGTACAAGCATCGAATCACATGAAATTTAAAAAAAAAAATCAATATTCATTCTTCAAGCCACACCAAAATGAACTGGAAAAGAAAACACGAAAGAAAGCGACGCCGAAGAAGAAATACTTATAAGACGACCAAATATATAGGAAAAGGTGCACAATGGTGAAAAAAATTATTTATTTATTTATTGACGCCCTATTGGGCTTTTACATAACAAATACAAGTTTCATTTAAAACAACAGTATAGCACAAATAAAAAGGATAACATATAAAAACATACAAATCAATCATAAAATCAAAATAATAAATAGAAATACATCTAATACTAGTTCCACATGGATGACTTTAGAGAACTCGTAGGTACAATTCATATACCTGCAAGCAACAAAAACATTAAAAGAAACTAAACCTGTAATTTTTAATCAACTAAATACTCATTGTATGCAAAATCAAAATAAAATGATTCATAATTCATTATTTACATTTAAAAAGCGGTGGACTAATTTAAATGCATCGAAGTTTAAATTAAAAATGTCAGCGACATCAGTTAGTTCATTGCCCAACCTGTGTATTCTTTCCATTACAGAATTCATAGCAAAGTTATTGTTGTAAAATAAAATATTCCGTCTGGTATATTTTGGAGGTATATATGTAAGGATAACAAGTTTATAGTGTCAGGGCAGTCCAACCTTGAATGAACAATTTTATACAATAAAAGGATATCAAATATTTTTCGCCTTTCAGATAATTTCGATAAGTTAAGTTTACTGCGTAAATTGACATAATTGATTTCAATCATAGGAATACCAATTTTGAAATTAAAAAAACGCAAAAATTTATTTTTAATTATTTCAATTTGTAGGCAATGAGAGTTGAAATGAGGACACCAAATGCTTGAATTGTTTTCAACCTGACTTCTAACCAAAGACGTGTATAGTAATTTTATGGTTTTTATGTTATTAAAGTCTTTAGCGATTCTGAGAATAAATCCAAGCATTTGTAATCCCTTACTGGTAATGTTAATAATGTGATTCAAGAAGCGTAATTTGGAGTCAAAGATAACGCCAAGGTCTTTGAATTCGAATACTCTTTTTAGAGTGGCATTGTTAATTGTATAGTCGAATAATAAAGGAGTTTTAGATGTATGGAAACTGATAGTTTGGCATTTATTGATATTAAGATACAATTTGTTTACGATGCACCATTCATAAAGTTTATTTAAGTTCCTTTGTAGAGTTACACAATCAGAAGAATTTTCAATCGATTTATACATCTTTAGATCGTCGGCAACTAAAAGATAGTGAATATTATCGAAAATTAATGAAACGTCGTTAATAAATAGTAGGAAAAGAATTGGTCCTAGGTGAGAACCTTGGGGGACCCCACTTAAGGCAAAAAAGTGTAAGAAGTTGTGGAGTTAATTTTTACAGATAGTTTTCTATATGATAAGTAACTACTTCACATTGACAAAAAAAGTACTTCGTACTTTTCCCACTCTGATTTTTTGTTCTGTTTTTTAAGAGGTGAAAATTTATATTTTAGGGAATGAAATTGACGATAATACATACAACCAACAACCGTATCAAGTATATACATGGATTATACAAATCTCAATAGTTAAATTTTGGAGTCACCTCTTGGCGTTAACTCCTAAATATTCGATAAACCTACTTGATTCTATTCGAAGGAATTATAATGGAACTTGCTCGAAGGAACTATGTAACAGCATTGATCCCTTGCCCCCTGGTGCATGTGCATGAAACTTGACTGACCAAAACGGAACATCCGTTGACAAGTTCACAGTTCACAGTCGTTTCGCAGAATTTTTTCGGCTTGTATGTGGAAAAAGCTACCGACATAGGTCTTTTCTCCGTCGTTTAATCCGGGACTCTCAAGGTCCGCATTGATAAATCTCTTACTTACTCGTAACCCGTCTTACAACTTTGACCAGCCAGGTCGCGATATAGCACAGATTACCGGCGATAAAATAATATCAGTCTATACAGTAAGAACATGTATTGTGTTCGAAGCGAAAAACCTAAATAAATTTTAGTTAGGTTTTTCTCGCCTCTGATTTGGAGCCCCAAAATTGCTGAAAAACCTCTTGACTCTGTGCAAAAACGGGCGATCCGTCTGATTGACTCCATGTCTTAACACACGAATTGCAATCTTTAGAGCACAAGCGTCAGGGAGGTATGCTGTCCGTGTTCTACTGGCATTACAATGGAAGATGCTCTGATCTGGCGTCATTGATCCCTTCGACATCGGTGCATAGTGGGGAACACTCCCAACGACTACGCATCTTTGACTTCGCTTCTACGACTCGTTCTTGAGTTCAATAGCTCGTCTGTGGAACGATTTGTCGGTTTCTGTGTTTTCTCCCTCTTACAAAATGGGTCTCTTCTAGACCCATGTTCACTTCCTCCACTCCTCAAAAAGACACTCCATACAGCTTCTCCAAAGATAAAATAGGCCCTGCGGGAAATTATTTTCCTCAGGACCTCCTGTGCGGAGTTAATTAAAAAAAGAGTGTGCTTTAGACCACACGACTGAAGTAAAACTTCACTATCTTATGAAAGCACATATGACATTGGGGTGACATATGACATTGGGGTGACATATAACCATGGGGTGACCTACGACCCTGGGGTGACCTACTACCTTGGGGTGACCTACGACCCGGGGGTGACCTATGACCGTGGGGTGTCCTACGATCTTGGGTTAGTATTTACGTCTTACCTTACGATCACCGTTCGTATCGATCACCGTTTGCATCGATTACCGTTCCCATTACACTTTTCGTAACGCATTCACCAGCTTACCCTTAAGTCGAGCGTGCGTAAAGAAGTTTTACTTAAAAAAAAAGGTTCGTAAAATTCCACAATTCATCAATAAACTTTTTCTATATTAAAGATATTGAATTCTATGTAATATAGCAAATTGATTCAATTACATTGCGAAATCAAAGCTTTGGAAGCCAATTGCAACCAGTTTAAATGAACTTTAGATTTATTAGGACGATTTTCCGCCCTTGCCAAAAGGTGCAAAAAGTACAAAATCTAAAATTTGAGTAGTTGAGTACTGAAAATTTAATAAATGAAATAATATATCTGCGATATGTAATTACGAATGTTGGAGAGAGTTCGCTAATATTTAAAACGGTAAAATTGAAACGAAAATTGTGGAAGTGTTTAAAAAAACATGACTCGTTTAAAATAGAGCAAAAATCTCTTGGCGGTTGTCTAAAACAGCATTAACGAAACACTGTGAATTTTTTCATACATATGACTTGTAAAATAACTGAATCAGATGTGAAAATAATAATTTTCGGAGCATACTTTGCGATTTTTTTCTATCGAGAGAATTTCATATAATTTTGCGTTCCGGCTTAGGGAATGTGTAGATATTATCTTCAAAAATGACATATATTTTTTTAAGAGCTTAAAAGCTTCAAATGTTTAAGGGGGATATGTAAGAAATCGGTAGAAATTCGGGTGGCGGTGGTTTAATCTTTTTGCATAGTATAAACTATGCAAAAAAATAGGTTCTTCGCAATCTCTTTCGCACTCTATCATCTCTTTCCTCTCTCTCACTCCTACAGTGATATTCACATTACGGTCATTAGATGTTTATTCATCAAGTTCAATAAAACTAAAATCTAAAATAAGTATACTGGTGTTATAAAGTTAATATTGTGATTGCCTTTTTGCATGTCAAACTACTCAAGCATCACGTGAACTAACTACTAAGACCATAATATTATATTAGGTACTGAATCGGAACTGCCCGTTGCGCAGTGTTTTACTGTCTCTTTGGATCGGTCACAAAATAATTGGGTTCTGTCACGCGAGCTAACTCTTCACTTCCCCTCAATAGTAGATATTAAAAATCGAATTGGAACATAACATTTTATCGGAAATGCGCGTTTTCATCCCGCGACATCCTCCAACATCCTCCAACAATACGAGGGGGGACCCAAAAAAAAAGTTAATTTCGTCATAACTTCTTTATTTCTCAATATTTTTACACCAAATTTTGGTCGCCTATAAAGTGTTCTTTATTGACCATAACGCATTTCTCTAAATGCTTCTTTTTTTGTTCAAAACAGTTTTTAAATTCACTTATCGGATGTCCTTTAGGCCTTCCGGTGATTTTTGTTTTACCTCCTCTATAGTGACTAAACGCTTTCCTTTCGTGTCCTTTTTCAGTGTGGAGAACAAAGGGAATTCACAGGGGGCTAGATCACCTTGGAAAAAAAATCAGGGTCCTCTTCGAGCTGATTTTGAAGCTCTTAACATTCCTGAAGTCGAGGCTCCCTTTGCTCATCTGTGAGAAGACGAGGGATAAATTTGGCTGCAACCCGTCTCATGTGCGATTCTTCTGTTAAAATCCTCCGAATTGAACTCCATAACATTCCAGACATCTCACAAAGTTGATCAATGGTTTGGCGACTGTCTCCACGAACGAGAGCATTGATTTTGTTGACGTTTTTGTCAGTTCTTGACGTTGAGGGGCGTCCTGAACGGGGTTGGTCTTCAATTAATATTTCTCCATTTTTAAAACGTGAAAATCACTCGTAAACTCTGGTTTTACCTAGGGCTACATCCCCATAAGCAGTCAGCAATACAATAGTTTGCCGATTTCCCCAACAGGAAACAAAATTTCACAGCCGCGCGTTGCTCTCGATAATCTGGCATCACTTTTTCGCCGAAATGGAAAAAGTTGTTTTACTAAAAAGAATCTCACGGGCGAACCGATGTACTCACAGCGACACAACTTCACATACTGACTCAGGAGATCAGGAGGAGTGATCGTAACTGATACCCGGTCGAACAATGGGTCCCCGCACTCTTCCTCTCCACCACAGCACAACTAACGTTACTTTTAGGTCCCCCCTCGTATATTTACTAAAACCTAACCTAACCTAACCATATTTTACATTTTACTATTTTTGACCAATAATTTATTGTCTTTACTGGATGTCTGTATTATTTTTGTCCCATTTTACTATTTTTGAACGATAATTTATTGTTTTTACAGGATGTCTGTATTATTTTTTTCTCATTTTTTGTTAATAGGTTGGGTTAGGTTAGATTTTCGTAGATAAAGGGTCCGCCATCTAAAGTTTTTTTTTTCAACTAGTGCTTATTTCGTGAATGGTAACACTTAGCTCATGTCTGATTTGACAGATAATTAGTTTTATCCTTCCGCTGAGCGAATATCTGACCATCCAATGCGTTTTCGCTTCGCTGAGTGGGCCTGCGATCGACTTACAGAAGATGCCGATTTTGCCAAAAAAATCATCTTTTCGGATGAAGCTCATTTTGATCTTGGCGGGTATGTAAACAAGCAAAATTGTCGTATTTGGGGCACAGAAAACCCGCACGCATACATTGAAAAGCCGGTACACCCAAAACGAGTCACTGTTTGGTGCGGATTTTGGTCCAGAGGCATAATTGGGCCATTTTTCTTTGAAAATGAGCAAGGAGTGGCCGTTACAGTCAATGGCGATCGTTATCGGGCCATGTTGAACGAATTTTTGTTCACAAAAATTGAAGAGGAGGATATTGGCAACATTTGGTTTCAACAGGACGGCGCTACGTGCCACACAGCCGAAGCTACACTCGATGTTTTGCGCCCTGTTTTTGAAGATCGCATTATCAGCCGCAGAGCTGATGTCGTTTGGCCACCTCGGAGCTGCGATTTGACACCGTTGGACTATTATTTGTGGGGTGCCCTCAAAGATAAATGTTACGCCGACAAGCCAGAGACAATTGACGCTTTAAAGGACAATATTCGTGAAGCCATTGGTGAAATACAGCTGCACACAATCGATAATGTGCTTAAAAATTGGACCGATCGTGTAGGCTACTGCATGGCCAGCCGAGGCAGCCATTTGAATGAAATTATTTTCCATTATTAACCGGAAGGATTGTACTTATAAATAAAAAAAGAAATTTGAGAAAATATTCAGTAGTTTTTTTTTTATAGCATTTTCAAAAAAAAAAAGTTATTTGGCGGACCCCGTATTTTGTTGGGGGATATTTTGTCGGGGATATTTTGTCGAGAATATTTAGTCGGGGATATTTTGTCGAGGATATTTTGTCAGGGATATTTTGTAGAGGATATTTTGTCGGGAAAGACGCGGAACCCATTTTATCAAACTATTGCCACAATTTTGCTCATCGGGCTTTTAATAATATACCCAGATTTATTTAAAGAAATCTTCGACCAAGTATGAAAATATAAAAAAAAATAATAGGTTATAAAAACTTTGTTTTGAGACAAAAAATTAATACAATATTATTCATATCAATGGCGTGTGGTTCCTAGAAAAATATATCTATCTATTTATGTAAATTATTATTTATCTTATACATAAACGAGATGCTATGAATAACTGTATATATAGATCCTAACTGCAACTAATCTTTAATTTATGTATTCGATACTGCCGTCATGGGTCGATCCACAGTGTCCTTGACAATATAAAGAAGGATACGGTGCCTCTACTTATGTAGACAAAATAGCATTTATTCCCAAACATGGGAACACCTCAGCACAGGTTCGCCTTGTGAGGTGTTCACAAAATACTACTATGTACTTACCTATATACCTACATACAATTACGGATCAGTAACATTTTTTTTTCCTTATTACTAAACTTATCTATGTAAAACAATGTAATAACCTGTAATATGTATGTTCAAGAATAGAAATAAATAAAATAAAATAAACAAGTAAATGAATTTAATAGACGAACCATGCCATATTCCGGAAAAAGAAATCACAAATTCATTCGATTGATAAATATTTTAGGCTTTCGTCGCCGCTAGTAGACCTCGAATTCGTGATAGCCCTTAATAAAGCCATCGATATTTCTAGATAATGAATTGAAATGCTTAAAATAAGCATAGTCAGGAAGTCTGGAGAAAAATTTGAAACCATTAATTGAAACTTAAAATGAGTACTTCCGCAAACCATTAATTGACACTTAAAATGAGTACTTCCGCAAACCATTAATTGACACTAAAAATGAGTACTTCCGCAAACCATTAATTGACACTTAAAATGAGTACTTCCGCAAACCATTAATTGACACTTAAAATGAGTACTTCCGCAAGCCATTAATAGACACTTAAAATGAGTACTTCCGCAAACCATTAATTGACACTTAAAATGAGTACTTCCGCAAACCCGTGGAAAATCGCGGGAAGATAATATAAATGTAGGATTTGTGAAGCTGAAGGGATTTATAAAATATTTACCTGGGGATAATTGCCCATGAAAAAAGTCATCCGTGGTCGGGGGGCAAGACTCTCGACTAGCAATCTGGGGGTCGCGAGTTCAAATCCCGGCGTGCGCAAATAATATTTTTTTTTTTTTGTATTTTCAAAATTTAATCATATAAAATAATATAAGGTATATTTGCGGAACGTTCCAGAGTGGACGATTCTGAATATACTCTCAGTATCGCCCTGTTGTAAGACCACCATTCAGAATTGAAACGTTGCTCGAAATGGCTTCAGCCGTGTTTGGTGACCAGATCTGTATAGCCAGGTACTTCCCCACCATCCTATTCCCCACCTCCTTCCCCTTTCCACTTACCTTCACCCTCACAACATACCCCAATTGGGAATGCCATATTCACACTGGCTCCGGATGGGAGCAGTTGAGACTCTTGTGATGTATTCACATAAAAAAAAACATTGTTAATTTTTCATAATATTATAAAAATTATATTTTTTTGTTGACAAATAATTAGAGAGACTGCCAGAATTACCTTTCGAATGAACATTGTTAGTAAACTTTTAAAATCATTAGTGATTCAGATTTAGATCTGATCAACGGATTTCGGGTCAACTTACGATAGGTCACCTGCATGGATTTCATAATCCTGTTGATAGATTTTTCTACTAAATGTTACTAACATTTTTTAGAAATTTATGTAAGTACATTTTTAAAATATGTTTTTCCTTTTTTGGGCTCGTGACGTTACTATATGAAAATGTTCAAATAATTTTATAAAATTCCACATTGATTTTATTTTATATATTGCTATATTATGATTACAATGATTTCCGGCGAATTTTTGAATTTGACACAAATGGTACGGCCACACTGGGGCCAACTTCGGCTGCACTATTGTAGGCAATTGATAAGATACAGCGCCGAATCAGCTGTTCGATGTCCGCCATTTTGAAGTTCGAAGTTCGGAGTTGGAAGGTTGGCTTTGGTGTGGAAGTAGCATAAAATTCATTGGTTTATTGCCTGCGAACTTCGTTATAGGTAATCAACGTGTACGGTGGTTACATGAATCCATTTTTAAATAACTTTAAATAACGTTTGTCGTTTAAGACAGATGTTATACAGACGATTTTTCAAAAATGATTTTCGGCCATGTAATGTTGTTTTTTCGCATCCATAAAATTATAAAAAAATCGCCAGGGTTTCAAAAATACAATTAAAAAAAAAAACGGAGTTTCTTAGAATATTTGCCTAAACCAGATTTTTTTTTAAATGTGTTGCTAGTGGCCTATTGTCAACCACTCTCGTAGATTTTTTGAAATCTATTAAGTACTAAAAGATGGTTGGAATTTTTTCTTTTTAGGGGTGAGTTTTAAATCGATTAAAGAGTTTTTTTGCAATTATTCATTTACTGCACTTATACTTCATATTAACTTTATTTTTTTCAATATCAACAATTTATAATTAAAAAAATGAGCACATATGTCATTACCCATCGTCAAATCCACGTGAACAGATCGAGCATTTTATGGAATTAGTATAATATTTTTAAAGATACTCTTATTCGGCATTCAGTTTGATCAAGCTATTGTGACATATCTTTTTGCTCCAGTAACTAGCTAATAATAAAACAGGTATTAAAGTCGTTTGTTTTTATTTTACTGAAGTTGGTTTGTTCATTCAATTGTCATAAAAAAATCTGTAAGCGGATCATAACCTTATTCTACACTTTGTTTAGGTACACAGGACAGCATGAGAATACAACAATCGGAATAAAACAAATAATATTTATGCTCTATTTGTATTAAAACAGAAGAAGCAAGTAGTGTATTATTTAAAAAGTAATAATACGAAGCCATACAAACCATTAAACAAAGCATCACTATTTGAAAGTAGGTCAGCACTAATAGATCCGCCTTCATAATTTCACGGGATATAAACTTCAATGGCTTAAATCAAGAATTATAATGAATTCCTCTGACTTCTACGCTCCGCTATGACACCTCTAGAAGCCTCTCCGCCCTACGGAAGTTAATTTAGTGGGAAAACGTCTGGGGAAATGGCAGATTGACGCCTTCATAAACGCTTCGCTTATGCAAATGGAGAAATTCATTTACATGATGATAACAGCTTGCAGTTTCATAAGCGCTTTTCATTTTCGAGAGGGATTCTTATAATGAAATTTTATTTCAGTGACAGCTTGATATTTTTACTTACAAATAATAACCTTGCAAATAATGCATCATAATTGTTTTGAACTCTTTTAGTGTGTTAAGACATCCACTGTGGATTGGCTAGTAGCTCCACCTGCCTCGATTTAAAGGTATTTTGAACCTTAAAAAATGCTCCCAGTACACTAACATTTCTTTTTTCGCTTGGCATTTTCTTATTTTACTTTTTATATAATTACCAACTGCTCCCGTCTGAAGCCAATGAGACTATGGCATCCCCAATTGGGGTATGTTGTGAGGCTGAGGGTAGTGGAGAGGGGAAGGAGATAGGGAAGAGGAACGCGGGGAAGTGCTTGGCTATTCAGATCTGGTCACCAAACACGGCTAATGCCATTTCAAGCAACGTTTTAATTCTGAATGGTGGTCTTACACTAGAGCGATACTGAGAGTATCCTTCACTCTGTAACGTGCCGCAAATATACTATGTATTATTTAAAATGAATAAATTGTAAAGTAGCACAAATTAACCAAATAAAAATTATTTGCCACCCCGGGATTCGATCCCGCGACCTTCGGTGTGCGAGTCAAGCGCCTTACCGCTGCACTGCGCCGGTCGCCGGCTGGCATGTAAATAATGTACCTTTATATTGTTCTAGCTCATCGTTTAGTTACTATTAAGTATGTTCATTTTATCTGTGAAAAAGCTCGTAGTAAAATTCCATGTCTTAAGTCCTAATTTCGATTATCAAAAGTTTCACAATTATTTACAGGAAATCCTCGAGACTTATTTTCATTAAAAAATTGCTTATTTAGCTGAAAAACATAATAAAACTCTAAAATATTTTAGTTTGTCATTATTATACTACCTATATTCTTTTTTATAATATTGGAGAGAAAAAAAAACAGTTATCTATTAGTGGCTATCTTGGGGAAACTACATTGGATAGATAAATATAAAAATAATATAAATATATAAACACATTTATCCGGTAACACGGTTCAATTTACAAAAATATCATTTGTCAAAAAAACAAGTAAATTATTACGAAAATAGTGTCAGCGGGCGTTTGGTATTTTACACCTGGCATTAGCAAAGGTACATAAAGCTTTCATCTTTTTTTGAAGTTTTCACACAAGAATTCGTTCCCACGAACCTCGTCTTTACTACTTAATTTTTTGAAAATTTGAACTTTTTTGATAGTTTAAAATATAAAAGTTTTTCAATTTTTAATGTGGCGTGACGTAACGACACTTCGTTCGCTCTTCTCTCACTTATAAAATTATGCGTTTTCTTATAATATTACTGTTAATTAGTTGTAAAATAAACATAAAACTATTTAAATTTGTTATGATAATATAATAAATCATACGACTGGATCTTCCATTGAGAACTTTAGTACATAATGTAAACCACTCACGTCTGGAGAAATATCTTGGCAATCTGCCATTTAGTGGATATTATATAAAAGTCCAAATCCGGTAACCCTTTTACGAAATTTCCCTGACTGTCAAACTTTCGCTGGATAAAATGAGGATACAAACATTTTTAAGGAGAGCAGTGTTAATCGATTTATTACATTGAATAAAGAAAAAACATGAAAAGCCTTTTGGGCGTATTTCGTGATCCAAATATTTGTCTAATCGTAAAACTGCGTTTACGAAATTTTCGTTTCTTTTTACGACGACTATGTTTTGTCTTTCGAACGGATTTATTAAAACTTTGTTTTAGCTATATAAAATATAGCTTAACAGAGCGCGGCGCTTCGTAGATACGTTTGTGTTTAATTTTATTGCTATCTCATTCTCTTGCAGGCTAAATCCTATAGATGTACGTTTTTGTCTCTTTTTAGTGTCGCTCGCCTCCGCTTCATCGAGTTTCAAATCACCACGGAGCTAAAGAAGTTTTCACTTCAAATGTGTAACATTGCAAGGATTCACCGAATCGTTTCCAAAAGATATTTCGATTATAGTGAAGGAACTGTTATTTTTTAAAGCTTTCAATATTTAACGAACGGCAATACCGGCGCAAGTCGGATTGCGAACGGGATCGCAGACACGATGACAGCGCTTTCTTCAAGTGCAAAATACGCTTTGATCGTCACCTACGAGTAGTTGGTAGTTCTTAGTTTCCATACCAAAATCAAACTAATAATTAAATGATTAAATGTTTGGATTAATATAGTAATGGTTTCAAACAATCAACCTTTTATTTCACACCTTAGTAACAAAGATTCACACGCGTTTACTGGTGACCCCGACACGATGGAACATATTTTTACAAAATTGTTTCCAAATATACCATTATTTTTAATGAATAAATTGTTTAATAACACAATTCAATCAAATAAATTGTGTAATAACACAATTCAATCAAATAAATTGTGTAATAACATAATTCAATCAAATAAATTGTGTCATGACACAATTCAATCAAATGAATTGTTTAATAACACAATTCAATCAAATAAATTGTGTAATAACACAATTCAATCAAATAAAATTTGCTTGTGCACGCCGGGATATAAAGCCACGATCTTTGGATTGCTAGTTGATATGCTTATTCCTCGACCACTGAGGCCTTTAGATACATTATTATTTTCGATAGATATGCTATTAAATTTATTATTTTACAGTTATTAGTTACATTATTACATTAGATACATACAGTTACCAGGTACGTTATTACATTAGATGAAACCGCTATTAGATACGATAGATACAGCTATTAGATACGTTATTACATTAGATAGACACAGCTATTATTTACGTTATTATGTTAGGTAGAATAGCTATTCGATACGTTATTATATTACATAGAAACGTAAATATTTTTTAAAGTACTTTTATTGAAAAAAATTAAAAATATATTTTATAAATATACAAAAATTGATAAGGCATTGAAAGAGTTAAGATTTCGACCAAACGTGTACGGTTAATTTTATTGCAAATAACTTCCTCTATCGCCCACTTTATTTGATGCATAGCTTACAAACCAAACTGTGTAATTCAGATACTGTTTTACCATGTTTTATAATAATATATATTGATAGGGTTACTGACCATTGAAATGTTTCGGAGTGGGGCATAATTTCAATATTTGAGTACACTTTGTAAATTCGTTAGAACTAAACATTCAAAAGCTAGGTGTGCATTGGAACATAGGTACATAAGTACCAAACTTGTGGGTTGTTCAAAACTTTTAGGCAGAGCGAGAAATGGTTTTAGATGTTTCACTGGCATTAGTGCTTCGAGGATTATCTTTTTAATGCACCTGTAATACTCATGTCCATGTTGTACATTACCATAATGTATACATTTTCATGTATGTACTGTTCGCACTTGGTTGTTATATATTAAAATTCCAAATGCATACTGCTAAGTATGGTTCATGTAACGTAATAGCTTTCAGGGAAAACTTTGGAATACTGTTGAAACATGCCCACGTTAATGTACCTACGAAATAATGCAACCTAAAATTCAACATTTTGAGCTAATGGACGAGTAGTTATGTTATACGCAGAGAACCAACTGCAGAATTCAACATGTTAATGTAGATGTACATATATTTACTAAATACTTATAAATTTTTTAGAATTCTGACTTATTCAAACATTACGAAGAGTTTGGTGGTGTATTTGATCATTTCAAGAACAGTCAGTTTTCTATTGTTATGGCAGCTTGTTTATCAAGTAGTGTAGTTTTTGTACCTAATAGTCGTTCGCTTAGCCGAGGTCGGAACCCAAAAATAAGTACCATCAGTAGAGGAAAAAGTCTGGTTTTAGTTTTGCACACGTAGGTAACGACACACGTATTGCAAATGTAATTTTACTTTTGTGAGCTGCAAAAATGTTGACAGAAATTCTTTTGAAGGCTTCATCTTTGACACTACGTAATACAACCTCCATCTTTTGGAAGCTGGTATTCGAAACTGCTGTAATGCGTCTCCATTGAAGTGAATACCAGCGCAAAGTGTTCACTTGGCAAAGGCACCACTTTCGTGATAAAAAACTTTGATATTCATTTAGTGACAAGCCGGCACACAAAGCAGACTGTGACCAGGGCCGCGCCGTCTTAAGCCCTAAAGGGACAAAGGGCGGACTGAGTCAGGGCTGATCCTGAGCCAAACGGCGCCTGGCGCTTTCGTATCTCGGTTCTGGATGTTGTCAGCGCCTTGCCTCCTTAGATCCTTAGATCCTTGGCGTCTTGGCATGATGGCAGAGAGGACTCTCCAATTGAACCTACAAAGGGCCGGCCTTGCACTGCGTTTGGAGGGCCTTTTTGAAAGCCAAAAACACACAGGAAAACAACAAAAGGTTCTATCGGCATGAGGTCAAGCAAAGGGGGCTAATTCGTAACGATTCTACGCGTTATCCATTCGGGGTATTTCAGCAGCGGTTGGGTGCTCGGCAAATGCCGGAAGTAGCTTCGTAAATACCAGACGTATCGGGCACTATTACGTCAGTTATTTACAAGACTGAAAATGCATGATAGAATATTATTTTTTTGTGTCATACACTTTAAAATAGCATTGCATTATCAGGTGTGGTTCGGTTAGGTGAGGTTAGTTTAGGGAACATCGTTATCAACTATTGGTTTCATATTCGTAGTTTTCTAATAGGTCACTTTAATCATGTAATTTGTTTTTCTTTTAAAAACAATGCACGATCTAAGAACTTGTGAAATATCCCAAGTCCACAACGCGTCGGGTATTTACGAATACGTGGCCCGGGCCCTGGGATAGTGTCTCCCGTGCCCATATTGTAATATTGTATTCTGTAATATCACATCATTAGAGGTAGCAGTAAAAAATAACCATCTTACGCCACAGGCACAAATGCTTCGAGCTCAAAACTTAAATTTGAAGATTAAATAGGTAAGAGAATAAATAAATCTGAATGTTTATTTATCTGCCCCGTTAGGTTTTAGGTATAGTTACATTGTGGAGATATTTCCATTATCTATTTAATTACAGGAGAAGATCAGAATGACCGATTCGAAATCCATCCTAGTAGATGGAAGTAGTTTTGATTTGACGATATGAAAAGGCTTTCTGTTAGTCAAAGTTCTGATTAGTTCCGTTTAGCGAGTGCTTTTCTTTAGAAACGGGGCCGTTATCACTAAGAAATGTTTTACATTTTTATAAAGTCGTAGTGGGAAACCGCTTTAAAATTACGGATGTTCTTACGTACTCTTAAAATGCTTCTTGGCACGCGGCGGGCAACTAAGAAAAATTAGGGAGGACGCGAATTGAATCTAGATTTATCTCCAAACCCGCGTTCAATGTTTACGTATTCCAGAAACCACATCAGCTAACAATAAAAATTTTACGCTTTAACACTACGTTTTCAAAATTACATAGTATTTTTTTAAGAATTTCGCAAACACGGAAGTGTATTGGCCCATACTCCTGGCTTCACCTGCATTTATCATCAAACTATGAGTAGTATGCTGTTTCGATTCTAGATAAATATTTCAATTATCTTAAAAAATACTATAACATTTTGAAAATGATGGCTGTTTTCATATTGTTAATTAAAAAATCAGAGTGTGCAATTCATATGGGGTAAAGTGAAACCTTCAGAAAAATGAAGTAGACAAGAGTGGGGAGACTACGAAGCACTTTTTTTTATCAATGTGAAGGATGATTTTTTCCATATTTTTTTTGTCGAATTCCAGTGCAACTTCTCCTATTCATTTCAACATCTTGTTACATTTTATCTTATTACCTCATTATCTTTTCAAATTCGCCTTCACGACTCGCGGCATTGTAAATAACTAATTATGTAAAAATAAAGCAAATTTGGCATTAATCTTCTTATAAATATAAATGTAAAACCAACAGTGACGATTGTAGCAAAGGTAAAGTCACGCAATGTGCAGTGTTTTAAATATAAAGTCCTCCACGTGCAAAGTCTTATCTTCCGCAAGCATAAACTTTCTAATAAAGTGTGTTTATCGGAAGTGACCTGCCGGTAAGTATGTTTCTGTATCCATTTGTAAATAATAAAATTAGATAGAGCCTAAGAATTCATAATAAATTTTTGGCAATATTTATTGGTATATTTTGATATTTTTACCAGAGGGTTTGACAGTTTACAAACCTTGCAACATCTGTAAACTGGATGTGTGTATTGTGGAGGTTTCCAATAACAACACTTTATTTAACGCGAGTCAAATATATTTATATTGAAACTTTGTGTTACAATAATTAGCACAGATTTAATCATTATCTTGCTTAGAGGAAAAGCAGGTAGAAAGAACGAACGCTAGAAACCGGAATGAATGTGCATTATCAGGCACCCAGCAAGAGAGTTGTGGCCGGTGATACCATTGTATAAAATCGGATAAATATAGTATTTTTATGGTTGTTCGTTGCTCGGCTAATTATAAAGCGACCTTGGGGTGATTTTTCACAAAAACGGCGCTCTACAAGTTGTCCAATTATTATTAATTGTGTTTTCTTCTTCGGAGTCACTAGATGTCGCTTTATTTTGTGCTTTCATTTTGTAGTGGATTAAAGATTTGATATTGATTTTGCAAAAATAATATTTTTTTGGATTTCGTAGGATTCGATCCTTGGTCCGCTAAATGTCTGCAGAGCTTTATACCACTACATCAAAGGAGACTTGCGTGGAACTGTGGAATCGAAAAAATATTTTATTAGAATAAGTTAACAATAATAATCTAAACGAAAATATGAAAGAGAACAAGACAGTTTGACAGAAGGTGGCAATAGCGCGCGCTCGTCCCGGTTAGACGGAGAGTTCGAGTTCGAGTCCCAGTTGCGACCATTGTCTTTTTTCTGTGTCTTGTTCTTTTTCATATTTTCGTTTAGATTATTATTGTTAACTTATTCTAATATGATATATTTCACTGATGGGAATAACCTTCAAAAAAGTTATAAAAAGAAAGTTTTTCTTATAAAAAATGAATATTTTATTGTTATCTCATTCTCTCGCAGGCTAAATCCTGTAGATGTGTGCGTTTTTCTCTTTTTAGTGTCGATCTTTTTCGTTTCATCGAGTTTCAAATCACAACGGTACTAAAGAAGTTTTCACTTCAAAAATGGAAAAAAGAGAAACCTGGTGGAAACACAACTCAATAAAAATAAATGATACATGAAGTTTTTCAAATTTTTGTAGTAAAAAAGTGTAACATTATTTTCGCCTTACTTTTGGTTTTGTTTGAGCTACGCTGCACTAACTGAGCCAAAGCTTTCTCGCCAAGCTTTTGCGAATACTCGACTCTACTCGACAGGTAAAAGTCTGCTTTTTTTATTGTAAACTGTACTTAAGTGTAAGTCATACTTATTTTTCTTCAGTAATTTCCCCACAATTTGCATATCGACTACCGTACCTACCTTTTCAAAGTTTTCAGAAATACTTGTACAGGTTTAAGCTCCGTTGCAATCGTAACCAAAACGGTACTTCAAAACACTAGAGTTTGAATACAAGTTCCATACTTTTAAAAATTAAATTAATCTCGGCGCTCTCCAACTAAAATAAATTATCACCGAAACATTAAACTGACGGATAGATCATTTCGTTACAAAAGACTCTACTGGAGATTAGTACGTCTCAAATGACTAATGGGACGAACAAAATGTAATTTACTTGTAAAATATGAAAATTTTAATAAATCGCAGTCAAAAGTCATTCCATGATTCCTTTAATAATTTATTTGGAGACTTAAAACACAACACCATTAATAAAATTGAATAAATAATACACTTAAACAATTAAAAATATAATTTTTTGGTTTAAAAAATTGTATTGCGCCTTGTGTCTGCAATTTTTTGGCGCTTGTGTTCTCACGTTTGCTGTCTAAGTTAGTCAATCATGGAACTTTACGGACTACGGAAATTTGCTAAAAAATAAAATGTATCCGTCTGTTGTAGGTAGAAACAACTGCGGGACATCGCTGTGCGTAGATTGCAGACTTATGGATGAACGAAGTTAATGAGTGCGGAATGTTATCAGTACAGGACAAACTGCAGATTTGCAAATCTCTCTGTAAAGGCGGCCAATAGAGGTACTAATGCACGAAGAAAAATTGTATAAATAAACATATTTAAATCAAAGACAAAAGACTGTACGAGTATATGAACTGACGTAGGTATTTTCAATTTAGTGTCATTACTAATTACTCATTACATAAAACGTAATGAAAATTAAAGTTTTTAACCTCAATCGGGAGAGACTTGTCGAGGAGATCTTTGACCTCTTCAGCCAGAATCCCTGTCGCCTTGCATCGCAGAAGAAGGGATGGATTCATACGTACGTCACTCCTGGACACACTGACCCCCAGTTTCATAGCTACCCCACATACATATCTCCTTCCCAAAACTTATATCCTTCCTTTCCTTAAAAAAAACCCTCCACACAGCATCCCCTAAGATGACATAGGCCCTGGGGGAAATTGTTTTCCTCGGGGCCTCCTGTGTCGAGCAGAAGTAAAAAAAGCCACAGAAGTCGCTTTTTTAAAAAGATTATCAATTAAAATTTCAAGTAGATACTTATTTTTAAAAAATCACTTAAAAATATTTAAATAATCTGATTTCAAAATAGAAAAAAAATTGTTTTTTTTCTGTTTTTTTAACCAAACAACACGATCAATGCCTTGCTATCAAGTCATACTTGTATCAAGTCGCCTCATTAATTTCTTCTCTGAATGCTTTGAGGCCACCCTTTTTAGTGACGTCAAAACGCCGCATGAAAGGCGTATTTTTATACTCTCAGACAAATAGCCTTCCTTGGCTACGAATAAATGTTCAAATATGCTCAGCGTCGCGGTGCGGGCGTCGGTTTTCACAGGCTATACATTCCAAAGCTCACGAATGGCTCATACATCAAGGCGTTTGGAAATACGGTTGTAAAGATTGTAATGGTAAAAGAATTGAAATGTCATACGACAATATTGAAAAGAAGGATTACGGATTGACTAGTAACTTCACATTCACAGGAGGCCAAATAATGAACTAATTAACATACTTGCATTATTTTTTAGCAGTATCTTTTTGTAAAAAAATGATCCATAAATCAATTTGGGAGGCGGGTATGGGTACCGCCGCCCTGGGAACCATTTATTGGATAACCAACACCTCTGCCATAGGTTCGCTACGTTTGGTGACTTAGCAGGGTGCCCGGGTTCATGGAGTGAGATTTGTCCGGGACATGGCGGCAGTTGCGCCTGCCCACCGACTGCGTGGCAGGCCGGATCGGGAGAGGCTGGTTAAAGGAGATCTCTCTAGCAGGACTCTCTCGAAATATTGCCTTACTTCGCGGTGGGAGGGTTGGATTCATACGTCCGTTACTCCGGGACACCCCCAAATTCCTACCCACCTCTCGTACAATTCGCCTTCCCAGAAATTCCTCTCCACACAGCATCCCCAAAGATTACACAGTCCCTGAGTCAAATCTCAAGGCCTCCTGTGTGGAGCTAATGCAAAAAAAGTGATCTTTCTTTGATTAACATTATTGGTTTTTGTGTCTACGGAATAGACACCAGAATTATGGTATCTATAAGCTGAAATACAGTTGACCTTTTTTAATGACTTTTATGTATGGGTAAACTTAAAAATGTTCTTAAACTGCTTGTTCATAGATGGAGCTAATTTAATTATTTTCGGAAAACCACTTTTTGAAAGTTATGCTTTAGGTATTAGTTTGATATATTCAAAATACGAGGGATGTTCAGAAAGTAAGTGTAGGTACTGAATTTTTATATATTTTTTTAAAAAGCGTATTTTAAAAAAAATTACAGGATATTGTTTATACACTTGTTGAATATTTTTTCGAATAATCGACGTCCCGTTCAATGCATGTGGTGAGTCGTGGCACAAGTTTATTTATACCCCCTAGAAGAATTCTCCCGCCAGCTCCTTCCCCCACTTAAGAACCACTCTGTACCTGCTCATCGGTATAAAATTTAATTTCATCTATATATGCCTTAAGGGAGGTAAAAAGGTGATAATCTGAAAGCGCCAAGTCAGGGGATTACGGGGAGTGGTTCAAAACATCCCAATCAAATGAGCCCACAATCGTATTAACTAAGGCTGTGTGAAGACAGACGTTTTCGTGTAAAAAAAGTTTCAGTTTCTCTGGTCAGCATTCCCCTCCTTTTATTTTGAATGCTCTTTTTGAGTTTTTTTTGTGGTTTTCAATTTTTTAACAGATGGGGAATTGGTTTGACGTCACTTTGACGACTGTTTTTTTTCCCATGCAAGTAATGAGTCACGCACTATCATCTCCACTCACAATAGAGCTTAGAAATCCTCACCTTTTTTTCTGGCAGGTGTTATTCCTTCCGTGAATAAAAAGCGGATCACAGTACCTATTTGGCGGAATTTTTTGCCGACATCTTTCACGCAACTGGACACTGCAACGTGAGTTTACATACTACCACGTTCCTGAGATGCTCGTTCTGGTCAGAAGACCTCCTTCTACCACTCACTACTGCCAGCTCCCCAAAAACAAAAAAAACCACAGCCCGTTATGGTCACAGTACACTTACTTTTTGAACATCCCAAGTATTACTAACATTTTATAATTTTGATATGAATTGTTTGTTTGTGCATATGTAAATACAGAATATGAATATAAATAAATAGTTGTGTCCGAAAGGCGGTATATAAATACAATACTGTATCATTAAATATTTGCATGTCTTTCTTGTTTTGTACGGACAAAACTATTTATTCATATTCGTTTTCCATACATCGATCGTCCAGTTGATTAGACAGACATCTCCACGTACTAAGCTCTGGGATAAAGAGGAAAGCAATATTCAAATGCACATCATAAATCACATATAAATTACACGCGTTCGTGTTTTAAGTATTAAATATGCTATAAATTAACACCGGGAGTGTTAAATTTTGAAATATTCTGACAAAGAAAACCTCAACCTTTTGTTTAATTCCCTTTTTTTACCTTAGCTCCACACAGGACGCTCTGAGTAAAATAATTTCCCTTAGTGGTGGAGGGCTTTTGTAAGGAAATGAAGATGAAGAAGATCCGGGAAGGAAATAGGTACCTATATAGGGTAGGAATCTGGTGTTCAGGTGTCCGGGTCAAACCTCACCCCAAGAACCCGGGCACCCCTGCTAAGTCACCAAACATAGCGAGCCACTTGGGGTGAGCTATGACAGAGGTTTTGGTTATCCAATAAATGGTTCCCGGAGCGACAGTACCTATTCCCGCCTCTCAAATTGTATTTGGTTATTTGAACAAATGTGTCTTTTCTCCCTCAATTAAACTGTACCTTTTCACGGTTTAAAAAAACACAATGCTTTCTGAATCTTCCTGACTCACAACTTAGCCCAACGCATAACAATATAGTTCCTCTGGTCCAAAATAAAAATAAAATTAAAACCCACGTTTTTTTTAAAACATCATTAAAAAAGAGCTTTATATAAAAAATGTTCCCATTTCCAAAGTCCTATAAAATCGGTTCCATATAAATGACTATTTACTAACCGGCCGTCATGAATGAAATCATTTACTACGTTTAATACTATAAGCATGGGAGTGGGGTACAGAGGTATGATTTACAATACTAGTAAAATAATTCATTCAAAACTTCTTAACCTAACCCCTAACATCTTCTGTTATCCTTGTAGAAATCTCTTGTAGGTACCTGCGAGTACCACCATCACACTACTTTTTGTCTCTGTCTACTAATCAATACAGATGGTTTTTCTAGTTAATTATCTGAAAAGAGTTAAAAGAGCTTAACAAAAGTAACTTTGAAGGCGGACAATTGGAAGTTTAACAAAGGAAAACTTTTTTAAAACAATTGATTTTGATATCGCCGAATTAAAAGTTCGTTGTATACATTTTTATTTAAATTAGCTAGACAATCGCTTTTCTATAATAATTACCTTAAAAATAACATTTTGTATTATTAAATAAGCCGCATTTAAATAAATATTTATGACTTTAATTGCAGAAAAATTGTTTATTTTAAATTACTTGTAGTTCGTAGATGATTCGTTTAACAGGGTTAGCTCATCGAGGGGGTAGAGTGGTGATTGGCTAAAAATTCGTGACGTACCTTGAAGTCGATGTTCCACTGGGAGATTTGAATTAACTGCAATGCAAGTGGGAGTGTTCTACTTCAAGCTACGTCACGCGTTCGAAATTTCGAAAGCGGCCCGACGAGTTTTTTTTTCGAAAAAGGCCCGCATGAGCTAACCTTGTGAAACGCATTTTCTACGAACCTTACATGCAAATATTTTTGTGGCTACAAAAATATGGTTTTTGTACATAAAAACTCCGCTCCTCCTAACAATATTTCCATTAAAACACATTCCTATAACACATTTTATAAACAACACATAAAATATACATAAAATAACTTCTCAATCGCATTAAATTGGCTTATATGAGCTCAGTTTAACCTTTCTTTTTTGGTATTGAATACATAATACACAATCATTATATGACGTTTAAAATACTGAGTGTTCAAGGCTAATTACAAAAAGTTTATTTTTTAACAAAACTGCCCAATTCATCCTTCTTTCTAATAAATGTGAATGATTTAACAGAAAAGGGGGTACAACAGTCCTATCAGCTACAGATTCATGAAATGTATGTTCCAAATAATGTAGGGAAAATTCTTACCTTTGGTTGTGAGGTTCATCCGTTTGCCCTGCGCCCGCTTTGGCGCCCTCGAATACCAGGAGAACGGAAGGCAGAAGAGGTGAATTACTCCCAACAAACTAACACCACTGCATAAAGGTCTCCCCCACTGAATGTTTCACTGCCACCGAAATTTACCCCTACAATAATATATATAGACTGTGTACTGTGTGTGGGATGTTTTAGATACGTCCTACGACACGCGCAAGACCGCCGAATTTCACTGACCGTAAGGTAAAAGCGAGAACACACGAACGCCCCGTACCTACGCGATGGATGCTTACGATGTAACAAGCTACTAGGGTAGCAGAAGGTTCGTGAGGTAAAATGCGGCGCTCACGTGAATTCTGAATTTCGATGCGAAGCACTGTTTGAACGTTAATGTTTGAAAGGTTGCTTTCAAATTTTGGAGCCAGTTTGTGTAGAATGTTCTATTCTCTAGCACTATTTTTTACACTATATTATTATATTACTATTATTATTAATAACTTATTTTATACTTTGATTGAATGATAAACTATGAATGCTACGGGTAAATTCACAAATTAATGGCGGACACTTTTATGGTGGATTTTTTACCGACGGCTACCGGCGAAACGCGATTCACGCTGTGACCTGTAAAGAAAAAAAACATGGTGGTTAATAAATTGTACAGATTTTGCTTTTATAGGAATAAATAAGGTTTAAAAAATGATCGTTGTGGAACGGCGGAGAGTTCCTTTTCTACAACATACTCGTAGTATGTTGTAGAATTCCTTGTTGAGAGATCACACTTGAAATTCGAAATATTTGTTGTAATGACTATAGATATACCTATATGTTTAGTGAACAGATCTGAATATTTAGGTACTTCCTAACCGTCAACATTGTTGAAGACAACTATCTTCTATAAAATATTAATTGTCCAATACGAAAAATAAGGTCAAACCAACTATTCCACAACCTGCACTCAAAAACAAATTACGTACAATATTCATTTCTAAGACGTGCTCAAAATACAATAATAATATCTTTTCAGACGCTAATATCTTCCATTTTTCCTCAGGTCAATTTACTAAATGCATAATAGAAAAAAATAAACAAATTGTTATTACGACTCCTGCTGTGTTTTATTTTCTCATTCTCATTACATTGTTTTTCTTTTATTTAATAATTTTTATCCATAAACTTTGTCTTATGATGTGAAAATGTATTATTTTTATATAGGTTCATAGGTTCATAGTTTCATTTCTTGTTATCTATCCCAGTGGTCACCAACCTTCGGGCCGCGGCCCGGTATTGGGCCGTGGACCAAATGGTACTGGGCCGCGTAAGGTAAGGGTAAGGGCTTGCTTTAAAATCAAAACACTTTTGAAAAAGAAGTTAAAGCTGTTATTATTTTTGTTCTTGTGTAAAGTCAAAATTCAGATTCAGAAGGTTATTGATGAATGTAAGAAAATTCTTTAATTGTCTTCTGCTACCTGACCAAATAACGAAGATATTTTCAAATATCTAATCCAAACAAAAACATAAGATAATAAGGAATGTCTACAGTTGACTAAAAATGTCTGGGTTAATAAATAATTTAAAAAAATAAACTGTATTTTATTTTGAAGACACCATTCAATTAAAATTATTAAATCAAAACACATAAAACTTCAACATCAAAACTTTTAAAGAAAATATATAAATAACCTGCAAGTTAATATACTCGTATCTGGAAGATAACAGAATATACAATAGATTCTATCCTATATGTGTTTTTTTTTTTTTTTTTTTTTCTTCTTTTTCTACACCTGTACGTTTTCTTTAATGTTTTTTGCGGAAACTTCGCTGGTTACTTCAAATATGTAATATGTAATTACCTAACTGTTTTTTTCCCTAATAAACTAAAATATATATTTTTTAAATCGGCAAGATTTAAAGTTTTTAAATCTTGCCCCTCACTGTGAATCGGATTCACAATTATTGTAAGTCCCAACTCACAATATGGCTTAAATGGGAATGTCATAAATCCACTGACTCCCGGCATGTCGTCAGTTGGAACATTTACGCGTTATCACAAAAAAACATTTCTTTCCTGGTAAGTTAGTTTTTCACTAAAGATTTATTAATTTTCAGCTTTAGCATTGGCGTAGCTGAAAATCAATAAATCTTTAGTGAAAATTTACACTACTGAACTTGATTCTCATTGTTTTCGCCCGTGTTCATTCATTATTTGATTATTTATTATATGAGATTTTCACGGCCAAAAGAATTGGCGTGGTTTATTTTTGGGATATATGTCGTCCTGCACTTTCTCCTTCTTTAGCTTTTAGAAAATTATATAATTCTTCATTCATTCGCTCTACATGCCTTGATGTCTAAACCATCTCAGGGTCCATTTCTTAATTTTACTCATTACGCTTACATCCGCGTTGCATTCTTTGCGGATCTCCACTTTTCTCACATAATCGTACAAAGTTTTATCACACTTACACCTCGAGGATCTCATTGCTACAGCATTCAGTCTACTTTCATCCTTCCTCTGCAGTTCTATGCCTCACTGCCATACATCAGGGTATGTATCAGCACTCCATCCTGGACTGCTAGCTTCGCTTCTTTGGACAATTTTTGGTTAGCACCAACATTCAGTAGACCATTAACGGAGTTACCTGCTTTACTATTCTTTCAATATTTTTATCAGCCTTCCCATCTCTCCTAGACACGCAAACTCATCACCCTGCTCCAAATATTCATCAGTCATATCTATATTACACACTGTTTTCGTACTCTCTCTTTCAAACGTCATGACTTATAATATTGAAAAGGGTGACCGGACAACCGGTTAAGTAGGTTAAGTTAGAGGATATAAGCTATTTTAAAATTATTCTTTTCACATTGAAAAGGTGTTGAGTTGATTTCATTCTGAGTTGGCATGGAACAATTGAAAAGAAGTATAACGTATTTACCGAACAATTATGTTAAAAGTAAACATGGGTTTACTAAACATTTTTTAAATTTTAGAAAACCGTTAAACTATTAAATGGTTGTTTATCATTTAGTTGTGTTAATTTAAAAACGCTTTTATTTGAAGGGGTATTTGTTTTAACACGATTTTCTTTTATGAATATTTTGTACCTACTCGATACTCCATCAGTGAGTAATTATTATATGTATGTGTAATTTTCTTTCAAGATTACAGGAGCAATAAATACGTACAGGCAGAAGCGGCTAGGGGTCCAGAAGTGGAATATCATTTAAAAGATATATTGTTCTACAACATCAAATTAAATACGATAATAATCTGTAGATACCTCACTAGTTTGAGAGTCAAATTACATTTCATATAGTTAATTATTTCAAGTCACAAAAGTATGTACAATATGCAAAATCAACCTACATTTATCAAACCATCTTTTTCAATCGCGTAATATTCATCATGCTCTCTTCCTCACGGCAATCACCCAACTGTCTTCAGAATACGAAAGCATTTTTAGTAGGCGACATAGTGCCATCTCGTTTATTGTATGGCGCGTAAATAATAGAAGACATCATAGTGCGTGGGAAAGAAAGCTTCTATTTACGACGTTAGATGTCACTACTTGCCGCTGCCTGCTACCTATCGGTGCATTTCAAATACATAAAAATAATAGGAGTTGTTTTGATTTGTCATCTTGTAATTTTTGGGAGGTTTTTGACCAATTGACCTGATGGAAGATAGAATATCTTAATATGTATTTTATATAGGAAGGTATTGCATGAAACTACCTCTGCATACTTTTTGGAATCAATTATTATAATAAATACCTTCCGTTAATTAACTAACATACATTTATCAGTCCCAACTGCCCGGAGTCAGTAAAACTATACTAACTCTATGGGTTATGTTGTGAGGCTGAAGGAAGTGGAGAGGGAAAGGAAATTGGAAAGAGGAGGGTTGGGAATTTTCTGTCTATTCCGATCAGATCACCACACAAACCTACAATAATTTTAAGGTGGTCTTTTGGTAATAACTCATAAAATGACCAATGTCCTTCAGCCAAATTTAAACAATACAGTATTTGGGGAACATTAAAAGGGTAATAACCGTAATTTCCGTCATTTTATTCGGAAATCAAAAATAAATCAAAATGTTTTTCATCATATGTACCTATCTAAAAATAATATTTATGTATGTAGTCTGTAATGTAGATACAATTTGATAATGTCTTTAGATGACGAAACAGCTGTCACGCGTAATAGTAATTAAGTAAGGTAATAGTAATTGCGTAACATAACCTAACCTAACTTGCTTCTAAATAAACTATTCTTATAGATGAAATAACAACAGAAATGAATATGTATTTTTTTATATGAATACCGCACAAGAGTCCCAACTGCTCCTGTCTGAAGCCAGTTAGACTATGGCATCCCCGATTGGGTTATGTTGTGAGGCTGAGGGTAGTGGGGAGGGGAAGGAGATAGGGAAGAGGAAGTTGTAATATATTATAAAAGAAATTGAAATTAAAATGGAGTTCTACAAAGTAAACTTGATAACAGTTTGTTTCTACCACTCTGGAATGTGTCGCAATATAATGTTTATTAATTTATTTCATTTGAATGTGAAACAACAGTTTAAATGAAATTGTAATTTTTTTGTTGTAAAAATGAATAAAAACAACTAGGAATTTAATTATGTACATGCAAACAGCGTTAGGTAAAATCCCCACCTTACACCAAAAATATTTTGAAAATCATGGAACTAAAACAGGAATTCCTATACTGTGCTTCCGTGTACAATATACAGAAATACTTGGCAATAACATACGTTTCTGAACACGTAGCCACGATTTATCCAATGGTTAAATTTTTTTGATTAAATTCGTTTCCTTGGCTTCGTAAGACATTTTATAGAATTTTAGGTACCGTTTAAAGATCTACAGATTCATAAGATAAACCTCTCTCAAAACAAGTTCCACGAAAGTTGATCACCCGACAGTTGGTCTCTCGGCATACTTATATACAAAATTAAGTCGGCTTTAGGAAAGCACGGTAAACCTACATAAACAAAATATAAATAAGTGTTCCGGTAGACGTTATGTACATTCAAATACAACAAGGAAAAACTACTTGTCAATATACTGTTCATACAAGTGTAGTGGTAAGTACAAAAACTCGACACTGCAAATAAATTCGTTTGATATCCATACCAACTTATTATAAACGTATTTTTGAAGTCGATGTTAGGTTTTAAATTGGCAAATAAAGCTAAAAAATATCATTTCGAAGGGCTAACTGTCGGGTCACCCTCGAAACACAACACGCAAACAAACGAATTATAATTTTACATATATATATTAAATTTCGACAAAGCAAACATTTTCAGATAAATATAGTGTAACGGTGGATAAATATAGTGTAACGTTGGATTAAAATAGTGTAACGTTGGATAAAAATACTATAACGTTGGATAAATATAGTGTAACGTTGGATAAAAATTGGGTAACGTTGGATAAAAATAGTGTAACGTTGGATAAATATAGTGTAACGTTGGATAAAAATAGTGTAACGTTGGATAACTATAGTGTAACGTTAGATAAATTTACGACGAAAGTGGTAAATTAAAAAAGGTACTAGATTATACATTTTTTAGATATTAACTTCAAAGCGAAGAATTTTCGATTTACCTAAATTTTATAGTTGAACTAACCATGTTTGGTGAACAGATTTTAGCCAGATATTTGCCCACCTCCCTCTTTCCCATATTCTTCCCCTCCCCAATATCTTCAGCCTCACAAATCGATTATAGTCTCGATGGCTGCAAATGGTTAAGTTATTAAGCGGTACTGAGCAGCAGACCTCACGTCAAAAAATATGTGTTTCTAATTTTCTCTTATTTAATAAATCAAAACTTTCTCCCAAATCATAAGATTTGTAAAGAATGTCGGTTTTTGTAGCTGCATCTACTTAAGTGTTAACCGTTTGTTTTTATGTAATATATATTTATTTCAATTTCAAAAAAGGAATTTTATAATTTGTCTAAGAAAGGGGTTTTCAAAAATTTTTAACAATTCATCAAATATTTAAAGTCAATAATAACAGAACTTGAATGGAACTTACGCAGAACGTGAAAATTAACTTCAAATATTTGATGAATTGTTTAGATTCTTTTAAACAATCCATCTTAAGAAATTTCACTTTTCATGACAATTCTTTTTTTAAATTTCTTTAAGCAGATAGGTATCATAATATTAAAAAAGCGAAGAAGCAATTCCAAATAAACACGACATTTACACATTTGATAAAAAAAAATCTTTTCTGAAACATTAAAACAGCCAGCATCTTGAAAATGAAACGTACAAACATATTTACAGAAAGACAAAATGCAAAACGGTCGAGTTGAAACTTTGTTACGCTCAGTCAATAAATAAAAATACATTAAAAAAACAAATGATCATAATAATGAGGAAAGTAGATATTTTCTCTCAGATGAAAAAATCTCAAATTAAGGTGGGGTACATAAAATTGAACGACTGTTATTTTGATGTTTATGATCTATTTAAGTAGATTACGAAATGGTTTTAAAAAATATATATTATTTTTTAATGTTTGGTAAATCAATTTTCAAATATTATTGATTTTAATTTTTTTAAATTAAATCAAAATACAACCAAGCTCTTTGTGATAAGAAATGAACAGAATTGTTTCAAACAAAAATCATAACCCAATAATTTCCGACGAAGACAGGATATAAAACCAATCAAACTCATAACTCTATTAGCAGTATGAAAAATTAGCCTACCTTTGGCAACTGACTACACGTGTTTGTGTTTAATTATTATTAACATTCTAAAGCACTCATTTCTATAAAAAATACTTAATATAATCCGCACATTCTCAGATGCGAAAAAATCCGATAAAAGTCAGTTCTCCAATTCCTATCCACACCATCGTTTATGTAATACATCCCCAGGCCCTATTTACCACCCCACACCTCAACCAAACTTCCCACCAAATATCCGAGGGCAAACTCTCGAATCACCTCCCCGGGTTCGTCCTCCCCTGGTATTTTGGCCTCCCAATACGTAGTTGAATGACTCGTTACGTCGAGAGGCTCTACGGTGGCGTAGCGAGGCCTACGCCACACTCAAGGGCGCTTCGCCCCTCTACGAGCCGTTTTCATTATCGTAGATTTGCTTAAGATGTTTGGTATTGGGACAGGTTATGTTGGGAATTCCTCCCTAGTCGTGTATTGATCCGTCGGTCATCCCTTCCGTATTATGCGCTCCGGGTAGCCCTTTACAACATTGTTGGGAAATTCAATATTATAAAATGTTGTTTCCCGGCCGATGAATTCATGGTTACATTATTTTTTAAATGGTTATTTCGTGTTCTAAAACAAGTGGAAAATGTAACCTTCTTTTCGTGTTTGTTTTGGTACAGTTTTCCCGACTAAATAGTAATATAAAATTTCGCGAAATTGAAATATGTTTTGTTTTTCATGATTCCGTGATATAAATTTGTGTTTTTATTTATCTAAGAATATTTTTATCTAACATACTTTAATTTTATGTAAAGATTATATGTAGGTTGGTGCTGCTTGCAAAAATATTAATAATGTTGTTCATCGAAAATAAGGAATGATCATTATATAATACTCTAATATACGTGAAAGCAAAAGAATAGTTAGCCTCGCAATATGAAGAAAAAAACTTATGGTTTTAAGTAATACAGACGAACAACGTTTTGGAATGGGAATACTTTCAGTATAGTCTGATTAAGAAATCGGATCTAATATATATTTTTGCTTTGTAGGGGAATCTAACCGGTGAACTCTCAATCAAAAAGCTATGCCTCGGCGTCTCTCATACCTTGAGAAAGTTTTTTTTGGGGTAAGAAAAACCTTTTCGAATTTAATGTTTCAAAGACCCAATCATGTCTGATTATCTCTAAATGGGATCGAAATGGCAATCTAGTATCCTTCAACAGAAGCAATCTTCCCAACATGGCTTCCATTGACGTACTTCGTGTTACTTGTTACCAGCTCAGGTAGGGGGGCTCCATCGAAACCGGATTCAAGTTAGCCTTTCAGAAGCTGGGCGCACTGTACAGGACCCGCAGATTCTGCAATAATACACAACAACTGATGACCCTGTAAAAACCACAAGTGCGCCGCACTGTTGAGTTTGGCAACCACATCTGCTCTGGAGCCCTAAAATACTTGACTCTGTGCATAAACTGGATACGTTTCGTACATTCCCCTTCTTCTTCTTCTTCCTTGCACTGTCTCAACTCATTGCTTAGGTAGGCTGTGGGGGTCGGCTTTTATCGTTCTCAGGCTATATGTTCTTCATTGAGTCATCCAGGAGTTCTTTGGTCTTCCTCTGGATGACTGTCGATGAGGCTCCATAGACATTGCCTGCTTCACTGTGTGGTCTGGTGGTCTCCGTCTTATGTGCTCATACCATCTCAGCTGCCGTTCCTCACTGTTTATGTCCGTGATGGTTCCATGCCAACTCAGAATGACACCAACTGAGAACTTCCTCAAAAAGGTCATTAAAAGCTTTGAAAAAATAATTTTAAAATAGCCGGTATCCCTTTAACTAACTTAACCTATTTAACTTCTTTTTTTTTTTTGATAATCACTCTTAATTATCTTTCTGATGTGGTTCTGAGTTGGTTTCTTTCTGAGTTGGCCGGTCACCGTCCGGGACACCCAGGCGACCACGAATGCGTGAACTTTTAATCCTATATTTTAGTAATACTCGTGTCGACCATCTCAGCATTCCGAGTTGCCTAGAGTAGGAATTTTACATAGTCCAGCAATACGAGCCATACATTATCGCAGGTCTAACAATAGTCTAGTATGTCTTTCGTTTTAGTTTTTCGGGCATTTTCTGGTCGCAATAGATTCTTGTTTGATAGTTTGATACATCCTCTATCTTAACAAACGGATTGCAATCTTTAGAGCACAGACGTCAAGTTGGAATGCTGTTTTTGTTCTACCGATAATTCAATGGAAGATGGTCCGAGAAACTAGCGTCATTGATCTCTTCGGCATCGGCACAGCTTTCTTTTTAATCTTACGATGAAGCCATACTAAATAATGCAAAATCATACAAAATCGTATGTTTTTGTTTTGAAAATTTGACCGCTTAGAAGTATTATAGATGCTTCAATTAACTACTGCGTGTACAACATACCTTGGCCCTTAAAAATATCGGTATTTTTTTTAATAATTCTTTTGATAAGCTTAGAAAAAAATAAAGTATTGGGTCTATAAAAAACAATTTCAACTGAAAACTCTCCTACTTATAAACACTTTTTCGGATATGGTTTTATTGCATAATGTGGCAAATTCAGTTTCTTATATAATTATCGCGAAAAAAAAATGATATTTACGCCCGAACCTCACAAAATAAAATATAATATGCATTTTCGCGTTGGTATTTTTGACATCACGGCGACAATACGGCAGTCGACGAATTTGTTATATCAAAGTAAACCTTATACCGTCCACCGAAGAACGACTGGCAGCCGCCTCATTCTTTCGTCATTACGTCATAACAACGTGTTAGGGTCCGCGCTGCTTGTTTTCGTGAAATCAATTTTAAAATTCCGTTTATTACAATAAACAATGCATAAAAAAGGAATTAATGTTTTTTACAGGCCTTTACGAAATCAACATTTAAAAAAAAAATCTCAAATATCTTTTCCAACCTTTCCAAAAGCTTTTTCTCAAGTATTTTTAAACTCCTCCCATAAAAGGGCGTGAATTCCGATTTCGATTTTTTCCTGTACTAGTGGATCGCCTTAAAAGTTTATATTTAAAAAAAAATCAATTTCAAACATTTAAACTGCTTCGACGCTATTTATCGACTGGTTATAATATTGATGGATTTTACAAGAAGTCAAGAAGTTCCTGGAATGAAACATTAATGCATTATTAAAAATATCTTATTATTATTAGCATGAAAAGCTGAATCGTTTATCAACTTTACCTTTTTCCGGTAATCAAGTAAAGATAAATAATTAATCAACCCTTTAAGTATTTAAAATGAATAAGACTTTTCATACATTAACGAGGTATCAATTACCTGATAAATTATTCAACTGTGAATTCGCGCCATACTTGTGTGTTAAGTACATCGATGGCTTATAAAATAGGAAATACATTACGACTTCTGAACCATAATTGTCTGATCGTGAACTTCCTGTCACGATATCCTTTGAATTTTAAATTATAGGTATAATTGTGCTAATACGAGGGCTGTCCGTAAAATAAGGCCTCCGAGGTGCTGAGGTTGCGAGGACCGATTTTTAGTTCAGTTTAGTTCCCCCATGCCACACAGCATCTCAGATGACATAGGCCCTGAGGGAAATTATTTTCCTCAGGGCCTCCTGTGTGGATTTAATTTTAAAAGTGCTCACCACGCTGCACTCTCTGTGACGCTTTGTCTCGATCGCGCTTAGGATCGCGCGTAAAATCGTTCCTCGCAACCGTAGCACCTTGGAGACCTTATTTTACGGACAGCCCTCATATGAGCCTTCAACTTTGACAGGTGCAATATTGGTATTACACAAATTGGCAGCAAATTTCTTCCAGCCTTAATTTTTAATTTATGGTCTATGGTCTATGGTCTATTGGTCGACCTTTTTTTATTTTATGAAAGCCTTTACAAAAGTATTTTGTTCGAAAATATCATTTTGTTTATTGGCTAGACTTTTTAATATGAGAGGTGGTATGGGTTCCGCTGCACGGGAACCATTTATTGGATAACAACACCTCTGCCATAGGTCACCCCAAGTGGTTCGCCACGTTAGTGACTTAGCGGAGGTGGCCGGGTTCACGGGGTGAGATTTCTCTAGGTATTGGCGACGGATGCGTTTGCCCGCCTTTTGCGTAGCGGGGCGGATCGGGAGGGACAAATTGAGGAATATATTTTGAGTTCTCCAGCCGGCCTCTCTCGATCCATCGCCTTGCACCGCAGTGGGAGGGATGAAATCATATGTCCGTCACTGCTTGATACATTGACTTCCAAATTCCGACCCACCCCTCATACCTTTTCCTTCTCAGAACTTCCTCACCTTTTTTCCTTAAAAAGACTCTCCACACAGCATTCCCAAAGACGACATTGGTCCTGAGGGTTTTTTTTCCTCGGGCCTCCTGTGTGGAGCTAATGTAAAAAAAAATACCACTAATTCCAAATTAGTGCTTATGTTTTTTCCTTTGTAAATGAATAATGATTGTTGTTTCTCTTACGTATATCACAAAAGGGAGAAGATTAGATTAAAAATTTGTGTTCTCAAAAAGTGAGAATTAGACCCCTCGTTATTAATGATGAATTTTCTAAAAAACTTTATATTTTGTTAAATCTTATTTTTTTATATAAGTGTGTGCTTCTGATATATATTTTTGGTAGTGCAAATAAAGAGATCATTATTTAGCACACCGTTTAATATGCATCAGACCAGCCTAATTTATGCCCCTATTCGTGTGTTAATTTCGCAATGATTTTTATTAATTAAACATATTTTTTGTTGAAAATTTTGCGCCTGCTATATTGGTATTTTTCATACACTATTCTAGATATGGTCAATTGAAATAATTGACTATGAAACAAGCGTGTTCTACCTACCAATATTTTTTTCATTTCTTGCCTCCGATAATTCTTTCTTTTTGCATAATTGTAAAAGTTAGGTACCTGAATTTACTGTTCAGAAGCAAAAGTTTTAAATTTCAGAAATATTTTTTAAATAATTTTAAAATTTTAAATTCAATATTTGTTTTATTTCGTAAGAACGCAAACCTGGACATTGGACAAGCATTGAAGCCAAGCCTAAGAAATTGCCTGTCAGTCATCTGTATGACAAAATGCTGGCAAATATATTATTAACTTCTTCTTCTTTTTTTTGTACCCTGTCCGTTCAACGGACATTGGCTATCATTGTCTTATTGTTATATAGAATCACTTCAATAATATCGATACGTTTAATCAATGAAGCACAATTCAGACGACAAGCTTTTGTTGCTGTTAGTATGATTGTGCTTCATTGATGTATATATGACTTAAATCTGTTTGAATCTTAATACTTTATCTCTTTTAAAACGTTTTGAAATTTTAATTTTGTATGTTTTAAAAATGACTAAATTGTTGAATAATTGAATCATTTGGCCTACGCGGACTTAATTTACTGTTTCATGGAACAGCTCTATGGTTGAGTGGTAGACTGGCCAAACCACTGTCTCAGGTTTTTCAGCCATGAGGTTCTCCTTCTTCCAGGGCCCCGTCTTCTATAAATCTTTCCCTGCATTATAAGATGCATGATCTCATACTTCTCTAGATGGCTCATCCCATGTCCAAGATATTGAAGTTTTAGGATTTTTATAGTTTTAATAACTTCTTTTTCTTTATTCATCCGAACCATAACATCTTCATTCGTAACCTTGTCCACGCCTAATTAGTTCTTCAGTAAGCGTCCATGCTTCCATTCCATAAAATAATATCGAAAACACGTAGCATCTGACCATCCGCATTCGTAATCCAAGGTTGAGATCATGACTGCAGAACATCTTTTTCATGCGGATAAAGGTTGCATGAGTTTGCTCAATGCGGCATTTGATTTTAACCGAAGGATCCCATCTATCATTTACATTGCAGCCCAAGTATACAATACTCTGTACCTTCTCTAATTTTGCCAGAAAACCAGTTTTCCTATTTGATTCCACGATCAGGTTACGGAATGTTGCGTTGGACTTTAAATCCTTCCTAAATGGCTGCTTTCATTCATTTTAGAATTTGATATTTTTCTTAGTTTCATTTGTCATTTTTTTCTTCGTCTTTTCGAGCCAAGAAGTGCCAAAAAACACAAGAAGGGGCGGTAAGAAGTAAGAAGGTGGAAGATAAGACAAGATGCAAGAATAACCAAGGCGAGCCAAGAAGGGGTAAGAAGAGCCAAGAGTAACTGAAAGAAACAAAAAGAGCCAAGATGAACCAGGAAGAGCCAAAAATATGCAAGGGAATATAAGAAGAGGCAAGAAGAAGGAAGACGTAAAGAAAAAAAAACAATGTTCATTCAATTCGGATTCGATTTTAGATATTCACAGCCGAAAGTATTTTCGTTATTTATTTTTGGGGTATTTCGGAAAACGTTACAGTGTCCATCGTCAGGCACACATCTGCCTTGATGTAACACGGCATAATACCCCAAAAATAAATAACTTCAATTAATTTAATTTCAATGGATTCAAAAAAAAGTACCCAAGATTCCATCTCTAAAATTTCATCTAATATTCAGAGTACCCTGGACAAATCAAATAAATGTATAGAAATTTTCATCGATTTAAATAAAGCATTTGACAGCATATCCCATGAAAAACTTGCTTTAAAATTTTAAAAAGGGCATTGACCGCATACCTCTCAAATGGATAGTAAGCTACCTAACAGAGAGACTTCAAGTAGTAAAATTAAACCAATCATTTAGTACATCTCTCACAAGTAAATTTGGCATCCCTCAAGGTACCGTCCTCGAACCATTATTATTTCTAATATATGTGAATGACATTTTCCAAGAGGAAATTAAAGGTGAAATAATCTCATGGCACTGTATTGTTAATAAAAGGTCAAACATGGGAACTAGTTAACAAATAGGCAAATTAAGATATTAACATCTTAAAATCATGGTTTTATAAGAACTTACTCACACTTAATGCTAAAAAAACAACATAATTTGTCTTATTTTCCTTACAGAAAACACCTGATCATAAAGTTAATACTGTAATCCACGACAAAAAATGTGATCATGTACTCTGTAAAGAACATAATCCTATTTGTACCGTAATTAACTCTTCTTCCGAAATTAAATATCTCGGTGTGATCATTGATCAAAACCTGAAGTGGAATAGTCACATTTCAGAGCTAGTGAAACGAATAAGGAAATGTTTATATGTATTTGTTAGGTTAAGAAATATTTAAATGTAAAAATAATGAAATTAATGCCATTGTTCATTCTTTACTTATCTATGGAATTAGGAATATGTTGGGAAAGATCTTACAAAAACAATCTAAACTCAGTAAAAGTTTCGCAAAGAATCATCATTAAAGTAATATTAAAAAAGAAATCTACCTTCTCAACAGAAAAACTTTAAAAAAATTTTCCAGTACCAAAAATATATAACATATTCAAGCAAGCTTCCATTATAAAAATGTGAAAAGAAAAAAATAACAAAGAATATCAAGAATTTTGCAAACTAATAAGAAATGGAAACCAATTTATTACACCTAATTTTAAAACAACTCAAATGCAAAATCATTATATTTTCCAAGCCATAAAATACTACAATAACCTCCCTTCAGAATTACGCTGTATCATCAACCAATCAGAAAAAATAAATAAAATTAAACCATTTTAAAAAAAAACTTTGTAAATAATTTCTACAAAACATATTATAACTTACAACCTATGTAAGAATCGTGGCTCCCTTATAAGGCACAACAGCTCCTCTTTCCTGATCAAATGACCATAAACGACCTTTATTATAATATTTTGTCAAATATATATGTATATATGTAACTCATATTTTTATAATACAATAAAAAAAATGAAATAAAAATCTTTTAATCCTGCTCGTGCTATATTCCAATATTATCTTATTGGATTGCCATTTATACCGGTAGATTAAACTCCTACCTCCTTCAAGTCCTCCTACCTCGATCAAACTCCTACCTCAAAGTCCTAACAAATCAGTGCCCCCTGGTGTACCAGTCTCACCGGGACAGAAGTGCTTCTGGCTGGGTACAATAGTATCGTACGTTATACCTAGCATGATAGACGTAGAGAAAAACATAAAAATGGGTATAAAATTTACAAAAACGAATGGTTGGTTTTGGTCAAAATAATGTTATTATTTCAAAGCTCTAATTGTCCTTTCTTTAACGAATCAAAGTACTTAGCAGGACACGTTTGGATTCTTTTTTATCTACGGACTCGCGGTATAACAATTAGGCAAAAGCACTGAAGGCTATTTAAAGCTCTTCCTTTAACATTAAAATTGCATTGAAGGATGCCGAAGTGACGAGTCAATAACTAATAGATCTAAATATGTAATTAAAAGCTTTTATGGACGCTGTTCGAGAACCGCCGGAAAGTTTTTAACGGATAGAGCTAAAATAAAAAGATGAAAAACAAATCTGGAACGGTATTTTCAAAACTTTGTTGAAAAATTCAGTTTCTTCTTAAAATCTGCAGGTATGTTTAATATTTTATTTTTACAAATGAATTTTTTTCGAAAATAATTACTTCTTTTAAAAAACAAGGAGGCTGTTAAGGAGATTGACAGAAGAGTGAAACATTTGTAAACAAAAGGAGGACTAGTCGCTTATAAATAGAGTTGTAAAAAGAAAGCGTGGCAGCACCCAATGTATTTTTATTTACAAAATACATGTTATTGATTTAAGACATTTGCAGAGAATAGATACATGAAATCACACAAGGCAGCTGCCTGTTTTATAGTGAACAATGGCATATAGTTATTTTGTATGAAATCTAGTGTAAACATATGGATTAAATATAAAACGGTGCTCCAGATTTTATGTCCGGGTTGAATCTTTCCCAAATGAAAGACTAAACCCTTCCACACACTTTTCCACAAATGAATATCTAGTAAATTCACGCAATGTAAGTGCACTATATAAGATAATAAATACAAAACAATACAAGAACAAAACGTCAATCCACCAGAAACATAATGGGAAAATATTTCACCGACTCCAGATATTTTCATATCAGAGGGTTCGGCTCTGATGAAATCCTAACTGGTCCGATAAATCCTACTGATCCCTCAATATAAATATTTAAAAAATCTTTCGTAATCCTACATGTATTTAAAATAACCGACTTTTGCATTTTTATGAATAAATTTTTCGACAAATCTAATACGCCTAAATTTTGAATGAGAGAGTTAGGCATAATGCCAGTAGCCGAAATAACAAATGGTAATATTTTTATAGTCTGAGAATGCCAAATTCTTTTAATCTCATTTCCTAAATCTGTATATTTTCTTATTTTTTCAGAAACAGTTTTCTGAATATTACAAGAATTTGGAATAGCGACATCAATGATATAAGTTATTTTCTTAATTTTGTCATGTAAAACTATATCGGGTCTATTATGACTAATTGTTCTGTCTGTTAGAATAGTTTTATCATAATAAATTTTATAAAATTCATTTTCTAAAAATGAATTTGGTTCATATTCATAATATGGTACATTAGGGCAGTCAATCAAGTTATGTTTAATTACCAAACTTTGGTGAATTATTTTTAAAACTTGATTGTGCCTAAATGTATACTCGGACGGCGCTAATACAGAACATCCCGATATAATATGTTCTATAGTTTCCGGAAAAGCCAAACATTTTCTACATAAATCATCAATTTGATTTGCATCTTTGATGATATGCTTCCTATAATTTTTAGTATTAATGACTCTATCTTGAATAGCAAGCATAAAGCCTTCTATTTCTGCGCTCAACTCTCCAATACTCAACCATTTGTTTGACGAAAATTTGTCAACATATGTTTGGTTGAGATAATTGAAGTGTTTTGCGTGAAGAATTTTATTTGACCAGGAATCTAATAATTCCTGGTTGGTATTTATAAGAATGCTGGCATTCTCGTCGTATAAATTTAATGGCGAATTAAAAATTTAATATTTTTATTCATCGAATTGTTAATATTTTGATATTAAACATGTCATATAAAAAAAAATATATCCTTTGTGGGTACTGCGACATAATTTTCTGATAAAAAAGAGCAGTGGTATAAGTTTTTTTAATGAACACATTAAAAAAATATTTGCGACCAGGTGAAAGTTTACCTGAACTTTTTCAAAATCACGTTTAGGTATCATTTGCTTAAAGGGGGGTTATAAATCATTATTATTTCAAACTAAAATATTAAAAATACATATTATTAAAGATCAAAAAACAAACTTTGCGGTGATACGTAATAAGCTATATAAGTAGCTCAATTAAGGGTCGACCGAGACAGGTTTTTCGTTCTCGGCCGAGACCGAGACCGAGACCGAGAATAAATTAAAATTTCGGCCGAGACCGAAAATAGATAAATTAAACAAAAAAATGAAATAGCGCTATTTTTGCATAATATACTATATCTTTAAGAATGTAATAATGTTTAATTATATAATAATTTGAGATTTTATATAATATATCTAATATTAAATATTTAATTAAACAATAATTTGAGATTTTATATAATGTATCTAATATTAAACATTTAATTAAACAATAATTTGAGATTGTCGATTAGTTGATTTGTATGTTCATTGCTGTTTTTGGCAGTTTATTATGAACAAAGTTCTAAGAAAAATAGCAACGAACATACAAATCAGCGAATCGATGTGTTCTGAGTTCTGATGAATGTGGCCAGTGAATCTAAAAAATCTTCGTACACTTACCAGCTTTCCAACATACGTATAAAATAATACGTAATGATTAATGATCTTAATATTCACTTAACAAGTTTATGTAGTTATTCTGGCTAGTAAAGTAATTATAATTAATCACAACAACATATAAAAGAACTTACTTTTTTCTAGAGCTGTCGTGACACCAAGTGACGAATTTGGACGCGCGCGGTAGATTTGAATCCCATTATCCTATACCGTACCTACTTACAACGGTCTCGGTTACTGTCTCGGTTCTCGGCGATTTTTCACCGAGAACCGAGACAGAGTTCTCGGTAGAATTTGTAGCCGAGAATGCCGAGACCGAGACCGAGACCGAGATCTCGGTCGACCCTTAGCTCAAATGCTTTAAACCTTAACTATGAAATATTCCACATTTTGATTTAATTAAATATCTCAGCCCGAATCCGTACTTTTGACATTATTTTAAATATACAAAAGAACAAAAATAAAAATTTCCAACAGATAAAAAATTCTGGATCATTCATTTATCCTATTAAAACCGCTGAAAAAAAAGTATCTATATTATTTCGATGTATGAGACGGTCTTGTTCCGGACCATTCCGTTGTGGGCCGGCGTGGTCGTGCTCACTTACTACAGCTGGGAATCTTGTGAGGTATTTATATTAAAAAAATTATATATATGCATGTATATAAATACACACATTCCTGTAAATTACATAGACTAAAAAAAAAGCACTCGAAACCCCCTAAATCGAACGCGACAATGTCCACAACCCGCCCACACTCAGACAGAAACGCACACATACAAACACCATGTATTTAGATATTATGTTTATATACCATTCATCCGATAATATAGTTCGGTTGATTAGAATATCTTGTATTATAGTTTGTTTCGAAGATATATATGGAGTAGTATTTGATATACATATTTTATATACAAGTACTTTGATGTCCTTAAATGAGTCCTTCGTGGGTGAATATAACACAAATATTCCATATTATCAATTTTTTAGCATTTATTAATCGATCTAATATTGTTTTAGAGCATCCTCCCAAGACTATTATACAATAAGACAATTGATTGACATAGGGAAAAGTGCACAGTTTTTGGTGTCTTTCTATTTAGTACTAATGAGAAAACCTCAAATTATAATATTTAATTAAATGAAGACAATATTAGCGAAACTAAAACAAAAATCTGGAAACAGAAAAATTTTGAAAAAGATATTGGCATCTCTGGGACTCGAAACCTGGACCTTCGGCTTTCCGAACCGCTACTCCACCAACTGATCTATCAGATCTGTCCCTATCCGATTTCGTAATTTTTAACATCATATTTTGACTAAAATAAAAATGCTCTAAAATTAAATTAAAATGGAAAAAAATTATCCAAGACATTATCTAGATAGCATTTAGTTCGGCTTTTAATCTAGCAATCATACATAAAGATAGCAGCCAATTAAATATGCGTTAAGAAAATGAAGATAATGTTGGTAGTTCTGAGTCGAAGTATGATACAGTTAAAAATTACCGAATCTGAGAGGGATACCTTAGCTCAGTTGGTAGAGTCGCGACCCGTATAGCCAAAGTTCCTGGGTTCGAGTTCTAGATATCTTTTTCTGATTTTTCTGTTTCCATATTTTCGATTGATTTTCGCTAATATATTGTGTTCATTTATTTAAAAATAATTATTAATTCATAAAATAATATCCCTCCAGATGGTTGAGTCAATCGAGCAAATAGTTGAACTTTCAAGTACTAGCATTACAACGTTTTTTTCTGCTTTGTCCTTTCTAAATGAATAGCATATTATTTTTTTCTAAACCGTTTTTTTCATCTTCTCCTGCATAATTAATAGCATAATATATTATATACATATATTTATTATTTACATCTTTATCCTATTAAAATAAACATATTTTTATTTAAAATCAAATCTCAACATTATGGTCACCCTACATGTTTACATTATAATGTACTAGCCCTTTCAACTCAGTAGGTACCCATAATAAGTACGAAACGTGCAAAAATATTGTTTTTTCAATACCTATTATTTGTGTTATTTTGTTACTTTGAAGATTTATTAACCTCAGCACAGGATTGACCTAGTGAGGTTATAAATTGTATTGTAAATATTAAACCTTAACATGTAAAAAACAATAAACAAATAAATAAAATATTGGTAGCTACTTTATCGCTTGTCTGATATAAGAAGTTCCAATTTTGAATTAAACGTTCATTAAGAGCCTTTAACCAGCCAGCGGCCGAGAATTCAAATTTCGTCGAAAGATGTTCTTACGATCGTACAGGGCGGTTCCAATTAGAATGATTAATTATTCTCCGTACCATTTTTTTTAAATAATAGCTCAATATCGATTTTATTTCATTCAAAATTTGGTTTAATTTATACCTACATTCAAAAATGCTGAAAGGCGAAATGATAAAACTGTTAAAATTATTTACTTTTGTAATTATTTTTTAATCATAAGTATTTATAATTTTTCAATAATGTCAGAGCAAAATAATTATCTAAAAAAATTTGAAATATATTAGTCTGTAAGTGCGCAAATAAATACACAAACGGACCAATTTACGTCAAGAAACACATGTACGTATATATTTTTTAATGATTTTATTTAAACTAAAATTAAAATTCTGAAACATAGATTTCCCAGATAATTTATTGATTTATTTTACTGCATGATTATATAATTTGAAATGTGTGTTGTATAATACAAAACTTTGTTTGGAAATTTAACAAATCTGCCAACGACCTATGGTATAACCTTATTACGCTAAAAATAAACATATTTTCTTATAATTTAAAACATAACTTTACAAGATAAAAGAACATTCTTTCGAAATCAATTTATACTTTTTTGTGGCAAAGAGTCAACACGGATAAAATTTTATTTAAAATTGACATATTTCCGTTTTGTCTGGTATTCTGGTTTTTTCTCCCTCTTAAACGAATAATAATACGTACTATGCTGAAATAGGTACTCATCGACTTTAATATGTTTAAATAAATATTTATGAATCGTTTAGTCGACCGAATTGTTTGAATTATTACCGCTGTCGTGTATTTTCTCATAATTAGTTTTTGAAGTAAAACTTTACGCCCGCTCGACACTTGGGGGTAAAATGATAAAAACGTTTCCAAAAAATATGAAACGTTACGAAAAAATATGAAACGTTACGAAAAAAATGTGACAAGTTACGAAAAAATGTGACACGTTTCGAAAAAGTGTGAAACGCTAATCAATGATATGAGTTGAGTTGAGTTGAGTTGAGAGCTGAGAGCTGAGAGCTGAGAGTTGAGAGCTGAGAGCTGAGAGCTGAGAGCTGAGAGTTGAGTTGAGTTGATGGGGATGTTGAGGGGATGGGGATATTTTTATTCCTGTTATTGTTATATTGTTAATGGACGGCATAAGTTAGAGAAGTTTTACTTCAGTCGTGTGGTCTAAAGTCTAAAGCACACTCGTTTTTTTTCATTTAATCTACCGAAAATAAAAAAACCGAAGAAATTTCATAAAACTGAATGATATTCGGTTTTTTGACAATTATTTTTGTTATAATACAAAAAGTGTAGATTTGGACTAAACTTGTACCTCTAATTTCAACTACAAAAATATAATTTAATTAGTGAAGACTGTATTAGTGAAACTCAATCGAAAGTATGAAACAGAAAAATCGGAAAAAGATACGGTCACATTTAGGACACCAACCCAGGACGTAAGCCTTGCCGGGTGGAGATCTACCAACTGAGCTAATGTGTCCCGATCATATTTTTATTGGCTGCTATCTTTATGTATGATTGCAAGATTCAAACCCGAATTAAATACTATCTATATATAATGCAAGAGCTCACCAGTAGTTTTATAAAAACCTTGTCCAAACAATAAAGATCACAACGTAAAAAGAATTATTCAATTCGGTTCAATCGTTCAGAAGTTATGTGCGGACATGCATTTCGACCATTCACATATAATAATAATATAAATAAATACTCGTAGATATAGTTTATTGGGTCCCTACCTAGTTCATCTCAATATTCTAAAATTATTTTTTCAATGCTGGCAAGACCAACAGAAAACATTGTCAAAACCACCTCAAACCAAGCGTGAAAATCGAATAAAGGCCTAGTTTTAAAAAAAAATTCCATACAAATAAGCTGTCCTGGCCTTGCCGAGGGGTTGAGGTGGTATGTTGAGCATTGAAATATTATTCCATTTTCAGTGTTGCACAGTTGGGGAAAATTTAAATATCTGCCAAATTTTATAAGCGACTTTACGGGCTGGAAACAATTAGCATTTATCGATGCAAGTGAATTTTTCGCAAATGTCAGAAAAATGTCGAATTTGAATGCAATATTGTGAAACATTTTTAAGGGGGAGCTACACATGTCTTGATTTTAAAAGTTTCTAAAACTTGTAATGTTTATATTTATTAAAAAACATCTCCGGCAGAAAGTGTTTTTTTTACGTAATCTACGATCCCGCAAAGCACGTTTAAAATGTCCTGGGTTCATGACCTAGATGTGACCGTATTTTTTCTTTTTCAGATTTTTTTAACGAGTTTCGCTAATATTGTCTACATTAATTAAAATATTACAATTTGAGATATTACTCATTAAGTTTTAAAAAATACAGCATCGGAGATGACATAGGGACCGAGGGAAATTATTTTCCTGAGGGCCTCCTGGATTTAGTGTAAAAAAACATTACAGTTATAGACACTGTTATTAAAATACATTATAGTGAATTTTCATCATGATTTCCTATAAATATTTTTCCCGTCGTCTTAATATACAAAAAACAATGTCGGGTTAGTTACCCACACCATTTATAATTCAAGAAGGGCTGGACCGATTTTAAGGATCATTGATTTGTTGATTTTGTCTCCGCCCCGAATAGCAGAATAACTATTAAAACATCGGATAAATTCAAAAAAAAAATCATGAAGAAAATTCTTTTCCTCATACATTTTGTACGGAACGAATTCTCATCTTTAGAAAGAGCTGCAGGAATATTGTGATAAATATAATATTGAATAGTGAGAGAATTCTAAAAATTCAAAAACGTCAAATGTCAATTGCGCTGATTGTTTTGCTTTCGTTCTTAAACATATAATGCTGCCCCTCTTTCTTACACACTAAATGTCAACAGTCGAAAGTGAGACAAACGGTGAACGTATGTTTACACCCTTCCAAAGGAAAAATACAATAATTATAGTAAATCTCCCTCATCCGTATAAAGAAAATGAAACGCAATTCCCGTAAATAAGTTGAAAAGTAAGAAAATAACAAAAAATAAATCCATACACAACGCCAACTCTGGTACTGACAAAAACGAAACACGGAGAGTTGCGCATCGATAATTGCTTCATTGTGTAATTTTGTTTATTCAGCTATAAGTTAACACAACAGTTATTGATTCTGAGGTGGTACGAAGTTCTCCGTGATAGCTAGTTTAAATTAATTAAATAAAACTGAAATACGTTTAATTTTTTCTGTACTTTTCCATATTGGAAATATTATTTGAACTTTAAAATAATATTAAATATGTACTTACCAAACATATATTCTGTCCTAAATACATGATAAAACTTCCCTCCAGACATTTCACTTTTAAAAAATTTCTACGTCCTATTGAAAAGATACTTTTCCACCGTAGCGAGTTATTTTCCGCTGTAATATTTCACTTGCATTCTCAGCTCTCCGAGATAGTTGGGCCAATCTAGCAAATAGTTGGCAGAACTTTCAAGCTCCGCAGTTAGCCTTCACACTGTCGCCGCCCCTTATAAACATCCCAACGTTATTTTTTTATTGATATCAAAAGTTATATGTTATATGATTTTTGTAGTCTTCTTGCAAATTAATTTGATATTTTTTTGCTATGTTATTTTGTCGCACTTCAAGACTATGATTTATATGTGTTTCCACTGTATTTATTTAAAAAGTGGGTGGAGTAATTTTAGAGAAAAGAAGTGCAAATAACTCGCCTAATCTATATATATGTAAAAATCTCGTGTCACGGTGTTTGTGGTCGCACTCCTCCGGAAGGGCTAAACCGATTTTTATGATTTTTTAATGTATATTTGGTAGGGATGAGAATAGGTCGTAAAGTATATTTCATACCGCTAGGTTATTAGGGTATCCCTTTCCAGAAATTTGTTTCAATTTTTTTTTTGTCATCAAAAAATACCTAAAACCCGAAATGTTCACCCCCCTACCCCCACCCTCCTATTATTTAGCCGCGACCCTCCCATTTCTTAATCGCGATTTTAGTATTTTTGTATGAACAAATTTAACCGTCGAGCGTCGTTCGTATTTCAAACAGAACGAAATTATTTATGTTGTTGAATGACAGATGGCGCCTCATCTGTATACAAAAAATATCGTACACTCAATTGCTTTTCGAAGTTAATAATGATTTTCTTTATTTCATTTTCCTACTTTAGGATTTTTCCGTTATTCCTTTTTCCCCACATCCTTACAATACATTATTTATTTTTCAATTAACAACCAAAATATTCAATAGAAATAATTTATATGGCAGAACAAGGTTTTCCGGGTCAGCTACATAGCTTAAAATATAAACCAAAGAGAGCAATTTCCATCAACTTCCCCTTATATTTGTAGTAATAAATGTGTTTTTGTATTAGTTTCTTTCGTGAGCAATATCGATATGTTTCAAGATTACTGTTTTAAATAATTACTTGTAAGGGGTAAGGCCTCAGACATATTTTGTCGGAATTTCAAAATATTTCCGCTTTGCTATAAAATCCAACCAAATAGAATATTTCTAAACGCATCCGAAAACTAAAAACTGTTTTTGAAAACTGCGGAAATTTTCAAATTTTATAATTCGAAATAAACATTTATTTTTTTAAATATAAAATAGTTGAATTCAAATATAAAAAAGTTTTTAAAATGTCTCACCGTACGGTTTTTATAACTTAAATTACTGACAAGTAAAAAAAAATACACACACGTATTTTATTACCCAAATATTATTTATATATATATATATATATATTACTCATTTATTTGTCCGAAAAAATTCCTAGAGTTTCATAAATTTTATTCGAATTGTGTTCGGAAACTTTGGTCGGTTTGTTTTTATAAAGATGCACATTTTAAATATTTTGTGGTTAATTTTTAGATTTGAATTCAAAAAGCGTGATTTTTTCTCTTTCTAACACCGCCGTTTAGATCATATTTCTAACCATGATAGTAAGTGCGACATAACGATTTCTATGATATTCCAAAAAGCAAACAAATTAACCGGTTAATTAATTAAGGGGTAGACCCTATAGATGGAGGGGTAGTATTAATAGAGATATAGAGACCAAATCTTTTTGATATTGATTATTTTTACAGTTTCTTTTAAAAGTTCTTTTAACGGTGTTAACCTTACTTGTTCGGGAATTCGTTACAGATCTCAAGCAATTTTAACTGTTTTGAAAATATAGTCTACTGAAGTATTTATTTCAATAATCTAAGAAACGAAAGCTATAAAATACCTATAATTGCTTATTTTAAAAAAATCTTCGGTAAGTAATTAATATTATTAGAGGGAATAACCAGACAAAACTGTAAATATGTCATTTTAAAGACAAATTTTAGACGTATTGACTCTTTTCCACAAAAAAATTATAAATTGATTTCGAAACACTGTTATTTTATCTAGTGAAGCCGTATTTTAAATTTTGAGAAAATATGTTTATTTTTAGTATAATAAGGTTTTACCGTAGGTCGTTGGCAGAATTGTCAAATTTTCAAAAAAAAAAGTATTATACAATACACATTTCAAATAATGTAATCATGCAGTAAAATATATCAACAAATTATCTGGGAAAGCTATGTCACAGAATTTTAATTTTAGTTTAAATAACATAATTTAAAAAATGATCCGCATACGTGTTTTGTGACGAAAATACTTCAGTTTGACTATTTATTTACGATCTTACAAACTAATTTATTTAAGATTTTTTTACATTCTTATTTTTCTTAGACATTATTGAAAAATTATAAATACTTATGATCAAAAAATTATTATTAAAAGTACATATTTTAATAGTTTTATCATCACGCCCTTCAGCATTTTTTAATGTGGGTATAAATGAAAGCAAATTTTGAATGAAATAAAATCAATACTCAGTTATTATTTTAAAAAGCTGGTACGGAGAATAATTAATCTATCTCATTGGAACCGCCCTGTACGATCGTAAGAATATCTTTCGATGGCTGGTTAATGGCTCTTAAGGCCTGTGGCTTTATTGTGACAATACCAACATCGTGATATTTTCTCACCAGGAAATATGGACATACATACAGGTAAAACGAATAGATAATCTATAAATATGTAATGGATTTTCCGAAAAATTATGTGGGTAATTTTCAAACCAAAAAGCGTGATGATTTTTTTACTTACTGAAAATAAACTATATTCCAATCAGCCAAGTTATCAAAAAGACAAATGGAGTATGTGGACACAATGAAACGAATTATATTAAATACAGATCATCATTTGACAAAGCGCGATTTTTAGGAAAATAAACCTACTTGCATATTTTCTAAAAGCACACTTTTGTTTGGAAATATTTTTGTTAGATTTTCCATTTTTTTTTTTTAAATTTTCTATTCCGTGGTGAATTAAACTTTTTATAGTAAGTTTGTTTTTTGTATCCTAGCAGTCAGATTTAAATTTATTTTCACGAAAGGAATATGTAATTTTTATTATTCATCAATTGATGAAGCTTAGTCCAAGCGAAACCAGTCGATGTATAAAATAATAAATATTGTTAAATAGTTAAATAATAAGTGTTTGTTTTATTTAAAAATATATTAATATAATGCCTAACCACAAAGTAATTGCTTCTAATAAAAAAAAAATTAAAAAAAACCAAAATTTCATTAACCCGTAAAAATGTAAAATTAATTTATGGTAAATCAGTCTTAGCTTTATTCTGTATATCTAAATCTGAGTACTACTCATTTAATGAAAAACATCTTGAAGAACTGGGGAAAATCAAACTTTTTCTCACCCTCAAAAATTCAATGAGTTTAAATAAAAATAACTGTGAAAACTTTGAAAATGTACTGAAGCTGATAATTTTATTAAATTTAGTTTAATACAAAACTTGTTTGTGTATAACATTAGTTGATTATGTTGATTTTGTCATAATTAAACATATCTAAATGTATCGATTTATTTTAAAATTTTCGAAGTCCTACTAGTTTGCTTTTTTTCATTTTTCTGTTTTTTAAACTCATTTTTTAAAAGGGAATGAAATAGCGGTTTTCTAATTCTTAACGAAATTCTTATAAACTATCGTAAATTTACAAAGAAATCTCTTGAAGTGTAGAATTTTTAAATACCTATATAGGAGGCACGAAAACCTTCCCCGACAAGTAGTCAACAATACAGCGTGGCAAAACGCCGAAAACAATATCCACTTACCTCTATAGGGCGCTGCGCTCCTGGGAATACGTTACACGCCGCTTCTACCTCGACAGGGGCTCTCCGACTCAGGGGTAGTTTTAGACTATCGGCGGGAGTTTGGTATCGACGAACGCTCTAAGCCCTTAACGCGACAGTGGCCAGATATGTCCGCATCGGCAAAGTGCAACCGACTAACTGAACAGTGCAGAGCGGGTAGCGGGTTGCTGGTAGTTGGCCTGTCCCGCGCTCGAGTACCACGCTCCCTGTGGGCGGTGCAACCTACACAATGACACTGGTGATGAGAGGGATGCAAGCGCCCAGTGCAGGGGGAAAGAAAGGGATGAATCAGGGTTGGAACCGGCGCGCAATCTGCAGAGATGTGCAACGGGTGCAATTAATGCAATTTCACAATTTTATAATTGATTTTTGGGTTGAGTGAAATAAGCAAGATTCTGGATCCTGAACGTGACGGGGATATTGTAGAAGTCACTTAAACCAATATGTTACGTTTCAGTGTTCATATTTTAAGGTGCTCACGTCCTGTTTAGATAATACTTGATCGATGACGGCCCCTCGTGTGGTAACATTTTTAAAGTATAACTTCTTTACGCATGCTTGACTTGATGGGCAAAATTGGCGAATGCGTGACGAGAGCGTTACGAAAAGTGAGGCAAACGCTTCGTATATTACTGTAGGAGCAAGAGAGGGCAGTGCGCGTGCACAGTTTCTTTCTCTCTTCCTATCATATAGATGGAGCAGAAGTTTTACTTCAGTTGTGTAGTCTAAAGGACAATCGTTTTTTTTCTTCTTAATTTGAGTGGTCGCTTTTCTCGAGATTAACATTTGTGCACGTGTCAATGACATAAATTCAAAAGAAACGAATTTAATTTTCTTGTGTTTTCTTATTAAAAGCATTTGCTTGTGGATGGAAGAAGAGTTTACATTTTACATAGTACAGTTAATACAGTCACGTGGGTCACATACATAGGTAGGTACAGTAAGTTAATATACAGAAAACACATAATCACGACCCTTTAACCAAAAAACACAAACATCCATGTACTCAGTAAAAGAAAAATCGGTTTAGTTTTTATTGTGATATTCATGTGGAAATAGGGGAAGCAGTAGTTTTCTTTATTTCTCTAAAATAATTTTTGATAGAACTCAACAATTGTACTTTGTTATTAATGCTTCTAATTTCTTCTGGTAGGTTATGCATTTATGCATTTTTCACTCAAAATCGCGATTTTTACTCACGTAGTTGCGACCGTTGACCGACTTCATTTAATACTTAAAGATTATTGAGCATTTTAGATGATATCTGTAAAACTTCAAGTCATGATACTTAAAAAATAATTTCCGGCTCGCGTGCATCCAGTTGCATTTTCATGTACGGCGGGTCCGCCCTCGCCCTACCCCGCCCTACCCCGCCCTCCCACCCTCCCGCCCAGCCTGCCCCGCCCCCGCCCAGAGCTGCGGCGGGACCCCGACAGAATACCCGGAGCACAGAACGGAGTGGAGATCTAATGAAAAACTGAAATTTTACTGATTGCAGAAACTCATAAGGTAATACTGGCAGAAGGTTCCATACTTAAATCACACTTATATATGTTTTGATATCAATTTTCATTTTAATATGCATGTATTTTGTTTCTTTGATATTTATATAAATACCTACGTACATATATTTAGACAATTACGGCCCATTTAAACAAATTGCTATTTTCAGGAAAGCGGCAGAAGTTTTGGCCCATAAGAAACGTTTTTAGAAAAAAAGCATTTAGGATTTACATTTATCTTGTAAAAAGGGTAATTGCTGCCCATTTACATGATTTTTTCAGTGTTATTGTAACTGACCTCTTTTTTACTTGGGATAGTCGATTTTACAGCTACGTAAAATATTGTTAAAATTAACGACATAATTAATATATGTATTAAAAAAGAAATTCCAAAAAAATGTGCGTCCCGCAAAAACTCAGAAACGAGTCCCGGTACGATCAAGCGAGTTATATGGTGTGGTAGATCTCTACCCCCCCCTCCAGGATGACGGTTCTCGAAAGTTTCGCCCTCTAGATATTTATAGAACAGTCCAGAACATTCAAGAAGTGTCAAGAGCATTCGAGGTATATAAAGCAAGATCCGTGGTGGGTTCGGTCGTCCGTTCATGGTCAGTTCAATCTCATACCGACTCCCTGAGCGAAGTCGGGTACACCAGCTAGTATTTACTTAAATACCAATATACCTATATATATAAATTTTTACATTAGCTCCAGACAGGAGGCCATGAGAAAAATAATTTCCCTCAGGGCCCATTTCATCTTTGAGAATGCTGTGCGGAGGGTCTTTTTAGGAAAGGAAGAAGAGGAGTTCTGGGAAGGAAAAGGGTATTGTATTAGGGGTAGGTAGGAATCTGGAGGTTTTTGTTTTTGTTTTGTTTTTGTTTTTGTTTATTAGGGAAACAAACAGTTGTACATATTATAAGGTAATTACATATTACATGGGTGCATTAACCAGTGAAGTTTCCGCAAAAAAATTATAATAAATAAACACAGATTTAAACGTTAAAGAAAAAATAAAGTGTTAGAAAAAAGAAAAACAAATACAACAGAAATGAAAAAACACAAATTAAAGCATGTGGGAAAGAAAAGATGAAGTGAAACAGCGAACATATATAAAATTAACACATTTTCACATCATTAAGAAACGTCAGTTTTCACATCATTAGGAGGTCAGTGTGTCCAGGAGTGACGGACGTATGAATCCATCCCTCCCACTGCGGTGCAAGGCGAAGTTCCGAGAGAGTACGGCTAAGTCAGCAAACGTAGCGAACGTAGGATGGCCTATTGCAAAAGTGTTGGTTATCCAATAAATGGTTCCCGTGGCGGCAGTACCCAGATCAGCCTTCAAATTGGTGCATTTACAACACAAATTAATCGAAAGTATTCCATACCATATTATCAAATGTTAGCAATAAATCGCCTGAAATCGTGAATTGGATGTGCTACTGTCTCTATCTCGTAAAACAATACGGATAATTTTCTTCTCGCCATGCTTTGACATAATAAATAAGTTTTTTTTTTAAATTAAACCCAAACTAAGAACCTGTATGATTATTGGTTCATACATTGGGTAAAATATGAGAAGAAAAATATAATTTACTATTAAAATACATTCATTTTAAGAAACTGAAATACTCACGTCTTTATTATTATTTAACCAAAACCAAGCGTTTTTTTTAAGCGCATATTAGTCCCACTTTCAACCAAATCATCTAATAAAATAAAGCAAAACACAGAAAGCCCCATTTATATTAATATTTTTTGTTGTCTTCTATGGGTTTAGACATCATTATTTAAGGAAATTGGTTTTTACATTATAATTTGGAAGTTGTACATTTAGAAAATCGAGATAATTACTAATACACCACTAAAAAGATAGCCTGATTTAAATATAATTAGTTGAGTAATTATTTTAATGCATTTTGAATGTAATCTCGATTTGTGCATAAAATTGTTTTTCAAAGTTAAAAACAGATCATAAGTACATATGTAATGTTTGCCTCAAAACAAGCCATTCGTTAGTTTTACATGACATTTCCATTAAAACTTCAAAATTTTATTTTTCAACGACAATGAAAATTTTTAAAACACTCCACTTTTTTATTATTTTTTTCTTTCATGTAATTCTGACATGTAATTACAAAATAAAAATAAAAAAACTTCCTGCTTTTTGTTAAAACTTTCAAAATGAAATAACGTTTTTAATTTAAAAGCTTTTTTTCCATACTATGCAACTGACAGTCTATTTATAAGGGTTAAATATAAACGCTTGGGAAGTAAACGGTGTGCAATAAATGTACCTTACGGAAGGGTGGTATTGATTTTGCTTTGATTATTTTACAATAAGACTGTTTAATTATTTACAATATGGTCAAGTAGAAAAAGGGGGAAATTGTCTATGTAAATTCTCGTTAAAAAATAAATAAGCCGGTAAAAGAGAGGGTTTATATATTATGGAACAAAAATGTATAATTTCGCTTATTCTCAAAGTTTTTTTTTATCTATTTAACTTAATAAATAATGCTGGATTCCCACCTCAGGTACTCTAATTATCTTTATTGATTCTTAGAATCTATGGACTAATTTTAGAATGAAAGTTGAAGTCAAATCTAATTTGGGTTTCTATTCGAAAGAAAGTTCATCCTCACTGATTTATTTCACAAATTCTATGAAATTGATCATATTATTATAGATCAGGTGGGAACCCAGTTTAAGCATCGAATTGGTTGATAGGAATGGGATAGAAATTGAATACAAATTTATTCCTGAGTTCTACAAACACATCAAACCTATTCGTGGCACCATTTTAATTCAAAATAATAAAATACTTACATATTTGTAAAGAGCATAAACTTTGTGGCTCGCCATAATTTACATTAAATACACATATAAATTTGTTGTAGACCACTTTTATTTATGAACACTCTACCGGTTTCGGAAGCACCCTTCCTTCGTCAGGAGAATATTATAACTAAACTATTATACATAATATTGACAGCTATACAAATTTTAGGTGTTCGAGGGGTAATGTTTAGGGGTAAGCAACGGGGTGGGGGTAATTGCGGGATTTCCTGGAAGAACAGAGCGGTTTATTGGAAAAATATTTAGAATGGGACTAAAAGATAAATTAATTTGGTTATTTATTTTTACGGTGCTCCAGATTTTATGTCCAGGTTAAATCTTTCCCAACTGAAAGACTAAACCCTTTCACACACTTTTCCACAAATGAATATCTAGTAAATTCACGCAATGTAAGTGCACTATATAAGATAATAAATACAAAACAATACAAGAACAAAACGTCAATCCACCAGAAACATAATGGGAAAATATTTCACCGACTCCAGATATTTACATATCAGAGGGTTCGGCTCTGATGAAATCCTAACTGGTCCGATAAATCCTACTGATCCCTCAATATAAATATTTAAAAAATCTTTCGTAATCCTACATGTATTTAAAATGACCGACTTTTGCATTTTTATGTACAAATTTTTTGACAAATCTAATACGCCTAAATTTTGAATGAGAGAGCTAGGTATAATGTCAGTAGCCGAAATAACAAATGGTAATATTTTTATAGTCTGAGAATGCCAAATTCTTTTAATTTCATTTCCTAAATCTGTATATTTTCTTATTTTTTCAGAAACGGTTTTCTGAATATTACAAGAATTTGGAATAGCGACATCAATGATATAAGTTATTTTTTTAATTTTGTCATGTAAAACTATATCGGGTCTATTATGACTAATTGTTCTGTCTGTTAGAATAGTTTTATCAAAATAAATTTTATAAAATTCATTTTCTAAAAATGAATTTGGTTCATATTCATAATATGGTACATTACGGCAGTCAATCAAGTTATGTTTAATTACCAAACTTTGGTGAATTATTTTTAAAACTTGATTGTGCCTAAATGTATACTCGGACGGCGCTAATACAGAACATCCCGATATAATATGTTCTATAGTTTCCGGAAAAGCCAAACATTTTCTACATAAATCATCAATTCGATTTGCATCTTTGATGATATGCTTCCTATATTTTTTAGTATTAATGACTCTATCTTGAATGGCAAGCATAAAGCCTTCTATTTCTGCGCTCAACTCTTCAATACTCAACCATTTGTTTGTCAACATATGTTTGGTTGAGATAATTGAAGTGTTTTGCGTGAAGAATTTTATTTGACCAGGAATCTAATAATTCCTGGTTGGTATTTATAAGAATGCTGGCATTCTCGTCGTATAAATTTAATGGCGAAATATTTATATCTGCTTTGCAAATTATTTTGTGCATTTCTGAACTATCAGCTTTCCTATGGAAAAAATTTCTTAGCATTTTTACCTGATTATGTTTTAAAGATGTTATTTTTACTATACCTCTACCTTCTAAATTTCTAGGTAAATTAATCCGTTCTATAGCTGAATTTGGATGAAGGGAATGAAATTTTGTTAATGTAGTTCTAATTAATCGTTCTAAGCTATCTTAATCTGTATTAGACCATTTAATTATGCCAAATAAGTAAGTTAATAGAGGTATTGCCCAAGTATTTATCGCCTTTACTAAATTTTTAGCAGATAGATTGCATTTTAATTTACTAGCATTATTATTTAGGGATTTTCTGATTTCAAGTGCTTCTAAGTTATCTAATTTTTTGCTTTTATTTTTACGGTGAAGAATTTTAACCCCTGTGTCCTTATTAAAAGTGTGATCTGTGGAAATTAGGTGATTAGCAAACTCTGAAAAATTATTATTATTTAAGCATCTTAAATGTTCTGGGACTCTAATATTTGTATTTCTAGATGTCTTACCTATGTAGAAAGAAGGACAATCATTGCAACATAGTTGGTAAACGTCTGAGTGGCTAAATTTATGATCTCTATCTTTGGTGTTTTTTTAATAATTTACCTAAATTGTTATCAGTATAGAACGCGGGTTTAATATGGGCAGGCAAGTTTTTTGTACTAAGTGAGGAAAAAGTTGGATATATATAAGATTCTACGCCATTGAACGGGATTTATTATTATTTTCAGGTGTACCAAATAAAAATATATTAGTAAAAATGAGTTTAAGTTTCTTATTTAGGATTTTATCAATTAAATCTGTGGAATAACCATTATTTAGAGCAATTTGTTTAATTTTTGAAAATTCAATCGCGAAATTAACAGATGATAAAGGAATTTTTACTAGCCGGTGCACCATTGAATGATAGGCAGAATGTTTATGTGAAACCGGGTGGTTTGACATATTATGTATTGTTATATCTGTGTTTGTTGGTTTACGAAAAATGTTGAATTCAATTCTGTTATTTACTGAAGTTAGTGTTAAATCTAAAAAGTTAATGGATGTTATTTAACAACTGTGTTATTAACAACTGTGTCTACCATCAGAACCAAGGCCTTCCGATGGGGGCTCCAACGAGTCCACTTCTGGCAGATATTTTTATGAATAACCTTGAGAATAAGATTTTTAGTTGTAATTCATCACTTTTGAATAATATTCTTACATGGAAAAGATACGTGGACGATATATTCCGTATCTGGACAGGAACAGAGCGGCAATTGAGTAAATTCCTTCTTCTTATAAATTCATTCCACAAAAGCATCCAATTCACTTTAGAGGTAGGTAGTAACGCATCCATTAACTTTTTAGATTTAACACTAACTTCAGTAAATATCTGAATTGAATCCAACATTTTTCATTAGAGTCACAGAACATTTAAGATGCTTAAATAATAATAATTTTTCAGAGTTTGCTAATAACCTAATTTCCACAGATCACACTCTTAATAAGGACACAGGGGTTAAAATTCTTCACCGTAAAAATAAAAGCAAAAATAAGATAACTTAGAAGCATAATGCTAGTATTTTAAATAACCAAATTAATTTATCTTTTAGTCCCATTCTAAATATTTTTCCAATAAACCGCTCTGTTCTACCAGGAAATCCCGCAATTACCCCCACTCCGTTGCTTACCCCTCACTCGAACACCTAAAATTTGTATATCTGTGAATATTATGTATAATAGTTTAGTTATAATATTCTCCTGACGAAGGAAGGGTGCTTCCGAAACCGGTAGAGTGTTCATAAATAAAAGTGGTCTACAACAAATTTATATGTCTATTTATTGTAAATAAAATACTTAGTTTTCGAATAACGAACATTCTAATAACGATTTTCACTCTAAAATACGTTTTAAAATCTGGCAACAGTGCAATTTTTAGTAATTCATAGCCGCTAGATGGGGGCGCCAGTGCATTCGCTGTTCACAATGAAAACATATTAACATTTTTTCTCTACGGCGATGTGATGGCGATGTGTTTTGGAATATTACAAATGTAATCTTAATTTCTATTAATATAACAAATTCACACGTATATTCATAAAATTGATATATTTACGGTGTTTTTGTGGTTTTTCATAAGTTTTAGTGAAGTTATAATAACAATAATTGTACTTTCAAAGTTGAAATGTCAAAAAGTTTTTTATATGATACATAAAAATTCATATTTACATTTAATGATATTTATTTTATGAGAATTTCATAAAAGTGGTATTTTTTGTAAATATTAATATCAAATACATGTGGTGGTAAACTTATCAAAGAAATTAACATCTTTAGTGGTGCAAGAAATGTATTGAAATGTCAGAGATATTTTTAGGTTGGCTGTTATTTTATATTTATTTTCAGAGATATTGTTAGGTTGGTTTATATTTTTGGCAATAAAAATTTTTTTTAAATTTTTTTATTTTTTATTGTATGCACAAGGAAAAAGTGAGGTGACAGTTTCATTTCAAATTCATTATATAAGTTCTGTATTTATAAATTTTATTTTTTTATATATTTCTGTACACTTTTATCAAAAATGTTTTGGTAAGAAATTATTTTACATTTTTTTCCGTGTTTAAATCTTAAAATATGGCAGTTTTTTAAAACTAAAGTGTATTTCAAATACAAAAATCTAAAAGGTAATTTTATCTAGTTTTTATAAATGGTATTTGTTTTTACAACACCTTAAAAATAAGAAATATATAGAACATTCAAAATACTTTGGAAACCAAATTTCGTTCAAACATCATTACTAAAACAGAGATAAACTACCCACCCAGGCTGTGTAAACGGTATGTATTTTTTCGAAGAACAATTTTTTTATTAGTAATGTTTTCACATCGGCGGCCGTTTGTCAATTGAATAAAATTTTCATGGGGTTTTTGAGTAAGGCGTAAATATTTTACAAAGTCGGTTGGTAAAATTGTTTACAAAATAAATTAATGGTTTATTATTTTTTCAAATATATTTTTGATACAATCGTCAATTAGATTAAGCACGTTAATACTATGCAAATAAATATCATTTTTGGTTATTATATGCTATCGAGGTCGGCAATTAATTTATGAAATCAAAATCAAGCATTCATATTCTGATAATATCTGGGAACAAAATGTTCACATCGTAGCAAATTGGACGGCATAGAAAACAGCGAATCAAATTTGCTGGCTGTGTGATGCATTCGCATACATAATGACAAAGTTTCATCATCTGAAGAGGGGCTGGCGAACATTTAATTTATTATATCATTTCATAAAATCATTATATCATTTCATAAAAGTGTAAAGTTGAAAAAAAAAACTAAATTAAAAGTCAACTGCCTCTCAGACATATTTAGAGTTAATCGAAATGCGAAACAAAATTGTGGCGCGAAGAATAAGAAATAGAATACCTTTTAAATACAGTACTTTTCAACCAGCATTTGAAGTGACTTTAAGGTTATATTTCTATAACTTTAATGTTATATATGAATAACAAATATTTCTACTACAACATAGTGCAAACAAGCTTCATAACACTCCTTTACAAAACTAATGTTTTAAGTGTTAATATTTTGCTAAAAAGTGGATATTTCTAGATCTAGAATATCTGGATGAAACGCAGCAAATGCGGTCATAGACTGAGTGAGTACCACTTTTCACAATTATCTACCATCATAATATATTATAATTAGTTATTGCAACTTCCAATAATTTCAGGAAATGGTATTAAATATTGCAGATAATTGACGGAAATCGACACTGAAACTAAAAGTGATTTTGGCAGTTTAGAACCTTGGTAAATTTATTATATCCTTACCTCTCGACGAAAGGTTGTAATCTCCTGTCGATGATGGAACACGTGACGCCTGCGATGGCCCGCAGGACAATTATTATCGAGATCCCTTGTCATGATTACGTAATGCGATGAAAACTAGATTGGAAATGGAAAATCCTAATTTCAATACCGAAGCGTTAAGTACTTGCAAATTGGTTATCAGGGACAATATTAGAAGCATTCACTGTGGAGGTCTCTGCATAGAGATGAAAACACAAATCAACCAAAATATGTTTTAAATTAACTGTAAATCAAATAAAAGTACCGTAAACAACAAAGGACCTAAAGGAACCAATCCTTGTTTTTTTGGGAATCGCCAATAAAGAAAAAAAATGGGTAGATTATTTAAATAAAATATTATATTATCATTCTTATTATTTAGGATGCAGATAATGCCACATACGCCGAACGTCCTTGTAAATCACTTAGGTACGTGGTGTTGCGTATTGTCGAAAAAATGAACATTCTAACAAATAGTAGACCGGTTATTGGTTGATTGGGCATCAGGTTTGGGTCCCCCACCCAGGCGTTCCGTGTTCGATTCGTCGGCTGGCTACGTCCTCCATCACGACTCAAGCAACATTTTCGGCTTACTGTGGTGGTAGTAGGAGATTTTCTAATATTGTTGGGTTATTCGTAACCTGGGAACGTTTGTCTTTCTTTAAAAAAAAAAAAAATTAATAATTGAATTTATGAATGTCATACGAAGAAAATGATTTCGATTTGTAGGGGTTAAAATTTTGGACAAATTATCACATCTGCGAGATTACATTCTGAACGACTTTATATATGTACGGGTATGTACGAGTGTGTATCTACCAATATCCCGACTAAACCGCATTATCCAAAGTGCTTTGGTTAGGACAGCCATACATTCACTTTCAGAAGGCAAATGTTAGGTTAGTTTTTCATGGCCGGAATGTCAGCTTATCAAGAGACAAAAATTGATTTGGAAAAGTAAATAAAAATTAGCAAATATTGTTAAATTGCTAATGTTGAGGTCGGAAATTCATTCCCTAATTAAAGCACGCATGGGCAATTTCATTAATACGATTTGAATTCAAAATTTTTACTAACGTGGGTAATGACATGTTAAATGGATGTTAGTTCTTTGATCTGGGTGGTTTAGAGGCTGCTGGTACCCCGGGGTCCATCGTCTCTTGCAGTCGCTGCGTTCACAATGGGTGCAGACGTGATGACATGGTGGCCAGCGCAATCTAACGCTTTGGGAATAGCACACACCTAACTCATAAACACATCTGGGGTCTGTTTCTCAAACAGAGGTACAACTCCGGTATTATTATTTTTGTTAAGGGTTAATTTTTTAACGTTAGATGAAAAGCTTCGATAAACATATTATAATGTTAAACATTCCGTTGTTCTCTCTTCTTCTTGACTACCTTCACTCCTTTCACAGACTTAAAAGTTCCCCCGTTCTCGATGTTATCGCACATTTTATTTATTTATTATAATTCTTTGAAAAAAATTGTTTAATTAAAAAAATGTATAACATATTAATTTACAATATAAATATAAAAATAACCTTAAAAAAAAAAATATATATATATATATATATCATAATATTTGGCTAATTTATATAGCGCCGTTTTCGTGAAAAATCACCTCAAAGGCGCTGTAATATATATAATAATGGATCCCAGTCCCAGCAAAACGGCCAAAATGGGATCTGTTATTATAACTACTGTATTTTTCGCTGGAATAAAGATTGCCACCTTACAGAAAGTAAAATCAAGAAATATTCATTGTTTTCGTCACATTCCTCAGGAAGAAATCTTATATTGAAAAGGTGAACAGAACAGAACATAAAACAAAACAAAAAATTTAAAATAATAAGAAGACAGGATGCACATACCACAAAATTAATTCATCAGAAACAGAAAAGTTACTCGTGGTGTGTCAGAAAAACACTTTTTATGGGCACTTGTATTTATTCAGTTCGTAATTCAAAAATCTCAACTTCGTCATGATCTCAACCTTGGTTTACGAATGCGAATGATCAGATGCTACGTTTTTTCGATATTATTTTATGGAATGGAAGTATGGACGCTTACTGAAGAACTAATTAGGTGACTTGAGGCATTCGAGATGTGGATCTACAGAAGAATACTTAAAATAAGCTAGATGGACAGGGTTACGATTGAAGATGTTATGGTTCGGATGAATAAAGAAAAAGAAATTATTAAATCTATAAAAATCCGAAAACTTCAATATCTTGGACATGTGATGAGACATCAAGAGATCTTGCATCTCATAATGCAGGGAAATTTTGCCGGAAGACGGGGCCCTGGAAGAAGAAGAACCTCATGGCTGAAAAACCTGAGACAGTGGTTTGGCCAGCCTACCGCAGAGTTGTTCTGGCCGCAGTAAACAAAGTCCGCATAGCCAACACGATAGCCAACGTCCGTTGAACAGACAGGGCACAAGAAGAAGAAGAAGTAATTCAAAATTTTCTCTTTTGACATCATGTTTTTGTAATATTACATTGTTTGTTCAAACTAGAATTTTGTTTTGCATTGATCCACTTTGAACTTTAAAAGAGAGTATGGAGCGCGCAGTTATTTAGCAACACCAGGCATTGAATATTTTTGTAAACTAATTTATGAAGCTTCGTGCATTCAAATTTATATTCAATGCAATTTATTCATTTTAAAAACATTACAAAATTAATATTTCAAAGCGTTTTAAAAGAGAGGAAATATTTCAGCTAAGATAAGCGGATTTAAACTAACAGCAACAAAGCTTTCCGTCTAAATTGTGCTTCATTGATGTTAAACATATCGATATTCGAAGTGATTCTATCTAACAATAAGACAGCTGTCCCGACTGGCATAACCATCGGAAAGTTAGTTCGGGGTCAATACAGTCAATGCTGTCGGTAACGGAGACAACCATCGGGAACATAGAAACTAATGCTCTCCATGATAGTCGAGTTTTAGAATCATCCACGAAATCAGTCTGAAGAAATGTGTTACAATGAGCACATCCCTTATAACCCGTAGTTGGTTCATACCGAGCTAGGCACCTACGTAATTTTATTTTTATTAATTAAATAACTATCCTATGTTTAAAAAATCCTACAATCATTTTATATCCCGTTATTTTTCGCAGATTCATATATTACGCTTTGTATGATTATTATTACTACGTAATCAAATTATTGAATATTTTTGATAACATCAGTAAGTCTGCGAAACTATGGATTATTCCGTTTCAAAATACAAACTAGAGTTCACTAACTGGCCCATTTTGTAATGTGCTTTGGGGAATACCTATTAGTGATTACCTGAAGGGGATTAGGAACAATTTAACATTTAATCACACATCTTTGTCCTTGCCAAAGACTAATCTCCCGAGTTCAATCAGTTAGCAAATATATACAGAGTGTTAAGGAACGTACTTGACCTCCTTTAACCAGTGCTTCTCGACATTATTTGAATTAAAAAACTCATATGATATTTTGGTCTCTGGTGACATTTTCGATGTTTTTTTATTCGACCTAAATCATAAGCATGCAGCATTATTACTATAAAGAACGTACGTTTTATGTTTTTTTTGTGCCGTCACGGTACCGCAATCGTGGATCGTCACGGTAATAATAAAAGCGCTCACTGGCTCTTTCATATGAATTTCAGCACCCATAATATTATACACCAGGGGCGGTCCATGACTTTTCAGTGAGCTAAAGCGGTAAGATTGAAAAATCCGACATTATTTACGATGAGGTAGCTGAAAAAACTTTTTTTTCCAATTTTTTTTTTTTGCAAAAATCATTAAGTATGCGAAAAATTGAAATTTTCAAAAAATATTATGTTATAAATCTTACCGCTCTAGTTCACGAAAAGTCTAGAACCGCCTCAAAGGTACACTGCACACAACTAATTAAAACATATAGGTAAAGCAATAAAATCTGTTTTATTATACAAATATACTCCGTTTGAAAATGTGCCCTATTATCATAATATAATCTGTTTTGAACATGTACCTGCCGACAAAATACAAAAGTTGTTAAGCAGATATGTGAATGATAATAATGATAAAAAACGGTATTTTTTTAATATTAGCTACATACGAGAGGAAGACAATTTCCTATACCATCTTTGGGGATGCTGTGTGGGGTGTCTTTTTAAGGAACGAAAGGAGAAGAAGTTCTGCGTAGGAAGAAGGTATGTAGGGTGGAATCTGTGAGTCAGTGTGACCAGAAGTGACGGACGAATGAATCGATTCCTCCCATTGCGGTGCAAAGCGATGAGCCAAGGGAGTCCGGCTGGAGAAAAGGTTTCCCTCAACCAGTTTCACCCGATCCGGCCCGCCAAGTGGACAAGACCTAGACAAATCTCTTCCTATAAAACCGGGCATCCTACTAGGTAAAAAAAAGTAGCCAGCAAATTGAGGTGAGCCATGGCAGGGGTGCTATTGCCATCCAATAAATGATTCCTGAGGCGGCGGTACCCGTAACCGCCTTCCAAACTGTAATATCTATATAAATATGAAAATAAGTCACAGTTACAGAGGAAGGCACGGGTAAGTAAGAAATAGAAAAAAAATCGCTTACAAATGAAATGCACTGATTTTAATATCCTGTACCCATGAATTACTTAACCTAGTTGTCATCAAAACTATTGTTATTAATAATAGCTAGTGTTATTGTCAATGTTTTGATGTTGATGCTATGGACGTATTTTTTTTAAACACTAACCACGGCGTTTTATGATATAAATAATAACTTAGATGATTATAGCAAAAATATTGCAATAATATTATTTTAACACGTGTTTTCATACCAAAGCAACACTTGCTGAACATAATACATTTTCAACATTTACATAGAAATCGAATGTATTTCGATTCTATTAAAATGACACAGAGTGTGGAATGAGTGTATCACTTGATTAATGATTCTATTATTATTATTATTATAGTACCTACATCCACAATCATGAACGTAGGATATAGTGATATGGAGGATTGAAGTTCTTTCAGTATTATTAGCGCTGAGTTTTTCAGATTTATGAATATGTAGTTCTTTTACGAATGCTTTTAGTAGCACACAGCAATCAAAAGCTTCCTATTTGATTTTTGTTTTGCTCACAAAGACAATGTACTAAGCTTGTTTTCTCTTTTCCATGTTATCTTTAATTTGAGTGGCGGGTATGAGTACCACCGCCCCGAGAAACATTTATTGAATAACCAAAACCCCTGCCATAGGTCATCTTAAGTGGTTAAGTGACTTAGCAGGGGTACCCGGGTTCATGGAGTGAAGTTTATCTAGGTATTGGCGGCGATTGCGTTTGCCCACGTACTACGTGGCCGGCCGGATAGGGAGAGACTGGTTCGGGAGGACCTTTTTACCACTCCTGCCAGATTCTCTGGAGAGATTGGTTGAAGGAGACATAATGACATAATAAAATGACGGCCGGCGTAGTCCAGAGGTTAGGCTCTTGACTCGCAATCCGAAGGTCGCGGGATAAAATCCCGGCGTGGCAAATAAATTTTATTTGATTAATTTGTGTTATTTCACAATAAATTCATTAAAAATAATATGTAGTATATTTGCGGCACGTTCTAGAGTGGAAATACTCTCAGTATCGCCCTGGTGTAAGACCACCATTCAGAATTGAAATGTTGCTCGAAATGGTTTTAGCCGTGTTTGATGACTAGATCTGAATAGCCAAGTTCTTCCCAATCTCCTTCCCCTCCCCACTACCTTCACCCTCACAACATACCCCGGTTGGGGATGCCTTAGTCTCACTGGCTCCAGACGGTAGCTTATGGGACTCTTGTGAGGCATTCATATATAAAAATAAATAAATAACCTAGACCTCTCCAGCTGGACTCTCTCGACCCATCGCCTTGCACCACAGTGGTAGGGATGGATTAATACTCGTACCTTTTTCCTTCCCAGAACTTCCTCTCTTTCCTTCCCCTTCTTCCTCTCTGAAGGATTTATTTCTACAGAGCCTCCTGTCTGGAGCTACTGTGGAAAAAAAATCTTTGACTATGAACTATGAAATATAGTTTAGTAAAGTATTTATTTATTATATAATGAATAATAGATGACTTAGTTTAAACCACTATATTATAAACTTATCTTTATCAGGATATGTTAATTTAAAGAAAAATAAATGACAAACAAGTATAGACAAATTAGAACAAAGACAAAATATTAAAAAGTAGAGGTGATTAATTGCTTAAAAATCTCATAAAAATAGTTATACAAAACTAAATATAAAAATTATTTAAGGAAAAATAAAATTTCATTTAGATAATAAAAAACTTTTAAGAACAAATAATTAGTCTAAATCAAAAAATAAATAATAATAATTATTGTAAGTAATAATAAGAAAATAAATTTAAAAGATTTTTAAAGAAATGTTTGGTTATTTATAATATATAATTTGCTATTAATGCTTTTTCTAATTTCTAAAATTTCTAAATTATCCAATTGTATGCCCGTAATGTTAGAATGTAAAATTTAAAGACCTTTATTAATATCAAAAGTATGACTTGTTTCCAAAATATGGTTGGCAAATTCAGAATAATTATTATTATTTAAACATCTTATATGTTCCTTAACTCTAATGTTCAAATTTCTAGAAGTTTTTCCAATATAAAAAGTTACAATCATTACAAATTAATTTATAAACCCCAGATTTTTATTATTTAATATATAATTTTTTAAATTTTTTATTTGTTTAAAAAGCTGTCTGTATATTATTTGGCATGTTTTTAATTATTAAATTTGAAATTCTATTCTTTAAAAATAATTTTTTTTCTCCAATTATTATCATTTTCAACAACGTGTGGATAAACAAAAGATCTAAAAAACTTTTTCTTATATTTTTTGTTTAACATATTGTCTATTAATTTTGAAGTATAACCGTTATTAATTGTAATTTGTTTAATATTATTTAATTCTTTTTTAAAATTACTCAAAGATGAGGGAACAATAATTAATCTACTTAGCAAGGTATGAAAAGCTACAAATTTTTTTGAAAATGGATGATTAGATGTTTCATGTATAATGATATCTTTACGAAAAATGTTAAATTCAAATTTATTATTAATGATAGAAATATTTAAATCCAAAAAAAATTGGCTGCAATTATTTCCAATTTCTAGGGTAAATTTAATATTTTTTTTGAGTTTATTAATGAAATTTAAAAATATATTTAATTGTCTATTAGTGCCAGTCCATATACAAAAAATGTCATCTACATATCTTTTCCAAAAATAATCATATTTTAATAATAAAGCACAACTTTTAAAAAGTTTATCTTCAAAATTGTTGAAAAATATATCTGCTACAAATTTATTAATTGTCCGTAAGCCTTAATTAATAATTTTTTCACTCCTCTTATCCGAAGGTTTTCCTCTCAATCTGTTTTATTGAGCGGCGAATCACATTTACGAAGACAAATTCTAATCGAATCCCTGTACTCTACAGGCCATTGTTAAATTTGATTTTCCTGTTTTTATAACTAACAATACAGAACATAAATCATTAAAATAATACAAGGATTAAAAAATTAAAAAACAAGTGTGCTTTAGACCACACGACTGAAGTAAAACTTCACTAACTTATAAAAGAACATATGACATATGGGTGACCTACGACCTTGGTATGACCTACGACCTTAGGGGGAGACCAAGGACTTTAGGGTGACCTACGACCTTGAAGTGACCTACGACGTTGGGTTAGTATGTACGCCGTACCTTAGTTGTGCAGTATGATCGATCACCGTTCGCATCGATTAACGTTTGTATCACACTTTCCGTAACGCAACGCACTTTTCGTAATGCATTCAAAAAAATTATATGCTTATTTCTAGTTATAAAATAATAATAATATTTCATCGTCTTTCAATAACAGCTTTTAATTTTTGGATACGTTCACAAACATTCCATTTGTTTGGATTTTATTGCAAAACGGGAATATTTTTACTTTCTGACAAAATATTTGATCGGTTAATAGGGCATATATTTAGGAATCCATTCTTAAATCCTAACAATTATCCAAAAACAGTGTATCATCGAAAATGCAAAAACGTTACTATCGCACTCACAGCGCTGAAGTAATGTTCGACTCCGTACCACTATTTTGCTACAGATACAAAGTATCACCGCTATCATTAGCGTTCCTCAAATATCATTATTTAAAACAGATCCCGATCACACGCTGACCGTATTTGAATAGTGTGTTAATAATGAACCGGCTAATAATGCTAAAAGAAATAGATTCGATTTTTTTTTTAATTTACACTCATTTGTAAATGCAATGTTCTGAAATGATACACATAACTAAGGTTGGAAGCTATGGATAATTGTGTGTTCACTGTAATCATACTTCCTAACCATATTTAGATTGGTTCTAGTTGCATTTTACAAGTGGACAAGAATTAAAAACAGTTTTGCCAAGAGCTTTGTATTCCCAAGGTTCCTAAGCCTCATAACACTTGAGGCTGTTCCCCGAAGGACCGAAAGCTCTCCGTGTGAAGATGAACAGCGACCGACCTGAACTTTACTGTTGTAGTTCAGCTTTAGTATCTGAGGTTTGGCGGGGCCACGGGGGATGTAACCTCCCTTAAGGGGTTGGCTTTTTCTTGTAAGTACTTCCTTTAAGCGGTATATTAAATATTAATCAAAAGGAATATGAAAGCGGTTTTGAATTATATTCTAAGCTGGCAATTTCACGTAAAGCCTTTTTTCCCAAACTTCTCTTTTTAAAAAGAGCATTTTATAGATGCAAGCTTGTATATTTTTTTATAACACGACAGATTTTTATCTAAAGAGAAACAATTGTTAAGTTTTTGGAATGTAAATGCATTGTCAAAACTCTGTAAATGCGTTATCTATATATATAAAAATCAATTGCTGTTCGTTTGTCTCGCTAAAACTCGAGAACGGCTGGGCCGATTTTGGTTATGAAATGTTTGTCGTAGTCCGGGAAACGTTTGTATAAAACTACTGGTGAGCTCTGGCATTATGAAATTTGCATAAAAATGAATCGCCGAAATGTATGTGAGCGCATAACTTCCGAACGACTGCACCAAATTGGATAATTCTTTTTGTTGTTGTAATCGTTATTGTCTGATGAGCTCTGGAATTATGAAATTTGCATAAAAAGTTGCAATAGGTGGCACGCGAGTTGTTTGAAAACTAAATGTAGCGGGAATTAGTTTATGGAACACGGGATAGGGGGGGAGGGGAACCAGAGAGGGGGAGGGGTACTTGGGAGGGGGGAGAGGAACTCGGGAGGGGGGTTTGCGAGACGGGGGAAGAGGGGAGTGAAGTGGGGAGAGGGAAGGTGGAGGAGGCGGAGTGAAAACGCAAGAGGGGAAGAGGACGCGAGAGAGGAATTGTAGGGGAGGGGGGGGGTTGGAAGGGGAATGGGACGAATGGGAAAGGACACGGAGGGAGAAACAATTTATTTTTAAATAGCATAGCAACGCATGCCGGGTACCAGCTAGTAATATATAAAATACATATTTGTGTGTAGAACTTATAAACAGGAAATTTAAACAAATTACTCGAATATGTAAAAATCGATTTTTTTCAGACTTTTAATTTCAATATCTAAAGCATTAAATGTTAATTTTTAAATCGTTTAATCGCGCTTTTAAAACCACAGCAATTTTTTGAAAATATCTTCGTAATAAACCACGAAACGTTCTTTGGTGTGGTTTAAACAATCGTATTATTACGAACGGGTCGTTTCACGGGATATGAACAATTCATGAAATTTAAAAGTTTATTTTCACTTCCTGTGAAAGTTCTATTCAAGTTACGTAATTTTTACTAAACAACAAGCCAATAATGATATATTAACACAATTTGAATAGAACCTTTACAGAAGTTGAAAATTAACTCTGAAATTTGATGAATTGTTCAAATTCTGTGAAACAACCGTCCTAAATCTTTTAAAATAGAGCCCGTGTATTTTACATACAACGACATTATTATTTCTGGTGACCTGAAAGCTGATCCCACAACAGTTAGCCACCCAAAAAAAAATTACAACTTTTTGTGCGTTACTTACCAATTTATAACCTAAAATCGACATCAAAAATGCTTTTTAATTATATGTATAAGGAATAATGGCATGATATCAAGTGAATTTATTTACAGCGTCGATTGTTTACTGGCGTAAACAGTGTAGAGACAAACAGTCTTCATAAATGTTATGAATTAAAATATGTTTTGTACTTTTGTTATTCGGCGGATTATTCTCTCTGCACACCCCTTCGGTGATATTTAGTTATATGTTGTAAAAGCACTCGTAAGCAGGTATATCATATTTTCCTAAACTGACTGCAAATTGCCTATACATAAGCCGGTGGGCCAACTGTCAGCGATCAACTGTCATGGAACTATTATGTATTCAGAAAAAATCAGCTAATTGTAGAAGTTACAGAAAAATCAACCTTTGAATTTGTCAAGTGCGTGTGCAGATGTCGTTAAAAATACCTTTAAACTTTGCCTAGAATAAAATATAAAAAAGATTTTCAAGAAACTTATAACTTATAACCTGGTAAAAACACCGGACGAAAACACAATTTGAACAGTTCCATACGAGTATTAAATAATGTCAGATGGAGATTTATACTAGATTAGAACATCGTTTAGATTTGAGGGACATGGTTTTGATGGTTCTTTTGGAGCTCATTTGAGGAAGTTTTTATTACCTTCAGACATTTGAGATACCAGTTTATACGGTAAATTTCAGCTCAGATATTTTATTGTAATTCGGTAAGTAATAAATGTGTAAGTTTATGAAGTAAATACCATTTCGTATTCGTAAAAAGCATTTTTGTGGCTTGCCATAATTATAATATAAAGTTTTAATATTCGCCTGATGAAGGAAGGGGCCTTCTGAAACCGGTAGAGAAATACGTTAAAATAAAGTGGTTTAAAACAGTGTGTTTATATTGTAAATCCCATATGTCTAAGGCCTATATATTGATTAATGGGCTATCACAATCTCTAAAGCCAATCAAATATCGAGTTGGTATTTTCAGTATGAAAACATTAAATTAGTTTTGATACATTTGCATTTACATTATCAATATTTACATTTACACTATCAATATTTACATTTACATTATCAATATTTACATTTACATGATCAATATTTACATTTACATTAACATTATCAATATTTACATTTACATTCACATTTACATTACCAATATTTATTTATTTTTTTAGTGTGAATTTTGCATAAGAGTCCCAACTGCTCCAGTCTGGAGCAAGTGAAACTATGGTTTTCCCAATTGGGGTATTTTGTGAGGCTAAAGATGTGCGGATGATAAGGAGATGAGGAAGAGGAAGGTGGGGAAGGTGGGGAAGTACCTGGCTATTCAGATCTTCAGATCACTAAATACGGCAAAAGCCATTTTATGCAACGTTTCATTTCTGAATAAGGTCTTACACCAGGGCGATACTGAGAGTATCTTCCACTATGGAACGTAATGCATATATAATATTTTTATTTAATTAATTGTGAAATAACACACATTAATCAAATACTACTTATGCCAGAACTCACCATCATAATGTTTTTAGTGGAACATATGCACAAGAGATGCCACGAATATCCGGCTAGTATTCGGTATTCGGCCTATTCGGCTACTTTTTTTAACTATTCGGTATTCGGCGGAATATTGCGAACCATTTGGCCGAATAATGAATACGAAATCATAAAAAAAACCATGTAAATATTTATTGTGTTCACTACAAATTTCATAATATTCCCAAATAGGTGATTTATTTATTAAATGGTGACATTTCGTAATGCTTTTCGCGAACAAGCATTACAATTTTTTTTTGAGATATTCATACTATAAGTATCATAATTTGATGTAACTTTCAACGACCTACTCGCAAAAGAAACAAGTAGTTAACGCACGCATTTTAATGATACAGGTCGGAATCTGTCACCCGCGAAATGCACAAAGTGTTGCCGAATACTCGGCCGCCGAATATTCGGAGTTCGGTATTCGGCAAAATCACTATGCGTGGCATCTCTAATATGCACACATTTTCAGTTTTATAGTTAAAATATAGCTTTGGTGAGTATAAATGCAACAGTCGCCAGGCATTAACCCAAAATTATTATGCAGAGCATCACAAACTTCATGCATTATGTGCGTACGCATCAAAGTGAAATCCAACGAGCTCGTATCAATAAAAAAATTGATTAGGATTGAGTGAGATTATCGCTTCTGGATTCATCAATGTCCAAATTGGGGTCCACGGATTTAGGAATACCAGGAGAATAGCGCCGCGTGGGGTAAATGAAGCGTGGCAGGTTACCCCGCGCGTACGTGGTCCTTGGGCGTGCTGCGGGTGATTACCGGCCCACTACCCCCGCTAATCCACCGAACAAACAAACACGGGGGATGGAAATAAATTTGCCAATCACGGGATTGTTGTTCCAATTATACAAATGCACGAGACGCTGTGATTGATTTGAGGATGATGGTTTTTGGGTTTGTAGGCTGTTTTAGAATCTATTGGGTCGATGCTTAATTTCACAGGTTGGCCACTGTTTAATTAAATTGTTGAAAAAAAAATTGTCATTAATACACTAAATGAAATACAAATTCAATTTTTTATAATATTTTTGTTATTTTATGAACTAGGATGATGATGTTTTACTTGATCAGGGAACTCTTTAAATGATAACGCGCGTGGACGAGTATAATATATATTTGCACAATTAGGACACGATGTATTGTACAGCTAAGTATTAGCTAAAGGAGCTATAAGAGCTAAAGGAGAGCGAGCAGTAACAAACATCACATTTTATACCATCCATCAGCCGTCTCGATCCTGCATATTAGAAAGCAGGAGTACCACCAAAAACCATTCTCACAATTTTGAACTCTTTTTATAACTTTTGAAAGTTATTAGGTTATCATATGTTATTATTAAGCGCCCGTCTCGGTAAGACGAGAGGTTCTGGATTCGTGAATAGATCTCTCAGAATACTAGTTTGCCTAATAACAGTATTTCATTTATTTTAAATTTTTAAAAAATATATTAAAAGGCATGACTTAAAAGATACACACATTTTAATGCATGACTTAAAAGATCGAAGAAAATATGAAACTATGGTCCTTTACAGCATTTCAAATTTCCGCTATCGATATTATTACGTAAATCATCCAATTAAAGTCACCAAAAATAAGAGATTAACGACAATAATGAGATATTTTTATTTTTAACTTTTATGAGCAAAATCTCAAATTATAATATTTATTTAAATGAAGACAATATTAGCGAAACTCAATCATCTGAAGACATAAAACCAGAAAAAGATGTTGGTTCCACTTTGCTTACACGTAAGCAAGTGGAACCAATTTTGAACCAACTTTTCCTTTGCTTACATGTAAGCCAAGGGCCTTGGGTTCGAGTCCCAGTGGAACGAATATTTTTTTTCTGGTTTTTCTGTCTCCAGATGATTGAGTTTTGCTAATATTGTCTTCATTAAATTAGACATCTTTATCTTATATTTTATAAATCAAAAAAGACTCAAGAGCGATAATAAAAAATATATTACCAGGTAAAATATTTTTGAGGTAAAAGAGTAAAAAAGCAGTAGTAAGTTTGCCTGTATGTTTGAGATATTCACGGCCAAAATATTCAGTTTTTTTTGTGATATTATGCCACATCGCGCTTTCTACTTCTTTAGCCAGCGATTACGGAGGCAATTAAAATCCACAAAAACCCATTATGACTCTTTTTATTTTACGAACTATGCCAAAGTTCCGCCCCCAAAAGAAACGATATGAGATTCGTTCTTTTGTTTGATTTTTAAGAAGAAAAAAATTGATAAAAAGACATCTTAAAAGTCACCAGAAACCAAAATTGCATTAACATTTTTCATTCCAAATAATGTCAGAAATCACTGGTTAAAGTAAGTCAAGTATGTTCCTTAACATCCTGCATACTATATACAGCCTATAAAGTACAAAAAATCGAGAAATAAATTTGACGGATTCGTCAAAAATTTGAAGTTAATTTTCACGTTCTGTATAAGTTCTATTCAAGTTCTCTGATTATTGCAGTTTTATGGAGCAACTGGTCTATAAGTATAAAATAACGGAACTTGAATAGAATTTACACAGAACGTGAACATTAACTTCAAATATTTGATGAATCCATCAAATTTTTTTAAACAACCCGTCTGAGGTGGGAAGACGAGGTAAGAGGGGATGCAGCACAGCTTCTCCGGGTACCAAATTGGAAGTCAGCCGTTGAGGACAGAAGGAGTTGGAGGCGACTGTTGCAGGAGGCCAAAGCTCGATATGGGCTGTAGCGCCATCGAAGAAGAAGAAGATTCGATCAATCTGTTAATTTTTTTGAAAAAACTCATCCTTTAATTTACCTTAACGGGAAGAATACTGGTGTAGGCACTACATATTGTACGGCGCATAACAGCCGCAAATATTATTTTATAACTTGGCAACACCAAAACCCACACACCGAAACGACATTTCAGGTGAATAAGCAAAATTCGTTTTCTTCGAATTCATTCTCGAAGGTGCCTTGGTCTTGGTGGTCGCAAACGTGCGTCTCTTAGTTTGTACCCTTGTTAAACTTAGTATAAATAATTGTCGTGTATTTAAATCATAAAAATGTGAAGTTATAAATATAACTAAATTCAGTTCAACATAACACATAACCTCTTCTCATTTATTACCCTTAATAGAGTCAAATGACATGGATGGATCGGCCGCAGGTAAGTATTAGTGAACAGGCCATCTAATCTTCCCAGGCCTCCCAACGTTATACTGGCGTTGGGCTAAAATACTTGAATGGCATTTTTTTATTTATACATTATTATTATCATTTATGTTTATTACAAGTTATAAGACAGGTATATTAAATTTTACGAAGTAAAAAACCTGTTATGTATGTTCATATAATATGATAATAAATGATTGACGTGGCTAGCGATCCGAAAGGTCGCGGGTTCAAATCCCTGCGAGCGCAAGTAAATTTTATTTGATTTATTTTTGTTTATTCACGATAATCATTTAAAATAATATACCGAATTGAAACGGTGTTTAAAATGGCTTCAACTGTGTTTGATGACTAGATCTGAATAACCAGATACTTGTACACCTTCCTCTACCCTATCTGTTTCCCATCCCTGGAGTTCAGTCTCACAACATACCCCAATTGGATTCCAAAGTCTCACTGGCTCCACGCGGAGTAGTTAGGACTCTTGTGCGATACTCACATTAAAAAAAGTATATATCGTTAATTTAAATAATATAGGTATGAATAAAAAAACAAGTGTGCTTTAGACCACACGAATGAAGTAAAACTTCACTAAATTATGCCGTCCATTAACAATATAACAATAACAGGAATAAAAATATCCCCATCCCCTCAACATCCCCATCAACTCAACTCAACTCTCAACTCTCAACTCTCAGCTCTCAGCTCTCAGCTCTCAGATCTCAGCTGTCAGCTGTCAGCTCTCAGCTCTCAGCTCTCAGCTCTCAACTCAACTCAACTCAACTCAACTCAACTCAACTCAATTCAATTCAACTCAACTCAACTCACATCATTGGTTAGCGTTTCACATTGATAAGCGTTTCGTATTGATTAGCGTTTCACATTTTTTCGTAACGTGTCACATTTTTTCATAACGTTTCATAACGTATTCATCATTTTACCCCCAAGTGTCGAGCGTGCGTAAAGAAGTTTTACCTCAATAACTTTGCACATCTACCTTCAGCACACCTCGGAAACTAGACTATGTGACCAGTTGTACAGTTCCTACGCGGCAGAACTGAAACCTTCAGAAAACAATAAGTAGACAAGCGTGGGGAGGCTACGAAGCACAGCACAAAAAAGATACAAAAATAATACAGACATCCTGTAAAGACAATAAATTATTGTTCAAAAATGATAAATGGGACAAAAATAATACAGACATCCTGTAAAGTTTTAGTTTAAGTTAGGTTTTAGTAGATATTTTATTAGGCGATGTTTTGTCCGTAGGATATTTTATCGGGGATATTTTGTCGCGGGATGAAACGTGCATTACCGTGGTAGTCATTGTACACGTCCGAAGCACTAACTTTACACCACATTATAGGTTTGTTTACCGAATCCAGTGTAGCTGTTTCGTGCCTGTTTTACTGGCACAATCCACTGCTGCTGTTGGTTACTACATTACTACTAGAACCATGGGATGAGCTCACTGTCCGCATATCAATTAATACCGCTAGTCGTTCCCCTCACACGGGGCTGCACCCCTTGTTACTTGTTAGTGATAATCCCATAGATTCGGGCCGTGGTTATGCGATACAATAGATGGGCCCTTGAGAGTAAAAAAAACGTAGTACAAACTTGTGGTATATCACAAACAGTTCTCCAACTCACCTTGGGAGGAGATTTATTAATTGGGTAGAGTAATGTTATTTTATTATAAATCTGGTTTATTGCGCCTATGTAGTGTTGACCACGATAGTCGACCTATCTAGGAACCGCTGAAGACTCTCTCTGAGCTGTTGGACCCTCTGTTGTCTATCACTTGTACTATGCAAGCTGCCATCTAGCGGAGACTTAGGACAGTTCTTAGTACTGCCATCTATGTAAGAAAGCCGGAAGCTTTTAGATACACTACAAAACTAATTTAAAACTGTTTCTGCGATACAACATCGGTGAAAAAGCTTCCCTCGTTTTTTTGTGCAACCTAAAAATTTCGCCAATGGTTACCATTTTTGCCATGGTAGATAGATGGTATGGCCGAAATGCACACGCGTTTGCGCATTTCGAATAAATTATCTCAAAAGTACATGAAGAGTAGTTTCAAATTAAGTATTTTAAATTATTACATCTTCAGGGCATATAAGAATCAAATAAATAAAATAAAAAGCACCAAGTGATTCTCACACATTTTATATGTGAATATAAAATCACCTGGTGCTTTTTATTTTATTTATTTGATTCTTATATGCCCTGAAGATGTAATAATTTAAATTACTGAATTTAAAACTACTGTTCCTTATACAAATAGAACTGCGTCATTGCGCTACACAATGTTTACCTCATTTACGTATTCAAAATATTACCTGGCTATTTATGGACAGAGATCTTGTGTTTCATCGGTAGGGAAAAATTGTTATCTAAAAATCCTACTAAAATTGCATGTTTTCATCAACATCAATTATCAATATCAGCAACCGGTGGTTGTATATACATACGTTGTCTGTTTGTGTTATGTTGGGAGTTGGAGGGAGTCGGTCATGTCCTTTTGTTTGTCATCCGCATTCGCCTTCGGGAATAAGGAAACCCGTGAAAAACCTTATCCGGGAAGATTCGGCCGACTGTCAACTTGAAACAAGATCGGCCTTCAGTGACATCGGTAATCGGTATGTGATGTCCTGCATTGTGAGGTGTGAGTGTATCTGTTTTTATATTAAATAATTACCTTATGGGACTATAAAGAATAAACATACTATGAAATATTATATAAATAGATATATAAGTAATAATTATTAGCCTGAAACACTCATCTACATTGAAAAAAATCTCCCGAGAAAAGATACATGCCGCTGACGGGACTCGAACCCGCGTCCTTCTGATTTCCGTTCAACTGCTCTTATCCACTGAGCTACGTCGGCTTATCTCCTGCCCGCCAAATAATTCAATATATACTAGTGTTTCATTCAACAGTTACTGCTTATTACATTTTTCCACCTGCAAACAACCAACTTTATTTTATATGAGAAAGGCATTGTAAGTGCTAAATCTCCCACTAGGTGGCGTCGAGACAAATTATGTCCCAACTTATGTCCCGCGTCCCGTCGGTGCCATGTATCTTTTCTCGGGAGATTTTTTCAATATAAATGAGTGTTCCAGGCTAATAATTATTAATTATATAATTGTTACCCTTTGTGCTATGCATAAAAATCTTGTATTAAACATTAGTTTATCAAAATAATAAGATATATAAACATAAATTATGGGATAAGGAGTCGGAAAATTAGTAATACCTACTGCACGCTTATTCGTCAGCGTCTGAATATGGAATCACCTGGGGCATCCCATGTCAATGATCCAGGTAAATTGCAAATAACAATAACCACACGTACTGTGGCTACGAACTAACGTGAATTGCGGTAATTGGTTAACTAGCAGTTGTTTGTTCGTTTCAAAGGGGGCTGTAAGTGGGTGCTGGTCGCAACTTTCGTTTGTGTCAAAAACTTTGTAAATTTTCGGTTTAAATAGCACGAAAAAAAAAGATAAAATGAACAGAATGCGTTGGTAAAAAGATAATATTATTCAATTTATATAACTGTGTAAGTGTGGTACATAATTATGTACTTAGTGAAGCTTAGCTATCTAGAATTGATGGATTGATGCGTCTGGCTACGTCCAGACGACGACCGTGCAACGTAGTAAGCCGCTACCAACTAGCAAAATCAGTAAAAAGCGTAAAATAAAGCGTATTAAAGTGTAATAAAATTGGGCGTTCCCATCAAAGGATACGTTTGCATCAAAAAGTCTGTTTAAAATTGTTATTGACTGATAATATTATTCATTTAGCTTTTTTCTAATCCTTGGAGGAAGAAAACTCAGCAACATACAACTTCAACACCTCCTTTGAAAAATAATTAAAATTGATGAAAAAAAAGGGTAAATAGGTCACGTTAGGTTAGATTATGGGCTAAATTTAAAAAAAATCATAACATTTAATGATTTATTTTCAAAAGGGTGTTGAAATGCCACTAAGTTAAGTTCTCGTGGAATCATTTTTTTAAGAGTCGGAATAATAGAAGAGCATGTATGAGACGATGTATGAATGTGAACGAGGCAAAGAGTGTGTGCCAAGATCGAGTTGTGTGGCGGTCCGTCCTCTCTGCCTACCCCTGCGGGGAAACGGCGTGATGGTTAGTTAGTTAGTTAACGCTGCTGTTAGTTTTCAAATAGAAAATTATTGATGGCGTCAAAAGTAGTGTTCTTTTCATACACATTATTTTGCCCTTTCGACGGCTTCAATTTGATTATAATATCCATTTGTTAGTTGTGAGCGACTCGGTGTGTTGTACGGATGTCGTCTAAATTCTAGACGTAAACAATAATTGTCCATGGTATCCTACGAGTATTACCACGCGGTTCTGAAATCCTTAATTTCATACGCATAGCTGAAAAAATATCCTGTATTTCAGTTTTCGCTGTATAGTATTGATTATTTGCCAAACTTATTGGGAAAATCGGTTTCAGAGTGTGGCCTTAGGCTTTTCAACGGTCATGTAATGTCAGAGGAACAAAACAATGTGGAAAATGCAACTACCATCAATCAACATCAACAACATTGATGATTCCCGGTCTTGTTTTCCAATTAGCCTACGACAGGGGTACTCAAACTTTGACCCAAAATAACCACTTACTTCACCAAATATTTAACCTTTTGTTTGATATGTAAGTATCACTTCAATTGGTGAATTTATAAACTCTTGTACATATTATATTATAATATATGAACTACTTTTAGTAAAAGTGCATTCCAGGTAGGTACTGAAACGACGCTTACGTTTTTGAAAAATCAAATTCGTTGAAATGGGGTTTTACGTGAGAACAGACTGATTAAACAACAATAGAATTAAAAAAAAAAAAAAAAAACTTAAGATGAAGCCATACTAAATAATGCAAAATCATTCAGAATCACATGTTTTTGTTTTGAAAATTTGATCGCTAAGAATTATTATAGATGTATCAATTAAATACTGCGTGTAGAACATAAATTGGCTCTTAAAAATATCGATAATTTTTTTTGCAATTCTTTTAATAAGCCTAGAAAATAAAAGTGTAAGGTCTATAAAAAAAACTTTCAAAGCCAAACTCTCCGATTTACAAACCCCTTTTCGGATATGGTTTTATTGTTTAATGTGGCAAATTCAGTTTCTTTTATAATAATCGTAAAAAAAGATATTTACGCCCAAACTTCACATAATGAAATTAAACATAAATTTTGGCAATGTTTTTTCCCAGTGCATCAAAAGAGGCGTTACCCCACTGCGAATATAATCCCTACGCCATCTGCAGAAGGGCCGATAGTGCGTAGTATGTTCACAGTCAGTTACCGCCCGGATTTCGGATCGAAAAGACGTTGTTCTATTCTCCGCATCGCTTCGTTCTGTAAAACTGTCAACGCCCTTAAGGCAATCCACTAGTACAGGAAAAAATCGAAATCCGAATTCACGCCCTTTTATTGGAGGAGTTTAAAAATACTTGAGAAAAAGCTTTTGGAAAGGTTGGAAAAGATATTTGAGATTTTTTTTTACATGTTGATTTCATAAAGGCCTGTAAAAAACATTAATTCCTTTTTTATGCATTGTTTATTGTAATAAAACGGAATTTTTAAATTGATTTCACGAAAACAAGCGGCGCGGACCCTAACACGTTGTTTCTCCGCTCCGTTCGGAGGAGTAATGCCGGAAAAATGGGGCGGCTGCCAGCGGTCTTCGGTGGACGGTATAAGGTTCACTTTGATATAACAAATTCGTCGACTGCCGTATTGTCGCCGTGATGTCAAAAATACCAACGCGAAAATGCATATTATATTTTATTTTGTGAGGTTCGGGCGTAAATATCAATTTTTTGCGATAATTATATAAGAAACTGAATTTGCCACATTATGAAATAAAACCATATGCGAAAAAGTGTTTATAAAAAGGAGAGTTTGCAGTTAAAATGTTTTTTATAGACCTAATACTTTATTTTTTTCTAAGCTTATTAAAAGACTTTTTAAAAAAAGACCGATATTTTTAAGGGCCAAGGCATGTTCTACACGCAGTATTTAATTGAAGCATCTATAATACTTCTAAGCGGTCAAATTTTCAAAACAAAAACATACGATTTTGTATGATTTTGCATTATTTAGTATGGCTTCATCTTAAGTCCTCCCTGATTCCGAATGGGACCAGTACTAGGGGATCGCCTTAAAACTGGTCTCTTGAGAAAGTATTGTAAAAAAAAAGATGTCGAAAATCGCATAATATACATAAGTATGGTAATACAGAGTTTTTTTTATTTATTTTAGTTACCTTTGAATTTATTTGTGTTGCAGCCAGAACTATTGGACAAATTAGCCAAACATATTATTGTTAATTCTGAATTAGAAATATGAGATCGACAAAAATAACTTAAAAATAAGTAAATGGACGATTTGGTTAAGGCGTTTATTCCAGTAAGACAAGAGATCCTGCGTTCGAGTGCCAGTGGTGATTTATATATTTATATATATATGAATAGAATCGTTGAGCAGTAATTAATATATAAAGAAAAAAAATTAAGTTTCTAAACGTGTTCGAGTTTCTGGTCCGCAGGCCGTGGTTTTGGGGGTCGTCTACTAATATCTACAGGAATTCCAAAAACTAAACAAATCGGATTAATGTCTATGAGAACCAAAGTGAGGACGAATATCTACAGCTCAAACTGCTGACTAATATCTATGAAAACCAATGTGAGGACGAATATCTACAGCTCAAACTGCTGACTAATATCTATGGAACAGGTGATGTCGACGAATATCTACAGCACTGGCAGAGGTTGGATTTACAATTATGTATAGCATATTGGCATAACGCAATATTGCGTATGCAGTTTAAAAAACTTAATTTATGTAAAGTTAGGTTAGCTTAGGTTAGGTTATATGTAACGCAATATTACGTTATGCCAATATGCTATACATAATTGCAAATCCAACCTCTGCCAGTGCTGTAGATATTCGTCGACATCACCTGTTCCATAGATATTAGTCAGCAGTTTGAGCTGTAGATATTCGTCCTCACTTTGGTTTTCATGGATATTAGTCAGCAGTTTGAGCTTTAGATATTCGTTCGACATACAGGCTGTAGATATTAGTATCTGGAGTCGTGGTTTTGTACCCCTGAACCAACGACACTGCGCGGCCGTACGAGCTAAGTGAACATTATTCGGGGAACAATGTTTTACTAACTGGTGTAATGTGAAGGCTAACATTCCCGTTAACGAACAAATTACCAACATTTCGGTTATGAACTTACAAATTCCTGGCGGTTATAACGGAATTTCATAACTTTGTATGTAATTACGGCTAATTCGGACAAGTTCATTAGGAGGCAGAGTGGCGCTGCCGGTGATAGTCAAGGTGTGACATCACCCACGGAATTTTCTTTTATGTGACACAAAAAATGTACTGCCCAGAACCAGTGGAGCTACGACACCCCGAAATATTAGTAATGGGCCGGGTAATGCGCGTTTTCATCCTGTGACAAAATATTCCCTACAAAATATCCTCCGATAAAATATCTTACTGAAAAAACATCTCCCATCAAAATATCTACTTAAACTTAACCTAAACTAACCTAACAAAAAATTGGCTCACAAATAATACAGACATCCTGTAGTGACAATAATTTATTTGTTAAAAAATAGTAAAAGGGGACAAAAATAATAGAGAGAGCAATTATTTATTGTCTTTACCGGATTCTGTAATATTTTTGTCTCATTTTTTTGTTAGGTTAGGTTAGGTCAGGTTAGGTTAGGTTAGGTTAGGTTTTAGTAGATATTTTGTTGGGGGATGTTTTGTTCGTAGGATATTTTGTCGGGGATATATTGTCGCGGGATGAAAAGACGCGGAACCAATGTCATGTGCTGCACCGTAAGTAGAAAATTTACATCACTAGCCGTTTCTAGCAAATTTCGCTTATTTTTTACAAAGAAAAACAAATATTTCCAAATTAAGAATTACCAGGTAATATTCTTAAAATTGAGTGGACAGAGCATTTGAACGGAAATCAGAAGGACACGGGTTTGAGTCCCGTCGGCGGCATGTATCTTTTCTCGGGAGATTTTTTCAATGTAGATGAGTGTTTCAGGCTAATAATTATTACTTATAATAATTGTTACCCTTTGTGCAATGACGAAAAATCTTGTCTTAAACATTAATTAAAAAAAAAAATACTTACTGTAATAAGGAGCGAAAAATGTTGCTTGCGCAATTACAGGGAACTCAACCAGATCTATTTGTGAACTCAGTCACCAACATGTTAAATTAGTATTCTTTACCTAATTACGTTTAAGAGACTAGATTTCCGCATAACTGCATCCAAATGTTCACTTCCCCTGTCCTTCGTAATTAGTAGTTGTTATAACGTAATTTTTTAAATCGTGCAAATATCAAAAGCCCGCTTTCTCTAGACCATAGGTTCTCAACCTTATTTTACCCACCGCCCCCTTTGAGAACATTTTTTCTAGCTCCACCCAATTGGAGGGGGAGAGGGCTCAACTGTCACGGATTATACCTTAGTTATTGTTATATATATCATACATAAGTTATTTGTTATACCTTCTTGTTTAGCAAGTTAATAAAGCAATTTTCATATTAAATACCTTGTTGCTACCTGCTTTCGTCTTGTATTCGTGATGAAGTGTCAATTCTCAATAATAATAATGCACGTAAGTACGTGATTAGCGTGTTTTTTTTAACCTTTTTGGACCATATTTTTCTTACCTTCCCGCGCCCTCACTGTGAGATCTCAACGCCGCCAAATTTTCTCTGGGTCTTCTACCGCCCCCTAAAAGTCTGAAACGCCCACAAGAAGGAGTTATCGCCCACCCACGTTGAGAACTCATGCTCTAGACTAGACTCTCTAGAGTTCTAGACAATGGAATTTTCGAGCGATGTTCGCAAAGCTAGTTTTAATTTTATATAAATCTATATTTTTAAATGCTACTAATGATACAAAAAACTGAAAATGCTATCGTTATTTTTTTACAATAGCTCCACACGCCAGAGGAAAATATTTTCTTTCACTGCCTTTGTCATCTTTTGGAAAGCTGTGTTGAGAGTCTTTTAAAGGAAAGGAAGGAGAGGAAGTTCTGGGAAGGAAAAGGGTATGAGTAGTGTTTTAGAATCCGTGTATCAGAGTGCCAGACAAGTCTCTCTCGATCCGGCGGTGTAGCAAGTAGGCAGACGCATCCGCCGCAGACAAACCTCATTCCATGAACTCGGGCACTCAAAACTAGCGAAAAACTTGGGTTGACCTATGGCAGAGGTGTTGGTTATCCAATAAATCGTTCCCTGGCGGCGGTAACCATTTCCGCCTCTCAAATGGACTTTTATGTGAAAAGTCAATAACCATTGAAATGCGTAATATTAATATCAATTATTATTTCAAACTTATTTAAAAACTTATATTATTTCCAAGCAAATTGGCAAGGCGTAAAATCGAAGGCAAATTTAAGAATTTAAGAGGAACCTGATACATTATAAAATAAATCATTTACGTTGGAGTGAGGTATCAATTTCCTTCGCAAAATATTATTGACTTTATTTTATGTTTATTCCTCTTGCAATTTTTCTATTTTGGTGTAGGTACCTATTCTACTTTTACTTGTTGTGTATTACGTATCTTTATTTATATTGTTTTTGCTGTGTGATGTAGATTTATTTCCTTCCCTTAGACTTCTTTTAAATATTTGATTATGTGCTATGCCAATACGGATCACATTGCATTGCACAACCCCTGCACAAATTACTATCATTTGAGGATTTCTATGAACTATTCTAATATAATTGCTAGACATTAATAAACCTAGGTTAACCCTTGGACTGCCAGTGCAAAATGCCGGTCACCCGCTATGCGCTGGCTGATATTTTCGTAATAACTGAAAAAAAGTTGCAATTTGTACCGTCTTACAAGATAATGTTTTTATAGATTTTAATCGCATGTAGTTTCCTCAGGGTCACCATTTATATTAATTTTTTTTTTTCTCTCGAATGTTATAAAAAAATATTACATAGTGAAAACATGCTAAAATAATCTTGAGTTTTATTACATTTTCCATCTAGATAAGCGTTCTTCACAATAAAAATAAATCACATAAGGCTTTTCTGAAAATAATTACAGTTCCATGAATTTTGAATATCGGAATTATGACATTTGACATGGAATTTTTTGGCGTGCTTTTTCAAAGATAAAATAAATATATTTGCTAGTGGTGCAACGACAAGCTATGACAAATTATTTTCTTACCAAATAAATTAAAAACATATATTTTAGTATGCTAGAAGCATTGAAGTTCAAAATATTATAAAATCGAGGCAATTATGGTGAGTCACTAGCAAATCCACTACGAATTCGTCAGCACAGGTACAAATGCTACAAACGTTAGAAATCCACCACTAATTCGCTGGCACACACACGTTTAAATGCTATAATCGTTAGAAATCCACCACTAATTCGCTGGCACACTACACGTTCAAATGCTACAAACGTTAGAAATCCACTTTCGCCAGCACACTACACGTTCAAATGCTACAAACGTTAGAAATCCACCACTAATTCGTTGGCACACTACACGTTCAAATGCTACAAACGTTAGAAATCCACCACTAATTCGCAGGTACAAATGCTACAAACGTCAGAAATCCGCTACGGATTTTGTGGCACGCTGGAGGTTAAGTGTAATTAAATGCACATTTTCTTTAAATGAATCTTATTGGCTTAGACAATTTCAAAATGCAAGATACTCAGTTAACTAAAATAATAAGGTTCCATTAAGGTGCTATGACTCTTGGCATGACCCGACTTAAGTACCTATTTGATTCACTGGATCGTGCCACGGTCTCTCTCTAGCATCATTTACACTCCTTTTTTCATTCATTCGCTTTGCAATATACATAAAAAAATAATAAAAAACAAGTAACCTTATTAAATATGCATGTCCAAATATATATTTTTATTGCTTTTGTTGCCTATTCTCTCGTTGGTAGGACGTTATTTTGGTTAATTACCTGGGCCTGATTTGATATTCCACAAAACTTCCAGATTGTGTTACCAAATAATTACCAAATTGTAAATCTGAATGAGATTTGAATCGCGAGTTGTTTTGCTTGCACTCCACAAAATAAATTATATTATTTCCAGACCGATAGAAGAGATGTCAAAACTTACAAATTGAATCAAGAACCAAGTAAAGTAATATTTTATTCATCGTGTAAAATCTGGTGGTTTAACATAATATCAAACATAATAATGCACAGAACATTACTAGCAGTAAGCAGTTCATAAAGGTGGATAAACAGTGCTTTTTCCAGCAATTGCCAAAAAATATTATTAATGTATTTGCATACTTAGCTCCTTGGATTTCAAGACTTCTTTCAAAGATCGGTATTTCTTCCATCCATTTGCTACTCATCTTTTAATTATATCGCGCTGATTATAATGTTCCAAGACCCGTGGTAGGCAGGGCAGATAAAAAGGTAAAAGAATGTCATCTGATAAATTATTACGAGTAGTTTTCTTTACTTCGGTTTTATTATTTTTTACTTTTCAAATTTGAGTTCAATTAAACGTGGATAATTTTATACGGGAATATTTCATATTTGATATAAAGCATCACATAATAAATAGGCTGTTATGTAGCTGTAGTTTATAAGCACGACAGAGTAAAATAGCCTCAATATTTCAGAGTACCCTGCCGCAGTATCTACATAAATGGGAACAAGACAGGGGGATGTTTTTACCCCGTGTAAATATCATTCCACGGAGAGGCAAGGCAGTCCTCGGGGGATGGGTTGGATGTAACTGAAGTTGGATGGCAATGTGCAACCGGAAAACACGCAGTTACCCGTTACTGAACACTTTCTTGTGCAATGTGCACATGTTCAAGTTCTGCAGAATTCTGTAAATAAAAGAGTTTTAATGATCGTAGGTCGCAATGAATGACTTGACTGCATTATTTAAACTCTGTACTAAGTTGTACGAGGACTTGAAGAAAAAAATTATGGGCCTATTTCGTCTTTGGGGATTAGGAAAGGAAGGTGAGGAAGTTCTGGAAAGTACGGCCATGAGGGGTGGGTAGGAATCTGGGGTCAGTGCGTCCAGAAGTGACGACGAACATTTTTTTATTTTTTTTTTATTTATTAAGGAAAATCAACAAGTATTTTACATTTATAATAATAACATTAATAATACACATAATATCCAATAAAAGATTTTTACATAATTAAAAAGTAAGGGTCCTATACCCGAAAGAAGTAAACAAAAATGTAACTTTGAAAATTGTAAAAAAAGAATATATAAAAACACAATATAAACCTATAATATAAACTAATAATCTGCTTACGAAATCTATTCTCACTACACAACTGCAATCATAATATGTACATACCTACATACAACTTAAAGTGAAAACAATAATTTTAAATTTGGGAGGCGGAAATGGGTACCGCCGCCCCGGGAACCTTTATTGGATAACCAACACCTCTGCCATAGGTCACCCCAATTGGTTCGCTACGTTTGGTGATTTAGCAGGGGTGCCCGGGTTCATGGGGTGAGGTTTCTAGTATTATGTTCATGTTCCACTTTGCCAATACTCTCTCTCGTTCTCTTTAGTGACACTTTCAACAGAAAGAATGATGAAAAGACATCAAATTTACTTACATTTCAAAATGAATCATTACAATTTGGGAGGAGGGTATGGGTAACGCGGCCCCGGGAACCATTTATTGGACAACCAACACCTCTGCCATAGGTCACCTTGTACCGCAGTGGGTCCGATGGATTGATATGTCATAGCTAACATTAAATAATTTTTTGACCGTTTTGCAAGTTATCATATTATTGCTGTGAATACTTTCCAGTTACTTGCCATTCGACTTACTATTGTTTTTTTTTTTTTTAGGTGAGCTCCACACAGGAGGCCCTGAGGAAAATAATTTCCCTCAGGGCCTATGTCATTTTTGAGGATGCTGTGTGGAGGGTTTTTTTTAAGGAAAGGAAGGAGAGGAGAGTTCTCGAAAGGAAAAGGGTTTAAGGGGTGGGTAAGAATCTGGGGTTCAGTGTGTCTAGGTCATCCGCCTCCAAGACCTAGACACACTGAATATTATATTCCACGGTTCGCCGTCTGTAGTTATTGTTATACTTTGGAACAAGCAGGAAAATTACCAACTTTTATATTAATCACTGTAAAATGTTTTACACCACTGCCAACCGGTAAGATTCGAGTATTGTGACAATAATTGCTAAATCTACTGTAGCCTGAGCCCAAATACGAATCAGCTGGTTGAACTCCTTTGTACAATTCACTTATCGAATACTCATACCTACTTGTTGTGCCTACTTATGTCTCTCATGCTCTGTTTATTATGTTATATTTTATATACTTGTTATAATGCTCCTGTAAAATTTACCTTACATGTAAAAGCCACCAAGGCGTAAACAAATAAACAAATAAAATTCCTTCATTCTTTGTGAACCTAGTATTATGTTCATGTTCCACTTTCCTCTTATATTCAGATTCAGATATATGCTGAGTCATTATTTGGAACCATAATAGGGCCTTCACACGTAATATAGTCAAATTCCTTTAGAATAATGACATGTTTCGTCTCTCTGAAAAAATGTGTTTTTGAACTAATAATTTAACCATAGAATTTTGTACTGATTTGTAGGTGGTTTAAATTAGTTTTGCAAGTGTGTCCCCGAGTGGTTATGGCATACCGTAAAGTTGATTCTGCCAGTGATAAGTAAATAATTAAGTATGACACTATTTTTGATTTATTTAGTTTTAAATTTATACTTTAAAAATAATTATTTGTTAACTATACGTAAGCTCAAGAAGGGGGAAAATATAACGGCTTGAAGAATTACATCGATTATTTGCCAACCATTAATGTAGATATGTCAAAAAAATCATTTTCCGAATTGCTTTTTCATTTGTGCTTAAAAAATCAAATAAAGTAGGTACGTATGAAATTTACCGTCTTCGACAAATTTACGTTAAAAATTAAACGATGTAAATAGCAGCAATGACTTACCATTTGAGGGTATTTAAATACATGTGATTTCGATAGTGACAATAAATTAGTTAATTTAATTTCAGTATCTACCGCTCTAAATTCTAAACAATTCGTCTTTAAATCCGATAATGGCGGCAAATGGCGAACACTAACCACCACAAATCTGTCCGCCGATGTTCAATTTTAATTAAATCCTATGAAATGTCCTGACCAGCGCTGGATAAATGCAAAAATTATGGCTGCCGACGCATTTTACAGGGAACATTAAATCTTTTAGTACTTTCCTTGTGTTTGAATGCAGTAAAAGCGCAGTTTGCCGGCTGTCGTGAGGTCTCTTTTGGAAAATGTGTTCCTCCGCCGTTTGTGATTCTTTGATCGCCATCTTAAAGAGGAATAACAAATCGCCGAAGTATTTTCCGAGCCAGCTGCATTTGGATGGACACTTTTTATCTATCGGAACTTTTATGCCTGACTCGTTATCTTGTGTAATGTATCTTTTTTATGTGACGTTCACACAAATAACCCTTTTGCCTGAAGCTAGATATTTTATGAAATAGTACTATTGCATTAGAAACTACTAATTATTATAAACTAGCTGGTACCCGGCATGCGTTGCCATGCCACTCATTTTTTTTCTCCCTTCATTTCATTTCCCATGCGTCCCCGTTCGAATACGCATCCCCTTCCCCTCCCGTGTTCCTCTTCCACCTTCCCCGCCTTCCTCCTCCCTCGTCACCCCTCCCCCAAACCCCCCCCCCCCCCGAAAATGGATGCGTAAGTGCTTTGTTAAATTTGATATGTCAAAGCAGGAGTAGTTACAATGGGTACATGAAAAAGGTTTTTCTCCAGCATGTGTGAGTAAGTGCTTTGTTAAACTTGATTTTTCTGAGCAGGAGTAGCTACAATTGGGACAGGAAAAAGGGTTTTCTCCAGTATGGGTGCGTAAGTGCTTCGTTAAACTTGATTTGTGTGAGCAGGAGTAGCTATAATTGGGACAGGAAAAAGGTTTTTCTCCAGGTTGGGTGCGTAAGTGCACCGTTAAATTTGATTTGTTTGTGTAGGAGTAGTTACAATGTATACATGAAAAAGGTTTTTCTCCAGAATGGGTACGTAAGTGACTTGTTAAAGTCGATTTTTCTGAGCAGGAGTAGCTACAGTGGGGACATGAATGAGGCTTTTCAACGTTGCCTTATTAACGTTGATTTTTCTGAGCAGGAGAAGTTACAACGGGGACATGAATGAGGCTTTTCTCCAGTATGGGTGCGTAAGTGCCTTATAAAATTTGACTTGTGTAAGCAGGAGTAATTACAATGAGAACATAAATGAGGTTTCTCTCCAGGAAGCGTCTTCAGGTCTGTTATCATGTCTATAAAGTAAAGCGGATAAAGCTCAATTAGTGGTTTCTATAATGAAACGATAAAAAAAAATTAAATGTATTTCAGACAAAAAAATATATTAGCAGTCTTGGTAATTCTTTCAGAGTGGTCTAAACATTCCTCATTGACATCTGGCAGGTCTATGTCAATTTCCATATAAGGAATTCCCTCCCCATCTTCTTCTCTGGATCCTGGTTCTGCCTTGATGGGTACAGTATCTGCATTAATGCCACCTGGAATAACAATAACAATAATCAATCGATTAAATGTATAAAGACAAGTTAGTTTTACATATCAAATTTGTCGTAGGTCGGTGACATTTTTATACCTAATTATTATTTGCATTTTTTGTTAGATCTATTATATTGTTTATATTATTGTTTTAATTTTATTTATTCCAATCCTTCCTTCCTTCCCTCCCTGCCGCTAAGTTATATGAAATTCACATATTTTCATGTATACAAATTTCATAACGCCAAAGCTCAATGATGTGGTTGAACATGCTAACATCGGCGACATTTATTTCTTAAAATTAGCGCAATATAAACATGCACTCAAAAATTATTTTTCATTAAATGTTGAAATGAAATGATGATATTTCTCATTGTTCTTTTTTTGTTATTTTTTGTTGTGATACACAAAATGATTGTATGTTATTTTTAAGTTTAAAACTACTATTATGTAATGATTTTATTTTTCTTACTTTTGTACTCGATTATATGTTTATTTATAAAAGGCAGTATAGCCGTTTATGTATTTAAAATAAAAAATTTAAAATAAAAAATAAAAATTATATATAGAAACCTTCACGGGTTTACGCACAACACATCACCAAATTTTCATCACAATCGGATGAACGATATGGCAGCGTATAAAATACGAACAAATTAAGAAATATTGATTTTTAAATATAAGATGAGGCGAGTTAATAGAACTGACAAAGGAAGGTTATTTTTATTTGTCACTCGTGCTTGTGCAATGTAAAATCTTATTCCTGTAAAAAAAATTGATATAATAATAAGCTGGTGTTATATTTTATGAACTAGCACAATTAATCAATTAGCAACATTGGGGACTATTAACTACGTTATGAGGCGAGTAAGTACAACTGATTGTTTTATACTTTTTTTTTCTAGTTGATAAAAAGATTTATTTTCCTCGCAGTTAAGCTTTTAGAATATCATGAAGATTATTGTACATCCTGGTACAATCACATCAACCACATCATTGAAAATTCAGGGAAATGCATAAGAAATATATCTAAATGATAATGATGAATGACAATACGAAACAAGAAAAATAAAAATCACTTCAGATTTATTTCTACAATATCTTCAAATTTCAAGGCCAGTATCAAACTTATGTATGCCGAAACAGCTGTCACAATCATACAAATTATAATTCTTGTATAACTCAATAATAATGATATAGTGAGATTAATTAAAATCGATAAAATTGTTTTAAAAATAATAAACTTTCCCTCGATATAAATAATTCGACAATATTTGTAGTAAGAAGTAGGAACAGCAAATCATTCTAAAAAGAACATATTTGATGGTATTTGGGCACTCCAAAGAAACTGGGTTTGTAGCGATATTTATCAATAGGCCACTTGAGTGTATTTCATAACGACTTGGAAAAAATCGTGTGGATAATTTTTTTTACCAAGTTTACGAATAAGTTAGTAAATTTTTTTAGAAATGTATAGTTTTTTTTTTATGAATAAATCCATTATTTGAGGTCGTGACGTCACTACATGAAAATGTTCCGTCTCCGATTATGTTCCCTTAATTTTGTAAAATTCCACACTGATTCATTTTTTTTATATGGCAATACCTTGATTTCCGGCGATTTTTTTAATTTGCGTTTAACATTCACTAGATTTATTGTTTGTTCTATGCGAACTTATCCTTTGGTTTGATTTTTTGATAAAGATGGCGGTGTTTTTACAGATGTTACGAAGAGAACCCCGTACAATTTAACGCTATTCGTGTGGAAAACGTTCTTTTTTTAAAATGATTTTCGGCTATGTAATTATCGGTTTTTCGCACCCGTAAAATTATGTCCCGTCTTTCCGGTTTATAAAAAATGGTCTGATTTTTCGGATTGAAATTTTCAAAAAAACCCCAGGGTTTCAAAAATACGATTAAAAAAAAATAAACAGATTGTCTTAGAATATTTGCCTAAACCGGAAAAAAAATTAAAAAATGTGATGCAAGTGGCCAATTCCATTTAAATTTGAACTCCAAAATCAATTTAACAGTGTTATTTTAAGTTATTGTGTTTACTTCTTCAGCTTCCTAACAAAACAAAAATTTTATTAAATTGAATTATTTTTCATCCGTCCAGTTCACCACCACAGAATCAAGGGTCTCTAATGATGTAACGCTGTGAATTTCTGCTACCCTATTCAAAAAGTATTCATGAAGCGTAGAACATGTATGCAATGACTTTTCGTTGGTAAAATTTCAATGATCGTTCCCAAATAACTCTAATACAACTAAAGTACCTACTTTTATATTTATTTTTAGACAGCCAAGATGCTTCTAGATGTTTCAACTTTCGTAAATGCAAACGTTGCAACTTTTAAATGCCTATATATTTCGAGTGAGGGCACTTGAATACACTACTGCCAATGCTTTGCGAATTTGTTTTGTTTTACTAACATTGAAGTATTTACCTACGATATTAAAATAAGGTGATAGGTAGGTACCCAGTTTACAAATTTTGCGTTATCATCATGTGCTTTCTCATGTTTTTTAAGTGAAAACTTCTTTACCACCATTGTGATTGGAAACTCGATGAAACGAAAAAGCGACACTAAAAAGAGAAAAACACATACATTTATAGGATTTAGCCTGCGAGAGAATGAGATAGAATAATCGGTTTCCTCTTTGTGCGGTGCTTCTTATCTTCCCCTTCTCTTGTCTACTTCGGTTTTCTGAAGGTTTCATTTCTACCACGTGTGAACTGCACACTTGTAATTTTTTGTTTACATTGTTTTTGTTTTCAGCGAGTGTTTTTTTTTATTATACCCTATACTGGGCTTACATTTGCGTTAAAATATTTATTTTTATGTTTTAAATAAATAAATAACATTTACTTTAAACTTATACAACCATAAAACTTTTATTTTATTAAAATGATCATCTTTGGCTTAATTATTATATTATTTAGTGTGCATATTATTTAGTATGCTTACATTATTAATTTAGCATGCTTAACAAATACTGACATATAAAATAATTGTATCTTTTAATATAACTTTACTTATTTTTGGATTAACTTAATAAGTAAAACCTCAAATTGTAATACTTACGGCCGCTGTTCCCAATTCTACTAAGTCAAAACTAAGGTTCAAGACTGCTTAAGCATCACTTAATCTAGACTAAGTGATGATTAAGTGTTACTTAAGCAGTAATCATTGAATTCAAATATTACCGACCCTCAATCGAAAATTTAAAAATAGAAAAATCCGAAAAATATACGGTCGCATCTAGGAAGCCAGGACCTTGGCTTTGCCGGAGATATGCGCTACCACTGAGCTAATTCGACCCTATACTCGGTCATATTTAACTGTATCATACTTCGACTAAGAACTACTACTCACGCTATCTTCATTGTCTTAACGCCTATTTTTATTGGCTGCTGTATTTATATGTGATTGCAAGATTATTCCCGAACTACATGCAATCTAGACAGTGTCTTGGATGAGCATATCCATATTTATTTAATGTGCGACATCTACCGACTTCTCTGCTTAGGATGAATATTTTTTTAATAACTTAATGACTGCTAGATGCTATCGTATCTTTTCTGATAAATTTTAATAAATAAATTATCTATCTCAAATTATTAATTTAGAATCGCTTTATTGTCCTCAATTTAAATACAATGTTTAGAGAGGCCTAACGGAATAAAACGAAATAAATAAGTCAAACACGTCCTAATTTAATAATAATTTTAATTTTCTTCACCGAAAGAGGGCTCCTCAAATTCCTCATTTCAACTCCGCGATATCAGGAGGGCAGAAATCAGCGCGGGTAAGCATTATTACAACGGCGCGTTTCACAACACGAGCTTTCCCTATAACGTAGTGCCTTTCGCAATGTGATCAGGCACCAAGCAGAAACCCGCCGCTCTTTCTGTGCTCCGGATACAAATCTAGGGTTGAGCTGACGTGCTGACTGACGACGTAAGGGCAAGAACGAGACGGGAATAATAACGAATCGCTTTATTAACTGGTTTAGGGCTGAACCATAAGGCATTATGGTTGACCTGAGAAACCATTTTGCATTTTGCATTTGAAATGCTTTTCTAAAAACCATTTTGCATTTTTAAATGGAAAAGTTTTGACCCATTTCCATTTTGCATTTCAAATGGTTTTGGGTACCCATTTTGCACATCTCTGGATACGAGTCGGTGACACTTGATTGATTCTGTACTATCGTGGTACGAGAACATCGATCGGACTCAGAAAACACTTTATCTTCTTAATATCAATTTATTATAATACAACACGAAGGCAAAGTGTTTAACGTATTGCACTCCGATAGCCAATATAATGGCTTTTGAACATTTGGTTGCTGGCTCCGATAGCCAAAATAGTGGCTTTCCCAAGCGGTAACTTTGAAGCTCTGTTTTCCCCATTTACCGATAATATTCTGTGAATTTTATTTCACAATGGTGTACATAAAGGATTAAATATTCCCTTAAATGTATTTATAGTCAAAATACATTATAGGATTAGCTCACATATTGTTTCTTAGAATTTTTGTCATTTTTGACCTACTTTGTATTTTTCTGTGTGCCGTTTTATTTAGTCAGTCTGTATCGGTACATTGTTCGCGGCGGAGCACCTCCCTATACTCTAAGAGCACCTCCTACTGTGGTGACCATTATTCTGTGAAAGTTTCAAAACTAAAATAACAATTGAATATTTTTTAATATATTTTTATCACCATGGATAGATTTAATGAATATTTCGAAGAAAGTAATGAAAACGATGTGTTTAGTAATATTAACCAACAAAGTGAAATAATAAATCAAAGTGTAAATAATATTGAATCTTCCTTGAATAATGCTTTTGAAAACATTGAAGACTTCCAACCTGACTGTGATGATGACCTTTTGATATTTGATAATGTTGACTCTATTGTGAATAATTCTGTGTTAAATGGTAACGACTCAGATAGTGGAAGTGATATCGAAGTGCGACCAAGTAAAAGAAGGCGAGCTGTTTTTTCTGAAAGTGAAAGTGATACAAACAGTGAAACTAATAACTGGGAAATTTTAAGTAATATTTTTCAACCAAAAATTATTGATTTTTCCATTGGTAGCAGACGCGCTGGTCCTAATATTTCATCAATTTGTAATGAGCCGCTAGATTTTTTCAAATTGTTCTTTACTGGTGAACTAATAAAATCCATAGTCAGTAATACTAATAATTACGCAAATAATATTATTTCAAAAACCCAAAACTTAAGTAAAAATTCTCTTTGGCATTCTTGGAGAGATTTGGATGAAGGAGAATTTAAAGCTTTCTTGGGAGTCATATTAAATATGGGAGTGAGACCACATCCCAATCTTCAAGATTTCTTCTCGACTGCTTTTGTCGCTTACTCCCCATTTTTCAGAAATGTTTTTAAAAGAGATCGTTTTTTACAAATATTTTGGTTGCTACATCTCAATAACAATGAAACAGATAACAACGAAACCCTTGAAAAAAGAGTTGAAAAAGTAAATGGATTTATGCAACATATAGATAGCAAATGTAGAGAATATATGATACCCCGTAAAGAAATAGTGGTAGACGAATCTGTAGTCAATTTTAAAGGCAGGATTTGTTTTAAAACTTATAATCCAAACAAACCAAACAAATGGGGCATCAGGATATACATTTTGGCGGATTCGGGATCTGGTTATATTTATTCATTTGTTCCGTATTATGGTGCCGTTACCACGAATAGGTTAATTAGACCCGATCTCCCATTTACTTCAAGAATCGTTTTGAACCTATACAACAATTTATTAATTTCCATTCCTGAAGCTGAAGGCTATCACATGTTTACTGACAGGCTATATACAAGCCCGCAATTAGGAGAGGAATTGATGAAATTAAAAACTCATCTAACTGGTACAATAATGACGACTAGAAAGAATATCCCATTACCAATAAAAAATGCTAAATTGAAGTCAGGTGAAACGATTACATGTGTAAAAAACAATGTGTTAGCAATAATAAAACGCTAAGTTAATATTTATGATGAAATATATTGTCTCCACGTTAATTGACAATAACAACATTCAAGAATCAGCAAGATTATATTCCGTGTTCCGCCATTTGTAATTCCAGCCGTTGGCTGTCCGTGTTGTTGGTAGTACTCTCCTTTACCGGCCGTTGTAGACGGTGTAGTCTCCCCGTTGGCCGCCAGAGGCGATAGCAGTACCTCTGGAGCCGTAAACGTGTGAAGCGGCAATATTCAAACATTTTTTTTTTTTTTTTTTTTTTTTTTTTTTTTTTTTATTTTTTTTTTATTTACAATAAGTTTATTTCATTCTAAAATTACATATTTTATGTACTCTCCTAATAAAGCTAGTGCTTGTGTTTAGGAGAGGACAACTTGATAATAACTTTCTTTTTTTTTTTTTTTTCAAAACCTTATAACAAACTTAAGAACTTAACTTATGAATAGATTTAGACTTAATAACATATTTTTTAAAGATTATAAGGGTAATTAAACAATATATAAATATAGGATGTACATAAAACCTTTGGAATAACAAACAGTCAAAAACATATCTAATAAAAGTTAAAATTATATTGTGGGACTACCAAAATATGATTTAATTTTTTTTTTATATTTGTCGTAATTTTTTTCTGTTCGCATATCGGCGGGTAATTGATTAAATAATTTTATTCCTTTATATACATAGTGATTCTGTGCTGTTGTGGTTCGTATGGGTGGTATAGTTAGTCCACCAATAGAAGTATTCCTTATGCTAATATTTAGCAGTGGGGTAATATTTTTTTTAAATATATCTTTGTGTAGCTGAAGTAGTGCTATTTTTTCGTAAATTTTTGTAAGTGGGGGAACAGGGAATTCTTGGAATACGTTTATTGTTGGGTAGTAATACGGTTTTTTTAGGATAATTTTTATAAGAATTTTTTGAATTGTTTCGAGTGGGATAAGGGATGATTTATATGCACCCCCCCAAGCTATGATTCCATATTGTAATACCGAGTGCGCAAGTGCAAAGTAAATTTCTTTTAATATTTTTAATGTGATAGTATTTCTAAGTCTGAAAAATATATATATTAGTTTTCTCATTCTGTCTATTGTGGAGTTTATTTGATTTTTCCATTTAATGTTATTGTCGATAATTATTCCAAGATATTTTATTTGTTCTTTACTACTAATATGTATACAATTTGAGTTACAGGGTGTGATTTTAAGTAGACAGTTTCTGTCGTGAACTTTAATGTTTACATTTATATTTGAAATATGTTCTGTTAGGCTCAGAGGTAGAAAATGAGTTTTTTCAACATTTAAAGAAAGTAAGTTTTTGTCAAACCATTTTTTAATGATATTTATTGCATTATTTGCCGATATTTCGGCTTCTTTCCAAGAGTTTTCTTCAATTGTTAATACTGTATCATCCGCATAAGATATAATCTTTCCGACGATTGGGAGTTCAAAAAGTTCATTTACATATAATAGAAATAGTATTGGGCCCAGTACAGTTCCTTGTGGGATTCCAAAATTAATTTTTTCCATATCACTTAACTCGTTATTTATTTTCACTTGCTGTGTTCTTTGATATAAATAACTATTTATCCACGATTTAGCTTTGTCGGTTATTCCTATATTATTTAGTTTGTTGATTAATTTTGAGTGTGAAACACTGTCAAAAGCTTTACGGAGGTCAATGAATATACTTAAGCATTTTTTCCCTTTATCCAATGCTTTATAAATAACTCTAGTTAATTCCGCTATTGCGTCTTGTGTGCTCATTTTTTCTCTAAAACCGTATTGACTAGGATTAATACATTTTTTATTTTCCACATAATCTACAATTTGTTTCTTTATTACTTTTTCGTATATTTTAGCTACATTGGATAGTAACGATATTGGGCGGTAATTGTTTATTTCTTTCGAATCTCCGGATTTATACACAGGTGTTACAATGGCTTTTTTGTAATTTGATGGGAATATTCCATTTTCAATGCTTACATTAATTATATGAGTAATTGGTTTAGTTAGTGAGTTAGAACATTTTTTTAGGATTTCTGTAGTTACACCATCATATCCAGGTGCAGCACCATTTTTTAGTGATTTTATTATGTTTTCAATAGTTTCCTCCGTAATCGATTTAAAAACTGATAGATTGTTTTCACTTAGTTTATCTTCATGTATATCATCTGGTTGATAATTTTGATCAATTTTGTAAGCAAGTTTTTGTCCGACGTTTACGAAAAAATTATTGAAAATATTTGCACACTTCTTTGATTCGTGGATAGCATTTAATGTGGTTCCATTGTTGTTTATAAGATTTATAATTGATTTATTTTTATTATTTTTATTCATTATTTCGTTTATGGTGTTCCATGTTTTTTTAGTGTTTTCCTTTGAAAGGCTTATTTTTTCTTTGTAATATTTTTCTTTCGTATCTTTAATAATTTTTGTGAGTTTATTTCGAAATATTTTATATTCAGTTTTAATGTGATTATTGTTTGGTTTTTTTTTTGTTTGAATGAAGAGTTTTTCCTTTTTCCGGATGGATATGATTAGACCTTGCGTAATCCATGGTTTAATTTTCCTTAATTTAGCATTAGTTTGGAGATTAATATAGGTGGTACAGTCAGCGATATTAGTAGTTAATGTTTCTTCAAAAAAATTTGCACATATATCAGGGTTTTGGCAATTTAATATTGATGTCCATGATTCATTGCGTAATTTATTATTTAATTTATGATAGTTCAGTTTAGAAATGATTTTAATATTTTTTCCAGGATCATAAATTTCTGAGTTTTTACATAGATCATAAACAAATATATTCGTATGATGATCTGTTATATCGTTTTTCCATATGATAGATTTAATTTTCTCTGTGTTTTTAATATTGGTCCAAATATGATCTAGGCACGATGGTGCTTGTTTTGCAATTTCTCTTGTGAACTTATTTATACATGATATAAAATTCATTTCATTCATCGTGTTTATATATTCAATTTTATTTTTACAGTGATTATTTGGGCCAATATTAATATTCATGTCACCTATTAATATACAATTTAAAGTATTCTTATTACAGAGAATTTTTTTTAACTCTTCTATAAATAGTTGTACATTTGAACTGTGTGTGCGATACATAGCGATTATATTAAAGGGCCTATTGTTTACATTAAAATTGATTGACAGACAGTTTACGTTACATATGGGTATTTCGATAACGTTGATATCGGTAAATTTGTCAATAGTATATACTACAATTCCACTATTTTTATTAATCTGATAATTTGTAACATATTGCTTGTAGTTGGGAATAATTGGTATGTTTATGTTCGAATGTATATGGGCTTCGGATAATATTATAAAATCTGGTTGTGAACAGAGTGTATTTAGTGATACAAGAAATTCATCCATGTTTTTATTTACACTTCTTATATTTAGGTGTAAGATTGTTAATCGATTTTTTATATTTTTATATATTTTACTGCATTCTATTGCTGTTTCACATACATATTCTTCTATGTTTAGGTTTTTATCGATTTCGTTTAAGTTAATATTATTCATTGCATGTGTTAAAATTTGAAATTTGTACAATAGGTATTAATAGCAGTAAAACCATCATAATTTGTGCTGCAATATTCTTGCTTGAGTAGAATAGTACATAGTACATACATACATATATCAATAGTACAAGTGAACATATACTGTAGAGATTTATTGCATATAGAATATTGGCAGCGTGATACATGGGTTAGTAATGCATATAATAATAATTTTGAAGTAATATATCTATAATTAGACTTTAGTAGTCTATAATTTACTAGCCTTCGGTAAACGCAACTGTGTATTGGTATTGTATTATCTATTTTCTGGTAGAAATATAGAAATGTTGAATGTAGGCGTAATGTAATGGAAAAAGAAACATAAAAATGTAGTATGTAGAAATGTTTTATCATGAAGAAAATATTCAGGTTTTTTATCATCAATATATAAAATGATTTAATTTTTTTAGTTTTAAATATATATATACTGATTTTATAGTATGTAGAATGATGAAAAATATGACGTTTTTTTAATGTGTAGACTATAGAATTATTATTTTTTATATCTTGTGGATATTTCGAAATATATACGTAAATGTAAGACGTTGAGAACAGACATGAGATATTTTTAAAGAGATCTTTAAAATTTATAACAATATTCCAAATTTTGCTGCGTAAGATCAAGTATTTTTTTGTAATTTTGACAGTTAGTTTGATTATTGTCATTTCAAAAAACAATTTTAGTATAATTTTTGAATATATCTTAGGATTTTCAGTTTTAATAGTAAGTATACTTGTTTTATAAAATGCAGATTGATAAGAAACATCATGTTTTTTTAAAGCATATGTCATAGCATTACTAGTTTTGTTAGCTTTTAAATTTTTGATTGTGCAAGTACATACATAATACATTGACAATAATAAACATGAGTCACTATGAAAACTATACCTTGAATCCAAATTAGTATTCAATTTTCTGTTGTGCGAATGCCAGCATTTTTTTATAATATATACAGTTGGTTTTATCAGTCGCATTATGATTAGTAGGAAATGACAGTTGAAATCTGTCATTTTGAAAAGTGCAGTTTGCACACTTCGGTTGATTTGTTGTAGCTGGACATTCTTTGTAGATGTGTGCAGCTCCACAGTGCGAGCAGACAGGCAAGTTGTTTTTCTCTTTCTGGTTGCAAACATGCTGCTAACACGGCCATACTGACCACTGCTTTGACCTCAAAGCAGGAAGCTAAAAGAAAAGAATAAAAAAAAAATATTACAGGGATTGAAATTTTTTTCAACCCCAAAATGGTACTGACAAACAGATTACCCGCTCGCCTTTCCTGACCATTGCAGAAATTTGTTCACCCGGTCAATTCCTCATATTTTCATATGCGACCATCACTCTGTGAGTGCTGCGATTGGGTCTCTTACCCACCACGTCAAAACCATCGTTCGGCAAGACTTCTACCACCTTATAAGGCAAGCTCCGAAACCGACCTTTCAACTTTTGTACACGTCAAAACGATCGTTCGGCAAGACTTCTACCACCTTATAAGGCAAACTCCGAAACCGACCTTTCAACTTTCTGTACCCCGGATTTCCCCCAGAAATCCGTATTAAAGCCAGGAATAACGTCAAACGCATGTCCAACTTTTTCTTATATTCATAAATGACCTTGGCAAAACTGTATCGCCAACGCGATACGAAGGTTTAATTAACCGTTTCGCATTGAATTGTTTCATCTGCCGCCTTTGATCTGCATCAAGTTGAACCGTTTCATCTACTGCCTTTGATATTTATCAAAAGAACCCGTGCCTCAGCACGTAAGACCATAAGGTCCTGCTACTCACCAACCTGTGAGTTTATGAATCGGTTTGAGATGAACCGTTTCATTTGCCGCTTTTGATATTCATCAAAAGCACCCGTGTTTCAGCACGTAAGACCATAAGGTCCTGCCACTCACCAACCTGTGAGTTTATGAATCGGTTCGAGATGAACCGTTCCATCTGCCGCTTTTGATATTCATCAAAAGCACCCGTGTCTCAGCACCTATGACCATAAGGTCCTGCCACTCACCAACCTGTGAGTTTATGAATCGGTTCGAGATGAACCGTTCCATCTGCCGCTTTTGATATTCATCAAAAGCACCCGTGTCTCAGCACGTATGACCATAAGGTCCTGCCACTCACCAACCTGTGAGTTTATGAATCGGTTCGAGATGAACCGTTTCATCTGCCGCTTTTGATATTCATCAAAAGCACCCGTGGCTCAGCACGTATGACCATAAGGTCCTGCCACTCATCAACCTGTGAGTTTATGAATCGGTTCAAGATGAACCGTTTCATCTGCCGCTTTTGATATTCATCAAAAGCACCCGTGGCTCAGCACGTATGACCATAAGGTCCTGCCACTCACCAACCTGTGAGTTTATGAATCGGTTCGAGATGAACCGTTTCATCTGCCGCTTTTGATATTCATCAAAAGCACCCGTGGCACCCCAAAAAGGTACGCCATCGCCAAAATTGTCATGATGACAACTTTCGTGCTTGTTTCTACCTCTGCCTCTAATCGGCAGTTTTTTTCATGAAGCCATCCTGGAGAGTAATAACACGCAGCATTCCGTCCACGCTCTTCACGAAAGATCATAGTAAATTGATCTACCTGCTCAACGCAACTGCAAAAGACATCTCCATTTTCTAAAAATCCCGGGCTCACATATCACATCGCCCAGTATCTCATTTTCCAACCAACATTTAAAATAGTTTTTCACATATTTTGTGATAACATTCCTCTTCCATGGAAACCAGTATTTGTCCCGGACGGCAGCCAGTGTTTGATTAACACCTCGATGTCCAATCTCATCATGAAGAATCCAAAGAACGCCACACTTGACATTTCTAGGTGTTCACCATTTAGAATATCTTCGAACCATTCAACATCGAATCATTTTGATTATCTCCGAATCATTTCAAACCACTTTGAATAATTTCGATTAATTCCAAACCATTTCAAATAACTTCGAACCATAATACTAGGTTTTGACATACCTAGTTAGTCGGCATAATTGTAATTCAACATGATTACAACTTCTTTTCGCCACACATAAACGGGCTTTAATTTTCGCAAACATATTTCCTTTTAGTTATAGCAATAAGGCATCTGCGATGTCCATACTCAAAAGCAAATCACCATATTGATCCCTTTTTGTCAGCTAGACGGCTACCAAGATCATACTGTCATCGCCGCGTAAACTTTCAGCATCGTAATTTTGAAACATTTTGAGGTTCCGAACATTTAACCAATTTCCATCAAGAGATCATATCCATCTGCTATCTTCTGGACCTGAAGTCAGCTTCTCTGATTCACCATGTATTTCAGTTTATGCGCTCAGCATAATGCTAGCGACTTTATTTTGACAGCCGTTGTTGGCATTTTGGACAAATGTCTTCGATCATCAAATTAGGCTCACGATGATAAACACGAAAGGGAAAGGCCTTTTGACAAACCCATTGAACCACAAATGAGTTTTCAAGCACCAAATTAAAATTTTCAATGCGTCCTTTCGGCGGAAACACTATCCACGCATTCCTCCGATATCGGGCATCAATGCATCTGTCATCACTGTAATTACGCGGCATTTTTACGTAAATTCACAACAGAAGTCCAAACATTTCACATATTTTCAGAAGTCCGATACACAGATTGCCATTTAAATCACCGGCATCAAACATAAACAAACTCGAGAGACGCCATGATGGACGCCGTTTGTATACAAAACACGAGTTTTTGTCAGGTGAACGAAACAAAAGCCAATTAACACTTGCTTTTACGAATCCCACTTCTGATGTTAGCAATAATAAAACGCTAAGTTAATATTTATGATGAAATATATTGTCTCCACGTTAATTGACAATAACAACATTCAAGAATCAGCAAGATTATATTCCGTGTTCCGCCATTTGTAATTCCAGCCGTTGGCTGTCCGTGTTGTTGGTAGTACTCTCCTTTACCGGCCGCTGTAGACGGTGTAGTCTCCCCGTTGGCCGCCAGAGGCGATAGCAGTACCTCTGGAGCCGTAAACGTGTGAAGCGGCAATATTCAAACATGCTGCTAACAGTATATACCAATCATTATTCAAATGATTTTAAAACTGTAAGAAGAATAATGAGAGGTGGCGAAGAAGAAACCATAATGAAACCGAATATAATAATAAATTATACTAAATATATGGGAGGCGTAGATACTGCAGACCAGTATACTGCAGCTTACCCATTTTTGAGAAAAACTTTAAAATGGTGGCGAAAATTATTTTTTTGGGGTCTCGAAGTTTCCGTTGTTAACTCATACATTTTATATAAGGAAACACAAAATCAAAAGAAACTAAAAGCTATGACACATCTTGAATTTGTTGACAAACTAATCATTCAATTAGTCGGAAATCACAGAGGAGGATTAAATTGTACAAAAGGCAGACATTGTCTTGATCCAGAACAAAGGTTGGACGGAAAATTACACATACTAATGCCTCAAAATGAAAAAAAATCTCGTGAGTGTATGGTGTGTTCGGATAAAAAACAACGAAAAAGGACCATATATTTTTGTAAAACTTGTGACAATAAACCTGCTATGTGCGTTGGAGTGTGTTATGAAAAATATCATACCTTAAAAATTTATAAGTGATTAATTTTAACATGACAATAGACATTTACATATAGTGTTAAGTTACATTTTTTTTTCTTTTTTTTTTCTTTTTTTTTCAAATGTGTGTCAAACTGTTTATACCTGTCTCTTCAAAAACACCGTGTATCTGTTCAGATTCTTCCACATACCTGCTCCGCCTCCTGGGAAGGTCCATCTTTTGTTTTCGGCGCCATTTTCAAGTAAGTATCATATAATAACCCAAAACTAGAGCCAATGAGGATAGATATTCCCGGAATACAAAGAGCTGGTAAACCATTGATTTACAATCCAAGACCCTAAAAGCCGGACTCGCAATAGAGTGGTCGCAAAAAAACATCCTTACAAATATAGTTCAAATGTTTCGAACAAAAAGACACTTCTTTTAGATAATAAGATCTTCAGATTTTTAAGAAATATATTCCTCATAATTTAAATGGTTTCGTAATTATCTTGATTTTAAATAATCGCATTTAGTGACTTTCTTCGAATAATTTCGCTCTAATATGTTACCGCGCTGCATGGTCACCACATAGAAGAAACAGGTTGTCTAAAAAGAATGAGTATAAAATTTTTATTTTTTTTTCTTTTATGGAAATGATGTAAATTTTTTTCAACCCCAGAGTAGACTACTGGTCATTAGTGAATCCAATAGGAGTGCAAAGTAGCAATAAGTAGCTCACATCCGTACTAGATATAAATAATTTTTCAGTTTGGTTGGGTATTTGAATCTCAAATCCAAGTCTAAGATTTGTATGAAACGCGCCGAAATGGGCCGCGCATACGTTCCCCTTGATAAAAAGATCTAGTTTCCCTTCATATTGAGCTTAGGTATGTGTATACCGTATACCTATGAGCTTCGGGATAAATGCAACCAATCAGAAAAGGGGTATCATTACCCTAGTGTTATACGCATATACCTATGATCTCCACGAGAAATGCACACAAGATATTGGAAACGTGTTTAAAGTAAGTCGACGGAGATAGTAGGATTTTTTATTGAGTCTCAGATTTTAACGCGCATTGCCATGTGCAATGTGAATTGCAAATTTAAAAAAAATTAACAATTAGAGGAAATGACAAACATGGGGGACATATTTTACAACAGATATTGGGATTGATTTTGGGAGCAAGATTTGAGGGCAAGTTTTATTACATTTACCAAGAATATGGGTGTCGGTAATGGGTTTAAATTAGCATTGTAACAATTTTTAAATCATCCTTGCAATTATACTATTAGAAAGAAATAAATAAAGTAGATTAAATTTAAAAAAAACGACTAGCACTTTTTGGTTAGAGAAAAAATATTTTTAATGATTTTTTATTTTCTTTCGGTGATTTGTGGAGATGTGAGTGATTACAAACATCACATATAATACAAGTAACAAATAACAATACCATATTACTTTAATCATATTCATGTTCACAAGATTACATATTTTTTAACGTGCAATATTTTTACTAGTCTTGTAGACTTCTTCAATCTCTTTCTCATAATAAATTATTAATATTTTCCTGTCGAAATCCATCAACCTTCATCATTTTTCTCTAATATATCTCATTTCCTAGCTTTAAATCCAAATTTCGTACATTTTTCCTTTTATGGGTTCAACCTAGATTTCTTTCCGCTGTTGTAGATAAATTTATTCCAAATACAGTATTTTAGTTTGTCTTTTTCCTTATATTTTCTGCTATTTCTGGTTTCATCCATCAATGGTTGTCAATCTCTTGCTTTAAAATAATAATAATTTTTAAGCAATAAAGAAAGTAGTCCCAAAAATGACATTTCTTTGTTCTGTTAAGGGGTGTTTTCTGATTGGTCAGCTAATTCTCTATAGTTGAAGGTATACGCCTCTTCGGTAGTTCCCCTGTTAATGACATCTGTGTACATTTTTAGATAACTCGATTTAGTTTGAATAATTACAGCTCTCTTCGTCAATATGCACTCAATCTGGTTTACTTCAAGAGAGGCCGCGGTGGTGACTATTTTCCTCTGTTTCCCTGATGTATTTTAAATTAATTATAGGGTGGAAAACTATGAAAATTTGTATCCACTGTCGATTAACGTGTTTCATCACACATGTAGCTAGTGATCAGACGCATCCGCCGCCAAGACCCGGACAACCTTACCTCATGAACCCGGACACCCTTACAAAGTCACCAAACGTAGCGAACCACTTGGGGTGACCTATGGGAGAGATGTTGGTTATCCAATAAATGTTTCCCGGGGCGTTGGCACACATCAAAAGTAATCATTTCCACCAGAAGAATTGCCATATGGAAAATACATACCTACGCCAGTAAGATTTTTTTGACACATGGACACCTAACATTCAAATCTTGACACCTGCCATAAAAGGGCTGAATGGGATAAAAAATGGTGGCAGAAACTCCCTGAAATTTCCCTTTTACCGGGACCTGTCCCGGACCGTCGGTCTCTGGTGGCGGGTTTGGCAAACCAGGATATCATAATACGGCGTAGATACGGGTAATACTTGTAATGTTGGCGTACTCCTACACGCCTCTTTAAATGTTGTATTCTTGCCTAGGGAAATACCAGGGAAGCATGATGACACCTGAAAATCGGAAAGTAAACGCCAGAGAATGGAATATCATAATCTAGAGTTCTAGAGTGAAAACTTCTGATCCGATTTGTTGGGGTACAAGGAGATTAGTACTTAGAAGATTTCAAATGTATTTTCTTGTCATCAAAATCAGTATTTTTTTATAATAAAGAATTATTGTTAGTAATGACTTCTTTAAGCTATTATTATGACTAAATTTATAATATTTCCGACAAATAGACGATCGAGGTCTATTTCAACGGGGGGTTCTATCCGTCATTCAAAGAAAGATATGTTTTTGTCCTTCGTTGAATAATACTTGACCAATTTTTGTAGTGACACGTAGACTCCTACTTGTAAGAAGGCATTAAGTTTTTTAAGAGTTCTGATATTTAAACTGTATGCTTTTGAGCATTGAATCTTTGCTTTTAGCTTTAGCGAACTGCCACAGTAACTATCTTATGTTAACTTTTTCAGACCATCAATCTCAGCTCAAATGCGAACTTTCAGTCCGATCGGTGCCATAGAACCAGAGAAAACTCGCATTACATCCATAAAACTGGTGAGTTTCGAAAATAAAAGTCTGATTTCAGTAGTGTCTCCGTACCACCGTATTTAATACAATTCCAATATTTCCGTCACTATAGCTCCACAAAACCGTAAATTAGTGAAAACCAAATCCTAACACGAAAAAAATAGCGATTTGAAAAATTTACCGAATTTTCAGTGGTTTGTAGCATTTATTTTGGTTCGTATTTGGATTCCGCTTGACTCTGCTTCTATGTGGTTGACTGATATTTTGGTTTTGTCTAATCATGATTGAGAATTTTGAGATGATTTCATATCGGAGAGCCACGGAAAATTATTAAAAGTACCCTAGCCCAAGTACCATTTCGCTAATTAATATTGATTGGCCTTGGATTTTAGCAATGGTGGTCAGCCATAATAATTAGAGCAACTTACGCGTTTTAAAATTTTATGAATTTTCTTGAGAATCATTTTTTTTACAAACTAACATATAAATCTGAAAAAAATTCACGAATCATCAGAGTATGACAGAAAAAGTATTTCATGGTCACTTTTCATCGCGACCAAACGTTCTGTTTCTAATTTTCTCTTATTTTAAAGAAAAACCAAAATTTCCTCGGAAATATAAAATTGTAAGAAGGTAATTGTAAGAATACCTACCTACTTAGTTAATAAACACGACCATTTCAAATTTAAAAAGTAATCTTTACACGTAACCATTAAAACGGCCACCATCTTGAACCGGAACCGGAACGTAACAAAGAAATTTACAGACAAATGCAATGCTAAATGGTCGAGTTAAAACAGAGATTTGCTTCGCTCAGTCAAAAAACGAATGTATGAATTACGAGGATATGCTCTTGGCCTGTGAGATTATTGACATTTTATTAAAATGCTAATATGTCTCCTGATATTTGTTTGCGGTGTTCCAACGTCTTGGAGTGGTTTTTGCATTGGTAATGCGCTGTCGGGTTATCATATCTTGTTTGTAAAGGCTTTTTAATATTCATTCCGGAGGTCTACAAAGTTTTATAAATCAAATATTCGTGCACTCTCTATAATAATACTGCCTTTGATTCGAAAAGATAAGATGTGTTCCCGAGACTAAATATATTCCAAAAGAGTTCTAAGTTTCACAGCGTGGAATCTGCATCAAACTAGACGATGTATATTGCAATTTTTTGAGCTTATAATTAAATAAAAGTTGTAGAGAGGTACTGGGCTATAATTATTCTGGTGGAAGACCACCATTCAGATCCTAAAAATTGCATGAAAAAGCATGGGAGGGTTTGGTGACCAGATCTGTAATAGTACTTATTCACTTTCCTCTTTTCCATCTTCTTCCCCTCCATACTACCTTCAGGCTCATAACATACCCCAATTAGGGATGCTGACTGGCTCTGGGTCAGGTTTATGGGGAATTGCTGCTCTGTGGGAAGGCTCTTAAATATAACAGAAATTAAATAATATTGTGTACTGGACAGCTAATAGAATATTTAATAAGTCAAATTTTCTAGATTTTATGCAACCCCCGACGTAAAAAGAACTGATGACCTTGAAACGCCTGAACATATTTTCATGAATGGTAGCTAAGAACCATCTCGATCACGCCAGCTTCCAAATAAAAAAACCGTATCGTAATCGGTCCATTCGTTTAGGAGCTACGATGCCACAGGCAGACATACACACAGACGCACAGAAAGTCGAACTTATAACACCGCTTCTTGCGTCGGGGGTTAAAAATAGGACTTTGTAGTCGTTATAAAGAAAAGGTTCAGAGAAAAAAAATATAGCTAGAATCATCCAAGTTAACATAGTACAAAAACATACCTGTATGTCTAAATTATAACTAACAACCCGCAAACACTTTAATGGAGACCACATCACGCGCCGAAATGCAGCAAGACTCCAACTCGAAAAACTCCAGTTCAGGAACTGGGAATACTCTAGGGTAGCAGCGTACCTCCCGTTGCCAAGCAGCAGGATTCAGACCCTCCTCCGGGTGCCAGGCCGTGCGTATGAGGATCCGCCGAGAATCCACCGATCTAAAGTAAAGATGTCATGGGCCGGCCAAGGCCATTTAAATGCCGTCTCGCAAACTTCAGCTGCAGTACGAGGCGCGACCATTCGGATATCCGACCAAACAGCTCGTGGACACGCCATGTGGAGATAACGATCTTGTTATCAATAACGCTCTAATAAGTCAAGGGCTCGTGTTTAAAGATCTCACACTTAAGATGAAGCCATACTAAATAATGCAAAATCATACAAAATCATATGTTTTTGTTTTGAAAATTTGATGATTAGAAGTATTATAGATGCTTCAATTAAATACTGCGTGTAGAACATACCTTGGCCCTTAAAAATATCGGTCATTTAAAAAGCTTAAAAAAAAATAAAGTATTAGGTCTATAAAAAACATTTTTAAGTGGAAACTCTCCTATTTATAAACACTTTTTCGGATATGGTTTTATTGCATAATGTGGAAAATTCAGTTTCTTATATAATTATCGCAAAAAAAATTGAAATTCACGCCCGAACCCCACAAAATAAAATATAATATGCATTTTCGCGTTGGTATTTTTGACATCACGGCGACGAATTTGTTATATCAAAGTGAACCATATACCGTCCACCGAAGAACGACTGGCAGCCGCCCCATTCTTCCGTCATTACTCCTCCGGACGGAGCGGAGAAACAACGTGTTAGGGTCCGCGCTGCTTGTTTTCGTGAAATCAATTTAAAAAATCCGTTTTATTACAATAAACAATGCATAAAAAAGGAATTAATGTTTTTTACAGGCATTTACGAAATCAACATGTAAAAAAAATTCTCAAATATCTTTTCCAACCTTTCCAAAAGCTTTTTCTCAAGTATTTTTAAACTCCTCCCATAAAAGGGCGTGAATTCCGATTTCGATTTTTTCCTGTACTAGTGGATCGCCTTAAAGATCCGGTATGCGGTATCAACTACCATAATACGAACTAGGGATTACACCATTTTAAACATCCGAAAACTATAATATGCGACAGGTCGAATCACTATCGACGGGTTCAAGGCAGCGGTGGTTCAAGTTGTGTATTTGACCGGAATCGAACCCCAATGTTGCCAATCGATAGTAAAAATAATACAAGGCGATTAATTAATAGCATATCTGGCCAGGAAACAGTAATTAAGAAATCGGTTTTTCACTGAAAAGAAGTAACAAGTAGTAATAACAAGATAATAATAATTATTACATAAAGTAATAATTATTACGGTGACAGCACACTGTTGATTGTCTTTTATTTTAAACGTAACGTATTTTTGTTATAAACTGATTATATTGTAAACTTCTCCACCACTAATAAGTTTGCATTTTCAATGGTACGATGCCGATTGTCTTTTTATTTTAATCGTAATATTGCGTTGTTATTTGCATTTTTGTTTTAAACTGCTTAAATTATCAGCTGCGCCTCCACTCAAAACAGGAGTTCCTAGTGAGACAGGGATAGCACATTTCCAATTAAAAGCTTTATAAAATAATAAATAAAATATAATTCTTTTTTTTGTGTACACACAATCTACACAACGATTCCACCTACAGCAAAATTAAGCGTGTCGGGTTGAAAAACATATTTTTTAAATTTTATTGTTCATCTCTAACTTATGTTTGCGTGTAAATAATGAAATCCTGACGCCTTTAGTTCCTCTTTTTAAAAATACAATTTCATAAAATGCTGCATTTCAATACCTACCATTTGGATCCTTCAATTGTGTATTTTTTAATTTTATGAACGTGATATTTTCCTCGTCGAGGGGATCAAAACATTTAGTACCTTCAGCGCAATATTCATAATACCGACTGGTATTTGTTGGGTTAGTAAATATCCTGAAAACTGATGTTGTTGCCTTCCCTTGTTCACAGTTTTACATAACGCTGTTCAGTTTTTTTTTTTATCTCCTTCGGAAACAAAAATTATGTGACGGTACCTTTTTACCTAGGTACCTACGATAAAATTATTTTCGTAAATTTGTTTTTTGAAAAAAGTGATGTTTCAGCTCACGCCGCCGCCGCGCCGTTTTTCTTACTGAGAATGCAGATAGAATGGACCGCCAAACAATTCGTCTTGACACACAATCCTTACTTTAATCGTTTTCATACATAGTCCTGTATTATTCTGACTCTTGACATGGCCTGACTGAAATTTTTGATCTCTTTATCATGGCATGTTTTCCTCAGGCGCCCTTAACTTCTTCTACCATTCACATTCACACAACCTGTCTACAAGCCCAAACCATCAAAGCGTATCATTCTTATTACGCCTTGCATTATTTTCGAACCTCTACATTTCTCACACGATCATGCACGGTTTTACCACACGGTATGCCTCAGGAATATTTATGAATTACGTCCAATCGATCCAAGCCACTCTTTTTAATATTGTTTATTATGATTATATCACCCTTGCATTAATATTTTAATGACCTCAAAATTCGTATAACGGTCGTATTCGTATATGAATTGTCTCCATGTCTCAGGGATCTTATTTCTATTGAATTCAGTCGAATTTCCTTTCGTTCTTCCTCCATCAGATTCTCGCCAAATTATCGTACAGAATATATGGTAAAATAAACCCCACAAAAAATATAGCTGTCAATTTTGAAGGCGGGTATGAGTACGGCCATCCCGGAAACCATTTATTGTATAACCATAACCAACACCCCTCCTATAGATAAACCCAAGTGTGGCGGGTATGAGTACCGCCACCCCGGGAACCATTTATTGGATAACCATAACCAACAACCCTCCTACAGGTCAACCCAAGTGGTCGCTACATTTGGTGACTTAGCAGAGGTTCCTGAGTTCACGGGTGAGGTTTGTGTAAGTCTTGGCGGTGAATAAATTTGCCCACCTACTGCGAGTGGAGCTGGATCTGAGAGACTGGTTGAGGGAGACCTTTTGACATCAGAGTTGACTCAAACACAACTTTGAAATTGGGTGTATTGGTGCCCTCAATAAATAACCCATAATCAAGACAAAAGGCTCTTTGTTAATGAAGTTTTCCAAGAATATCACTGTCGGAAGTCACTACATACGCACTAGTACATACAAACCTAAGTTTGTGTTGTTTAGGTCAACTCAAATCCCGCAATCTAAACAAATAAACTACAATTAATGTTTGTTCATATGAAGCAATAAAATAAAACAATAACTTTGTAAACACCACTTTTATTTTTTATATACTTTATGCCGACCGGGTTTCGCTACAACCGTAGCTTCTTCAGGGCAGTACAATCTCTTCTAAAATTAATTTACATGTGTGTTATAGCTAATACATGATGGCTGGACTCCTCAAGTGACGGAGGAAGTAGGTATAGGTGTAGATGGAGAATTGGGAAGGGGACGGGCGTGTTCTTTGTCAATAGGGAATAATCTTAGTATGGGACTTTTATTTAAATTTAGTTGGTTATTAACTACCTTACTGTTAGTGTTTATGGCTTTCCTTAGTTCAAGTGCTTCTAGATTGTCTAGCCTAATACCGATGTTGTTTTTATGAATTAGTGTGGCGCCTGTCTTTTTATCAAATTTATAGTCTTTTTCGATCAAGTGGTTTGCAAATTCCGAAAATCCAGAGCTGTGTAAACATCTAAGGTGTTCTTTGATACGGGTGTTTATATTGCGTGCTGTTTTGCCTATGTAAAAAAAGGGACAGTCGCTGCATTGAAGTGAATAAATTCCCGAAAATTGAATTTAAAATCTACCGCAAACCGACATTCACCGATATAACTATTCACAATTCCTCTAACCACCCCGAATCCCATAAACATTCAGCTTTCCATTCCATGGTACACAGATTGGTTACAGTCCCTTTATCAAATACCAACTTTGCATTAGAATTATCTACGATCAAACAAATCGCAATAAATAATGGTTACAGTCCAAGTATAGTCGACAACATTCTAAATAAAAAAAAATAAAAAATTATCCACAAGTAAATTCTTATACAACAGTCCACCTCATAATAATAATATACCAAGTAATAAAAATCAACCTTATCAATGGCGTAGAATCTTGTACATAAATAATTTCTCTCAAAACAGCGTTAAAAATCTCCCACCAGATATCAAACCAGCATTTTACACTAATAATAGTATACGTAAACTTTTAATGAACGGCAAGGACAAAGATAATAGTCTATCTCACTCGGGAATTTATTCACTTCAATGCAGCGACTGTCCCTTTTTTTACACACATGTAAATTAATTTTAGTAGAGATTGTACTGCCCTGAAGAAGCTACGGTTGTAGCGAAACCCGGTCGGCATAAAGTATATAAAAAATAAAAGTGGTGTTTACAAAGTTATTGTTTTATTTTAAATTAATGTCATTAAAAAAAAATCTAATGAAAAATAAAAATACATGTATAGTGAACAACAACTACTTTTGACAGTTATGTATCGATCGTCCAGTTGATTAGTCAGACAACTCCAAATAATGAGATAACGATGAAAGCAATATTCGAATGCTTACCATAAATCAAATATTGTTTACTGAATACTTGTCAAATATTTCTGTATATTACTTGTCAAACATTACTTGTTTGTGTTTCACATAAATATGCTATAAAATAACACCGGGAAGTATAACGGTACGAGACATTAGTATGACATTTTAAAATTGTCTACTAGTAAACCAGAAAAAAAAAATTTCTTACACCACAATTTTTTCTACATTATTATCGATTTGGTGATGTTTATGAGTAATCTGAGTATTGTACCAGATAGATAGATTTTACATTTAACGTCATATATGACGGCCACCGTGGTCGAGGGGTAAGATTCTTAACTCACAATCTTAAAGTCGCAGGGTCGAATTCCGACGTGTACATTTTAATTGACTAATTTGTATTATTTCACAATTAATTCATTTAAAAATGATAAATAGTATTTTTGTGGCACGTTCCAGAGTGGAAGATGCTCTCAGTGCCCTGGTGTAAGACCACCATTCAGAATTGAAACGTTGCTGAAATGGCTCTAGCCGTGTTTGGTGAGCAGATCTAAATAGCCAGGTACTCCCCCACCTTCCTCTTCCGTATTGCCTTACCCTCCACATTACCTTAAGCCTCACAACGTACCCCAATTGGGGATGCCATAGTTTCACTGGCTCCAGACGGAAGCAACTGGGACTCTTGTGAGCTACTCGCATAAAAAACAAAAACTCAACCTTAATTTAGAATTTTCGGAGATTATTATTTTAATTTCTATCAACTGGACGATCAAATAATAGAAGTGTAAAGGAGGATTAAAGGAGGAATGAATGCCGTTGGCGCTAATAAAAAACTGTCAAAAGAAGCGAAACTAGCAGTCCACAATGGAGTCCTGGTACCTACCCTGATGTATGGCAGTGAGGCATGGAACTGGCAGAGGAAGGATGAAAGTAAACTGAATGCTGTTGAAATGAGATCCCTGAGGCGTATGTGTGGTAAAACAATGTATGATCGTGTGAGAAATGTGGATATCCGCAAAGAATGTAAGGCTGATGTATGCATAATGAGTAAGATTAAGAAAGGGACCCTCAGATGGTTTGGGCATGTAGAGCGAATGAACGAAGAAAGCAGTGTAAGAAGAATATACGACGCAAATGTGAATGGTAGAAGAAGTCGTGGACGTCCGAGGAAGACATGGCACGATCAAGTGAATCAGATACTTGAGTCGGGCCATGTCAAAAGTCAGAATAATAGAAGAGAATGTATGAGACGATGTATGAATGTGAGTGAGGCAAAGAGTGTGTGCCAAGACCGAGTTGTTTGGCGGTCCGTCCTCTCTGCCTACCCCTGCGGGGAAACGGCGTGATGGTTAGTTAGTTAGTTAGTTAGTAAAATTATATATGTATTTTATTATATATATCACTTGTATATATTTTCAATATATGTAGTGTCATCTGCGTTTAAAATCGTATCTTCTCTAAGTTTCAACTTTCTAATAAAACTTTGTTTATTTGAAGTGACCTGCCAGGTAACTATGTTTTCTAAATTTGTTAGTAAATAATTAAAGACCATAGGAAGTTATATTTATGCAGCGCTCTTGAGGAGATTTTTTCACAACAACGGCACTATACAATCCAATAAATATTAATATTCACCTAATACAAAATTTTTTTCAAATCCATATTTTATTTTACGATAATTCTCACAGATCTGTGAATAACGCAACACTGATGAATAATTCAGAAAAGTTTTATGAATATTACCAAATAAACCCCATCGCAAAATACTTCGCAACGCGATATGAGTTTTTCAATAAATGTTATGCAGTTAAATAATTCATATGAAGTAGTGTAGATAAATCCAAAAATGAGAAGCAATATGCTCCGTTCAAACCATTTCCCGCACTTGTAGGTACAGTATTCAGTACATTATACAGATTATATATTACTCGTCACAGTACGTTATTGGTGGAGTTTCTACTCTTGTGCTCAGGAGAAACTAAATCAAGGTCTCAATTTTTATAATTTTTTAACGTCATTTAAAAACAAAAATTAAAGTAGTTTATTCAAAGTCCTCCTCACTAGGGATTCCTTTTCCGAGGCGGCTGTGGATAGTATATGTGTTGGTTCCATGCTATATCAAAATCAAGTCAACTCAACACCTCTTTTAAAAGTTATGAAAAGCTATGAAATATATCATTTTAAAATAGCCCATAACCTAACCTAACCTTACGTAACTTATTTAACCATTTTTTGTTTTCATCACTTTTAATGATGTTTCAAAGGAGTGCTGAGTTGATTTCATTCTGAGTTGGATCGTCTTAAAATTAAGAATATATAACCAGAGAAAACCAGAAATATGTCAATTTTTAAATCAGTGTTTAGACGTTCTGACTCTTTTCCACAGAAAATTATATATTGATTTCGAAAGATTATTCTTTTATCTAGTAAAAGTATGTTTTTAATTTTGAGAAAAAAGGTTTATTTTTAGTATAATAAGGTTAACCCATAAGTCGTTTGCAGATATGTTAAATTTTCAAAAAAGATTTTGTATAATACAACACCCATTTCAAATCATATAATCAAGTAGTAAAATAAATCAATACATTATCTGGTAAACGTATATTACAGAATTTTAATTTTAATTTAAATAAAATCTTAAAAAAATATATACGTACATGAATTGGCCCGTCTGTGTATTTATTTGCGTAATTACAGACTAATATATTTCAGATTTTTTTCGCATTCTTATTTTGCTCCGACATTATTAAAAAATGATAAATACTTATGATCAAAAAATAATTACAAAAAGTACATATTTTTTAAAGTTTTATCAACACGCCTTTCAGCATTTTTGGTTGTAGGTATGAATTTGTGGCGACCAGAACGGTCGCCCCCTTTTGCCACAATCCTTGCGCCGCCACTGATGCAGCCAGCGTATTCTCGAAAGTGTACAATCTACCTACAGTTGTAGTGTTTCCACGCCGCACACGGCTAAACATTTCGGGAAGCGCAGCGAAAGGCCTCGACACAACAGCCGTCACATTCTTACGGCCGCGGAATGTTCCAGAGGCTTCTCCGCTTTGCGCGGTGGCTCAACATTACTTGACGTTCCGGGTACTCACACGGTCGGCTATATAAAGCGCAGCGACACCGCGCTAGTCAGTCAGTCAGTTCCAGTCATTAGTGCAAGTAACATCATTAACACACATAGACAGTGCATCGAGTGATAACGATTCCAGTGCGGTACCGGCCAGACTCTCGGCGACCCACTGCCGACTGTGCCGGTGCATCATTAACCTTTGAGGACGCAACAAGCGACACAATTGCCCGCGACATAAGGCCCGCCGCACCTTCTTGTCACGCAGGCAGCAACTTCTCAGCCACTGAGATTTCATTCTCCTCAGGTTCACCGCAGCCATCTCCGCGACACCGCGTCGAGCATCCATCCTGGACGTCAAGGTCATCTCCACCAACACGGTGCGCAACTACATGCTGGCGACATGCAGACACGAGTTCTGCTACACCACTGCATCACCGACCTTCATCACATGCAACACCATAGAGCCACATCATCATCGCTCCTGTCTACACCGTTACTTTACTCCAAACTTACCATCGCTACGTAGCAGCAATAAAGACTGACTCACACATCGACTGACGCCTTTTCATTCCATCGTCCCCCGTCTCTGCCGATCGCTGCCTCGCTCCCTTAAATTAAAGCAAATTTGAATGAAATAAAATCGATATTGAGTTTAAAAAGCTGGTACGGAGAGTAATTAATCTTTCTCATTGGAACCGCCCTGTACGTTCATAAGAACTTCTTTCGACGAAATGTGGTTTTTCGGCCTCTGGCTGGTTAAACGCTCTTAAACCGTTAAATTTTTCTGATTGGTTCTCTCTGGCAGAGCTAGATTATGATTTGGAGATCTCATTTCAAGCTCTAACTCAGAAAGTGCAAAAAGTGAATTAGTTCACTATGGCAGAGGTTCCCAAAGTGGGTGCCGCGGCACCCTGGGGTGCCGCGGACAGAGGTCAGGGGTGCCGCGACGCGCTCCTGATGTCTCTACTAAAAATCAAAATTGACATGAACGAATACAAACATTTTATGGAATGGAAAATCACCCACGTGGCCGGTCCGCGCTCTGGGGATGGATTGGTTGGGAGGCACAGGAGTGGGGATACGGTTGTGGTGCTGCGCTTGCAGTGGCCGCGTGCCGCATTCACTTGTATTTTTTTTCATTCAAGATTTCATCATTCAGGAAAAAAACTACAAGTGTGGAAGAGAAAAATGGGTGATGATGGAGGCAAAGATTGTTTTCCAATATTGCAACAGTACATGGCCCATAGCGGAGTTAAGGTTTCAAATAACTTGCTGACCCTTTTCACAGAGCACCTATCACAGTGGAGAAGTTTGTATGGATCCAAGGTCCATTCCGTGCTGAAGCCCAAGGTTTTACTACGCAGGAAGAAGAAGATTTAATTGACCTCTCGACCGACAGCAGCCTAAAAATGAAATACGCTTGTTCGGATTTGACGGAGTTTTGGATATCAGTCAGAAATCAGTATCCGATTCTAAGTGGAAAAGCTGTAAGCGTCCTCATTCCCTTTGCTACTTCATATCTGTGCGAAGCTGAATTTTCAGCGGTTGCGGTTATAAAGAGCAAATATCGCTCAAAAATAAATGTGGAAAAAGAAATGAGGAGTAGCTGTATCAAGCCTTATTCCCCGGTATGAAAAATTGTGCAGCGAGCTGCAGGCTCACCCGTCGGACTAAATATTATTATTAATCATTTTCTTTGTAAGTTTTCCTATCAATAAATGCACTTATTCATTTTATGAGTTGAAAAAATTGATCCACCGTCCTGTGGGGGGGGGGGGGGCTAGATAATTTTGCTCTTATATGATGTGATAGACATTATATGGTAGGGGTGCCGTGAGAAAATTCAAATTTTCTAAGGGTGCCGCGACTTGGAAAAGTTTGGGAACCCCTGCACTATGGTTTAAGACGATCCAGTTGTCCGGTCACCATTTGTGCTATGTCATGGTTTCATCTTCATGTTTTTTTATTATGTTTGTTGATCTGCACATCATTTTTTATTTATTACGATAACTTTTCTTATTTTTCATTTTTTATTGTTGATACAATATTTAACATTTTATAGTACAATCCAGTAATGTTGGCCTAACTAGGTAGCTTACCCGTGCTTTATATATTTTATAATTTTCTTTGATAATGAGGTCCTTACTGGGTTCTTTGCGTGCCAAGGATCAAATTATACAATTTTTAAAAATTCAATAAATATGTATTAATAAAATAAAATACAAAAAAAAATTAAAACATGAAATAAAATAAAATACATAAAGGCGGTAATGAAAAAATTTTAAATCTCCAAATATTATGAAGTACGGTGGTATATAAATATAGATATATATGTTTTATTCTTTTATGTAATTTTTTTTTTCGTAATATTGCCTTTTTAAATCTTTAATACACCTTTTATTTTTGTATCAGAAAATTCTAGGTGTCCCTCATTTTTTGTATCGAGTGAAATATGGTTAAATTCTTTTATTGCCTGGTATTTATAGCGTCTTTGTCCAAAGGTTGTGTTTTCCCTCCGAGTTTTTTTAATGTTTTATTTATTGACTTTAGGTTGTGTTAGTAGATATTACTTCATAATAATTATAATTAACACAAGAAATGTTAAGGTTGCCTAAGATTGCAATACATCGTAATTTAAAACAAAAATCAATAAAATAGCACATATCCGTACAAGATATTTTCTACATCTTTTGACTTAAAAAAATATTATTCATTGTGGTTGAATATATTGACCTCAAATTCAAATTTAAGTTTTATATGTAAAAGCCCGCACAGCCGTACCTCTTAAGGTGTATGTGAAATAAATGTACATGTTGTAAGAGTTTGCTTGTGCTCGCATTTGATTAAACGAGCCACATGTTTATTCCCCCCAGTCGCCAACTTGCAAATTGCGTGGACATAAAGTGCGTTCAACGGCTCCTTTGACGCGGTACATTTTGTACGTGGGATCGCTTTAATATCCTTTTAATATCAACCACCGCATTTCATGTCTACCTGCACAGTAATATTCAGTATACGTAATGCTGCTGATCATAATCCTATATTGGATGAATGCATTCAATCAAAAATCTCTCCATTTAAAATCTTTCCTCAAGATATTTAAAAAAATATATTTTTATACGTAATAATAATGAAAATAAAACAATAATGAAGGCCGAAGAGAATAAGGACCCTTTTCTGAACAGGAAGCATCGCAATACGCACTCTCTGTAAATTAGTCTATAACTTAGTAGCAAGATATATTTAAAGGACCTTACTTTGCAATTTTGCATATTGATCAACTCAATTTTCAAATGCCCCTTTAGTATCATAGGTTGGTATTTTGAGTTAAATAAGCGAAGAATAAACTAATCTTAAAAATTTCATGCCAATAAACCGTCTCAAAACTTACTAGCATTACAAGAATATTTTATCTCAAAGAACGCCCGGGTTGCTGACAATTAAATTAAATTTATTTAATAACAATGGCCGCTCGGTTAACAGTCGATTGCAATATAAACTAAATAAATATCAAAACACATTTTTTTCCATTTTCGGAAACTGAAATATGTATTTACTTTTCATAATTATTTAACTACTACAAAGTGAATCTTTTTTAAAGTGCGTTTTAAGCAGGTTTTCTGTTTTCAGTATTTAACGTAAATCGCATAACGAAAAAACCATTTAGATATAGGTACCTTTTAATATGCTTTTTTTCTAATTTTCCCGTGATTTTTCACTAGGCGGTGGTTTGCGCTAGATGTTACATAATATCCAATGTTCGTAGAAAATGCCGTTAACAAGTTCATACGGGCCTTTTCGGTAAAAAAAATCGTCGGGCCACTTTCGAAATTCTGAACGCGTGACGTAGCTTGAAGTAAAGCACTGCCACTTGTATTGTAGTTAATTCAAATCTTCTAGTGGAACATGGACTTCAAGCTACGTCACGAATTTTTAGCAAATCACCGCTCTACGCCCTCGATGAGCTACCCTTGTTAAACGCATTATCTACAAACCTTGCATAATATCCTACAAAACCTGCTTCACGTAACTACATACAATTTGTTCGAATCTTAAATCTTCGAAGTGACTGAATTTTAGATACTGTTAACCTGGCGATAACCTCCGTAGTTTATTTATCTAGCTGGCGGCTGTCAGGAAACTTTCAATGGAGGGAAGTATTACAAATATAACCGCTTTATTGCAATAATATTTCCAGTTGAAATTTGCGCGCCATTTGCGAGATGATATTTTGCATTTCCTCTTCCCGGAACCGGAAATTGCAACTTATTAGTATTGGCTTTGGACGGTGATAAGAACATCTTGCTGACCGGATCTTGTTTGCAATTTAATACTAATATCGACATCCCCAAAGAGAAAAATAACGTTTAAAAACGGATCTTTTCAGATATCTGATTTAAAAGCTTCTTTGTAACATAGAACTGTTTTAATATTACGAGATTTGTGATCATTTATGAATATTTTTCATATTAATTTTCAGTTTTAAAAATTATTTTATTTTATTGAGTTTGCATTTCTCATTAATCATTGTAATAAGATGACAGATGACAAATACCTTTTATATGCCTCTAAACGCAATTTATTTTTACGAATCTGTATTCTTCTTTTTGAAGGAGATTTAGTGGAAAAGACTTTAACCTTGTTTAGTGATCACATATGAATAACCCCACCTTTTCCTTCCCCATCTCCAACATACCCCAATTGGGTATACAAGTTCCATTGGCTTCAGGTAGTTAAGAGATACGGCTGGGGAGCTTTATTTTGGATCTGAGGTCAAAATACTCAACCCTCGGGAAATCAGTGTAAAATCATCGGTAGTTACTCCTAACGATCCGATATGGTAAATTTATCGATTTCACTGTGCCAGATCTTGCACTAATTTTGTTTTGAGGTAGTGGATAGGTATCAAATTTTTATTTTTTTTGTTTCCTCGTTTTTCTAACCATTTGCTTTTGTAAATCTATTAGTAAATCAGATTTTAAACGCTATATTATTCAGATTTTAAACGCTATTAAACTGCGTTAAACGCTATATTGTCGTCGCTAGTTTTGCAATTTGTTTTGAGCTTTCTCTAATTCGAATTTGAAAGTTGTTGCAGATATTATTGTTAGATATACCTAATATTGTAGAATGGCAAAATATGCTGATGCATACATAAAAAAATGCGAGTTCGTACAAAAAGGTACTTGAAATTTAAAAAGATGAAACTCCGTAACATTGTATTTACCTACACAAATACAATATCTTTCCTTGTATTTCCGAATCTCGGTGAAAAATCCACACAATCCTAAGTGGACGTTCTGATTCTGAATCTTGGTATTTCACCAGGACCATACTTAAAGTATATACACTCTGTTAAACACGAGAAATCGATCAAAATCCACAGGTTTGTTTTGTGACCGGTAAAAGTAATCTCGGAGACATCCTTCGACAAATCCGGAAGAATTGTAAATTTCCCTCCAGAGTTCAGTACACAATGCTCCTTATCGCTGATTGAAAATCTGGTTTAAATAAAGACATTTTCGTTTAGTTGACACCCTCTCCTCCTAACTAAACGGGTTTTTGTAAAGCTCCGATAGATGGCACTAGGTTTCATCGCTTCCTTAATCAGTTTGCAGTGTTACTAAAAACTAATTTATTTACGTATCTGTCCTACAAGAATCAGCAATGTGCAAACGAAACGAAATTAATCCACTATCAAAATCGTATTTTCTTTAAATTATTGGAGATCTTGTGTTGCAGCAACAGCCAAATCTCTAGATTATTCTTATTGGTTCATGCAGGGTAAGTGAATAAATAAATAACACTAAAAAGAACGGTTATTTCAAAGTTAATTTTCTAGTTTTGTAAAGGTTCTATTCAAGTTATGTCATTAAAGCAATATTGGCTAGTCGATTCACACAACTAAAATATAACTTGAAACAGAACAGAGGTCCTAGCAAAGCATAGCATGACGAGAGGAGTGGTACTATTAAATGAACTTTCTGTTATACAATAATAAAAAATATAATAAAATAATAAATTCAAATTTGATGAATTCTTTAAATTCTGTGAAATAACCCATCGTGGTTGAGTGAAAATCTAAAGGATAATATTTATCATACTAATTTTGGCTGCTGGTACACGCAGTACCGGATTATCCCTAAGGCAGAGTAGGCAACTGCCTAGGGGCCCCGCATCGGCTGGGGGCCCCGCGCCCCAAGAAAAAATAACTTTCGTCAACGGTTCGACTCACAATTAGTGAGCAACTCTGGCACACTTTTGGAAAAAGTCAGCTTTCAAGATGTTTTAAATATTTTAATTTTTTATTACGAACATTTAATTTTTAGGTTAATAACATTACATGCATTAAACTAAACAACAAATTATAATAATTAGGTTATAACATAACCCAATAACTGTTCACATCACACACAAATGATAAATAACAAGTCAATAATTAAAACAAATATTTAAACATGGTTGTATTTTTCATAGTTGATATGATTATAGGTGCCGTGTGTGGTTTATATTGGCATTTGTTTTGTTTTTTTTTTTGCTTTTATTTCTAATGTTTAAAATATAAATGTTGTACAAGCTTTAGTGTGCACTACCTATCTGCTTGCTAAAATTCTTTGTTTCTTTTCATACCAAGGTTGTCTGGAAAAGATCACTTTAGTGATGAGACCGCTCATTGTACTATTGTATTCATTTAATTTTTTTATTGAATTGGGGTGAAGGCATACCTTCGAAATGTAGTAAAAAAACAGATTAATTATGAATAAAATTACCTTGTGGTAGAAAAAAAAAGTTTGGAAGTTAGAAAAGGGTAAAGTGCAGTGGCGGACTAAGCCCGTTAGAGGCCCGGGGTGGAAAAGCTGGATATGAACCGCTCCCCCCCCCCCCTAGTTTAAGAAGTTGATGTCATTTTAATAATAATAATATCTTTATTTGGTCATTTTACAAGCTTTTCTTCAGTTCACACGGGCCTCTGACTCTGGGGGGCCTCCAAACGCCTACATGTTCCTTTGATCAAATCCCAAACAAGGCTTTAAGGCACCTGGCCACTGTAAAAAAAATTGTCATTTTTAAAAATTAATTTTCTGAAGATGCATTTGTTAATAATGCTCTCACCAAATGTTTTAAGGAAATTCGCAAAATTGACGGAGATACCTACAACATATTATATGAAACCATTTTAAACAGTTTGTATGTTGAATTAACGTTCAGCAAAACTTTGAACGCGTTTTTCTCGAAACTGCTTTTTTCAACACGGTTGACAACATATTAGAAAAACTATACGTCCGATTTGCATGTACTAAATCTTAAACTGTTAGTAAATCCATTCAGTATGGCACCACTTAGGGATTTTTTTTATAATGGGCCCCCTTCAATTTTTTTTATGAACAATGAAAATTTTCCATAAAAAAACGAAATTAAAATTCGTTGGTCCGCCATTTTTCCTTATTTTTAAACAAAATTCACCTACGTGGTGAAATAGACACTAGATTTTCAAACAGTTTAAGACCTGCAAATCGGATGTATGGAGGTTAAAAAATGTGTTAACAAAGTTTAGAGAAAAACACAGTCAAAGTTTTGCTGAAGGATAATTCAACATACAAACTGCCCTGAAAAACCTACGGTTGTAGCGAAACCCGGTCGGCATAAGTATGTATAATAAAAGTGGTGTTTACTCAGTTATTGTTTCACATAAAATGCTGTATCTCCGTCAATTTTTCGAATATCTTTAAAACATTTGGAGAGAGCATTTTTAACAAATGCGTCTTTCAGAAAATAAAAAATAAAATTACCAAAAAAAAATTTTACAGTGTCCGCCGTAAGTGGGAATCACCAGACAAAACCGTAAATATGTCGTTTTTAAATCAAATTTTAGACGTATTGACTCTTTTTCACCACAAAATTATAAATGGATTTCGAAAGACTGTTCTTTTATCTAGTAAAGCTAAGTTTTAAATTTTGAGAAAATATGTTTATTTTTAGTACATTAGGGTTTTACCGTAGGGCGTTGGCAGATTTGTTAAATTTTCAAACAAAATTTTGTATTATACAACACACATTTCAAATTATATAATCATGGAGTAAAATAAATCAATAAATTATCTGGGAAAGATATGTTTCAGAATTTTAATTTTAGTTTAAATAAAATCATTAAAAAAAAAAACATTTTTATTTTGCTTAGACATTATTGAATAATTATAAATAAGTATGATCAAAAAATAATTAGAAAAAGTACATAATTTGAATAGTTTTATCATCACGAGTTTGAGCATTTTTGAATTTAGGTATTTATCAAAGCAAATATTGTGAATGAAATAATATCGATATTGAGCAATTATGTTAAAATGCTGGTATGGAGAATAATTAAGCTTACTCATCGGAACCGCCCTGTACAGTTGCAAGGGTACGATCGCAAGATCATCGTTCGACGAAATTTAAATTCTCGGCCGCTGATTAAATGTAATGAGCTTCCCGTAATGAGTTTTTTTCTCAACTCATTGTAAATAATGTGTTACTTACCATGTTTTTGTAATACATTATAAATAATAAATAAAAATGGCATTAAAGTCTTGTTAAGGATTTGATAAAGGGGACATGGAGGCGTTTGAAGGCCCCCGAGGACCAGAGGCCCGGGTGCCCCCCCCCCCCCCCCCCCCGTTAGTCCACCATTGGGGCCCCGACATGGTTAATCCGGCCCTGGGTACACGGGTTGTTGGTAAGTAATGTTAATATTCTTGCGTAATGCGTATCTAACATTATTCAAGCCTAATAACTTTTATTTCAAAATTAACTACTTACCAAATCAGATAAGCGATAAAGTAGGTAAGTAGAAAACATACCTGAATATCATATAAATTCCAAGGAAAATACCGTCTTATAACCTAAAAGGAAGTTCTTCCGGGTGTAATTTTGAAATTGTGCTTGCAATATGCAAATAAAAGAGTCATTCTTGGAGGGTTGTGTGCAGGTTTGTTGGTTTTACGTTTACGCCTCGGCCATACGAAATGCACATCGCACGGGCACGAAGCACGGAGCACGGGGCACGGGGCACGGGGCACGGGCACGGTCATTCCGAGCCCGCTTTATCGAGACGGGCACTCGTAAAAAGTCAGGATATAAAATCATCCTTCAAATAGGTCATTATATTAACGGTACCGACCGACCTAACAAAAGCGTTATTTTTACGAATCTTCCAGCCAACCTGTCTCGTAAAATGCGCGGATGAAAATTCAGATCTCGCAGGAGTTGCCATGATAAATACATAATATAAACACCGGAATAAAATGCGGGTTGTGTTATTAAATTTGTGTTCAAATGTGAAAAGAATTTTCAGTTTATAATTTGGATGTATGATTTTTGTTTCTTTGAATTCGATTGATTAGTTTTATTTATTTATTTATACGCAGAAACAAACAGTGCATTACATTATCCATTGGTGAGAAAAAAATAACAATTAATAAATATAATTCATGGTGGGTACCTATTAAGTAATTACCGGGTAATGTGTGTAGTGGGAAGGTATGTGTGTGTGTGAGTATGTGCGTATGTATGTATGCGCATTGAACAATTTATATGATTGAAATTATGCTCTTTTTAAATTTGGGCAGTGAATCGGAGAAAATGTCGATGTTAGAATTTAGATTAATATTATTAAACATATGAAGAGCACGATTGATTGGCGAATTAGTTGCTGCATTTGTCTAGTAATTAAGCGTGTGGAATAGTTCTGTATGGCGTGTACGTCTTAATGGTATGATAAAATTAACTAGGGAAAAAAGTTCGGTACAGTCAATGTTATTATTTAAAATTTTGTGTATAAATGTCAAATCAGCAATTACTCGTCTTTGTTGCAAAGTTTGAAATGTGCTTTCAAAGTTATTGTTGAATTTGAAGGTAAGATATTTTATAAATTTGTTTTGAATATGTTCTATGCTATCTATGTATACTTTGTACTGCGAATTCCAAATTGGCGAGTATGAGTATTTATGGGTATCATATTGTGATATTATCGAAAGATAGCATTATAAAGGGAAACTTATGGAACTATAGTGGAAAGATAAAGATAAGGAAAGATAGGAAAAGATGGGAAAATTTAGGCAAACATACGGGCATACAATTTAGTCAAAAATATATATAAAGACACCCACAATATAGCCCAACACAGGCAAATATTGACGAATACATAAGCCTATAATGTAGGCAAATATATGCAAAGAATAGAGTCAAATATCTAGGCATACAATATAGTAAGTGTGGCATTTCAACATCCCTTTGGAAAGTCATTAAGCCAATAAGTTTTTTCAATAGACCATAACCTAACCTAGTATATTTTTTTCATTACTTTTAATAACTTTTTAAAGGAGTGACGAAGTTGCAAATTGCTGAGTGGTCCGGTCACGCAGTCAAATACAGGTAATATAGCCCAATACCGACAAAATTATGGAAATATAGTAAAAGATAAAGAAAAGTTGAGAAAGATGAGGAAAGTTTGGTAAGTTTTAAGTTGAGATAAATAGAAGGAAATATAGGGAAAGTAGGGAAAATAATATATGGGAAAGATATGAAGAGATTTTGCAAGATTGTAAAAATAGGACACTTTTTAATGATTTTATTATGTCGTTTTGGGTAAGGGGAAGTTTATTAAACAATGTTAAGCCAAAAAATGTAGGAAAATGTGGGGAGTGATACAAATAGATTGGAAAACATAGGGACAGTAAGGGAAGAGAAGAGAGAAAATAATTTTAAAAAATTGATGGTTGTATATTCCTTCCTAATATGTTTCATAGCTATCACGGTGATCTATTGTATGCCAAGAATCTTTTTTTCACAACATTTGTTTAAATAAAGCTTATTTTTAAAATAGATTTTTGACTATCTTGGTTTCACTCAATTTTACAGAAGAGAAAGTTTCATTTACACGTTTATGTCGCTTCATAAACCCCGGCAGACTCCCTGCATCAAGTACTCAAACGCAAATTTCTCGCATTAAATTTAATTCTCCGGCTAAGTTTTCTTCTTAGATCGCATCAGGTATTCTACTCTGTCCCTTTTGGCTGAGTTTTACAGCATCTCCGATCGTGTCCGCATTACCTTCGAGCCTGAGCTCTGCACTAGAAAAGTACACACCAATTCATATTAGATTTTGAAATCACTTAAACAAATCGGACGATAAATCAATAGGTTTGTTCAAAATTCATGCTTAAAAGTAACTCAACCTTTATAATTTCAGGTAAAATTGTAGTTTTTTTTAAATTATTTAAAATACATACATACAACAGATTTTAAAAACACTTGGTTCTTAAAACTAATTACAATAAGGTAATTTCTAGTTAACAAACTACCCAACTCAATAGAGAAAACTTTTCTCGCGTTTGAATTGGTAGTGCCATTATGGAAAAAGGTAAAGAAATTAAGTATATTATTTGAAGTATAAAAAAAATAATCTTAAATAGCGTGATAATAAGCCTACGCAATGAACTTGGAGAACATAACCGTTACTTAATTATATCTACAAAATAGATAAATAAAATTAGAATTAAGTCAATGATATTAGGAATAGAAGAGCTTAAATGTATATATTTTTTATTTATCTAAAAAAAGTATATTTACTTTGGGTTTTTTCTATGCCTGCCTCACTAGGATATATAAACCTATGTCGAGATATTGTAAGAGTCGGTACATAATAAGATGCAACAAGAGGCGCAAACAAATAATACAATTTATTTCAATTACAGTATTTCAAAAGCTGATATAAAATTTCCAGAGGATATGTTAAAAGAAAAAATAAAATAATTTTAATAATGTTAAAAAGTACATATTACAATTAAAACTCAATCAATTACTACTGATAGGGAAATGTAAGCAAAAGATACGTAAAATTCGTTCTATGAAATTATAACTTGTAATTAGTGTTGGCTTGATCTAGTAAATGTTTGATTTGTGATTTAAAACGGGTTTTTTTTTCAGATTTGATTTTATACGAGGGTATTAAAAAAATTATTCCTTGATAAGCATAATGGTGGAGAGAAGCATTCGTTTTAAATTTAGGGATTTCTAAGTTGCGACGAGATCTTGGTCGGTTACTTTTTTGGTTATATGTGTTGTAGATTTCAAGGCAAAAATATTTTTAATCCGATTATGATCTCAGTTTTATTATTTTGTTTCTTTCTTTCTTTTCTTTGTTTTTATGTAACAAGTAGTATGTTTTCAATGGTTTTTTGATAGCCTGTCTGGTTAGGCATTATAATAATATGTTTGTTTTGTTTGTCCGAAAAAATAATTAAATACATTATTTCACAAAAATGGTAGTTACGCACTCTTTGGATTTAACAGAGGTTATTGGATTCTCCTAGGTATATGGACTGTTTTAAAAATAGTATCCGAACAAGTGAAGACTGTCATTATCTGTTTGTTTGAATATTTTTTCATTGTAAAATCAAATGTTGTGTAAGATGAACTACTTGTGCATGTTTTCAAAGTCACAAAAGGATTGCACTGATCTTGATTTTAAGTGGATGAAATTACGGAGGCCTCCAAGCTGCAAAGAACTACATACAAGGTTGGTAAATTTGTTTTTTTCCTTTGAGATTTTGTCTGATTTCTATTATTTGTGATACATTGTTCGCGCAAGTAGATTTCATAATCATATCTTTGAGTATTAATCTCAGAGAGTCTGTGGTTATTTACACACCCCAGGCTCGCATATTATAATACACTATCCTTATCCCTTATCCACAGACAATGTTCGTTAAAAAAACTTTGTTTAATTAATAACTGAGTAAGGTACACGGAAAGTTATAAACTTCATAAAATACATCGATAATCATTTTTCATAAAAAACAATAATTTGGTTTTTTTTTAATTTCTATTGAAATATTTAATTTTTATTTTAGTACTCTGTTTTATTTAAAGATTGCTTGCCCGATGCGCCCGTCACATCTAGAACTTTACACCGGAGGAGGGGGGCGGGGAAGATCTAAATAAAAGTGCCCCCATGGACTTCCCCATAAACTACGCGTTTAAATTTCACCGCTCACCTTTGTCAGATGCGGGAAGGATATCTTAAAAGGATGCCGCCGTGAAATTGCATGTGACGGACGGCGAAACCGTGAAGAGGGAGACATAGGTACATCTGTCTGCACTCTGCTGCCTTGAACGAAGAGATGCAATATTGGCTATTGAATAACTCAGTGGTGTCTCTTTTGTTTATCAAAAAATTAAATTAATGGAACCAATCAACCAAACACAAACATTAAAAAAAAACCTTGAATTGAGACAAAAAATGATACCACAATATTATTCATATCAGTGGCGTGTGGTCTATAGAAAGATATACCTACATATTAATCACTATTATTTATCTTAAACATAATCTAAATGCTATGAATAACTGCATACATAGATCCTAACTGCAACTAATCTTTAATGTATTCGATACTGCCGCCATGGGTCTACCCACAGTGTTCTTCTTAGGAGGATATAGTGTTTCTTCTTATGTCTACAGAATAGCATTTATTCCCAAACATGGGAACGCCTCAGCACAGGTTCGCCTAGTGAGGTGTTCACAAAATACTACTTGGTACTTACCAATATTACCTTATTACTAAACTTATTATATGTCTAAACCAATATAATAATCTGTAATGTGTATGTTCAAGAATAGAAATAAAATAAATAAATAAATCTTATTGAGATGGGGGGGAAAGATTGATTTTTTATTTTTTTTTATTTAATTAAAATAATTAATTATTACAAAACATACACAATATAGAGCACTTAAATTAGTCATAGCAGTAAATTAATTATCAAACAACTAAGGAAACCTTAACACTTAGTGATGGAAAAAACATCTCCCTCATAATGAAGTGTTTACTATATCTACTTAGTTTCTCATCAAATTGGTTTAGCCGGTAATAAATCAATTTAGACACCTTCAAAAATTGACATTTAGATTTGTATAAATACGTCGTCTCAAAGTGATTCAACCACAGTTTGAAAATGGTCTTGTAAACCAAAACAGCTGTAACAAAAATACATACTAAAATACTTGCAGAACTTGATAATAACATTGTCAAATTTAATTTTAATTAAATTTTTAAAAAAATTTAATGGAGTTCTACGAATTAAACACAAAAACAATTTTTAGGTAAGATTGCTGTTTATCATTACAACATAAAATGAAATCGTTCAAAATGTTTGTGCGCTTAGATCTTTTAAACTACGCAACGGATTTTCACCAATTTCACCAATAGATAGAGTGATTCAAGAGGAAGGTTTATACGTATAATACATGCTTATTATAGTAGAGAAAAGCCGAGAAATTCAAATATTCAATTCAGGCAGCGGGCAGCTGGCAAGCGGGTGGTGTGGATTTTATAAAGGTTGTGTAATAGCGTTGTGTTTCGTTATCCACAGCAACGTTTGGCTGGGTCTGCTAGTAATTTTATAAAACTGATTGAAATTTCATTGTTTTACCGGTTTTATTAACAACTTTTCTATCCAATATTCTACGAAAGTACCTAATTAAAGGTCTAAGATAGAAAAAGTCTAAATAATAGACCCGAATATGTCAGCAGGTACTTTCCAAGGAACAAACACTTTTCATTCAGCCAGTTACTTTGCAGAATGTAACTGGCTGAATGAAAAGTTTTACAACACAAATTGTTACCCATAAAGATCTTTGCAGAGAAGCCAACATTTTATAGGACTAACATTTGAAAGTTGTACCTTTTAATCTAGGAATTAGTTGAAGATAATATTGGTTATTCTAAGATTGAGATATGAGAAAATCAGGTCTCAATATCCGAGTGGATTTAAGAGTACCTACTCGACTCACTAGGCATAAGTACCTATTTCAATGCTACCATTCAAAAACAAATTAATTATGTTGCAAACTCGGCAATTCCTCGCTTACATAGTTTAGCAAACAACATATGACATTTTTTGTGTTTAAAACGTACTTAAATTTTTTTTTTTTAAAGTTAACGTTTCATTTTTGATAATTTCTGTGTGTTATTATTATCATTTTATTTTCTTCAAAATTATTCAACTGTTAACAATGGCAATGTAAGAAATTATTTTTACTAATCGATTATTTATTACCAACCTTTATGTAAAAAAATGTTAACATTTTGTAAAGAATTTAAAAGCTCTAATGTAAAAAAGAGTAAATAAAAAAAAATCGGAGTGTGCAATTCACATGCGGTAGAAGTGAAACCTTCAGATAACTAAAGTAGACAAGATTGGGGATACTACGAAGCACCTTTTTTATCAATGTGAAGGATGATTTTTTTTCCATATTTTTGTCGTCGAATTCCAGTGCACCTTGTCCTATACATTTGGTCATCTTATTAGCATTTATGTTTTCTTCTTCAGAGTCGCTAGAAGTCGTTTTCTTTTATGTTTTCTTTGCCTGTTCAGTTTGGAGTGGTTTGAAGATTGTATATTGATTAAAAAAATCATAGGGTTCGATCCTTGGTCCGCTGAATGTCTGGCCGCTAAGGTTCGTCAGGCACTTTATACCACTGAACCAAATGAGACCGTGGATTTTTAGTATTATATTGGAACCGAATATCCGTGAAATAAATAAATATATCGCAGGCGAAATTCTATAGATGTATGTGATTGTGTCTTTTTGTGTCGCTATTTTTCGTTTCATCGAGTTTCAAAATATAACGGTGTTAAAGAACTTTTCACTTCAATAATAGTAATCAATCACGATGAAGGGTTTTTGTGTACGTTTAGTTTAATATATTTCATTATTCCAGCTAGCACAGACAATTGTATTGCCCACACAGGTAAGGCGTCTCTCATATCTAGAACTAATCGACTCTGCTGGCAAAGTTTATACGCGTTTAAAAATCCAGGACCCCCACACCCATCCCCGCGTCTTCAGACCCGGAATCTAGTTTCCTTGGAAGGAACTTTTCGACGTAAGTTTATTATTATTAGTGGCATGAATATGCATCGCACGATTGAAGGTGGAATTTTGCCTTTTTGCGGGAAGTAACTTGAATTTACCAAGTCTTTTATGATTTTACTTGTTCTTTCTTTCTACGGTGTTTTGTTTGAAATGCTTGTAGGTGGAACTGAGGTAAAATATTGAGGAATATATTTTTAACTAGCGAGTTCCCGGTATGCGTTGCTATGCCACTTAATAAATAAATTGTTTCTCCCTGCGTGTCCTTTCCCGTTCCCTAACCGTCACCCCTTCCTCTCCCGCGTCCCTTACCCCTCATGCGTTAACACTCCACCACTCTCTCCCCACTCCCCTCTCCCGCTTTCCCCCTACCACGATCCTCTCCCCCTCCCGTGTTTCATACATTCAGTCTTGGTACATTCAGTTTTTAAACAAGTAGCGTGCTATCTATTGCAATTTTTAATACAAATTTCATAATTCCATCCATTCAGAAACCAAATATCCTATTTAGTATTTTAGTATTACAATATTTCATAACTATATAAATATCATCTATTGGTGCAAGTTTAGTGCTGTCTGAGGTTCGACACTTCTTTCTTATAAGTAAGTAAGTATATAATGTTTATTTTTTGATACGGAGCAAGATCAGTAGTATCAGAACGAGTGATAGGGGAAGAAGAAAATGGATAATTTTACTATGGTAAGAAACACTGCCTTAGGCATTGCCTATTAACTGCCTATTTATTGACAAGTCTTTTCAAGTCCCACGATTACTCCTTCCTTTCCAAAAAAATACTTTCTAAAGTTGGCACAGACCTAGAAAAATGATATTTTCTTCAGGACCTCCTGTGTAAAGTTAATATAAAACGAATAAATAAAAATAAATTACAAGATCTGAATATTCTCGTTGGTACTTACCTAGCAACCAGATCCTTCCTTGTCCCAATCTACTGTCGTTCCCCTTCCTCTCAACCTCACAACCTACCCGAATTGAGTCCGTGGTCCTGCTTGCTTCGGGATAATGGGACTCTTCTCCGATTTTAACATTAAAAAAAATAAAATTAAAAAAGACGAAAAATTCCAGCTTTCGAGGGAGACCTTTTGGCCTCTATAGCAGGACTCTCTCGGAACATAGCTTTGATTCATACGTCCGTTACACTGACATAGATTCATACATACGGACACACTGACCCCCAGCTTCCTACCCATCTCTTATGGCTTTATCCTTCCCAGAACTTCCTCTCCTAAAAATACCCTCCACACAGTACCCCTAAAGATGACATATACCCTGATGGATATTATTTCTTCAGGGCCTCCATTATGGAGTTAATATAATTTATTTTTTTTAAATTCGTCACTAACATTTTTTTTATCAAATGTATTTGAAATGTATATTTCTTTTGTGTACACTTTTGTATGATGATTTTTAAGTATACTTTAAAGTACAGTACTACTTCTAAAGTTAATTATTAGCATTAAAACAATTATTTATTTCAAGTAATTTTGTTAGCAAGCTGGTTGACACAATTGCAGAGAGTGTCCGTTTCCGGATCCGAACATGGTCCTAGACATTTTATGTCATAGACATATTTACAAAACATCGAAAGGTAAATTGCTGAATTCTAAATTGTCAACAAAAATCTGTAATTGCATTATAAAGAAAGTTGACAAAATTTGTTTTTGAAAGGCAACGATCCTGAGGCAAATATTTTAATCACAAATCTTACGATTCTAACGTTCTGCCCCAGTTACAAACAATATCAAAGCAAGTCTAGAGTTAATCCGTTAATTTGTTCAACTCATAAAGGTTTCATACAAATCGTTGTGTCTCCCTTACAATCACAATGAGAAATATGATATAATAAACGGTGTTAGAAAGAGAAAACACCACGCTTTATATTTAAATATAAAAATTAAAAACAAAATAAGTCAAATGTAGACCCTAATGAAATCAAAGGAAACCGAACGCAATTAGGAAAAAATTATGAAACTCATGTAGGTCTCATATAAACCGTTTTTTCTCCCTTACCGTCATGGTGAGAAATGGTTCCATGCCAAATCAGAATCAAGTCAACTCAACACCTCTATTAAAAGTCATGAAAATCCATGTTTTTTTTTTTTTTAAATAGCCTATAATCCTGAACTAACGTAAAATATTTTACCAATTTTTTATACATTTTTAATGGCTTTTCATAGGCGTTTCTGGGTTGATTTCATTCTGAGTTGCCCACTCACCGTGAGAAATATTATCTAAACGGTGGCGGTGTTAGAAAGAAAAAAATCCAAGCTCCATATTTAAATTTAGAATTTAACCATAAAAAAAAATTTAATGTGCACCTCAATGAAGCAAAATTTCCGATATCAATTTGAGAAAAATATATAAAATTTCAAGAATTTTTAATTAATTTTTTTACCTGTAAAGACAAAAAATTTAGCTGAGGACTACCTTTATAGTAAATTTTCCTAATAAAATAATATGTATGTGTTTTTATTTTTTTTCGTTATTAGTGATTCTAGTTTAGGTTAAATTTTAGAAACTTTTTTACGTTTGCATTCAAACTTTTTATTTTTCAAAAATTATACGTTTATTTAAAATTAAAATTTGAAAGCGTATTTTATCAACTTTCAAAAACAATTTTTATTTTTTGGATGCTTTTAGAAATATGCCATTTATTTGGATTTTATTGTAAAGCGAAAATAATTTTACCTTCCGACAAAATAATGATTAGCCATCCGTACGGGACGCAGTAAACGTAGTCCGGGGAACGGTAAATGTAGTATGGTGTACGGTCTACGTGTACGTTTCTTATATCTCTCCCTCCGTCTTCCGTTCCAGAAGTTCAATTCAAATGCACGCTGCGCCTCAAATAAAGCGCAGTGTGTGACAAAAATCCCAGATGATCGTTGTTCGTCCCAACTCCCAACATGCCCCTGTGGAGGTGGGACCGCCTGTAAATTATACTTATCTACTCTTCTATTATCCTCAAACAAAAGATTCTAATAAAATAAAGAATAGAACAAATTAAACGATGTATAAAAAAAGAGTTGTGATTTGAAACAAATGCTAAAATAAATTTAAAAAACGAGTGTGCTTTAGACCACACGACTGAAGTAAAACTTCACTAACTTATTAAAGAAGAGAGAAAGAAAATGTACTCGCGCACTGCTCTCTCTTGCTCCTACAGTGTGATACAGACAATAGGCCTGCACAGTGTCTTAAATATATGAAACGTAACAGGCTACGAGAGAAAGAAAATGTGTGCTCGCACCTCATACCTCAGTAATATACGAAACGTAACTCTCTCTCTTTCTGTCTTCAATAACTTATATCTCCCTCTCAACTTCCGTTCGCCCTGAACACACTTTTCGTAACGGTCTCGTCACGCATTCACCAGCTTACTCCCCAAGTCAAGCGTGCGAAAAGAAGTTTTACTTTAAAAATATTTAATGCAGTTCACACGCGGTATAAGTGAAATGTTCAAAAAATTAAAGTAGACAAGAGTAGGGACACTACGAAGCACCGCACAAAGGGGAGACCGATGATTCAATCCCAATCTCTACTAAATCCTATAGATGTATGTGTTTATTCAGAAAACTAAAGTATACAAGAGTGGGGAGGTTACGAAGCTTCGCACAAAGAGGAGTCCGATTATTTTATCTCATTCTCTCGCAGGCATGTACAGATGTATGTGTTTGTCTTTTTTTAGTGTCGCTTTTTCGTTCCATCGAGTTTCAAATCACAATTGTTATAGAAGTTTTCACTTAAAAAAAATTTAATCGGGATATAATTAAAAATAATAATAAATCGCAAAAAAACAGAATAAAGTGTTCATTTGCCCGAACTTCAGGGCTATTTTTTAAATAATTAAGATGATAAAGGTCCTTAGCTCATTTTGTAAATGAAATTGTTGTAAATCATCATCTTGAGGAAACAATGCATATTTTAAAAAATTTTAACGTTTTTTAAATTAGCTATAAATGAGAATTGCATAAGAAATAAAGAGCCCTTATGAGCGTATAACACAGCAAAGGATAGAAAATATAAGATAAGAACATGTGTAAATAACTAAGCAAATTATGAGATACCACAAGTAATAATTATAATATTTTGTAATCACGCTTGAAGAATGTCTTGATTCTCGATTTTGTAAGTGATTTAAATAACCAAACATATGTATATCTATTGCTAAACATAAGCGTTACTAAATTTGTATTTTAAGATTTTATTTTATCTCTTCGCTTATTCTTTTTCTTATAAGTACAAAATTGTATATTTAACTAAAGCTTCTATGAGGAATTCAATCGTAACGCTTTTTCCTTCTATAAATAATATGTTATATAATTAAACAATGTAATATGAAATTATGATATGAACTCAATTTGACTGGCCTAAAACAGGATCCATTCCTAGTTGGCTAGTCAGGATCCATTCCTAGTTGGCTAGTCAGGATCCATTCCTAGTTGGCTAGTCAGGATCCATTCCTAGTTGGCTAGTCAGGATCCATTCCTAGTTGGCTAGTCAGGATCCATTCCTAGTTGGCTAGTCAGGATCCATTCCTGGTTGGCTAGTCAGGATCCATTCCTAGTTGGCTAGTCAGGATCCATTCCTAGTTGGCTAGTCAGGATCCATTCCTAGTTGGCTAGTCAGGATCCATTCCTAGTTGGCTAGTCAGGATCCATTCCTAGTTGGCTAGTCAGGATCCATTCCTGGTTGGCTAGTCAGGATCCATTCCTAGTTGGCTAGTCAGGATCCATTCCTAGTTGGCTAGTCAGGATCCATTCCTAGTTGGCTAGTCAGGATTTATTCCTAGTTGGCTAGTCAAAGTTCCTGCATATGTTTTATTGTATAATTTTATGTGAAATAAATAATAATAATTATTATTGTTAATACAATATTGATAAGTTTTAATATTTAACGTAAATTTAATTTTGTTTTAAGGTGATGCTCATAAGAATTCATAATCTACTCTCTCGTAGATAGCGTGCGTATAATTAAAACGTAAAAAAGCTAGTATATCCACGAATTGGATGTGCCTGCGTGCTGCGTGAGATTTTTACTACGCATATTATCATATAACAATTATGTATTTTTAAACGAAAAATTCTTTAGCTCCGTCGTGATACGAAACTCGATGAAACGAAAAAACTACACTAAAAAGAGACAAACACATATATCTGCAGGATCTAGCCTGCGGGATAATGAGATAGAATAATCAGTCTCCTCTTTGTGCGGTGCTTCGTAGCCTCCCTACTCTTGTCTACTTTAGTTTTCTGAATGTTTCACTTCTACCGCGTGTGAACTGCACACATGTTTTATCTTTCCTCTGTATAAATTTATTGTTCTTTTTTGTCGTTTATAAAAAAGTTTTTTCTGTCACTTATAATCATTAAGTAAATGTGTGTAACATAATAAAATATTTTACTTAAATGAAGACAATATTAGCGAAACTCAATCGAAAATCTACGATCTTGGGTTAGTATGTACGCCTTACCTTATATGTTTTGCAGTATGTAGATACCTACTCCTCGCCCGATCACCGTTCGCATCGATAACCGTTCGCATCACACTTTTAGAAACGCATCAAACTTTTCGTAACGCATTCACCAGCTTACCCCCCCCCCCCTGTCCTGCGTGCGTAAAGACGTTTTACTTAAAAAAAATTAAATAGATGTATATGAGTAGTTATTTAAAATGGCCTGAACCAATAAATAGAAAGGAATTTTTTAATACTTTTCTGGGCAAATTGGAGTGTTTACTAACAGGACCCTTGAAGAGATGCTTCCTGAAACTTCCTTCCCACCCGCATTAAATGCGACTCTCTCTTGACAAGCTGTACAGAGCAAGATGCACAGAGCAGGAGCAAACTGCATCCTCGCCGAGATAAGTGTAATTAAAAGTAAGATTAAGCGTAAACAAGAGCAGCTTGATTAAACAATCAAGACGTCTCAAGATTAAATATCGCTACAAGAACTAGTTCATTTTTAACGGTCTCCGTTTTATGAGTATCCTTCGCTACTATCTTCACTTCAAAGGACTTTTTGTACCTAATTTTTTTTAATAAAAAAAAATTAGGTACAAAAAATAAGCTTTTAATTATTGAAACAAATTCGTGTTCAATCAATATCCCATTCCAAATCATAATACTTCCCTATGTCTAGGTTGCCCTGCCTTCTAATCTGGCACTTTTCAACGCAAATTTAAATTTTCTAAAAGTTTTCCTCGATTGACATTCAAAAATATTTTACTCTCGCCTTGTTATTTAGAAATTGATGAAGTTCCTATTTCACACGTGATGATAAATACTGTGTATTACAATTTTTTTTTTCGAAATTAGTTATTTAACTGTTTTCCAATTTTGTTTGTACCTCTTTTGAAGAAAAGTGAAGAAAAATATTGTAACTTTTGTGATATCAATTCATTTTTTTCTACTTGTAAATATTGAGATGGCTATTTATTTTGGTTTATGCTTACGAATCTAAATATTATTAAAAAGTGTATATACCTACTTACCTCTTATATAAAAAATGGTAGCCTATTATAATGTTATTAACAGTGGCAGTGGTATATCCATACCTCTATTATATTGTGTAGTTTTCAATGAACTTTTTAAATTGCCTCTGCATGAGAAAAAATCTTTACACATAATTGGTTAATCTTTGTTAAGCAATTTCTCTTAGAAATCCGATAAATATAATCTCGTACTTGAAAGGAGAACAACACACGTTTCTTTATAGAATTTAAATTGCGTCTATTAAAAAACTTTGAGTTTAAAGGAAAGGCGGCTAAATGCTCGGAACATGTAAATGACAGCTAATTTTCTTTTGACCAACCTAACGCGCTCTCTTGTTTTCTAAATGTTTTTTTTTTCACGGATTTTAAAGAACAATGAAAATTTCTCGGCCAATGCATTTTCGCAATTCGTAAAATTGTACCTAAATTGTTTTGTAAATTTAAAATCATGTGACGCTAACACGATATCGAAAATTAATGGTAATAGGTATACGGAAATGGAATGAGAAGGCAAATGGGATTAACTTTAATTAATATATTGTGAATAGGAATGAAAATAGGAATGGGATTATTAGAGGGAATGGGAAATAGAATGTGAATGGAAATAACTTAAATTAACTTATAATAAGAATAAGAATAGAAATGAGAACATGAAAGGTAAAGGGAAATGGAATGGGGTTGGATATAGGTACGATTAAACGAATTTAACTTATTAGGAATAAGAATGGGAATATGAAAGGGAATGTGGATGAATATGGAATCAACTTAAATTAACTAATTGAAAATAGGAATGGGAATATAAAAGGGAATAGGAAATTGAATGCGGATGGATATGGGGTGGCTTTATTAGTATGTGACAGGCTGTTTTTTAAATCTTTTTTTTAACATTTTTTTTACCTGTTCACGCTCGTAATTTTCTCTGGGTCATCTACTGCCCCGAAAGTTTCAAACGCCCACAAGGCAGCGTTATCGCCCACGTTAAGAACCTATGGTCTATGGCTTGTGTTACATGTAATGTTAAATCTAAAATAGCTGAATCTGCGTTTATCCCTTCTCTAAAACCTTACTTGTGTGACGAGAGAATGTGGTATTTTGTAAGATGGTAGATAAGTCTTTTTCGCTTTTTTCCATAATTTTTATAGCGATGGAAATAGGTATGTAGCTTTTTATATTAATAGAAGTTCCGGCCTTAAAAATTGGTTGAACTAAACCAAGTTTAAGCTGGTCGATAATCACTGAATAAAATCTAGATTTTGGCAAAAAAAGTACTCCGTAGAAACGTTGTGTTAAATATTTACAGGTTTAGTTTTACAGATTTAATCTCGTAATCACTGCGCATCTGTGCAGTTTACAGATTCCTAAGATTTTCAATTCACGCGGCATACCGCTGAAACGCCACGAGTAAGTTTTTTTATTAACTGAATTTTAGAGCAGAAGGCCTCGGAGTCGCTGATTTTGAAATGCACATAGTGGATTCCTTTTGGACTTGTTCTCGGGCACTGATCACACGGACAGGTGGATTTTAGCATCGACATTGAATAGAGCGCTTTTGAAAGCGTGGTATAATTATAATACAAGTGTTTTCAATCGTCTTATATTTTTGACGGCATCCTACTACACAACGCACTTTAGAGAAAACCGCCACTGATTTTAACCCATCCAATGCTTTTAAATCCAATTAAAATAGACCAAACTCTATCCAAACAATCAAAAATATATATTTTATTATGATTATAATATACGCATACATTTTGACCCATTTGCAGAATGAACTATTTACTACCATAAGCCCAAGCTGCCAACGTCTTCAGAAAAGTTCAGCAGTGGTTCTCATTAAAATCAGTTTTCCTCGGAAAGTCATGATTCTGTTTACTCCATCTCTCCCGCTAACGAGGCGGTGGCGGTAGTAATGGAAAAATCTCAATCAATAACCGCCAATTGACAGTTGCTCTGATCTCTTTGACGCTTCCAACTTGTGAAGAAAATACGTATTTTTCTCGCTTGAAACGATAAACATTTCGCAAATAATCAAATGATTAGTTTCTGTAATATAAAAATACCCTTCCGCCATTATCTAAATAACTTGTTTTCGAAAACATTCATTTCTGGGGATATTAATAATTATTTTTATATAATGAATAATGATGCCACAAAGTAATTTTTCGAAGTTTAAAGAAGTAATTATTTTTATAATGATTAAGAGATAATCCTTGGTCGTTTTGTTGATGTTGGAAACTTCATGATTCATTGTTTTATATACCTACTTATGGACAGTTTAAATTTTGTTAAACTAGAAAGAAGCCATCTTATGCATACTTCAATTTTCTTCTTACGTCCGTTTATCTCAGAACATCTACATCAGATAACAAACGACAATAATATCACAGAGGAGATCCAGAAGCGCATAGTGAACGCAAATCGCTATTATTTCCGCCTAAAAAACCAAATAAAATCCAGACTGCTGACCAGAAACACGAAGATTTTAGTGTACACAACACTTATCAGATCAGTACTCACGTACGCAGCTGAAACTTGGGTATTAACTAAGAGGAATCAGCCAACACTGGACGTTTTTGAAAAGAAAATTTTGAGGTGCATCTTAGGACCGGTTCTAGATAATGGATTTTGGCGTAGACATTACAGCAATGAGCTATATACTCTGTTTAAGGGGCTAAACGTCACAAAATTTATAAAACTGGGAAGACTTCGGTGGCTGGGTCATGTGGAGAGAATGATCGAGCATCAAGCACCAAAGTCCCTGCTGAACTCAAGACCGATAGGGCGACGGAGCATGGGAAGACCAAGATTAAGATGGAGCGACAACGTCCTCAAATACATATCTACCTTGGAGCTTCTAAACTGGAAAGAGCTGGTACAAAACCGAGATCAGTGGATGAAGACTCTTGAGTAGGCCAAGACCCACCAAGGGTTGTAGAGCCAAAAGTTATGATGATGATGATCTATATCAGATTTCCTTAAAAGTTTTCAATTATCCTCTTCAGTTACTGTCTTTCTGGTACCTATATCAATAAAATTGGCTTTTGGTATGTATACAATCACTGCTCCCCATTGTAAAGGTCCAATAACGTATCCGTTTTATTTATTTTGTTCCATCGAGAAATTATAATACTTGTTTGCTTGCCTTGCGTTTCCCATTGTTAGATATTAGGCCTCCTTCTTATCTTTCCGGTATGTCCACGTCTTGGGCAAAGGGAGGGCTTTACAATTTGGGAGGCGGGAATGGATACCGCCGCCCCGGTAACTTTTATTGGATAACCAACACCTCTGCCATAGGTCACCCCAAGTGGTTCGCTACTTTTGGTGATTTTGCAGGGGTGTCCGGGTTTATGGGGTGAGGTTTGTCTAAGTCTTGGAGGCGGATGACCAGGACACACTGAACCCCAGATTCTTACCCACCCCTTAAACCCTTTTTCTTTCCAGAACTCTCCTATCCTTCTTTTCCTTAAAAAAAATCCTTCACACAGTATCCCTAAAGATGACATAGGCCCTGAGGGAAATTATTTTCCTCGGGGCCTCCTGTGTAGAGCACATGTAAAAAAAAGACCGAACATTTTAACCCCATCATGCTTTTTAAATCGTTTCTCCATTTCTAGTGTAGTCTTCCTGATAGTATTTCACCTTCCAATCGCCCATTTATTAGGCTGTTGCACAAACAGTTATTGGTTATCCAATAAACGGTTTCCGGGGCAGCGGTATTCATACCCGCCTCCCAAATTTAATTCTCCTGCAAAGCTTGCAATTTTTTATGTGACACCTTACACGACCGCCCTTGTGTGTAACAACCTACCGGCGTGGTCTAGGGGTAAGGCTCTTGATTAATTAATTAATTATTTAAATTAATTCATTTAAAATGATATACAGTATATTTGCGGCACGTTTCAGAGTGGAAGACACTCTCAGTATCGCCCCGGTGTAATACCACCATTCAGAATTGAAACTGCTTGAAGTGGCTTTGAACGGCTTTGAAATGACTTTAGCCAAGTTTAATGACCAGATCTGAATAGCCAGGTACTTCCCCACCTTCATCTTCCCCATCTCCATCCCCTCCCCACTATCTTCAGCCTCACAACATACCCAATTGGGGATGCCATAGTCTCACTTTCCAGACGGGAGCTGCTGGAACGCTTGTGAATAATTCATTTAAGGTTAAACGTCACGTATGGTATAATCTACGCTTTCACAGATGGCGCCAATTAAATTTCCAACCCAAATCTTTCGGCTGAAAAATTCAATTTTCCCGATAAAAAATTGAATTTTCTAGCCTTTCTTGAAAGATTTGTGTTTGTTTATGGACAAAACTATTTATATTCTAATTAAATATGTACGGGCGCGAACAATTACTTAACCTTCATATTTTAAAGCGTACCTAACGTGCAAAAGCATTAAAAACCTAAAATAATTTAATTGGCGCCATCTGTGAATGCGTAGATTATAACGTACGTTTAACCTTTAAAGAAGGTAGGACCTCTAGGAAGGTATTTATTGATGTAGGTCTTGAACAGGCCTGGATTATATGAAAGAAGAAAAACAGATGCCGATAGCTCGTTCCACAATGCAACGCAATATTCCTAACAATTTTATGGTGCAAAAAGAAAGTGCATTCATTTATTTATAATTTCAATCCGCCCTCGCGAAAACGGACTGAAGATTAAACTATGTTTGTCCAACGCGCAACGGTTCAACAGGTCCTGTACAAACAACATCGGCCTTGTTGGTAATCGCCAATCGGAGTGCTGCGTGATAATTTCTATGTTTTCCTCCGTTGGCGATTAGTGCCCGTAAACACCCAATCAGCCTGCAAACAATATCCAGGGCTAATGGAAGAACTGCAAAGGACATGTTGCATAGAATGAATGATTTGATCACTTCTATATTATTGAAGTGTCATCTTTCTGGGTCATTAAAAACCATCGCCAATGATGCGATATTTTTACAAAAATCATGTATTGATGTGAAAGAAAATCATTTTCTTTATCAGGGGTTATTTGGGAGGTGAATATGGTAAAAATGTCGTCCTAGCACAAACATAACCTAGACTCGCGTTTATGTTTGACTCTTGAGACGGAATAACCAGACAAAACCGCAAATATGTAATTTTTAAATAAAATTTAAGCCGTATTGGCTCTTTTCCACAAAAAAGTATAAATTGATTTCGAAAGATTGTTCTTTTATCTGTTAAAGTTATGTTTTTAATTATGAGAAAATATGTTTATTTTACCATAAAAAGGTTATACCGTAGGTCGTTGGCAGATTTGTTAATTTATAAAATTTTGTATTATACAACACACATTTCAAATCATATAATCATGCAGTAAAATAAATCAATAAATTATCTGCTACCAACTTGACGGTGTGTTTCAATGGTGGACTTTTTAATATTCTTTTAAAAACTCTGCGTTTAATATTATTTAATAAAACTTATATATTCAGAATCAGCGTTTATTCGTCTATCTCTATATGAACATATTTTTTAAAGCCATAATATTTTTCACTGGAGTTCCTTACGCTAGTTAATGACTCTTAAAGTAGTAAGACACTTTAAATACATAGCTTGCAAACTACACAATACACTGCCAGCTACGATTAGACAAACCGAATCAATGACCAAATTCAAACAAGTTATAAAGAAATTGATTAATAAAAATAATAATAGTTTATTCCAGAGTGTATGCAGGGGTAGTGCAATGCAATACATTCCATATTTAGAAACAAAAAATGGGTTAATGTTAAAAATAAAAATAAAGTAAATAACACTATATAAATAAATTTTTTTAAAAAAAGAATAAGCATGAAAAACATGAGAAAAATAATAATAAACAGTAAAATTAATTCATGCAGCTATTTACGGAGGGTATTTCATCGTCTCCCGTCTCCAGAGGGCCATCAGGGGGGACTCCAACCAGGTAGTCATGGCGGTGATGATTGCATTCTTCGATTGGCGTAGTCTGCGCCATAAATTTCCCATGCGGTGGCGGAGAAGTGCTCGGAAAGTGTGCACTCGTCCTTCCAGGAACATTTCCGTAGCACTGCAGTATCTCGGTAGGCGGAAAAGTTGACGGTATGCGCTGTTGTAAGCAACCTTTAACTTGTTCCATTGGGATGCAGTGTAGTCAACCCACAGTTCTGATGTGTACAGCGAGGTACAGAAAGCGTTGAACAATATTCTTTATGAGTATCGGTCGTCACACTATTGCAAACATCTGTAAAATAAACTACAAATAGACAGAAATATCCATCTACATACGTCCTTACCCATATAAAACAAATTAAAGTTATAAAATCCTAAATAATCTAAATCCATCAATAGATTTGACAGGATTTACTACTGTACTGTATCTCTTCCCTCATTTATAAGAAAACTCTCTTTATGTGATTAACCCACACTTTCAATCATCTTTATGTTTAATTGTAAATTATATTACTCTTATATATGATATTCAATTATGTACCTCTACGCCTGTCTCAACACAAGTATACCCTAGCGAGACAGGCATCGAATAATATATTGTAAACATCACGTATATAGATCAATAAAAAAATAAATAAATTAAATTCATAATATATCTTAAAACCGCTTATAGAGGTGACAACCATCTTAAAATGCTATGACAGCTGGTCCCACAAAATAAATTATTTGTAAATATCTACAAAAAAGACGTTTGATCATACTTTTTTACTTAAATATGTATATAGGATGAAAATTTTAATTACGTCAAACATTTGAATGTTTTCCCAGATTTGAATTTGCAGCTCTTTCTTTTCTATGCTACTTAGATAAACCTTCTCGTCTGATAGTATTAATACTCTAGCGTATGCACGGTTGAAATTTAAGAACCTGTGTTGGAGTACATTGCCGCACCTTATGCAAAACCATTTTTGTAGGTGAAGTTTGTTATAAACCTACTGCCATGTCGCCCGTCACCCGTAGATTTTTGCTGATAGTTGTAAGATAATTTAATTTTTTGTATTTAATTTAATATTTGGTATTGTACCTAATACAAACAGTTATCACACGAACAGTCACAAATTAGTCGCTGACGTAGAGAATATTCACAAACTTCGCATTGTGGTTTAAAAACCTACGAATACAACCTTAAAGTAATGCACATTATGTAATATATCATGAGTTTTCATCCTTGTGTGTTCGTGGTCATTTCCAGTACTTGTGTATTGCACAGTTCCCGGTCCGTGACTGCGACCTAATCTTCCGGTGCAACTAATTGTCACGGTTTATTCAGACACCGAAGGCTACGGCATTTCAGAAAGCGAGGGGAAAAATACTGCCATGTCCGGTTTCCACTGCCCGCTGCTCAAGAGAACCCACAGATGGCGTTAGTTTGCAGGCAGATTTATTATTGTCAGCCATTTTATGTTACTCGTATTTATTTGTGATTTGAAATTGCACGGTTTAAATGGGATTCTAAACAAGGTGTTATTAATATTGATCTGTATTTTCATAGATACTCCAATGGGAAGCAATATTTTGATGGCTGGTAGTTATATTAAATTATTTTAGAAAATATTGACGAGAGCATTTTTTTATAGTAAAAACTTTTTTAGCACCGTTGTGATTTGAATCTCGATGAAACGAAAAAAAAGAGACTAACACGTACATCTATAGGATTTAGACTGCGAAAGAATGAGATAGAATAATCGGTCTCCTCCTTGTGTGATGCTTCGTAGCTACCCACTCTTGTCGACTTTAGTTTTCCGAAGACTCCACATCTACCGCATGTGAATTGCACTCTCTGTTTTTTGGTTTTAAAGCAAACCTTTTTTGTGCATATTTTGGAGAGCTTCGAATAATATTTTTGAATGTGTTGGCCCCCCAAATTTATAATTATTATAATGTACATTATTTGCCAATTTCAAACCTAAATCGACTTCAAAAATAAATTTAATAATAATTTGGCATTGATTTCAAACGAATCTATTTGCAGTGACGATTTTTTATACTTATTCGCTAATATATACAGTATAAAGATAAATAGTTTTATCCTCGATGCTTTTAAATGAAAATATGTTTTATACTTTTGTAATTCGGCTGTACATCTTCTCTGCACACTCCTTCGGAGACTTAGTTCTCTCTCCCCACTCCCCTGTCCCGCTTCCCCAGTCTCGCAAATCCCCCTTCAGAGTTCCCCGCCCCTCCTCCCGCATTACACACACTCATTCCCGGTACATTCAGTTTTCAAACAGCTCGCGTGCCACCTATTGCAATTTTTTTGAAAAAAATTCATAATGCCAGAGCTCACCAATATATATATAGAGGCATGCACACATCAAATCTCCAAAGTTTCATCGCAAACGGATGAATGGTTAACAACGCATAATTTCATGATGCCAGAACTCACTATTATATATAGAAACTATCGCGGGCATGCGCACATCAAGTCTCCAAAGTTTCATCCCAAACGGGCGAATGGTTTAGCAACGCGAAGACATCTCACATACATATTCATATAAATACATATTTTATTTTTTATATAATATGTATTTATATGATTATAAGCCTACCAACTTATTTGTATTGAAGTGATTTTTTAAAAAACATCGCTATACAAATTATTCAACTATTATTATTAAAATATTCTGCTAGAATTTTAAAATAAGAATAGAACATTATTAACTGAAGATTAAAAGAATAATAAAAGAAGAATAAAATAAAAATAAAAATCGTGTCAGCGTAAGTAGGAAACCATTTATCTAATTTATCGTTGACTGGCTGTAAAAATCAATGAAAAGGGACGAGTATTTTAAGGGTGGACTTCCCGTGCAATCGTAAAATTTACGGCAGCCGTTAAAGGAAACGGCGACAATACGAAACTCAGCTGAATTGGGATAAAGCTATCAAACTCATCCTTCCATGTCATCCTCAATCAAACGGACACTTTTAAACATATTTATCCCCTTTTTGTATTCTAGTACCTACTTGATACCTGTATGTAAAGCGGCATAATATAAATTATATATTATGGCAATGGTCACTAAAAAACATTACACTATTTATAATTTGCTTTTTACCCAGGAAACCTTTAAAAATGGTAGCAGTCAATTTAAAAAATAAAGGTGTATAATTTCAGAATCAACATTTCGGAAAAGTTCATTATATATAAGACACTATTTTAATGCCCAGGAAAATCCCATTTGTCAGGAATCACAAGAATAACAAATAAATAACTATAAATAGTATACATGATTTTTTTAAATAATTTAAATTAAATTTTATAATCTTGTTATTAAGTTCTGGGGGTATTTTAGTTTTTTATTATTGTGAGAGCATTTTTTAGTTACAGGGCCATTTTCAAACTGTAAGTTTTTAAACATTTCAAACTGTTAGCCAACACGGCTGTTACAATAATAAAGAACCGAAATATTTGCGAATCTTTATAACATTATTAAAGTTAAATAATTTTTTTTTAATAAATGGAGTTTACGAATTAAACATAATAATAAATAATAGCCTTTATTCAGACAGTAAATTACATAACATTATTTATAATATTTATAACACTTATCATGCATCGACTCCTGTCTGTATATCACTAGTTGACAAAGGCCTCCTCCAACTATCGCCATTTCTCTCTATCATTAGCTACTCTTGTCCATGTACCACCTGCTATGGCTTTGTTGTCGTCAACCCACCGTCTAAATGGTCTACCTCGTTTTCTCTTCTTGTCACTTGTGAACCAATTCATGACTAATTTTGGCCATTTTTCACTTCCTCTGATAGTGTGGCCTGACCGCTTCCACTTTCGCTTTTTTACTGTTTTTATGACCTTTTTTTTCTTGTTTATCTCTTAATGTATTCAATTTTTATTCTATCGGACAGTCTTTTTCCTATCATACTTCTTTCCATGGAGTTTTGGCAAGTTTCGAGTTTCTTGTTATGAATTTTTGTGAGTGCCCAAGTTTAGCAACCATAAGTAAGTAGAGGAAGTATACAGGTATGAAAAAGTTTCCGTTTGATAGTTATCCTAGTTTCACTATTTTTCATTATTTCTTTGAAAGAATTAAACATAGAATCAATTAATTAATATAGTACCTACACATGAAAATATGAGAAAAATGCAAACACTTAATGAATAAATCCTATTTTGGGTGAAACACACCTAAATTTTAACCAGTTTGGTATCTAAATAGTTAATAGTGCTGGTAGTAACAAACAAAGTATATTTACCACAGTTTTAACAAATAAAGTAGAAATGCTGATTTACAAATGAACTATAAATACCACATTTTGTAGGAAAAATTGTAAAAAAGCGCCAGTCGAAGGTGGAAATGATTTTCTGAAACTGCTCCGGATAGAAATTTATAATAACAGAGTAAGTATAAAACATGATTTTATTATACTTCATTAGTTCACAGACTGCTTTTAGCAGTCAATATCGACAACTTCTAGAATTGATTGTATTATTCTCATTGAAAAAAACATCATAAAAAAACATCGAAGTTCGCGCACTTTCGAATATTCACGCTCGTAGCAGTTCGTGTATTCCCAGCCTAAGTATAAATATTATTATGGTCATGCATTGTATTGTGTGAAATGATATTTTCCGGAAAGTTGGGTTGCTAGTTCCGCTTCCGTTTGTGGGCCACCAGAGAGATTCGATGGCGATTTTCTAAACTGATTTGGCGTCCAAACCATTTCAGCTACCTCCAATTCTTATAAACAAGAATCCCAAATCAGCCCCAATGCCACTCGAGAGAATAGAGATGCTGTCCACTTTTCACATCAGCAAAATGAAGAAAAATAATATTTGATATGGAAAGTATTTTCGCTTCGCCCAAACTTTCCAAGAAATATTATTTGGTCTTTCCAAAACTGCACTCAATAGTTTTCAATTAGATATTACATTGACGGGTATAACCTTCAAAAGTTATTACAACAAGAGTTATTCCAATAAAAAATATTAATTAAGATATTTAGAAAAGGTCAATAGGTGTTCTATATACTAGGGCTGTCCGTAAAATAAGGTCTCCAAGGCGCTGAAGTCGCGAGGAATGATTTTACGCGCAATCCTGCAACACTGACGTGTAGCCTGGTTTCCCCTTTCCTTTCCCTTTCCTTGTCAAATCCCCACCACGTTGCACCCTCTGTGACGCGTAGTCTCGGCGTGGCAACCATTCGCGATGGAGCATTCACTCGCCGCACCCGCCAGGGTGTGAGTTACGCTTTGTAATTCGTTTTTAAACTTTGCTTCGGCAAATCTGAATGATGCCACTGGGATTGTTCCTTTGTCTCTAGGGTCGTGTAGTGTATCCGGGTCTCGTCCCCAGTCACAATTGAGTTCAAGAATTCTTCGCCATCGATGTCGTAACACTTCTTTGTGATCTTCGGTGAGCATTTTGGGACCCACCTTGGGCAGACTTTGTGGTCTTTCCAAAATAATAATCCTAATCCTAATCTGGCAATAGTGGTATTACTGACATCAGGGATCATATCACAGAGCTCCCTAACATATAATAACCCGTCGATTTGCAATTATTGTTTTTTCCACTTTGGCATTTTTTTCATCTGAAACCGATAGCCGTCCGGCATGCTTTTAAATTCTCTGCACCCGTTTTCGCACCCATATACTGTTTTACACTTCAAATAGCTGAGAATGAATTTCTACCGGGGAATAATTTAAATATTAAATTTAATAATTTAAATATTAAATTTAAAAATTTAAATATTAAATTTAATCATTTAAATATTAAATATAATAATTTAAATCATACTAATTTCACACCTGGCGGGTGCGGCGAGCGGAAGCTTCATCTCGAACGGCTGCCACGCCGAGACTAAGTGTCGCAAAGAGTGCATTGTGGGGATTTGGCGTATTTTGCTTTGTGGGGATTTGGCGTAGGGAAACCAGGCTACATGCCAGTTTTCCTGGATCTCGCACTGAATCTAAAAAAATTTCCTCGCGACTGCATCTATTCGAAGACCTTATTTTACGGACAGCCCTCGTATATAAAAATAAAGTAGGAAATTTTATGTACACTCCATTTCTTAAGAACTTTTTGATCATTTAAAAAGGTAACATTAAAAAATATGGGAAAAATTAGTCAAACACAATTTTGTTATTCTAAATTTGTTAACCAATAATCAGCTACTCTTACCCTCTGTGGACTAAAAACTTTGAACACGTTGTATCAGTACTTAGCTGAAAACCAAGCGTCTGTTTTGTGAGCCAATAACTATATGGTCAAGCAGATTCCTCCCTTTACTGGAATAGTTATTATTTTTATTAAAATTTCTTCTTTTCATATTTTGATGCAGTTTCAGTTTCAGTGCCGGCAACCCTGGCGTTACTTTTATTTTTATTTATGAACATAGATTTCTTTTACCTACTTATTTTACCCATTCTTTCATCCTTCCTCTTTTCGAGTCTATTGGATGATCCTAGGTCATCAATTTAGTAAATTTATTTTCTTTAACATTATCGAATATTATATCGACTCTTATAATATTTGATTAATTCTTTAATTTTTACGTCGAATACCTTTTGCAATGTGTACTTGTAATCCAAATCGAATAAATTCGTGAGTCCAATCACTGGCCAGTTAATGAAATTACTGAAAAACTTTTATAAGTTAATTGTAAAAAAGTTCCTTTAAAACTGTCAGGCTTGCAGTGGACGTTTGCTAACCCGAGGTCTTAAAACAATGGTGAGCTTTTATATTGTTAAAAGATGTTTTTAAAAGTACAAAAGAATTTTTTGGAAACCTAATGCTGAACAAACTCTTGAACAATAATTTACCATATTATTGATTTTTTATTATAATTATTTATTAATCTTGCTCTCTTTTGCAAACGTAGGTTTTATGTGTGTTATTTCTTGATTAACTTAACAATTTTTCAGTGCATTTTCCATGCCATTTGGTTCATGATCAATGGACCGTGTAACCACACCATAAAATTAATAAGGCGCCATTTTTTCCCTGTCCTCGGATAATTGTTCAAAAAGAACAAATCATTTCCTTAAAGTTGTGCAAAAATATAGTATCCATAAAGTACAGAATATGTTAAAATGTACGTAGTGATTGATGAATTCATCGTGATTTTTTTTCGCATTTTCTTTTTTTGAAGAATTGAATTTGTTTCATTACTTACACATCTGTAACTTTCATACTTTCTCACTGTTCCTTTGTTTTTATGTTTGTCTCTTTCTGTATTATATATAAGCTCACACAATGTTTGTTTTATCAGTTTTATTTTATATCCTGAAGATGCTTGTGTTAAGCGAAACCAGTCGGTATTAAAAAAAACAAACCGTGGTTAGGTACAAACAAAGCGATTTTTTTAAATATTATGTGAAACCACAAAGTGGATGCTTTCTGCCAAAATATAGAATTTGTTTCGTTTTTTTTAATTAACATATCGGCGAGCATATTAATCTGAATGCAGTCAGTCAGAATTAAAAAAAATGTTTAGGTACCTTTTAAAAAATATATTTTTAATTTATAACAATGGAAAACGTTAATTTGTATAAATGTTTTAATGAAATAAAAAAAAAAACAAAGAGTATGCTGTCTTCGTTTGAGATTTAATTTAGCGAAAAGTAATTATTAAGAACATACCGTTCATTCTTCCATGAGATTCCCTGTTGTTTGTAATTTGTTTCGTTCGTTTCTTTTTATTATTTTTTTTCAGTCCAATCAGTAATTATTAGACTCTCGCCCACACGCTGCAAATCCTGATTGGTTTAGAAGGAAATTTTACAAAAGTTTTTAATTTAAAGTTTTCAACAGGACGGTCATGTGTTCCGTTAAATAAGCATTGGGAAGGACATAAATTAAATTGTGCAAAGTTTTTCCTGGGAAGCCCATTTTTGTTAATTGCTTGTTCTCGGAAATTTATTTCCTGGCACTTACCCATAAATTAAAAATACAGTCCGATAAGTAATGCATTTTTAAGAGTGGAGAAAGTCACCATAATAAATTTAACTTTATTAATTAAACATTAAGATAAAATGCCTTTTTAAAGGCACCTGATTGCAACTGAACTATAATTTATTTATTTTAGTTTTAATTCTTGACAGTAATAATAAGTGAATATTTCATTACTCTATAATTCTTGCATTCTTGGTATAATCAGTATTTTGGGGATCAGAAGGTTGCGTGTTCAGATTACGTCGGGGTCACCACTTTGGGGATTGAGATGTTTTAGGTGTAAGTGTGTAGATGGCAAAGCGAATAAGTAAGACGATTCAATACTTACAAGTTTATTAACACTATTTACAGACACACAAATCTCCAATTTATATATGCAATAATAAAGAAATGTGAAGGGCGAACAAATATTATAGACCAGTGACTCCTGACCGAGAGTTAAAGCAGAATGATCGTTAGTTTTTGATGCAACGCGAGGCAAGTTGCTTGAGGAAAGGTTTGCATCCCATTGGTGCCTGGGGGACCAATCGGGTGGCCAGACGGTGCAGATCAGTGTCCTTTGTTCGTCCTCCACAGTATAATTACAGGAGACCAAATTTGTCCCAGCAAATGTAGGTCTCATATAAATCATCTTATCTCCCTTACTGTCATGGTGAGAAATACAAAATAAACGGTGTTAGAAAAAAAATCCATGCTTCATTTTTAAAGCTAGAGGTGATACTAACGTTTATAATACAAATAATAAAATATGTGTGTTTTTTCCCTTTTTTTCGTTATCAGTAATTTTAGAAAAAAAGGAAGGTGAGCCATTTTTAAAACTTTTGTGTTTTATTCAAAAATGTATTACATCTGAAATTATATGTTTATTTCTAATAATAACATTTAAAATCATATCGTATTAAATTTCATAACCAATATAAAGTTTTTGGACGCATTTATAAATCTTAGAATGACAACACGTTTATACAGTTCGCAAAAGACTGGCTTTTATTAGTAATAAAAGGTTTTAACAATCTTGTTAATAGATGGCGTTAGTAGTTACATTTTTAATTTTGATATGGATATTAATACCCCCACTTATCAAAATAAATTAAACATACAATTTATTCATTGCATACAACGCCAAGCAAACTCATGAAATTGTAATGTTTTTTATAACATAAACCTTTGGTCAGTACATCTGCTGGCATTTCCTCAGTTGGAATATATTTAATTTTAACAAATTTGTACTTAACAATGTCTCGAATGTAATGATAGCGTACATCAATATGTTTTGATCTGTTATGACTTTGATTACTTAAGGCTAACTTTAATGCGCTTTGATTATCGCAGTACAAGTCAATTACATAAAGTGAATCAGTAATTTCATGCATTAAATTCCTTAAGTAGACGGCCTCTCTGGAAGCTTCAGACAAAGCAATGTATTCCGCCTCTGTACTAGACAAAGATACTGTTTTCTGTTTTCTACTTTGCCAAGAAACAGCTGATCCTGATAACACAAAACAAAAACCAGTATAGGATTTCCTATCTAAAGCGTCACTCGCCCAGTCACTGTCCACAAAACCTTTTAAATCATTATTATTATTACTATATTTTAAACAATAATTCTTAGTACATTGTAAATATCTCAGTATTCGTTTTGCATAGTTCCAATGTATATGACCATAACAATTATTAAATTGGCTAAGATAGCTGACAGAATAAGCAATGTCTGGTCTCGTTAATACGGCTAAGTACATTAAACTTCCAATTAATTTTTGGTAAGGAACATTAAGTAAACATTTATCTGTTGACTTATCCAAATTCAATTTTGGCTCAATTGGAGTACTTTGTGTTTTACAATCAGACATCTGAAATTTAGAAATTAACTGTTCAATATATTGTTGTTGATCTACAGTAATAACATTTTTATTTTTATCTAAATGAATTCTCATGCCTAGATATTGTCGAACAGGCCCTAGGTCCTTTAACTTAAATTCTGAACCTAATACATTTTTTAATTTAGTAGTTTCAACCTCACTGTTAGAAAAAATTAGAAAATCGTCTACATACAGTGCTACTACTATTTTAATTTTACCATTCATTTTTGTAAACAAACATGGTTCATATTTACTATTTTTAAAATCTAATTTAGTTAAAACCTCTTTAACTCTTTCATACCATGCTAGGGAAGATTGCTTTAATCCATAAATGGCCTTTTTTAACTTCAATACCTTTCCCCCACTTTTGTTTACAAAACCTTCAGGTAATGACATAAATATATTTTCATTCAAGTTTCCATTTAGAAAAGCAGTACATACATCTAAATGAGTAATACTCATTCTCATCTTTACACTAAGGGCAAACAATAATCGTATGGTAGAATGTCGCACTACCGGTGAAAATGTATCTGTGTAGTCGACACCAGCTTTCTGTGAAAAACCTTTTGCCACAAGCCGAGCTCGAAAACGCACTTTATTTTCAATATCAATTTTTTTATTAAGCACCCATCTACACTTCACTATCGTCACATCACCCGGATTATCAACAAGCTCCCACGCCTCACTCTCCTCAAATGACTGCAGTTCCTCAGCCATTGCCTGCTTCCACTGCTCCTTCTCTGGCCCCTCAAGAGCCTCTGTGAATACAATCTCTTCAGATGCTGGAAAAGTACTGGAAACACACATGTTACTAAAACCATATCTTTCTGGTTTCTTTCTCTGACGCGTGCTGCTTTCTGTCACTTGTTCGGGTGGTTCTGTTGATTGAACTACGTGTTCTGAGACATCTTGTGTTGGAAATTCAGTTAGTGTTTCATTTCCATCATCATATATTAAAGAATCTGAAAAGCAATCAAAAGGATCCTCAGTTTTTGGAATATTCTGAGAAAATTCCCCAACTGAATTACTACTCTCTTCCACCAGATTGTCTTCTGTCGTCTCCTCATTAGGAATCCAGACGGCCGACTCTTCATTGGTTAACATCCCATCCGTCTCATCCTCCATCACTATGACATCTCTGCTAATAATAACGGAGTTCTTAGTAGGATTATACACACGATAACCTTTTAGATCCTCACCATATCCTGTTAAAATATGTTTTGTGGCTTTCTTATCCCATTTTAAACGTTTTTGTTTGGGAACATGCACCATGACTTTGCTGAAAAAACAAACGCAGGTGACTTAAGTCAGGTTTTGATCCATACCACAATTCATATGGTGTTTTATCCAATCCTGATGCAATAGACCTGTTTTTCAAATATACAGCAGTATTAGCTGCTTCTGCCCAAAATTTTTTATCTAACTTTGCATCATATAATAAACATTTAGCTTTCTCAACCACTGTACGGTTAGCTCTCTCACAAAGTCCATTTTGCTCTGGTGTATAATAATTTGATTTTTGATGTATTATACCAGCCTGGTTTAGGTAACTCTTAAAATCCTTATTGCAAAATTCTAGACCATTATCTGTTCTTAATATTTTAATTTTCTTACTAAGTTGATTTTCAACAACTGATTTAAACTCTTTAAATCTGTCGAAAACTTCACTCTTCTTCTTCAGAAAATATATGAACGTCATTCGACTATAATCATCTATAAATAGCAGAAAATATCGAGCTCCATTTAAAGAATTTGTTTCCATCGGACCGCAGACATCACTGTGAATCCTATGAAGCGTTTCTGTACTCCGCTCACCCACATGAGAAAAGGGTAATCTCATTTGTTTTCCCTCACAACAAATAATACACTGAGACTTGGTTATGTCAATAGTACTCTCATAATTCAGACCATCCACAACACCGTTTCTCATTTTTTTGCATATCTTGACTGTTAATGTGTGCTAGTCTTCTGTGCCATAATTTTCCACTGACAGGAACAGTCAACAAACAACTTCGTGATTGTAATCTCAATTTGTAAACACCTTCTGACAAATCCGCAGTTGCAACCAAATCATTGTTTTTGTTTCGAATATAACAATGCTTCTCTTCAAAAATGACATTATTTCCATTCTTGATAAGTTCACTTACGGATAATAAATTGGTTGTCAAACTAGGCACACATAGCACATTTTTAACTGTTATATGATAATTTAATTCCGAAACAGTTTCGACATCTCCGGAACAAACAACTTGCACTTTAGATTCATTGGCGACAGTAATTTCTGGCAAATACGGCTTTGTATCCATATTTTTAACCCAATCTTTCTTCGCCGTCATGTGTGCACTTGTCCCCGAGTCGATGTACCATGAATTCTTGTTATATTTTCCATTCAGGAAAACAACATTAAAAACACATTTACTTGTATTTTTCTTTAACAATGGACACTGGTTTCGATAGTGACCCGTCTGTTTACATTTGTAACAAGTGACATTATTGTCAACCGTCACTTTTGAGTTTATCGATGATACCGCACCATTTTTAAATCTATGCTTTTTGCTATTATTTGCAACGAATGCAGCGACGCTGGTTTTCACGTCATTCTGTGAAATCTCCATATCAAGCAACTTAGATTTTATTAAATCGGTGGTAATCTGCATACCCGAATGCTCCACCGCCATAATCATCGGCATGAATTTTTCTGGCAAACCAGCTAGAAGTAATGATCCGATCCATACTTCCGTAATTGCAAATCCTGTGCCTATTAATCTCTGAGCTGTTTCGACCACTTGTGTGACGTATGAAGTCATGGAATCACAATTTTCTTGTCGTAACGAGATTAAATGTCTTAGTAAGGATATTTTACGAGAAAAACCTGAGTCATCAAACATAGACCTCAGTTTAATCCATAACTCTAAAGTTGTTTTTGTTTCCTTAATATGCACGTACAATCCAGGATCAATAGTTAAAACTAGCTTCGCCTTGGCCCTTGCGTCATCTGATGCTTTTTTCTCAAAATTGGCATCTGGTTCCGACTTGATATAGTTCACCAGATTGTCAAGCACCAACAGATTTTCGACTGCAAAACTCCACTGATCATAATTCTGGCGTCCTGTCAACTTCTCAATGCTTTGAAAATAGTTCACGGCCATATTCCAACGAAAAATCAACAATTTTCGACTGTTTTATACTAAATTCACACAGTAAAAACCGAAAAATATAATGGATATTTGCCCATAACCTCTTAGAATGACAACACGTTTATACAGTTCGCAAAAGACTGGCTTTTATTAGTAATAAAAGGTTTTAACAATCTTGTTAATAGATGGCGTTAGTAGTTACATTTTTAATTTTGATATGGATATTAATAATAAATATTCCATTTATTCCGATTTTATTGAAAAAAGGAAAATTTCCTGACCTTCTGCCCGAGACCTGATGAGTTAAATGATATGTAATTATATTTGTATATATTTTTAAATGAGTTATATATACATGTATTTTTTTTACAGAAAGGCAAACATTCCCGGGTTACGAATAACCTGACAATATTTTAAAATCTCCTACTACCATCACAGAAAGCGGAAAATGTTGCCTGTTTCGTAATGGAGGAGCCAGACGAGAAATCGAGCACGGTACGCCCGGGTGGGACCCAAACGCGATGCCAACTCAGCAACCGACTAGTCAATGATGCCATACTATCTGGGATTTTTTCACGTACTAACAAACAGGATCTCTACAATTTAAGGAGAAATAATTTAAAAGAAAGTCACACGATACTGCCTTCGATATCGCATACGCTTCTTTGTTTATCCACCTCTGATAAGTCACGGAAAAAAATTACGACCAGAATCAAAATCACCAAGTTTTTTTGCAACGAGCTCATAAAAATTACTGTTTGCTTGTGCATTAATCTAAAATTTAGATGATTTCTCTTTATTTTCCATCTACCAGGTTGGTTTCCAGTTTCTACCTAGTACGGTATTCGAATGTCCGGCATTCCGATGACTCCATTAATTCTGCTTTGTACATTTCCCGCGCTTATTTGCCCGGAAACACACGAGAAGGTACCTGCATCCTGCATGGCCGCTTACTTTTCAATTGGGTTTGGCAGAGGTCGCGGTCGTCGCGGAGGATGGTATTTAAAGTTACTTTCAAAAGCATTCAACCTCTTTCATTGAAGGCAATTTACTCTAATTAACCTAGTACCTTTTGGCAGAGCTTGCTTACTTGGTTAGCTAGTGCTATGGTTACTTATTCCTAAATATCTTAGTCAATACTTTCTTTTTTAATGGGTAGCTTTTAGCTATGTCCATCTTTATCATAATACGACAAACTCCGTCAATATTAAGGTTTCAGGTCACTTCAGTAAAAAAAAACACTCCTAATAAATAATAAGTATATAATTATAATACTCCTATAATTAATCTAACAAATAATACGAACATAACCAAAAATAATAAATGGATTATTAGTTAAAAAATCAATAACTATAGAATAAAGACAAAAGTGTATAAACATACTAATCTTGAACTTTAACCCGGCGTCATTGTGGCGGAAAAAAATTACACTAACGTTGAGGTGGGTCATTATGACCCTGTTACAATTGTTACTATTTTACCTTGTATAAAATAATTATTAATTTTTAAAATTCGATTTTTATAATGTATAACTGTATATGTAATCAATAGGAGCAATAAAACACATTGGCAATAAATGAAACAATTTTTATTTTTAACTTTCACTCTCTTCTAAATTTTATCATGAATTTTTTAAACAACAAAAAACAATATCGTTTCTTACAAAAATATACTTAAATCAAATCTATACTACCTAAATTTTCTATCATTGGAGTATTAATTACAGAAATAATTAGTCTTTCGTATCATAAGCTTTTTTTTTAAATTCATCACATACAAAATATTTTTTAAAAAATACAGGCACAAAGCAGCAACGTCGCAGTTGTGCTGGGTCATAATTACCAGGTCGCAGTTTTACTCGCGTTTGCTCCTAGCGTGGGTGATGGACGACTAAAGTGAGGTGCATGAAGGGGAGAGGTGATACTTAGCTGCAGCTACTGAGAGAGACGGTTGTGTGCGGCAATTATTTCTAAGAAATTTTTCGTATACTAAACGTGCAGGGTCATATTGACCCTGCCTCAATGACGCCGGGTTAAATAACATAGCTAAAACATGTAATTTAAAAAATCTACAATCAATAACCAGAGCTGGGAAACTGATTTTTTTTTTAAATTGTGTTTTTATTTTAATAACACTTTTATGAGTGTTTTTAATGTTTTTATCATTCATTTTTATAATTCTCATTCCCATTCCCGAAAACAAAAGAAATAAAATTATTTCAAGACCGCAAGGTATTATTGGTTTTTTAATGCGTTTATTGTACATAGTGGAAATCTTCAAATCGCAAATAATAATATTCTCTATATTTACAAAAACCTGTAAGCCAGGATAAAAACAAAATCACTGAGTGAGCTTTACGATGGAAAATGGTATGCAGAAATGGTCGTTTTAATATCCCAACTAATGCCTTTGTGCAAGGTAAAAGCAGCTACAATGGGTATGTGCATTTCCGGAAACAAAAAATAAACACATATTGTTTTAGGGAAGAAGGTCTTGCGGAAGTAATTGAATGCTGTTCATTCAATTCACTCTCGGACGAATTTAGGCAATGCATTGGTACCTTCATCCAGTGCTTCAGAACATTTTTTTTAATTTTACAATAATGTATCAATTTATTCTTAAATCATCATGTTTTACCACAAGATCTCGTTCCCTGTCCATTGGTTTCCTATTTTTTTTTACGTTAGCTCCACATAGGAGATCCTGAGGGAATTAATTCCCCTCAGGGCCTATGTCATCTTTTAGGATGCCGTGTGGAGGGTCTTTTTAGGAAAAAGAAAGAGAGGAAGTTTTGGGAAGGTAAAAAGGTATGAGGGGTGGGTAGGATTCTGGGGTCAGTGTGTCCAAAAGTGATGGACGTATGAATTTATCCTCACCACTGCGATGCAAGGCAATGTTCCAAGAGAGATCAAAATATCTGATCTCAAACAGTCTCTTCCGATTCGGCTTGCCGCGCAGTTGGTGGCTAGATGCAACGGCCGTCAAGGCCTGGATAAACCTCACCCAATTATCGAACCAGTGTGATGATGGATGACCTGTTGACCGGCAGAGATTTTAGTTATCCAATAAATGGTTCCCGGGGCGGTGGTACCCATCCTCTCCTCCCAAAAGCAGGTATGATAAGTAGTTCCAATTTATAACATTAAAAGTAAACTGAACTTGAATAATATTACGAATAGCATTACGCAGGAATATTTCATATTAGTTACTTACCAATTCACCGACAACCGAAATTAATATGTTTAATTATTTACGTTATATTTGCGACCACTGATTGGTGAACAGGTTTTCAAACAAATAAATTATACTGCTGTGTTTTGCAAACGTATTGTGCGAGTGTGAGAAAGGGAGGTATAGTGAATGTGTGGGTCGCGGACCGAAGCGCAACGGTTTAATTTGTTAGTAATAACTCCGGGGTTAGTCATTCGGACGTCGAATTTTAATCAAATGAAAACTGCAGGGGATGGATTTGTTCACCTGGTTGAGCGGAGAGGGGGCGAGCGGTGAGGGGGGTTAGGGCGGGGGTAGAAGAAGTGCCGCAGCGAAACAGCTCACTGAATTTTTTGTTTACAAAATACTTTATTACTTGTGTAATATTTTTATTGAGCTACATTCACAGAATTGTTGTTTTTCTTTTAATAATAATATTAATTTAAAAATAATAATAATTTTAAACGAAAGATTTTTTAAATTTTATTTTGAGGGATCAGTGGGATTTATCGGTCCAGTTAGGAGTTCTACCGAGCCGAACCCTCTGACATGAAAATATCTGGAGTCGGTGAATTATTTTCCCATTTGGTAAATTGACATGTTGTTCTTGCATTGTTCTGTATTTATTATACTTATATAGTGCACTTACACAGCGTGGATTGACTAGATAAACATTTGTGGAAAAGTGTGTGGAAGGGTTTAGTCTTTCCTGTGAAGAAGATTTAACACGGACATAAAATCTAAAGCAGGGAAGTTTTAAAAAAAATTAAATTAAGAGAATATTATCGAAACTCATTCGAAAATCTGAAAACAGAAAAATCAGAAAAAGTTAAGGCCACATCTAGGACTCGAATCCAAAATTTACGCCACGATTCGGTCACATTTAACTGTATCAAACTTCGACTAAGAACTACCAACAATATCTTCATTTTCTTAATGCATTTTTGATTGGCTGCTATCTATATCTATAATTGCAAGATTCAAACCCGAACTAAAGACTACCTAGATAGTGGAAGTTCTGCGAAAGAAAAACACATGAGGGGTGGGTAGAAATCTAATCTAATCAGTGTGTCCAGAAGTGACGGACGTATGAATCCATCCAATCCAAAACGACCTCTGTCGATCCGGCCCGCCACGCAGCTGGCGGGCAGACACATCCGTCGACAAGACATGGAGACACCTCACCTAATGAAATCGGTTATCCCTTCTGATTCACCATACGTAGCGTGATCACTTGGCGTGATCTATGGCAGAGATGTTAGCTATCCAATAAATGGTTCCTGGGGCGGCGGTATCTATACCTGCGCCCCAAATAGAAATCCCAAATTACTTCATAATAAGTCCGTTTTTTTAAATAAACTGATATTTACAAAAATACTATTAACTGAAATTGAAATTTTTCTTTCATTGTTTTTGATTAGTATGTTCTTTTGGTTCCTCACTTTATACTTTGTGGCTTAAAAACATGAAAAAAAAGTTTTTTATACGCTCATTTATATCAGATGCATATCATAAAGCTATGTATATCACGACATAAATTGGGAATTGAAAATAACGTATAACCTAGAAGAATAAATCATATACATGCAACAAACAATACCATCACAATACATACTTCATTTTATTATAAAATCGTACATCGTAATATTTGACGATTTTTTTCTTTACCACCTTTTATATTGTATTTTATCTAATAATTTTGTTTTATTTTTTTTCCATTTATAACTTAATATTATATTTTTATTCAATTTTATTAAATTGTTAAATGGGGATCTCATCACGGGTAAAGTACCCAGTGAGGCCCACATAATGTATGAAAACACATAATATTTATTTAAAAGCAATAAATAACTACCCTTGCTCTCTGTGAACTAAAAAGTCTGAAAACTTTAGGTTCGGTACTTAGCTGAAATCTATCGTCGATTATGTTAATTCATAACTATATGATCAAGCAGATTTCTCTCCCTTTCTAAGTTGGTAATGAAGTGCATTATGTTAAATTTTTTTTAAGACAAATATCTCCGGGTTACGAATATCCTAGCAATATTTTAAAATTCCCTATTACCACCACAGTAAACTTGTTTTAAATACTTTTACATGTGTGGTTTACTTTAGTATAAGTTCTTAAAAACCTCTGTACATGAATAAAATTCTTTGAATCTGTCTCTTTACTGTTAGCAAGCCGGACAAGTAGTTCCTACGGAAACTCCAGGGGAGCGAGCTGTGTATTTTTAACTGTGTAGATTTAAAATTTGCAAAATTGTCATGTAAACGCGAATATAAATCAGAATACTTATTTGAACGAAGGGATTTTACCGATTGTGACCTGATAAAATTAAACAGTATTATTGAATTTATTAAAAACATCAAAATATAGGTGCATTTACCGAAAAAAAATCGGATGGAAAAACTGTATAAAATAAACTAGTTTCATCATGAATCGTTAACCTCAGAACATTAGCAAATTTAAACATTAATCATTAACCTCAAAGCATTATCCAATTTAAACATTAATCATTTACCTCAAAGCATTAGCAAATTAAAACATTAATCATTAACCTCAAAGCATTAGCAAATTTAAACATTAATCATTAACCTCAAAGCATTATCAAATTTAAACATTAATCATTAACACCAAAGCGTTAGAAAATTTAAACATTAATCATTAACCTCAAGACCAGTTTTCGAGAGTTTTCCTGCGTCCCATGAACAGATTTTCGATTTAATAAATAAGATTGCATCGATATTATAATCCTGCCTTTGCAGGTTTTGATAGTAAAAACGGAACACCCGCCAGGATAGGTAACATTAAAATACACCCCACCTGAATACGCGAATGAGTTTTGATCATAAAATAAAATTAACAATCGAGTCGATTTGCAGACAGGAAGAGACGAAATTGTCGATGGCAGCAGGATGTTAAGGGACGTAGCCTTTACCATGGATTATTTAAGTTTAGGGAATTCGGGACACTATACACTGTGTCCGCGCTTTTGATTACAAAAAAAAGTGTAATCGTAGCTTAAAGCCTCAACTACATTGAGCGAGTTTACAAGCTACTAACCGGCGAACTCACTTTCTGCTAGTAAACTCGCTCAGTGTAATCATATTAGTAGCTAACTAGAAAAAAGATGAAAGGGGGGCTACTTTGCTAGCTACTCGCTAGTGTGTGCGGCGGATGGCAAGATCGCGGCCCGCCAACAGCTGATTTCGTAAGGCTGCGTTTCCACAGAAGCGGAGCTCTGTTAAGCGGGGCTGTGTAAAGAGGTCAGTGTTTCTATTGAAGCTGCGCAAAGATGAGTGCGGCAGAGCTAAGCTGTGTAGCTGGTTGAAGATGAGCCGAGCGGGGCTGAGCTAAGCTGTACTATAGCTAGCTCAAGTTAAGCCGAACGTGGCTGTGAATATTTTTCAATGAATTTTTCATCCATTGTCACAATGATAAACGTGCACTCTCGACGATGGTATAGTTCAAACTGCAACGAACTCCTCAAGGAGCGTGACGCCATGTAACCCCGAACCGCCCCGCATAGCCCCGCTCAGCCCGCCCGGCCCCGTTTCACCTAGCACAGCTACACAGCTCAACTCCGCATCGCTGTGCCTCGCTCAGCATGACAAAGCTCCGCTCTGCACAGCACGCTATACATTTTAATATAATTCTTCTCAACTCAGCTAATACTGTTTCCACTGAAGCGGAGCGGAGATGAGATGTGTGATTTGAGCAATATCATTGGTCAATTTTTGTAAGTCTCAGCTCAGCCCCGCGCAGCTCCACTTCTATGGAAACGCAGCCTTACTGTCAAACTACTGCTTGATCTGGATTATTCGTTGTACAATTTGTTAAGCATTGATTAAATTGAGCGAGTAGCGGTGAGCTCGCTGCGAATATCTCAGTTTTCTACAAAATGTTGACATAATTAGTTCGCATGGGAGTAGTTATTTTAGCTCGCTCAAATCGCTAGCTAGTTCGCTATTGAGCGTGTGGAAAGTTTTATGTGTAATCACAATTGCCGATTCACCCGCTTTTAAACTTGCCGGCTGGTAGCTTGTAAACTCGCTCTATGTAATCGAGGCTTTACATTTGAGTCGTAATGCGTGTATTTGGATGACATTTGGAGTCATTTGGTACATTAGTTGCCTGGTAAGAGCGATTATTTATTTTGAAACGTGTTCTAATTACAATAAAAGTAAAGAAAAGTGTGCAAATTCAAAATCAACGTAATGTATTTTCAATAGAACGGCTAATCGAGCAATGTAATAATAATAAAAAAGGTGTGTTAATACGCTTAATAAACGCAAAAAAAAAATATTATAACACATCCCTTGCACAGATTAGGTAATGACTATTCTAATATAAAAACCTCTATTCTAATATAAAACTCTTAAAAAAGATGCATAAAACAAAATTTGTCTGCAAGTACCAAGTAACCATAATTTATCGTATAACCAGAATGTATCATGTAACAATAACGTATCATGTAACCATAATATGTAATGTAACCATAATATATCATGTAACCATAATGTATCATTTAACCATAATGTATCATGTAAAAAAATGTATCATGTAACGATAATGTATCATGTAACCATAATGTATCATGTAACCATAATGTATCATGTAATCATAATGTATCGTGTAACCATAATGTATCATGTTACCATAATGTATCATGTAACCATAATGTAAGATGTAAAATTTATAATATAGGTCTGACATGATCCGTTATACCTAACCAATATAACACATAACACATATCGTCATATTAATGACAATTAAATTAATTGTATGTAATAATTTTATATTACTTGCGTGGCAACTTTCCCTTATCCCTCTCCTCCCCTTACCCGTCCCAAAACAAACACCTATTTCGCAGTCTACTAAGTATAGTTATAATCACATTTATTTTTAAACGATTTCGAAAAGGAGGAGGTTATCAATTCGACAGTTTTTTTTTTTTATATTTGTTACCTCAGAACTTTCGATTGGGTGAACCGATATTGACGAATCTTTTTTTATTAGAAAGCTGGTGCTTCCCGTGTGGTCCAATTTTAATTTGGTTCAGTTCTGACAATGGGATCCATGAGAAAACCATATATGTTTTAAATTTGCAATAAGTATGTGCGCGACAAATGGACGAATAACTCAATATTACGCCAACAAATTTCGATGATTCTTTTTTTGAAGTAAAACTTCTTTACGCACGCTCGTCACTAAAAATCAAAAAACATACAAAAATTTTACACTAAAAACGACTTAAAAAAATGCACTAAAAAGTAAAAAAAAAATATTTCCTACGATTGTTATTTTTGGAGTCGGTGTCAGCCAAGATCTTCACATCTCACCTATAACTACCTATGTATGTAGTTACCTTGGCTGACACCGACTCCAAAAATAACAATCATACGAAATTATTAGTGCATTTACTTTTTAGTGCATTTTTTTTAGGTCGTTTTTTGTTTTGTTTAAAATTTTGTTTATATTGTTGTGTATTATAGGTTTATCATCTGTTGAATTTATATCTGCATTATTATTTTTTAAATTGCTGCTTGTTCGGTTTTTTTCCTAAATATTCTAGTTTACATTCAGTTAGTTTTATGTTTCTAAACCTATCTGTGAACATTAATATTTGGTCTGTTTTTTGTACATCCTCTTACGTATATTATATTACTAAGACTGTTTATTTTTCTCCCTTTCTTTATTTCCTTTTCTTTATCTATTTTTTTTATTCTCTAGTTCATAAATTCATCGAAACCAAAACTAGAAATTCATGGAATGGTTGAAATTCATGTTTACATTTTTTTTGTTTCATTTTGAATTTTCTTTTTATTTTTTTTTTTCTTTTCTCTACGTTTATATTTTTTATATTATTTAAAAATATATATATTTACATTTATAAGCAACTTCTTGTATATACCAATAAAACTTTAATATTAACCACCAAGTGTAATATATAAGTAAAAGTCGATATATTAGACAAAACAATATTTCTGCTCATGCTGACTGTCCTAAAACGGTTAAAATTCCCAGTTGGACAGCCAAAAATCATTGTAATATGTTATATATAATGTTTTTAAAAAAAAACTTTAAAAAATTAATAAACAAAAAAAATATATACGACTCTCTCGGTGGCTTACCTAAATTATTTATATATTTTGTTTCCTACTATGAGCATTTCTTACTTTTCATACCATCAATACTTTTTGTGTTTTTATCCCTTTTTTAGATATCTTATGGTTTATACATAACACCTCTGACTACCTCCGTAGTCCAGTGGCTAAGACTCTTAATAATAATAATAATAATAACGTAGTATTTGTATAGCGCAGTTTTGTGTCATTTCACTTCAAGTGCGCTTAACTATAATTAATTTAAAAATAATCCTACAGTGTTCCTTACGAGATCATTACAAAATATTTATAAAATAATACCTATGAAATAAAGAATATACAGTATTTACAAAACAATGACAAGAGAACAAAGATTAACAGGAAGATTAAGACGAAAATAATAATATACAAAAACAGTGTTATTGTAGCACAGGACAAAATAAGAACTTTTAAACTAAAATGTAATACACTAACTTCTTAAAAAATTCAGATATTAAACATAAAAGTACAATTAGGAGGAAACCGAAACCAAACGATTACCGGATACTTGAGAACATGACTTATTACTTGTATTGAAAAGATGTTAGGATTCATGAATGGTACGATTTTTTAAATAATTTTCTTGACTCACAATCCGGAGGTCGCGGGTTCAAACCCGGCGTGCGCAAATAAATTTTATTTGATCAATTTGTGTTATTTCACAATTAATTAATTAAAAATAATATATATAGTATATTTGCGGCACGTTCCAGAATGGAAGATACTATCAGTATCGCCCTGGTGTAAGACCACCATTCAGAATTGAAACGTTGCTTGAAAATGGCTTTAGCCGTGTTTGGTGACCAGATCTGAATAGCCAGATACTTCCCAACCTTCCTCTTCCCCACCTCCTTCCCCTCCCCACTACCTTCAGTCTCACAACATACCCCAACTCTCCCACCTCACTGGCTCCAGACGGGAGCAGTTGAGATTCTTGTGCGGTATTCACTGTAAAAAAAAAAAAACCTATAAATATTTTGTGTCCTTCCTATTTACTTTATACTTTTTACTTCTACCTTTTTACCTTTTACTTTAAATTTTACTGTTACATTATTTGTGTTGTTTTACTATTCATGCGTTAAGTTAATTATCTTAATGGCACATATTGTGTCGTGTACGTGAAAATAAATAAATTATTTTTATATTCGGGCAAGTGTTTCATGAATAATCTATCACACCACAAGTTTCGCGGTTTGAGTGTGGAACGAGATGTATAATGTACAGGTAAATGTATTGGCTATGAAATGTTCTGTTACAAATCCTCCTTGATTTTCTCCCATCCACCATTACGTACACATCGATTACCAAGGATGGTGGACACTAAAAATTGATGGACAGTTAATTCTTCGGAAACAGTATTTTATGGCGGAATTAGAGACGCCTCTATGCATTCAGATTTTATGTCCGATGAAACGTAAGCAATGCTTACACTGCCCATATTTCTTACATTCCGCTCAAATAACCCTCTCTGTAAATCAGTGCTTTACGATGAAAGGAATTAAAGTTATATGTATCTTCATACATATAGGTAGGTTGACTTCATTATTATTATTATTTTATCTTCATAAAAATAATAATAATAATGAAGTCAACCTACCTAAATTTAAATTTTTTAACATTAATCAATGGGGGGTTTTTAGGGATGGGAAGAAAACGAAATTCTGAGAATGAAAAAGGAATGTAAGGCGTCAGTATGTATGACCGGACAACTCAGAATGAAATCAACTCAGAACTTCCTTTTAAAGGCCAATAAAATTGATGAAAAAAATATATTAAAAAAAATGGTTAAATAGGTTACGTTAGGTTAGAGTTATAGGCTATTTTAAAATATATTTTTCAAGGCTTTTAATGACTTTTCACAGAGGTATTGAGTTGACATGATTCTGAGTTGGCATGGAACCGTTAATCTATCCTTCCCAATGTGGTGCAAGGCGATGGATCGAGAGAGTTCGGTTGGAGAAGTCAAAAGGTCTCCCTCAATCAGTCTCTCCCGATTTGGCCCGCCACGCAGTGGGTGGGCAAACTCATCTGCCGCCAAGACCTAGACAAACCTCACCCCTTATGAACCCAGGTGCCCTTGCTAAGTCACCAAACATGGCGAGCCATTAGGGGTGACCTATGGCAGGGGTGTCGGTTTTCCAATAAATGGTCCCTAAATTGACATATAACGGTGATATATATATATATATATATATATATATATATATATATACATCCCGCAACAGATTTGGCAACCTTTCACTTCGCATCCTTTTGGCAACCACTGCTTACGGTAGGTTTTTAAATAAAATTGCTGTGAATGTTCACATGTTTTTAGCTTAAGAAAAGAGTGATAGTAAAAGAATTATCCAGAAATTGTGTTTTAAGGGTATTCAAATTTTTGGTAGTTACGTATACTTTAGAGTCTTTTGGACTTCCTTTCATATTGCCGTCGTATTGGTTACCGCGTATATCCTACGTATATCACACTTCATTCCATATTTAGGGCGTCCGTTCATTACGAACATTTGACGACCTCCGTATATTCCTGTATGCATTACGTTTATATTATGACGCTTTCAGAATCGGTTCGATTCTGATTGGTTATCATACAAAGGCTAACTTGACGACATAATAAAAATTGGCATTTTTTTTAAATTTACTTGTTTGGTTTGGTGGTGTTTGGGAGTGGGGATAATGCTCGCTTCCTGAATAGAATTCTACCTTCAACATTCTTCTACCACTACGCGCTTAGTTTAGCGAGGAAATTAAATTAATGCATTCATGTACAATCTTAATATATAAAACAAAGTCGGGTTAGTTACACTATTTATAACTCGAGAACGGCCGGGCCGATTTTGATGATCTTTAATTTATTGGATTTGTCTCTTCTCCGGATAGGATAATAACTATTAAAAAATCGCAAAAATTAACGAAAAATATAGTTATTAAGAAAATCCTTTTCCCCATACATTTTGTATGGAACGAATTCTCATATTTGAAAGAGCTGCGGGCATTTTGTGATAAGTACCTATAATATTGAACTGTGCGTGAATTTCAAAAATTCAAAAACGTCAAATGTCAATGCGCTGATGGTTTTGTTTTATTCTTAGACATATAATGTTGCTTCTCTTTCTTACACACAAAATGTCAATAGTCGAAAATTAGACAAACGGTGAACGTATGTCTCCACCCATCCAAAGGAAAGATACAATAATTATAATAAAAATCCCTCACACGTCTAAAGAAAATAAAAAGCATTTTTTTACATCAGTTCACAAATGAGGCCCCGAAGAAAATTATTTTTCTTAGGACTCAGGACCTATGTCATCTTAGGGGATGCTGTGTGGAGGGTATTTTTAAGGAAGGGAAGGATAGGAAGTTCTGGGAAGGAAAAAGGTATAAGGGGTGGATAGGAATCTGGGGTCAGTGTGTTCGGGAGTGACGGACGTAAGAATCCATACCTCCAACTGCGGTGCAAGGCGATGGGTCGAGAGAGTCCAGCTGGAAAGGTCAAAAGGCCTCCCTCAACCATTTTCTCTCGATCCGGCCCGCTACGCAGCAGGTGGGCAGACGCATCCGCCACCAAGACCCGGACAAACGTTACCCCATGAACCCGGGCACCCCTGCTAAATCACCAAACGTAGCGAACCACTTGGGGTGACCTATGGGTGACTTATGACAGGGGGATTGGTTATCCAATAAATGGTTCCCGGGGCGGCGGCACCCATACCCGCCTCCCAAAGTCTCGTAAGTAAGTGGAAAAATAAGAAAATCACAAAAAATATAAATACGTACACAATGTCATCTCTTGAGTCTGATACTGACAAAAACAAAACACGGACAGTTGCGCATTGATGATTGCTTCATTGTGTAATTTTTAACTTAATAAAAAAACTAAATTTAATTCAAAACTTATTGATTCTGAGGCGGTACGAAGTTCGTCGGGTCAGCTAGTCTTTTATGATTTAAAAAAAAATAGCGTTCAGAGCCGCTAATATTACAAATATTATTTTGAAGGAAATCAAAACAGAATCCCAATAATTCAAAACGGTAAACGATTATTATGATAACGTTTTACATTTGGGAGGCAATATCAAACAAATTATAAATTTGGGAGGCGGGTGTGGGTACCGCCGCCCCAGGAACTATTTATTGGATAACTAACAACCCTCCCATAGGTAACACCAAGTGGTTAGATATGTTTGGTGACTTAGCAGGGGTGCCCGGGTTCACGGGGTGAGGTTTGTCTAGCTCTTGGCGGCCTATGCATTTGCCCATTTACCACATGGCGGGTCGGATCGGGAGAGACTGGTTGAGGGAGATCTTTTCATCTCTCCAGCCAGACCCTCGATCCATCGATTTGTACCACAGTGGGAGGGATGGTCACTCCTGGACACATTGACCCCAGATTCCTAACCACACCTCATACTTTATTCCTTCCCAGAACTTCCTCTCCTCCCTTTCCCTAAAAATACCCTCAACACAACATCTCCAAAGATGACATAGGTCCTGAGGGAAATTGTTTTCCTCAGGCCCTCCTTTGTGGAGCTAATGTAAAAAAATATAAAGTGTCAAAATTAACTATCGCTTTTGGCTTCTTTTTTAAATCTCTGCATGGATCCAATCGTTATTTTAGTTACCGATTAATCAGAATAAAAGTGGCTACGTTTTGCAATAGGTAGCAAGGTAATATTTTTATAAAGAAAGACAATCATTCTCGGGTTACGAATAACCTGTCACTTATATTAAACTAGCTGTTACGCGGCATGCGTTGCTATGCCATTGAATAAATAATTGTTTCTCCGTGCATGTCCTTTCCCATTCGTCCCGTTTCCCTCCCCGCCTCCCCTTCCTCAACTGCGTCCTCGAAGAAAAAGATGTACCTACCTATGTTTCACTTCATTCCTAACTTTTAGTGGCGATCGGGTATGACGTATTCCACATTTCATTCCTAGCCTTTAGTGGCGACCGGTGGCGAAACAACGTTGCCGGTTTAAGTCAAATCCCGTACGAGTGTTGAGGTGCACGCCGCGGCGGCGTGATTTGCGACGTTGCCGCACATATTTCTTCTTTTCGATCGTTTTTACGGTCAAATTTACTTCTATAAAATTCCGTTTTCCTATTTTTTTAATTTTTTTTATTATTATTTATTGAGTTAGTTGTACTACATGAATATAAACTAATAAGCACAATGTAATATTTCATTTGATAAATTTAAATATTTTTACAGTTAGCATAACATTTATTTTTAAATACATTCATTCTTTCTTCAGTCTTCATACTTTCAGGCATTTCATCGTACATCTTTAGTCCTCTATACATTAGGCAGTTCTGCGATTTTTATTTCTTCATTTGTGGCAATCGAACTCTGTTTTTATTTCTTGTTTCGTAATTATGTACGTCTCTATTAAAAACAATTTCATCCTTAAAGTATTTTGGCATTTGGTTTTTCATAATTTTATGCACAAAAATTATCACATTAAATGGTAGTCTCTTTTTTATCGGAATCCAATTGAGCTAATCTCTCATTTGATTAATCCTTGCGAATTTGCCTTTCCCCAGTATACATTTCATAGCTCTGTTCTGAATAATTTCTAGTTTGTTTAAATTTCCTTCATTGGCCAAATATAACATCGTAGAGACGTAATCCAAATGTGGAGTAACGATAGTTTTATAAATGAGCTCCGTAGTGTTTCTATTTAATTTATGTCGTAGTTTTCTAAAAAAAATTGACCTTTTTTGATACCTTTTTTAGCACATATTCAAAGTTTGCCGTGAAAGTCAGTTTTGAATCGAATATTACACCCAGATATTTGATTTCATTTACTTTTCCAATTTTTTCACCATTAATTGTCATATTTAACCCTGTGTTACGCGTTTTATCGCCTATTTCCATATATTTTGTTTTGTTTACGTTCAGTTTCAGCTTGTTTAATTTCAGCCATTTGCTATATTTTGTAGGTCTTCGTTTATTTTGTTAATTGAATCTATGTAATCTTCACACGAAAAATAGATTAAGGTATCGTCTGCAAATAGTCTAATTTTGCAATGATAATTTATAATTTACAGGAGTTCACTTACTCTGACATTATCTGTGATGGTGGGATACGACCCAAATCCCAAATTAACACTGATTTCAGGTTTTAGACAGCGGATGTGTGAAACAAAGACGAGCTCACCAGTTAATTTTACTCGAAAAAATATTAAAAAATTCTGATAACGACCTTCGTACATCGTTTCCACAAAACTTCAATGTATTGACCAAATCCAAGAAGAAAATATGAATAAATGATATAGAAATAACAAAATAAATACACTGCGCAGTTCACATGCCATAGAAATGAAACATCAGAAAACTAAAGTAGGCAAAAGTGTGTAGGCTACGAAGCACCGCACAAAGAGGAGACCGATTGTTCTCCTCTTTGTGCTTTGTGATTAAAGTTTTTGTCCCTTTTTAGTGTCGCTATTTTTCGTTTCATCGAGCTTAAAATCACAAAGAAAGATAGACTAACATTGCTGGGTTACGAATAACCCAATAATGTTTGAAAATCTCCATCATTATTGGGTTACGAATAATCCAAAAATGTTTGAAAATCTCCGAAAGCCGAAAATGTTGTTTGTGTTGGGGTGGGACTTTTTTTACATTAGCTCCACACAGGGACCCTGAGGAAAATAAATTCCAAAAGGGCCTATGTCGTCTTAGGGGATGCTGTGTGGAGGGTCTTTTAGGGAAGGGAAGGATAGGAGGTTCTGAAAAGGAAAAAGGTATGCGGGGTGAGTAGGAATCTTGGGGTCAGTGAGTCCAAGAGGGGACGTATGAACCCATCCCTCCAACTACGGTGCAAGGCGATGGGTAGAGAGAGAGCACTACTGGAAAGGTCAAAAGGCCTCCCACAACCAGTCTCTCTCGATCCGGCCCACCACGCAGCAGATGGGCAGACGCATCCACCGTCAAGACCTGCACAAACTTCATCCCATGAACCCGGGTATCTCTGTTAAGTCACCAAACGCAATGAACCACTTGGGGTAACGTATGGCAGAGGTGTTGGTTAACCAATAAATGGTTCCTAGGGCGGCGGTACCCATACCCGCATCCCGAACCTAAACGCGATGCCCATTAAACCACTGACCGGTCAATGATTCTATCTTTAAAATAAATATATAAAACTTGTGTGCAGTTCACCTTCACAAACCTACCTTACACCCAACATAATAAAATTGCCAAATATATTATGTAAAAATGTTAATAATTAGGTAAATACTGTAATACTTATATAGAAATAAATAAATAAAGTTCACACGAGGGAGAAGTGAAGCCTTCATAAAACTAAACCTAGAAAGAATGAAACGAATCAGGAGTAGGATAATTGTAGAGTTTATTTATTGTAATATTTTTACCAAGTGTAAAAATTATTTTATTCTACGAAACACCGCACAAAGAGGGCACAGATTAGTGTCATTCTTTCGCAGGCTAATTCCTATATATGTATAATCCTAACATCTGGTCTCTGAAAATGCAAATAAATGCACATCCATTGTCAAAGTATGGCTCAATCAAAACCTTATAACTCTGAACTGCGGAAAAACTCTTTATATTCCATTTAACAATACCAAAAAGGCGACAGACACCCTTAACTCCCTTAAATATAAGGTTTCACAAAAATACTTACAATCCTGTCTAATGCTCTAACTGTACGGAAATGAATACGGGGATTTTTTTATATGAATACCTCACAAGAGTCCCAGGTGCTCCGTCTGGAGCCAGTAAAACTATGGCATCTTCCATTGGGGTATGTTGTGAGGATGAAGGTGGCGGGGAGGGGAAGGAGATGAGGGAGAGGAAGGTGTGGAAGTACCTGGCTATTCAGATCTGGTCACCAAACACGGCTAAAGTCTTACACCAGGGCGATACTGAGTGTACTTTCCACTCTGGAACGTGCCGCAAATATACCATATATTTACTTCTTCAAACTTCGCAAAATTACTTTGTGGCATCATTAATTATATAATGAATAACAGATCACTTTGTAGAAACCACTATATTATAAACAATATCTACATGTTTCCATAACAATGTTATCTTCATCAGGATATGTTAATATAAAGAAAAATAAATGACAAACAAGAGACAAATTAGAATAAACTAGAACATAGACAAAATATTAAAAAAGTAGAGGTGATTAATTGCTTAAAAATCATAAAAATAGTTATACAAAATTAAATATAAAAATTATTTAATGAAAAATAAAATTGCATTTAGATAATAAAAAAACTTTTAAGAACAAATAATTCAAATAATTAGTCTAAATCAAAAAATAAATAATTATAATTATTGTAAGTATTAATAAGAAAATAAATTTAAAAGATGGCTATTTTAAAAAAATGTTTGGTTATTTATAAAATTTAATTTACTATTAATGCTTTTTCTAATTTCTAAAATTTCTAAATTATCCAATTGTATGCCCGTAGTGTTAATTTTAAGACCTGTATCAATATCAAAGGAATGACTTGTTTCCAAAATATGGTTGGCAAATTCAGAATAATTATTATTATTTAAACATCTTATATGTTCCTTAACTCTAATGTTAAAATTTCTAGAAGTTTTTCCAAAATAAAAAGTTACAATCATTACAAATTAATTTATAAACCCCAGATTTGTTCAAAAAATCACATTTATCCTTATTATTTAATATATAATTTTTTAATTTGTTATTTGTATAAAAAGCTGGTTGTACATTATTTGGCATGTTTTTAATTTTTAAATTTGAAATGCTATTATTTAAAAAAAAAAAAATTCTCCAATTATTATCATTTTCAACAACGTGTGGATAAACAAAAGATCTAAAAAACTTTTTCTTATATTTTTTGTTTAACATATTGTCTATTAATTTTAAGGTATAACCGTTATTAATTGCAATTTGTTTATTAGTATTTAATTCTGTTTTAAAATTACGCAAAGATAAGGGAACATTAATTAATCTACTTAGCAAGGTATGAAAAGCTGCTAATTTTTGTGAAAATGGATGATTAGATGTTTCATGTATAATGATATCTGTATATGTATCTTTACGAAAAATATTAAATTAAAAAAACATGTAGATATTGTTTATAATACATATAGTGGTTTATACAAAGCGATCTGTTATTGATTATATACCATATATTATTCTAAAATAATAAATTGTGATATATAACAAAATTAACAAAATAAAGTTTATTTGCTAGACAGGGATTCGATCCCGCAACCTTCGGGTTGCGAGCTAAGAGCCTCACCGCTAAACACCGGCCACACCGGCCATCGAATACAGTTTAATACTTAGGAATTACATTAGACAGCCAACTCAAATGGACAGATCACATAGAAAAGCTTGTAAATAAATTTATGTATTTAACTTATATTTTTAAACGTTTAAATTAAAGAGTCGACATTAAAATAATGAAATTTGTGTAACATGCATTGGTGCAATCATAAGAATCTTATGGAATAATTGGATGGTAGGGGAGGGGGTGTATAATAATAATAATAATGTCGCATAATGATATGAACTACCCCTTCCTGCAATTATTCCAAGAAGCTGAATTGTAAGAGATGAGAAAAATTTACTGTGTACGATGTTTAAAATACACAAAATGTATAAAGTCTTGGATAAATACCATTGAAACCGACATTTACTTGCTGTAACATCTGAGCCGATGTAACTTCACAAATTTTATTAATCTTTATTAACATGTCGTGTGAATTGTAATTCAGTAATCACGATCACAATGATTTTATTTTTTATTTATTTAATTTTATTTTTTAATCTCTACGAAGATAGTGCATGTTTATGAGTAAAATTTTAACTGTTTTAAAAACACACAAGTACACCCATGAACTGGCGATGCCTGTGTGGGATTCTTTTGGTTAATCTGCTAATTGTATTATTCTTTACTTTTCAACTGTTTATATAAAAACAATTATATGTATTTTAAATTTATACCAATTTAGGTACCAAAAAAAAGCGGAGCTTTAAAATAAAAGTCAAAATCGATTGATAATTTTGACACCAGAGAAGAAAGATATTTATAGATTTGTGTTATTTTTCTGTTCAATTATACAACATAAAATGATATCATGAAATCGTCTGCCGTTTTAAATTTTCAGAATTCTATTCTGAGTTTTTTAAAATAATAAAATAGTGGAGTATTAACGGCTCTGAAAGCAAATTATGTTTAAAAAAAGAGAAATCTTATAAAATTGTACAATAATACACTATTTCAATTCCATTATTTTATTTCCACGCATAGCTAAAGGGCTTGTTCACATTGGTCAAGTGGTAAGTCAAGTAGAGAGTACGCTTGCTACATGACTCGCCGAAAACCGTTCGCCTTAATTTCAAATAGAGTAGATACATTTATGCCCGCCGCCCGTTGTAGGATGACGGCGGATGACGGGCTGCTACAAAGCAAAGTAAATACGCTAATTAAGCTGATTTTAATGCTTATTATAGAAGACGTGGATGAATAAATTAGTGAGATAATAATAAATAAAATGTCCACAAAAAGAGATTAATAGCAGCACAAATAAATAATTTTAGAGTAGCAACTTCGCTCCAATGCCTCGACATTTCCGCGGGTCTACAAATGAACTCTGCTAAAACGGCATGTCAGTGCACAGGGACGCGAGGGGGGGGGGTCCCTATACGCTCTAAAAATAGAACGAAATTGATTGAATCCACTAAAAAGCTGACTAACCCACTCTACTAAAATGATGGTGTTCGGACGCGTTTAGATATTACTTTACTCCCCACTCGAATAAAATACATAGCGTGTTTGAACGGCTCTTAAGCGCTTGGGTAGTGGAAAATAGGACAAAATCTGCGGACGTGGGTAGGATTCTAACCAGAGGTCTTCTGTTCAGGAAGCGAGCATTATCCCAAGCATCACCAAGACAGACAAGCACATTAAAAATACCAGTTAGTGGTTGAGTGGGCATCGCGTTTGGGTCCCACCCGCGGGCGTCGCGTGCCCTTATTCCTCGGCTGGCTATGGCTATGTCCTCCATCACAACACAAGCAACATTTTCGGCCTTTTGTGGTGGTAATAGGAGATTTTCAAATACTGTCGGTTTATTCGTAACCACAGGGAATGTTTGTCTTTCTTTAAAAAAAAAAACAAACAAAAAAATGTTTGTTTATATGAATGCGTCTTTAAAATGACAATGCATATGCATGACCTGAAGTTCAGCAAAAAGCTGCCCGCAGAGTGCTTGAAAACGCCCTTTATTCAGGGGGACGTTTTACGGTGAAAATTTGAATGTGGGATGGAAGGTTACAAATAAACTTCTTTTTTATGTGTAAACCTTAAAAAACCAAATTCATGTACAGGATTTAGCCTGCGAGAAAATGGGATAGTGTAATCGGTGTCCTCTTTGTGTGGTGCTTCGCAGCATTCCCACTCTTGTCTACTTTAGTTTTCTGAAGGTTTCACTTCTACGGCGTGTGAATCGCATACTCAGTTATTTTTAAATATGAAACTACAAAAATCTGAGATGGCAATAACGTTTAAAATACATTTGTCTAACAAAATATGTGTTTATTGATTCTTTTCTCGGTATCTATAAGTAGTTTTAGTTAGAAAAAACGTAAGGTGAGCCGTTATTAAAACTTTTTAATGTTTGCATTGAAAAATTTAATGTTTTCAAAATTATATGTCTTTCTAATAATAAAAATCTTTCAAAACCAGTTTTTCGTTTTTGGATACATTCGAAAATGTTCCATTTATTTGGATTTCATCGCGAAGCAGAAAATTATGTGACATTCCGACAAAACATGCCTGAGGACTGGAGGGGTAAATTAATGTAAAAGTTCAAAAAGGTGGCAGATTTTAATTGATAATTTTTTTAATTTGTAAATTAAAAAAAAAAAAACGAATCAAAATGTACACATCTATGAAAAACAATTTTTCCAAATGTGTTCAGCATTACTTAACTATACTAAAAAATGCAATTTTATCAAATTTAAAGAAAAATATGCGTACCTTGCTGACCAACACACCTACACTACAAGGATGAAATCCTCAAAACTACTAGACATCCCGAAATTAAATAGATCTTTTGGGCAGAGAAACCATAATTTCCATGCTACAAAACTATATAATGCCCTTCCAATTGAAATTAAGAACACCATGCAGAAAAAAAAGTTTAAAAAAGACATCAAATCATGGCTACGTAAACATGAAGATGAGGAAATAATTAAAATTATAGAGTAATCCTAACGTAACCTACAGACAACAAACTTAAATACTTTTAATTTTATTTATTGTTTATTTTGTGAAAATCAACAAAAGATGCAAAAGTGATTCGTAAATAATAATAGCTACTGGTTTTAAAAATATTCGAATGGAACCTCGGGGGTGCCCGGAACTACGATTTTTAGAAATAAAGATAGCATTTTTGTATTTGATTGATGTACGCTTTTACTCATGCGTTAATGTAAAAAAATATAACGGATTAAAATCTTTCAAACAATACAAACAGATTGCATCAATACAAAAGGATTGCAATCTTTAGAGCAATCTTTAGGGGTCGGGTGGGAATGCTACCCTTGTTCTACCGGTATTTCAATGGAAGATGCTCCGAGGAACTAGCGTCTTTGATCCCTTCGGTGCCGGTGCATAGTCGGGAAATACGCCAAACGCGCGCCCAGCCTGCAGTTCATTCCTAGCTTTTAGTGACGACAAGAAGGGAAGATGCATTCTGCATTTCAAAACTCGTTGTCAGTTCGTTTGAACTCTCCCGTACGAGGGTTGGGGTCAAGGGTCAGGGGGCGGCGCGCGGCGGGTTTATCACGACGCGTGCCGCGTGTATTTTGGAGGTTGAGCGTGTTCACTGTTCACACATAGCTATAATATGCGTGGGACGGCATATTTCAGCATAACGCTGGCCTTATATTCCAATTTGGAATGTACGGCAAGCGATATGCCGAAAAACGCCATCCCACGCATATTATAGCTGTGTGTTAACAGAGATATCCGGGTTTCAGGGGGGGGGAAAGTTTGTCCAGGTCTTGACGGCGGTCTACCCACCTGCTGCGTGGTGGGCCGGATCGAGAGAGACTGGTTTTGGGAGGCCTTTTGACCTTTCCAGTAGTGCTCTCTCTCTACCCATCACCTTACACCCTAGTTGAAGGGATGGGTTTATAATATATGTCCCCTCCTGGACTCACTGACCTCCAGATTCCTACCCACCCCGCATGCCATTTTTCCTTTTCAGAACTTCATATCCTTCCCTTCCCTAAAAGACCCTCCACACAGCATCCCCTAAGACGACATAGGCCCTGAGGGAATTTATTTTCCTCAGGGTCCCTGTGTGGAGCTAATATAAAAAAGTCCTACCTCAACACAAACAACATTTTCGGCTTTCTGTGGTGGTAGTAAGAGATTTTCAAACATTATTGGGTTATTCGTAACCCATCAATGTTAGTCTATCTTTCTTTGTTATTTTAAACTCGATGAAACGAAAAATAGTTTTTTTATTTTTATTTTTTTATTTTTTTATTTTTTTTATTTTTTTATTATTAAAAACATACAACGAAGTTGCACCCCCATGAGTTATCAAAACTCATTAAGGGATCGCCAATAATTGGTACTTTTGAGAAGTGAAACCCAACTCAACCCAATATGTAGACACAATTTATGAATAAAAAATTTACAAAACATTTCACAGAAGCAAACTACAGATACAAACATATGAAGAATCACTTTACAAATATTTCACAGAAACATGTCTTATAACATTTTATGAATTTGTATAACTCATTGACTCATTTGATTTATGTACTTTGGGTTTCAAAAAGTTAAAATAAAGTTTCCTCCATGATGGACTAATGAGATGGACTAAGAAATGCATAGATAAAACAAAATCAGGAAAATACAATATAAGGTACGGGCTCAAAAATATACAGACCTAATACAAGATGTTTACATACAAATACATGACGAGATAGTGACGCTAAAAAGGGACAAAAACATAAATCTATAGGATTTACACTGCGAGAATAATCGGTCTCCTCTTTGTGCGGTGCTTCGTAGCCTACACACTTTTGTCTACTTTAGTTTTCTGAAGTTTCATTTCTATGGCGTGTGAACTGCGCAGTGTATGTGTTTGTTATTTACATATCATTTATTTATATTTTCTTCTTGGATTTGGTCAATACATTGAAGTTTGGTGGAAACGATGTACGATGGTCGTTATCAGAATTTTTAAATATTTTTTTGAGTAAAATTAACTGGTGAGCTCGTCTTTGTTTCACACATCCGCTGTCTAAAAACTGAAAGAACTCCTGTAAATTATAAATTAAAAATGCAAAATTAGACTATTTGCAGACGATACTATAATCTATATTTCGTGTGAAGATTACATTACAAATGGCTGAAATTAAAAAAGTTGAAACTGAACGTAAACAAAACAAAATATAATATGGAAATAGGCAATAAAACGCGTAACACAGGATTAAATTTGACAAGTAATGTTGAAAAGATTGGAAAATTAAATGAAATCAAATACCTGGGTGCAATATTCGATTCAATACTGACTTTCATAGCAAACTTTGAATATGTGATAAAAAAGGTATCAAAAAAGGTCATTTTTTTTAGAAGACTAAGACATAAATTAAATAGAAACACTATGGAGCTCATTTATAAAACTATCGTTACTCCACATTTGGATTACTGCTCTAAGATGTTATATTTGGTCAATGAAGGAAATTTGAACAAACTAGAAGTTATACAGAACAGAGCTGTAAATGTGATGAGCTAAATTCGATTCCAATAAAAAAGAGACTACAATTTAATGTGTTAATTTTTTTGCATAAAATCGTGAAAAACCAAATGCCAAAATACTTTAAGGATGAAATTGTTTTAGTAGAGACGTACATAATTACGAAACAAGAAATATAAACAGAGTTCGATTGCCACAAATGAAGAAATAAAAATCACAGAACTGCCTAATATAGAGGACTAAAGATGTACGATGAAATGCCTGAAAGTATTAAGGATGAAGAAAGAATGAATGTATTTAAAAATGAATGTTATGCTTACTTTAAAAATATTTAAATTTATCAAATGAAATGATACATTGTGCTTATTAGTTTATATTCATGTAGTATAACTAACTCAATAAATAATAAAAAGGGAATTTTATAGAAGTAAATTTGACCGTAAAACGATTGAAAAGATGAAATATTATTTGAAGGCACACATCTCACAATATCTGAATTCTACGTCAGAGGGCTGGTGTGACTCCGAAGAGTAATCTTGGTATGGCTATTCTGTTATTCTTTCAATTATTTTGTTTCATTTCAATGCATCAACAGTAATCAATACTGTATTGTAAATAAGACACTAAAATGATCGGTCGCCAAATACACCCTAAGCCGCATGGACGTCAATGCTCGGTATACGATAATACGGTTGATCGCGACAAATTTTGAAATGGCAAAACATTCGCAGTAACCGGCCAAATATGTGCGGCAACGTCGCAAAATCACGCCGCCGGGGTGTGCACCTCAACACTCGTACGGGATTTGACTTGAACCGGCAACGTCGCCAATTTGGGCTAGTACGAAATGCCGAATACACCACCAAAATTTGCCAACGTCACCGGTCGCCACTAAAGGCTAGGAATGAAATGCGGGATACGTCATACCCGGTCGCCACTAAATGCTCGGAATGAAATGTGGTATACGTCATACCCGATCGCCACTAAAAGCTAGGAATGACGTGAAACATAGGTTGGTACATCTTGTTCTTCGCGGTCGCCATTTCGGACTTTATGAAATGCAGGATACGTCGTTTCTGGTCGCCACTAAATGCTAAGAATGAAATGTGGAATACGTCATAGTCGGTCGCCACTAAAGGGTTGTAATGAAATGAAGAATACATGGCCATGTATATCACCTAGCGCCTAGCTGCGTAGCGACAGACTCCGGAACTTTAATATTCGAAATCATCCACTTCAAGCCCAATTTGGCGACCAGGACAAATTTCGCCAGGATGCTTGTGACGACATATATTAATGAACTGTGTAAAAATTTCGAAAAATAAAGTGGCGACCGTATATCGGTCGCCAAATGTCGGTGGTCGCCACTTTAAATGCATATTTGCCCATGATGGTCGCCAAATAGACGGTGTGATATATATATATATATATATATATATATATATATATATCACCGTTTAGTGATTAATTCATAGCTTTATTAAAGTGTCTTTTTAATTTACTCATATCCCCTTGGACAATTTAGGTAGATATTCTTCACAGGCAACCTCTATCCGCAGTATTTTTGGGAAATATACATATATTCCATGCTGACAGGGTCTTATAAAAGTAATGCTATCTTATTATGTATTACGAACAGAAATATGATTTAAACAGTGATGAGAAGGGAAAATACCGCGCTTTCAGCAGATTGTATTAAAAGAAATACCATAAACTCTTCCAAAAATGTTTCAATAGTTCTATGAAACGGCATTCAGCATTTGAAAAATATTTGTCAAAGTTTGCAGATTTTTAAATAAATATTTTTAATATTAATCGAAAAAATGAAGTGATAATAACCTTTATGCCTTAATCCAAATAAATATATTTTTTACTTTCGTGTAATAAAGCCATTATATTTTACACGATAAAAACTGTCAGTAAGCAACTTTAAAAACGTTATCTTTGTTAATATTATTTTACATCGCTTATGCCGATTTGCTCTCAAGAACTGTAATTTATTTCAAAAACACCGATTTTATCTGGAATCAAATGTAATGCGAAAATATTATCGTTTTCTGATAACTTTCCTAAAAGCAGTACATTGCATAATGTCTGAGGCTTTAGGAGTTTAAGTTTTCTAAGTCAGTGTCTGAAGGAAGTTATTGGCACCCAAAAAAAATCATGAAGAGTTAAGGAACAGATTAATTAATCTATCTAATTCAAACTTATAAATAAATCTGAATAAATTGTCATTCAGAAACATCCAGAAAACTCTGGTAAAATTAATATTATTATTTTAAATACAGCGTCTTAGCTGATGATATATGATAAGCAAATACTCAAACCAAAATGCAGATTGCTACTACAGGTGTTAATTAACTTACTGTATTACCGACCACGAACCAGACATAAATTTTGACTAAAAGGCGGCCCCTAGACGATCAATTATATTGAGCAATATTACGAATTGTCCAATATTATTGACCGTTTGGGGTTAATATTGAAGATTGCGCAATGATTGAACAAATTTATGCGAGTTTAATTTTTATTTAATCATTGCGCAATCTTCAATATTCACCCCAAACGGTCAATAATATTACACAAATCGAAATATTGCTCAATATAATTGTGTCGTCTAGGGGCCGCCTTACACAATATTATTGACGACTGGTTTTAGAAAATCATTATCTTCCATTGTATTACGCAAAAAGAGTGAGATCTCCTAAAGAAGAACACCTCGAACAAAAATCATTATTTTCCATTTTAATTCACAGAAAGAGTAAGATCTCCTAAAAAAGGACATCTGGAACACAAATCACTCTCTTCCATTTTAATACAAAAAAAGAGTGAGATCTCCTAAAGAAGAACACCTCGAACAAAAATCATTATTTTCCATTTTAATTCACAGAAAGAGTTAGATCTCCTAAAAAAGGACATCTGGAAAAAAAATCACTCTCTTCCATTTTGATACACAAAAAGAGTGAGATCTCGTAAAAAAAGGACACCTCAAACAAAAATCACTCCCTTCCATTTTAATTTATTTATTTATTTATTTATTTATTTATTTATTTATTTATTTATTTGTAAGAAACAAACAGCTTTTACATAATACATATACAGTGATAAATATATAATTGAACTGGAGTCAAGCCACAGAGGTTTCTTATGCTAAAGTACATCGGAGATGAAGTTTTATTATATTATAATTAATGTTGGGTTATAGGAAAAGGAGAGGAAGAGGAATATAGGAAAAGGATAGGAGATGCTCACGATATATTCTCATATTAATAATCGATCGTACGCGTTACTTCGTATCGATATTTCTTAAGGTTTTTACTAAAAATGTCAATGCTGTGAAATTTTGTATTATATTGTGCACATACACGAGGAATTGGGGAGTTTTTTCTAATGTTTGTTCTACAAGAGGGTAAATAAAATAAATCGGATTGCCGGGTTGATCTTGACGGAATATGAAAATTTATTAAATTGGTAAGTTCTGGTGAGTCCAGGCCATTGTTTAGAATTTTAAACAATAGGATTTGATCAAAAATTAGACGTCGTGTTTGGAGGGATTTGAAATTGTGAAATTTAATGGATTCGGTATAATTTGAGAAGTGTAATTTGAATTTATAATTTAAGTGTTTAAAAAATTTTTTTTGAATTCTTTCTATTCTTTCAATATGGGCTTGGTATAAAGGAGTCCAGATCGGTGTACAGTGTTCCAAGTGCGGGCGAATATATGAGGTGTAAAGAGAATATAGAGTGTTTATGTTGTGGAAGGGTTTTGCTATACGAATTATAAATCCCAGCATTTTATTGGCTTTGTTAATAATTTCATCAGTGTGTTGGATAAAGTTTAATTTGACATCCATCGTTACCCCAAGGTCCCTGATATATTTTACTTCATTGATATGTGTGCCGTTCAGTGTGTATACAAATGAAATAATATTTTTATTACGTGTAAATGTTAATTTATTGCACTTTGAGATGTTAATAACAAGTTTGTTTAATTCGCAATAGACAAAAAGACGATTGAGGTCTTCTTGGAGTTTAATGCAGTCATTGATTGATTTAATAACTAAGTATATTTTTTTATCATCTGCATATGCTAGGTAATTAGCATGTAAAAAACATTTGTAAATATCATATATATAAACATTAAATAATAATGGGCCTAAATGAGAACCTTGAGGTACACCGGAGGGCACAGAAAAGAAGCTGGACTTTGTTCCCCCAATTGAGACACTTTGAAGTCTACTCCAAAGGTATGAAGTGAGCCACCGGAGTAAGTCACCATGGATGCCTAACTGTTTTAATTTTTGAATAAGGATGAAATGGTTTACCTTATCGAAGGCCTTAGAGTAATCAGTGTAGATTACATCTACTTGGTTTCTTTTGTCCATATTGCTCGTTAAATATTCCGTAAAATTTACCAAGTTTGTTAGTACTGATCTCTTTTGAAGAAATCCGTGTTGTTGGTTTTGTATATTGCGAACAATTATTGTGTAAATTTGATCGTAGACAACGCGTTCAAAAAGTTTACTAAATACCGTGAGTATCGAGATTGGGCGGTAGTTTTCAATGTTAATTTTTGAGCCTTGTTTATGAATAGGGATTATAATTGCTTCTTTAAACTTTGTGGGAAATTTACCTTCTTTTAGTGACATTATAAATATGTTAGTTAAAGGGTAAGAAAGAGTTTTGGCACATTTTTTGACAAAATATGGCGAGATACCGTCACCACCAGCACCCTTTCTAACATCTAAATTATTCAGGTATTTATTGATCATTAGATTGTCAATATTTATGTTACCAATCGAGGAATGATTATTTACAAACGTAGAGCTATCAAGTGTGCTGGTATTTTTCGTGCTCATATCGCTTACGTAGGTGGACTGAAAGTGTTTAGAGAACAATTCACATACTTGATGAGCGCCGGTGCCAGACTCGTCTTTAAGGTGCATGATTTGTGGGATGCCGATTGTTTTACTTTTGTTTTTAGCGTAATTCCAGAGTTGTTTATTATTATTCTGAATATTAGATTCAACCGAACTTATATATTGATTATAGCAATGCTTCTGTAGGTGTTTTTGTTGTGTACGTTTGATAGTGAACTCTATGTAATCTATTGAATTATTATAGGATTTCCATTTTTTATGAAGTTTTTGTTTTTCTTTAATAATTTTGATTAGAGGAGCTGAATACCAGTTAGGAAATTTTTTCTTTTTGACGATGCGTTTGGGGACAAATTGGTTGATGGTATTATTTAAGATGTTATAAAAGGAATCAACTACTTCGTCAACGTTCGCATTTTCCTTGGTAAAAGACCAGTCTATCGTTGACAGATGTTGGTTGATTAATTCATAGTCGGCTTTTTCAAACAAGCATAGTACTTTAGGAGGAGCGTTAATAATTGGGAGCGTATCGATTTGTAATGTAATTTGAAGCGACGGGTGGTGTAAGTCTTCACTGACAAGAGGATTGCATGCACGAGATACATGGCATTCCTCACTACACATGATTAAATCTAGGATTCGGTTATTAGAATTTTTTATATGATTATATTGTTTTAATTCTGAGTAATAAATTGTGTCAGTGAGTGAGGAACTGATTGTATTTAAGTTTGTAGGTGTCAAGTGTGAATCATGCGCTTCCCATATTATCGTAGGCATATTAAAGTCTCCAATTACAAGTAAAATGTCATCGGGATATTGATCTTTTACGTTAGTAAGTAAGCAAAGGAATGAACTGAGAGCGGTTTCATATCCATGACCTTGTGGGAGATATACACAAGCTACATGGATAGTACGTTTGGAGGTATAGTTAGAGGGAGGAATAGTGACCCAAATGCATTCAGCATTGCATACCAAGTCTTCGCGAGGGTATGCGTTAAGATTGTTGTGTGTAATGATCATCACACCACCGCCTCGACGAGAATCTTCTTGGTTGTTGATGCTATTTGTTGAAATGTTATTTGATCTATCCCGTCTGAAAATACTGTAAAATTCCGTTGGTGCTAGTTCAGGATCGAAAATGGAATTATTAAGCCAAGTTTCAGAAATACCGAATATATAACAATCGTCATTCGATAAAATATTATTGTGAAAAATTTCTGTTTTAGTGCGTAGTCCTCTACAGTTCTGATACAAAATAGTTATCATTGTGAGTTATATATGTTTTTTATGTATATTATTATATAGGTAGATATATAAGGTAAGAAGATGCAGAGTTTTATGAATGACATGTACGATTATAAACATAAAATACTGTAGTAGAAAGATGAGCAGCGAGTACGAGCAGCATATTGGGATAAAGGGGGTAAGGAGAGTGTAGGGAAGGAAGGATGGAATGTCGTGGATAATGAATACATTGATTAATCGACGAATTAAATAATCCATATCGAGATTAAATTCGTCAAATAAAATATAAACAATAACATAGGATGTGAGGGAAATAGAAAAAAAAACAATATTCAAAGGAAGGTAAGATAAAAGCAATGAGAGTACAAAATAATAATAGAAGAAAAATATAGAAATGCAAGCAGTGCGCGATGATCTAGTATAGTTTCAAGTTAACAAGCGATATAGAAATCTGTCTGAATCTGTCAAATAACAGTAGAAAACATAAAAAAATATAAGTACAAAAATTTGTAGGCTGGCAACACCTAATATTAAATAAATGTGAGCAATTTGAAATGAAAAAAAAAAATAATTAATAAACTTTTATATCTTTTTAATTTATAAAAATGTAGGTTACACAGCTTTAGATTATCACTGTGATAATATTTTTATTATTGCCATTTGAGCAACAGTGGCGTCCTCCTATGCTTTCTATACCCATTTGACAAACAGCTAGAATCAGCAAATTATTTATGAAGTGTATAATTGAGTCTAAAAGTACAAATTTAAGTGACATTGTTGGTATAATTACATAATGAAGGAAGTATACTGATAAAAATTTTGCAATGTTCGATACGTTATAGCTTCAGACATCATTCAAAGAAATTATAAATTTAAAAAAGGTGAAATCGTGTTTAAAATATATACACGCATACGCATACACATGCGTACACATACAAACATACGTACGTCTACGCATATATTACAATCGAAATGTCGGTACCTAGACGCCACTTAAATTTATAAATTGTAATAGGTCTATCTAAGTAGGTATGTATTTATAAAAGTAGATAAATTAAAATAGGTTATGTGTTTCTATTATGCACAGTAAATAATACACAGTAAATAGACAGATTATAGCTAAAAGCGCATAATAAAACGAGTGTATAATAGATACTATGAGTTTGAATATAAGCGAGACAAACCCGTATTATAAAAAATAGAGAAAAAAAATTAAAGCAGATGAACTATGACAGAATTATTAATAGAACGAGTTAGGAATATCCACATAAATACTACACAAATGAATCGTTATTCCTCGTACATTGGGTTAATGCCTCAATGATTTGTTGTAATTTTGTAAACAGTAGGTATCTATCTGAGTAGGTTGTTTTGCATGCATTTGTTTTGTATTCCTAACCGGTAACATTTATTATTATTTCATTGGAAGAAGGTTATTTTAAGTTAGTTTTTTAAACTACTAAAATTGATTATAATGCAAAAACTAAGAAAAAACTATTCACCATCAAAAAAAATATAATAATAAACACTTTATTACACTTTACAACACTTTATTAAACACTTATTTTTTGGTGTTTGTTTTGGATCGCAGACCGATCAATCTGGAGCCTTCGGGTTGTTGATTGAGACCAGGTGAGCTGGAGCTGGTGCTGGTGCCGGTGCTGGTGCTGGTGCTGGTGTTGGTGCTGGCTGACGGTTTGTCAGGTTTGGTCACGAGGACGGCCGCAATTAATCCACAAATAGAGTGAGATCTCCTAAAAAGGACACCTGGAACAAAAAGCACTCTCTTCCATTTTAATTAACAAAAGAAGTGAGATCTCCTAAAAAAGAACACCTCGAACATAAACCACTATCTTCCATTTTAATATTCGACCAAGACCCTGGTCAAAGATTTTAATACACAAAGTGAGATCGCCTCATAATTAAACTCCGTGTCGGAATAACTATAAACTCTATCAGGTTTATAAAGATGTCATACAAAGCGAATAAAACAATATTACTACAAAAGTATTTTGTATTGCATACAAGCGACTAGTCTAGAAAACCTCCACTTTACTGACGAAACATAAGCAGACCAATAAGCACATTTTCAAATATATTTAAAATATAAACAGATTCCGTAAAACTAGACGGATCCTCAATTAAGGTTTTACTGCCGATCGTTTTGCAGATACATCCCCAGTAAAATAGTTTCCGGTTGGCTCGCCACTTACCCCGATCCACTTCCGGCTCCAGATCTCCAGGACTCCAGATGACCTTAAGTCCTCAAACAATCAGACAGGAAATTACTTTTCCAGCGCGGGATACGAAAGCATAACGAAATTAAATTCTGGCGGAATATTTGTTTACCTATTGCCTTATTCGATGAATACATCAAAACAGGAAAATAGTTATTCCGATTTTAAGGGTTAATTGATTTATGAAATGTTTACATAAGATTCAATCATAAATTGGAATAAGGAAATGCAGAACATTTTAAAATAAAAAATAAAATCTGAATCGACTTATTTTAATGTTACCCATTATTATTGATAATATAAAATGGTAAGGTTTCCATTAAATTTTAACAAACAGACCGGTCAGTGGCTAAGTTGGCATCGCGTTTGGGTCCCGTCACGTATTCGATCCCTAGGCTGGCTAAGTGCACAAGTAATATCTTCCGCTTACTGTGGTGGTAGTAGGAGATTTTCAAGTAGGTATAGTCGGGTTTTCGTAACCCGGGAATGTTTCTTTCTTTTAAAAAAATAAGAAATCTATCTAATTTGTTTTCCTGTTCCAAATCTTATAAAATTATCAACAAAAGGCAATTTTTTTATTACATGTACCTTTATTATGTTCCCTTGTATTGCACAAAAATGTCCCTATTTAATCTTCATTATTATATTTTGGTAGAAAGCAGTCACTTTGTGGTTTGACATATTAATTGAAATAAAACGGGTAACATAGGTTAGTTATAATATTCTCCTGACGAAGGAAGGGTGTTTCTGAAACCGGTAGAGTGTTTATAAAATAAAAGTTGTCTACAACAAATTTATATGTGTTTTTATTGTTCTATTTTTAATTTATTTTTATTTTTAACTTCATATCTAGGACACGAACCCTGGACATACACCTTGCCGGGGCGGATCTACCAACTGAGCTAACGTGCCCCTATCCAATTCGGTTATATTTAACTGTACAATGCTTTGATTAAAAACTACCAACATTATCTTCATCGTATCTTTTCCTGATTTTTCTATTTTCGATTGAGTTTCGCTAATATTGTCTTAATATTTGATCTGCTTTATCTTACAGCAGATTTGCATACCACGAGTAATCAAAATGGGAATGTAGAGCGAATGAACGAAGAAAGTAGTGTAAGAAGAATATACGACGCAAATGTGAATGGTAGAAGAAGTCGGGGTCGTCCGAGGAAGACATTGCACGATCAAGTGAATCAGATACTTGAGTCTGGCCATGTCAAAAGTCAGAATAATAGAAGAGAATGTATGAGACGATGTATGAATGTGAGTGAGGCAAAGAGTGTGTGCCAAGACCGAGTTGTTTAGCGGTCCGTCCTCTCTGCCTACCCCTGCGGGGAAACTGCGTGATGGTTAGTTAGTTAGTTAGTTAGAGTAATCAAAATCATATTTCTATAATAAATTCAGTTTATCTTAGTTTTTTTTTCGTACGAGTAAATGGACATTTTAAATCTGCTTTCAGTATAATGAATAGACGTTTCGAGCTGAAAATAAAATTCATACAGAAAGAATAACTTTACTATTTTTTTCCATTTGGCTGACGCCTGTCCAACAAACCATGTTCTGCTTCATTGTTAAAATTTTCAAAAAATGTTTATTTATTAATTTTATTTATTAACGCCTATTTAGGCTTTTACATAAGTATATATAACAATATTTACAAAATTCTAGTCATAAATAGTGCAGGAAACGACTGTTTAAAACACTTGCACAAAAATAAATATACAATAAAAATATTATTGAATTGATCCACACAGTATAATATGTAATAGTTTATTACAAAATATAGAAATCCAAAAATACTGTTAATGTTTTAGTCAATTTAAATAGCTTTATAAAAATATCCCCCTACTTGATTAAAAAAACATCAATAAGGTATGCTTATATGTTAAAATTGATGTACTAAATATATCAACAACATCGGAGTATTTGTTTCCTAGCTGTTGAATCAGTCGCATAGGAGTGTAATATTGTGATATTGATGTGGAATTGCTACAATAATATGGTAGGTACTGTCTTGTTACTGACCTGCCTGGAGTATGAAAAGAGATTTACATATAATAAATCAGGGGAATCAAACATTGAATTAATGATTTTATACAAACAGATTAAATCGGAAATGATTCTACGATGAGATAATTTTATTGAATTTAATGAACAAAGTAGGAATGCCCATTTTAAAATTTACATATCTTAAATATTTATTTTGGATTCTTTCAATCGCATGTGAATGAACCTCATAATTTAGGGACCAAACTGTGGAATTGTATTATATATGACTCCTTACTAGTGACATGTATAATGTTTTTACAGTATTGACATTATTGAAATCACTAGATACCCTTAAAATAAATCTTAAAATCCCAACATTTTCAAAGCTTCATTGGTTATAATTTCTATATGCTTGATAAAGTTGAGTTTGGTGTCAAACCAAATACCTAAGTCATTAATTTCCGAGACAGATACTAACGACATATTGTTAATGGAATAATACAAAAATATTGGATTCTTTACTCGATAAAACCTCATAATTTGACATTTGCTTACGTTAAGTTGCAAGCGGTTATCATGACACCATATAATAAATCTCAACAAGTTATTTGACAAAATATGGCCAATGATTAATGTTTCTAATTGCTTTGAATAATTTCAGGTCGTCTGCAAACATTGATACTTGAACATCATTGAAAATATATAACACATCATTAATAAATAATAAAAAAAGATTGGACCTAAATGTGACCCCTGGGGAACACCACTCGTAGCAGTGAATTTGTATGAAAATGTACCATCAATTTTAACAGCCAGTAATCTGTTAATCAAGTAACTGCTAATGTGCTAATCCACTCATATAGTGAACCGCCTATACCGAATTTATGCAGTTTATTCAGCAATAACTCATGATTAACTTTATAGTACGCATTACTTAAATCGGCATAAATAGAGTCAACTTGACATTTACTTGACGTGGAATCAGATATATAGTTTTGATACATTAACAAGTTAGTAAGGGTAGATTTTCCAGTAGAGAAACCATATGGGGAACGATAGGATTTTTTTATGTGAATACCGCACATGAGAATCAATTGTCTGGAGCCATGAGACAACATCTCCAAATCGGGTATCTTGTGAGGCTGAAAATAGTGAAGAGGGGAAGAATAAGGGGAGATGAATGGGGTAAGAAGAAAACTGATGTTCTACTTTTCTTAATTTTAATTGATAAACTAATGTTATCGTCCACCACAACACGGGCATGTGCCTAGCATGGTGGTCGAAAAATCCCCAATGTATGTGATGAAAAATGTAATGAATAAAGAAAACTTTAAAAAAAAAAAGTTTTAGTCAAGGTTTTAATTTTTTAGGTAACAATAAAAATAAGTAATAATTATTAGCCTAATAATTATTACTATATTATTTGAAAATTTTAACAATGAAGCAGAACATGCTTAGTTGGACAGGCGTCAGGCAAATGGAAAAAAATAGTTATTCTCTCTGCAGGAATTACGATGTCAGATTTTATTCCCAGCTCGAAATGTGAATTCGTTGTACTGAAAGGAGATTTAAATTTTTTTTATTTATTGTTATCAAGTTTAATTTGTAGAACTCCATTTTAATTTTTATTTATTTTATATATTCAATAATTTTATTATTAAATTAATAAAAACAGTTTATTTATATTATTATTACGCGTCTCCTTTCTTTCTCTTTTGATACAGTTTGGTAATGCCCTCAGAAGGCGAAACAGCTGTCACGCGTAATAATAATTACCAGCCGAACTTGTTTATAAATAAACTGTTTTTATTAATTTAATAATAAAATTATTGAATATATAAAATAAATAAAAAAAATATTAAAAAAAAGAGATTTAAAATGTCTATTTACTCGTCAAAAAATAAAATAAGATGCCATGTTACTTATTAGGCTAATAATGATTACTTCTAAAAGTATGTAGCATAGCACAAAGGGTAAAAATTATTAAATTGCAACCCTTTGTGCTATTCATAAAAACCTTGTCCTAAACATTAGTTTATCAATTAAAAATAATAATTAATATTTGACGAGTTAAAATATTTCACCAAAAAATGTAGACACAATTTGTCTCTACGCCACCTAGTGAGAGATTTAGCACTTTTGTGCCCGGTGATACCAGTCTATTAAATCTAATATGAATAATCTTTTTAAGGTTGTTCGTTGCTCTGCTACAACTCCTCTGTGTTCACTGAACTTTCTTCGACTTAGTGTTTTTTTTTTAAATTTCCAATTTACATGGTTTTTATGATTTCATAGATTGGTTTTTATGTTTTCATAGAACTCAGGGATGTCATTTCTTATTAATTAATTAACTAACCAGCACACTTTTTCTCCGCAGGGGTAGGCAAAGAGGATGGACCGCCAAACAACTCGGTCTTGGCACACACTCCTTGCCTCATTCACACACTACTATCATCTCTTCTATTATTCTGACTATTGACATAGCCCAAGTCTTTCTCAGGCGTCCTTGACTTTCTCTACCACTCACATTGGCGTCATTTATTTCTCCTTTGCTCGTTCATCGCTCTACTTGCCCAAACCATTTGAGCGTCCCTTTTTTACATTAGTTCCGAACAGGAGGCCCTGAGAAAAAAATCCCCCCAGGGCCTATGTCATCTTTGGGGATGCTGATTGGTGCTCGAGGGTTTTTTTAGAGAAAGAAAGGAGAAGTTTTTTTATAGTATGAGGGGTGGGTAGGAATCTGGGTGTCAATGTGTTTAGGAATGACAGACGTATGAATCCATCCCTCCCACAGCAGTGAAAGGCGTAGGTCTTAGGCTTAGGTCTCTCTCAACCAATCTCTACCGATCCAGCCTCACATGCAGTAGGAGGGCAAATGCATTGGCCGCCATTTTTCTCATCTAAAAATAAAGTTGCTTGTTTGCAAGTGGAAAAATGTAATAAGCAGTAATTGTTGAATGAAACACTAGTATATATTGAATTATTTGGCGGGCAGGAGATAAGCCGACGTAGCTCAGTGGTCAGAGCATTTTGACCGGAAATCAGAAGGACGCGGGATCGAGTCCCGTCGGCGTGTATCTTTTCTCGGGAGATTTTTTCAATGTAGATGAGTGTTTCAGGCTAATAATTATTACTTGTTCTACTATTCTAATCTTGTCAAAATCATACACCTACATCTCTCCAAACTTTGCCATTTCGAAATTTTTCCGCTCTCCATCACTTTCCCATTTCCAATAACATACGAAGTAAATCATTTTCACAGAGTCTCAGACGTTTGAATATTTTATAGAGTTATCATCTTTATTATCTGCTGCAAGTCTTTCGACTTTTGGGATGACTCCAAAGAACAAAGGTAACAAATTCATTGTGACAAATTAATAAGAAACTTGTTTCTTCTGTGAAATGAGTTTCAAACTAATTTTCTAAAGCGCATTTGAACCTTCTAGAGAATTCTAAACTATTGAATAGGTACTAAAATACAGCGTATTTCGGAAAACTTTCTATCTCAAAGACATGACGTATTTATTTAGACATAAGTTTTTGTCGACTCCACATGACACCGTCAAGAATGGAATAACGTTCTTTAGTTATATATTGACTAATAATAAACTTATTTACTTCGAAGATCGTGAAGCTTTTGTGAAACTGCATCTCCTTTGGTGGCACCGCTTTTTATTCCCAGATACTCACATAGCTTCTCACATGATCCATCCAGGGACCCCAGCTAAAACGTCAATAACTAATCAATATCGATAAGACAAACTATGCTTTCGACGTTCATTCATTGATAAATTTAGCAAGAACGGCGTTGCATCAATAATTAATCGAGTTGAACGTAAAACTTTTTTTTTTCAATCTATTTTAGCAATTATTTTAAGCCTTTGCTGTTGGTTGTATTAGTAATATCCGTTAGCCGTTAGCTACTTTTAGAATTCCCGCGGAAACGGCACGGTGACGGAAATGGCTCGCGCCATCTCATTTCTTTAATACGAGTGAGGGAGAGACAATAAAAGTGATCACTATTCGTGATATCATAAATAACTTTCGAATCTGTCTCCATTCAAAAAAATCAACTAGTAAAAACCCTTGTTTTAAAATAACACAATATTTTCAATTTTCTACTTTGTTATCTATCTACTATCTCTTGGGCCGGCTAGTGGCCAATACAAAGAAAAAAAAATACTGAGGGCTGTTCCTTCCTCCCTAGGGACTGACTAAAATAAGTGAACACCGCTAACATCTAAGTCAAATCCTATTTCGATAGTACTGAGATTTATTTTAACTTTAAATATACTTACTCAATATATTATGCCCACCCTTATGCATTTTCTGTACCTCATTTTAATCTAAAGTTACTTAGATATATTTTGAATTAAATAGAATAAGTATTAAGTATATATATTACGGAGGCATTTCAATGTTGGATTACTTAAACGGAATTTAATGTTGCTATGTTATTCACTACTATTAACTATCCCTTTTATTAACTATGTTCTTAACTACTATTAACTATCCTTTGACGTTTTACTCGCTAATGGCTCATGGCTCTTTATTACTAGGGCAATTCTAATTTCTCATTTTGTAGTTATGCCCGATACTATGTTATGCCCATTTTAAAATTTACGTATCTTAAAAAATTATTTTCAATTCTTTCAATCGCATTTAAATGAACCTCATAATTTGGGGACCAAACAGTGGAATTGTATTCTACATGACTCTTTGATTTTGACATATATATAATTTTTTTACAGTATTGACATTATTGAAATCACTAGATACCCTCAAAATAAATCCCATCATTTTTAAATCTTTATTGGTTTTTATTTCTATATTCTTAATAAATTTGAATTTTGTGTCAAACCAAATAAAATACCTAAGTCATTAATTTCCGAGACAGATACTAACGACATATTGCTGGATTATTTATTCGGTAAGACCTCATAATTTACATTTGCTTATGTTAAATTGCAAGCCATGTAATGTTATATAAAAGCCGAAAGGCATATTACAAATAAATAAATATATCATTGTAAATTTTTATGTATGTACATATATTATAATATCACACAATTTCATAAACATGCATGTATGTGCACGTATGTGGGTGTGAGTGCCACTAACATTTGAAAGAATGCATTGTCATTGACAACGAGTCTATCGGCCGAGTTTTAGTTCGATCGAAAGTCGCAAAAAGGGTTAATTTCCATTTCCAGGATTTGCATTGATTCATTCACAAAAACAAAATCAAAATTCAAATAGATGTAGATATTTAATAAAAATCAACCTGTGCAAGCCGCGAAATTTTTTTGCCGCGATGTTTAACGATATTGGTAGATGAGCGTGTCAAGCGACAGGCAGCGATAAATTAAGCAGATTTAATAAATGTGATCTGTCATATTTGCGTAATATTTGGCACTACGCACTATTTTCTTTCGATGTCTACTTTTCCTTCTTATCTTCATTTTAACCCGCAGCGTTACTACTTGCAATAATGAACTCCAGTGAAAAATATTATGGCTTTAAAAAAATATATTCATATAGACCAATAAACGCTGATTCTGAATATATAAGTTTTATTTTATAATATTAAACGTACAGTTTTTAAAAAAAATATTAAAAAGTGCATTTTTAATATTCTCGTTAAAACACAACGTCAAGTTGGTATGCTGTGTTATGCTATATGGTGACGTCACTATGTAAGATTCACCAGTGATGGCGTTTTGAAGTATGGGGCAAGCCATTCAAACACAACAATACAATGTATTATGTTAAAGCAAAAGTCACACCTGAACACAAAATTCGACGGCTTACGATGTCATTTGTACTTGCAATGAAAAAGATGATTAATTGTTATTGTATTCCACTTTGGTACAATACAATAACAGTAGCGATGAGATGTTGACATTTTATCCAATGTTTTTTTCTATATGAAAAACAGTTAATCTTTAATAAAAAACGCTTCGACTTCTCACACCTAAAATCATTCTTCCATCGATTTTTCAATATGAAATGAGTAAAATGACAGCACCTGTTGAAAGTGAATAAAACTATCGATGACGTGGTGACGTCACACGATGTACCATAGATATGGTGTTTTTCTAGGGATCTTGAAAAATCAAAACTTTGAAAATTATTTTAAATATTAAAACTTACTCTAAAAATAAAAATAAATATGCAGCTATTTAAGTTAGAAGAAAATTGGACTGGAGTTCTCTATTATATCTATACCTAACAATCGTATTGAATAAGAGATGGATAAGAAAAACAGTCAGTTAAAATAATACTATCTTAAAAATGATTAGAGTATCGACATTACATCAACTGAAGTTAGGTCAAACAATAAGGAAGCTTTTACTCGGTGCCACCACGTATGATAAACTGCCAAGTAAACTGCCCCTTGGGAGGGTTGAAAGATCACATAGGGAGGAAAGCATCTGGTTGAACTTTCGAAAGATTCAACTGTGGAAACAAGAATGGGGTAGATATTTTCAATAACAGCTTAAATATCTTCGAAACTTATTGTAGTTTTTTTTATTATATCATAAATGTTTACATGTTACAGTTTAGCCATTTTTTTTAACTACCATACTAGGCTATTGCCGTGTTGTGGTAGTCATAGTGGTGTTTTGATTATCATCTAGTTTCAGCTTCCTTCAATCAATTTTGATATCGTAGTTAGTAATACGAAGTTTTTCTATATCCCAACAGATGGCAGTTAAAAATTATATAAGAAGAGTAACATCAATCGTCGTTCGTGTCTCGTGATTGCCGAAGGCTTCGACGAGTTGGATGGTTAGTTAACACCTCCAGTCCACCAGCGGGAGCGGCAGAACTACTTAGAGCCTAGTCTAGTAAGGACGTATGTCCAGTTTAATATTGATTCTAAAATTTACGATAACTTAATAAATCAACTGGTAATCATACGATCCTTATTTGGAAGATACCAAAAACATCTTAAGCTGTATTTATATTAAAGACAAAGGCGGAAATATTAAAAGTTAATGAAGTAAACCTTCTTTACGCACGCTCGACTTGGGGAATAAGCTGGTGAATGCGTTACGAAAAAGTGTAATGCGAACGGTAATCGATGCGAACGGTGATCGATGCGAACGGTGATTGGGCGAGACGTACATACTGCACAACTGCAATGTAAGGCGTACATACTAACCCAAGGTCGTAGGTCACCCCAAGGTCGTAGCTCTCCCGATGTCGTAGGTTACCCCAAGGTCGTAGGTCATAATCACCCCAGGGTCTTAGGTCACCCCAGGTTCATAAGTCACCCCATGGTCATATGTCACCCCAATGTCATATGTCACCCCAATGTCATATGTTATTTTATAAGTTAGTGAAGCTTTACATCAGTCGTGTGGTCTAAAGCACACTCGTTTTTATTATTTTTAGCAAACAAAATCTCAAGAATAGAGATATTTTAGTAAAAATTCTCGGTACTTCCAAGCGAGCCCCAATTCAATAACATAACCTTATATATAAATTTTTTAATTCATTTTATTTAAGTTTAGGGTGCCAGAGTTCATAGGGTAAGGTTTGTCTAAGTCTTGGCGGCGATTGCGTTTGCTCACAGGGCGAGTCAGATCGGAAAAGACTGGTTGAGGAACACCTTTTTTACCTCTCCCGCCAAACTCTCTTGACAAATCGCCTTGCATCGCAGTGGGAGTAATAGATTTATCAACGTCCGTCACTGCTGTGCAATTTCCTATCCGCCCTCATATATTTTCCTTCCCAGAATTTCTTCCCCTTCATTTTCCTAAAAAGGCACACAGCATCCCCAAAGATGACGTAGGTCATGATGGATTTTTTCCTCAGGGCCTCCTGTGTGATGCTAATATTAAAAAAAATGTTATACACTACTAACATATTTTCTCTAATTTAATGTGGTTCCTCAAATATGTTTTTAATTTAAATATGTGTAATTAGTCTAATTTTATAAATAACAATTCGTGGATTCGTGAAAGGCTCAAATTATTACGTGATGAGATTTGTTCATTGTCTGTAGCGATTCTTTAATAATTTAACTTTAGATTAAACATTTTAACACCAAGCAAACACGATGTGGCAAGTGGCAAGCAATCCAGCTACGAGGGGGGCAGTTTATGTAATTGCCTTCCAAAATACATAGTATGCAAAGAAAGGATAGTAATAGTCGTAAAATAAAAAATATAATTTGAAGACTGCAGGTTAAAAAGTTTCCAGTTGTCAGAATTTAAAAAAAATTATTTGTTTGTATGAAGGCACTATGAAACATGGCATATCATACAACAGAAATTAAACATGATATAATTCATTTTAATTTCCCTTAAACTTGTTTTTAAAATCTGGCTAAAGGCAAACATATTTTAAGGTCTAAAGTGCACCCGGCGTATTCATGATAGTTTCTCTCACGTAGTTTGAAAGTCGTATATCAAAATTTTACCTGATTTAACGTTTAAAAAAGTCAAGTCGGTCGCCAAACGGATACCGCTTTTTATCAGCATGTAAATTCACAGATACCGATTTTTCATGGACTAAAAGAAATGGAATTTAATATGGATTTTGTTTTTCAACATTTAACATTATTTGGTGTCAATAAATGTAAACGTTTTTTTAATGCTTTCATGGTAATGATCATATTGTCTAGATACATAGGTATTATATAACGTATGTGTAGTGTATGTGAATATGTACGTAGTTTCTATGTTTATTTTTTTTCATCGTATATTTTCATTATGTCATTATTCAATTTGGTAGGCGGGAATGGGTACCGCCGCCCCGGGAACCTTTATTGGACAACCAACAACTCCGCCGTAGGTCACCCCAAATGGTTAGCTACGTTTGATGATTTATCAGGAATGCCCGGCTTCATGGGGTGAGGTTTGTCTAGGTCTTGGAGGTGGATGACCAGGAAACACTGAACTTCAGATTCCTACCCACCCCTTAAACCCTTTTCCTTCCCAGAACTCTCCTCTCCTTCCTTTCCTTGAAAAAAACCTCCACACAGCATCCCCAAAAATGACATAGGCGCTGAGGGAAATTATTTTCCTCAGGGCCTCCTGTGTGGAGCTCATGTAAAATAAAAAAGTCATTACCTAGTAAAGATGTCCTAATTGAAGATGTACCAAGAGAAAACGGCATTAATTGCTACTTTTTCATTGCCGAAAACCACTGCTATTTAGTTAACACGAACAAGTAGTCTCTTGACGCCAAAGAATAAAGAAGAACACAAGAAATTTGATGTGGGCGTGTTTCGTTTCGAAGTCGGAGATGATATTGGTTTCCATTCAAATCTACATGGTAGGCATTTATATTTGAAGGTGAGTATGTGTGTGTGTATTACCTATTCAGAAATACAATAAAGAATAAAGCCTTGTGGATGTGTTTCGTGGTCCAATTATAGGCATAATATGGGTCTCTATTACCTACAAAAATTGTGCTTTCGAAATTCAAATGGGATGGAGATCTACAATTTCACACGAGTGTAAGTGATATGTAACGCTAACGTAATGGATCATTTGTTTCACTACAATTACCAGAAATTGATATATGGAAGGCACTTCTAGTTTTATATTCTTTATTCTATGTATTCACTGCTTGACACGCATTGCGCACCCAGACATGTACGTTTGAATGTATAAAATAGTGTCAACATTAGAATAAGACATGTAGGTACGTGTCGGGAGGCTCACGCCGGTAGGTACTTATACATGAATATGCTTCTTTTAATATGCTTTAAGAAATTACCTCCTAAGTTAATATAATAATAACCGTGTATGGATATGTTATATTTAAACTTCAATTAAAACATAACTGACTAAATTATCTCCAATGTTATCTTCGGAGACAGTACAAAAGTACAGGACAGTACAGTAAATGGGACCAGTATTTTCCAGTGCTACAGGAAACTTATTTAAAGGTTCTGTGAATCACAGTGATTTTTTCATAAACGTATCCTAATTTATAATTATAATTAGGAGGGATAACGTCCTTTCTGACTGAAAGCTAGATTTTGTCTGAGAAACTTAATAATTATAATAACTCTGCACATCTGCCTTCGGCACACCTCGTAAACTAGACCATGTGACCCGAAGAGCGCATGGGTAACAAAAGGAATATGAGGACTAATTATGATACATTACAACAATACACAATATAATACGATTACTATGTTGTCATCACAGTCCTCTATTAACAACTACTTCATTATGAAGAGGCCTCGAACTATCATCACTGTAGTCAGTTTCACCAAAACAGCCTTCAAACTTTATCAATAATTACACATATATCGCGTCTGATCAACTATCTATTCATCTCTCAGCCATTCTATGTGAGTTCTATGTATAACTTCTGTCTCACATAGAAACGCTGTAATTACGACCATTATTTTGTATTGCAGGCGAACAGTTAACAAACAGGGAACTTACGAACAACCTTTTTGGTAATTGCGCTCAACAGAACCTAATTAAAATCAGTAATTGTCTTTTTGGGGAATAGCTTGTTTGTACAACCGTGCAGATGAAATTTAATATTGATCTGAACAAGAAATTCCCGTAATCTGGTCTGCCGACTTCATTCCCGGCATGTTTTTTGCGGCACCAACTTTTTAGTGTGATAAATTTTGTGCATTTTAAAAAAAATCTAAATTTTACATTACTATTTATTTTTATTATCTCGACTACAATACAAGACTCATGGCCGTTTGATGGATTCATTAGATTTGAGTGCGGCATTTGATACCATCGACCACGATTTTCTCATCAAAAGACTGGAAAAAACCTTTGGACTGGGTGGCGAAACTATTCAATGGATAAAATCCTACCTCTGTGGCCGAACACAATCTGTACAAGCCGGTGGTAAAAACTCTCCCTTTGTAACCCTCACTTCTGGAGTCCCCCAGGGTTCAGTGCTGGGACCCCTACTTTTCATTCTGTTCATCAACGATGTTGCCAAATTAATAGAATCATTCGGACTTCTTTCCCATTGCTACGCTGACGATCGGCAAATCTATTTCTACTGCGCACTGAATGAGAGAGATAGATTAAAAGATATTACCGTTAAATGCATTGCTGCCATAACAGACTGGATGTCTTCGAACAAACTAAAACTAAATCCAACCAAAACAGAATTCCCCTGGACAGCAACAAAAAAGCGTCAGTCATTATTAGACAAATCTCCTCTCATTACTTCTGGCTGTAACATCATCCCTAAAAATGGCGTCAAACTACTAGGTGTACATCTAGACCAAGACCTTTCCCTTAAATCCCAGATTAATAAAACAGTAAGCGCGGGATTCTTTCACCTGCGCCAAATCAAATCTATAAGGAGAAATATTCCGACCAAGGCCACAAAGATGCTGGTAAACTCTTACGTTGTATCGCGACTTGACTATTGCAATGGCATATATGCAAATCTCCCTAAAATATATACTGATAAACTTCAGTCAGTTTTCAATGCTGCAGCGAGACTGATAACCGGCGTTTCCAAATATTCTCACATTTCCCAACATCTGCGGAACCTTCATTGGCTTAAGTGTCCTGAGAGAATTCAGTTCAAACTCTGCTGGATGGTGTTTAAAGCACTACACGACATGGCGCCACCCTACCTGTCGGAACTGTGCATTCCAAATGATGTCAATACTAGGCAAGCAACCCTTTGATCAGCATCTTCAACAGCTATAGGTAGACTCTTAGTGCCTATGCGCAATCCCAATACCAATTTTGGAGACCGGGCTTTTGCAGTAGCAGGCCCAACAGCTTGGAACAAACTCCCTTCACATTTGCGAAAGATCGACAGTACACCTGAGTTCAGAGCAAAGCTCAAAACTCACCTTTTCACATTACCATATCCCGAAAAATAACTTCATTTTTTCAGTAGTATTTCATTACTTAGTCCATGGGAATTACCTAGATTGATGTATCTTAATTACCAGCTTTTACGTTGTTACGCAACTTTTGACATTATATTACAACTTATTATGCGAATTTTTTTTTAGTAATATTTTCATGACTTACACTGACAGCACGGGCAGTAACATAACAACATGTGTTTATAAACGTAAATAAGTATGTTAGTCGTAAATAACTAATTTTAAGACAGTTGCAAATCATAATGCAAATAGAGCAGTAACAATACTGCTCTATTCGTATTATGACAGTAATCATAACAATATGTGATTATAAATGTAAATAACTATGTTAGTCGTAAATAACTAATTTTAAGAGAGTTGCAGGTCATAATACGAATAGAGCAATAACAATACTGCTCTGTTCGTTTCGTATTGTATTATGGCTTCCAATTAAATGTACAAAACTCGGTTATAAAAATAAGTATAGTTCTAAATCACTAGTCATAGAAGTCTTAGTTGTAAGTCATTAGTTATCAATCTTAGTTATAATATAAGCCACTTGTAGTATATAGGTATAGATTAAATGTATAAATGAATTTATAAAGCGCCCTTGAGGTGATTTTCTCACGAAAATGGCGCTATAAAAATCATCCAATAATAATAATAATTATTATTATTATTCATATGTCCGCCACTACTGGACACACTGACACCTAAATTCCTACCCACCGCTCATACACTTTTCCTTACCAAAATGTCCATTCTTTCTTCTCCTTGAAATAAGACCACCCACACAACATCGCCATCCACACAGGCCCAAAGGGAAAATATTTTTAAAAATACAATAAAAAAAAGATTTTTTACAGAATGGGGTATTTCCACAAAAGAGGGATTCTGTACGGAATATTTAAAGATCATTTTTCTGATTTTAATCATCCTACTAAAAATGTTTGTTTTTTATGTTTTCATTCAATATTATTGATTTTAAAAACGCTCGATAACTGACAAAATCAAAATGGCCCGTTTTTTCAAATGGATTTGTGACGTCACAAGCTACGCCCAGCTAAACCAGCATAAACAAACACTGCCAGGGTGCGTCCGCACTCACGACGTCACACGATAGCCAGGCCCCAAAATATCGTTTTAGCGGTGATTCATCGGTCAACATAAAAATAAAATAAAAATGCTGTAATCATCGTAATTTTTTGCTTAATTTTTTTAAGGAATAAAAAAATACGCGGAAATGCCCCATTGTTTTTGTTAAAGAAAGAATAAATTTTTTTTTTTTTTTAAAAGAAAGACCAACATTCCCGGGTTACGAATAAACCAACAATGTTTGAAAATCTCCTACTACCACCACAGAAAGCCGAAAATGTTGCTTGTGTTGTGATGGAGGACTTAGCCAGTGAAGGAATCGAACACGCGACGCCCGGGTGGTACCCAAGCGCTATGCCCACTCAACCACTGACCGGTCAAAAATGCAAGTATTGTACCTATTATAAGACGTCACTTTCGAAAGAATTCAAAATCATACAACTCATTAAGTACTGTGCCCGTAGAGTGGTGATGAGCTTTCAAGAAATACCGAACAATGTAAAGAAGAAGAAAATCTATTAAACTTTTAAAAGAAGTAATGAAATATGTGAAGGGTAATTTTTAATTCATATAATCTTAAAAACAGCTCGCCCCTTTCAAAAATCCAAGGATCGAATAAAGGGATATAGAATTACTTATCTTTATATCATACTAGCTTTTACCCCCGGCTTTGCTCGCATATTCGCAGTATAGATGTTGGCTTAGGTAAAAATGTAGATAAGTACCTATTTTATATTTGTATCTACCTATACTAAATATTCATATTAGAATACTAATAATTGAATTTTCGCTATCAAAGAAATGATATTGACAGCCCACGTCAAACATTTACTTAGTAACACGCTTTGCCAATAAACGTATAATAGATAATTTCATAACGCCACAGCTCATTCATAACGCCAGAGCTTACCAATATATATAGCCCATGTTACTCGCAAATAAAGTAGCTTTCGATTAGTGAAAGAATTTATAAATTCCATTCGATATTTATTGCGTGAAAGAGTAAAATCCAACCATCCAACCATCCATCCAACCATCCATAAAAACTTTCGCATTTATAATATTAGTAAGATTATACCATACTTTACAATTTATATTGTCATGCATTGCATATTTTAGAAGCGATGAACCAAAATAATTGTTGTTGAGAATGAAAAAGTCTTTAAAATAATATTTGCAATTTCCAATTACCAAAAAACATATTTTAATTAAATTTGCGCATGTGAAAAAGGCGAGGCGCGTTTAAATTACTTGTTTTATTGCCTCATTTTATATGAACACCACCCGAAATTCCTATTTGTCTGGAGCCAGGGTGACTATGGCATCTCGAAATGGGATTTGTTGTGAGGCTGAAGGGAGTGGGAAGGGGAAAAATGTAGGGGAAAAGGAAGTTTTGCTTTTTGGAAGCATTCCAAAGACAAGTAAAATGAATAAGCTAAAACCACCTAAATTGACATTCATAACCTTGTAGGACGATTCTGTCTATTGGCATCTCAATCAATACATTCATTTATGACGAAGCTACGAAATAAAATAAAGCCACTAGATTACATTTTTAAACGACTTCGAAAGGGAGGAGGTTATCAATTCGACGGTTTTTTTTTTATGTTTGTTACCTCAGAACTTTCGATTGGGTAAACCGATATTGATGATTCTTTTTTTATTAGAAAGCTGGTGCTTCCCGTGTGGTTCCATTTTAATTTGGTCCAGTTCTGACAATGGGATCCATGAGAAAACCATATATGTCTTAAATTTGCAATAAGTATTTGCGCGACAAATGGACGAATAACTCAATACTACACCAACAAGTAAAACTTTTTTAAGCACGCTCGTCAATAAAAATCAAAAAATAAACAAAAATTTTAACAAAACAAAAAACGACTTCAAAAAATGCAGTAAAAAGTAAAAAAAATATTTCGTACGATTGTTATTTTTGGAGTCGGTGTCAGCCAAGATCTCCACATCTCACCTATAACTACCCATGTATGTAGTTACCTTGGCTTACACCGAATTCAAAAATAACAATCGTACGAAATTATTTTTACTTTTTAGTCCTTTTTGTAAGTCGTTTTTGGTTTTGTTTAAATTTTTGTTTATTGTTTGGTCCATTGTAAATTTATTTGTTACTTCATATTTTATTTTTCACACAGATAAGATTTTTTCAGATCCCGCATTCCTAATTTCTACCGAAACACAACATGCCTACTTCTTTAAATGCTTTACTTTTTTGTTCTAAAAAAAATGTTTGTTATTTTTTAAGATGATCTCCATTTATTTGCCGAGGCGATAAAGTAATTTTGTGAAATTCGCTGGATAGAAAAAAAAGCAGAGTATGCTCCGATAATTATTATAAAAAACACTTCTGGTTCCGTTATTTAACATGTTATTTGCATGTTATATTCGTAGGTACGAAAACATTCAGTGTTTCTTTAAATTTTAAATGCTACTCAAAACATTTGTCGAGAGATTCTTGTTCTTTTTTAATTCGCTACGTTTAGTGACTTAGCAGGGATGTCCGGGTTTATGGGGTGAGGTTTGTCTAAGTTTGGCGGCGGATGGGTCTGCCCACCAACTGCGTGGCAGGCCGTATCGGGAGAGACTGTTTGTTTCATCGCGTTACCCGCAGAGGGGGGATTGATTCATACATCCGTCACTCCTGGACACACTGGCCGCCAGATTGCCACCCACCCCTCATATATTTTTCCTTTCCACGACTTTCTCAGATTCCTTTTCATAAAAAACCCTCCACACAGCTGGAGAATTATTTTCCTCAGGGCATCCTGTGTGGATCTAATGTAAAAAAAAGTAATATTTTAATAATTAGTTTGGCTACGAGGAGATATACCGAATATGAAATAGCTTAGGTAAAAAAAACTGATTAATTATAATTGAATCGTTTAGACACAAATCATATATAGTTTTCACGTATTCATTTTAAACGAAAGATAAAACAATAGAATAAACAATATTCAAAAAAGCGATCCTATTATGGGATGCACTGATTTTTAAAAATCGTGCATGCCATAATTAGATACGAAAAACATCAATAGTATCGGCTCCCGAACACATAAAATGGCACCAATGGCGGCAGGCTTTTGAGCTTAGAGCTTTGCGCTTTGAGCTTCGAGATTTGAGATTTGTACATTATAATTTGAACTTTGAGCTTTTGGCTTTGAACTTCGAGCTTTGAGCTTTGAGAATTAAGCTTTTAGCTTAGATCTTTGAGCTTTGAGCTTAGTGCTTTGAAATTAGAGCTTTGGGATTTGACCTTTGAGTTTTGAGTTTAGAGCTTAATGTTAGAGCTTTGAGCTTGGAGCTTAAAGCTTAAAGCTTAGAGCTTAAAGTTTCGAACTTCGGTCTTTGAGCTTCGAGATTTGAGTTTAGAGCTTTGAGCTTTGAGTTTAAAGCTTTGAGCTTTGAGTTCAGAGCTTTGAGCTGAGAGCTTAGAGGTCGTTTGTGTAGGCCAAAATACAACCTGCAATAGCAAAAAGAAATGTAGTTTTCCTAGAACTAGAATTCCACATTGGAAACAATTCGTGCTTTGAGATAGTATTCCATATTAGGGTCATCAAGAAATCCCAAACAAACAAATTCGTGGAATAAAATTTACTTGAATGTTCAAGTCATTATGAAAACATTAAATTTAAATAGAAATATTGTCTATCAGTGAAAGATTGATAATCTCGTGTAGAAAAATTTTTGAGAAAGAATATAGTGAAACTTACGTAAATATCAAATCCGTGAGGCACAAAAAGTTAATCACTCTCTCAGGTGAGGTCACCAAACACGACTAAACCATTTCAAGCAACGTTTCAATTCTGAATGGTGGTCTTACACCAGGGCGATGGTGTATCTTCCACTCTTGAACGTGCTGCAAATAAACTATATATTAGTTTAAATTAATCAATCGTGAAATAATACAAATTAATCAAATAAAATTTATTTGCCCATTCTGAAATTCGATCCCGCGACCTTCGGATTGCGAGTCAAAAACCTTGCTAGACTACGCCGGCCGTCAACCCGCCGGATGTTAGGTTGTAGAGGCTGTTGATGGCAGCCAAAAATATGCGTTAATAAAATGCTGAAAATGTCGAGAGTATAATAAACGATACAGTTAAAAATGCCCCGGTAAGGCAGACATCCTGGGTTCAATTATTTTCCGTTTCTCATTTTTCGTCTGAGAGTGGTTAATATTATTATCAATTATTGAATAACGTTCAGTTTGGTTGTAATTTTCTTTTCATCCTACTGTGCCAAAAAAATATTCAAAACCGACATAATACCTTCAGAAACTTATTCCGAACTAGCAAACCCTCTTTGTAACATAATCATCCATGAGTTAAACGCAGTGAAAAAATGCAAAGCTTTGCCAACAGTCTCCCGCAGGTGGAAATAATGCCTCTGCAAAAAGTAATGAACAAAACCGATTAACAAAGGAAGAATCTTCGCAGAAGGCGGAACAGTTGTGCCTTCGGGCTTCATTTGAAATCTGACGCGACTTTGTGTTAACAACCTGCAACAAACTAGCGATACGCAATAATACCTACTTGTTCTTCTAAACAGCCTTCGGATGCTATTTTCATCTACTTTCTATAGTTACTAGTAGCTGGTAGGTGTAGGTACACTGTATATAGCTTCTTTAAGGCAAAACAATGGGCTATTTGTTTCTGCGTTTCACATCAAAGTTTATGCATCTTAGACAGTAATAAGTAGTAGTTGTGTGAACAATTGACTTTGTACGTGTTTATTTTATTTTTATTTTTATATTTCTTTATTCATTGCAAAAATATTATGTTTAGATTTTTGTGGATATTTCGACCACCATGCTAGGTGGTCGATTTTACATATAATGCAATAACAATCATACGTTCGTATAATATTTTAAAAGAAAAACATTGTAAAACAAATTCAAACCAAAATGCTTGCCTAGTCATTAACATAAATACGATAACATTCTATCGGATAAGTATAGATATTTTCAATTGTAACAAAAATAAATATAAAAATAATAAAAACTCGGTCAAGAGTGCATTATGTAAAATGTATTAAATGAGTACAAAACTGCATAAATGTAATCATATATCATGTAATGACTAGACATCGGATTAAATGCACTACTAAAGTGCCAAAATATGCACCAAAAAAGGCCGAAATATGCACTAAAAACTTTTGATATGCCCAAAATATGCACAATGCAAAATCAAAAAACCGCTTTTACTTCTATACTAGCTGGTTCCCGGTATGCGTTGCAATGCCATATTGAAATAAATACATTTTTCTCCTGGAATCACCTTCCCGTGCGTCCCCGTTCCCCTCCCGCGTCTAATACTTTCTTACATTTCTAATACTTACATTTTTAAACTCGTGATATCTTTCGAATGGTATGTACGAATTGAATAATTCAAAAAGTATTGAAGCATTCTTGAATATGAAGTAATTTATTTTGATAAGGACTCAAACCAAGATACAAATAAATAACCTTTTCAAGCGGCGACATTTGATTTTAATTTTTAAAATAAAATAACACTTATTGTGGCATAACTATAATAGTTAAACATATGTTGTCGTGACACCCTGTGAATAATGATGTGTTCTGCAAAGTCGTAGTACATTATTTTATTATATCATCAATAGTTTTCGCAGCGCACGCGATGTAAAGAATATTTTAGGTATTTTTTTTACACCTTGGGTTACATTATTGAAGTTTTAGTAAGGATCCCTATTTTAAAAAAATATGTAATACAGCCTATGTCACCCGGGGATAGTGTAGCTTCCCAACAGTGAAAGAATTTTTCAAATCGGTTCAGTAGTTTCGGAGCCTATTCAATGCAAACAAACAAACAAACAAAAAAATCTTACCTCTTTATATAGTGTAGTAAATATTTTAATTAAAGACGGTACAAGAACAGCGAAATATTTTTAAAATTATGCATAGTTTTTGTGACAATATATAATTAAGTGTTTTTCCAAATTTTCCAATGCTAATTTATACGTCGACGCTAAACTGACGTCATTGGACAAAATTTAAAATTTGGCGCCATTTCTGGAGATACCTGTTTAGGCGGAATATGACCCGTACCGATGATGCATACATTAATATTCTTCATTATCTTCAAGCAAAATAGCGTCTATCTTGTTAAAAAAAAATTCCGTTATTGAATTAGGAAGGGCGTTGGTGAGTTCGATCATTGTTTCCAGTATTTCTATTGATTTAAATAGAGGAAGGTTTTTTGTTTCCAATTTATCCATGGCATCTGGTAACTTGTGGAAATGTGTTGAGATGAGTGTGATATTCTGTTCAGCGGATGCGTCTTCAAATGCTAGCTTGTTTGACTGAATTATATTAATAGACCCTCCACACAGCATCCTCAAAGATGACATAGGCCCTGAGGGAAATTATTTTCCTCAGGGCCTCCTGTTTGGAGTTAATGTAAAAAAAAAAAAAAAATTGCAATGGCCTCATTGTCAAATTGGCCAACTAATTGTTGCCTTAACGAAAACGAAACGAAATATGCACGATTGGGAAAAAAGGCTAAAATATGCATTAACGCCATAATTAGAGAGTTATATGCATTTGCATATGCAAATATGTCTAGTAAATATGTCCGATGTCTAGTAATGGCAAATATTTTGTACTACTTACCTCCTTTTAAAAGAACGTAATATTTTTTATAGTGTGATTGTTATTCATTCATAAGTCAATTTATATTAGTTTCAGGCCAGTGTTACTTTTGAAGTAAAACTTCTTTACGCATGCTTGACTTGAAAAGTAAGCTGGTGAATGCGTGACGAGAGCGTTACGAAAAGTGTGATTGGGCGAGGCTTACGGAAGTTGGGAGGGAGATATAAGTTAGTGAAGATAGAAAGAGAGTTACGCTTCGTATATTACTGTAGGGGCAAGAGAGAGAGGTGCGAGCACACATTTTCTTTCTCTCATGGCCAGTTACATTTCGTATATCTAAGACACAGTGCAGGCATATTGTCTGTATTACACTGTAGGAGCAAGAGAATGCATTACGCGAACATATTTTCTTTCTCTCTTCTATTATCAGTTAGTGAAGTTTTACTTCAGTCGTGTGGTCTAAAGCACACTCGTTTTTTTCTTTATAATCACGATAAATTAACTTACACCGCCATCTGTTAATTTGCATACAAATCAAATTCAAACCGCCCGCTTGCCAGCCTTTTAATTCTATATATATATATCAATTAATTTACACAAAACATTGACAAATTATATACCTAAACCGTCCGGATGAATCACTCTATCTATTGGTGAAATCCGTTCAGTTGTTTTTGAGTTGATCGCAAACAGACTAACAGACGTGGCGGAGGACTTTAATTTATAATATGTAGAGATTAAACACCCTTTTCAAATTTCAGCTCATGATTTTCATAACAGCCGATGTAACCTAAATCTCGTCGGAGGGATTTCCTGTATGCAGTTTGGACTCAGGGAGGTTAGTAGTTACAGGGCCGCCCGTGAGGGGATATTCGAGAGTTGCACCAAGGGGAAAAAAAGTAATAAGAAAAGCCGAGCTTAGCACCAAGATAAAGATGGCAGTGTTTAAAACGGTACACTGCCCAACGCTCACTTACGGCCACCAGACATGGATGCTAAATGAACGAACACGCTCCAGAGTCCAAGCTGCCGAAATGAGATACTTGAGAGTAGTGGCAGGAGTTACGAAATGGGATCATATAAGAAACTCGACGATCCGAGATGATCTAAACATTGAACCACTGCTACTCTTCATAGAAAAATCACAATTGAGGTGGCTTGGGCATGTACTAAAAATGTCTGATGACCGAATTCCGAGGAAAATACTGAGTGCGATTCCAGAGGGAAGACGTCCAGTGGGCCGCCCCAAACACAGTTGGGCGAGGCAACTCCAGAAACTGTGTGAGGTGAGGATGGGTCTACCATGGACAGAGGCCGAACAATCAGCACAAGACAGGGACTTATGGAGGAGCCTTGTCGATGCAATGGGTCCCCGACCCAAATAGGACAAGGGGAAGAAGATGTAAGTATGTATGCACCAAGGGGTTATGGACCTAGTATGGATGCTCCAAGGCGCGTCAATTTGTTTTCTCCTGTTTGGATGTATAATATTTTATTTAATCACTAAAGTCAATATTAGCGACTCACTCGAAAATTTGAAACACAAAATCAGAAAAAGATACGGTCGCATCTAGGAATTGACCCGGGACTGGGTTAAATTCCTAGATGCGGCTGTATCTTTTTCGGATTTTTCTATTTCAAATTTTCGATTGAGAGTCGCTAATATTGTCGTCAGTGATTAAATATAACAATTAAAGGTTTTTCTCACTAATTTAAAATAAAAAATAAATTTCCTTAATGTATAAAAATGAATGCTTCTTTCTTTAAATTCTTCCATAATTTAGGGTGCTTTGTGGTGTATTGTTATTTGCGTTGAAGCCTTATCAACTGCACATATGCAAATCTTTGAATAATGGGCCCTATATCTCCAGTATTCCTTAACTGTTTAGTATTGAAAACAAGTAAGTACTACGTACACGAAAGGTTTATTGCTTGAATATAACATAGTACAATGCGGTCCTGTGTATTTCCTAATATTGAGCATCTGCCTTAACCCACGATGCATCGTATATTATGCAAGTTAATCCTGTAAACCGTAAATACTCCTCATAACCATGCGATTTCTGCTTGTACCTACCATAGACAAATTAATCGTCGAATCAGACAATCTTTTTCAATGAGCTTTCATGTCTTTAAAAAAATTGTTCTGATGACCAGATTTTTTTAGTATATTGGCGACACGTTCCAGAGTGGAAGATTCTGTCAGTATCTTTCATGTGAGACAACTATTCAGAATTGAAACATTAAATACGCTAAATGGCTTAAGCCGTATTTTGTGACCAGATCTGAATAGCCTGGTACTTTCCCACGTTCCTCTTCCCCATGTCCTTCCCCTCCTCATTACCTTCATACCCCAATTGGTGATTTCACAGTCTCCTAACTCCAGACGGGAGCATCCATGAGGTATTAAGTTCGAGATCACTGAACCAGAGTTAAAATTACTAACAGACAGACTCACAACCAAAATTAGTATGTTTGATGAGGAATTCACACAAAAAAAACGAGTGTGCTTTAGACCACACGACTGAAGTAAAACTTCACTAACTTATAAAAGATGAGAGAAAGTAAATGTGCGCGCGCACTGCTCTCTCTTGCTCATACAGTGTGATACAGACAACAGGCCTGTACTGTGTCTTAGATATACGAAACGCAACTAGCTATGAGAGAAAGAGAAAAAGAAAATGTGTGCTCGCACCTCTCTCTTGCCCCTACAAAATACGAAACGTAACTCTCTCTCTTTCTGTCTTCACTAACTTATATCTCCCTCTCTACTTCCGTTCACGTCGCCCGATCACACTTTTCGTAACGATCTCGTCACGCATTCACCAGCTTACTCCCCAAGTCAAGCGTGCGTAAAGAAGTTTTACTTCAAAAATACATGTGTGCAGTTCACACGCGGTAGAAGTGACACCTTCAGAAAACAAAGTAGACAAGAGTGGGGGTTCCACGATGCACAGCACAAAGAGGAGCCTGACTATTCTGTCTCATTCTCTCGCAGGCGAAATCCTACAGATGATGCATGTTATTGTCTATTTTTAGTAGATATCGCTATTTCGTTTTATCGAGTTTCAAATCCCAACGGTGCTAAAGAAGTTCTCACTTCAAAAAGATAGATTCTTCTATTATTGTAGCATTTTGAGCATTAAAATTTCACCCACTGTACGTGCCTAAACCATTCGCGCAAACCGAGACACACTCCGGCGACCCGCAAACTACGGACACATTCCCCGCATTCTCGCACCCCGTGACTCACGACACCCTTACGATCGGTCGCCGGTTGCCCATGTGGCGAGCATGTGGCTAGTGGGACGTGTTACATTATGACGTGTTAGCTCACAGTCGCAAACTGTGAACTGCTTCACATTCGGTCAGTTGTCGATCATCACACACGCGCGTAAAATTATCCTGCTTCCTGCTCATTTGTCACGTCATCGCGGGAGTGTGTCGGTTTTAATTTGAGTATTGTTAATCTACGGGTGAAGTGCATTTCTTTTAACTTTTTGTTGGTGTTGTTTTTGTAAGTGTGAATGTAATTGTACATTTTAATAGAAACTGTAAAAGTGTAAAATTGCAATGTTGCATTTTTTTGTTAATTTTACAATATTTATATGTTTAATGAATAACAATATATAAAATAATTTGAAATGTTTCTACACAATTTATTTTTTACCGTTACCGGTCAATGCTCAGCCTATTAAAATTCTAATAAAAATCGTGCAAACATTGCAAATATTATTTATTTTGTACACCCTCTCCTCTAGTAACTTGGACTCCTAATCCTAACCTAACTATCCCACTATCAAAAAATATCATGGCAATCATAATAATTCATGGGCACGTTTAATTTATTTTTTGTCTTATTACACAAAGAAAAATCATAAAATAATAGTTTGTAATAAAGCATTACAGCTTACAGCTAATTAACTTATTTAAATTCTCAATAAAAGCTTCAGAACACCACGTTTTTTACATGATTTTTATATCCTTCAAAACATGATAAAACATTATTATTTTTACCCCTGAAGCATTTCTTTTTTGAAATTTATTTCTGGGACATACATTACTAGTTACAGGTGTGAGCTATGAGCGAACGTTCACACAATTATAACCTGGGTTTCGTGTCGCGTATGACTTGACCGGTCCGAGCGGCGACCGGCGCGCGGCACGCTCGTGGAACATAGCTGGGTGAAGAGTAATCGAGTTTCGTATTTTGGGTCGTGAAAAGAGCGGGTCTTCGCGACCCGCTCATGACGCCAGTGAGTCGTGAGCGACCCGGGTCGTGTAAAACGATCGATTGACCCAGGACTAATTCGAGTGTGATGTGCATCAGATCGAATACTAGTTCGCGGTCTATTTCCGTTACAACAATAGTGTTAAAATCTAGCTTAACTTTTCGGTCAGGTAATAACGTCGAGTTTTCAACGTCGCATTATCGCAATCATCAATCAAAAATACTCATTTCGGATGAGTGCCGTGTGTCTGTCTGTAACTCTGGTTCAATGAATTCTAGAAATCGAATTTGCTTTGAATTTAAATGTTTTTTTCATAATTGGTACCAGCTGTGTGAAGAATAGTTATTCATACAAGCCACAAAGGAGGAACATAATATTCCCGCCCCAGGAACCATTTATTGAACAACCAACACCTCTGCTATAGGTTACCCCAAGTGGTTCGCTACTTTGGTGACTTAGCAGGGGTGCCTGGGTTCCTGGGATGAGGTTTGTCAAGACCTGGAGAAGGTCTTTTTAACTCTCCAGCCAGAATCATCGCCTTGCACTGCAGTTGAAGGGATGGATTCATACGTCCCTTCTGGACACACTGACCCTTAGATTTCTACCCACCCGTCATGCCTATTTCCTTCCCAGAACTTCCTCTTCTTCGTATCCTGAGATGAGATGATTTCCGAAGATAATATAGGCCCTAAGGGAAATTATTTTCCTCAGCGTCTCCTGCGTGGAGCTAATGTAAAAAATAAAATAAAAAATACATAAAAATAAGAAATAAATAAAAACCGTCGAATTGAGAACCTCCTCCTTTTTTAAGTCGTTTAAAAAATATATAAAATGGAAATATATAAAGTCGCTCTGGAGAGTAATAAAAATTGGCGGTGTTCGTTTTCCAAATACTGGTACAACTGGTTTTGTTTCAAATTTCATAAGTTTTCGTCGTCTTCATTTTTAATCCCGTGATTTTTCATGGGTCTGCCCTAGTCTCGTAATAATATTTCACATATTTTTTTGTTCTCCACGGTGGTCTTGTACATCCACTTGTTCTATGGACTGTTAAAGCCACAAGTACCTACATACGGTTTACATAATACTCTCAGAATGTTACATGAATATGCACCAAAGGTGATTTGCATCTATTCCAATTAACCACGATTAAGATAATGCTTGCACAGAACACTTGAAAAATCACGGGATATTATGCTAATTAATTCCTTGACATTTTTATTATTTGATTGAGCTATGAACAGTTAGTTAAAAGTGACCGAATTGGAAATGGGTTCCATAGCTCAATCAGTAGAGCACTTGCCACGTAAGCTTAGGGACCTAGGTTCGAGTCCCGGTGGAACCAATATCTTTTTTCTGATTTTTCCGTCTCCCGATTTTGTTTGAGTTTCACTAATATTTTCTTCATTTAATTAAATATTATAATTTGAGATTTTTACTTTTAAATTTAAAAAAAAAAAAAAAAAAATATTCGTCATAGACTTGCAGAAAAAGTCAATAGATGTCACATATTAAAAATAAAATGGATAAATATTTATCCAGACACTATCTAGATAGCATTTAGTTCGGGTTGAATCTTGCAATCATATATAAAGATAGCAGCCAATAATATGTGCGTTAAGAAAATGAAGATAATGTTGGTAGTTCTTAGTCGAAGTATGATGCAGTTAAGTGACCGAATTGGAAATGTGTTCCATAGCTCAATCGGTAGAGCACTTTCCATGTAAGCTAAGGGACATGGGTTCGAATCCCAGTGGAACCAATATCTCCAGATTTTGTTTCGAGTTTCGCTAATATTGTCTTCATTTAATTAAAAATTACTTGACACATGAGTTCTAATTTTGAAAACGACAATTAAAATATTTTTTTATTAATATTATATCTACTTTATCGCTTATTATTTGACGAGTTAAAGTATTTCACCAAAAAATGTAGACATAATTTGTCTCGACGCCACCTAGTGGGAGATTTAGCATTTACAATGCCTTTCTCATATAAAATAAAGTTGGTTGTTTGCAGGTGGAAAAATGTGATAAGCAGTAATTATTGTTGAATGAAACACTAGTATATTTATTGAATTATTTGGCGGGCAGGAGATAAGCCGACGTAGCTCAGTGGATAAGAGCAGTTGACCGGAAATCAGAAGGACGTGGGTTCGAGTCCCGTCGGCGGCATGTATCTTTTCTCGCGAGATTTTTACAATGTAGATGAGTGTTTCAGGCTAATAATTATTACCTACTTATAATAATTGTTTACTTTATCGCTTGCCTGAATTCTTGAAACGATCAGTTCCAATTTCAAAACTGACATTTAAATTCAAAAGAAGTCAGAGTTCACTAATCCAGGGATACAAAACTCACAGACAGACTCACAACCAAAATTAGTATATTTCATGAAAATATGCAGCAATACATTCCAGATTAGTAAGTGAAAGATATTTCTGGACAATTTTGGAACGAAACATTTAAAAGCTTTCAATTGCATTATTATTCAACTGACGAATTCATTTTTACCTTCTGGAAATGATTCTATTGTGGCAACAAAAGAATGATCGAGTATTTAATGAAAATATTTGGGTCAGACACTTCGGCAATGGTAAAATACATATTTCATAGTTGAGGAGCGTTTTCGCAAAGAAAAATACATTTGTGAAAAGCTGAATTAAAACCCCAAAAAAGGCGCAATCTAGCGACTCAGAAGAAGAAGACACAATGACTAATAATATGATCACATGCATTGAAAAAAAAATTAATGAATTAACCAATCAACTTATGAAATCTTTTAATGAACAAATAAAAGAAATTAATTAGGTATACCCTAGCGAGACAGGCATCGAATAATATATTGTAAACATCACGTATATAGATCAATAAATAAAAAATAAAAATAAAATTAAGAAGTCCGTCGAATTTTGCTGTGAGAAATTAGACGAATATGAAGAAAAAAACAAAAATAAAGAAACACTGATTAAACAACTTCAAGCAAAAAATAAAGAAATAAAACTACACATTAATAAAATGGAGCAAAATGAAAAACAAAACAATATTGAAATACAGGGTGTTCCTTTTAAGAAAAATGAAAATATCACAAATGTATTTAATAATATAATAGACATACTCAAATGTGATAAAGAAACGATTAACGTGACAAATATTTTCAGAAGCAAAAATAAAAACCCGACGAACAATAATACTGCCATAGTAGTATCTCTACGAAACAAGGAAAGTAAAGACGGAATAATCTCAGAACAATGCCTTATCTGAAAACAAAATATCTAATGTATCGTAACTTACTTACTTAGACTGATACGAAACTGCAAAAAGAAATACTATAGTATACAAATTGAAAATGCTAAAAAGAATACTAAAAAAACTTGGAATATTATAAATGAAATTGCCAACAAAAAAAAGTATGTCTTCAAATATTGTAAATGAGGTTATAATAAATAATGAAATAATAACTAACAAATCGACTATTGCAGAAAGCTTTAATAACTATTTTACTAATGTAGTAGACGTATTACTTGAATCATCCGGCATTAATGTTAATGAAGCTTATATGGAGACATCTCCTCAATTAAATTCAAATAATGATTCAATTAACTCTATAGAATATTTTTCTCCTGTTACATTTAATGAAATTGAAAAGTATATTGATAACCTAAAACCATCCAACTCTAAGGGAAATGATGGAATATCTTGTGATACTTGTCATTGAACACTTATAAAATTCTATCGAAAAACCAATACGGCTTTCGTAAAGATCTAAGCACCGAGGATGCGATATATGAATTGACAAAAAATATATACTCATCTATCGATAAAAAATAGAAATTTCTTGCCATATTCCTAGATTTAAGAAAAGCTTTCGACACCGTAAATCATGATTTACTCATTACAAAAATAAATCAACTAGGATTCAAAAAAGACACACTAAAACTACTCTCTAACTATCTGAAAGACAGAACACAAAAAACAAAAATTGGGAATAATTACAGTTCTGAGTCAAAGATAAAAAATGAAGTCCACGGGGAACTGTGCTTGGCCCGATTTTATTCTTAATTTATATTAACGATTTATGTAATTGTGTAATCCCTGGTAAAATTGTTTCTTGCGCAGACGACACGGCAATAGTAGTGGATGGTAATCATTGGAAAGAAACTTTCTCGAAAGCAACTGATTGTATTTCACTGGTTTCAACATGGTTAAATTACAACAAACTCATTTTAAACTATAGCAAAACATTTTACTTACCTTTTTATAAAACTATTAAAAATAAACCTAAAGACAACCTTAAAATTAGAATCCATAATACTAGTTGCAATCAAGAAATGTGCTTCATGTGCAACAAACTCACTATTGTCGAAAATATAAAATATTTAGGAGTATCAATAGATATAAATCTTAATTAGAAATCACATATTTATGAAATCACTTCTAAATTAAGATATCTGACCTACATATTTTATAGACTTAAAGAAGTTCTAAACATTGAGAAATTGAAAATGATCTACTTTTCCCTGGTGCAATCTTCAATCACTTGTGGCATTATAGGATGGGGTGGTGCACTTGATACATTTATTAAGCCTCTACAAATAATTCAAAAACACATAATTAAATTCATATATAACAAAAATAAAACATTCTCGACCAACTTATTATACAAAGAAACTTAAATATTTAATATACGTAAATTATTTATATTACAAACTTTGAAATGTGTATTTAAAAACAAAAATAATTTCGAATTAAATGAAAACAGAATGAGCAAAAGAATAAATAATATATTTTACACCCCACAAACCAATACTAAATTATTGCAGACACATATCAGTTTCATTGGTCCTCGTACATTTAACCTTCTACCACTACAAACTCAAAGATAAATAAAATGATAAAATATGTAAAAGAGGTAAAATTATGGCTGAATAATGTAGATATTGAAACGCTTTTTCTATAAATTTATCCATCCTTCTACAACTCACTTTCTGTAACTTTCTAAACTGTACTACAATATGTTTTCTGTTTATTTTTTTTTTTTTAATAACTAAAAAAAAAAATCAAAAATCAATATGTTTCTCTCCATATTTTTAATTTTATTTTTATAATAGCTGAAAAAACCTGTTTCACTTATTCTACCTATGTAATACTAACTTTTTAACTTTTTATCCTAACTTTATATTTTATATGTTTTTCTAAGTCTATTTTATACTTTGGGTACTTACATTATATGTACAAAGAAATGTGAATAAATAAAGTTTAAAAAAAAAAAAAAAAAAATCGAAGAGAAATAATATTCACAGATTTGAAAAAAAAAAAGTTTTCACTAAGAGAAATATTAATACATTTAAGTTCAATGATAAAATTATTGATTTTAATAAAAAATATATACTTTTGCTTTATCTAAAGTAACTCCTTAAACCTAAAAAATATAAAAATTCTTAATTAAAAATTTAATAAGTGTTAGGTACTTAAAGTTTAAATGTAAGTGTGTAAATATGTTTCACTTTGTGAAAATTTGTCATTTTATGTTACTTGTAAAGCAGGTTAATATAATCGTATGTATTATTTTTTTGTATCTGGATTAGTCATTTCGTAGACATCTACATAGAGAATTACATTTTAAAAAACTTTTGGGGTAGATAATTCTCTTTTTGAAAACTCTATTATTCAAACCCACATTCATACCCGCACTCTCATTAATAATAATTAAAAATAATAATAATTGTTTTCATTCCCACGAATGAATCTCTACTAATATATTATAATAAACACTGCGATCCAGAAGACTTGATTTATATTTACTTTAGACTATATTTTCGAATTAAATCTCTGCTTTCGGGAGGAACTTATAGTTACATATACCTGATGATCTCCTCACATAGAGCCACTTGGTAATTTATCAAATACCTACTTATGCAATGGTCCTATGATATGTATATATATATGTATGTGCGTGCGTGTGTGTGTATGTGTACAGGTGCACACGTATGCATTTATGTATATACGTAAACGTATATGCATATATTCACTAATATTTGATTTAGGCCCTCTTTGTTTCATGTACTTTGAAGTACATGAAAATCACACAATAAGGGTAGTTGTTAAAGAGTTGCACCCGCGATTCCAATATCACATCGCGGGTGTAACCAATTTAAATCAACGTTTATTTCAATTCAACTAACATTACACTCTTAAAAACGATTGATTTAAGTTTGCCTTTGATTTCTTCTTACTTTTACAAAGTTATATATAAACATAACCTCAAACTATCGGTAACAGCGTATGACTATTCTTAAAATATGTTTTTTATTGCCTTTGATTCAACTATATCCGTGTTCTTGGGTCGAAAATGATTTCGATACGTTCTATTAGTATCTACCCCGTTCGTCAAAGTAAGTCAAGTGTTCCTACTTTTTTGCTTCTTTAAACAAATTTGTAATTAACCTTCTTTAGCTGGGAAATTCCTTTTTCCCAGACAAAGTTTTGTAATCTTTCTTGAAGCGATATTCAACAAGATAATGGCAGAAATAACTTCGTGAGTTAACTCCAAAGAATAGCATCCTTGAATCTTACCAAAGCAAAGAAATCTTTTGAACTTTGCCTCAAAAATATAAATGATTTAGTATAAAGTAAGACGATACTAAAACGATAATGAATCCATTTAATAATATACGATAAAGTTGAGTTATTCTCTATTTATTTTCTCTTTTTATAATTTATTTTAACTGAAATATTTACTTATTTTTGCGTTGTTCACTCGTGCACCAAGCCGCTAACAAAATTAAACAACATTTCGGATGGTGAAACAAGCCAACTCCACATTTATTATGAGAGTATAGCGTTCGTGTGAGAGGAGCATTTCATGCTTACGCTTGGGATTTGGGGAACCTATTTTACATTGACATCAGTTTTTTTTAACAGTTTAAAGTGACTTTTTGTTTGTGTTTATTTTAAATGCGCTATCGGTGTTTGAATTTTAATACAAAGTAATTGAAGTTACCTTCACCCTTAAACAGGTATAAATAACTTTTTGATTTATTTCTCGGCAAACCAGCAAACCATTGAATGCACCAATCGCGCCTGTAACTATTTTCAAATCTGTACTTATTAGATTTTTCTATCCACAAATCTATATCACTAGCCTCCCCCCAACCGCTCAGTCGATCTATAAACCTATGTCAAATTTGACATTCGATGTTTTTTTAATTTTGGCTGAAATTTTTAGTTTTTCTGTAGACAGACACGTTAAAAAATGTTTCACACAAGTTACGCGAGTATCCATCGTATTTTTGACTTTTTCACGATGGTTTGGGATTGAAAAGTAAACGAAAAATTTATATGACAGGTGTTCCGAAACTTTCGTTATTGAATAATAATTAGTGAGATTGTAAGTTATGAAGTATCGAGCTACGCAATGGAACAGGGTTGACAGTGTTAACATCTCTCACCACAAGGGATTAAATTTTTAAAGGGTTGATGATTAATTAAAGTGGATGATATTCCAATGAATCAGTGGATAAAATCAACGTGGGCTGTAAATTTCAGATATGAATGCCATTTAAAATTTTGCGGTTGATTTGTTGGAATTTGTTTTTGAGTGATGGATAAAATTGTGTATGGATGTATTCCGAAAGCTAATTTGTTTTATTACCCGGGTATGCCTGATATTTCAACAACAAAAATATGCATAAAATTTCATATTTTGCAGTTATTTGATATTTCGAAGCTCCATACTGCATGATGGAATCTGATAATAAGCTGATAACTAATTAGGTTGGCCTTGAAATTTGAAGAAGGAAAAGCGACAACAAACCAAAGGGGTTTTTTTGCTTAATCCTTACTTCCCACACACATCAAACATACAATTAAAAAAACCAAAAACGGTGCTGCAGCACTTTACCCGCTTTTACATTATAACAGTCAAACGTCGTTACAGAACCAAATTCTCATTTACATCATGACCTACGCCGCCCCAATTTGGGCCACAAGCAATACTAAGAATCTATAAACCCTCCAAAATGTCTTGCTTAGAAGATTCACCAAAAGACCTTGGTTCGTCCGAAATAGCATTATTAATTCAGGCACGAAAATCCCTCCACTTAAAAAACACATAATAGACCTGACCAAAACATTTTTCTCAAAACATGCTTCAAATCCGAACCCAAGCATCTCATGCCTCGGGCAATCAAGTCCCGATGACAATCCCCTCCACCGCCTGCCCATATCCATCCTTCATCCACCTTGATGCGCAGGCTATAATAAAATTTCACCTTTGTATTCTTATATAAAAAATTAAATACTTATATATATTTATTATGGTGTGCATATTTGTCGTATATGAATACATACATGCATGGGTATATGTAAAAATGTCTGTATGTGTGCGTTTTTTTTGTTTTTGTTTTTTTTTTTAATAATATGTTTTACACGTTACATAATAATAATTTTACATCTTAGGTTTTTACTACTTTTCCATTGAAAGCATTTGCTTGTGTATGGAAAGGGAGGTACATAAATATGGTTATTAGTTAGTACTTAAATAATTCATTTACATAAATATATATGTGCTGTAGTATTTATTTTAATAATAGTATGTTTTTAAAGAAAAGAAAGAATGTTATGGAAAACTAAGGATATTTGTAAGATTAATTAAGTGGCAGTAGTTTTTTTCTTCAGAATATTTTTAAAATGTCTCTCGACAGAGAGCAGCATTCGGGTTTTATCATTAATGCTTCTGATTTCTTCTGGTAGACGATTGAAAAAAGTTCTTCCCTGGTAAGTATATACATAATATATCTATGTATACAAAATGTATACCACTCACAGATATAAAACAAACAATAAAAAATAAAATAAATTGTCAATGTTCTTCATCTTGTCCAAGGTAGCCCGAACGTCAGATTAAAAAAATCCATCAGGTGACATTACTAGTTTGCAAGACAAAGGGGTTAATTTCTCCCTATAACTTGCTAAAAACCAATATACATATAATATATCCAAGTCAGTTAAAAAGAACTACCCGTCGCGTCAACATCTCTCTCTCTTCGCCTACTCGCTCTGACCTGCTTCCATTCGCCTCTTTTCTCATCTCTCTTACCGCCTTACCCTGGACTTTAAACACTCATAGCTCTACGGGCCAGACCCAGCTGCGTATTTCCTTTTCCGTGTTCAATACGAGGCAACCATGCCTCGAAATCAACACGGGTTTGTAATGTCATTTTTTCTCCAAATCCGTGTCCAGTAGGCTAGCGGCATCCTACTGTACACGGGTTTGTAACGCCAATCCCTTCCCAAACCCATGTTCAGTACGAGGCATGTTAAGTGAATTCATTATAGACAAGTTTGTACCTGTATTTATAACAACAGAACATGGAGAGAAGGTTGAGGATGGCCTTTTGACCGTTCCAGCCGGACTCTCGACCCATCGCCTTGCACCGCAGTTGAAGGGATGGATTGATACGTCCGTCACACCTGGACACACTACCCCCAGATTCTTACCCACCTCTTATACCTTTTTCCTTCCCAGAACTTCCTAACCTACCCTTCCTTAAAAAGACCCTCCACACAGCATCCCCTTACAAGACATCGGCCCTGAAGAAAATAATTTTCCTCAGGGCGTGGGGAAAATTATTCTCCTGTGTGGAGCTAATGAAAAATAAAATGCAACTATTTTTTTCGCGAAATGTAAATTTAAAAGATTACATGCTTACTCACACCAGAGAAAAGTCTTTTGACTGTTCAGTCTGCAATTTAACCGAGAGTGGCAACAAACCTTTTTCATGTTCCTACTGCAGCTATACGAGTTCTTAAAAAGTCATATGTTCTTTAAAAAGTCATATGTTAACTCATAATGAAGATAAACCTTATTCTTGTTCAGTCTGCAACTCTTTTTTTAACCAAAATCAATATTTTAACTGTCATATGTTAACTCACAATGGAAGCAAACCTTTTTCATGTTCTGACTGCAACTCTGCTTTTGGACTTAAACAACATTTAAAACGTCATGCTTATTCACGATGGGAAAAAAACAGTATATAATGTTCAGTCTGTAACTCTTATTTTAGTCAAAAACAACATTTAAAAGTCATATGCTTGCTCACAGTGGAGACGAACCCTTTTCTTGTCCCTACTGCTGCTATTCGAGTTCTCATAAAGCAGGGGTGGGGAAAAATAATTATGAATATAATATGTAATGATTTTTACTGTACTTATTACTTTGTTTTCATCGTATAATAGTGTACGAGTAATTACGCAGTGCAATAAATGCACGTATATATAAAGACATTATTGTATGATCCGAAATTCTAGTACGAGTATTCGTCGACTTCGCGATCGGTTCCGGCAAATAGGTCGTAAGTAGGATCGTGTTAAATCTTCCCCTCAGGAAAGACACACACTTCTCCACAAATGTTTACCTAGTCAATCCACGCTATGTAAGTGCACTATATAAGTAAAATAAATACAAAACGATACAAGAACAATACGTCAAACCATCAGAGACCAATTGGGAAAATAATTCACCGACTCCAGATATTTTCATATCAGAGGGTTTGGCTAGGTAGAACTTCTAACTGGACCGATAAATCCTACTGATCCCTCAATATAAATATTTAAAAAATCTTTCGTAATCCTACATGTATTTAAAATAACTGACTTTTGTATTATTAATAGTAATAATAGCCTCCAGAACATTATTAAGTCATCTAATTCCTCGTGAACTTTTAAAAAGTTTGTTAAATTATTTGTGTTAGCCGAGGATTGCCAATTATTTCTTCATCTCTGTCCTTTCTAAATTAAGAGTATATGTAGATGTTTTTCTTCATCTTTGTGTTTTTATAAATTAATAGCATTTTTTTCTGTCTCTTTTCATCTTTGTCCTTTTTAAATTAATAATACAATGTATTATTTAAAATCAAATTTCAACACATGGTCACCCTACATGCTTAGGTATTTCAATATAATATATTAATTTCCTTCAACTAGTAAGGTACCCATAAGGTAACAATATTTTTCACTCAATATTTTATTTTGTGTTAGTTTTATAATGTTATAAAAGTCGTACCAGTGAGGTTAAAAGTTTAAAATTTACACAATAACGTCATGCAAAGAAACTATAGAAAATTTCTTCAATTCCACGGGTGCTTCCTTCCTTAAAATATAGTTTTCTTTATGTATTAAATAAATACACAACTCTGGCAACCCTGGTTCACTTTGAAAGGTAAAGTTTGCAGAATTTCCCAAATGCTGGCCGATTCAATGCCGAACCGAATCTATTGTGATTTGCGACTACACGCGGCTGCTTGTGATTTTGAAGGACCATTTCCACACGGCTCACACAAACTGCAAGCGACTACTGATTACTGATTGTGATTACCAGTGACTGATTGACCGCACGTAATTGCGCCGAACGCTTACACGTTACGTTTGCGAGTAAATAGTCGGGGTAATCAATGTAACAGAGCGAGTACTGCTACTGTCCATCGAGCTTTGGAGAGGTTGACAAATCGGTTTGCTCACTAACGAGATGTGTAATCAATATTGATTAATTACATGGATCCATTACATTTGACAATTTCTCAACTTCAGTTGTTAGGATGATGTGATTGTATGTTTGATAGATTGGCAGTTTTGGTGTAAACTTATTAATGGGCTATTGCATTTTAATGAACATGAGCTTTGGGAGATGAGAAAGAGGAACGTCGGGAAAGACACTATTTTTTATAAATATAGAAGAAAAGTGATAATTAAACGAGAGATTATGGTGTTTTGAATGTAAAGAAGTCGTCAAGCTAATGTTGAACAAAAGCGTCGTTCTCGAAAATTGTTTGATGGAGAGCGGAAAATATGAAAATCTGAACTCAACCTGAATTGACGGCCTCCATGGTCGAGGTTGGATAACGGCCTCCGTGGGCAAGAACGCGTCTTCAAATCCCGGCGTGCGCAAATTAATTTTATTTGACTGGTTTGTGTTTTCACAATGTATTTATTAAAAATAATATAGTAGATACTTTTAGTACCACCCTGGTGTAAAACCACCATTCAGAATTGAAATGTTGCTTGAAATGGCTTTAGTCGTATTTTGTAATAGTAGATCTGAATAGTCAGGTATTTCCCCACCTTCCTCTCCCTCATCCCTTTCCCCTCCCCTTTATCGTCAGCCTCACAACATTCTCCAATTGGGGATGCCATACTGGGGATGTCTCACTGGCTCTAGACGGTTGGGAGCAGTTGCGACTCTGTACAAACGCACGCGAGCGATATTTGTGCTCGGATTATTGCTACAAAATAATTACTGCCGGGTACAGCGCAGAAGTACTTGGAAAATTACTTATAATTTAAAATTACGTTGAAATTTTATTGAAACGAATTGCTCGTAATGAATCTTGAGCTTTTTTTAAACTTAGTGAAAAAAACTTTTTCAGTAATGGATAAATTAATTTATTATCGTGATTTTTTTTTTTATATAACTCCAAAAACATTCTCTAGTTATGAATATAAAAAACAGACACTGTAATGCTGTCCGAAACGTTGGCTAAGTAAGTAGGAGGTAGTACAATCCGTCATAATACCTCAAAAATAATTCAAGATAATCGTCTGAATATATAAAACTGAACGTTTCTTGGTTTGTCCTTTACGCAGTACCTAAAATTATCATCCGATTGCGATGAAACTTTGGTGATTTGACGTGCGCATGCCCCTGAAGCAGAGGGAAGGATTCCAAAGGAGACGTAGTAGCGGTAAGAGATAGCAAGGGATAAATATACTGACATCTGTAAGTGGCCTGTTCACGGTCTGAAAACTTTCTAATTTATTCGTGTACGCACCGGAAAAACAAAAAAATATCGTGTTACCGAAAGGACTTCAATAAACAGAATTAAAACACAAACACTTTCTTTAAGTGGCATTACAACGCTGCCGAGTACTCGATATTCATAAATAATCATGATAACTCCAGTCTATTTTAACATTATAAATTATTCGTAAGAAACAGGTATGAATAGTAGATTATCTATTGATTGGCAATCACAATAAGTTATCGCTTTTGCTAAACATTTTATCCATGGCCGTATGTATATACCGTGTTGAATCGTGGAACAACCGAATATTTCCGCAGCTTTATATTAAATTACGACAGCTGCTGATATATTTATTCCACGTACTTTAATTTTCTTTCTGAATAAGTTTATGAGAAACCTTCAAAGAATATTGCTGTACGGGAGGGTTGAGGCAATCTTAAAATAATGCTATTTAATAATTGTGAACTTTGAGTCTGAACATTGAGAATACCGACAATAGTAAAAACTGAACTGTATGCATAATTAATTAGTGATCCGCTGGCTGGCTGCCACTGATATTTGAAGACTTAGGTATTACAAAATATCGTAGAGAACTTAAATTATACGATACCGACTTCATTCTGGATTTCCTGTTTTATACTTTCTGGGTAAAATGTTCTTCGTTGAATTTAAAATGGCCCTTTCTGATTATATAATTGTTTGCTCCAATTGGAAACAGTAACTGTGATGTGAAAAGAAAAATAACACCGCTCAAGTGTTCTGTCTGCCCAGAGCCCCATTTAAGGGATGTTTTTCGATGCATTTTCAGCTCATCAAACAGAAGACGATCATCGTGGTCATTGGGTAAGGTTGTGCGTAGGTTCGAATCCCAGCGTGCGCTATTAAATTTTATTTTATTTTATTGTCGTATTTCACATATAAAATAATATAATAAACTGGTGTGATTGTTAGTTAGTTCAACTAACTGAACCGTAAATGGAAAAAAATAATTGTGCCAACATTCATCTTTCGGGATAATTCATCTGTGTGGAGGTTCTTTTAATGAAACGAGAGGAGGTTCTGATAAGGAAAGGGGTATGAGAGATGGGTAGAAATCTTAGGTTCAGTGTAACCAGAAGTGACAGAGGTATGAATCCAATTTGGGAGGCGGGTATGGGTACCGTCACCCCGGGAACCATTTATTGGGTAACCAACACTTCTGCCATGAGTCACCCCAAATGGTTCGCTACGTTTTGTGACTTAACTGGGGTGCCCGGGTTCATGGGATGAGGTTTGTCCAGGTCTTGGCTGCGTATACGTCTGCACGGCAGGCCTGATCGGAAGAGAGTGATTGAAGGATTCCCTTTGACTTTACCAGCCGAACTCTCTAGAAACATCGCTTTGCATCGTAGTGGGAGGAATTCATACGTCCCTCACTTCTGGACACACTGACCCTCAGATTCCTAACCATCTCTCAGACCCCTTTCCTTTCCATAACCTCCTCGCCTTCCTAAAAAGACCCTCTACACAGCATCTCTGTTCACGCCTTTATTGTTGCGTGTTACTTTTGCAACTAACTAGAGTTTGCTCTCCTGTTCAGTTCTATTAAAATCGCCGCTACGGATGCAAGTCCGTAATTCGCACCGCTTTACAATTCTATTAAAATCGCCGCTTCTGACGCAAGTCCGCATTCGCACTACTTTACAGTTCTAATAGAATCACCGCATGAGACAGAGGGTCCCAAAAAACCGCAACCTTTTCGCAAGTGAAAACATCGCCGCGCGCCGCCTGATATTCTCGCTTACTATTCGAGTTCAAACGTTTATTCCATCATTATTCCTTCCCCAAAAATTTCTCCCAATTAACACACCTTTCTTGGTGAACATCGGAGATTTGAAAGAGTTTCAACCGGCCTCTCCCAAACCGGCCCGCCACGCAGTTGTAGGACAGACTCATCTGCCACCAAGACCTGGACGAACCTAACCCTATGGGTAACCTATGGCACTCGAATCCCTCTTTGAATTATCAATTCATTCTCAAAAAACGCTCTTTCCTGAAAATCCAAAGAAAAAGCATAACTGATAATTAAATAAAAGCAGTGACAAAGTTTATATTTAATTATAGAAATGCACTCAGTTCCGGTTCCAGGATAGTTTAGTCGCTCGGTTCATGGTGAAGGTCAGCTAATTTACGCATACACCCGAAGTCTTCTGGCCCGGACTACAATATAATTCCTAATAAGGAACTCCAGTGAAGAATATTATGGCTTTAAAAAAATATGTTCATATAGACCAATAAACGCTGATTACATAAGTTTTATTTAACAACATTAAACGTAGAGTTGTAAAAAAATTATTAAAAAGTGCATTTTTAATATTGTCGTTGAAACACGCCGTCAAGTTGGTAGTTGGTATTACTAAAATGTTTAGGAGTGACGTCACTGATCACTGTAAAGTCATTGTACGGGAATGTAGGTATGACACAAGCCATCGTATTAACAACATTTCATCTTATTCATTTATTTTACTGTTTATAGAGATTTAGTTGTTGTGTTTATTGAAACATTGTTTAGGCTTAAATAATTCCGTTTAAAAAATAAAGGTATCTCTTATTAGTTTATCTCTATTATTGAAAATATTCTAAAACTACTGTACAGAAAAAAATAGTAATGCTACTTCTAAGGAGATTCCTGCGAACTCCAAATTTCAAAATGGCGCCGAGTCGAACAGCTGATTGCGGGATCTTATAGTAGATAACGTGATTGATGACGTCATACTATCCACCATAGATACGATGGTTTTCGGGGGTCTTGAAAAATTAAAACTTTGATAATTATTTTAACTATTAAAACTAACTCTAAAAATAAAAATAAATATGCAGTTATTTAAGTTAGAAGGTTATTATTAAAAAAAATTAAAAAAATTGAACTGGAGTTCTCTATTATGTTACGTAAATGTAATTCTTGAATTACTGATAAATGTAATTCCTGAATTACTGAACTTACACAATATTTCACCGAAATTTTTCAAGTGTAAAGGATTGCTGTGTGTTTTGATTTTATATTATTTTTATTTCTTCACGTACTTACGTCTTCTTAGGTCTTCTTTTCAGTCAAACTTTAATTTTGACGGAGGGTGAAAATATTTCCTCTTTACAATAAAATCCAAATAAATGGAATATTTCTGAACGTTTCTGAAAACTAAAAACTGTTTTTAAAAGTGATAAAATAAGCTTTCAAATTTTGTTCACGTGAAAAAACAAGAAACGGTAACATTCAGGATCTCTCGTCTTACCGGACGAACGCCTTACCAATTCGGCTACTGAGATCTCTTATTTAAATGTTGTTTTTGTCAATTTCATATTTCAAATTACATAATTAACAATATTATATTGGACTAATTTTATCTTTTTATTTTTCTATTTCTTTTTTACATTAGCTCCACACAGGAGGCTCTGGGGAAAATAATTCCCCTCGGGGCGTATGTCATCTTTGGGGATGCTGTGTGAAGGGTCTTTTTAGGAAAGTAAGAAGAGGAAGTACTGGGAAGGAAAGGGGTGAGTATGAATCTGGGGTCATTGTGTCCAGGAGTGACGGACGTATGAATCTATCCCTCCCACTGAGGTGCAATGCGATGTTTCGAGAGAGTACGGCTGGAGAAGTCAAAAGGACTCCCTCAATCATTCTCTCCTGATCTGGCCTGCCATGCAGCTGGTGGGCAGACGCATCTGCCGCCAAGACCAACCTCACCCCATGTACCCGGGCACCCTTGCTAAGTCACCAAACGAACCACTTGGTGTAACCTGTGGTAGAAGTGTTGATTATCCAATAAATGGTTCTCGGGGCGGCGGTACCCAGACCCGCCTCCCAAATTAGTAAACCTCCCAAATGAGTAAACCTCAAATTGAAATTTTTATTTTTTTATTTATTATCAAAGAATAGTTATTACAAATCACAAACAAGTCCTGCTAAGCCAATATTTAACGATTTAATTATTGAAGATAATATTATCAACTTTCTAACGAAAAATATGAAATAAAAAATCGGAAAACAGACTCGGTCTCATCTAGGAACTGAACCCAGGACCTCAACCTTTCCGGGTTTGTTCTACCACTGAGCTAATCCGACCATACCAAATTAAATTCGGGTAGAATCTTGCAATCACGTATAAAGAAAGCAGCCAAAAAATATGCATTAAGAAAATTAAGATTAAATTGGTGGTTCTTAGTCAAAAGTATCATACAGTTAAATTAATAAGACCGAAGTCCGAAATGTTAATGTAATTTTCTAACAGAAAGTAATTTAAATTTTCTTTTTGAAAAGTGGAATTGTAATATCCAGTGATTTTTCATGGGAGCAGTCATGTTTTTAGAATTCAATTGTTCGAAAACAATTGTTCGAAATCAATTTTTCGAAATCAATTGTTCGAAATCAATTGTTCGAAATCAATTGTTCGAAATCAATTGTTCGTAATCAATTGTTCGAAATCAATTGTTCGAAATCAATTGTTCGAAATCAATTTTTCGAAATCAATTATTCGAAATCAATTTTTCGAAATCAATTGTCCGAATTTCAGTTTTTCGAAAGACTAATTTTTCGAACAGCAATTGGCTTCTTAAATATATATTATAATCAACTTTTAAAATATAAATTTCACTAGGTTATGAATAACGAGATACTGCTAGGATAGGTTAGGTTAGGTTAGGTAAGGTTAGGTTAGGTTGGTGGATATTGTCCATCCTATAATAAAATACTCTTGTACGTACTGTATGCATACTTATATCAATTCGAAAAATTAATGTTTTGGTCAATTGAAGTTCAAAAAATTGCATTTTAAACAATTGAATTCGAAAAATTGCAATTCGGTTAATTTATCTGTAATATTTTTTGTTTTAAAATAACTGTTAAATAAATGAATTCTTATAATTTATATCAACCATATAATGCCTATTTTATACCAAAATTAAGTGCAATAATTTCAAGAAATATTAAAATATAAATGTTTTCCAATACGGCCCATCTTACACGTGCCACAGCTTCAGAGTGTGGGTGTGGGTGTGGGGTGGCAGGGGGTGACACCTACCAGGAGTGCAATGGTAACGGGGGTTGGTGGGTGCATTTCCCGGGGGTAGAGTTACAGGGCGGAAAGGGGGTGCTTATTCAAGAGCGTGATTGGACGTCAGTATCCACCCGCTTTACGGTATTTTCTGATAATGGTGACAATTCATAAACCCTAAAACCTTGGCGTTCTATTAATAATTGTGACCGGGGATCTAAACGGTATTTCGTGTTTATCAATAACAACCATTATCTTTTTTTATTTTTTTGTGTTTTGCTCTTTTTCATATTTTCGTTTAGATTATTTATATTATCTTCTTCTTCAATGATAATGTGTTCCAATTCCTCTAATAAAAAGTGAATGTGCATTTAGATTTTTACAAAAAGATCAATAGGTATTACGTATAAACAAAATCGGATATATTTATCCAAGACACTATCTAGGTTACAAACCACTTATTCGAACATTTGATTCCAATGTTAAAGGTGGCTGCCAATAATATGGAAAAAAAGTCGAAATTAACAATAATAATTATTAATTAATTTATTATTTTTGTTACCTATTCTGTAATTTTAAATGTAAGGTTCCAGTTGATGAATTGGTAAAGGCGTTTGTCCTGGTAAGGAGAGAGGTTCTGGGTTCGAATCCCAGTTGCGAAGGTTATCTTTTTATTTTTCTGTGTCTTGTTTTTTTTTTCTTTTTTCGTTTAGATTATTAGTGTTATCTCCTTCTTCAATGGTACTTTTTGTATGTATAGATAATTTTTTTAATCTCACTTATCAGGTTAACCTGGCCTGGTTAATTTCTCCATCCGTAATTAAAAACGAAAAATTTTGTTTGTGCAATAATGGAGGCTTTAGCAACAACGGAGGATTTAACCCACGACGCCTGGGAGTAGGTAAGGATCTGAGGCTTTGGATCACTCAGCAACTAATAATAAAATTTTCACTTAATTCTTAAAAAGTAATTTATTTTTTGGAACACAACTCTCGAGCTGCGCTTTCTAGTACAGTTACATGAACACAGTTTTTATCCTTCTGTTTTTGTAGGTAAACGCACCTTTTTTAAGCTTGCAACTTGCAATTATGCACTTAACTCTAAATTTTATGAAACATGTGATGAAAGATGTGGGTTAGTACCTAAATTAAACGATAAGCAAATAATTTTCTTAGTTTAATTATTATTATTGCTCCTAATGTTGCTTTGCTGTATTTCGAATTTAGTTTAATCTGTACTGAATGTAGGTAGTACGCCGGGTCTCCAGTGACAACATTTCAACAAACATTGAACAAAATTTATTTTTGAGGTTTTATGACGTGTTGCGCTACCTCCTTCTTTAGCCAATGTTTCGGACAGCGTTGCAGTGTCCATCATCAGGGCCGATCCGGCAGATGTCTATATCCGGCAGACGGACCTGATGATGGACACTGCAAAGGCTTATGATGATGAGATATACTGTAGAACTGTAGAATATATGTATATGACTCTACATATATACATATATAAATATCTTAATACTGATAGAGTCACTGCCTGATGATGGCTTATACTTTAGCTTAATCCAGTCCCATCTAAATTATTTAATAGAAATATGGGGAAACACATACATTACGTGCTTAAACGACTTACAGAATAAAGTTATTAAAAAGCTTTTCAATTATAAACAGACACTCCCACAAAAAAACAATACCAGAAAAAAAAATCTGAATCCCAGAAATTCTAAAAATAAGAACATTGTACGAACATAACATATGCCTTTTAATCTACAAAATACAAAATGGACTAATACACACAAAAACAACATTTTAAAAACATCATAAGTACACGAGCATATACTAGACAACATAATAAATTGTACACAAATATTGTCAAGACTGAAAGTGGCAAGAGAAGCATTGGCCACGAGGGCGTACACATACATAATCTCCTTCCAGATAACCTAAAAATGAAGAAGAATATAGATACCTTTAAAAAAAACTATTTGAACTTAAGTTGTTAAACAAAATTAAAAATATACTTTTGAATGTAGCTATAACTTTGTGGTTATCCATTATAGATAAATGAAACAAAGTAACATTGTTTCATTTATTTAAAATTAAAAATATTACTACTATACTATACCCTACTTTATATACTCGTGTATGCCATATATATTCTCTGTACTTAAGAAGAAAGCGAAATATATATTTCTTTTAACGTCCGAAACGTTGGCTAAAGAAGGATTTAGCGCAACACGGCATAACACCCCAAAAACAAAAACGGAAGCACTTTTTGCCGTAAAAATTTAAAATCGCATTGAATAAAATGTTAGTGCAAATATGACCTATCGGGGCAGGGCCACAAAGTGTTTGTTTTTGACGGATATTTTAAGAACATTTGGTCGCTGGAGAACTTCATAGATATTCCAAGAGCAGCACGATATGACTTAAGTACAGACATTAAATTCCCTAAGGGGGTTTATATTTATTACTGGCCGACTCTGCGAGATCACGTACGGGGGATAAAATCCACTGTTTGTTCAGCGATTTGTAAAGCAAGGCAATTATCCACTTCGCTGCAAAAATAGATAGAATTTTCTTTAAAAAAGTACATAAAAATATCCAGAAAAAAATTGTCTTAAATTATTTTATATTGTAATGAGTTTCCTGTGTGCTTACTATGGATACATGCGTGATTCGTGTTAGCACAATTTCTCATAATATCTGTGATATAGAGCGGGTACCCAAACAAATACTTAAACAAATGTATTGGATGTATTCGAAAATAATTCGAACTTGGCATAATTTAAACGCCGTACATATATGCGAACACATATTTCATAAATTATTGTGAACACCAATTACTAAACATTTTTATTAATTTTATTGTTGATTTGGAGGATACTGGAAAATTATCTATTTTTACTTCACTTAAATTCTATGTCACCTACTTTGTATCAACTCTTATATTTTATGTGGCCTATATTTTGTTTCTAATATTTTATGTTACCTTTATTTTGTCAACTCTTTATATTCATTGTAATTTTTTTTAAAGACATAATGAATTATGTTTAAAATCCCTGTGGGCCATTTAAAGCAAATAAAATAAGCAGTGAAAACAAAATTACATAATCCTAATTAATAATTTTAGTTGTGCGTCTGTCTGTCGTCTAAATGTGACGTAACAACAATTCTATAAGGTCTTTGAAGGTTTGCCCGAAAAGCGAGAGGTTCTGGGTTCGAGTCCCTGAGATACCAATTTCTTTTTCTGATTTTTCTGTTTCCAGATTTTCGATTGAGTTTCGCTTATATTGTCTTCGTTTAATTAAATAATACAGTTTGAGGTTTTACTCATAAAGTTAAAATAAAGAAATATTAATAAGTAAAATTATATTGCTAACTAATTTATCGCTTGTCTGATATGATTTACTTAATTATTATCAGTTCCAAGTTAAAAAAAAAAAGTTCAATCACATCACCCAAGCACCTACAATCGCATTTAGTATGTTAATACAACTACGCAAATTTATGGAAACGTTTACAAAACACTGCGCTAATTATTGAAAATTATACGGTTTTCTTAGGAAAAGTTCTCTTCGCTTAAGCTGTTGAGACATAAAAAGTTTTCCATGCAGCTCCGATTTACTACACGGGTAGGGCTGTCATTCGGAAGGGTGGGTAGGCAGAAGGGGTTGGGATGGGGGATGGACGGAGTTCAGGGCCAGCTCTGAATGGGAGGAGACCCCACCCCGACTCGGTTTGGGAGGGTATTGCTACAACCAACCCCGCGGATCGATATTTTAATAGGGATGGACAGATTACCCAATACTCTTTTTTTTTCAATTTTGGTATTGTGCATCGATATTATCAAACGTTACTGTTTGCGTGGAAGCTTACTTTACGAAAAAGAGATAGATTTATAAGATCGCATCGCGCAAGAACGTAATGAAAACTCATATACGGCCAGTATCTTTTCTCGGAAGATTTTTTCAATGTAGATGAGTGTTTCAGGCTGATAATTATTGATTATAATATTTGTCATATACAGAGACAAGTTTTTTTGTCGAGAGCATCTCCTGCGATCGTACAAATAAAATGTTATGTGCGACATGTACGTTCCAGCAAAGGTTTTTTTTCATAAATTTAATAATGTATTGTTAACTTAGTTGAGTTATGGCCCGTTCCCACTTCGTTTAAAAATCGGATACCATAGTGGCTGTAGAGGTTATTTGGTACTGATCATAGGATCTGCTTTATCATCCGATTTTTTGTCGTTCCATTTTTAAAACGGAAGTTTGAAGAGGGCATCCGCTATCCAATTTTTATCGTAACGTTTTTTAAATGGAGGTGTAAACAGGGCGTCCGACGGCTGGTTTTTTTCGCGTCCGATTCTTAAACGAAAGTGGGAACGGGCTCTTACTTGTTGTTAGTTGTTTATTCGTTAGTAAGGTAAGTTCTCACCCACTCTCATTTGTTCTGCTATTTTACATTCCCTAACATCATCTTTTCTGATAATTGGGGTATTTGTCTACTACAAATTATATAAACTAAATAAAAATATACAGTTCGACATTCTTATCTTTGTAGTCGGGGTATCGTTCCTCTAAATATAAGCTTATCTTTTGGCCGCCACATACCTTCTACTAACTGTTCAAATCAAGTTCTAATAAAAAAAAATTGGCAATGATACACTTTTGTGCAACGCGCAAAGTTTAGTAAACAACCTACAAAAGATAACGCTAAACATGCTCGTCTAGAATTTAAAATCATGAAATGTTACCCTGGTATCCCATTTTCCCACCAGACGGCAGCCCTGTCACTCGAATAACATGACCTTGGCCTTGTACACGTTCCAACCCCACCCTCCCTTCATCACACCTCCTCCCGTCGGTGCACTTTTCCCTACGAATGGAGTACAGTAGTACCTACATAACCAGCACTAACACAACCAACCACGACCAACAGCCTCTAACGCCCTACAGTTACAAACTTGCCCCAGTTACCTCTCTCCCTCGCGCTCATACACCCTGTATGAGTATAGCTCCGTCTCCCTTCGTGCGCTCCGTGTAAAGTTACCAACATACTAATAATAATATGATATGCCCGACGGGAGTTCAGACGCGGAACGCGCGAAAAATCTTGCTATTTCACGGTGAACTACCAACGTTCGATTCGATCTTGAAAAATAGAATATGACACGTGATGCGTGCCGCGCTGTTTGAAGATGATAACAGCTTTTACTCTACATAATGTAATGTCTATGGATAAGGTAACCTGTCAATACGACTTGGGTTATGAAATTTTACGAGCTGTTTTACTGAATGTGGATTTGATGTGATTTATTTAGAGATGTGACCAGATGACATAATATATGATATGAGATTTATTAGCTTTACCGTTCAACTTCTTTCGTGATTTCGATTTATAAGTCTACGATCATATCTTATTTTTGAGCATCACATTATAATAATGCTTAATAATAATATTTGTCTAATTTTATTAAAATACCTCAAGGGCATTATGGTGATTTCAGAGTTCAATAGTTGAAAAGTGTTTAGTTAGCCTCATTTTAGCTTGAAAATGCTGTGATAATGAATGTGACGTCAGAGTTCAACACTAGAAGCAATGACACTAATACTGGACGCGGGGTAAAAAATCTCAAAGTGGGAAGCCAAACACAAGACGATTGTAGCTGTCTCTATTTCTAGTACTTTAGTACTAAACTGCTACGCGTCGAGTGAGGTCGTGTCTTACCAGTAAGTAAATTGCATTGCAAAGCGCCAAAATGCCCTCCTGTGTGATGAGAAAATGCTTCAAAAAGGCGAAGGAATAACACTTCATTTGTAAGTACACGCAAATTACTTATTATTACCAATTATAAAAATTAATTTTATAATAATACGTCATTGTATTCTTTACCCTTCCCTGTCCATTGTGTAACCGAGTGAGAGTATCTTGTTATCTCAGTCACACCCATAGGTCACACCCGTGATGTGAAAGCAGTATTCGGCGAAGAAATTAATAAGCCGTCCTACTATATATCTATGACATTCACACACGTACATTCTTTGATTGTCTGTCTTTATCACACAGTAATAAAGTTTTGAATTTGGAAATTATACTGAAAACCGCTGAAAACAAAAGAGTGTTGCTTGCTTTCCACATTATATTGGGAGTATGTGAGACTATGGCGAGTCTATTTATATAACGTCATTGACTAGAAGTCCAAATTTCGATAGTCAATAAAAAAAAATCCATTAATATTTTAGCCATACATTTTTTATAGTAATTTATATTTTAAGAATTCACAAAAACATTCATCAAAAAAATATATATTTATATATATTTTACGAAGTTTCACGCTGTTGAAGTAGTGGGGGGAAAAAAGAGCGGTCATTTGAAAATGGTCATTTGAAAAATAAAAAGGTAGATTCTTTATCAGTACAAATGTCATTATGGTAGGAACCAAGAAAAACGAGAAAAAAAATTCTCGCAAAATGGCTGCCACTCAAAAAAAAAATTTTTTACGTTATTTCTTAACTATTTCGAATTTTTAAAAATATTAATAATTTAAAAAAATAGATTTTTTGTTGGTTCCTACCATAGAGGGATATATATAAAAAAATCATACCAAATTTCAAGAAAATCAATGAAATTTCAATACTTGAACATTGATGGGAAGGGAACAAATGGAAAAAGGAAAAAAAAAAAACAACTTCAACTTACCCTTTTGCTGGTTGTGGGCGGCTCAGTGCGTTGGACGAGCTTTTTGTGGATGGAACCATTAGATTGTTTATTACTCCCTTTGTCAATCAATCATTGAATATGGAGTAATCGTATGGGGAGGTGCAACACTATCCGCTATAGATTCATTATCGAAGGCACAAAAATTAATTATGAAAGTTATTCTTAAAGTTCCCAGTATAACAAGTACTGAAGATATATTCAACGAATTCCATGTATTAGATATTCGACAAATTTACACAAAAATAATCTTAACTCATCTCTTTAAAAATAAAACACATACATTTTATTAAAATACCCAAAATATTGTAAACACGCGGCACAAAACCAAAGAACTCATACAAACACCTAAAACAAACACAACATTTGGTCAAAGAAATTTCAAATACATTGCGTCTAAAATATACAATAACCTATCTGACAAAACAAGACAATCGAATAATATTTACAAATACAAAATTCTGATAAAACAATGGATCATCGAAAAAGGTCGTGCAATAATTAGTCACCTCACCCAAATATAATCCTCTTATCCCATTATTGTTACCACTACTACCAACCTGAAATTTTTTGTCAAATATTTTTACTTTATTGAAAAATGTATTTTATTTAATATTTATAAAATATTTGTAAACTAGTCTGTCTCGACACAGGATTTCCTAGTGAGACAGGTAAGGCCAAAAAAAAAGTTAACTTTTTTATATAAATGCATAAATAAGTAAAAATAAGTAAATAAAAAATTGTAGAGGTCATTAATATACGATTATATCTCTACTAATTGGAAACAGGTCAATACAACACTGTCCCAAGCATATTTTTGTTAATTGTTAAGAAAATATGTACATATAGGGAAGGCATTAATAAATTAAATATATATTTACATAAATCCCACATGTTTTCCTCTTGATTCATGAGTTATGGTATATTTTATGAAAAATCTTGGCAGGGGACTGTTATATAATCCAGAGGAATGTTTATGTGAAATAAAAAAAAAACATATGATCATTGAATATAAGCGATCATTCTTTGTTTCTATTTATTATAACTGTTACCATCTCTGCACTGTGGACTAATAAAACAATAATTTCTAAAAAAACATATTATTAAAGCACTCTTTTTAGGGTGAACTCCCTATTTCAAAAAAAAAACTTTCTTAACTTAAAACGATACCTAAAAGAAACAGTCCCCCTGTGGTAAGGAACAGTCTCCTGTGACATAAAAATGACATGGGACTGAGCCCAAGGGGGACTGTTATTTTTACATAGAAACTTTCCTAGCATAAAACCATTTTAAATCTATTTAAAATCAATAAGCAAACGTGATAGCATGCTCGATAAGTAATTATTTTTAAAAAATATCGTAATTTTATTACTTAAAATTATTTAAAAAATGCTTACCAGGGGACTGTTACTACTAGTGGCCCAGACACGTAGTTCACTTATAAGCGGGGCTGATAGCGTGTGACTCTGCCATAAATATACCAAACCACCCACTCTGCATACCATAGCGTCAGTCCGCTTACCTCTACAACCGAACGAATTTCACACCAATTTCGTTCTGTTTCACGATATAAACGACCGCGCCAATGCATAGTGCGATTTCGGTGCAATTTTCAAATTGTAACAGGGAACTGTTCAAAAAAATTGAGGACAACATTTGATTACTGTTTTTTTAAATAAAATATTGTAATGGGAAGAACATTGTGGTGCCTATGGCAGCACTAGTGTAAATAAATAGATCACCAAGGAAACTATAAATAAAGATATCACCATGGAAACGAAAAATAACAAAGCAGTACAAATAAAATCTGGGGATAGTCAGATGACTGTCAAATAAATAAAGCCGTATTAATGTAAATGGAATGCAAATAAATAGTGTTACTGAAAATCGTGTTGTTTTTATTAGTTTGTGAACCCAGAACAATATTAAAAACGTAACAATTGGTGTCAGAAGTGGGATTCCAAAAAAAAAAAAAACAAACTGCAACAGTGAGAGTTCGGATCAGGATAATAAATTGTTTAACATTATACGGTGACAAGAAAAATGGCGACCAAGAAAAACAGATTGATGGACTTAAAGGTAATGGAATTAAAGCGAGAACTTGAGGAACGTGACCTGGAGACAACGGGGACGAAGAGTGTACTGCAACAACGGCTACGAGTGGCTCTCGCGAACACTGGTGAAGATCCAGAGAGTTTTTCTTTCGAAACGACTGGCGGAATTGATGACCTCTGTCGACATATCGACACCAAACTGGAAGCAACCTCCCAAAGCATCGGTGACATGAGGACGCAGCTGGAAGGGAAGCTAGACAACATTTCTTGCTGCTTCAACGAGAAAATAGTCGACATGGAAGAACGCATCCGGAGAATAGAGGAGCGACTCCACGCGACTGGTGGTGAGAGCACCGTCATGGATGTAAAGAATTTATCAAGGCCCCCAAACGCTAACGTCGAGGAAAGGATGGTCCTGACCCAATTGAGAAATGACCTACCCACCTTTGACGGAAAATCTTCCTGGGAGGAATACCTGACGCTCTTTGAGACCGCGGCCATGATAAATGAATGGCCAGGTATCAAGAAGGCGTCGATGCTGTGCCTGTCGCTGCGGGGAGATGCAGTAAGGGTATTGCAAACTATTCCGCTGATAGAGCGCCAGGACTATGAGCAGTTGACGCAACGTCTGGAAATGCGGTTTGGTCATCGTCACATGGAGCAGATCTACCGCTCGCAATTGAAGAACCGCTTCCAAAAGCCGAACGAGACGTTGCAAGAAATCGAAGCTGACATCGTCCGCCTGGTTAGAGGCGCCTACCCAACAGTGACTGACGATGTCTACGAGAGTCTGGCCATCGACAGATTCTTGGACGGACTGCGGGAGGGTGAAACGCAGCAGGCCGTCAAGTTGGCACGTCCGAAGACGCTGAGTGAGGCGTTGACGCAAGCTCTGGAATTCGAGGCAGTGAAGCAGTCCGTGAGAAGCCAAGCTCGGGTACGTGCTCTGGAGACCATGGGGGAAGAATCGCAACCATCCATGGAGGAATTAGTGAAGCGTGTCCTGGAGGCTTTGAAGGTACAGAAAAGGGAGATACGCTGCTGAAACTGTGGTCAGACAGGACACCTTCGTAATAAATGCCCAAAATCAAGGAGACAAACCTCGGAAAACTAAAAAGGGTTGATGGGAAGGGGCAACCATCGATCAGTACTACCGAGGCCCTTGAAACATCCGTAACTATGGCGACACTTGGAGGGGGATCTAACGGAATTTACATAGAGGGTCTGGTGGATGGAAAAAGTCGCAGACTGTTGTTGGACACAGGAGCAACTGCATCGATCATAAGACCAGATATTGCTGCCTCCGAGGCAAGGATCGTGTCGTCACGATGGAAACTACGTACGGCAACAGGGGAGTTGGCGTGCGTTCACGGGGAGACAGCCGCCCTTTTCGAAATTGGCAACACCACCTTCAAGCATCAGGTTCTAGTCGCTGACATAGAGGAAGAAGTGATCTTCGGGATGGACCTGCTGTCGAAATTAGGCTGTAAACTGGACCTGAGAGAGGGAGTCATATGGATCAACAACGAGGAAATGGTACTGCAGAAGGGGGGTGGCGAAACGGTGTCTGTGATCCTTAGTGCGGATACTCTGCTACCCCAGTGCAGTGAGACACTGATTACCGCGTGTCTAGATACATGGAGTCCACCGGGGCAAACTGTTATCTTGGAACCTGAGAGGGACGGTGCGGGACTCGGACAAGGAATTTTGGTCGGTAAGGCGCTAATCCGCACCCGTGAAGAAATACCCATCAGGGTAATGAATGTCAATGACTACCCGGTAACCCTGAAGAAAGGCACTCAGTTAGGGCATGGTTCACCTGTTTTGGCGGTTGTTCGGCAAGTTAACAACATGACCGTGACATCGAATAAGCTTCCAGACCAGCTAAAAGATCTCGTTGAACGGGCCAGTAGGGGACTTCCTGCCAGACAACGGAACGCTGTCGAAACGCTGATCAGCAAATATCAGAATGTCTTCGAAGGCTCGAACGGGTTGTTAGGAAGGACCGACGTCGTACAGCATCGCATAAGAACAGGGAACGCGGACCCTATCCGACAAGTCCCTAGGCGATTACAATTGGCGAGACGTGACGAAGCTGAACAGATAATCCGGGACATGGAGAAAGGGAAGATAATTGAGCCATCAAACAGCCCATGGGTTTCACCAGTGGTACTGGTGAGGAAGAAGGATGGGACCACACGTTTTTGTGTGGATTACCGACGACTCAACGATGTGACCAAGAAGGATAGCTACCCTTTACCCCGGATCGATGACACGTTGGACACCTTGGGAGGCTGTCAAGTATTTTCTACTCTGGATTTGAAGAGCGGGTATTGGCAAGTGGAGTTGGACCCAAGAGACAAGGAGAAGACGGCTTTTTCTACCGGGACGGGACTCTGGCAGTTCACAGTGATGCCATTTGGACTTTGTAATGCTCCTGCTACGTTTGAGCGGCTGATGGAACATATACTAAGAGGGCTATCCTGGGAAACATGCCTGGTCTATCTGGATGACATCATCATCCTTGGCAAAACCTTTGAGGAACACCTGAAGAACTTGGAACAGGTGTTTCTGCGTTTGCAGTGCGCCCACTTGAGACTTAATCCCAAGAAGTGCAACCTTTTTCAAGAACAGGTCAATTATCTCGGTCATGTGGTATCCGAAAGGGGAGTCTCAGTCGACCCAGAAAAAATCCGTGCCGTCAATGAATGGCCAGTACCGAAGGACAAGCACGATTTGAGAAGCTTCCTTGGCCTCTGCACTTACTACCGACGGTTCGTCTATGGGTTTGCAGATATTGCCAAACCATTGACAAGGCTCACCGAAGAGAAAAATTGTTTTGCCTGGGACTCTCACTGCCAACAAGCGTTCGAAAACTTGAAGCAGAAGTTAACCGATGCCCCTATCTTGAGCTATCCCAAACCAAAAGGGAAGTTTATATTGGATACAGACGCCAGCAACGTGGGTATGGGAGGCGTTATGTCGCAAGTCCAGGAAGGGGAGGAGAAAGTCATCGGGTACTTCAGCAAGGTACTGTCTAGACCTGAGCGCAACTATTGCGTGACGCGAAGGGAATTACTGGCAGTTGTTAAGTCGGTGGAGCATTTTCACAAGTACCTTTACGGGAGGAATTTCCTGCTGAGGACAGATCATGCGGCGCTCAAATGGCTCTTGCACTTCAAAAATCCCGAGGGACGGGTGGCGAGTATATATATGATTATAATATGATTATAATATGATTATAATATGATTATGAATCCGAACATCGAGCTGGAGTTCTCCACCGGAACGCAGACGCTCTATCCAGGAGACCTTGCGCGGAGGATTGCATCCACTGCTGGCGGATGGAGGAGAAGTCAGCAGTAGTGTGTAGAATAGGAGTCATGGATGAGGATTGGGAACCTGCAGAAATCGGGAAGGACCAAGAGGCTGACCCCGAACTGAAATATCTGGTGGAGTGGAAGAAGGCGATACAGCGGCCAACTTGGGAGAACGTCGCTTCTTCTTCTCCAAACGTCAAATCATACTGGGCTCAGTGGTATTCCATTGAATTGGAAAATGGGGTTCTTAGAAGGGCATTGGAAACGCAGGATGGAGAACCACGTAAGTTACAGATGCTGGTTCCAAGGAAACGCATTCCCGAAATCGTTCGGTTGTTGCACGATGGAACCTCCGGTGGGCATTTGGGAGTCAAGAAGACCCTAGAAAAGGTCCGGGAACGCTTCTACTGGGTGAACTGCAAAAGAGATGTCAAGGATTGGTGCAGAAAGTGCGTGACTTGCGCCACGGCCAATGGACCGTACAAGAGGAAAAGAGCACCGATGCGACAGTGCAACGTAGGTAGCCCGTTCGAGAGAATCGCTGTGGATATAGCTGGACCGTTCCCTACAACCAAAAACCGAAACAAGTATATCCTGGTCGCTATCGACTATTTCAGCAAGTGGGTTGAAGCCTATGCACTGCCCAACCAGGAAGCAGTTACCGTAGCGGATGTATTGGTCACGGAGCTAATCAGTCGATTTGGTGTGCCTCTGGAGCTACATTCGGACCAAGGACGTAATTTCGAATCTGCAGTGTTCCAGAAAATGTGCGAGATCCTGGGAATTAGGAAGACGAGGAATACAGCACTGCACCCGCAGTCTGATGGAATGGTTGAAAGAATGAACCGTACAATCGGCAGACATCTGGCGAAGGTTGTCTCGGATCACCAAAGAGACTGGGACCGACACCTGCCCTTGTTCCTGTTGGCTTACCGATCGGCGGTTCATGAAACTACGGGGCAGACGCCTGGAAGTGTGCTCTTTGGACGAGAGTTACGACTGCCCTGTGACCTGAAGTTCGGATGTAAACCGAAAGAAGACGTAGCTGGTGAGGACTACGTGTCAGACCTTCGTAGGCGTCTGGATGATGCCCACGACCGGGTCCGTGTGAATATCGAGGCTGCTAGTGACCGGATGAAGGAACATTATGATGTCAAGGCAGAGAAGGGGGGCTATCAATCTGGCGAACTAGTCTGGCTCTTCGACCCCCGTAGGCGCCAAGGTTTCTCCCCAAAACTCCAACGGTCTTGGGATGGTCCCTATGAGGTGCTGAAGCGGATCAACGATGTGGTCTACAGGATAAGGAAGAGGCCCAACGGGAAACCACGGATCGTCCACTTCAACCGGCTTGCTCCCTTCCTGGGTGACAATCAGGATGATCCGGAACAGCATGTCCGAGTCTGCAAGGTCCCTGAGGAGGAAATTACCTTCGAACAATTCATGTCCCAGGCTAGCGAGGGGCACAAGACCCGACATGGAGTGACACAAGAAATAGCGCAGGACCTGTTCGGGCTTTCAAAGGAGCATGCTCTGGCCTTCTGCGTGACACACGACTTCGACATGTCACGGGGAATTTCAAGGGTTTTGCAGCATAAGTTTCTAGTGAAACAGGATTTGGAGCGGCAAGCACCAGCTATCGGAGAGGTGGCGCAACTCAACAGGGAAGGACCACCAATCTTCTGCTTGGTGACCAGGGAGACAACCCAAGTTACGCCGGAGTACCGTACCATTTGGGACTGTCTGATGGTTTTGAGGGACCGCTTGTTGCAGACTGATATCAACCGGATAGGGATCCCGAAGCTCGGTGGCCGTGGGATTGGGCTGGACTGGAGGATCTTGCGGAGCATGTTCGAAGAGATCTTCCGATACACTGGCATATTGGTTCTGGTATGCTGTTACCACAAAGGGTCAGAAGCAAGTGATGGTAAAACTGTAGCTTGTCATTTCTTTGCGTCGGCTCGATGCAATCGAGGACTAGATTGCCGATACCTTCATGAAGAGAATTCGGGGCCTGTTCCGGGACGAAACAGCCCTAAGGAGGGGGCAATGTAATGGGAAGAACATTGTGGTGCCTATGGCAGCACTAGTGTAAATAAATAGATCACCAAGGAAACTATAAATAAAGATATCACCATGGAAACGAAAAATAACAAAGCAGTACAAATAAAATCTGGGGATAGTTAGATGACTGTCAAATAAATAAAGCCGTATTAATGTAAATGGAATGCAAATAAATAGTGTTACTGAAAATCGTGTTGTTTTTATTAGTTTGTGAACCCAGAACAATATTAAAAACGTAACAATATTATTTTTAAAATATTATTGTGTATTGTAAAGATGCTTACTATATTCTAGCACTGTTTATATATTGTTAACTGACGCAGTGATGATACTGAAAATGAATATTCGTCATAAGCCGTGTAATTTCGGAAATGGGACACGACAGGGGACTATGAATTGAGGAATTTGAAGTACATTTAAATTAATATTATATTACTGTATGAGCTATAGCACGCCAACAATAGCTAATATACTGCCGTTATTAATACAAAAAACTCGGTAATATTAAGATCTACTGTATAAAATTTACCTGGGACAGCGATTTTCCAATTAGTGGAGAAATGCCCATAGAAGAGAAATAAATTAGGACCCAGGACATATCCTTGTGGAACTCTGAAGGAGATTGGTAAATTTATTTTGATTTTTTTTTTAATTAATGGTTTTTGATTATTGTTAACTTGTGATTTTTAACTTTACTGATGGATGTATATTATTTATTATTGTGAATTCACTAATATTCATATGATTGGACGAATCAATTTTTTCGTAACCAATTTAAGTAAAATTTAATTATTTGACTTACTAACCGTCACGCCGTTTCCCACAGGGGCAGGCAGAGAAGACAGTCTACCACATAATTTAGTCTTGGCACACACTTCTTGCTTCGTACATTTTTTGGTTATTTCGTCTCTTGACATGGCCTGACTGAAATATTTGATTCGCTGAAAAACCAGTAAAGTAGTTTAGCAAGTTTAAATGATGATGAAGAAAAAAAATAAAATATTTAAAAAAAACTTTATCATGCCATGTCTTTATCATTATTATACAATCGACTTCCGAATCTTATATTCTCCTTACACTTCTTTCTTCATTCATCAGAACAATGGCAAATCAGAACACTTTTTAAAAGTGATATAAAGTTACGAAAAAAGGTTTTTTTCCCTTCCCTTTTTTTCACTTTCAAATGTGTTCTGATTTATCACTGTTCTGTTGTGTCACTGTTCTGTTTTGTTACTGTTTTGATTTAGCAGGTTACCGTTTTAATATAAACTACAGTTTTTTTTTTCAATTAAACCGCAGCATAAAACTGATTTGCTTGTTGATGTCGTCTGAAATACTCGTATGATGAAGTGATAAAATGTTCATTTTAATAAATAAAATAAAAACAAACCCGATTATTTTTAAAGTTGCAATAATTTATTATTATTAATGAGAGTATATTAACATTTCGTATGTAGATTCTGTACGGTGTGATGAAATCCATCGCAAATATTTTACTATTAATGCGACAACACGCGTAAACAGAATATTAAAACATTCAAAAATATGATTTACAAAATATGAAGCAAATGCTGCAGAATTTATGGTATGGCAAAATTCATTGCAAATCCCATTTTACTGGTTATATTTTATACTGGTAATTTAGGTACGTGCCTTCATGATAATTTATTATTAATTGGAGAACACACACGATATGCTGAATAATATGTCAACAGTAAAATACATTTTGAAACCACTTTCAATTTGATTCCGAGTGGCCTTTTTGTTACCTATTTGATTTACTTGTCATAAAATTTTCACATTTCATCAGAAATCGGTGAAATATTTAAGTTTTTTTAGTGACACTGTAGGTACAAGAATTCCATTGATCACAGCAAGTGTTAATTGAGCATTTTCATCAAAGTTTGTACATTGCTTTTTTGTCGTGTCCCACGTTTGAGGTTAGCTTTTTTATGGTTACGTTTTGTAGAATATTGGAAAATTATATTTTTTAACATACAAACTCATTAATTTACTTTATTTAGTTAGTTAAGGTTAAACGGAACGCACGTTATAATCTACGCATTCACAGATGACGCCAATTTAATTATTTTAGGTTAAAACAAGTTTTGCAAGTTATGCTTTAAAATATTAAGGCGAATTAATTGTTTCGCCCGTACATATTCAATATGAATATGAATAAATAGTTCAATCCGTAAACAAACTCAATTCTTTCAATAAAGGCTAACAAATACAGTATTGGATTGTGTCACCGATAGAAAATTGAAATTGTTAGCCTTTTTTGAAAGATTTGAGTTTGTTTATGGATAAAACTATATATTAATATTCATTTGAACATATACGAGGGCAAACAAATAATTCATCTTAATATTTTATGGCATAACTTTCAAAAAAGTGTTTTAACTTAAATCCAATTGGCGCCATCTGTTAATGCGTATATTAAAACGTACGTACCTATACAACTATCGAACCTGTATTTATTTATTTATTGAAAAAAATAAGAAATACATGTAAACATAAGCTGCACATCTCACTAGGGCATTCCTGTATCGAGATATGCAGTTTTACAACAATGTAATTTTAAAAAAAAAGAAACATACATATACCTAAACTTAAAATAAATATAATAATAAACCTACAAAAGAAGCACTGTGTACAGTTATTCAAACATTACTAATTAATAATTATTACAGCTGGGCAGTATGCTCATTGTTGGCAAAAATAACATTATACTGTAAACTAAATATTAAAATATGTAAATACAAGGTACCTGTTGTGGCTTACCAGATGCAATAATAGGGTGATCATACCACAGTAGCATTAAGTTATAAACAAAAAATAAATAATAATAATCAATTATGTAATAAATTTATATAGTTTATGAAATAAATATATAATATATTAAGTAAATATGTAGATATTAATAAATTAAACAAATAATATAATTATGAGTAAACTATAAAAACAATTTATTAATAATAAGTAAATAAACATAAGTAAATAAAGTACATAATAATTATGAGTGAATACTAATAAACAATTATAATATTGTATCGTAAGTAAATTATGATACGAAAGAAGTATATAATAATAAGTAAATACTTCTAACAATAAGAAAATAAAAAGTGCATAACAATAAATAAGTTAAGTACATACACAGTAATTAAATATGGATTATATCAAATATAGCTTAAATATAGCTTAATTCCATAGTGATTTATGATATAAGCGACAACATGGGTAATCCAAAATCATCAGTCTCAGTTAGTATACATATTTTGACCATTTTCTTGAATAAATGTAATGTACCAATAGTTTTTGTTTTTTCATTGAGCATATTATAAAGCAACGGAACTTTATATGAAAAACTTCTTGTATGTTTTTAAAATAATTATTTAGATCAAAATTTAATGTGTTTTTAGTTTTTACCATGTCCCATTTCTATATTGAATGAAACAAAGTATGATTTCATAATTAATTTTAGGTGTGCAAGATTAATTTGGTGATTTCTAAAATTGCTCGCATTATATATTTTTGGAAAATGTGTACAGTTTTTACATAACTTTCGACCAAAAAAAAAATTTTAATCACGATTTTAGGCGGTTTTCTAGAATAAAATACGTTAGTTCCTTTCCGTGACCATATTTATTTATTTTTTTAACGCCCTTTTTAGGCCTTTTACGTAGGAATAGTTAACACAATTGTAAAATATTACTATTTTACAGTATTTATCATTCTTTTTGTAGATTGTAAAAGAGAGTGACTGTCTCAGCAACAATCTTTTGTGTATAATACGTGATAATTTGAAAATATCCCCTGAAGAATCCACATTATAACCCTCCATTAGTAAATTCTGGGCAATGAGAAGTACCTACATATTACGGCAGTTAGTCCCAGAATTTCTCCATTTAAAAAAAAAATCGTACTTACTCGTAAAAGTAACGGAACGAAAAACATAAAAAAGTTTAAAAATTTCACCTAAATACGGCGACCCTCGATTGGCATAATTTGTGAAAACATAATAAAATGGGGAGAGAAAGGAGATGTTAAAGCCGGTACCTATCTACTTATTTAATCAAATACGGGCATTTTTAATAGCCAAAACTTATGCCATTTCAGGAAATGTCTCGTTTCTGTTTGAATAACTTGTGGAAATTTATGAGGCTGAAGAAAGTGGTGGGAATAAAGTGGAAAGGGAAGGTTGGGTAGTGCCTGAAATTTCATAACTGGTCATTATACATATATAGCTAAAGCCATTTCATGACACGTTTGGTTTTTGAATGGTGATCTTACATGAGGAAAACATAATAATATTATCTTCCATTCTCTAACGAAGAGCAAAAAATATGCACACATCTAATTTTTATTTTATAAAAATAAATAAAACAAGCACTTCGTATTTAACCACGAATTAATTATGTTATATATCGACAGGTTTCGCTTCGATCAAGCTTCTTCAGGATATAGGTAATAATAACTAATCCTGAAGAAGCTCGATTTGGTGATAAGAACTAGGTAAACTAGTAAAAGGATATAGGTAATAATAACTAATCCTGAAGAAGCTCGATTTGGTGATAAGAACTAGGTAAACTAGTAAAAGGATATAGGTAATAAGAACTTATCCTGAAGAAGCTCGGTCGAAGCGAAACCTGTCGATATATAACAAAATTAATTCGTGGTTAAATACAAAGTGTTTGTTTTATTTATTTTTATAATATAATGTCAAACCACAAAGTAATTGCTTCTTATGAAAAAAAATAATTAAAAAAAAATAATAATAATTTTTATTTGTTTTCGCTGAAGCACCCAACGTTGCCCGGACCGGGCTTTAAAGAGTGGGAAGGGAAATAGGCGTAATTTTTTTTCTATTTTTGAAATATCACGTAGACAGTGACCTTTCTCTTATTTTTAATGCCAAGTGTGCAAAAATTCACCAATCTCTGAATAACACTGTAGATTTTTATATAAAACAAAACCATCTTCGTGTGGAAAGATTACAATGCTCGACTAGCAGTCAAACGGATCGATTTCAATAGCCGTAGCGATCACCAACTAACTAACTTCGTTTTCGGGATATGTAAAAGATAAAAAAAAGTCCCGTACTATAATTCTCATTGCGTGTGGGTGAATATATATATATATATTTTTTTTTATGTAAGCTCAACATAGGAGGCCCCGAAGAAAATAATTTCCCTCTTTACCTATGTCATCTTTGGGGATGCTGTGTGGAGGGTATGTTAAAAGGAAAGAAGGAGACGAAGTTCTGGGAAGGAAAAATGTATGAGGAGTGGGTAGGAATCTGGGGGTCAGTGGGTCCGAGAGGGACAGATGTACGAATCCATTGCGTTACAAGGCGATGAGTCGACAGGAAAAATGATCTCCCTCAACCAGTCTCTGCCGGCCCGCCATGCAGTAAGTGGGCAGAGACATCCGCCGCCAATACCTAGACAAAACCTAACCCGATGAACCCGTGCACCTTGCTAAGTCACTAAACGCAGCGAACAGTGATAGGTGTAGATTATCCAATAATAAATGGTTCCCGGGGCTGCGGTACCCGTACCCGCTTCCCAAATTTATTACATACTTAAAAAAAACTGTTTTATCTTCGTGTTTTAATTAACAAACTATTACATATTCATCAAATAGTTTGCAATAACAATTGAATATGTCATTTCCTTGGATTATTAAGAAGTATCCATATAATTAATTAGGGAGGCAGATATGGGTACCGCCACACCGGGAACCATTTATTGGATAACCAACACCTCTGCCATAGGTCACTCCAAGTGTTTCGCTACGTTTGGTGACTTAGCAGGGGTGCCCGGGTTCATGGGGTGAGTTTTGTCCAGGTCTTGGCGGCCAACGTGTCTGCCTGCCTGCAGCGTGCTGTGCAGGATCGAGAGATACTGGTTGAGGGAGATCTTTTATCATCTCCAGCCGGAATCTCTCGATACATCGCCTTACACCGCGGTTAGAGGGATGGATTCATACTTACTCAAACATACTTTCATCATGTATGATGAAATTGAACAAACTTTAAACATTTCTTCTTTAGAAAATCGTAGAAAGACTACGATCTAATATGCATTTTCAAAATTATCAACAGTATTGCTGATACACCTGCTTCTTTACAACTCATCCAGTTCAACATCTCTTCCCGTAGACTCCGAAATAATGAATTGCTATTCATCAATCAAAATTCTACTAATTATGGATATCATTCTCCTTTATAATCCAGTATGTCGAGACTTGTAAATGTAAATCAAAGCATTGAATTTTTTGGTGTAAGCCTAAATAACTTTCGGCAGTCGATACGCAATGTGATTTTTTAAAGTCTTTTTTAATCCATCTCCAAGCTACTTATGAACTTTTATACTATTTGCATTTTGTCAATGCCCTTCATCTATATGTACCTACTCTCCTTTCATTGCCATCCCTCTTTTTTTTATTCGTCTTATTGTTATAGTGTTAATGGACTATTTGTCCGTAAATAAATAAATAAATTCCTATTAGAATAAGTTAACAATAATAATCTAAACGAAAATATGAAAGAGAACAAGACACAGAAAAACAGAAAAAGACAATGGTCAAAATGACAATTGGTTAACGCACTCGTCCCGGTTAGACGGAGAGGTCTGGGTTCGAGACCCAGTTGCGACCATTGTCTTTTTCTTATAAAAATTGAATATTCATTTAGACTTTCATAAAAGTCAATTGTTCCATATAAATAAATTCGGATATATCTATCCGAGACGCTATCCAGGTCACAAACCAATTCTTAGAATGATTGTTTCCAATAAAAAGGGTAGTTGCCCGTAATATGGAGAAAAATAATTAGTTGATAATAAAGTAATTCTAAAATTTGAAAATATGAGATTGAAAATTATGACGTTTTGACAGAAGGTGACAATAGCGAAATTGGTTAACGCGCTAGTCCCGGTTAGACGGAGAGGTCTGGGTTCGAGTCCCAGTTGCGACCATTTTCTTTTTCTGTTTTTCTGTGTCTTGTTCTCTTTCATATTTTCGTTTAAATTATTATTGTTAACTTATTCTAATAGGAATTTATTTATTTATTTACGGACAAATAGTCCATTAACACTATAACAATAAGACGAATAAAAAAAAGAGGGATGGCAATGAAAGGAGAGTAGGTACATATAGATGAAGGGCATTGACAAAATGCAAATAGTATAAAAGTTCATAAGTAGTGATGTGAATAACCTTCAAAAAAAGTATAAAAATAAAGTTTTTCTTATAAAAATTAAATAAATTCCTCTTTGCTTCCCAGAACTTCCACTTTTTCCTTTCCTTAAAAAAAAGAAATTATTTTCCTCAGGGCCTCCTGTGTGGAGCTAATGTAAGAAAAAAAAATTGAGAATTTTCTTTTTTTAATCTTTTCAAACCGGAATCCGTTTATAAAGGAATTACCACACTTTAAAGTGGAATGCATCCACAAATAGCGTTTCCACAACAGCTCACTCTATTGTAAGGGGTAGGTGTAGGTACCATCCTTCAGTGACTACAACGGTATTAAATATATTATCCGGAAAAATAAAATCCCCAGCGGTTTACCACAACAAACGAGTTAACAAGAGGGCTAATGCCGCGTTTGCACTATTTGTAAACGTTTAAGCATTTAAACGTGTTCATAAGAACACGATTAAATTAAATTCACAGACTTTGTATCTCGTTTCTCGTTACGCAGAAGTTTTCAAAGGGCAATACTTGTTTTAATGTAGCATATAATATGCAAGTCCAAACATATAACAAGTAAAACTTCTTTACGCACGCTTCTTTATGACTTGGGGGGTAAGCTGGTGAATGCGTTACGAAAAGTGTGAAGTGTTACGAAAAGTGTGATGCAAACGGTAATCGATGCGAACGGTGATCGACGCGAACGGTGATCGACGAGAACGATGATCGGGCATACTGCACATACTGCACAACTAAGGTAAGGCGTACATATTAATCCAAGGTCGTAGGTCACCCCAAGGTCGTAGGTCACCCCAAGGTGGTAGGTCACTCCACGGTCGTAAGTCACCCCAGGGTCATAGGTCACATGTTACCCCAACGTCATATGTTCTTTTATAAGTTAGTGAAGTTTTACTTCAGTCGTGTGGTCTAAAGCACACTCGTTTTATTTTTTTACAATAGCTCCAAAATAACTTAACTCGGGTTCCATGTCATCCTTGGAGGGTCCTTTTAAGGAAAGGAAGGAGAGAAATATAAGAAGTAAAAAAGGAAGTTACTAGGAATCTGCGGTAAGTGAGTAGGAATCCATCCCTCCCAATGCGGTGCAAGGCGATGGGTTGAGAGTTGAGAGGTTAGCAAGTTTCCCCCGAACGGGCCCACCACGCAGTAAGTGCAAGCAAGACCTAGACAAACCTCACCCTACGAACCCCTTCACCCTTACTATGTCACCAAAATCACTTGGGTGACCTATCGCAGAGGTGTTGGTTATCCAATAAATGTTTCTTGGGGCTGCGACACCCATACCAGCCTCCCAAATTGGTTCCGCGACTTTTAATCCCGCGACAAAATACCCACCGACAAAATATCCCCGACAAACTATAATGCTTTGTAGTCTCCCCATTCTTGTCTACTTTAGTTTTCAGAAGGTTTCAATTTTACCGCGTGTGAATTGAAAAGTCTGATATTTTTTTAAAAACTGTTTTATCATATTCTTAATAACCGTTTTTATTGACCGGTCAGTGGTTGAGTGGGCATCGCGTTTGGGTCCCACCCGGGCGTCCCGTGTTCGATTCCTCGGCTGGCTAAGTCCTCCATCACAACACAACCAACATTTTCTTCTTTCTGTGGTGGTAGTAAGAGATTTTCAAACATGGTTGGGTTATTCGTAACCCAGGAATGTTCGTTTTCTTTTAAAATTAAAAAAAAAATCAAAAAAAATCCAGCCCGTAAAAGTCATGCACATATTTCACATGATAATTGTTTTGACTGGACTTACTGGTTTAATGATTATAGATGTATTGATATGTTAGATATTATATTTTTACTTTGCAGAGGTACAATACTAACCATTACTTACACGTTATATAAGAGGGAAAGGCAGGATCATAAAAATACCAAACCACCCACGGCAGGATTCATAGACATTTCTCTATCATGTAGGTACACCATAGACAATAGTCAACTTGGTATATAATAAATAGACATCGGATTATATGCATTTGCATATGCAAATGCATATAACTCTCTAATTACGGCGTTAATGCATATTTTAGCCTTTTTTTCCCAATCGTGCATATTTAGCGTTTGAAGACGCATCCATTGTATAAATATCGCCTTCATCTTAACACATTTCCACAAGTTACCAGATACCATAGAGAAATTGGAAACAAAAAACCTTCCTCTATTTAAATCAATAGAAATACTGGAAACAATGATTGAACTCGCCAAAGCTCTTCCCAATTCAATATCAGAAAAGATTCGTGAAAAGTTAGACGCTATTTTGTTTAAAAATCCGAGTCTTGAAGACATGAAGAACATTAATGCCTACATAAACGGCACAGGTCATACATACCCTGCATAAACAGGTATCTCCAGAAATGGCGCCAATTTTTTTAAATTTTGTCAGTTGACGTCAGTTGACGTAGAGAAGTCGTTTTCGGCGTTTTGGGTGACAAACTAACATCAAAAATTTTTGCTCGAAAATTTTGAAAAATACTTAATTGTATATTGTCACAAAAACAATTTATAATTTTAAGAATATTTCGCTGTTTTTGTATCGTCTTTATAAAAATAAAAATGGTTTTTTGATTTTGTATTGTGCATATTTTAGGCACATCAAGAGTTTTAGTGCATATTTCGGCCTTTTTTAGTGCATATAATCCGATGTCTAATAATAAACAATGTAACAGAAATCACCTACTACAGACCGCACTCCACTGCATTGTAGATTACTCAAATATAATTAAGAATACTTTAATGGTGTATTCCAGTGGTCCCCAACTTTTATCGCCGCGGAACGGTCAACGTTTAATGATTTTAGTTGATTAAAGTTGATTAATTATATTTTAGATTGCTTTGCCTTAATAATTTTAATTTAATTGTATTTAAACATGCCTTCAAAATAAAACACAGTTATACCAAAAAACGAATATAGGTGATTTAACATTTTAACTCACTAGAACGCTAAATCAATGAGAACCCTGAGGTTGTTCTTTGCAACCAGACGGTACCATCAAGGCGTAATAGGAGACACCCAAAGTATGTTGTTCATGGCCAGTTTATTCTGTTGCTTTGTTTGGTTGCTGTCACTGCAGTATTCTCAATAAAAAGATTTCACTTACTTTTGTGCAAGCAGAATATAATAGCTGTGACTCACATCATTGCGTCTCACTCGAGCTCTTTACGTTATTTATTTATTTTATCCAGCTTCTCCATAAAACAGTTATACACTAAAAAATTATGGAGAAGATTACTTTTTTTTAAAAGTGCATGAAGCAGATTAACTATGTTTTGACGTATTTCAAGAGATAGTTACTGAATTCTCTGTATGATGCTAAAAACACAGTCGCCTCGTTTTAATTGTGCATTCTGATAGGCAGAAGTTCTCGCTTTCGGAGCATAAAAAAAGTGCATGGGATCTTCCACGAGTATACGCGTTAGGGACATACGAGTATAAGATGATCTCTTTCAATATTGGCGGATTTAGTATAGTACCTTAGATTAACTTTAAAAAAATTTTGCCTAAAAATATTTTTCGGCGGGCTTCTAGGGTATTAAAATCGAGCATTCCTGTTAAGAACAATGATGGATGCAGGAATGGCATAAACCTTTTTTGCACTTTTTCTATTTCTAGGATATGGTTTTGTTCAGAAGGGACCCAAATAATTGAGCTATTTTCCAGGATGCTGTGGACAAGTGCTTCATATGTTCTCCGTATTGCAATTTCATTAGTAAACGATCTCGCATTACGAAGAACAAATCCAAGCATTTTGTTGGCGCGGGAGACAGTGTCAAATAAGTGGGATTTGAAAGAGAGATTTGCTTCTAAAATCACGCCATGGTTGCGAATCTTGTTTTTGCGTGTTAATATATTTTTATTAATATGGTATGGGAATAGAAATGTTTCTTTGGATCTTGTAAATGTAATGACACTGCACTTCTGGATGCTGAAGGGAAATTTGTTATTTTATACAAGTACGCGTTTTTTACTTCCAAGGTATTGTGTCGGCGGTGACTTGGCGTGAAGGGGTTCTTAAATGAATAATTATTTTTTGTCGATGAATATTTAATTTTTATTGGGTATGCTAGATTTTTTTTTACTTAATTTTGATTTTTAAGCGGGGCCTTGGGTAGCCCGGTACCATTTTGATCCACGAACCGTAGCGGTCCCTGGGGATTGCGGACCACTGGCATATTCAATCGGTTAGCTTTGTCGTTTGTTGGTATGTGTATATGTGCCGGGTACTGTTTATTCCCACCATAAGCGGAATAAATCTAATTAAATTTAGTCCCACATACGAGCAGTGGCGGATTTGCAGTCTTGGCCGCCCTAGGCCCCAGGCCATGTAGCCGCCCCTTTCTCAGTACCCATCATATTGACCAGGAGTATCCAAACTTTTCAGTAAGTTCCAGTAAGTTCCTAAGGTCAAAACCGTTTTAATTTTCCTGCTATTATCATTCATAGTTGCTGCGTGGCGGGCCGGATCGAGAGAGACTGGGTGAGGGAGGCCTTTTGACCTTTCCAGCCGAACTATTTTGACCCATCACCTTGCACCGCAGTTGGAGGGATGTATTCATACGTATGTCACTCCTGGACACACTAACCCCCAGATTCCTACCCACCCCTCATACCTTTTCCTCACACACACTCTTAGAAAAATTATTTTGAATGTTTTGATTAGCTCCGTTCTTACAAATGTAATCACGCGTGAACTCGTCGATTGTCCATTTGGCTGGATCGTCGCTGATTTCGCACAGTTCCTGATCCGGATAAGGCTGCACTCCTGGTACTAGTGGAACATCTTTGGCTTCTTCCTTTAATCCACTTGCCACAACGATAGAAATATCTGCACTTGAAGACACTAAAGAAAAATCAGTTGATATAACACCGCTACCACTTGGAACGTCGCATGTTGGATCAATGACATATGGTTTTCCAAAGAAATCGTCTAATTTCCGCGTTTTTTTAATTACATCCTGTTGTTTATTATCTTTTTCTTTAGCTCGCTTGCGATACTCAGCCCCACTTAACCTTTTCTTTCCATCCATATCTAATTATGCGAAATAACACTTTTAACGTGAGGTATCGTCCACGTCCTGTAAAATATTTCGATTTTTGATAATATTGCAGTACATACATACATACACGTCGCGTCGCGAATACCTTTACGAAATTAGAAAAACGCTCATCCCATCGCTGCAATTGCTGTACGCACACTGAACGACTGAACTGACCACTGACCACTGACTGCTGTCGCCTGTCGCGAGCGGGGGCGTATTTCCAATCCCTACCGCCTTTCAGTCGCGATAGGGTTTGTTACACTGGAACGATTTCGATTGAAAAATGGACCACGGACCACTTTTATTTTTCTGCGATTGATTTTGGTCCAAAAATGGACCACATTTCCTACCATTTTTACACGGAGCTATTGCAATGCTTTATCTATTTTGACCATGATGTCACAAATCCGAAATCCGTAGGCTACTTTAGAACAATGTTAAAAATAAATAAAAATCCTTTGCCTCTTAATCCTATTCCTATGTTCCTCCTCCCCCCCCCCCCTCCTTTTTCATATATTTTAACTAAAAATATATTTTTTTAAAGAAAATACCTACCCTTTATAATGTCACACTTTATTATTTATCATCAGTGGAAAGTTCATAATTGGCATAAATAACAGCTTATTATTGTATTATTTTGTAATCTCTGATTTATTTATTTATTATAGCTTTTGTAAGGTGATTTATGCATAACAATACCTAACGCGGTTCAGTCACTAGCGGCACTAGCGCGACTGAATCCCGGTAGGGATTGGAAATACGCGAGCGGGCGAGCGACGGCGCATGATAGGTTTGGCGAGGGCAGCTGCGGGGCGGGGGGGGCGCGCTGTGTGCTGTGTGTGAACACGCTCTTGCATATCGCTAGCCATATATTCCAATTGGGAATATATAGCGAGCGATAGGCCGAAATACGCCATCCCACGCATATTATAGCTGTGTGTGAACACGCTCTTATGAAACTTCCGAGCACGAGCGCGAGACCCTTGCGGCTAGCAATGACGTTCTCGTACGTAGAATATTTAGGTACTTAGAAAGTAATTTCTTGTTATGATCTGTGACTTTTTTGTCGCGATTGGCCGCCCCTAATATCTGGCCGCCCTAGGCCCGGGCCTATTAGGCCTAAGGGGAAATCCGCCACTGCATACGAGGAGATGTCAGTGCTTGGGCAATCGAACCCTGGAGGGTAGTGTCCGCAAGCAGGTGATATCGTTAGCAGCCCGAGGGTTGCATACTGATTCATCCACATTATAAATAATAGCACCGCTCTGATTTAACTAAATAGATGCAATAAAATTATTTTCCCATTTCCGCACGTAACAAATAATGACTTGCCTGAAGGTAATTTATGCGGAAAAGCGCTGAATTATACATTATGTTTTCATTGCTTATTCGACAAACATCGACATATAAAGTAAGCAAGATCAGAATTATTAAAATTTATAGTTTCGGCTGTATGTCTGTATCTCGGATTTGCTTTGAATTTCAGTGTCATAATTTTTAAAATTGAAAGGGTTTGTTTGGTAAAATCAGCCGAGCGATAAAATACCTGCCCATAATATACTTTCAACTTCGATTCCACTAGTAAATAATAATCTTGCATTAGGGGAGAGTAGGAATCTCCGAATGGTGGGTAAAGCCGAACGATTACGCAAATCGCTTTAGAGTGAAGCAAAAATATAAGTTTTTTTAGTATATCTTCTAATATTTTGGGCTTGTAAAGTACTTACTATGTACTTTTAAAAGTAAACAAGCGATTTACTCTTGTATTTCGTTTTTGTTTAAGAGGCAAAGAAACTATATCAGAAAAGTATAAACTGTACTATACAAAAATATCTAAAATAGTCATTCGAAGCGTATATTTCTTAGATATATCTATCATTATTCGGCTTACCCTAAACCCTATTAGAACACGAATTTCTACATACACATTTGTGTTTTTGAAGTAAAACTTCTTTACGCACGCTTGACTTGGGGAGTAAGCTGGTGAATGCGTGACGATAGCGTTACCCAAAGTGTTATCGGGCGAGGCGAACGGAAGTTGAGAGGGAGATATAAGTTAGTGAAGATAGAAGGAGAGAGTTACGTTTCGTATATTACTGTAGGAGCAATAGAGAGAGGTGCGAGCACACATTTTCTTTCTCTCTTTCTCTCATAGCCAGTTACGTTTCGTATATCCAAGACACAGTGCAGGCCTATTGTCTGTATCACACCGTCTGTAGGAGCAAGAGAGAGCAGTGCGCGCGCACATTTTCTTTCTCTCTTCTTTTATAAGTTAGTGAAGTTTTACTTCAGTCGTGCGGTCTAAAGCCCACTCCTTTTTTTTATTATTTCCTATTAAACAAATCATTTCGATTGCAAATCATTGTGCATTATTTAGTAATCAATCAGTTCATTCTCATTTCATTATACTTTATGTTTTGTTTTTAGTTTTATTTTTTAATTAGTTTTATGTTCAAATATTTTAATACTAGATACTCTTCCGTGGAAGCAAGAATTGGCTTGTGGCTGGAAGGGTAGTGAACAGTGTTTTATTATAGATATTAAATAATGGTTAATAATACTATGGTTACATACCTACAATGCATTATATTTGCTATATTAAGAAAATTAGAGTGCGAAAGCAGAAAATAATATATTCTAAGTTGTTAGGTGTCATATAATTGTAAGTATTTTACTACTATCAAACTATTATACGACTAGTATAACGAATCTAAAAATACTGTAATTAGTAGTTAATAATAAAACAAAATTTAACTTTTTTTAATTAAATGAAGACAATTTTAGCGAAACTCAATCGAAAATCTGAAGATAGAAAAATCATTTAAAGATATTGGCACCTCTGGGACTCGAACCCAGGGGCATTTGTATTTTGATGAACATTTTTAACCTAGAGCATTTGCCATATAAGCAGAAGGTCCTACATGGGCTCGAATCCCAGAGGTGCCAATATCTTTTTACTGATTTTTCTGTCTCCAAATTATATTGTCTTCATTTAATTAAATATTATAATTTGAGGTTTTACTCATAAAGTTTTTAAAAAAACGAGTGTGCTTTAGAAAACACAACTGAAGTAAAACTTCACTAACTTATATATCCCTCTCAACTTCCGTTCGCCTCGCCCGACCGTTTGCCTCTTCCGATCACGCTTTTCATAACGCTCTCGTCACGCACTCTCCAGCTTAATCCCCAAGTAAAGCGTTCGTAAAGGCCCGACCGTTCGCCTCGCCTGATCCCCGCTCGCCTCGCCAGATCACCGTTCACACTTTTCGTAACGCATTCACCAGCTTATTCCCCACTCAAGCGTGAAGTTTTACTTCAATAAACAAAATTTAACTTATTTGAAGAAGGAAATGTCACTATTGTTGCTTATTTCATTAACAAAAAAAGAAGTTCTTTCTTAGGTGTTCCCCCACTGTCCCCTTTCAAGATTTCAAGCATGGTGTTAGCAAGGGAGACGATAATATCAGATGTTTCTGCAATGAGCCAAGTTTTCTTCTGTTATCTAGAATCTAGACTCTATAACTACCAAACTCAACAGTGTTAAGCTCATTAAATCAATTTGCTTCATATGTCAGTGGTAAATACAGTGTATTAATTATTATTGTGAGTATTTTATTTTGAAACATGCGCACGAGATACGATTGCGTTATGCAAATTAGTCCATATTTAGTTGGTAAAGTGCATATTTTATTACACACGCACGGAATGAATTGTTCTGTGATTTTTGGCCGGCCGATTGTCATGTAAATTGCTATATAATCAGATTACACCGCGCGCGGGACCGCATTCAAATCAAATAATGTAAACACGTGGTGAATGACTTTGAATGCCAGAAAAATGATTATGCCCGGAATGTTTGATGCAATGTTTTTATGTAAATAAATTAATGGATTTTAATGCGAAACCATTGCCCGTTATCGCACTGCCGCAGATAGACTGCCATATGTCAAAATATGACAAACTGAATTAGTGGTAGCGTCCTTTTAAAGACCATAATGCTGAATCGAAACGTTGACGTTGCTTGAAATGGCTTTAGTTGTTTTGGTGACCACTAGAGATGGGTAAGTTCTGCATTTTGCTGGAGGCCTCCGAGACATGCTTCCTTTTAAAAGTACTCGAGTTCTAGGAGCAGGTCCCGGGTCCAAGTTCTTTGGTGCGGACTACGTACTAAGTGCTGTTGCGGCTACTGGGACCCGCGGGTTCGGCAACCCGGAACCCGCAAAAGAACTCGAACCCTGGAACTGCTCCCGACTCGCGAGTGGCTCTGGCTCAGACTGCAACCACGGGAACGCCGGTGAAAGCATTTGGGTTCCGGCTCCAAGTCCGGCTCCGAATTTCGGGTTTGGATCCAAGTCCTGGACCGTGTTCTCTGAGAGTAGTCGCTTTGAAAAAGTAGTAGGAGTAGGAGTTCAAGAGCCCACTCCAGCTGAACCTACACATCGCTAGTGACCACATCTGAATAGCCAGATGCTTCCAAAGCTTCCATCGAAATGATTTCTCTATTTTGTTGGTTTTTTGAGTGTGGGGTGTGCATAGTTGATTTGGGTGTTTATTTCGTACTGTACAGTGGAAATGATGACTTTCTGTAGAAGTTTTTGGTCGTATTCATTTCTTCTAGGAGTGATAACTTATGGATAGCTGGTGAGTCTTCTTTATTGTTCGGGTTTTTTGTAGGACTTTAAATCTAAGTGCCTCAGAACTGCCCTGACATGAAATCTGGGTATTATTTTGACGAACTGGAGGCAAACCAAGTGACTAATTTTTTAGCACCAGTAGGGTTCGAGAATGCTTTGAATAAACCATGGCTAGTCATACATTGACCACCGAAGAGCGCACATTGTAATAACCAGACCACGCGCAAGTTTGTAGTGCTGTCCATGGTCCATTGTGGGACTTTTCTGCGCAGGATCTGAATATTCGTTCTTAAACGAATCGCCTGGCATATCGACGCTAAAATCGAATGAGGTTAGTACATTATAACACATTCATAAAAGTGTGTAAAACTAAATAGTAAAACAAAATATAACATTTTGAAAACAAACCCGAATTTTTGTTTACCCGATTTGGGAATCGAAGTTAAGTTTTTTTTAAATACTGGTAATTCATAAGTAGATTTTATTTTCGAGGACCGAATGGTGATATTACAATGGGGGTTGCCTGTATATTTTCAGATTCATATATTGACAAATCACCGAAAGGGGGGCAGTCACGCCACCTACCGCGCTCCGTGCAACTTGGTTTATTCTACAGATAGGTAAGTTCTGCATTTTCCCGGAGGACTCCTTCCTTTTAAAGGTACTCGAGTTCCAGGAGTAGGTCCCGGATCCGAGTCCTTGGGTGCGAACTGGGTACTGGGTGCAGTTGCGGCTATCGGGATGCACGGCTCGCGACTCACGACTCGCGAGTAGCTCGGACCGCGGACCCAGGGACGCCCGTGGAGGCATTCGAGTTCAGTTCGATTCATTACTTTATTTTAACATATGGGTATCGCAACCAGATAGTCGAACGCAGCACTCATATAGATATATTTTATTGCATACTGCATGTTTAAACTTATTTTCCGACTTCGAAAAAAAATTCAGTAGCTTTTTTTTTTTAATTAACTAATAGAACACACCCTAGAACTTTTAGATGTACATATTTGTTCTCCCTTTCTCTTGCTAATGATGATAAGTAAGCGTAAGCAAGACAAAAGCTGTTTCTCAGTAACGTTTGACAAGGACATCGTTGTCGGAATTGCATGTACATATATGAACCAACTAGCTTTTGCCCCCCGGCTTCGCTCACATATTCCCCCCCCCCCCCCGACTCCCCCACCCCTAACTTAAACAAATAACAAAATGACAGACCACGTCAAACATTTACTTAGCAACCCGCTTTGCCAATAAACGTATAATAAATAATTTCATAACGCCAGAGTTTACCAATATATTACTGCCTATGTTACTCGGAAATAATGTAGCTTTCGATTAGTGAAAGAATTTTTATATTCCATTCGGTATTTATTGCGTGAAAGAGTACGACACATCCATCCATACAAACATTCGCATTTATAATATTAGTATGATAAGATACACTCATTACTTTGTCTTTTTTGAGCCAATTCTAGTTGCCCGCCCAATTTTTGAGTTATGGCATTGTAGATGCAGGGGTGCAGTTTGTTTGCGTGGTAGGTACGCTCTGGTTAATATTGCATAAATACAATTTCGGCACTCAAACAAACAAAATATTCACGTGATGTTGCATTTTAACGGTTGTGTTTCTGTTTCATTAAATGCTCACTTAACTGTGGCGTTACAGGGAAAACTTTGTTCCCTTAAATTAATGCTCGACAAAGCCGCTCAAAAGCCCAGCGGCTTTCCGGAAATCCTTTGATGTAGCTGGAAATTCGTTGTTACGGAAATTTAATGACACCACTGCACTGGTTTGCGCACAAAAAACACGAAAAAATTTCACAACGTAAAAACCGAAAATCCGTCTTAAAAAATGCCTAGACTGACGGATTATGGTTGTTTAAGCAACAGTTTTGAAAATGTGTCTGTTTTACTGGTATTTCAGTGGAAGGTGCTCTGAGGAACTAGCGTGATGAATTGCTTCGGCAGCGGTGCACAAATCAGAAGATGCGCCTAAGAGTGCCAGCAGGTGGGTAGGTGCTCGTGACACTTAGATATTTGATTTATAAAATTTTATAAGATTTATAAAAGTTGATTTATATCTCGTAGAACCAAAGTCTCTTAAAGACCTATTTCCCCTACTAAAAATAGGACTACAGCGAACAAAAAATCATATGACACTTTTATTGGCGAACGAGAGAGACGAAAATTTCTAAATTAAGAATGCAGATAATTTTTTAATTTTTTTTAACATTAGCTCCACATAAGAGGCCCTGAGGAATATAATTCCCCTCAGAACCTACATCATCTTTGGGGATGCTTTTTGGGGACGAAAATTTCTAAATTAAGAAGGCGGATAATTTTTTCATTTTTTTAACATTAGCTCCACATAAGAGGCCCTGAAGAATATAATTCCCCTCAGAACCTACATCATCTTTGGGGATGCTGTGTAGAGGATCGTTTTAGGAAAGGAAGAAGAGGAAATTCTAGGATGGAAAAAGTGTGGGGTGGATAGGAATCCAAGGTTTAGTGTGTCCAGGAGAGACGAACGTATGAATCCATCCCTCCAACCGTAGTGCAATGTTCTGAGGCGGTGTTCCGAGAGAGTGCTGCTGGAGAGATCAAAAGATCTCCCTCAACCAGTCTCTCCCGATCCGCCAACCACGCAGTTGGTGGGCAGTCATATCCGCCGCTAAGATTCGGACAAACCTCACCCCGCGAACCCCCGTAGCGAACCACTTGGGGTAACCTATGGCAGAGGTGTTAGCGTCCAGTAAATGGTTCTCGGGGCAGTGGTACTTTTGGTTGTTCACGTTTTTCGAAGTTACCTTAATTTATATGTAAGTACAATATATTTGTACGATGGTTCTACAAAGTCAATATACGTATTTGTGAATTGAATTTGATCGCAGAAAGTTTTTACGCCTAAAATCCAGAAGTTTTCCATCTTCGTGAAGTCTTCCTTTGAGGCGACGCAAAACCCACGGCAGAGCCATCTATGCGACGATGTCAGTACCACGCCATACTAATTCTGTAATCCGCCCATCACTTTTCAACTTCACTTTGAACATTTTCATCTGTCGAATAGCAAACAAATCTCATTCACTGAATAACTTCCAACGTGTACCAAATACTTATTTCTGAGGTGTACTTAAAAGTTGTTTGTATTCTTATTTCCGCCTTTGCGATTCCTTGTAAAATATACTAAAAGATTCCTCAGTTCAAAAGTGCTTATAAATTTAGTAGTTTGCCATTGCTTCGGGAGAAATTTGGAGTGGTTGAAATGATCGGAATACTTTATTTTGTTGCACTAAAACCTTTTATTTTTGTGTTGAAAGTAAATTAACTATGCAAAAATGTTTGCGTTTCATTTATTGCAAAAAAAGAGCAGGATTTCGTTCGATATTGTAATTAATTCAGTGGGTTTTAGTAATCGATAAACCTTTATAATAATATATTAAAATTATATTTTGAGTAAATTAATCTGGGAAAACAGTTAACTCTGTTGCTACGCTACGGTTTGTTATTATCCACTTAACTTTCTGAAGGCAACTGCCTAATCCAGATTCTGTTTAATCGATACAAATCAGATGCTCATTTTTTAAACCAAAGTTCCGAAAGTTATTTGAGTGTCATTTCCGTCATGTTTTTAAAAGATAGTAAGTTTTTGAGACAACATTCCGAGCCTACTTACCCCAGTGCGAATTCAAATAAAGATGTTCTCGAAACAATTGATAGCCATTCTCTGGACGGGAAGAGAGTTCATATCACATTTCAAGTGTCAAATCAAGGAGATGACTACTTTACAAGGTCATTTAATGATTCCTTCAACATTTCCGATGTCAAAATAAAACTTGGAGAGATTCTCAACATGGAATCAGACAACATAGACATTATAAAGGCGGGGAATACGATTCCGGATGAAGTCAGAGTGTTAGAACTTGAAGGCGACAAATCGCCAAGTGCCAATGTTGAGATAGTCACCAAGAATGATGCTTTCATCGATGTCGAAATCGTTAAAGAGAAGTTCAACGATACCATATCGGTGATATTACAGAAGGAGCCTAAAAAGAGACCAGCTCCACCTATTGTGACATGCAAATTTAACGTCGTTCGACAATACCATACTTTTACAAAGTCGTTTCCTAGTTCCACGACTATCAATGCTGTCAGAGATGAAATCAGCTCAATTTTCATGATTGAGGGTCGCAGACTTGTCATGATCAACAAACGGGTCAGACTCGAGGAAGATATCCCTCTAGCAGAACTGGATATGGATAATTTCGGAAACATCGAGATAAAAGTCTTCACGAATGATGGATCCAAACTGAAGCTCACGCTGTTTTATAAGGACGCTGCTCCAGTGACGGACGTTTTGTCGGTGACTGTTCCGAAGGGAGAAAATAGCTTTGTCAATATCAATGTGGAAGTCATCGATGCGAAGATGATTAAACCGTTCTTGGGAGGATACCGAAATAAAGACTCAGGTGACGTATTCTATTTATTCATTCTAATAAGTACTAACACATTTAGTTTTAGACATTTTTCTGATGCTCGTGAAATTGTGCATTAATTTTTTTATATCACCTCTACACAAGAGGCCCTACGCAAAATAATTCCCCTTAGAGCCTACATTAACTTTAGGGATGTTGTGTGAATGATCTTTTTAGGAGAGAAATCAGAGGAAGGAGAGAAAGGGAAGGAAGTTCTGAGAAGGAAAAGGGTATGACGGGTGGGTAGGAATCAGGGTTGTTTTGTCCAGGGTGATGGACGTATTAATCCATCCCTCCCACTGCGGTGCAGAGCAAAGTTCCCAGAGAGATCTGATGGAAAAGTCAAAAGGTCTCCCTCAACCAGTTTCTCCCGATCCGGCCCGCCGTTCAACCGCCGCCAAGACCCGAACAAACCTTACCCCCATGAACCCGTGCACCCCTGCTAAGTCACCAAACTTTGAATCCATCCCTCCCACTGCGGTGCAGGGCAAAGTTCCCTGAGAGATCTGCTGGAGAAGTCAAACGGTCTCCCTCAACCAGTTTCTCCCGATCCCGCCCTCCGTTCAACCGCCGCCAAGACCCGCACAAACCTTACCCCAAGAACCCTTGGAACCCTGCTAAGTCACCAAGCTTGGAGTGATCTACGGCAGAGGTGTAGGTTATCCAAAAAACGGGTCCCTGGGCGGCGGTACCCCTAATTGTAAATTTGAGAGGTGGTGGTAATGGGGAAATGATTTCGCCCTCTAAGCAGCGAGTGAAGATTTCTGAAGATGGTTTGAAAGGAAAATATCAACTGTGATTACTAATGATAGAGAGAGCGCGCTAATATTAAAAACAACATACGTACCTATTGCATTTAAAAAATCTTTGTAAAATTTTATATACCTATACTATAAAAAACAAGATATATTTTTTATAATTTTCGGAGCATGTTTTGCGATTTGTTTCTATCGAAGGAATTTCATACATCGATCATGGAAATTTGAAATGCTCTAATTATTGACCGATGGCTATAAACGACAAAATGTTAAGTAATTGTTCAGAAGAGCGAATAGAAAATTGTTTTTTTTTCAAATAATCACTCCTTGTTTTTGTAGACCTATAATTATGATTTTATTTTTTTAATATCATTGAATAGATCTTTCAGAATACTTAACATTTTTTATAATATTATCTCTCAATTTCTTTAATAACATTATCTATTTAATTTATTTTTAATATTCCATGAAAAAAAAAATCTCTTAAAATGCACGTCGTAAGGCGTACAAAAGACAAAGGCTATGGAAAACACAGCATTCACAATTTCAATACAAAATGTCAGAACACCGACATAAATTATTATAAATGGCTGTCAGCTATCATCCCACACGATGAAAACAAATTTTCGTTTTAAGATTTAAATTTCAAACACGGTATTCTCCATTGTCCCGAATGCAAATAATTTACATATACCTAGTAGTAATTAAGGTGAATCAAAAGGTTTTTCACGTATTGCATGTCCAGTCTTCCCGAACGTTTACCATAATATTGTTTTACCTGTGTTTAGAGTCCAGACCTAAAAAAAAAATTTTGTTACCTTTTTTTAATTGAAAATTTGTAAACTTCCTTTTTAACCTTTGCCCTTGTAAATTGTGATCTCACTGCCTTTGAGCTGTTGGAGCTTTTTGCGGTGATACATGAAAGTACATATAACAAATATTTTAATTACGATATAGGAAAATTGAAAAAAATTTATATTTGAAAAGAGTTGTTTAAAAAAAATTTTACAATTCATCAAATATTTTAAATTAATTTTAACGTTCAGTGAAAGTTCTATTCAAGTTCATCAGTTATATTATTATGAACCAACTGGTATATCATGAATCCATCTCTCTTACTGCGGTGCACGGCAATGTTCCGAGAGAGTATGGCTGGGGAAGTCAAAGGGACTCCCTCAACCACTCTCTCCCGATCCGGCCTTCCATGCAGCTTGTGAGCAGACGCATCTGCCGCCAAGACCCGGACAAACCTTACCCCATGAACCTGCGCACCCCTAGTGAAGTCACCAAACGTAGCGAACCACTTGGGGCGACCTATGGCAGAGGTAATGTAATAACAGAACTTGAATAGAACTTATATGAAGTGAAAATTAACTTCAAATATTTGATGAATTGTTCAAGTTTTTTTAAACAACCCGTCCAAAGTTTTTTTTATTATAATACATCTATTTTAATTATGTAGTGAAGCAGTTTCGGCTTTCCGCTACGGTCCTAAAGGCCGTTATACACGAGCCCGATTTTCAGCCCGTTTCCAATTGGAGACAAAAGTCAACATTTTTCGCTTTACGCGACCGCTGTTTTCATCTCTATTTTCATATCTACGATTTCAGTAGGCATCACAACAAACAGTATGGTTCGTGTGTTGTTTGCAGTGATGACAATTGAAATCCTAGATATGAAAATAGAGGTGAAAATAGCGATCGCGCAAATCGAAAAATGTTGACTTTCGTCTCCAATTGGAAACGGGCTGAAAATCGGGCTCGTGTATAACGGCCTTAAGCATCGGACGGCACCACCTAATTACGCCATCTCTTGGGCCGGCTAGTAAAAACATTCAGAGAGATGTGTGTGTGCGCATGTTTGTGCGCGAATGCTACCAAAAGTTGATAGAATACATTGTGATCGACAACGAGTTTATTTGAAATTCAAATAGATATATTTTTTTTAAAACCATTTTCTCGTGGAAACGAAGTGCTTTGAAGTTACTTATATTATTTCCATTTCAGGGATCGAATACCATCATGCCTTTTCACAAACTCCCCAGAGACCTGATCGAGTGTCCTCGGACAATAAAAATGACCGCGACACGCAGACCGTTTCTCTGAAGACGAAAGCTGTGGTAAAGTATTATTATTGTTGGTATTTATCCTTGTAACGTAAACCAAACTATTTATTCTTCTGGTAGATACTACCTACCATCGGGAGTTGAAAATATAGTATAACCAGATAAAACCAGAAATATGTCATTTTTAAATCAGTGTTTTGACGTATTGACTCTTTTCCACAAAAAAATTATAAATTGATTTCGAAAGATTGTTCTTTTATCTAGTAAACGTCTGTTTTAAATTTTCAGAAAAAATTATAATTTTTAGTATAATAAAGTTATACCATAAGTCGTTGCGGATTTGTTAAATTTTCAAAAAAGTACATTTATCATACAACAACCATTTCAAATCATATAATCATGCAGTAAAATAAATCAATACATTATCTGGTAAACGTATGTAACAGAATTTTAATTTTGGTTTAAATAAAATCATTAAAAAATATATAAGTGCATGTGTTTCTTGACGAAAATTGGTCCGTTTGTATATTTATTTGCGCTCTTACAGACTAATATATTAAAAAAAAATACTTCTTATTTTGCTGAGACATTATAGAAAAATTATAAATACTTATGATCAAAAAATAATACAAAAGGTACTAAATAGTTTTATAATATATTTTTTTAATAGTTTTATCAACACGCCTTTTAGCATTTTTGGATGTAGGTAAAAATTAAACCAAATTAGGAATGAAATAAAATCGAAATTGAGTTATAATTTAAAAAAGCTGGTACGGAGAGTAATTAATCTTTCTCATTGGAACCTCCCTGTACGATCGTAAGAACCTCTTTCGACGAAATGTGGATTTTCGGCCGCTGGCTGGTTATACGCTCTTAAGGCTATCTTCAGCCTGTAGGCTACATAACAAATACAGTTTCTACGACGAAGTTTATAGGTTCATGATGTAAGTGTAAAATATAATCACAAGTACATTATATTTATTAAATATTCGAAAGTGTGTTTGTTTGTTTGTTTGTCCTTTTTTCACGTAGCGACGGGGCGACCGATTGACGTGATATTTTTCAGAAGGATTGTTGGAGTACTGAGAAGTGTCATAAGCTTTTTTTACATTAGCTCCACACAAGAGGCCCTGACGAAAATAATTCCCCCCAGGGCCTATGTCATCTTTGGGAATGCTGTATGGAGGGTATTTTTAGGAAAGGAAGGAGGGGAAGTTCTGGGAAGGAAAGAAGTATTAGGGGTGGGTAGGAATTTGGGGGTCAGTGTGTCCAAGAGTGACGGACGTATGAATCCATCCCTCCCACTACGGTGCAAGGCGAAGTTCCGAGAGAGTGGAGAAGTCATAGGGACTCCCTCAACCATTCTCTCCCGATCTGACCTGCCATGCAGCTGGTGGGCAGACGCATCCACCGCCAAGACCCGGACAAACCTCGCCCCATGAACTTGGGCACCCCTGCTACGACACCAAACGTAGCGAACCACTTGGGATGACCCATGGCAGAGGTGTTGGTTATCCAATAAATGGTTCCCGGTGCGGCAGTACCCACCCGCCTTCCAAATTGTAAAATGCTACTTTTCATCCCAGAACAACATTTTATTACCGAGAAAAGATTCTTTCTACAAGTATACCGATTTCATAGAAAGCTCATGTCGCCGAGAAAGCATTAGACAAGCCATTAACCATTTTGGTCCCAGACCCCAGACATTTTTTTTTCTTCTTTTCTTTTATTTTTCCTAAGATAAATACTTTTTTGTACGGCTTGAGTTTTGTACTAGGCTGAATCTCTTCCAAAGTGGCAGAGATTTTATCTAATTTTGATAACTTAAAGGAAATGTGAAGAAAAAATTCACTAAGAAATTTAAAGACATAAATAGAAATCAAAGATATAACTAGATGAAAAAAATTAATAAATAAAAGAAATTAAAATAAATAACTAAAATGGAAAAAAAAAATAAATAAAAATAATTGAAAAGAAACTTAAGTGATGTTGACGTATTCAACATCAATTTGGCGAATTTTTTGGATCTTGTAAAAAACTTATTCCAAAACTATTCCTAAACATATATGTATTTTTGTAAATTATCAAATCGCTGTATTTTTGTATTTTTGTGACTTGTGTGCATTTTTATCTAATTTTATTCTTATCATTTCTCTATCTGTTTAAAAATCATCTGTCATAAACAAATTGTACTACTGTAAAAGCCCTCTGGGCGTTGAATAAATAAATAAATAAATTTCATTCATTTCTTCTCCAGGACACCCACTTGGCTCAGGGAACCCAGATGACCTTCCAAGGTGTGTACATCCCCTGTGTCGATGATGTCATAGTGACCCCCAAACCGTACGAAACCTACGCACAGATGGTCGCGCGCATCAGGCCGGACTACCACGCCACCGTCATCCAGCGCGCATGGAGGGCCTACCGCTATAGGAAGGCGGTCTATGATTGGTTGAGGCGGTGCCTGTAAGAATCCAGTTTTACATTATTAATTATGATTGTATCTATTTATTTTTAAAATTCAAAAATAACCTTTCAATCGGCGGTCGAACGACGACGTTGCGCTGACGAGCTGGACCGATGGTCGTTGAACGCAGCGCGTAGCACTAAAACATAAAAGACAGAGCCAGTTGTCTATTGGTGGCAGATTCACTTTTTGAACTACCTGCAAAACATAAATTGAAAACTGACCGATCATTTTTTGAGTAATTTTCTTTTTTTTTCCTTACTTGTTAACTCTACTAATTGCTTATTCATTTTTAGGTGGAAACTGGTTTCTTTTATTTACTTACCCACCTTTACATTTTATTTTTACAGTCAACGTATTGAAGATTTGAAACAAGAAGAGATAGACGACGCGAAAGCAGCTGAACTTCGACTACGGCAGGAAATCGTCAAGAAGACTTTTCCTAGGACAAGAGAAGATTTTGATCAGCTTTATGCAATGGTAATATGTTTTACTAACTCCATTGATGTAGATAAGGAGTATATCATTTTGTTCTATTACATATTGTTATTTATTACTTCAGGTGGACAGGTGGAGAAACTCCGAGATTGCTCGAATATCCAAACTCCATACAAAGGCACCAAAGTGCGCCGAATTCTGCTTACTTCTCGATAAAGAGATTGAAATGCTTCGCGCCATCGAAAAATTCCGTGCAGAATTAAAAGCTGACAACAGAATTATTAAAGAGAAAAAGCTTTTAGAAACTATGTCCACCCCAGTGATGTGGAAATCTGTGAATGGAGTACACGTTTCCATGGATACCTTAGAGGCTCAACATGCGAGATATTTAAAAGATCTCTATTACTCTTTCAGTAAGACTGAAATCAAATTCGAAGAAAGAATGGAACTCTTGGTCAATTTCAAAGTAACTCTTCAAGAATATCAATGTCCTCTGGCTGAGCAGTTGACAGGTCTAATAGATAGGGAATGTGATTTAATGGTACGAAACGTCTCCAATAAGGACCTCGAGGTTTTGCGAAAAAGAATTCAAGCCTATGTCTTTAAATTCATCCATCTTCCGGAATTCAACAAGGGGAGCATGAGGAGAATAGAAGTGAAAAAGCACAACAATATGCAAAATGAAAGATTGTACCACTGCAAACTGTGTGGACAGGTCAAAACGAACAAAGACTTTCCTCTGCACTCTTGCACAACAGATATGGAGATCTGTACTTCTTGTGCTTGGGGTAATTCCGCTAATAACACTTGCATAGAGATGATGTTCTATACTTATATACTGCGAGCTATTAGGAGAGAAGAACGCAGAAGAAGGTGCTGGTCATCTCTTGCGTTTGTCCTGCAAGACAACGATATCTATTACATCGTTGAAAAGATTTGGCATTCTCGCTCGGCCATCAGCGAGGTTTTTGACCTTAGTGATCTTCGTCTCTGCAGGTGGAGGATAGATAAAGACTGGGCTCCTTGGAACTGCATCTTGCTGAGTACAAAGGAAGTTAAATCTCACATGAAGCTAAAGAACCCAGAACTGTGTTACGACTCAGATTTGGTGCGATTGGTAGAGGGAAAGCACCTTTTGGCGAGAACTCACTTCAGTAACCTAGCAGGAGCTAATGATAAAGAAGAAGATCTGTATTCACTACCCACAACTCAAGCTACGAGTGTTACTTCCTCGTCGAAATTTTAAAATTTTAAAAATATAAAGACATTCCGATATTCCTACCTAATCTAACGTTTTTCAATTATATCAATACAAGTGGTCTTAATAATATTTGCCATTAGGTAATATTGATAAATCACACACAAATACTGTTGCTTTATTTTTTTTAAATACTAAAAGGTGATAATTAAAGAAGAACCAACACCTTGATGTAAAATGACTCCCGAATAATTGTCCAACAACTTACCACCTAATTCATTTGAAGATTCGCTAACTTGACAAAGAAGTTAGAACTGAACGTTTTGACTGAAAAATCCCAACATTTCCGTAAATTTTTCTTCAATTTCATATATCAGATTTGTTACTGTCGCGCATGGGATACGTAATCAAAAACGTACTCCTATATATGATACAAAAGCAGGATTAAAATAATTTACTGTTACTCTTTGTTTTACGTGCCATAAACTGGTAAATTTAATAATGTTCTGTAAATAAATGTTATTTCAGTTGTGAAGGTTTTTTCCCAGTCAATTATTCAACATTGTTAGGTTTTGCAGGATTTCCTCAATCAGATCAATTAAAACGATTCCATTGCAATGACTTTCCAAAGACTTTTTCCAATTCGATGCTTTTCCAAATTAATGAACTTGCATGTTTTTACGGATAAAAATGTTCGGGGTGGTACGCTAAAGCCCAATTCATAAAGGGAGTAAACCTAAAAAAAAAATAAGAGGAACGTTTGCGCGGCCTGTTTCATACAAATCTTAATTTTGGATTTGAGATCAAAATACCCAACCAAACTGAATTTTTTTTTGTAATCAAAAGGTGTATCAAATATCTATGTAGTATGGGTATGAGCTACTTATTTATTTTTGCTTTAAATTATAAGATATAGGCCGTTAAAGATTTTAATGTTTCGGATTTTAGAGGCAACTTGGACAATTTTTGTGAGTTAATATTTAAAAAATAATTTTACAGTATTTATTTTTTTAAAATGATGAAAGATAAAATAAAAAATAAAACATCGTTAAAATGCGTTTTTGGGTGGAAATTTTAATATACATTTAAACGATAAATATTTGTTCTGACGTAAATAGGTAACTTGTGATTTAAATTTCCATCCATCAAATGATCTGTTTTATTATTTTTTTTTATTTTATCATATTTTTATAATAAACACAGAAAAAAAATTCATTTATTCACAAATAATTGCCCAAGTTGCCTCTAAAGTCATGAAACGTTAAAATATTTAATAGCCTACCTATATCTTATAATGTAAAACAAACAAAAAATAGATCATATCCGTACTAGATATCTGATATACCTTTTGATGACAAAAATAATTTTCAGTTTTGTTGAGTATTTTGATCTCAAATCCAAAATTAAGATTTTTATGAAACGGGCCTAAACGGACCGCGCATACGTTCCTCTTAACTGAATGACGTGCGACGTTAGAATATAAACCAAAAATTATATTTTAACTGTTTTTCGGTTAGGAAATCTACCATTCCAGTCACTGATTGATTAGATTATGACTAATAACAGAGTATAGTTTATTGCTTCCAGTACAGAATCAAGAATGATCTAGAGATTCAAACCATAGACGCACGCTCCCCGCGCCCGTCTACTTCAGGGTTTTTCATCCGATTGTCTGATCAGACAACCGAAAGGCCTTCCCGCCATATATTTCTTAGGAAAGCCCGCACACATACGATTCGAAAACCGGATCGGTAATAAAAATAGGTCACGCCATTCCGCGCCGGCCGTCCAATCCGGTCTGAAAAAGGGCGTGGCCCCGGTTGTATTACCTCTCCAGTTTTCAAGTCGAATGTGTGCGGTGTTAATCCAACCCGATTGTCTGATCAGACAATGATCATGTATGCGGCCAGCCTATGAAGAAGGTAGGTACCACAATTGTATAAAGGCGTTGGTTAAATTTAGGTTAGTTAAATCGTAATTTGGGAGCGGGTATGGGTACCGCCGCTCCCGGGAACCATTTATTGGATAACCTACACCCCTGCCATAGATCACTCCAAGTGGTTCACTATGTTTGGTGACTTAGCCGGAGTGCTCGGGTTCAATTTGGGGTGAGATTTGTCTAGGTCTTGGCGGCCAATTCGTTTGCTCACCTACTTCGTGGCGGGCCGGATCGGGAGAGATTATTTGAGGGAGACTTAGCCTAGACCTCTCCCGTCGGACTCTCGAACCATCGCCTTGCATTACAGTGCCTCCCCGCATACCTTTTTCCTTCCAAGAACTTCCTCTCGTTTCCTCTCCCTAAAAAGAACCTCCACACAGCATCCTCAAATATGACATAGACCCTTAAGGGCCATTAACCAGCCGGCGGCCGAGAATTCATATTTTATCGAAAGATGTTCTTACGATCGTACAGGGCGGTTCCAATAAGAAAGGTTAATTATTCTCCGTACCAGCTTTTTTGGAATATCCATTTTATTTTATTCAAAATTTGCTTTAATTTATACCTACATTCAAAAATACTGAAAGGCGTGATGATAAAACTATTAGCATTATGTACTTTTTGTAATTATTTTTTTATCATAATTATTTATAATTTTTCAATACGGTCTAAGCAAAATAAGAATGTAAAAGAAATCTTAAATATTATATTAGTTTGTAAGACCGTAAATAAATAGACAAAACACGTGCGCGGATCTTTTTTTAAATAATTTTATTTAAACTAAAATTAAAATTCTGAAACATAGCTTTCCCAGATAATTTATTTATTTATTTTACTGCATGATTATATGATTTTAAATTTGTGTTGTATAATACAAAATTTTGTTTGAAAATTTAACTAATCTGCCAACAACCTACGGTAAAACCTTATTGTACTAAAAATAAACATATTTTCTGAAAGTTTAAAACATAACTTTACTAGATAAAAGAACAGTTTTTCGAAATCAATTTATAATTTTTTGTGGAAAAGAGTCAATACGTCTAAAATTTGATTTAAAAACGACATATTTCTGGTTTTATCTGGTTATGCCCTCATGGGCCCATTTATTTTCCTCATGGCCTCCTGTGTGGAGCTAATGTAAAAAAGATGGTGGATGAAGGTAGAGGATCAATTATGAGGCCTCAGCAAAGGAGTAGCTTGCTCTAATTACGTCTGCATAGTACCGAACCTAAGCACCGCGTTAATGTATACAGTACGCGCCAAACTTAAATACCGACCTGAACTTGATAGATCCATTCTCATTTACTGACTTTACAATGACCATAAGCGAAAGAGAAAGATGCGTTAAATATACGTTTGACAGAGAAAGGCGCGGGCTGGGAGGCATGCCACTTTTCGAACCTTGAACTCGCCTTTTGCGACGATTTCAGTATCAACGTCAGGTCGGCATTAAAATTTGACGCTTACTATAATTGTCAAACTGACAACTACTGATTGCCATTTTGAAAGGAAAACGACAACTTCCACACCAAAAAGTTTCTGCGCTGAACAGGGCTTTATACAGATACAGTCAACGCCCGAGGCCTGTAATGTATCAACAGTTTATTACTAGATATACAAACCAAATACAAACTTAAAAATCAAAGGGCTATCAATGTGAAGTTTGTGAATAGCTTTTTGGGTTTCCTGAAACTAACAAAAAAAATAATGTTAATAACTACGCCTCATACCACATACGTATGTCTAGTAATTTATTTATTAATTTTAACTCCCTGATGGGCCTTAAGTGTATAATACGTTAAATTTTCAAGATTTTAAGTAAACCCTGACAAAAAAAAGAGCTGACGACCTTACAACGCCCGAAAAGATTTTCATGAATTTTAGCTATGAACCATCTCGATCACGTCAGAAGAAAATATAAAGTTTTTAAGTTGCGGGTGGTATAAAAATAATAATCAGTGGAGGTTAGTAATACAAAATATACAAGATAAATAAAAAATAGTTCACAAATATATGCAATAGCTCCTTTGCGATGCCCCTTAAATATCAAAATATGCTACATAAAAGTATCATTCAGTTAAATAGTGGTAAATAAATTTATTAGTATTTCTTATATAGTAATGTTACATTGCTTTGAACACAAGCTTATGGGTCTGAGTAGTTAAATAATAATTCATAGTTCTTCACAGTGGAAACAATATTTTTATCACTCTGCAAGGGTGTGCTTCCGGGATGCTATTTAAAGGTATTTTTGGGAAATGAAGGAGAGGAAGTTCTGGAAGGGAAAAGGTATGAGGAGTGGGTAGGAATCTGGGGGATAGGGTGTCCAAGAATGGCGGACGTATGAATCTATCCTTCCTACTGCGGTGCAAGGCGATGCGCGATGTTCCGAGAGAGTCCTGCTGGAGAGGTCAAAAAGTCTCTCTCAACCACTCTCTCCCGATCCGGCCTTCCATGTGGTGGGGAGATGCATGCATGTCAAAATTAACGCACTTTCTTTCATCGTGGATTTTATAAACTTGTTTCGAAGTCTTGATATGCTGATTTCTTTTCATTTCATTTCTTCAATTATTAACTTTTGTGATTCTTCTTTCTCCTCCTTCAATTTTTAAATCATTACCAATAGATTTTTTTTTCACTCCTTCTTTTCTTGGCAAAAATACCTCGTGCCAATAATTATAAAACAAATTAAGTAAATATAATAATCAAGTTATTATATTAATAATTTACCTATTAGTTAAGTATATTCAATGCCAATCTTTTTTTCGTTCGGTTCGCTACGCTTGGTGACTTAGTAAGGGTGCCCGAGCTCATGGGGTGAAGTTTTTCCAGGTCTTGACGGCGGATTCGTCTGCCCACCTACTGCACAGCAGGCCGGATCGGGATACTAGTTGAGGGAGACCTTTTGACCCGTCGACTTGCACCGCAGTGGGAGAATAGATTTATACGTCAGACACTCCTGAACCCTTTTTTTGTTTTTTTACGTTAACCCCACACAGGTGTTTGCGATGTTTTTGTCTTTTAATTGCACTTTATTTATTTATTTATTTTGTTATAAAAGTAGATTCACAGTTTAGGGAGCTTTGACTGTCCAACTAGGAAGGTCTCCTTTTCTAACATTCTTATAAAACTTTCCCAAACGCGATAATAACAGTACCTACATACTGTTCTTATGCTGTAGTTTTTTATTGCATTTATTGAATTGCTCTTTTTAACTACCATAATTTATATTTGATGCTTAAATCTCCTCTTTAACCACAGAAATACAATAATATACCTATATACAATTTACATTAAAATACAATAATATAGGTACCAATATACCCACGCACAGGCTATGCCTTTGTGGGATTTTTTGTGTGCATACATTTATTATATGAAGTTTTTCATATACTTTTCATTATTTTATATACCTCTGTATTGTATCAAAAAAATTTCAATAAAAAACTTTTAACAGCCATAAAATAGTTCACGAAAAGATGCTTGTTTAAACCAAACAGCCAAAGAGAGTGGTTTATCTGTTGTATGCCAAAACATGCATATTTCCAAAAAAATTTAAATATGCTATATTATATTTATTATATATTTTCTTTTTTACTACGTCGTGAAAACAAATACCATTTTAGAAATTAGATGAAATTACTAGTATTGTAAATTTCCTATTTTAACAGTAAGTACTTTTATATGGATGAAATTGGAATATTTCAATTTCAAATATCAGAAAAGTTGAAAAAAATCATTATATTAATAATATAAGTATGTAGTTTTATTTCGAAAAAAATATTTTTTCTGCAGGAGACAATCCCATTCTTAACAAAACTAAAATGTATTATTTTGGTAGAAGAAAAACAAACATTTTAGAGAATAATAATATTCAAATAAGGTCAAAGAAGGCAAATAATATCCAAAATGTTATAGCATGAATGACATCTATCGGAAATTATTTGAACCTTTCTTTAACGTTATGAAGCTTTGGTGGAGACACTGAACTATTTCCTACGTTTCCTAATCTGCCTGGGTTTTTTCCATTGCTTTGACCGGTTTTTTTTAAATATAATTATTATCAGTTGTTTTTACTTACGTGTGTATTTAATTAGTATTCAACTAGACCTTGTTTCTACCCACCCATCTAACGGTTACTTACTATGAATAATATTAGTCCAATGTCATGAGCATAGTCATGAGAACCTGATTCAAATATATTAGAAGCTCATTCTCGTTACGAATCAAATAATGTATCGTTTTTTAAAATATAATTACATATTAGTAGTCGCTATCCATTCAATTGGCAAAAAAATATCAATTCCTTTCTTCGCCGCCGATCAACGATCATCAAAAAAACTGATTGTATTATCAACGAATTATAAAATATTCGAAGATTCGTCAATACTTTCATCAATCCATCAATATTAGTGCGTGAACACAAGCTAAAAAATTTGAAAAGATTATAAATTGTATCATTATCGACATCGTGTGCGGGTGACCTTAGATTTCAGTCAGAAAAGTTAATTCCGCGCGAAGATTCCCTTCAGCGATTTGATTCCGCGCGAAGTCCTAATGTTCCAACAAAATTTAAATTAGCGGCGCGAAGTGCCGGTTAATGAGCGTTGGAGCGAACCCACCGAGCCCGCGAATACTGGCCGAGGCCAGTGTTGCCAACGTAGGCGATTTTTCGCCATTTAGGCTACTCGGAACGAGAATTGGCGACGAAAAGGCGACTGGTCGCCTATTAGGCTACTTCGGAGACAAGTTATTTAAATCAGCCGAATCGCAAATAATAAAAAAAAAAAAACAATATTTTCACGCAAATGTAAATAAACTTTCAACCAAGCAAGATTTTTTTATCATCACTCTTAATGACCTTTCTGAGGTGGTTCGTTGGTTTCATTCTGAGTTGGTCGGTCACCAAACTGGTTCCATGCAAACTCAGAATGAAACCAACTCAGAACCACCTCAGATAGGTCATTAAAAGCTATGAAAAAATAATTTTAAAATAGTCGGTAACCCTAACCTAACTTAACCTATTTAACCTTTTTTTTTTCATCACTCTTAATGACCTTTCTGATGTGGTTCTAAGTTGGTTTCATTCTGATTTGGCTGGTCACCAAACTACCACACACAGACGTACATTTTTCACCAGCGCGCTGGTAGAAAAGCAACTCCGGTGGATCTTGCGCCAGTTCCACCAGTAACCATTAGCACAGCAACTATCTTATCTTACTAATATTATAAATGCGAAAGTTTGTACGGATGGATGGTTGGATTTTACTCTTTCACGCAATAAATATCGAATGGAATTTATAAATTCTTTCACTAATCGAAAGCTACATTAGTAACATGGGCTATATATATTGGTAAGCTCTGGCGTTATGAATAAGCTGTGGCGTTATGAAATTATCTATTATACGTTTATTGGCAAAGCGTGTTACTAAGTAATTGTTTGACGTGGGCTGTCAATATTATTTCTTTGATAGCGAAAATTCAAATATTAGTATTCTAATATGAATATTTAGTTTAGGAAGATACATATATAAAATAGGTACTTATCTACATTTTGACCTAAGCCAACAGCTATACTAACATTATGAATGCGAAAAGAAGCGTATTTGATTGTTGATTGATTGGGGGAGGGGGAGTGGTAGTGCGGGAGAGGGGGGGGATGAGTGGGGGGGGGGGGAGAACGAATATGCGAGCGAAGCCGGGGGTAAAAGCTAGTATCTAATACTACTGACGACGGCGAAGGTCTTGTTGATGCCTTATTATTGCCAGCAGAAGACGAATCGGAATCATCTTTACTTTGTTCATTTATTTTTTAATTTTGTTTTTAAAATGCTGTATTACTTTACTTTATTTTAAGAAACATTACGTTGTTTTATATTAAGCTTAGGCCTATTTATCAATACATTATAAATATTTTATGAATAAATTGATCAAAATTACATTTTATTTTATTCATATTGATATTTTGGCGTTTGGGCTACTTTAGGCTATTGCAATTGAAATTCGGCTACATTAGGCTACTTTGTGTTTGAGAAACGGCGATATTAGGACATGCGCTGTTGGCAACACTGGCCGAGGCTGATGGCTGTTGGCCGCTGCTCATATATCTATGCCGCTGATGTTGGCTGCATTGCGGTGCTTTTGCTTTGCTTTCTACATTCTCATGCCTGATGCAAATGGCGATCGTTATGTAGCTGAATGACAACATTGCCGTGTTTGTCAAATGGTTCCAAGTTTTTATAAATATGATAAGTGATTCTGTACACTCAAAATCTGCGAACAATTTTATATATCTGAAACGTGATAGAAAGTCAGGCATTTATCAATTTGTTTACGAGTGATTAAACGCGTCATTGAAGAGAAATACGCTCGACAGTGAAAATGGCGGTATTGTTATCTATTTGGGTTGTGTTATGAGTTAATCGGTGTCAACCAATCGTCCTTCTCGAGCGTGAACGAGGTTCGGATATTAATGAAAGACGTCGATCGCCGTGAATGCAAAAACATTAAGAAAATGACAGACGGTCCGTCAGTGGGGGCAACGTAATATGCCAGTGCGAGCTCATGTCGTGAAAAGGGATCGTAAATACTTCCAGAATGAGCCGTTGGGGGAGAGGAAGGGGCGCCAGCGTGGCTGTGCCCCTGGAGCACCTGTTCCGGGAGAACTCCAACTGCCCCTCGGCCGCACGCTCCACGGCCACTGTGGGCAAGTGGGGCATCACCAGTTTTACTTCCACCCGTAGCGCACCCTACAGTAAGTGTTTATTCCCTCATCACTATTGTCTTGTTTACTCTCAGCTGTCAGTTGCACGCATTTGACGTAATTAAATCACGTTCTTATTTCAGGTTTCCTCGGCGCAGATGTCGGTTATCAAAAGAAACCCAAACAGGACCAAAACAGTCCCCTGACAGTTCCCGCGCTCGAGACCAATGCCCCGCCCCCCAAACCCAAGAAATTCTTCAAGTCTCGCAATGTGGACCCCTCGGAGAACGCCGCCCTGCCCACCTCCAGCGTGGCGCCGCAGCCCGCGCCCTCGCCCTCCCACACCGCCTACCCCACCCCCACCTTCAGTAAGAAGGATGACAAGCCCCCCAAGCCTACCAACTTCTCTAAGAAGTCTCCCAAACACCAGGAGCTCAAGAAGACGGTGGTGGCGGATAAGATGGAAATCCCCAAGCTCAAAATTCACGTTGATAGATCCACCAAGAGTAGCAAGGGAAAGTTCTTCGCTACCAAAGCTCCCGTGGCCAAGAAGGAGGAACCTACTCCTGTGGAGGAGAAGACCCACCTCAGCCCCAACAAGAGGTACCTGGTGAGGAACAGAGACAAGGTTATCAACTACTCGGAGGAACGGAGCAACAGCCCCCCGCCCGCCGTGCTACCCCCACCCTTCCAGGTCACCATCCCCACCCGGGTCAGCACTCCCAAAGTCAGCCCGGCCCCCGCCGCCAGCCCCACCTATGTCAAACCCGGCCTCATGAGTCCCACCAACAAGGACGGGAAGCCTCCCATCGTGCTGCGCATCTCCAAGGGAACCTCTCGCCTGCTCAGCACGGACTCGGAAGATATCGTCACCTCCCCCAATGCCGACAGACATTCCTTCTCCGACCACTGTACGGAAACGGAAGAAGGCAAACCGCCTGATCCTGAGCCCTCTGCTAGTCCCGCTACTAAGCAAGAGAGTCTCAAGATCACCATCAAGTGCTTTGGTGGCGGTAAAGATAAGTCCTCCAAAATTAAGAGTGAAAAAAGTGGACATAAGTCGGAGATTGTGACTAGTGACAGTGACAAGGATAGGGACAACGGCCACACCAGAAGTACAAGAGCTTCGAGACGCAACCAACACAAGGAAGATGATTTAGGAAGGGTGGCGTCCCCCACACCGGGGAGCGATAACTATGAACTATACCGAACCCTCACCTCCCCGCAGGCCACCCCCCTCAGGTCACCACAGCTCACCCCTAGTCGCCACGAGCCCAGCATACAGGATGACCATCATATGGACAATGATGTAGAAATGACTCTGGCACGGTTGGACTCTGGGAAACCTGTGGACATCCCCGCCTCTCCGAAGAACGGCGTACAAAACATGAAATCTCCCATTAGTGAGAGTCAGGATCACCCGGGAGGTAGAGCCATGCGCCACCGAGCTAACATCAATTATAATGAGAATGTCAATAGTTACATAGATGATATAACAGCCAGGTTTAACAAGAACCCGGCCAAGAGTTACAGTAGGAAAAGCAAAAAGAAGCTGGACTTGGCTCTCCCTCCCCCTGAGAACATTAGTGACCCCACCATCCCTCCCTCTGAAGCAGTGACCCAGTTACCTGAACCAATCCCCAAGTTATCCCCCGAATCTCTATCAAGTGCAAGGACGGAAAGTGAAGTTACCCCGCCTGAAGAAACAGCCATCGTTGGCCAAACCTTACCCTCTGAAAGTGTAGTTGAAAGTGAACCCGTGATAAACAATAAAACGCCCGATGATAGTTTAGAAGATGAACACATAGAACCGGAGGAATCTAGTGAAGTGATAGAAGACGCAGAAGTGGATAAAGTCAGTGAGAGACTGGCGGACCTAGACAAACATACCTTCAAGTCTCCCAAAAGACTGATCGTCGAAGGCAGTCCGACGCAGGGAGACTTGGAGGAGAAGCCTAGTGTGAAGTTAGTGATTACAAAGAAGAAGGGATCCATTTTCAAGAGCCGGTCTCTAGTGAACGATGGACCAGGAGCTGCCGGGAAGAAAAGGCATCTCTATAAACACAAATGGGCCGACGATGTGAGTAAAATTTTAATATTATTTTATTTTGTAAATACGTACATAACTTTCAAAATTTGTAGGTTAGGTCTCTTTGCTTTGGTTAGAGTGCCGGTTTCATTCATTTTAATATTGTAAATACTATTTTTATGTCAAAACAACAACAATCTAAAAATCAATTAGATAATGACTGTTTTTTTTTTTACTAGTGAAGATTTTGATTAGAATAATTGGTAAATTTTTGAGATCGCTGGCAATGGTTAATACGCACTTTTTTGTGAAAAAATCTTTTGATTCACCTTAATTACATTAAAAGACAACTATTTGCATTGGGGGAAGTGGAAAATATTTCATTCTACATGGTTTGTGATACAAAAGAAAGTGCCCCTTTATAACGCCTACTCGCGTCAAGGCAAGAAAAACATCCCAGTTTTCAAATAGTTTAGCGGCTACGCTAGGTTTGTGTAACATGGTTTGTGATTCAAAAGAAAGTGCCCCTTTATAACGCCTACTCGCGTCAAGGCAAGAAAAAATTTAGAATGAAATATTTTCCACTTCCCCCAATGCAAATAGTCGCCTTTTAATGTAATTAAGGTGAATCAAAAGATTTTTTCAAAAAAAAGTGCATATTAACCGTTGCCAGCGATTTCCAAAAATTACCGAATAATTAACTGCTCCCTTATCTCATGACATGCCTTGCTGAAATTCACAACAACAAACCAATATGATATTGACAATTTATTATTATTAGTTTATTATTGTCAATTGAACTAAAAACCAACAGGAGGCTAGGACATTTTCTGGGCTGGCAATGTAGTAAACATGCCATCGTAATAAAACAATTTTGCTACTAAGTAGGTTTAGCAGCAAAATATTAGTTTTAGGCCAGAGTCAAAAATCTAAAAAAACTAAATACATATATTATTATCTGAATTTAGCGAAAAATCCTAACTTATTTGTACAAAATAATTTAGGGTTATGTTCCCTTCTGTCTTCTGTCATAAAGTTGTCACTTTTCAAGGTTAACTTGAATTTTCATTAATGTTTAGGATAGTTGAAAACGCGAATATATTTAAAAAAATAAACTTTGATTCAACTTAATTACAATAAAAAACTATTGAGATGGAAAATACCGCATTTAAAAGCTATTTCATTATAAATACTGACTAATTTGATTTCTGTTGCTCCCGTTATGTTTTGACAGTATGTGATATGAAGATGTTTTTTAGCTAGTTTTTGGGTAAATATTCGGAACAAACGTCAACGGTTAATACGCACTTATTTTTATAAAACCTTTAGATTCTTCTTATTTACCATAAAAGACAACTATTTGCATTGGAGGAGGTTGAAAATGTTACATTTTTAATTTTAGTTACGTAAATTGAAAATTTGCTTTCGTATTTAGACACAACGCTTCACCATATGCAATTTGTAATGATTATTGTCATTTTATTATATTGGTATTACTGATACTATATGGAAGGGTCCATCATACCGTAACTGACTTCATGGCAATATATTCAAAGGCGCGTAACCGAAAAAACCTATACGCTAGGTTTGTGTAACATGGTTTGTGATTCAAAAGAAAGTGCCCCTTTATAACGCCTACTCACGTCAAGGCAAGAAAAACATCCCAGTTTTCAAGTAGTTTAGCGGCTACGCTAGGTTTGTGTAACATAGAATGTAAAATATCAGTAATACCAACATATTAAAATAACAATAATATTGCAAACAGTGATTTGACAGTGAGCAAATTTTCAATTTACGTAACTAAAATTAAAAATGTAACATTTTCAACCTCCCCCAATGCAAATAGTTGTCTTTTATGGTAATTAAGAAGAATCTAAAAGTTTTATCGAAAAAAGTGCGTATTAACCGTTGACGTTTGTTCCGAAGAATTACCAGTTTTTGTTTTAACGAAACCCAAAATCTCAGAACTTAACCTGTTTTAGGTTCTTAGATTTGGTTAAATAAAATTTAAAAAAAAACTAACCTTAAAACTATCTCTTCAAAAAGTAATGGCCGTGAAGTGAGCAATAGATTATCAAAATAACCATTAAAATACAGTATACCATCTCCCCTAATATTGATAGTTGTCTTTGATAGTAATTAAATTGAATCAAAGTGTTATTTCAAAAAAACATTTTGTATGCGTATCCAGCTTTTGTAAAAAATTACCTTTTTTTTAAAATCATTGTTTAAGTCTATTACATGAGATATGTAAAATAAATTGCACCCTTCCCTTGTAAATCTATGAATGTTTAATACATATTACATAATATCTGCCATGCTTTCAAAATTATTTTTTTAATCTACATTAATCATTATCAATGAGTAAATATAACTTGTAATGCCATATCTTTGAAATCAAAACAATATGTAGTCCAAATCAACAGCCAAAATGAATATTGCTACATGACGAATACGTGTGAAGCAAAACTAATTAATTCACTCTGATGATGCATATTATAAATTGATTCCCAGTATCGAACTGAATCATTCGCCGATGGTGTCTTGTTTGAAACCTAATTGGACTATCTTTGACCAGGCTCAAGCATAATAATAATAAGTTCTTTGGGACAGAATACAAAAAAATATTTTACGTTACACCTCATCTGTGGGGACTATATAGCCACCCAGTTGGGCAGCATTGTGAAGTAGGGGCTGTGGAAAGGGATTTCTGATGACAAGGTAATGTTGTGACGAGGCAATATCTGATGAACTCCGTGGTAAAGCGGTGTGCTCCTTGAATCTTGAACCAAAGGTCACTCATTTCATAGCCCGGTGTCCCCGTTTTATGTGGGCTATTATTTTTATTTAATATAGAATCGGATTGATAAGAAATTCAGAATCTTAACATTGAAATGACTTTAGAACTAACTAACTAACGATCACGCCTTGGGTAGGCAAAGAGGACGGCACACACTCTGCCTCACTTACATTCATACATCGTCATATACTACTCTTCTATTATTCTGTCTTTTGACATGGCCTGACTCAAGTATCTGATTCACTTGATCGTGCCATGTCTTCTTCGGGTGTCCCCGACTTCTTGTACCATTCACATTTTACACTAATTTGTTCATTCGCTCACAACATTACTATGTTAATTTATCAGATCTGTAAAGCCAGGTACTTTATAACCTCCCTATCTTCTCGCACACTTGCTTCGGTAATTCTTCGGAACAAACGTCAACGGTTAATACGCACTTTTTTTTGATAAAACTTTTAGATTCTTCTTAATTACCATAAAAGACAACTATTTGCATTGGGGGAGGTTGAAAATGTTACATTTTAAATTTTAGTTACGTAAATTGAAAATTTGCTTTAACACTGTCAAATCACTCTGTTTGCCATATTATTGTTATTAATATGTTGGTATTACTGATATTTTACATTCCATGTTACACAAACCTAGCGTAGCCGCTAAACTACTTGAAAACTGGGATGTTTTTCTTGCCTTGACGTGAGTAGGCGTTATAAAGGGGCACTTTCTTTTGAATCACAAATCATGTTACACAAACCTAGCGTATAGATTTTTTCGGTTACGCGCCTTTGAATATATTGCCATGAAGTCAGTTACGGTATGATGTAGCCTTCCATATAGTATCAGTAATACCAACATAATAAAATGACAATAATCATTACAAATTGCATATGGTGAAGCGTTGTGTCTAAATACGAAAGCAAATTTTCAATTTACGTAACTAAAATTAAAAATGTAACATCTTCAACCTCCCCCAATGCAAATAGTTGTCTTTTATGGTAATTAAGAAGAATCTAAAGGTTTTATAAAAAAAAGTGCGTATTAACCGTTAACGTTTGTTCCGAATATTTACCCTTGCTTCTATGTGGCAACATTTTCCATAGATTCACTGGCTCCGAGCTGTTATTAGAACTCTTGTGCAGTATCACATTAAAAAGAATTACCAATTGTTTTGCCCCAACCTTCGACCATCCAATTATGTAACATTTGTAACAACAGTCTCCGCAGTACATATAAAATTCTATGCATTAAAGTTTGATATGGGATGTTGTGGGTTCTGTTCCCGCCACAGAGCAAAAATTGACTGAATGTAGAACAAGACCTTCTCTAGATCCCAGACAGACAATTTTTTTTAAATTTAGTTTTTTTACATGAATACCACAAAAGAGTCCCCAACTGCTCCCGTCTGGAGCCAGTGAGTCTATGGCATCCCCAATTGGGCTATGTTGTGAGTCTGAAGGTAGTGGGTTGGGAAAGGAGATGGGAAAGAGGAAGGTAGGAAGTACCTGGCTGTTCAGATCTGATTACCAAACACGGAAATAGATTATCCATTCAAAAACTGAATTTTCGATGTACGAAAATGTTTGATCAATGTAAGATAAGATTAACCTTACTTCCAGGCTCACCGACACGCCCACAATGCACCTTTTACCTCTTTGGTGGATTGACCGTATAAAATTGGCTTTGCAACTGTCATAAAGAACTTAGAAAAATAAAAAGTCAATTGGTACACTCGCTATTTAAACAGTGGTTCCTTTTTAAATCACTGCACCGTAATCCCAGCGCTATCTCCAGCAGATAAATTCTTAGGTGTGATTGTTTTGACTCAAAATCAGTTTCAGTTGATGTTGAAATAGGTTATCTATACAAATGTTATATATATAGTTCGCTAGTATAACTGATAACCATCAGGTGAATGAACTCCTAGATAGAGTAGTGTCTAATTTGGATGGGTGATTTTACCAATTAATTGAAATATCTAATGGTTCGTTCGCATTGGGAGAGTAATTTAGTCGAGTAGCGACTAACTTGCTACTTGACTCGCCGAAAAGCGTTCGCATTACATTCAAGTAGAGTTCATTAGTGAGCCGCACGTTACAAGATGACGGGCTGCCACGCAAAAAAGTAAATATGCTAATTAAGCTGATTGTAATGCTTATTTTGGAAGAGGTTGAAGAGTAAATTAGTGGTATGAAAATAAATAAACTATGGAGAAAAGAGATTAATAGCAGCATAGATAAAGAATTTTAAAATAGCTTCTTTGCCCCTACGACTTGACAAAACTGCATGTTTGCAACTTGCAACTGAAATTTGCTAAAACGACGGGTTCGCGCATGTCAGTGCGCAGGGATGTGTGGTGGGGGTCGCCCTCGTCCGCTACAGCTAAAGCTACTCGCCTGAAAAAATAGAACGAAATGGATTGACTCTACTAAAGAGCTAACTACTCTAAAAATTGAAAAAACTAACTAAAATTGTGGTGTTCGGACGCGTTTAAGACTTGGCGTACCAATAAAACATGTCCAAATAGTAAATAAATATGGCTGCCAAGAGGGCCGCAATGACAGATGTTTCAATGATTATTATCTGGTGGCTTGACTTTTAGGGCAATAACAATTACATACTTAATCATATAAATAAAACACATTTTTGTTTGTATAGTTCTGTATTTAGTCATTATATTTTTTCTGACAAGTCTAGTAAGGGGGCATCCATTAATTACGTGAGCATAAACGGGGGGGGGTCCAGCAAAATCTCACATTACTTGAAAAAAATAAACGAATTGGCCCAAATTTATCTCACCGAGGGGAAGAGGGGGGGGTCTAGATTGGAAGAAAAACTGCTCACGTAATTAATGGATGCCCCCTAACTGTAGTAAATATTAAGGAAATAATAATCAGTTTTCGAAAAGTAAATGCATAATATGTATTTTTTAACTCCATGACCTAATAAACATAATTACACCTACGTAAATATAATGTTGCTTCATCCATCGAGTTACATTCTGTTGACGAAACATTCTTCAAAATGTTTTGAACACAGAAGAAGTTCTTGGTTCTTGGAAACCTGAAAGTGCACTTCTATCACAAACACATTATGCTTACGAAACATTCTTCAAAATGTTTTGAACACAGAAGAAGTTCTTGGTTCTTGGAAACCTGAAAGTGCACTTCTATCACAAACACATTATGCTTACACATACGAAAATGGAAGGTACTAAATTAAACAAACAACTAACTACAAAAGAAGTAAAATGTCTTACATATTTATGAAACCAAAGTTTCGAATGGCAATTTGAATTAAATTTATGACACTTTGGGAATTTTTTGTAAATTTTTTTTAAATGGAACTACAAAAAAGTGAGGTGATTATAACATTTGTCTAATAGTATGTGTTTTTATTTTTTTTCATTATCAGTAATTTAAGTTAGAAAAACGGAAGGCGAGTCATTTTTAAAACTTTTTATGTTTACATGCAAAATTTTTATATTTAAAAATTATATGTTTATTTCAATTTATAAATTTTTAGTTTATTTTATCACCTTTCAAAAAAAGTATTTAGTTTTCGGATAAGTTCAGAAATATTCCACTTATTTGGATTTTATTGTAAAGCGGAAATATTTTAACCCTCTGACAAAACACCGTCGAGGCCTGAGGGGTTAAATGGTTTTTCTTTTAAAATAAAAGTAATTTTGTCAATTACTAATGGCCTCTCACACGCCACTCCTTGCAACCAAATTGTTGTAAAAGTAGAATCGGTGGTCCAAAGCTTTGAATTTCCAGGCTCAGGTATGTACTGCTAGGTATAGTACACGCCATACCACCAGAAGTTGATACAAAAATCGTCGTAATAGGCGATTTTATGGTCTGAAAAGTGGCATGCCTCCCCACCCACGCCTTTCTCTGTCCCACATATGTTTTTACGCATCCTTTTTTTTTTGCTCACGATCATCGTAAAGTCAGTAAAGTGACTGAATCTGCTCAAGAATGGATTGTATCAAGTGTCACTATGACAAAATTTTTGCATTCTTAAAACTTTGGTCCTACATTCATATCGGCAGTATAAATGAAGATCTGCAGAGTCTGCTCGAAAAAAAGTGGCAGAACACCTCACTGGCGGAAGAGGGGGGGGTTTTTGAAAAATATATGTTTACAAACTGAGTTGAGTGAGTTATCATTTACCTTATAACTAATGACTAAGGTGCTCGCTCGCACTTACAGGCAGTAGTATAGATAAAATAGTACCAAAATGCACAAAATAAATGACAATTTCATGCATTGATGAAAATTTGCTTCTTTTTTTTTAACACATTATCTCCACACAGAAGGCCCTGGGCTAAAAATCCCTCAGGGTCTATGTCATCTTTGGGGATGCTGTGTGGAGGATCTTTTTAGGGAAAGGAAGGAGAGAAAGTTCCTGGAAGGAAAAGGGTATGAGGGGTGGATAGAAATCTCGAATTAGTGTGTCCAGGAGTGACGAAGTATATATCCTCCCTCCCGCTGTGATGCAAGGCAATGGGCCGAGAGAGTCCAGCTGGAGAGTTCAAAAGGTCCCCCTCAACCAGTCTCCCTATGCGGTCCACCACGCAGTAGGTGAACCACTCACCCCATAAACCCGAGCCAAACATAGCGAACCACAAAGAGTGACCTATGGCAGAGGTGTTGATTATTCAATAAATGGTTCCCACCTCACAAATTGTACTGCAAAAATTTCTACTGCAAAGAAGAATGAAGAAGCAAATTTTCATGAATGCACAAACTTTGTAATTTATTTTGGGTATTTTGGTACTATTTTACCTGTACTAGTGATGGCACACCTGTAGGGGGGGGGGGCTAACCGTTGTAATTTTCAAATGTTTGTACTGAAAACCATGTCTTATCTCACCAAATATTGATACCATCAACTTGGGAGTAGTTTCATTCGATTCAGCACTAATGAAAACAGAATAAATGATACCTTACTCAACCTAGTTTATAAAAATGTATATTTTTTAAATTCGCCTCCCCTCCCCCATAGGAAGTATAGTAAAGTATGAATCCATCCCTCCTACTGCGGTGCAATGCGTCGAGTCATTGAGAGGCTGAACAGGTCAAAGGGGTCTCCCTCAATTGGACTCTCCTGATCCGGCCCACATCACAGTTGGTGGGCATGCGCATCAACTACAAAGACCTGGACAAACCTCACCCAAGAACCTGAGCACCCCTGCTAACATAGCGAACCATGAAGAGTGACTTATGGCAAAGTTGTTGATTATCCAATAAATGGTTCCCGAGGCGGCTGTATCCATGCCCGTTTCGCAAACTGAATCAATGTATTTGATTTCAAAATATGTTAGCGTGAAAATTGCATTTGCAAATGATTAAATTGATAATTTAATTGACTTTAATTATTATCTTATGAGAAAATAATAACATCGTAAATTATAATAAAGTCATATCAAAGTGCGTTTATCTCATGCTTGTTACTGTGTTTTTTATTGCAAATAATGTATCTACGCTATTTAACATTTAAAAATATTTTGTTATGCATTGACATTTCTTATACCTATTCTTATTTTCATTATTTTGTCTTTGTGATGACGCATTAAATGGCTGACCAAACACATTCATGATATTTATAAACTGTTTCACCATTGTCGCATTTTAAATAAATGCGTACAGGGCTTTCCCAGAAATCTTTTGTTTATTGGAAATGAAGTTACGTGTAATTTGAAAGATATAATAAAATTAAACTAAGTCTGTGTCACTGCCACTTAAAATAGTAGCGACAAAGCTTTTTATGCGACAAGGTAATCGAGCAAGTGACTCAACTAGCAGCTACTAAATGTGGCGGCTACTAGATTAGAACGTATTCAATTCTAGTCTGCAGAAATATGCGAATTTGGCTATCACCTGACCTAGTTACCGGCAACTTGATCTGCTCCAGATTGTCTATACTGCTTATCGACAATTATAAACAATAAACGTCGTGACAAAAATGACATCAAATTTCTTTTCAGAATTATAAATAATCATGTAGAATCTTCCCTCTTATCAACCAACATTTGCTAAAAAAAACCTGAAACTTTCCATATTCCTTTCCAAAGAACCAAATTAACCTTCTCACAGCCTCTTGTGCGAATCTGTCAACTAAATAATATCCACTGTAGCGGCAAGATTCCAGACATAGTTAGCAATAGCCCCCAGAACTTTCCAAATGTTCTGAAATTCTTCTTTTAACTTGACTTTACTTAACTCAAACTTTATTCTCTTGTTTTTGTTATTTTTTTAATGTTTACGTATTGCTGTTGTACGCCGTTATCGGATGGTTGGTATTTGTTATTTCTTTTTTCTTATGTTATCACTCTGTCTATTGTGTACAAATGATCAAAAATATAATAAAAAATAGTTGCTAATTTTTGTGGTGGGAATAAGTATTGCAACCTAAAGGAAAAAAATACACGCTGTACACTTAAAAAAATAAATCAATTTAATGATTGGATTCTTATTTAGAAAGAAGAAAGGATTGCCTTATTGTGAAATCAGATATGAAAGCATCTGTGGAATGCTGCCTACTCATTAAACAATAATAATAGAAGATCGCAAGTTGCTATTCCAGAACAATTCCTTTTTTTTAAATTGCTCTTGCTGTTGAGGAAAAATAATAACAAAGTTCTTCATAATTAAAAAATAACACTGGTTCTCCAAGGCTATGTTATCACAATTTGATTGTTGTAACTTAGCCGGCCGACTGGTTTTCAATTATAATTTGGTAGGTTCATTGGCGATGACTTATCCTAAATTGTGATGATGTTTCCAGGGCAAAGGGGGGCAGACCCCACGTCCGGAGCCAGAGCCCAGTGCTCAGGCCGCCCTGCAGGAGTTTGAGGAGAGCCGCAGCATGCTGACCCGAGTCACCCGCTACCAGAAGGACAAGAACCCCTCCATCGAGGATGAGATAGAGCCCTACACCAGCGTCAAGTGCCCCAAGAACGCCAAGGACGTAAGTCTCAATACTATCAACTATATTCCAAGAAACAAGGCTGGCAGTCCCCAATGGAGTGCTGATACCAACCTTGATGGTGGTAACATTAGTAACTGTGTGAATACACATTGTCCCAACTGCTCCCAATCGTTTAAAGCCAGTCAGACTACGGAATTTCTAATTGGAGTATGTTGAAAGGCTGAAAGTAGTGGAGAGGGAAAGGAGTGGGGATGGAAAGGTGGGAAAGTACCTGGCTATTCAGATCTGGTAACTACAGTAGGGCCTCGCTAATCCGGATAGGGAAAAACAAAACCCTTTCCGAATTATCGAGGCGTTCGGATTATAGTATGCAATATTTTAATAGGAATAAAACACATTTTTAACTTGGGTTTCATTTATTAAAGTAAAAATTTAAAGTCAATATAGACAAGAATATGTGTGTATGTACAAAATTCAAACAATTCAAATTTGCAAACTTAACATGAAATTAAAAAAAAACTAAAAGTTAATTCTTCTTGAAACTTCTGTAATATACTTCTGGACCACATTCTGTTTGGCTAACAAACTTCAAGATTTTATCTTTGTTCTTCTTTATATCGCCTACAGTTGATCTGCCTATACCAAACTTCCGAGCAATGGCAGGATAGTTGTCACCTTTATCTAACATTTCTATAATACGCAATTTGTCTTTTATTGCCGCAGTAGAATGTTTACGCGGCGGTGCCATTTTGTCAGCGAACGCGCGTTAAATTAACTAACACCGCGAGGTGATAAATAAAAGACTGACGAGTGACGGCAAATGATTGAATATTGATGATTCTGTGTGTTCCATATTTTAAATTAATAAAAAACGGGACATATGTATGATACAGAGGCTCAAAGAAGAGCGAGAAAACTGTTGTGACTTGTGACCCGCACACACCTACCGCTTCCCCCGATCCTCTGGCCTGTCCGGATTACAGAGTGAACCGAAGTAACAGGGGTCCGGATTAGCGAGGCTCTACTGTAATAACTAAGGGAGGTTTCCTCACCAATCACACTTCCAGGGTCATTCCACAAGTTTTTATTCAGACTTCAGGCAGAGGAAAGTGAACTGAATACTGTATAGTTCGGCAAGAAAGTGTAGAAATTTATTAATTTGGAACTAAAATTTTTCATTACTATGGTAACACCGAAATACTTGATTTGTCAATGACATTTCTTATGGCTCTTGGCTTCATTGACTTAATCGTGTAGAACACACTGAAAATCGCTCGTTTAATAATTATTTTTTTTCATTGTTTGCCTGTGCATTGTTTGAATTGAATTAAAATTAATAAACCAATACGTAGTGGTGCAAGAGAAGTTATATACTGCGTTTTTCAATGCTGCCTAGCTGAATATCGCGCGACAAAGCTTCTAATCCTCCAAAGATCTAATTTGGAAGATGTTTACAAACAAACTGCAGATATGAATGGTATTTAGTATAGTTTTTTTAATAAATTTCAATAGTATTACAAGATTTATGCCAATTTTTGAGCGATTATAATCATTACAATCTAATTTGAGGTTATGCTTTTAAATCTGAATTTTTTTTTTTTTTTTTTAATGCCGGTAACCCGGGCGTTTATTAACATCAATAGTTTAATATACAAATCATGTGCGCTACCCGACTCACTAGACAATATCTGTTCTGAGCCGGGTAGCAGTATCTATCATTACATAAAGTTTAAATAACAATAAAAGTAACTAAAAATACAAAAGATAATAAATAAAGATACAGAATACCATAAAAAGAAATAATAAAACTTAAGTAGAAATACAAAGATTATCTACATAAAATAATTTAAATATTACATATATATAAAAATGTTTTTTTTTTAGTGTGAATGAAATAATCAAATATTTTTTTTAGTGTGAATGTTTTTTTTTCATATATATTTAAATATTTAATTTGACACTTCTATTTGACAGTTAATATGCGCCCACAGGAAAAAGGGAATAACTCAATTAAAAAAAAAATTGCATTTTCTAAACTCATGCAAATGTAACTTTTTTCTTAATTTTCTCTTTTTTTCTTTCTAAATGAATATTATCTAGTGTGTTTTTTAAATATTAAATTACTTTCTATAGAATAATAATTTTAATGACGTTTTCCATGCACAGGTAAATCTGAATCAATGGTAAGATGAATCGTCAAGGAAGGGGAAAAGGCAGAAGGAAAATGTGAAACACCGGGAAAACGGAAAATAGCATAATAATAATATGTAATAGCATAAAAGTGCTGATGATTGGAAAAACTGTTGCAAAACACGTGATGAGAATTGAGGCAGAATATTATGCACGAGGCAGTAATATATATGTTGATATCGATGAACTGATAATACGTTTATATGAAGATGAAGATACAGAAGAAGAAGAATCACATGAGGACGAAGACAATAATGTCGGGTGTTGAATTAATAGACTCAAAAGTTTAAGTACCTACGTTTTTTATACCGAAATAAACGCCCACTTAAAACTTTTGTTTTATTTTACTTCCATTAAATTCCAGTTTTTTGTGCAAAATTTTTTAAAGTACAAATACGCTATGAAATATGCATTTTGGCGAAGTGTTTTAAAAAACATACATTCATTGTCTTATGAGCCAGCTTGGTGTTGCCATTTAAAACCTAAAAAACGATCGCAGCGCCATCATTTATTTTCTACACTTTCTTGCCAAACTGTAGAAATGAGATCCGTTAGACCAGTGATGATCAACCTTTTTGGCAGACAGGCCAATTTATTCATTTTCAATTTGTTCGCGGGCCGTAGAGGGTAAGGTACCTATAGGTATGTCGCAAATCCATTTGTCATTTCTAAAATGGTAATTTTTAATAAAACAATTTATTATAGAATGCAAAAAAACAAAGCAGGTGGAAAATTTATATCTCCAAGGTTAAACCAATACATAAATGCTGTCGATTTTTATCATTCTGAAATAAAGAACATATTTTTTAAAATACCTGCTTTGCAGTTTTGGACAATTGTTGATTTTTTCATTCGTAAAGTTAGACAAAATTTGGTTAAGAAAACTTTGGTATTTTATAAAACGGAAACCTTTAAATCTCAACAAGAAAAGCCCTACGCAGCAAAAGTGACTTTTTTACACTTACAATGAAAATTTGTTTTGTAGAATATGTAAGGAAAATCTTATTATTTTAAGCGGCTGATTCAAAACTCTGAAGAAAGTCTGAAGTTTTCCGCTGAACCTTTTTTTAAAAGAACCAAAACTGCCGAATATTCTTTACCGAAAACTTTTTAAAACACCAAACAAACTTATTGATATTTTATTAACTCATAACTGCGTTAGACATTTTTAAGGTAAGATTGTATAACAAATGTGGAGATCCGGAAAGTATGAAAGACTGATGTTATTGCAATCAACAAATGAAAGTAATGGTTGAATGGTTTGAATATGTTAAGCAAAAAGACGGAGAAAAGAGTGTGAGGAGAATATTAATTATTTTCATATTCTTTTTACATTAGCTCCACACAGGAGGCCCTGAGGAAAATAATTCCCCTCGGGGCCTACTTCATCTTTGGGGATGCCATGTGGATGATCTTTTGAGGAAAGGAAGGAGATGAATTTCTGTGAAGGAAAAAGATATGAGGGGTGGGTAGGAATCTGGGGGTCAGTGACTCCAGGAGTGACAGACATATGAATCGATCCCTCCCACTGCAGTGCAAGGCTATGTTCCAAGAGTGTTAAAAGGTCTCCCTCAACCAGTCTCTCCTGATCCGGCCTACCATCCAGCTGTTGGGCCAATGCATACCCCTGCACACACCTCACCCCATGAATTAAACCCACCTCACTCCATGAACCCGGGCACCTCTGCTAAGTCACCAAACATAGCGAACCATTTGAGGTGACCTAAAGGCAGAGGTGTTGGTTATCCGATAAATGGTAGCCGGGGCGGCGGTACCCATACCCGCCCCCCAAATTGATTATTAATAATTACCGTTGTTTCAATAATTAATATTTATTTCCAGTACTACACGGTGGTCAGGAATGTCAAGAAAGCGCATCAAATGCAAGAGATTGGAGAGTTCCAGGAGTTCAACGATGATGTGGAATACATACTGGATGCGTTACAGGTTTGTCCTCAACTTTATAGGAATACTAGCGATTTATACCAAAATCTTTTAAAATGGCCCAATTTGTGAGTTTGCATCAACTTTAAATGAATACCAGCGAGTTATACCAAAATCTGTTAAAATGGCCCAATTTGTGAGTTTGCATCAACTTTATATGAATACCAGCGAGTTATATGAAAATCTGTTAAAATTACCCAATTTGTGAGTTTGCATCAACTTTATATGAATACCAGCGAGTTATACCAAAATCTGTTAAAATTACCCAATTTGTGAGTTTGCATCAAATACTGGCAAATTTTTCATTGGAGTTATGGAACCTTCTTAATTTTATATGTAAGTTTTGTGTGAGATGGGTTACTTAATACGTGATTTTATTTTCCAGGACAACAATCCAATGTCTACTCGCTGCCTTTCCGCTATCACTCTCGCTTCCAAATGCACTGCTCCTGCGTTTAGGATGCACGTACGAGCCCATGGAACTGTCGCTAAGTTCTTTAGGGCATTGCACGATGCTACAAACGATCAGGTATTTTAAAACATTCACTTTGAACATTCTTATGAAAATATCTGTAGTTATTATGTTAAGCATTGACTTACAGACATATCTTACTGCTAAATCAGGCAGTCCATTGATATTTCTTTTTAACCCGTCTGCTTGTTTAGGAATAAATACATCCCAAAACACGTTTTTTTATTTATTTATTTATTTTATACACTTTACAAATACAAGACAAAAAGTCCCGATAAACTACTTTTTAGCAGTTTATCTAACGGGTTCTTTACGTTAAAGATCTTATTATAGTGATTTAATAGTTAAATTTTTACAATTATATAAAATAAAATTTAATTTTTTACAGAAGTATAGATAAAAATAAATTTTTGAATACATAAATAACATTTTTAAAGTCTTTAGAATAATATGTCATTGTAAGCTAATACAAATTAATTCTTTCCGTAAGCCAAGTCTTCAGTAAATTCATCAATTGTTTGTTTTGGGCACAGCTTTTAATTTCAGCAGGTAACATATTTAAACAACTGGGAATCATGTAATTTAACGTTCTTTTTCCATATTTATTTGCATGCTTAGGTACAATTAGCCCTTCATTAAAGTTAAAACGAGTATTATGGTTGTGTTCCAGCCTGTTTATTTATAAAGGATTATTTATGTGCTGAAATATAATTTTGTACCACAGAATTGCTCTCATTGAAAGAACTTTGAGACTCTGATAAAAGTATGGAATATTATTTGGTTCCTTAGAACAGGCAATCTGCCTAGCTAGGAACTAATAACGTACAAGACATAATAACACTTGTACACATTTTAATATCTACAGTTATTTTAAATATTATTATTATTATGTAATTTTGCTGTATAAATGTAACTAATGTAATAAAAAAAAAAATTATGCCTTTCTTTGTATACATTTTTTTCAGCTAATAAATTAACCAATGAATTATTGTAATCGCGTTATACTTTCATAAGACCAAAAACATCCCAGAGCGACTTTACATTTCGCTCTCTCGCATTTCTCTTCCTCTCATGCAAAGATATGTATTTTTTCTTTTAACCAGAAAGAGAATGAAACAATGCTTCTTATTGTCTTGGAAATGTTTTTTTTATTTTTTTTATATGAAAGCTATCTTACAGAGATATTTTACAATCTCGATCCAAAGAGACAGTTTGACTTCGGTTTGATGAAACCGAGGCTTCCGGATTGTGAGGTGTGAATATATTGAACCAAGCAGACGGGTTAAGCGTTTGATAGAATTGCTCTAATTGTTCTACAGCTATTTAAATGAAAGGTGCTCCGAAGAAATTGTGTGTTTTGTACCTTCGGCACCGGGGCACAACCAGAAGACATCCCAGACATGTACTAAGTTTTTTATGTGGTTAAATAATTTTTGAATGTATTGTTTTACGACTTGCTTGCCGGCTTGCTATCTTTTGAGTGTTCTTCCTCCTACTTCAATTGTCTCTTCAGAATCCAACTTTACCCCTTTCTCTACTTAACTGTTTTGGCTTAAACTTACTTTTTTCAGTAAATAAAACCCTAAATAGTTTTTCACGAGGGAATTTATTCAGAATTCAAAAGGGAATTTTTCAGTTTTACATTCTTTCCTATTCATTTGTCTTTTGTATGATATGTCAAAGTAAGCATTGACAGATCAGTGTTGTGAGGTTTTTAGCATAATCTAGACGCGTTCTAAGGCTAAGATGGCTTTAAAGATTCCATAAAGCATCCCCAATAATAACATAGGTTTCCTCAGAGGCTCCTATGTGAATTTGACATGAAAAAAATTATGTTTGTCGTATTATTTTTTTAAGACCATTTAATTTTTTTTTTTTTCAGAGTCTTGGATTATGTACAGCCACTGTGATGTTTGTCCTCTCGCAAGATCGACTCAATATGGACCTGGACAGGGAATCATTAGAGTTGATGTTGAATCTTCTGGAATCCGATGTCTCGCACAAGTAAGCCTTTTTTTTAAATACATACACCAATTCCTATGATTTACTTTCGTGTTCATGAAAACTTGACAATAAACAAGCGTTCACATGTAAGGAACCTCAAAATACCTTGGACAGGTAGAGTGACAATTTTTTTTTTTCAAATGTTTGCGGCACAAGAGAAAAATTGAGGTATGTTGTGAAGCTGAAAGAGGGCGAAGATGTGGAAATGCCTGGCTATTCATACCTGTTCACCAAACATGACTAAAGCCATTTCAAGCAAGGTTTTGATTCTAAATGATGGCTTTCAACACAGCGATACAGAGAGTACATATCCACCACCCTAATATTTATAGATATCTTCATGGGAAAATTGTGCAGTTTGCTCTCCATATTTCCTGCAAGGCAGTTAACCTAATTTAGTTGTCTTCCGAGGGGTAACAACATTAATAAGTTGGTTTTGCACCTGGAAAGTAAAAAAAGCCTGTGAAATTATCCAGAATCGTATCTCAGCCAGTATAGCATGTATTGATAGGATACCGTTCTAAAATATCTTACTCACATTGTGAGGGCCAACAAATACAAGATTGAGGCATATTGATGTGAGTGTTGTTCTACTGAATTGCCTGGTTATAATGTATTGTCATTATATTGTATGACCAACTTCCTAAAATAAAAGGCACTGAAGAAATTCCAGAATTTTGGTCTGGCTTTATAATATGTTTATCTTTATCTTCTCAGGGATGCCTTGGACGACTGTGGGCTGACTTCCGTGCAGCTCGCCAAGAACAAGGAGCGTGTAAGGGAACTTTGCGCTGAAATAAAGAGTCAGGGAAAAGCCAAACATTTGGATCTGGATAACATCACGGTAAGTCTCTCAATTTTTTATAAGTAAATTATACCAGACCATTTACCAGACAATAAATAAGAACTAAGGTCTAGAGTACGCGCTCTTTAATCGTGTGTGCCGGTGGCCGCCATAATTTGAAAGCCCCCATCGTTTATGTCTTAAGCCTATGTCGATTTTTGATCGGGTAGATTTTAGATGACAAATAGAGATGCCTGGTCTACAAAATTCATATATCTATGGTTGCTCGCCACACTGGAACAGTTCATGAGACACTGGTGCTGACGATCGAGTCTTTTTTGAAAAAGAAACCCGATCGCCCATTGGTGGTTCGTGAAGGTGTTACGCTAAATACAAAAACTGCAAGTTTTTGTCAGGCTATATCGACATCGATATATCTCAGGGTGGGAATTTTGACCTCCATAAATGCTCTCGATTGGCTATGGTCCTTCACTATTCACCTCCAGTCCTCCGTACTTCCTTTCCTGCTCCAATCCTCTTCCACGCAGTCTATCCGCCTCACCTTTGATATCACTTCCACGGTTAGTTTTATTTTTGGTGCCAGATGACTACATAGCATTATTTCAATGTGTTCTGCCCATTGCGGTCTTTACATCTACAGAATCACGCAGCGCAATCTCCATTTATCCTAACCTAACATTCAAAAACCTCAAATTTCATAAGAAAATCTTTTTATTTATTTCAGGTGGGCCACCTGGCCATGGAGACCCTGCTCAGCCTTACCTCCAAGCGGGCCGGCGAGTGGTTCAAGGAGGAGCTGCGGGTGTTGGGCGGCGTGGAGCACATCCTCAGCACCATCTGCGACTGCTGCGCCACCATCGGGGACTACGGCGTGGAGTGGTCCCCGCTGCTGCTGGACCTGCTGCGCAAGGTGGACCGCTGCATGAGGGTGCTGGAGAATGTAAGATACTTGATGGATACACAACCAATCCTGTCATTCTTTCTTCTTTGTGGTTCATCTTGCACATCCCAGCAGAAGGTGAAAGAAGAAGTCACCCCTGCATGGCCTTGTATTTATATTATGGCGAACAGATCTCTTAGACTTAGGCTAGCTTTGCACTCATGAGTAAAATTTACGGCTTAACGTAAGTTTTTGACAGGTTACTCACAGGAGCATTTGCATATGCATCCGATTTGAGGTAATTAATGCTCACGGAAGTTGTTCGGAAGTTCAACCTGTGTAAATGCTTATGCAACCGTTTACACATCTTTAAATTTATTTGCGGTAAGATGGCTTCCTGTCAACAACGACCTGCTACTGTCAAATTTACGCGATTTTGTCAATATTTATTATTTTCCAGGTAAATAGGCATTATTTACAATAAAAATAAGTCATAGGAGACTTTCCTGTAAATAAATACTGTACTGAAAATAAAAAATTATTACATTTGTCGGAAAATTTGTGATGCGCTTTTTCACAGATACATATATTGCCATTGCAAATGATGAAATGACAAACTGGAATAATAGTACTTTCGTAGGCAGAGAGGAGGGACCGCCAAGCAACTCTGTCTTGGCACACACTCCTTGCCTCGTTCACATTCATAACTAACTAACCATCACGCCGTTTCCCGAAGGAAGCGCATTCCAAGGGTTAAATAACCATCATTGTCCATTCTGTTTGTTCAGGTTACACAGCAGAATGAAGAGAATCAGACCTACCTAGTGAACTGGAAGGGAGGGCTGGCGGTGGACACTTTGGTGCGCCTGTTCCGCCTGTGTGACCGGGAGATCCCGCTGTACCCCACCTGCGGGGGTCACCACGCCACGGGGGCAACCGTGCGGGACGCCCTGCTACCCACGCTCAAGGTGCTCATCAACCTCACACACCCCTTCAACTCTAACTGTAAGTGTCCTATTCTTATACATATTCAATTAGCCATTTGATGCCTATCATGCTCATCATCATACAAGTCAATTACTAGCATTGGTACAAACTCTTTTAATACCTTTTCTTGATTAACACAAGCTATTTAAACATTACAAGTATGTATTCTTATCGACAAACTAGAACGTCTGCAAAACATACGCTCACTTTTAAAATAATGTATTAAATATGCAATTCACTTTAACCATTTTATTACTTATTTCTTTTTTTATGTGAATACCACACAAGAGTTCCATCTGCTCCCAATCGGGGTATGTTGTGAAGCTTAAATTAGCGGGGAAGGTAGTTCCTGACTATCCAGATCTGGTCACCAAACATTGCTAATGTTATTTCAAGCGACTTTTCAATTCTGAATGGGGGTCTATCACCAGGGCGATACTGAGAGTAACTTCCACTCTGGAACATGCCGCAAATATACTCGTGTACAAATAAATATAATTGTGAAACAACACAAATGACCGCTGGGGTCATCAATTCATACAATCTGCTGATACCCACTTCAAATAATTTATTCTTGGACTATTGGATCACCTTAAATGCATTTTCCGAAATACTATTTGTACCTGATGAATTAATTTTATTTTGCAGCTATTGGTTCTGCGGTGATTGGTGAACGTCCCGGAATTATTGATGCAAGTTTACATCTGCTACTTCAAGCTCCCAACTATATCCCAGAACAAAGCAACTTCGAATTCAGCGTTTGTGTGAGTATCACCTACCTTCCAAAATACCTAAATCGTACCCTTACCACACTATTTATAGATGACATCACAAGGCGGGTGGTAGCGGGCGGTAGCCTCCTCCACAATTTATTTCCACTGGCTCCAGTCTGTAGCCATCCGCCTCCAGTCCTTGGGCTTTACCATTCCCTTCCTCCCTGTCAGTCTATCCTCAGTATTCCACATGGCCAGTCCATTGCAGTTTTTAGAAACTCTAGAATCTACAACCCTTTCATGATAAATTACTCTTAAATTTATGGTTCATTTAGATGCCATCACCTCCAAACATCCCTGTCCTTTTTCTTAGTGATGTGCATCCGGGAATGAGTTTCTATTCTAATTATTTATATGACAATGTATTATATTTTTTAATGAGAGTAAAATTAGTTTTTCACTATCTTCAAAAATGACCAAGTTATGAGCTTTCTAAGTGAACATGGGTAAAATGTATACTCTAATGTACTTCCCAGTGAATGCAAGGGATTGTCTTCAGATATAAAGGTTGAATCTTAAGAAGACAATATTTATTTAGTTTATCGATATGGGAGTGAATGTCTACAGAGCAACGGACAGGTTCAAAGGCTAGAATTTGTCTGAACATGTTGGGACTGCTCGAGTCCAGTGAGCTCTGTCCAAAGCATTCGGCTAGGTTTGGAAATCTTCGTAAACCTGAATACACATTTAGCGGATTTTACTAACATTACAAGTATATACAATCTTGTCTCGTAATGTCACACGAGGCACAATTCATAATTAGAATGGCAGTGTTGCAGTACTGCCAGTCATTCTATGTACCGCTTACTAACTTACCGGCCGGCCGCAGATATCAACATTCTGGTGGCTTATATTCTTTGGTATTTTCCAAAAAATTCAAAAGTCATGTGTGCTTTATGCTCAATTTTTTTTTAAAAGAAAGGCAAACATTCCCGGGTTACAAATAACCCGACAATAGGTACCTACTTGAAAATCCACATACTCCCACCACAGTAAGCGTAAAATGTTGCTTGTGTTGTGATGGAGGACTTAACCAGCCAAAGAATTGAACACATGATGCCTGGGTGAGACCCAAACGCAATGTCTAATTCTAATACCAAATTGTAGGTTAACATGAAATTTCATTGTAGGAGACAACCTCATTGGTTAGTCTGGGGATTTCAGCATTTAGATGAAAATTCCCGCAATATTTCCCGTTTTGGGAGTATTCCACAAAAAAAATTCCCAGGAATTTAATCTTCACTACTTCTGCGCTCTCAGTCCTCCTCGCTCGGCCATGGGGCTGCTTTCTTCGGCTTCTTCTAGGGACACCAACTGGACCACAAATCAAAAGAAAAATCTATAAAGAGTTGCAGTTTTTAGATGACACACTTGTGAATTAATTTTGTCTGATGGTATGCAACATTATGTTAATTATCCATGTTTCGGTGAACAGGTCCTGCTGCTCCTCATAAACCTGATGCAGAACAACGCGGCCAACATCAACCTGTTGATGGAGGCCAAAGCCCCCGCGGACCACGAGGCCGTGTTCACCTGCAACAAGCCGGCGCTACAAGCTCTCATCGACCACTTCTACAAGAGAGAAGAGCTGGCCAGGTGAGTTCACTATCTTCTACCTTCTTCTGAGGGTGTCATTCCAATGATGACTATTACATGACAAACATTTTTAATTTGGGAGGCGGGTATGGGTACCGCCGCCTCTGGAACCATTTATTGAATAACCAACACCTCTGCCTTGTCACCCCAAGTGGTTTTCTACGTTTGGTGACTTAGCATGGGTGCCCGAGTTCAGGGGGTGAGGTTTGTCTGAGTCTTGGCGGCGGATGTATGGCACGCCGAATCGAGAGAGAATGGTTGAGGGAGTTCCTTTGACTTCTCCAGCCGTACTCTCTCGGAACATCGCCTTGCACCGCAGTGGGAGGGATGGATTCATACGTATGTCACTCCTGGACACAGTTCCTCAAGATTCCTACCCACCCCTAATACCCTTTTCCTTCTCAAATCTTGCTCTATTTTCTTTTCTAAAAAGACCCTCCACACAATCCTCATAGATGACTTAGGCCCTGAAGGGAATTATTTTATATGTGGTATGTTTATTTTTATGTGTGAAGCTAAAAATAAGCATCCAAAAAACATATTATAAAACATACTAAAAAAAAAATACCGGCTATTAAAGAAATTCATTTTTTATGATCTTAGAATTTTAGAATTTTCTTATCAAATGATTTTATTCATTTATACAGGTTGGCTGAGAAAAACACAGACGCTATTCTTGATGGTGAAAAAGTCAAGGAAGATGAACCCAAAGAAAAGAAGAAGAAATCAGCTGATGAGTGTATGGATGAAACGGTAGAAAAATGTAAGTATTCTTTCTGATATTACCAATTTTGTATCGTGTAGTCTGCATGTCATTCTAAATTTTTGTCTAAAAATTGAACATCTGTAGATCATTGACGACTGTAGACATTTCTAGTTGACGATATACAGAAATAGTAAAATTCAATATTGCCCCAAATAAGTACAAGTTAGGGCAATTTCGGTATTACAGAATTCACACATTTGTAAATTTAATGATTTTTTTTTAAATTTTATAAAACCTAAAAATATGGGTTAAATGGTGAAATATAGATGGATTCATTGGCTTTAAGCCACAGTAAGCATTTTGTATGTTTCCATATTAATATTTAGAAGTAAAAAAATTTAAATGAGCATGGTCGAATCCTATACAGAACGCCTGGAAATCTCTGTCGCTCAAATGCAATTAAATTAATTTCTATTATTTTAATAAATTTGAAGATCATTTTTTCAGGCTGCTCTTGGCTCATAAAAAATTTACAAGATGGATTTTCAATGTCAGCTTTATTTCCAACTGTCATACTGGACAGTTTACAATCGCCAACTATAGCGGCGTTGGTGTTTTTTCTAATTTTTCTCAACACCCGTTACTATTTGCTACTGCGGGGAGTGTAAAAAGTAATACAATGATTGTATTTCCCTTGTTCAGTGCTGCAGAAGGCCGGCACCCACATGGAGCACACCATGGTGGGATCGTATGTGGTGCTGCTGCTGGGCCACGTGACCATGGAGTCGGCAGAGCACGAGGCCCGTGTCCGCAACCTGTTGCCCAACGCCTCCTTCTGCGAGATGCTCGTCGTGCTGCAAAAGTATTACAGCTTCTTGAACCTGACGGCCAGCGTGAGTCTAATTTACTATTCCAAACACAAAATATCCACCTTCTGACTCAATTTACTTTAAAACAAAAGCTCTAAAAAAAAGTTAAATCAACTCAAAATAATGTCTTGTAGATTCACCTTTTTCTTAAGTCGGTTCCTCATTGTGGACAAGGCTCCTGCATTTCTCACATTTCTGCGTGGAATGAAGAGCTGTTAACACCGAACAAGTACCAGAAGCCAGTGATATTCCTCAGTTTGGCAAACAACTCGTCTAAAGTATCTTAAAATAAATTGTTGGCGAATAGTTTAAACCCTATTGTGGACACCTAGCTCTGGGACACATTTGTGTGTCTGGCTGTCCATGGAATTCTAAGCATTTTTCTCCAACACCACATTTTGAGAGAGTATCCGCTTCCTTTCTCTGGCTCACCAGTATAATTTGGTTAGATTCACCAGTATTCCAATATTACCACTTCTTGCAACTTTAATGGTTGCAATGTATTCTTTCAAATAATAATCCCCTACTTTTTATTTTAGTCTGAGGCAGCCAGCGTAGCCCACGTGAAGGGAACCGAGAAGATCATCAACTTCTTGGAGAAGAGCGACAAGGCTTATGCAGCTAGGAACGTAGAAGCGAGCACCTCCAAACCCTCGGGGTACTCCGACGGAGCCAGCCCCTCCAGCTCCAACCAGGACAAGGACTCGGCCATCAACTACTCCAACCTGGACATCATCAACAACTCCAACATGACCAATGAATACACCTCGGAATCCGATAAGCTGTCCAGCTCTGTCGATATGGATACCAGCTTCAACTGAAGGTTTCAATAATAATTTAAGATCAACTATTGTACAACTCAAATGCCGACATGTTGTCTAGCTCTTTCCATAAAATGGATTCGGGCCTCAATTAAAGGTTTGGATAGTAATATATGATAATGATTGCCTTCTATGATATGATGTTGCTTCAATTAGCACAACAAACTATAGTGCAACATTCACATTGAAAATGCCTCTTCCGTACAAATATTGATTATTTATGCGATTCTAACTCGCTCACTACGCCCACAGAACCAATATGCGCTAATGTTTCATTTACACGTAAAGCATTGGATTATATAAGTTCTGATGAATTTTTATTATAAAGAGAAAGCTTGGGTTGGGATGTTTTGCACAAATTCAAATGTAACGTTGTCATCAAATGGCCATTCAGCGCCATTTTGTTTTTTACTTTTGAAAAGTCCCTGTTCAACGCTGATTCTGGTTCTGTTTCAGCTTTTTCTCAAATTGTGATCAGCTGGGAAGCGTAACAATATGGCGGTTGTGCTTTTCCGCTGATTATAATTTGTTCTAAAGCTGAAACGGACCTAGAATCGACGCTTAACAGGGACCTTTCAAAAGCTCTAAAAAGTACAAAATGTTAGTGGTTGGCCATTTATGTTACATTTGTGAAACACTCCAACCTTAGAAATTGACTTTGAATTGTAGAAAAGGTCTGAAGTTACTTTTCTTTGACTGTTTACAATTGTGCATTGAGTTTTTGGTTCTGTTGTCTGCTTTTGTCAATAGATCGCAGACTGTTTGACTTATCTTATAAATTTTACCTCAAAGACGCTATGGTTTGGTTTTTAAATATATTTTTTGATCAAATTTACATTGTATTTTTATTTCCCGAAGACTTTTAAATCTACTAAGTGATCTGGTTTTAATATAACTTTAATTTATTTTCAGTCTAAATGAGATATAGCTTGTTTGAATTATTGTATTGGGTAAGTATGTTTAGCGAATAAGAAACAATTACCTTACTTTATCCGTTTGCACAGTAAAAATTTTATGAATCCCGTATTTGTGTTACATTGCGATGTACGTCTCTTTCATTGGGGAAATTTGATAATATGTTGATGTTGTGAATATGATCCATCTTGAGTTATAATAGTAAGTATCTTGCTTGGATTATAACTATTATAAATTTAGACGGGTTGTTATACTGAGGTGTTATTTTGTAGTATGTACTCGATGAGTGTTCCTCAAGTGTTCCATAAACCTAAACCGAATCAGTACAATATTCTCCTTGTTTCTTCAAGCTTTTTACGTATATCATCTATCTTTTTAGAAAATTTGAGACAGTTATGTTAATGGAAAATGTTTGTATTTATCCGTAAAAACACTTTGCTTCTTTATGGCAATTTAAATATGCGTGTCGTGATTCTGGCTATTTTCATGTACCATTTCCAGACAGTAAAAATGTATGGCACGAGCATTGTTTTCACCTTGAGTTCATCTTTATGTTATAATTGCTTTGACATTGAAAAATAATTCCTCATGTTTTTTATAATTTTCTGAGCAACTTGTGGCAAATTCGCTAAATAGCCAATTTATGATTTATCCGATAAAACTTGCAAATGACTCGTTGGCTAGACTGCTCTTTAATAGTGTTCAAAATCATTGACAATTTAAATGTTTGACATTCTTGTTGATCTTAGTGTTTTTCAAAATCAGCATATATTTATGTAGGATTTTTTCACCATTAAACACTCCTTCGGCCATACTACATACTTCTTTAAACACAGTTCTTTTAAATCTAACTGTATGCAATGGTTTTTTATTCTAAGACCCAATAATATCTTTTTAAGACCCCTCCTCCACACTTGTTTTATCACCAAATAGAATTCTAAATAAAATTATTGTAAATATGTTAAAATCTAAATTGAAAATTTAATGTATGATAAAATTAAATGTATAATTAAAAAAAAAATAATGATTGGTGTAAATTGACCTAGTGAAGTGTTTTGTAACTAGGCTAATAAAATAAGTTGATATGTGTAATCCGTATGGTAGAGGAATGTGATTTTTTTGTACCTTAACAAAATATTCACAATCTGTAGAAATTTTTTCAAAAACAAAACAATTATCTTCATTCTTTTATTACTGCTCGAATTTAAAACTTGTGATTTCTTGCATGAATTTGATTTTTAAAGTACATATTTCGAGAAAGCCATGCAAGATTGTAATTTCGATTAAATTCAAGGTTGTCCACCATAAATGTATTAACATTTAAATATTATATAAAGTCGAATCGCATAAATTTTCTTACCAAACAAAACATGTTGTTCGGGTTCAAACATTAGAGAGATTTTATTTCTGGCAGCTTTTAAAATTGTTGTTTTTAATATTTCCTATATTAATTATAATTTTTACAGAGCTTTGATCGAATTCTATTAGTAAATAACTATAATTTTGTGCAGGGTCCCTTTCCAGGATATCCCAGTACCAAAGGGTTATACATATAGACATTTCTACATTTGATGTTTTCTCAATAGCCCGTTGAGGTGCATCATTGATTTTCTTGTATTATTGTGAATTGAAATAACGCCAAAGAAAATCACCTTAGAGATTTATATTACATGCTGAATTTATTTATCGCAATGGATCAAAATATGCAACTACCCATTTAAGATTTCACTTTTTGTACATTGTACATTCAATTGTGGATATGTTGTACCTACTCTATTGATTTTTATTTTACTAACTTTCAATTGATGACAATACTTTGGATGCAATGAACATTGTACATGTAGTCTTGTTATTCTCTTCTGATGACATTCAACTTACTTTATCTTTTTATAATATTTTAATTGATGGCAATACTTTGGATGCAATGAACATTGTACATGTAGTCTTGTTACTCTCTTCTGATGACATTCAACTTACTTTATCTTTTTACAATATTTTAATTGATGGCAATACTTTGGATGCAATGAACACTGTACATGGAGTCTTGTTACTCTCTTCTGATGACATTCAATCAACTTACTTACTTTATCTTGAAGATTTGAATCGCTTTTCCACTTTGAAGGATCCAACAAGCCTTCTCTTCCAGCCTCTGCATAAATCCCTGATACAATCCTTGGGTACATAATAGAAAAGGGGGCATGAACACGGCCATGTCGCTAACATTGTGCACCATGGCCTTTGATTCTACCTACAGACCAAACGCATAAATTTCATTGCATAGCCAAATTGATAGTCCATGCAGTTTGGTTTGGCGTAGTCCAAATTAATGATATATTATTTCACATATTCTCAGTTTTGTATGCTGCAGTCCAAGGAATTGCGTTAATGCTATGTTGTCAATCCAATAGTCCCATCCAAATCATATTGTATTTCTTTTCGCAGTTAATGAAATACATATTTTCTACCCTTATTAAAAATATCGGAGCAAAGAGTTGAAAAATATGCTTTGATTTTTATAATTGTAAAATAATATTATGTACTATGTATCTTTGTTTATTTCCTTTTACACTTGTTAAATTTATAAAGGGTTTTATCTATTTATAGTACTGTTGTTCCATATTAAGTGTACAGACACTATCTATGTGTATGTCTCCCTGTTTACTTATAAAAAAGATGATTTTAATTAGGGTGTGAAATCTGTTGAGGTAATATTATTTATAACTTGCATAATACGCTACTTTTTAAAGAAAAATATCAATAAAATTACATTGTGAAGCTGGGCTAAACATTAAATTTTTTGATTTTCGAAAATTTCAAATTTTTAAAATTCTTATCTAATTCAGTTGAAGTTTGTTTAGGAGATTTGAAGCAGATTTCCCTCCCTTTGTATTAGGTTTATCTGTATTTATTCTAGGAATAAGATTTTCAATTCTGACTAGTGACTATTGTTTTTTAAGTTAAGTAACAATCATTTGACCCTTTTTATTTAAGATGAAACTTTAATATAATTAATGTTATCAAACATGATTAAAAGTATTATGTGTATTTAAATGACAAATATTATATATGATTAAATAAGATAATTTAATTATTACGGCGAGTTATTTGTGTCCCACACCTGTATCCTAGTTCCCTAGTATCACCAATTGTTTATTATCCCATTCACAGACACTTTATTGACGTCGCTTTGGAGACACAATGTCGTTTTACGGGAGATTTGATATAGCGCAAATTATAGATATAGTCAATTCCGCTTAATTGGGACACATCGGGACCAAACATTTTGTCCCAAATACAATATTATGTCGGTGATTCAATCCAATGTTGTATTTTTTAGCCTTTCTTGTTGTTTATGGACAAAACTATTTATTCATATTCCTTTTTCACGGTGCCAACAATTAATTCATATTAATATTTTAAGGCATAACTTGTAAAAAGCTTTTCCCTGAAAATAATTAAAATCGCGCCATCTATGTAAGAACAGATTATGAATTCTTTTGAGTATCACCATAAGTATAAAAAGTATTTGCTGCACTATTGTTTGTAGAAAAATATATATTAAGTCATTTTAAAAAAAAAACAGATTTTTCAGGGGTGGAGCGGACTATGCCACGATCATACAAGAAACAACAGGGAGGTCGAAACTATTGTGAATATGATCCCTGCTTTATTTTTTTTAATGAATTTGTCTATCTTTGATTTATTAATAAATCTAACGAAAAAAAAATTATGGAGTGCAGTCATAGACATTAGAAATAATTGACAGGAATATAAGGTTAAGAGAGGAATATTAAGAGTGTATAAGCAGAGAAACCAGAAATATGTCATTTTTAAATCAGTGGTTAGACGTATTGACTCTTTTCCACAAAAAACTATAAATGGATTTCAAAAGATTGTTCTTTTATCTAGTAAACTTATGTTTTAGATTTTGAGAAAAAAAAAATTTTAGAATAATAAGGTTATACCATAGGTCGTTCGCAGATTTGTTCAATTTTCAAAAAAGTACATTTCTTATACAACACCCATTTCAAATCATATAATCATGCAGTAAAATAAATCAATACATTATCTGGTAAACGCATATTTCAGAATTTTAATTTTAGTTTAAATAAAATTATTAAAAAATATATACGGACATGTGTTTCTTGACGAAAATTGGTCGGTTTGTGCATTTATTTGTGCACTTACAAACAAATATATTTCGGATTTTTTTACATACTTATTTTGCTAAGACGTTATTGACAAATCATAAATAATTTGATCGTAAAAAAATTTCAGGAAGTATTTAATTTTAAATAATTTTGAACATCGCATTTTACCATTTTTATCGCAGCCCGTAAACACAAATTTCAGATTTCATTACGGGCCCAAACGCGGCCAGGAGAGCACGTCTTCGCGACGCTTTGAATAATAATATTTGGAAATGAAATTTGAAAACGAAATTTGAAATAAACACGAATTCCTTGATTCATGTTTGTTAAATCTACAGGGTTGCCCGAACGCAATTTTTCATGTTCATTGAATATTTTTTTGCAAAAATTTTTATTATTTCGAATATTTTTTTTATTTTAAATTTTTCTTGTGTGAATACCGCACAAGAGTCCCAACTGCTTCAAAATATTTTCTTGGGGTAAATCTTTTTTACGCACGCTCGACACTTGGGGGTAAACTGGTGAATGGGTTACGAAAAGTGGTGATAGTTACGAAAAATAACATGCGAACGGTAATCAATGCGAACGGTGATCGATTGCTCGGCGGGTCGGGCCTTTACGCACGCTTGTTTTTCGTGTTATTGTTATATTGTTAATGGACTATTTGTCCGTAAATAAATAAATAAATTATATACAGCGGGTACCCGGCATGCGTTTCATGGGCACTGTAACCTCGCGGTCAACTAAACTGTTATGGTTCCATCACAAGTCCCGGGAATTATAATGCAAGCGCCTGCACTATATAACATTATATACAGCGGGTACCCGGCATGCGTTGCAAGGCCACTCAAAGAAAGAAAGGGTTTGTGCGCTTTAATTCTGTTTGTTGAAGTGCTTATTATTAATTATGCACACGAATAAATATTTCGAAATGCGACATTTTTTACAATCCAACTTAATATTACTCGTTTTTTTTCATGAATACCGCACAAGTCTGGAGCCAGTGGGACTATTGCATCCCCAATTTGGAGTATGTTGTAAGACTGAAGGTAGTGGGGAGGGGAAGAATATAGGGAAGAGGAAGGTGGGGAAGTACCTGGCTATTCAGATCTGACCACTAAACACGGCTAAAGCCATTTCAAGCAACGTTTCAATTCTTAATGGTGGTCTTACACCAGGGCGATACTGAGAGTATCTTCCACTCTAATGGCCGTAAAATACAATTGAAAAACAAAAAACCAAAATATTAAAAAGAATATAACAAATTGTTTATTCATGTAGCTATCTACTTAATACCTACTGTGTTTACGCATTTCACTTGTATCTATTTATGTTTATGCACTTCAATATACAAATAACTACTACTAATTAAAATTCTGGAAGCGAGAATAGTAATATAAAGTAGCAATAGTAGCGGGTAGCCCTAGCTCGAGTGAACAAAACCCTCAAAACTCGGATTGCCGCGGAACGAAATTTAGTTCTGAAAACGCCCGCTCGCGAGCCCTGATGTGTTAGCGCTAGTGTCGGAATCGAAGTTGTCATGTGCTGGTTATTCACTCTTAAGGGTGAGAACCATGTTGCGAGGAGTGGGGAAGTTTATGTGGGTGTCACCCTTTCAATGTCTGGTCAATAAATGAATCTGCTTACCAATTACTAGCCCTTTTTACAATGGCACCCAAATCGTTAGCAGCAGTAATAAACGTTAATTGCAATTTCCTAATCCCGCGAAAAAGTTCCGTGTGTTTCCAAAATTGAATATTTTGTTATAGCATTTTCAAATGAGTTGTTATTTACTTACCGCCATAACAAACATGTGCACGCTGAGTGAACGTCCATGATGTCCCTGCCGACGGTACTCTCGAATGTGTTTATTAACTTTAAAAATATACATTTAATATAAATAAATGTTATTTGAAGGTCCACTTTCATTTTCTTTTTAATTTAAAATTGGTTTTTTCACTCTTCTAAAATTTCTTTTTTTTTCACATTATCAATTTGTTGTACCTAATCCCGAAAGATTGGCATGCCCTCACCTCACCCGCACTGCATACCTATAATTTGTTTACTGAGACACATTTTGCTCAGCTTCCGACCGGAATTCCAATTAAATGGAATGGTGTCACAGTAAATTAATATCAGTTTCTTTATTCAGTTTTTGTCCCAAATAACTGGCTGTCCCGAAAAACCGATCTACCAATTAAACGGAATCTATTGAGTGCATAAAGCCAAGTTTTATATTGCAGTTACTACAACGGTAGCCTATCTATTTGTGTCATTTGTATTACTAAATTTCATTGACTTCACAAAATGCATAACATGTCATATATTTGTCACAGGATATCATCCTGTGTCAAATTTTCACACAAGTGTCTTTCAATGTGTTAATTATTTTTCCACTCTGACTGTATAAAGATAAAGCAACCACATCACATATCATCTAAGGAAAAAATTTATTACTGATAAGGAAGAATTTATTACTAATTTTCATTGATTTCACAAAACGCATAACACGTTATGCATTTGTCACAGGATATTATCTTGTGACAAAGGCCATGTCATATCACGAACCTTTATTTTCCGACAAGTGTTAATTATTTTTCCACTCTAACTGAAAGATAAAGCAACCACATCACATATCATCTAAGGAAAAATGAGGAGAGGGAATGATTTATTACCAACAGGGAATTATTTATTACTGATAGGGAAGAATTTATTACTAATTTTCATTGCGCGTAAGGGTCATTCCGCCCTTTCATTCAAATCACACGTTCTTGCAAAAAAGTCATATGAAAGTGAATGTTTTTCAAGAAAGTTTTATTGGAAAATATAGCTATTTAAAAAGGAAAAAAACTAGTATCTCCCGGATTTGCCATTTGTTACTTAATTACTTTATGATAAACAAAAAACATGCTAAAACTTCATTACCTTCCCCCTGTAAATGAGGGACTGGTAAATTGATCTACAAATAAGAACAGTTTACACCAGTAAAATCACCACATTATCTACATATTTTCGTTTTATCTATTTTCTGATATGGAAAAACAATCTGTTAAAATTTATCCTGCAAAATTTTTATTTGAAAATCGATTTTTTATTCAATGATATTATTATTCAAATGTAAACAAATATATTATACAAATGATTTAACTACTCACCCTACAGTCACAAGATCTTTCATTAGTTCAGTTGTCTAACAAAACTGATGAATTTTTACACACTTTCAAGTTTCTAAACAAAGCCAGTTTTAAACAAAAATCTACATAACTGGGCATCAAGAGTCCAACATAAATTTCTTGATTAAAAAATGAAATCACTACTGTTACATTTAAAATCATTTAGGGTAAAAAATCATTAAACAAAGATATAAAAGTAGTAACAATTTTTGGACACTCCTATAAAAGTTACCAAAATAAAATTATCCATTTTTGTTCTCCAACTTCTCACTTAATCCGATACTAAATACTAATGATAATTTTTCTTTGTTATTTGTTACAGGCACAATGGCAAAGTTAAATAAAAATCTGAAAAATGAAGGAAAGCTTTCCAAGGACAGGCTACGTAAGCAACAAAAATATGCAGAGATTAAAAACAATCCGGAACTGTACAGTCTTCAGAAAGCAAAAGAAAAAAATAGATACACCATGCGAAAAGAGCAAAAAAAGATTTGCAGCATTGAAGATATGAGTGAAAGAGCCCAGAGATAGCAAAGACGAAGATGGCGAAAGAACTCTCTAAATTATTTAAAGAAAAAAGAGGAGCAGCGTAAAATAGAAACGATTATAGTAGAAAATATTCCTCCATATTAAAACACGTTGCTATTTTGTAATAGACAAATGATAATCTTCATTATTCTTAAAAATGTTACACATCGTATTAATATAGATGGCGCCACTAACACATTTAACAATTTTGTTATCTATATTCTAACACTCCCACAACAAAATAAATGTGAATTTTTAAACAGAATACATAAGTATTGTTTTATTTAACTTTAATTGCCAGCATGTGCATGAACTTATAATGCTTAGTTGACGAAAGACCCTTGACAAGTCAGCGGGCATTTCCTGAGTTGAAATGTATTCAATATTAATTAATTTATTTTTAACTGCATCTCTAACATAATGATACTGAACATCAATATCTAGCGTGTGCCTGATGACTTGTTGCTCATTTTAATGCACTTTGATTATCACAATTCAATTTAAGGCGATCCACTAGTACAGGAAAAAATCGAAATCGGAATTCACACCCTTTTATGGGAGGAGTTTAAAAATACTTGAGAAAAAACTTTTGGAAAGGTTGGAAAAGATATTTGAGAATTTTTTTTACATGTTGATTTCGTAAAGGCCTGTAAAAAACATTAATTCCTTTTTTATGCATTGTTTATTGTAATAAAACGGAATTTTTAAATTGATTTCACGAAAACAAGCAGCGCAGACGCTAACACGTTGTTTCTCCGCTCCGGCCGGAGGAGTAATGACAGAAGAATGGGGCGGCTGCCAGTCGTTCTTCGGTGGACGGTATAAGGTTCACTTTGATATAACAAATTCGTCGACTGCCGTATTGTCGCCATGATGTCAAAAATACCAACGCGAAAATGCATATTATATTTTATTTTGTGAGGTTCGGGCGTAAATATCATTTTTTTTCGTGATATTAATATAAGAAACTGAATTTCCCACATTATGCAATAAAATCATATCCGAAAAAGTGTTTATAAGTAGGAGAGTTTTCAGTTGAAAATATTTTTTATAGACCTAATACTTTATTTTTTTCTAAGCTTATTAAAAAAAAGACCGATATTTTTAAGGGCCAAGGTATGTTGTACACGCAGTATTTAATTGAAGCATCTATAATACTTCTAAGCGGTCAAATTTTCAAAACAAAAACATACGATTTTGCATTATTTAGTATGGCTTCATCTTAATTGCACATTTTTTACCAGTTAGTTCATACATAAGATTTCTTAAATAAACAGCTACTCTAGGTGCCTCTGAAAGAGCAATACATTCTGCCTCAGTACTGGATAAGGAGACAGTCTTTTGTGTTTTACTTTGCCAGGAAATCACAGAACCACTCATTACAAAGCGTAACCCAGTATAAAGCCTGGATCACAAAGACCGAGTAAAGTGGCGAGACAGTAAAATGATACTAGGCCGAGACAGTTGGACAAACGAACATAATTTTTAATTTGGCACCGCGTCGGTCAGTCAGTTCAGTTGCGCCAATGCAGACTGGCGTGACAATGGATTGCAAAAAGATAATTAAAAAAATATTAAAATTCTCATACCGCTCCTAGCACGAGAATTAAGGGAAATATTGCAGGAAAAGGGAAATTACATTTGGACGAGACCATGGATTTTGAAGAGACCTGATTTTGACATTGATTTTGTCAAATCTACTAATCTCCGTCGAATCTAATCACACCCGCTAGTTCCCGAAGACGCACGTCATAAAGCTGTCTCCATTAGTGTGCCATTTCAGGATACCCCCTCATTGAAAAATGCGAAAAGGAAAGTTTTTCTCTATAATCGTGGAGATTACGAATCAATTAACTTCGCACTAGAGCAAGCTGACTGGGCATCCATTTTCTCTAACTCTCAAATAGATCTAACGCTTGACGGTTTTTACACGTTTTTGAAACACCTGATCAATCTTCATATTCCTCATAAATTTTCGTGGAACTTGAAATATCCTCCCTGGTACAATGCTGCCCTTATCAAGATAACTAAGGAAAAATCTGAATATTTTAGTAAATATAAAAAATACAAAAACCAGGCTGACTATGACACATTTTCTCTTCTTCGTAAACGGCAAAAAGATTTATCTCGCAAAATCAAATCTATTTATTTAAGCAATATGGAAAATAATATATCCTCAAACCCGGAAAACTTCTGGAACCACATAAAATCCTCTAACAAATCCCAAGGTGTCCCAAAATGTATGTATGACGGAGAACTGAGAGCCGATAATGGAATAGGCGTTGCAAATTTATTTTCAGAATTTTTCAGTTCGGTTTTCAGTAAACCCTCCAATCCACTTGCCAGGGTTCCAACTGACGCCGGAAACCATACATCCAATTTAAGTAATATTGAGGTGACAGGAGAAATTGTCTTCAAACACCTTAAGGAAATTGATTCTAGCAAAGGTGCCGGTCCTGACGAAATACCTTCTATCCCCCCCCCCCCCCTCCCATACACACAAGCCCTGCTTACTTATGTGTACATCAAATATATCTAACATGTAATTAATTACTGTATAAAATTTATTTGTAATTCATGTATCTATTTAATAATAATAATAAAAAAAAATCTTAAAGAAATGAAAAAAATTTTTAAAGAATCTCGAAAAATTGACGGAGATAAAGCATTTAATGTGAACCATTGACAACATATGGCCAGCCTGGTTGACAACATATTTAAAAAAACTACATCCGATTTGCATGCACCGAGTCTTAAACTGTTCGAAAATCCAGTGTCTATGGCACCACGTAGGGGAATTTCAATATCTAAAAAAAGGGGGGACCAGCGAATTTTATTTTCGATTTTTCATGGAAAAATTTCATCGTTCATAAAAAAAATAGAAAGGGGTCCTTTATAAAAAAATCCCTACGTGGTGCCATAGTGACTGGATTTTCAAACAGTTTAATAATAAATAATAATAATATTATTTTTTTTATTAATTTCTTACACCTTACAAATTTGAATTTATTACATATAAGAAATAACTGAATAAATGAATTTATTATAAGAATTTACTACAAGAATCCAAAGAATTTCCCTTTTGAATCTCTCCTCACCGACGCAAAATATATCAATCTCCGAGGAGATTTGGTTCAGGAGCAATATAATCCTCCCTCCCGGGAGAACCATAGGCAGGTTAGTCCAACAGGCAGGAAGATAGAATAATCTATGATGACGCTGTCTAAGAAAGTCATCTGGAAGACAGAGACCCACGCGCTCCAAAATGGCTGAGTTCTCAATATAGCCTCGCAGCAGTCTGAATAAGTGGGTGGCGGAATACCCCTCTCTTCTGAGCTGCAGGGAATGAAGTCCCAGCATGCCCAGAAGAAATTTCGTCGGGTAGAGCCATGGATAGTTGCCATAATTCTTCATGTAGAGAAATCTTAGAAACCGTCTTGAACCCTCTCCGACATGAGGGATCACCCCACAATATATAATCATGAGGATTCCAGATAAGCGAACCACTATCCAGCCTACTGCGGACCAGGGAGAAGTATAAAAACTTCAGAGCACTGGTATCCCGAGAACAAACCTTAAAATTTTCGCAGACTGGCACTCCTTCGATATAAGGACGAAATGTCAACTTACTTTCATGTAGGGATGGACGATATACATCGATGTATTGTAAACACTCGATGTATTTTAACGATGCATCGTATTGAAGCGATGTATTGTCAATACTTCAACATCGAATATACATCGATGTTTTTTATTCGATGCATCGAATACGCTAACTTTTTTTTGTGTCTATGAATGACCATAAATAAACCAATCCCAGTAAAACCAACACTACGACTGCAGTGTTTCACGTCGTTTCGTAATCAGTTCGGCCAATACAATAAAACCAAAATAACAATATGGCCGACAGAGTTTCCGCTGCATGCCGTATTTATTTATGTTCTGCTGTGTAAAGTGTAAACATTAGTTCATTTATGGTGTAAACAGTAAACACATTAGTTCATTTATGTGTGTAAATTAGGATACGAGTCAACTTATATACGAGTGTTTGCTTCGATTTATGAACAGGTGTGTGTATTAAATAGAATAATTGGTAATTATCGGTTCGGACTGGACACGCTTATTACGAATAATTTTTAGAAAAAAACTTCAGATTCGCCTTAATTACTATAAAAGGAAACTTTTTGGCTTGGGGGCGGCGGAAAATAATGCATTTTAATTTTCAATTGCGTAAAATTAAAACTCACTTCGCGAACCGATCGGTGACTGTCAGCGGCCATTAGGCACGTCGCTTTTATGTTGGTATCACTGATACATTGCAAAGAACTAACATTTGTTTTTATTTCACAGACAATCAATCATAATTACACAAACCCGCTAGACAAACCCTGCTTTGCCAAACAAACCATTCAAAACCTGGGATGTTTTTTTATAGTTTGATGACATGCAGCTTTCGTAGTTTAACCGTGTTTTTACGTATCCCACGAAGTTGGCCATAGAAGTATTCAGTTATTTGCAATGTATCAGGGATACCAACATAACAGTGACGTACCTGATAGCCGCGATTTGACATCGTGTAGATTCGCGAAGTGAATTTTAATTTACGCAATTGAAAATTAAAATGCATTATTTTCCGCCGCCCCCAAGCCAAAAAGTTTCCTTTTATAGTAATTAAGGCGAATCTAAAGTTTTTTTCTAAAAAAATATTTGTAATAAGCGTGTCCAGTCCCAACCGATATTTACCCATATTAAATTACAATATAATATTACACTAAAATATTGACATCAGCGATGAGAGATAGCCTCGTATCATTCGCCCAGTACAGGTGAAATGTCAGATACTTGAGGATACCCATCAGCGGTGGATTTGAAAATGCCATATCGCAGTGAGAATCCAAAGGCTCGTGATCCTTCTTAATCCACCGGAGATCTGCTCTCCGTCCATGGGAAGTTGTGGCGTCAACGGGCTGTCTTTGGGGCACGATGCAGGACTCTGGCTGTTGCCTCTCTTCCAAACTCTATAATTGAAAACATAATACTTTCATTTAAAACCCAGCTACGTTTTTAGCGAAAACAAAATGAAAAAGCAGTGTTTTTGAATGGAAATCATATTTATCTATCAGATTAGACATGTATATACAGTATAATAATTATTTTCAACAGAAAAATTCTATATCTTACCTGTAATGTTATGCAGAAATCCCCGATAAGTCAAACTGTCAAACCGTTGAATGCTGTCAGACGCCTTTTGACTGTGCTGCCAGTATGCGATTTGTTATATTCCAACAAGCGATACACAAAATACGGGGCTGTTTGTTTCAGAAAAGCGTATTTGATGAATAATAAGCGCGTAATTATTTGAATAATTTGCATGCTTACATTGTTTCAAAGTTCGACTCCCCCCCCCCCCCCCCCCCCCGACGTGGGTTTTGATTTGTACCACCGAATGTAGGAAATTTCACATCAGAAATAAATCGATGCATCGGAAAACATCGATGTATTTCTCAATACATCGTATTAACATCGATGCAACCGTTCGATGCATTACATCGGAAAAAACATCGATGTATTTTTTCAATGTCCATCCCTACTTTCATGCATAATCCCAAAATCCTTTATACTAGAAACACGTATGAGATTATGACCGAGCATAGTGAACCTATAATAGGTGAGACTAAATGCTCGGGTAAAAGTCAGAACTACGCATTTCAAGACATTGAAATGAAACTGATTTCGTTGACTCCATTCTGAAATGTTATCAGCATCAGCTTGAAGGCGCAGGGAGTCCTCAATATTTCTTATTAGAAGAAATAATTTTAAATCGTTGGCGAACCGCAAAAAACGAGAAAAACGGATGACTTCAACAATGTCGTTAATGAAATTGGAAAAAAGAAGAGGCCCTAGGATCGATCCTTGAGGAACCCCTGAAAAACAAGAAATTCAGCAGATTGGAAGATTCCGTGTGTGACAAATTATTTTCTGTTCTTGAGGTAACTTATAAAAAACTGTAACATCGAAGAGAAAAACCTATCAGGGCAAGTTTTGTGAGTAAGATATCGTGATTTACAGTATCAAAAGCTTTGGAGAAGTCGTTATACGAACAATCTACTTGATCCATCTGTCCAATCCACTGTCTAGCAACATAGTCGGTGAAAACCACCAGATGGATTTCAGTGGATCTTCCTTTCCTGAAACCATGCTGTTCGGGGATAATGTATGCGTCTATCTGAGGCATAAGGAATTTATAAATTATTTTTTCAAATAATTTAGCAGGAGTTAATAGAATGGCAACTGGTTTATAATTTTCGATTAGCTTTTGTGAACCTTTCTTAAAAATATGACTTATTTTGGAAGTTTCCATACTTCAGGAAAAGTAGAAGTACTAATAGCTATGTTAAAGATAAAACATAATGGTGTTTTAAGGAACTCGGCGCACCCTTTAACAAAAAATACGGGAACGAAGTCTGGTCCGATGGAGTGTGAGTTCTTCATGAGACTTATGGCACTCAAAACTTCGGGTTCCGTAAATAACCCTAAATCAACGTATGAAGCTCCTCTGGTATTAAATGAGGCCGCTTTATTAATGTCTAGAAGTGGAGGGTCTTTACTATAGACCGATTGGAAATGATCAGCAAATGCGTAAGCCACACCCAAATGTGCCAACGCATTTGCCCAAACTCTAATCAAGCTGCAATGAAATTCAATAGCCGGATGAAAAATGTCATCTTTAAGACTTTGGATGTGTAGTTTTTCTAATATGTTGTCAACCAGGTTGAAAAACGTAGTTTTGAAAAAACGCGTTCAAAGTTTTGCTGAAAGATAATTCAAAATACAAATGGTTTAAAAGAGTTTCTTATAAAATGCTTTTTCTCCGCCAACTTTACGAATTTCCTTAAAAAAATTGGTGAGAGCATTAAACAAATGCATCAAAATGGTAAAATTACATCAACTTATAAACTAAGGGGGGGGGGGGGGGGGGGGGGAGGCAGAAAGTCGACCAAAATGATGCCTTTAAAAAAATTAACGTATTTCTATAAACACTGTTCCACCAAAACAAAACCCCCCCCCGAATTTTTTCTCTGGCTACGGCCTTGGTCACAAAACACTTGTGACAAAATCCATGTCATATCACGAACCTTTGTTTTCCGACAAGTGTTAATTTTTTTCCACTCTGTATAAAGATAAAGCAACCACATCACATATCATCTATGGAAAAATGAGGATAGGGAATGAAAATAAAGAGATATTCATGATAACAAATTTAATGCGAAAATTAAAATCTATACATAAAGACTTGAAGTTTTAAAGTAAATTTAAACAAATTTTGCATCTTCGGCAATTCTCGTAATAAATTATACATAATAAAATACCTTTTCTTCCCAAAAATTATATTTTTCAATTATTAGAAGTAGAAAATTACCCTATTTCTAGTATATTATAATATATACTATATTCTCAAATAGGTTATTTGTATTTTACAGACTCATAATTTTATTAATACGACTGATAAGTGCTCAACTTTTATCAATCGTGTACTGGAGTTCTGAAATTATATTGTCTCGTGAAATAGAACATAAACATCTCTAGTACTGTGTCCCTAATGTAACTAAGCCTATAACATCCAATGATATACTTTAACTTGCCGACGTGAAGTCTAGTTTTAGTGGGAACATTAGCCACAGGTCACAGGTTCATTAAAAACTACTAGAAAGATACTAACACATAGTTAACAAGCGCTTTTAATATAATTTATTCTAACATTTCCGAATATAATATGCTACTTTGTGTAAAATACACTTTGGTCTTTGCACGAATACATCCTTTGATAAGAATGGAAATTCGTCGAGATTTAAAAAAGAAACTATTTTATATGTGAAACATCTTACACCGTTCTGGGTTTTTTCATCAAATCAATTTAAATAATTAGAGAATTTTACGCAACATGGATAGAAAGTTATTGAGGAAGTCAACAGGGGCCTATTCATCTATGTTGCTAATAATAACCATATACAGTGAAACCCTCTTAAGAAGTTCGTTTCGTGGCTTAAGAAGTTTGGTTTTTTCAGTCCCTCGGCTCAATATTGGCCCAATTTTTCCCACATATAAGGTTTTCCTGCTTAAGAAGTTTGTTTTTTCCAGTCCCTTGGAAAACTTCTTAAGAGGGTTTCACTGTATATGTAAAGAGGGCCAGAATATTATATACACAGCACAAGGTGATGGTATTCGCTAGTAAAACAGCAATTCACTACAAACTGAAACAGACGTAGAACACGAAGATGTGGTTATTCCGTCTCCCGATTCTGTGAAGATGTTTCACAACAAAAATAACACTGCATAATAACGTCTGATGGAAAATTTAAAAAGAAATAATATAATATTTATAGTATGTATACCAAATACATGTGTTGGCTATACTACCAAAATAACACTTCAATTTCCACGATACCACCGTTTCAAAGTCTATTGAAACCTCCAATCATTTTAAGGTTATTTGTACATTTATTTTCCACGCATACGGCTAAAAATAAATCCCAGACTAAAAAAGCGTAAAATCAAAAACTAAGCATAAGAAACATAATCTAAAGAAAAGAAAGCCATACACATCGATATAATAACTATTATAATAAAGATTACACAAATAAAGTATCATGAAAATGGAATAACAATAAATGCATACAAAACATTTTTCTATGTATCTATTGTTAAAAGTTTACAACAATTTTAGTGATCACACAAAAAACAAAAATTTATGTAATACTTATTCATCAAAGTAAAGTTAATCGAGTTGTTTGACACATTTAAATTATTGTTTTATTGTAAGTGCATTTATCAATGTATTTCGGAGTGTTTTCCTAAAACAGATCGAGATTTAAGTAAGTGTCCATGGTTTTGTTGAAAGGTTTGTTATTTTAATCTGTGCCACCCTTGGCTACAGAAACATTTTTCAAAAATCACATTACTATTCAAACTATAACAAAATCTTTAAAAAATATTGCATTTACATAAATGCAGTTACAATGTTATGTGACGCATTTATAATTGGTAGAAATGTCAAGAAAACAAATCAATCCAACAAACAAACAAAAATGTCCAAAAAGGTCATATAATTGTATCAAAATGTCAAAAATGAAAATAAAAAATGATATTTTTAATAACTAAATGTTGGATAGTTTGATAAAATTAGATATGTAATTTTAAATATTATTCGTACATAAATTGCATATCGGTATACAATTATTTTTACTTCTTGCGCTAAAATAGATTCTCTAAGCATTCTAATTATGTTACTAGATTATATTAACTTTGATACACATCTTTATTTTATGGCAACAAAGGTCAAAAATGTATAAAATTCTTTTGTATAGGCAATTTTTAGCTAACATTAAATTTAAACTTTGAAGAAAGAATCACTCTTCGAATAAAGCCTGGAAAGTGATGCACTTATAAATTAGCGCGGCGTTATGTTTAAAACATAGCCTTTTTTCACGTTAAAACAGTTCAACAAACAGTGAAACAATCAATTTGCTGAAGTATCAAATGTTTTCTGGAGATAAATAAGCACATTTTATTCTGAAAAATCGAAAAAATTCGTAGTATGTTGTATGTATGTTCCAAATTTTTCTTTGTGTTCGTACAGAATAAATTTTTTTTTTTTTTTTAAAAAGAAAGACAAACATTCCCGGGTTACGAATAACCGGGTTACGAATAACCGTTTGAAAATCTCCTACTACCACCACAGAAAGCCGAAAATGTTGCTTGTGTTGTGATGGAGGACTTAGCCAGCCGAGGAATCGAACATGCGACGCCGGGGTGGGACCCAAGCGCTATGCCCCCTCAACCACTGACCGGTTGTATTTATGTATTTTACATAATAATTTGAATGAAGGCATATGTATGTATTAAAGAAAGCCATTAATTCCATAAAGATTGTATAGAACACAAAATAGTTAAGTTAACCATTATAGAACCGAATTGCCAAAAGATATCAGTCTAACGTGACTGTAAATCAGAAAGTATCACTATTGGATTACCCAACAACAAGTGTATAGTGCTGATGTATTCTTCATCTATTATTTTACTCATTATCCTTTACCAACCGTAAGTCAAGTAATAAAATAATTTTTGAAATGTTTATAAAAAAATAGCATCAGATTCAGTGTACAAGCGGATCTATTTTTTCAAACGTGATGTTTCTCATTACAATAATCGTTAATTATTCAACAAAATACATATAAAGGGCAAAATTAAAAAGATACCTTCCTAAATGTGTCATAAACTTTAGTATCAAACAACTTAAGAACTTATTTTAAGAATATTTATTAATTTACATCGTCATGAAAGTCCAAAATCTCAATAATTTTGAAAAAAAAACTATCAATATTCTTTTTACAAATATAAAATAAAATTACAAACTACCTATTTATATAAAACTCTATATAATTTAGCAATTTTTTATAACCCTTTGTGTTCTATTAAAAACAGGTCAATGGAAACCTCGAAACAAATTACCAACAATTTTTTTTAAATAAGTGACTTTTTACAAAATTTTAAATCCAAATAAAAACAAGTTTGTGCTTTATGAAAAAATAATGGCATTTTGTACAAAAAAAAAAGATTACGTACTGCATTTAAACCTTACATTATTTTAAGCTTAATTAAAGAAAATTCTTATACAATACATGACGCAGAAAAAAATACAAAGAATTCGTGGGCAGTCAATGTTATTCTAATAATTTTATAAAAGGCATGTCTGAAGAACTTAAATTGTGTGCAGAATTTACTTCTGAATTGTTTTTATCAAAATCAAGTACAACTGTGGACATACAGTGAAACCTTTTAAGAAGTTTTTCAAGGGACCAGCCAATTAAAACTCCTTGCGGAAACTTTCAAATTAATCATCAAGCTTTTTAAACTCAATACAATTCAATAGGACAAATAGGGTTTTATTGATCCGGAAAACGATACCTTCATTGCCAAAACACAAATTAATGTTTATACAGGATGTTTAATAATTGTTAAGTTCTGTGAAACAACTGGCCCTTAGTGTTTTATCAGGGTTGGAAAAAAACTGAATCTTAAGCAGTAAAACATTTTAAAGGGGAACAACCTAAGAGGGTTTCACTGTACGAAGAAATAATATGGAATATGTACTCCCATTTCAGATAGATCTATTAGCGCACAAAGGGTTACGTCCCACCAAGTTGTTGAGATTATCGAACTGAGTGAACAATAACGAGGTTCTATCATAAGTAGCCGCGGGTCGCTTATAAGGAATCCGTGTCGAACTGGGCCCCCTTGGATATGAGGATGTCCGCGTAGGGCTCCGTCTGGCTGATTTGCAAAACCTGGAACTTCTTCAGCACTAGTAAACTGTAGAACTTCTGTGCCACCTGGAATTTTACATTAAATAAACATTAGTCTGAATTCACAAAAAAGAGTTAATTAAGAAAAATTCAGTATATAATTTTTAAGAGTTATTCATAATGAGTTTGTACAAGGTAAACACTCAAATACTGAAAGGTGTGGAAGAGCCAAAGCAAAAAAATTGTATCCTGGGAGTGACGGGGACATAAAACCTCACCATCTCAAAACATTTGTAATAATACAAAGAAAAAGGACAAGTATATTTTGTGAGGTGACGGAACATTTTACATTTTTGTATGGGACATTTGTAGTGCATCTTGTATGAGGTTTACAACACTACAAGTCAACATGTCAAAACATAACCTCACATTTGAATCTAAAATAATTTTTATAAAATCAGTGTTACTCGGTTTTTACAGCAATGAAAAAGTATTGTTCTGTTTAAATTCCTTTAGTTTCTTGAAGGACTGTATATTCTGATATAGAGACTATTGTGGGGTATTGTACCTGCTTGCGTTTATTTCTATGTGTCATCTCGCTGAGGTTCAGCTGGCCCCTCTCCATCAGCTTGACACGCATCTGACCAAAGAGTTGCGCGGCCCTCTTGTTCAGGACGCGCTCCTCAAACTGCTCGTCCGTCTCGTCTTGCAACTGCTCCTCACCGTTCTGGGAACAAATTACATCATTATTGCATGGAATATTGAAATCAGAAAAATTTCACAATCAATTATTTCTCAAACATTCAAATTTAAATACAGTAGAATTCGGATACAACAAATTCGCTTATAACGGCTTAACGTTTTTAGCGACCACAATGTAAACTAAAGCTAGGTTTCATAGTTGGATACTAGGAAAACATATCCGTTTAGTACGACTCCGTTTTAAGCGACCAAGTGCTTACAGTGACCTATTTTAATGATAATTCGTCCGGTTAGAATGATGCGCAGTGTTTTGTTTAAAAAACCTACGCACCAGTGCCTCGCCTACTCCCCGCGCCCGGCTATTCCTTGCGCGCTAACACCTATCCTTATTAGCTCGCGTAAATCACAGTCAGTGTTTATCATATCGTCGCCTCATTGAAGCTTTCACCCACCTATTCCCACCCCGGTATAGGCGACTTATGGTCGCCCCTTCGGAGTTCTCGCAAGACTCTAATTTTTTTGAAAAAAACGACTCTACATTTAAAATATGGAACGATTCTAGAACTTCAATGTCCCCGCATACGTTGTTAGTGGGCGGTATGCAGGCGCGCCTACAGAAATGCACTGTTATGGTCAGTTCTACAATTCTAAAGCCCATGAGTAACTCACCGCAAAGCGGTAAGCCTCATGGACAGTCAAACAGGGTGTTAGTGACTAGGCTAGGGCTGTAAAAAATACATAAGAAAACAAGAAAACAAAGTAAGTAAAACCGTCATGAGTGGGAAGTTCATGACGGCGACGGACCACACAACAGTCCTGCAGGCAACACCGTGCTCTGTCCATGTAAAAGAAAAACAAAAAAGTAAAGAAGTATATACAATGAGGAGCTGGTGAAACCAAAATTCAGCCACCGGCAGTCCCCTTAACAGTGAAGGGGGCTGATTGTTAGGCCTCCCGGCAACCGGCAGCGTCGTCCGTAAGCCAGCTACCCGGTGGTGCCTAGACGATAAGTAAATGGAAATCCAAAGAAGACCCTAGGAAGAGAAGCGTCGGGTCGCTGGAGGCGGGACGGACAGCTTTCGGATGGCGTTTAGCCCTCTCCTCAGCCTCTTCATGTCATGGGGGGTGGCACGGGGCCAAAAGCAGCCCCACCAGAACCATAAGAACGACAAGTCACGTACACAGGGACATGTTCTAGTCCAACCCCTTAAATGGGGAGAAGGACGATACAACACAAGCAACGGAGTTCAGTACTCGCACGTTGTCACAGACTGAAAAGAAAAATATATAAAAAACACAGAAGTTGAACGAATATATAGAAAAAAAGAAGAAAACCAAAGGCGTGAAAAAAAAATAGAACTAAATATTGTACAGTCGACATAAGCGCTTATGTACGCCTATGTAACTGGACCCAAAGTCTAAATTGGAAAAGAATATACAAACAAAGAAATACATATATACAGTAGTAGATGATAATACAAAAGATGTAAAAAGAGAAGTAATCAATGTAAAATATAAAAAGTACAACATAAAATTTAGTTGCATAGGAAATAAAAAAAAAAAATAAAAAAAGAGAACCAACTTATTAGCCATAAGACATAAAAATGTATAAATAAAAACAAGAAAACAAGATAAAATAAAACTGTACATCCTGGGCAAATAATAGAGTAAAAATCATAGAGTAAACCGTGGTAATCAGGAACAAGTACACCTGGTTTAAAAAAAAAATCAACTAATCAGCGACTCTAAGCTCAGGCCATCTCTCAACCCAGACCCTTGCAAATTTCTTCAAACACTCGAAATTCCTCTTGTTCGACACCAGGTCAGTATTCCATACTGGTCTGATAGGTACGTCCAAACCATCGAGCAGTTCCTCTCTCGCATCCGTCAAAATCTCGCAATGCCACAGAATGTGCTCGGCTGACTGGTTTGCAGATCCGCATGCGCAGTTGGGGTGGGGTGACAGGGCGAGGGTGTGAAGCCTCCCCCTGAATTCCCCATGCCCGGACAGGAGCTGGGTGATGTGGTGGTCCAGTTGTAGATAAGCCCCTTCCATTCTGACTTTAACTGATGGGAAGAAGGAGAAAGTCCATCTTCCCATATTCGATCTATCCCACCGGAGCTGCCACTCTTGGAGCGACAGATCCCTCATTTGCCGGAGCAGTCCAGGGAGAGTCCCCGGCCCGCCTGGAGTGAGAACAACGCCTAGGTGAGTGGCCGGGGTTCCTCTGGTTAATCTCTGCTTAGTGAGCACTTCCCTGATTTCCAGATCGATTGGCAAAATGCCAGCCAAAACAGGCAAAGCGTCCGAAGCAACGGTTCTATACGCCCCGGATAGTGCCAGCAAGGGAGTTCGTTGGCCCCGCTTGAGAGCCAGGAGTATAAGCGAGTTATCCAGGCGGTGCTCCCAAACAGACGCAGCATACGAAACTTGCGCCACGTATACGCATCTGTACAGAACACGCAAAGCCGGACTCCGCAATCCCCACTCAGCTGTGGAGAGTCTCCTAAGCTTAAAGAAGAGGGCCTGAGCCTTGCTGGATACATCCTTGACGTGAGCCAGAAAGGAGGACGATCGATCTAGTGTGACGCCTAAATATTTTACAGTTTCACGAAATTGAACAGTAGAGTCCCCCATTTTGATGACGGGATTTCTTTTTCTACTGAGAAAGCCCTTCATCAGGAGGCCCTGGGTCTTCTGGGGAGCGAATGTCATCTTGTTTCTTTTTCCCCAATCGAGGAACATGTTCAAACCTTCACTGCCTTTGCTCTCAACTTCCTTTCTGCTGTCCCCAGCGACCAGATACGTCTTATCATCCGCGTAGTCGACAGAGATACATCCTTCAGGCAAGGGTAACCTGGAGGAGTCGTCAAAGTGAATCTTCCACAGGTCAGGTCCAAGGATGGAGCCCTGCGGGCATCCCATAGTTGCTTCCCTCTCGAGTAGAAAATCGCCAAAACAAATTGTTATGGTGCGATCCGAAAGGTAGTCATCGATGGCCTGGAACAGAAGTTTGGAACACTGCCTGTTTTTCACCTTTGTACGTATCATGTCCCACCACGCGAAGTCGAAGGCACCAGTTATATCGAGGAAGATTGCAACTACATACCTCTTTGGACAAGCCTTCACCCAATCAAGCACATACGACAGGGCGTGCACCGTGGATCTACCGGGGACGAAGCCGAACTGAAGGTCACTTGCCGGTGACAGGGTTCGCCGAAGTCGCTCTCGTATCAGTTTTTCCAGGATTTTGCCAAGTACAGGGAGGAGGGTAATTGGCCGGTACGCCTTGATGTCGGTCAGTGGTTTTCCGTTCCCCTTTGGTATGATCCGGAGCACGCCGCGCTTCCACTCGGAGGGGAAAACTCCTCTCCTCAGGCACGTATCCATCACTTGGAAGAGCTCTTCCTTAGCGTGGACCCAGACTTGCTTCGCAATCACGCCATTGAGCCTATCATGCCCTGGTGCCTTCTTAGGACCCAATCCCTTAATTATCACTTCAATTTCCGCTTTAGTGACTCTAGTGGAGTTATCCTCTTGGGCAAGGTCCCTAGGTGGTAGCCACGACAGATTCCTTATCTGTTTATGGTGGTCACTTTCCCCAACTACTGAGTCTAAAGGAACTAACTCGCCCAGAAGTGTCTTGAGAGTGGAGGCCACGTCCACAGTCTCAGCGTTCCTCCCATCTGTTTTCCCAATTACTGTTGACAAAAACCGGTCAGATCCTTTTCCGGATTTTTCAAGTGCGCTGTGGATATCCCACGGGTTGGCGTTACCCACGTCTTTAACCCAATTATGCCAAGCAGCTCGTTTCGCTAGAAGGACGGCCCGTTTGAAGGCCGACCTGGCAGACCTCAGGTTCGCCTGAAGCGCAACTGTCTCCTCCTCCGTGCAGTTGCCACTCCTGGACAACCCAAGCGCCCTGTAGGCCCTCTTGAAGGCCCCCTTAAGCGAAGTCAGCTCAGGTGACCACCACGGCGTTCTAATACTCGTCTTCGGGTTTGATCTTCCCAAAGACGAGTTGGCAGCAGATACAACTGCCCTATTGAAGAAGTTCCCCAAATTGTCCGGATCAGTAGCTGCTACGTGTTGAAAATCCCTTAACGTATCTCGTAGCGCTTCCCCAAAGTTATCCCAATTCGCCCTAGTGGTGTTGAAATTCCAGGAGGATCTTGGAGCTTCTGTTTTCTTTACACCAACCGTATATGTGATTAATCTATGATCCGAGTTTATAGCGCACTCATGGACTGTCCACTTTGAAATCCTGGTCGCAACAGATCCAGAGCAAAGAGTTAGATCAATGTTGCTCTCACCATGTATGTTTGAAAAGGTAAAAAAAGAACTCTGTTCATTGATAATGCTAAGACCTTGCGCCGCAATCAGGTCCTCGACGGCGTCTGAACGTTCCGTCCTACAGTCACTAGTGTCAAACCATAATGGTGAGCGTGCATTAAAGTCACCTCCGATAACTATGTTACGGCCTTTAAGCGCGTTGAGCGCGCGCGTCAGACTCAGGATGTGGGGTCCTACCGGGTTCCCATATTTAAAATAAACTGAGATCAAAAAGATCTCAGTATCGCCAAATCTGATACATACACAGGTTTGGAACTCATCAGAAAGACCAGCCAGGAGGAGGGGACTGATCAACGAGGTGTTGACCAGGACTCCCGCCCCCGGCGAGTGGCCCACTTCGAGAACCGCGCCCGGAAAATTAATGGGGGTCTTACCTTTCCAGGTGTATTGTTCCTGAATGAGCATGATATCAATCTTGTGGTCAGACATGACCTTCAGCACCTCCAGCGTGGCCATCCGGGATCTCTGAAGGTTGACCTGACCTAGGTAAAGGGGATTAAGAGGAGCCATAGTCCGTTAAGCGAAAGGCAGCTTCAATAGCAGCCTTTTGGGCCGGACAATCTCTGTCACCCGTCGGATGATCTGCACGTTTCTTGAATCTGGTACAGGTGGCACAGACAGCGGGTTGCGCTTTCAAATCAATCGTCGCCTCAGTTCTTAATTGTCCAAATGACCGATGAATGAATGATGATTGAAGAATCTCAACTGCGGAGTGGGAATTAACAAGTTACGTATGCAGCCTCTGTATGGGAGCATCGCCTAGACAACGTACTGATCCACTCGGCACTTAAGCGGGGCCAGCGAACTCCCCTGCTGGCGCTCTCAGGCGCATACAGGACTGTAGCTTCAGACGCATTGCCGGTTTTGGCCGGTATTTTGCCCATTGATCTAGAAATAAGGGAAGTGTTAACTAAGAAAAAACTAATTAGAGGAAGGTCAGCCGTCCATCTTGGAGTTGAACTAACACCAGGTGGGGCAGTACCTCTCCCTCGACTGCTGAAAGAGATGCGTGAACTCACTCTTAATGAATGGCAAAAACGTTGGGAAAGATCGAATACGGGCAGATGGACTTTCTCCTTTTTCCCGTCAGTTAAAGCCAGAATGGAAGGGGCGTTCATCAAATTGGATCATCACTTAACACAAATACTTTCAGGTCATGGTGAATTCAGGGGAAGACTGCACAGCCTGACCCTGTCTCCCCATCCAAACTGTGCGTGTGGTGACACAAACCAAACAGCCGAGCACATTCTGTGGCACTGTGTGATTTTGACGGATGCAAGAGATGAAATGTTGGAAGGTCTGAAAGTAACTACGAGACCAGCATGGAATGCGGATCTCGTGTCGAACAAGGAAAATCTCGAATGCCTGAGGAAATTTACAAGGATTTGGTTTGAGAGATGGCCTGAACTTAGAGTCGATGATTAAATTTAACTTCATTATGTGTTTAGGATCCAGGCGGGTGTAATTGCTCCTGGCGTCCACGGTCACCTTTTGCAATATGTATACTACTACTACTGCCCGGATATTGAGCACTATATTTTCTGTTATTTCACACTAAAACTGTTTACTCATTTATCAAGTTTTGTATTAATATGTATCATGTTTTCTTAGGCACCATCTTCAACAACATCTTTAACATCTAAAATTTGGCTATTGCTTTTTTTTTAAAAATCTTTATTTTTTTTTCTCGTTTAACTAGACATTATCAATAGCCTTGGCGTAACCTAACTACACTTGCATTTTTCTTTTTCTAAATCTAGGATACATACAACAAGTTTTTCGTGTCTGGATTTGCATCATTCAAGGAGCCGGAACTGAACTACCATCTCATTTTCGTATTGTCCTACACCCCATCAAGGGGGTGGACTAGACGTTTGTCTGTGCAACAACCGAGGAGATGACTCCCAAGGTAGCCGCTGTATAACCCGCCCGCGCCTCCCCCGTCGCCATGAGCGGGCCTGAAGACCAACCGTAGCAGACCGGTGCCCTTCCGCCCTGCCTCCGGTGACCCGATGCTCACTTTTATCCTTAGTGTCTTCAGGTATTTCCCGCTTAATCCCAACACTTTCTTCGAGGGCCTACCGGGAAGTCGGCTTAGGGGCGCGGACACCGAGTCTCGCTTGCAACTGGACTGAAGGCTCCGCTTATTCTTGGCGGGACCGCCGGACGACTGCAGCTTAGCTGCTTTGGTTAAGTCAAACAATCTCATCTTTTATAATTTTTTTTTCCTTATTCTATTAACTTTTCTTCCTACATAATAATAAACTTTTATTTCAGCTACATCAAGTGGCGGAGATGAGACGTGATACTGTGAAATAAATAACTAACAACATGTACGCACTCGCATACTGCCTGCTAACAATGTATGCCTGGACATTGGAGGTCTAGAATCATTTTAAATAAAAAGTAGCTTCTTTATAAAAAAAATTAGAGTCCTGAGGTGTACGGTGAAGGAGGAAACCATCTGTTTCCTTAGAACACCGTGGGAAAGTGGTTGAGCAACCTCCAATGTCCAAATGACCATTTTAGTTTTTGTTCAATCTCGACTTTAAAACTAAAAATAAAGCATAAAAAATTATAGTTTATCACTTAACTAATAATTATTTTCACTAATGAGACCTTTACCTTTACGGAAATAGCTTTATCTTAAACACCTATCATAATGTTTTATTGAAATAATGAAAGAAAACCTTCTCAATTAAGAACTGAGGCGACGATATGTTGTGACTAGATTAAAAGCTCGACACAATGAGTTCCGTGAAGCGAAAGTGTTTTTGAATCGAAGAAAAAAGTGCTATATAACACAGTTTACAAGCTGGTGAATCAAATGTAAACCTCGCGGAGGAGTTCGGCGTGTCTCATGTAAAAAAAAGCTTTAATAAAATGGCCGTTTTATCCGGTTAGTACGACAAAGTATCGCCGGCCCCTTGAGAGTTGTTATATCCGGATTCTACTATATCTCAATACTTGCGTGTGGGTTGGCGACTTTTGCCTGAACCATACACATCCAAATTGATAAGACTTGCCCTAACATAAAATATGGCTATCATTTCAACGAGCTGGTGGTAAAGCGTTTGACCATATTTTTGGCACCAGGAGGGCTCGAGAGAGCTTTGAATAAACTACGACATCAGTCGTAAGTTGACCGCCGAAAAGAGCACATTGAAAAAAGCAGAAGTGCAGAAAAGTAAAGTTGGCTAAAGTAAGGCAACAGCTTGCAGCTCAGTCCTTTGTGGGATTTTTCTGCGCAGGGTCTCAATGTTCGTTTTTAATTAAATCACCTGGCGTAGCAGCAATGCTAAAAATGAGTGACGTGGGTAAATTATAACACATTTGTAAGTACATATCTAACTAAATAGTTCGGATTTAATTTTGGAGCCTGAATTTATGTTTATGAGATTTGTAAATTTGCAGCCATCAATTTGTGCGCCATTGTAAAAAGGACTAGTGATTTGTAAGCAGATTTAATTTTCAAGGACTAAATACAATCAGTAGATCATTACAATGTGAGTTGACAATCAAAAAATCACGGAAAAGAAGGCGGTCAGGTACCTTCCAGCTACGCCCAACTTGGTTTGTTCCCTTTTCAGGATTGGCTGGTCTATCCATTTGAATGTCTTGGGCCTGAACAGTGTACTTTTTTTACGATTTTATAATAAAACTGAAATTATCACAATGCACTTATTTTTTACTTACATAACTAAAACGGCTGTAGATGAAATCCACAATGGTGAAATTATTCTCAGTTAGAAACAGGTTAAAACTAGAGATAGTAACTTTACTGAGAATTTAATTTTTTTTTTTTAAAGTGACTAGCAGATTCTACAGAAGATTAGTTTAAAGTTTAAACGATGTACATAATTCGAAATTGTACTCACGTGTCCTGGACTGGGTGCAAACTCGTAATCGTCTTGTGGACTATGCGCCTGATGCAGTTCCTCGTACCCCATGTTGGCCATACAGACTCCACCAACTCCGGGCTGCAATCATTATTACAATTAACATTCATTATTACATTGTCGCCGTCAGTAAAAAATAGTTTACATTCCTGCTTAAAAAGTTTGTTTTTGCCAGTCCCTTGGAAAACTTCTTAAGAGGGTTTCACTGTAGTTATTATATACAGTGAAACCCTTTTAAGAAGTTTTCCAAGGGACTGGAAAAAACAAACTTCTTAAGCAGGAAAACCTTATATGTGGGAAAAGTTAGGCCAATATTGAGCCGAGGGACCGAAAAAACCAAACTTCTTAAGCCACGAAACGTCTTAAGAGAGAACTTCTTAAGAGGGTTTCACTGTAGTTACCGCGATATCTCAAGGTAATTATAGCCACAACAAACGAAAGAGTACAAAACGATATTATGTACTTCAGAGATGGTCAAATTCTGTTTTTTAAAACGAGATTGTGTTCAAGAAAAACACCAACAACTTGCTTCCAAGGCAGTTCCATGGTAGTTCCAAATCTTGTTCCGTTTTCAAAACAAATGCACTCGAATCTTCACTAGTTTTCTTGCCATTATTCCAAATTTCAAATACTGGTTGGTTTTCTGCATACAGTGAAACCCTCTTAAGAAGTTCTCTCTTAAGACGTTTCGTGGCTCAAGAAGTTTGGTTTTTTTCGGTCCCTCGGCTCAATAATGGCCCAATTTTTCCCACATAATATAAGGTTTTCCTGCTTAAGAAGTTTGTTTTTCCAGTCCCTTGGAAAACTTCTTAAGAGGGTTTTACTGTAATTGTATTGTACTGTATTTGTATATAATATAGAATAATGAAGAATATAATATGAACCTGATAGTGGTGCTGAGTCTGCTCTGCGATTCCATGCAGCGGCAGGGGCTCCATGGGCACCGTATGCTCCAGCTCCAGCCCGGGGTGGTGGGGGGTCGAGGGTGCCGCGGGGGTCCCGTGCTCCCCTAGCAGTGAGGACACCTAAAAATTTCAAATGTTTACATAAAGGGAAACCAATCACAAGCCACTAAATGTTATTGATAAAATATGTAAGGTGACATTGCATGATGAAATAAAGAGGATTTCAACTTTATTAACTTCGAAACAAACAAAAAATCAACAGTTGCAATAATGTACCTGATCAGCAGGAAGGTTTGGCATCATGGGCATATCATCCACCATGCTGTGTGAAGGAGTCATTACTCCGTGGTGCATCATGCCACCATGTTGCATCGGAGTCATTCCACCGTGCTGTAATCCTGCTGGCGTCATACCCCCGTGGTGTAATCCCGCTGGGGTCATTCCACCGTGGAGCAATCCAGCCGGAGTCATACCGCCGTGTTGTAGCCCTGCCGGAGTCATTCCTCCATGCTGTAATCCCATGGGAGTCATGCCTCCTTGCATCATGTCAGTGTCGTGGTGGAGTGGAGTCATTCCCCCATGTTGCAAACCTCCAGGTGTCATGCCTCCATGTTGCAGACCGGCAGGAGTCATTCCTCCATGTTGCAAGCCACCAGGTGTCATGCCACCGTGTTGTAAACCTCCCGGAGTCATTCCTCCGTGTTGTAATCCCCCCGGAGTCATTTCTCCATGTTGCAATCCCCCCGGAGTCATTTCTCCGTGTTGTAATCCTCCTGGAGTCATTCCTCCGTGTTGCAATCCTCCCGGAGTCATTCCTCCATGTTGCAATCCTCCCGAAGTCATTCCTCCGTGTTGCAATCCTCCTGGCGTCATTCCTCCATGTTGCAATCCTCCATGTTGTAAACCTCCGGGAGTCATTCCACCGTGTTGTAGGCCGCCAGGAGTCATACCGCCATGGTGCAGGTCTGCTGGGGTTAATCCTCCATGTTGTAAGCCTCCGGGTGTTAAACCTCCATGCTGTAAGCCTCCGGGTGTAATGCCGCCTTGGAGTAAGGTGCCGGGAGTGAGGGGTCCCAAACCTCCAGGTGTTAGGGGGCCTAACCCACTCAACATACCTCCTGGAAAATATAAGAATTTTTTAAATTAAAAAAAACATTTTGAAGAGAAACAAACACAACAACTAATATTTATGTAGTACATTTTGTTTTTAGTAAAGATAGGAAGACGTAAGAAAGTATGTACAGTGAAACCCTCTTAAGAAGTTTTCCAAGGGACCGGAAAAAATAAACTTCTTAAGCAGGAAAACCTTATATGTGGGAAAAATTGGGCCAACATTGGGCCGAGGGACCGAAAAAACCAAACTTCTTAAGCCACGAAACGTCTTAAGAGAGAACTTCTTAAGAGGGTTTCACTGTATGTACACATATGTAATGAGGTTAGAGAAGAGGGTGAAGAATGAGATAGTTACCTGGAGTCTGTGGGTCCATTTCGTGCATGGGTGTTTGAGGATAGGCAGGAGTTGGCGGGGCCAGCATTTCAGGTGTTTCTAAAAGAGCGTTCATGACAGTAATGTGAGTTGTTAATGTAAAGAGAAGTACAAAAAGTTAAAAGTTTTAGTTAGGGAGACACAGGATGACATGTACAAATCTAGAAACTTATCTAAATTTTCTGCCGACTGCGCAGATAAGCTTGTCAATCTGCACCTGATGTTAGCCAAGTAGCGAGTAAATTATTATTCAATGTGAAATCGGTTGTTAGTTTACAGCACATATTATGAAGAATTTTTTATCAAAGCATAATTTTTTTGTCATACCTATGGAAGGTTGGTATTCCTGCGGTGTTGGGGGTGGTATGTCCATTTCAGGCATCTCAGATTCATGAAGAGGAGTTGCATTAGCCTAAAACAAAACAACAACAAAAAACATTAAATATTTTATCATCTCGTATTCTTCCCCTTGTCGTATTCGGATAGGGAACTCATTGCCTCAACAAAGTGCCTCCAGGCATCCATGTCCTGCACTACTTCAGCAGACTCCGTTCTTAGTAGGCCTGGCTTCTCCTTGCACAACCTGTGGAGTTGGTTTTCCCAACTATGCCTGGGGCGGCGGTAAAAATGCCTGAATGTGTAAACAACATATTCAAAGAAAAGTAGTGCGAAATGTATACCATTCTGGTGCCAACTTCCATCGGAGATTGGCTATGGGCTGCAGCACTTTTACTTATGTAGATTATGAAACCATGAGTGGTGTCTTCCTCCATATACGTCCATAGGAAAACCAAAATAACCCTGTATAAAACAATTATTAGAACGGTCTTGGCCTATGGATGTGAGACGGGTACAATGACAGCAAAGTCTGCGGAACAGCTGAACACCTTCCAAAAAAAGGTAACTCGAAGAATCTTAAGAGCGGTGCGAGAGGGAGAGGCATGGAGAACCCGCCACAATAATGAGCTCTATGATATCTACCAATCTCCCAGACTCTACCCATTTAAGGCTAGTAAGATGGGCCCGACATGTGCACCAAATGCCAAGCACACGAGTAGCAAAGAAGGTTCTAACAGGACACCCAGGAAGTAAACGAAAGGGGGTAGACCTAGACTGAGATGGGAGGATGGTGTCAGGAAGGATACAAGAGGACTACTCCATGTTGTAGATTGGAAGACGACGGCCGAGGACTGAGGCTTATCTTGAAGGAGGCCAAGGCTCGAAACGGGCTGTAGCAGTATTGAAGAAGATTAACAATGGAGTAATCTTGCATTTTCGCTTCTCACAATACAACCAAGATATTGGAGTTATCTTCTTTTCATGGTTAGTACAATTTCACAATGATCTCCTATTTCTTTTGCTATGAAAATATATTTTGTTTACAGTTAGTTTTTCGATACTTCTGATGTCGCGAGTCACATTTTAGTATAATTCACAATTGGAATGGCAGTAACGCACACTGCCGTGCCTATGAAATCTGTGGCTGCGCCAGTCATTTTACAACCCGTGTTGTCAATGCTTATCGGTCAGCTGAGAAGACTTTCAAGATTTTCAACATTTTGACAGCCTACCTTTTAATAATTTTGATCTGCGAATTATATTATTGTGATTTTACTTTTTAGAAAACGACTATTTCGAGCATGCCTTTCAAAAATTTCATAGTTAATTAAAGACTTAACCTTTCAAAAAATTGGCATTATTTTCGGTTGATCAAAATATTTTCGCTTTACAATAAAATCCAAATATTTGGAATATTTCTAAACACATTCAAAAACTAAAAACTGTTTTAGAAAGGTGATAAAATACGCTTTCAAATTATATAATTCGAAATAAACATATATTTTTCTTATTATAAAATTTTTGCACACAAACATATAAAGTTACAGAGAAAATAAAAAAAAATTAAAACACATACATATTTTATTAGACAAACGTATAACAAACACATATTGTTATCTCACTTTTTGTCGCTCTATGTAAAAATAATTTATAAAAAATTCCTGAAGTTTGATTTTTTTTTTTCAATTTGCGATTCAAAACTTTGTATACATAAAAGTGTACATTTTACTTTTTCGGTGGCTGTTTTTTAGATTGGAATATAAAGCGTGGTGTTTTCCCTTTCTAACACCGTTTAGAACATATTTATATGATAATAAGGGAGTTACAGCGTTTTATACGAGACCTATGTGCGTTGGGACAAATATGGTCTCCTGCCATTCTAAGGGTTAAATAAGTTATATTGAAAATCTTCCGACAATTTCTGTATAAATATTGTGTTTTACCATTTCCTCAAGCTTCCTCTTGCGCGTGGATCTCCTGGCCAGGGGGGTGGCAGGTGTAGGGGGGCTGGCGGTCTGCAGGGGCTGCTCGGGGGCTCTGCCCTCCGCAGCGTCAGCGACCCCGTCCTCCAGATCGGTGGCACGGTACGCCATGTTGCGCTGGTAGTTCTACAGGCAAAAATATTACACAATGTTAAATTAGCATTTCCGAAATTTTTTATCTTTGAATGAATTATAATACGTAAACTGCATTGTTTCATGCACATATTCTGTCATTTATTTATGTATATCAATAAATAATTTATTTTTAATTCGTTTTTTTTTTTATCTCTTGACACAATGCACGTGTTTTTATTTATTTATTTATTGTTGTTATACGCCCATAGGGGCTTTTACATAGATTATAAAATAAATTTTAAGTTATCGAGTTAGAATTTATACGAAAAGTTATAAAAGTGAAAAATTTAAAGAATATAATTAATAAGTAGTTTTTGAAGAATATAGCTAGCGTAATGAAATATTTTAAACAATATAATATTTGACAATAACATAGAACAAAATATAATATAAAACATTACAATAACACATCAAATCGTTAAATATATTACATATACCCACATTACAATAATTTGTAGGATTCCACAAAGTGTTAGTTTAAATTTCATTTTAGATTATAAAGGGAATCAGAAAATATACATATCTACAATACCACCAAACTTGTTGCCTAAATCATGCATCCTATTGGTAAGTGAGTGTGATTGATAGTTGGTTGTGTATGTGTTGCAAAAGAATGTTATATTTGGTCTAGTATTCCTTGTCGGTACATAGAGTTTAATAGCAACAACGATGGCAGGGCTGTCAATAAGGTTGTTCATGACTTTGTATAATAAAATGAGGTCTGAAATGATTCTTCTGTCAGACAGCGTAATTAAATTAAGTCAATTCATCAAACTTAAATAATTAATGTTTTCTATTGGAGTTTTGAGCTTGAAATTTTGATTTTGTTTTAGTGAAACTTTATGGACCACATATGTATCATTGCTTACGGGGATATCATCTTTGGGTGTGCTGCGCGGAGGGTCTTTTTGAGAGTAAACTTGGGTCTTGAAGAAACCCATGTTGTAGGAGGGAGAAAACCCAGAAGCCAGCAAATAATTTCATAGCTGAACTATTAAACACAAGAATGAGTGAAGCGACCCATTCTCATGTGACAAATTAATATCAACCGTGTACATTGTAATGTGTCATTCATTGTGATGCTAGTTCAACGGAGCATCTTTTATTGAAATACAGGTAGAACAAGGACCGCATTCCCACATCATGTCTGTTCTCCTGTAATCTATCAAACTGACACCTGTTTCTGCAAAGTAAAGGGTGTTATTCCAGTATTTAGAAGCTCCAGACCATAGGTGGCTGTCAAAGTAACAGTGAGGTGTACTTGTGATTTGTACAGGGTCAGCAGTTGTGTACTAAATACATGCATATCTATCAATCTCACCTTGAAGCAGTGTCGAGAAGGAATGGGTCTGCCAGGCAAGGCAAACAGTTTTTCCACCCCGCCCGTCTCCTTCCAGTGCATCAATCTCCGGGTGGGAGGAGCCAGGTCCAGGGTGGTGACTATATCCGACGTGTTGGACAGCTGGTTCTTCATCTCCTCACCCGAGATGTTCTTCACCTCGTCCACGATGAGCTTGCGTTTGCGCTTTGCCTTGGTTATGCCTGAAATAACAAAAAGAGCATAGTAAATTTTTTTTTTTTTTTTTTTACAGTGAATACCGCACAAGAATCTCAACTGCTCCCGTCTGGAGCCAGTGAAACTATGGCATCCCCAATTGGGGTATGTTGTGAGGCTGAAGGTAGTGGGGAGGGGAAGGAGGTGGGGAAGAGGAAGGTTGGGAAGTACCTGGCTATTCAGATCTGGTCACCAAACACGGCTAAAGCCATTTTCAAGCAACGTTTCAATTCTGAATGGTGGTCTTACACCAGGGCGATACTGATAGTATCTTCCACTCTGGATCGTGCCGCAAATATACTATATATTATTTTTTAATTAATTAATTGTGAAATAACACAAATTAATCAAATAAAATTTATTTGCGCACGCCGGGTTCGAACCCGCGACCTCCGGATTGTGAGTCAAGAGTCTTAGCCACTACACTACGGAGGTAAATACAAGGGAAGTAAGTTTAAGAGAGATCTATTGGCTGATAAGGATATTGAAAGGTAAATGTAGAAGCTTCGATAACGAAAGACTGATTGTGTCGAAAATTGATTATAACGAAAGATTGATGCATAGAATAAAGAATATAATACTACAAGTGCCGCAAGTAAAAATGTGCCACTGACTTACTACCTTACGACTCCAGATACTAATATCTACAGCCTGTAAGTCGGACGAATATCTACAGCTCGTATGTTGGACAAATATCTATGAACTTCAGAGTGAAGACTAATATATACAGAGCTACGGTCGGATAAATATCTATGACGGTCCCAGTGGTGACGAACATCTATGGAGCGTGGGTGGGACTAATATCTACAGAGGGCAGCTGAGCAAGAGGTTGTACGGAAAAGCATAAATTACTTCAATTACGTAATTACATACATACATACATAAATTAAGTTTTTTAAACTGCATACGCAATATTACGTTATGCCAATATGCTATACATAATTGCAAATCCAACCTCTGCCAGTGCTGTAGATATTCGTCGACACCACCTGTTCCATAGATATTAGTCAGCAGTTTGAGCTGTAGATATTCGTCCTCACTTTGGTTCCCATAGATATTGTTCCAACATACCTCATATAGATATTAGTCAGAACATGGATTCTCATAGATATTAGTCTGATTTGTTCAGTTTTTAGAATTCCTGTAGATATTAGTAGACCCCTCCCTACCTTACTACCTTTTAGCATACAGTCTATCTCTCTTACACTTGCCTGAAATTGTATATCGCCATCCCATTTGAATATCGTAATCATGGTGAAACACTGTTTTGTACAGGCCGAGTTTGGGCCTATAATTGGATCACAAAACACGCTCACAAGACACTTCTTGTGTTATTCTTTATTCTATGGGTTGGAGCTAATAAAAATATCTCCAAACAAAGAAGTCCACAATGCTAATGAATGAAGTTAACAGTCCACAATGAAGGATGAAAGTAGACTGAATGCTGTAGAAATAATATCCCTTAGGCATGTGTGTGGTAAAACCATGAATGACCGTGCTAAATGCTAAAAATGTGAAGATCTGGAAAGAATGCAAGACAGATGTAAGCGTACTGGATAAGATAAAGAAAGGGGTGGTTAGATGGTTTGGGCAAGTAGAGCAAATGAACGTAGAAAAGAGTGTAAGGACAATATATGATGCGGAAATGAATGGTAGAAGTTGGAGACCCCCCAAAGAAGACACGGCAAGATCAAGTGAATTAAATATGGCCATAAAATAGGGCCATGTTAAGAGTCAGAATAACGAAGAGTATGTATGAATCTGAATGAGCAATAGTTATAAATCTTACCTTTAAGAACAGAAGTATCAACAGGTGCGAGGGCGAAGGACTCCTCCTCATTGTGTAACAAGGTGGTGTGGTCTCCCTCGCCTTCGTGGCTCCCGGGAACGCTGCCGAGCATGTCGGTCACCCCCGCCGGGCCCCCGATGCCGTCACTGCCCATGCCCAGCCCCGCCCGACTCGGGGCGCGGTCTATCAGCATGGGGGTGTAGGAGCGCTCATCCAATTCCTGGGGAAATACAAAATACTTAATTTATTTTTAATTTGTTCCCCAATATTTTATAGGACAGGTTTTCAAACCTCCTGTGTGGAGCTAATGTAAAAAAAAAAAAAAAAACCTTATAAAAGTATCTTTGTCTTTTTTTCTTTAAGAGGCCGATATCCAAATTTCTACCGATTTCTTGCAAACCTCCCTTACAGTTGAAGTTTTTAAGCTCTTAAAAAAATATATAATATCTAGACATTCGTCGTGCCGAAACACAAATTATATAAAATTCCCTCGATAGAAAAAAATCGCAAAGTATGCTCCAAAAATTATTATAAACACGTATGTTTCAGTTATTTTATAAGTTATATGTAAGAAAAAATTCATAGCGTTTCTGTAAATGCTGTTTAAGACAACCCTCGCGAGATTTTTGCTCTATTTTAAACGAGTCGTGTTTTATTAAAGATGTGAAGGAATAAAATGTGTTAAGTACTGCTTACCTGAACATGAATACTTGGCGGGGGCACACTGGGGGGAGGCAGAAGGAGGTGATCGGGAAGTTGAGGATGGGGGGAGACACTCCCCGCTCCTGCCCCCGCCTGCTGCTGCTCGCTGCTGGAGCCCTGGCCCCGGTGAGGGGATCCGTGGGCTGAACCGTCCCAACTGAAAACATCACACTTATTAATTGCAAAGCCATGAGAGGAGGCAATAGAGCTTGATCTATTAGGATTTCCCGTAGAATAAAGAAGAATGATTATAGATTATAATGGAAACCAATGTCGCCACTGACTTGATGACCTGACTATCTTTTGGTTCTAGCCCATTTAGCATGTGCTCTGTCTCTCTTATACTTGCCAGACATCGTAACGCATCATATTTCCATCTCATATCATCATATTTCCATCTCACATTAACATAGTTCCATCTCATATCATCATATCTCCATCTCATTTCAACATATTTCCATCTCATATCATCATATTACATCTCATATTTCCATCTCATCATAATGATGGTGAAGTTGTGCGCATGAAATTTAAGCAGAGAATCCTCAGACTTTTGATTTACGAAACATGCCAACATGGCCATAGCATGTTCTTCTTTACACTAGTTTATCATTTGGATAATTATGCATTTGTAATTAATTATAATTATGCATCGGATGTCGGATAATTATGCTCGTAATGTGGAGTGCATTTTTCTAATTTTTACATCCGGTATCATTTCTCTAGATTTTGTCCATTATATTTATTGAATTCATCTGTATTTTAGAACCTTTCTACATTCGTTACTCTATCTGTCCATGTTATTTTATGCATGCAACAGTCTATATAAACACCTAATATTATATACGTAATTCCCATTGTTAATCAAGATTGATTGGTAGAAATGACCACAAGGCAAATAACCTTTACACAATACGTAATAATTACAACGATTTTGGCACACTCCTTGCCTCCCTCACATTTGTATATCATCTTATACATTCTCTTCTGTTATTCTGACTTTTATCATGGTCCAACTAAAGTGTTTGATTTACTCCTGTGCCATAATATTCTCGTTAAACTTCTTTCTTCGTTCATTCTCCCCTCATGCCCGTGTCCTCATTTGCGGTTCTTAATATTATTCATACATCGTCTTATACACGCTCTTCTGTTATTCCGACTCTTGACATGGTCCAACGTAAGTATTTGACTCACTTGATTGTGCCATGTGTTCCTTGGACATCCCCAACATCTATCATTCACTCTTGTGCCATAATATTCTCCTTAAACTTCTCTTTTCGTTCATTCTCCTCATGGATTACGGCCCTTTTCTATGGGATGTGAGCGATATTGTTGTACTACTACTTTAATATTAATATATTCACCTAAAGTTGTTATAATAATGGAGTTTAAGAATGAATTAATATACCTGTGTGAAGGCGATATGCCGCCATCATAATGATCCATCCCGTCTTCCTCATCATCGTCTGAATCGTGTCTGGCGTCCCCAGCGTGGTGACCCGCGGCTGCACGCGGGGTCACAGCGGCTGCGGCCTCCTCCAGGTCCCGCCGGAGGCCCCCACCGCCCGGGGCGCTCGAGGCCGCCGGCCCGGCCGAGACATCACCGAATAAGTCGCCTTCAAATAGGCCATTGGGGTCTGGAAATTGTAATAGACGGTCAGTGGATAAAGAAAAATCATTAGGATTGAGCACTTTTATAATTACCGTGACGATTCACGATTAAGGGGTACCGTGATGGCAAAAAAAGGCAATAAATATACGTTCCTTATCACCATAGTGCTGCAGCTCTTTCTTACACATCAAATAGTGTCGAGACAAAAGATGATACAAAAAGATGATGTTTCCTCCAAAGTACTACTTTTTCCTTTCGTTTAGTTTTCTTTATACGTGAGGAAGATGTATAATAATGATGAGAATGACATTCGTTCACCGTTTGTCTCATTTGTAACATTTGTTGTTATTTAGTGTCTAAGAAAAAACTGCACCATTATAATGTTTGAGAATATGAAAACCATCAGCGCTTTGACATATGACATTTTTTAATTTTTGGAATTCACTCACATCTCAATATAATCCTTGTAACTATATTCCATACTTTTAAAATTATAATTTAGGCTAGTAGTATTGTAGTGGTCTACGGAGATGTCACGGTGCGGTGTGTGAGAGAGATGCAAGAAAATTATCAGTTTTTTCCTTATAGACCTAGGTACATTGTGTATCTCATCTTTTTGAAAGAGCTGCAGCATTATTGCGATAAGGAATGTGTTTTTTGCATTTTTTTGCCATCACGGTAATTATAAAAGCGTTCAATCAAATAGAAAACAACGAGCATTAAAATAATAATAATAACAGTGCATTTATATAGCGAGGACATGACATTCCGCATCAGTGATAGTGAGCTAGAGAGCTAAGATTGAAAAGCAAGACATTATTGATCGTGTTGTAGGTGAAAATTTCAATTTTTTGCATAAAGTTTTTCAGGATTCTTTCAGTATGGGGAGGCGCAGCATACAAAATATTGTCACAAAAAGTTCACTGATGCTACTATCGCTGAACTTGGATCTCCACCTTAGAGAGAGCATACAAATCCCTGCCATACAACGGGAATTCTGAGTTTAAAAATCATTTGTCTTAGGAATTTATGTTCAATTTTTTTCGATTGGATCTGAATTTGTTTTAAAAAGGTGGAGGACCAGATTGAGGAGTTATATTCGACTTGACTGCAAACTAAAGGGTATACAAAATTTTGAAGGTTGAAATATTCCTAAAGCCTTTGAAATTTCGAAAAATGAAACCAATAATTTTTATTCCCTTATTATTGATTGCTTTTTTGTGTGATAAAAAGTTTAATTTAGAGTCAAAAATTATGGTCATTAATTTATTAATTAAGTCATTAATTTCTTCTACAGAGGCAAGGGTTGAGTTCTTAAGTTCATTTGGATAAATAATTGGCACTGGAATGACACTTATTGGTTAACCTCTCCTGTGCCATAACCGCGCCAGCGCGCGTGGACAAAATTTTCGGTTTTTTTTAAATGTTATTTTAAGTCTTATGTATACAGAAACTGTATGAAGAACAAGGTCAGAATCGCTTGGGCCATTCTCGTTCTTGACGTAACAGGTACCCGAAATACGCCTAGCCACTCGGAATAATTTGTAATGAATTATCGATGTTATCCGAGCGTCACTTTTGACACGATTTGAACTATCAAAGTTCGAGGGTGGTAAGTAGAAAAAAACATATAAAAATCTATCAATTTATCAAACAAACGCAAGTATAATGTTAGATAGTTTATTGTTCAAGGAATGTGTTTCGGTAAATATAATGTACGATAGCTTAAAATAAACCCACAAAATATTACGTCAAAGTAATACTTTGCGTGATTTCTGAGGTTTCATACGAAATACGGCAAGGCACAGGACAGGTTAAGATAAAGTTGATTCAGAGTACACCAACTAATTTTCATGTTTTAAATTATTTTATAGACGGATACAATCTTCACCGTTTTTAATTATTTTAAATATATTCAAGTCCCCTTCAGGTGATTTTTCACAAAAACGGCGCTCTATAAATTATCCAATTATTATTATTATTAAGTCGACTGCAAAAAGTAATACATATCTTTATCAAATGTATTAATAAAATTGTTTACGCACAGTAAAAACAAAATTTGGCCTAAATGAGACCCTTGTGGTACACCTAGGTGTAAATTGATTGGAAAGGAACGAATTTTTTAGTTCTATCAGATAGATAGCTAGCGAACCAGTCTAATAGTTGACCAACAATGCCGAGCATACATAGTTTAACTAGGAGAATTTTATGGCATACTTCGTCAAAGTATTTAATAAAGTCCATATAGAATCGACTTGAGTTCTGTTAGTTAATGCGTTCAATATACAGTTTTCACTTAAGAGAGATTTACGAAGATGTGGAGGATCTATTTAACTGCGTGGAAGGTAGGTACAAGAAGGCTACACTACCTTATGTTTTCAATCTAGTGCGTTACATAAAAATCATTAATATTTTTTTTTTAAGTTTGAGGAAATAAAAATTACAATATTTATTACAATAAAACTAATTTTATAACCTTTATCTGAGAAACCAAAATACGTATCGAAATATGTGAACGTTTTGAAGGCGTTCGACATAGCAATAAGTAACTCACGTGAGAAGTCATCTCCGATAGTGCCACCGAAGCCATCGTCCAGGGGAGGGGGGCCCTGGTCCATGGGGGTAGGGGGGGCATGTCTCGAGGGCTGGGGGGACATGGGCCCTGATGGGGGGACCATGCTGGGTCCCGCCTGCCCCATGGGAGCCGAGAGGGACTCCTTGTGGCCCAGGTCCAACGAAGGACCGTCGGCAAATAGCAGATTACTCTGGAAAATTAATTACAATTAGTATAAAATGCTTTAATTTTGCCAATTATTTTTATTGGTGAAATCATTTCGAGTTGAATATACGGAAATATTAAAAATATGTCTTATTTCAAAATTTCATGATGGAAATGACTGTGTGAATTGATTATTACATACTAGCTTTCTTTAACCTTTATATATCTGGCCGTTCAACTATTACTGCGTTCTGATGATTTCATCCAACGCTGTTATCGTTGGGGATTTTCAACTGTTGAAAATAACACCGGCATTGACACAACGATGACAATTATCTTTAGTGATTTATCTACTGGCCGATATTAAACGTTAATGCCCCTCAGGCCTAGGGCCTATTTTGTGGGAAAATCAAAATATTACCACTTTGCAATAAAATCTAAATAAATCGAATATTTTTGGACGCAACCGAAAACAATTTAAAAAAAAAACTATTTTCGTAACTAGTTTCATAAAATAAATATTTGTTAACAATAGTGCTAAAAATATCAATATGTATATAGCTCGTTAACCAACGCTTTGTTTCTAATGTGTAGTTATATTTTGATACATTACAAGTTTTAAGGGAATATATTCCAAATTAAGGTACGCTCTAACACATTATAAGCATTTTAGAAAAACACAGATCCCTATGCGATATCCGCGTACAGAAATAGAAGCCGACGGATCACATATGTGATCGTTGTAGGTCAGATTAAGACAAGGGTACCTGTTCTAGAGATGCCTCCGGTCCCATGGCATCTCTCATGATGTCAGGTCCGTCGGTGTCAAAACCCATATCTCCAAATCCATCGTCATGCGTGACCAGGTTCAAGGATCCATAGTCTTCCCGCATGGTGATCTCCTCCGCACGCGACTGGTTGAGGGAGAACTGGGCTTCGATATCCACATCACTGAGAATAAATCATTAAAGATTAATAATAAAAAAAATTATTCACAGAGTTTTTTAATATCAGCTCGTCATTCATCATCGTCGTACTATCGTTTATTATTTTTTTTGGTTTCAATTGGAAGAAATGTCACCGGAGATCAAAAACATGTTAACATTTTTTAATCAAAATAAGCCATAGATAATAATGAAAAGGGGAGATGGGCCATAAACCACCATGTGCATGAAACCGCACGCATAAAAGCATCGCAAACATTATTCACCCATACTACTGAAAATCGCATCTACGCAATGCAGCACCTACACACAGAATGCCTAACTTTCATGGCTTTGATGGTCCGTGCAGTTTGATCTCACTAGGCGACAGTCGGCATGCTTCCATGCCATATCTCCCTTTGTTTCTATTATATAAAACTCAGGAATAGTTGGTTAAAGTCAGTCAGGTAAGTCTTGTTACGCGTATGTTATGTTTGCACATTTTGGGAAAAAATTTTAAATCTTCAATTTTAACTTACTTCAACTCCGGCATGGCGGTGTCGAAGTCGTGGAAGACCTCTGGCAGAGTGATGGCATTCATGGCAGCCTCGCGGTGTTCCTCCGGGAGGTCCACCATTCCTGGACGGAAGGCCATCTGCGGAAACCAACCACCATTATTAAAACAAAGGTCAATTGGTTCCAGAGCTACTATTTGCAACTTCACAACTCAAATTAAGTATTATAACGACCTACATACAATATGAAATACAAATAGGGGATAATAACAGACAAACTGTAACGATTTTGGCAAATTTGCTGCCAAAAATTTTGATAAACATTTTTATGTAAATACTGCACAAGAGTCCCAACCTACCAGAGCCAGTGGGACAATGGCATCCCTAAATATTAATTAAAGATTATGTAAAGCATGCTGCATAATGAAAACTTTTACTAATTTAGTGACAAAATATTAAATTCTCAATAAAAATGACTCTTAGCAAATGCTAAAATACTAGAGGTTCACTGTACACTCTAAATAATTATAAAATAGTTTGAAAGTTGTCATTCAACTGCTGAAAGCTGCCGAAAAGATATAAATTAATAAAATAATACTTCTTCAAATGTATATCCTAATTTTTTTCAAAATCTTTGGTGAAAACCAGCAATATTAATACGAATTAGCGATAGTGTAAACATGTACATAACGATAGTGTGCCAAGTTTGGTAGTCGTAAAATCGGTATAAAAGTTTGTATTTTAAATCAGTGCATCGTCATTATAATATCCAACAATATTATAATAAGATAAGCCTGAACCATATGAATACCATACCTTTAAAATACCATTGGTTAATCATTTGAGTGCCGATTGTCATCCAGGTGACAATATTTCAAGCATATGCGGCCACATTCGGCACACAACAAGTTAAAGCATATTTTAGCCGTGAGCTCACTATTACTGTGAACATCATAACCAAGTTCGACTGTATTAGCGATAGTGTAAATATGGGCATGTGCCTAGTTTGGTAGTCATAAGATCTGAATATAAGTTTGTATTTTAATAGATAGAGAAAAATGATGAAAGTGAAAATATTTACATTTATAAGACATATCTACATTCACTAAAAGTTTAGCAATAATAATAACATGACATTTGTAAAGCGCAGTCTTGTGTTATTTCACTTCAAATGCGCTTTGTTATACTATTGAGAAGAATTAGTGAGGTATAGAGAAGGTATATAATATTATCTGTGATAAAAAAATATCCATTGTTTATAACTACTTTTGTTTGGATGATCAAGATGAAATTATAAGATCTACCAAGTAATCAAGGTCAAGGAGAATAATGCATATAATGAAGTACATTTGTTGACTTTTGATTTATATTACTGACAGTCAAAATGTTAGGTTAGGTCCATCATAAAAATATATAGAATAATAAAACTTTGACATCAATAATCATCGTGCTATTATAGTACTGTAGTAAGATCATTTTTGTTAAATCGCTTTGGGATAAACAACTTCAAAATGTCAATAAAATTATACAGATTATAATTTCATGAATAATCATAAAATTTTATCAATGTCTGAGTTCATGGCCCCACATTTCCTTGTATGGACAAATCATCAATTCAGTATGTTTACCTAACCTCAAAATCTAAAAAACATTAATATGTATATAATATATGTGCAAGTGATAAAGACAGTTTACCTTAATTTTTACAAAGGCTTCATTGCAATCTGCTAGCAAATACTTGGCTTTTCTTGAATATATCCGCACAACTCCGAGAAGGAGATGTCCAGACGTCCGGAGTGCCATCTTCACTTTGGGCTGCAGAATTCCATCGACAGACTTCTCAATATTGGTCTCAAACACATGAGCCTTGGTTAGCTTTTTGTCCCAATGGGCCGCTAGCCAAATCTTGGCTAGGGGGCCCTTCTTGGCCAGCACAAAATGTGCGTAGAACATTATTACTCCCTGTTATTTTCTGTTTCGATAAAAAATGATCCTAAAATAAAAACAAACCATATTAAAACATACACCTAACCAAAATAATCTACACGGATACGAAATACGATAGTGTAGCATGAGCAAACTGGTTAAAAGTATAATTTTGAGTGTGAAATTGTGAAATTAGTTCAGTAAACAATGCAATTTTTTATATCATTTCTGTGTTTGTTAACTAACTAAATTTAACAAAGAATGCTTACAAACCACTACGCAACTCTAAAACAGTTCCACAATACAACGAAACCATTAAAATTATCGTATTGTATAAAATGAAGCTTTCGGTGCCCTGTTGACAACCGCCGTGTGTACACAATAAAAGGTAAGCATTTCCACCCAGAGCACGTTTAACTTTAAAAATTTCAGACACAAATACTGTTCTGATGCATTATCACGTTAATATGCACGTATTTGGTTATAAACGACACAAATAAACTCAAAAAATACTTTGGCGCCCATTCTCGCAGGCATAGAAATCACAGTTTCAAAAGGCAAACGAAGCTTCAGAAGCAGATTTATATTGCACAAGCTTATATATTTCGCCTTACAATGGAATAATAATACGTATTGTTGGGATAAACACTTATAATTCAGAGTTAAAACAGCAAAATATACCTTCTGACACAGATTAATGTAAACATGACAACAACTGACAACAATTTTCGTTGCAAGATGGCGATTTGCTCGACGAATAATGGCGGTTACGTGCGTGTTCGTAAAATAGATTTTCTCTTTTCAACATTTACGCAAAGTTACCTACCTAGATGAGGTGGAAACCGGTGTTGGTTGTTTAAAAATATCGACGCAAAATTATATAATTTTGAGAGACCGTCGCAATATTACTGCTTGATCATAAAAACTTTATTTTTTGTCGGTTGTCTAATTCTGTGTAGTTTTTTTAATGTATTTTACCATTTGAAGAAATTTAATCATTACCTTTAACATTTGTCATTAAAATGCTGTACCTACCATAAAATGATTAATTATTTGTAGTATTTTAGGACATAAAGCAAATTCATTAGAAAAAAGGATTTTGCTTTATAAATTTCGATATGCGTAAGAAAAAGTATATCGTATTTAATATTATTAAACTATAACAACATAGCATGCTCAATTATTATTAATAAGCCATCAACTTTCTGCTAAAATTTTGTTTATCAAAACTTTTCTGTTATAATATTAAAATAAGTTTTATATAATATTAGATGTAACTATCAAAAGAATAAAAAAATAAATTTTTATTAAACTATAACAACATAACACAAGCATCTTATAAATAAAACTGTCAATAACAACGAACAAGTCGAGAATCATCCAAGAATGTTTAGACTTTTGACAGTAACATGGCGATTAACCTTTGAAAGTCGAAGGGCGTAACGTCAGGATTCGACCAACCTATCATGGGCCGTTTATATGTGAGGTTTTTTTATCCAGTAAAGACTTTTTCCTCACGATGACATTAATGTAATGCTGGCGCCAGACACGAGTTCAAAGAAGTGTTCACTTCTTTGAAGACTGCTCACACATTTTGTCACTTATGTATGTCTCTGCCAGATATGTGTTCAAAGATTTGATCACTCCTTTGAGCTCACAGTTTTCAAGTAGACCTCACATAACATGGACGACGATTTGGTCGACACAGTTTGCTCATTTTAATTTACCCTTACTTAAACTGAAATATTTAATATTAAAAGTATATGTATATATATATACTGTTATTTTCCTTCTAAAACTATTTTTTCTAAATTATGTACCTTTGTCAAGTAATATTTGTATTTATTTTCATAAGTTCTTTGATCATTGTTTAAACATGTCATTAAAACACTATTAATTTTTTTTGCATGTTAATACTCCTCCCATAAACACGAGCTCTTGAGCTCAATTTATGGAGTAGTAGTAAAATAAAATGAATTGTTGTATAACCTTGCACATGCAATCATTTGTATTGTAAATACAAAATTCTTGAAATAAATAAATAAATAAAATAAAAAATATATATTATTTATGTGCGTGTTATTATTTATTACACGTTCAAATAAATAAACAAAAACAGCCAAAACGGAGACGTGAGTGGATGTGTGAAATGGATGTGTGAAATGTATCGTAATAGAATGAGGTATAAGTGAATTTTATTTATTTTATTTTAACAGCTAGCACAACACTTACAAAAACAAATCAGGAAAATGATAAGTCACCGTATATATATATATATATATATATTTTACATGAGCTCCACACAGGAGACCCTGAGGAAAATAATTTCCCTCAGGGCCTATGTCATCTTTGGGGATGCTGTGTGGAGGGTTTTTAAGGAAAGGAAGGAGAGGAGAGTTCTGGGAGAGAAAGGGGTTTAAGGGGTAGGTAGGAATCTGGGGTTCAGTGTATCCTGGTCATCCGCATCCATGACCTAGACAAACCTCACCCCATGAACCCAGCCCCCCCTGCTAAATTACCAAACGTAGCGAACCACTTGGGGTGACCTATGGCAGAGGTGTTGGTTAACAAATAAAGGTTCCTGGGGTGGCGGTACCCATTCCCGCCTCAGAAATTGAATATAGAATAATGTTAAGATAATGTTTTCCCTGTAGTCGTTTTTATTTAAAAACTGTTGTTGATGAATGAAGCCTAGACCAGTGGGTTACTTCAGTATTTTGTGCAGAATGTCTTCTCTCCACAGCGACGCTCGCGCTACGGCGCTACTGGGCTTCGCGCAGTGTGGCAGGCATACAAACATTTGGACTTTGATCCCTTTGATGTGCGCCAAAGAAACCGACATGGAATGGCAAAGCGCACTTAAGTGCTCAAATAAGTGAACACAGTATCAAATGCCCGTGCCACACATGTGAACACTTATTTGAACACTTCTTTGAACACATGTCTGGCGCCAGCTTAACTTACATTCAGTCAAGTAAAAACGACCTTCAGAAGGTAATAGTAAAAAGGCCAAATGAGCCGCAGTACTAGTAGCTAGAAACATGAAAGGGTATTGCAAAGCCCTAGCTATTACGAAAGAAACCGTAGAATAAAAAAAGGCCGTTTAAAGCAGACCGTTTTTGAAATGAAAAATTATGAATGAAAGTATTAAAATTTCACTAAACTTTAAATCTTCCATGATTTTTTTAACAGTACCCCTAATTTGTGAAAATACCATATATGTTATCATGAATGCTAGCTATAAGTTCCTACGTTACACGAATTCTCGCTACTTACTATCCGCTCACATCGGTAACTACTTTTTTTCTCAGCCATTGTAATGAGTAAAAAAATGTTACTACAAAAGAATTCAATTAAGTTAAATTTAAAAGAATATTAACAAATCGATTCAACAATTTATTTCAAAATAGTAATGCATTTATATGCAGTGAAGTATTTTTTATAATACTTACAAGCTCATTCGCACACGGCACAGCTGATAAGAATTTCACAAATCAAGTTTTGAACAATTTAATCCTGAGGTATATGAAAATGAATCACAAATTTTCTATTTATCTGAGTTATCTAGGCTCGAATCGACCAAATGATGGGGACAAAAAATATACCCGCAAAGCTGAAGGACTAATATTAGGAATACCGACGTACGCTGTTTTTTTACTTTCGCTTATCTTATTCCACTGGTTCATCACATTTACCATTGAAATCGCGATTTCATGATGGACATTTTTTATTTTATTTCGACACGGTCGAACAAAGGCTCCATATTCAACACTCACAGTATTTCTTGACAGGACGAGAATTATTTTCCATCGTATTTAGTAGGCATAAGTTGGGTATGAAAAAAAAGTAATTTGTGGGCAGGAATAGGGTACAATCACATTTTTTTTTTGTTTTACCAAACATTAAAGAAAAAAATTACAAACTGGAATATTCAAATTTTTTTTTTTTACGATAGGAAATAGTCCTTCAATAACGTTTTGAATATTCAATTTTCAAATTAGCGCTAAAACGCCCTTTTCGCGCGGTTTTGGCTTGTGACGTCACTGCGCACTTCTTGACAGATGTCATAAGTCGCAAGTCGTAATCCAGTCATCAGTCTGCAGTTGATCATTTGTTTATCGAAGAAAATGTCCGTAGATACCGTTTATAAATACTGTATTGTACTAAAGTGTACAAATACAACATCTTCAACACCAAACAAACTATTTATAAACGTCACAAATAATGTAATTATGTGTAAAAAGCGGTGTCATGCGATGAAAAGGTACATGTAACTGCCATTATAATCGCGTCGATTTTTGGCAAATTATCAGACTGTCTTTGTAGAAAACCACTGTCTGCCATGATAGTATGTATTTACAATGTATGTTTTACACAAACGAATTGGCTTAGGATGCATAACTAAACGATTATGACTATCAAACTTATTCAAACCGGCATAGCAGCTGGAACAAAAACTGTCAAAAACAATTTGACGTGGGACTAGGTGGGTGCGTTGTGACGTCACAATCTCGCAAGTCAATGATGACTCGTTTTTGATATATGAATTTTCATACAACTTTAAAAGTGAATTAATTAATTTAATAAATTTTTTCGGGGGTTTTAGGTGTGATATTCGAGTTAAGTTATTTTTTTTACTTGTATTAAATGCATTGAAAACACTATATTACATATACTGCATGTACCCTATTAGGTACAATTTAGAGAAAAGGTACAAGGATGGATGCTAGGCACCAACGGTTTGTAAATTGAAAATTAGGGGCCATCCATAAATTACATCACACCTTAAGCGGGGGAGGGGTAAAGAAGTTCGACAAGGGGTATGAGGGGAGGGGGGGGGGGTCATCAACTCTGTGACGTCATAAAAAATCTAAATTATTTGATTATTTTTAGATGTAAAAATTTCAAAATATTTGACGTCATACTAGGGGGCAGGGGTCTCACAAATGTGACGATGTGTGAAAGGGACAGGGGGGGGAGGGGTAAAAAAATCATGAAATTCGTGTGACGTAGTTTATGGATGACCCCTTACATACCTTCCTGTCAACACATAATATTGTAAGTGTTGAATACGGAGCCTTTGTTCAACCTTGTCGAAAAAGATAAGTGTCCATCGTGAGCTCGCGAGTTTAATGGTGAATGTGGGAACTAGAGGAATCAGATAAGCGAAGGAAGAAAAACATGTATGTAAGTCGGCATTCCTGTTTTCCTCAGCTCCTTCCGCTTTGCGGGTATCTTTTTTTGTCCCCGACATCGTCAACCGTCAACTTCTTGTTGTGTTGCAGTGTGTAATAGTATGGGTGGACATTTGTTGTAAAGAGATAAAAAAAATTGAAAGAGAATTAAGTTTGGTTTTATTTCGCAGCAAATTTTCAAAAAAATTTCTATTTTTTAAAAATCCGAAAATTACTAATTAGTAAAAAAACAGAGCTTGCAATTTACACGCGGTAGAAGTGAAACCTTCAGAAAACTAAAGTAGAAAAGAGTGGGGAGGCTACGAAGCACTGCACACAGAGGAGGCCGATTATACTACTTATCTCATTCTCTCGAGGGCTGCTGAATCACATATATGTATTTGTCTCTTTTTAGTGTCTCTATTTTTCGTATCATCGAGTTTCAAATCACAACGCTGCTAAAGAAATTTTCACTTAAAAAATAAATGCTAATTTCAATAGAATTTCGTTTCATTTTGGAGGTACAAGAACTTATAGGGAAAAGTTGTTGTCAGATACGTGGTTTTTACCATGTTTTCATGGATTTATACCTCCATGATTTTTGAAGTGAATAGCACCGTTGTGATATGAAACTTGATGAAACGAAAAATAGGAACATTAAAAAGAGACAAACGCATACATCAGGATTTAGCCTGCGAGAGAATGAGATAGTATAATCGGTCTCGTCTTTGTACGGTGTTTCGTAACCTATCGGTCTCCTTTTTGTGCGGTGCTTCGTAGCCTCCCTCCTCTTGTCTACTTTAGTTTTCTGAAGGTTTCACTTCTATCGCACACTGCTTTTTATTTTTTTTTTGGACATTTTTTTTTTTTTTTTAAAGAAAGACAAACATTCCCGGGTTACGAATAACCTAACAATGTTTGAAAATCTCCTACTACCACCACAGAAAGCCGAAAATGTTGCTTGTGTTGTGATGGAGGACTTAGCCAGCAGAGGAATCGAACATGCGACGCCCGGGTGGGACCCAAGCGCTATGCCCACTCAACCACTGACCGGTCGATTATTACATCACTGGTAGCATAAATGAACTAATACCTGGTAGGTATTCTAGTCCAGAGAATAGAGCATGTGCATTGGCAACAATGGCAACCCTGCTCAATACTTAAATTTCTATGGATTTACGCAATTCGGCGCTCTGAAATTTTGTCCATTCTTTTCCGGTTTAATCGTCGTTGTGAAGGTACAGGTTTTCGGCTTTTTCGAAATATTTAGTTTTATATTCGTGATCCTCTGTTAAATCTACATTATTTTCTTAAAATTGGTTCTTGTTTGGATCATTGCCAATTTATTTAAAACTATTTTCCCATTATGCTGTTAAATATGGCCAGCAAGTGCACATGTAAACTCAAGTGTCAAAATATTTGGTGACTGTTGCACATGGGCCGCCATAGTGTTGTATTTATTAATCATTTTTGTGTTTAGGAAAATGGTGGAAGTGCTTAAACGGGGCGCAGTCGCGGTTGTCGCTCGCGTCAGCCGCGACGTGACAGACCGATGATGTGACTTCTGATCAATGAATTGAGATTGATTTTGTTACTAGGTCTGTCGCGATGGGCGCCTATAGATATATTCAGGAGTTGTACCGCAAGAAGCAGAGCGATGTCCTGCGTTACTTGCTACGTATTCGCGTGTGGCAATACCGCCAGCTGACGAGGATGCACCGTGCCCCTAGGCCATCTCGTCCAGACAAAGCCCGCAGGCTAGGATACCGCGCGAAGCAAGGTTAGTATTTACCTTATTTCAGAGTCCACATGACTTGCCTGTAATAAAATATCTGCTAAATGAATCACTGTAATCTCTAAATAAACTTTCTCTTAGGATACGTGATCTTCCGCATCCGTATTCGCCGTGGAGGACGTAAACGCCCAGTGCCCAAGGGAGCCACCTACGGAAAGCCCAAGAGCCATGGAGTCAACCAGCTGAAGCCCACCCGTAAACTGCAGTCCATGGCTGAGGTAAGCATGCCATTCATATGGGTCCGAATACTGTACTCATTCAAAAGCAATAATGACCCATCTATGTGATAAACATGCCTTATGAGGCATGGATTTATCCTAAACTCGGAACTCAATGCATGCTGGTAAAGTTGTATTACTCTGTTTCACTTTGCCAATCATGGCGTCAAACACATTGCGGCGAACACATTGCGTAGGTGAATTAACAAAATTAATATATAAAATGCACATTTTTTTCATCTCCCTGATGAAAATACTCACTTTTCGTAATAATAAAGCTAAATCTAATTATTGAAATGAAAAATATTCCATATTAATCTTGAGGTGGAGTATGGGTTTATCCACTTATTTCTCTATTTTTCATAATTCTCTACTTTCATCCAATTTGTGGCATTTCCTAACCTAATTGTGTTTCAGGAGCGTGTTGGCAGACGTTGCGGAGGATTGAGAGTGCTGAACTCTTACTGGGTCGCACAGGACTCTTCATACAAATACTTTGAAGTTATCCTGATTGATCCCTCACACAATGTAAGTGAATTTATTCTAGTTTATGTTTACATTAAAATTCAAAATAGTATGATCCCTCTTGGCTTGTTCGCAAGTAGTTTAGTCGATTAGCGAGTAACTTGTTATTTGACTGTCCTGGTTGCAACGCAACAAAGTAAATATGCTAATTAAGCTGATTATAATGCTTAATTTAGAAGAGGTGGAAGAATAAATTAGTGAGATGAAAATAAATAAACTATGGACACGAAAAGAGATTAATAGCAGTAAAAATAAAGAATTTTGGAGTAGCATCTTCCGCTCCAACGGGAGACAATACACTCGCTACTCGACTAAACTTCTTGCCCAGTGCGAATAGGTCTTTAGTTCCAAGAAAACTTTGATAAATATAATGCATTTTCTAATGATGATTGGTATGCACCACTCTGAGTACTGCTGAGAAAACAACCCATTTAACCTACTGAAGTTTATGCATTTAAAATATTTTAATAAAAAAAATAAATTGTTAATAGCTTTGGGGAGAGTGCCATAGTGATATATGGTCCTGCCGATGGAACCTGTTTTGAAAACTCTCCATTACATGCACCGTTTATGAGAGCTACTGACAGTGTCACTATCTGCATTATATCCAATATTCTGGGAGACGGCTGACAATAATGTAACATTCCAGGCCATCCGTCGCGACCCCAAGATCAACTGGATCGTGAAGGCCGTGCACAAGCACCGTGAGCTCCGCGGCCTGACCTCCGCCGGAAAGTCTTCCCGAGGACTCGGCAAGGGCAGAAGATTCTCCCAGACCACCGGAGGATCTCGCAGAGCTTCCTGGATCCGCCGCAACACCCTGCAGCTGCGCAGAAAGCGTTAAACATAACCTACGCTCACACCATAACATCTCACCACAGATTACCGCGAAGAATGATAGCATTGCTGTTTTACAGCATCGTATTTTTTATAAGATGGTACCTCCAATGTGGTGGCCCAATTCCATTGGCGATATGTTGATTATTATTTTTTTTATTAATAAACATATCTCTGACAGAATTTGCGTTTCATTTCTAAAGTACTCCTTCATGGCACACTTCAAACATGCATTACTATTAAATTATTAATTTCACAGAAAAGCAAGTTAGTATTTTATCTGTTTTTGTTAAATATTTTTAATATTTATATAATATAATAATAATATATTTCTCTTCAAATGAATATTTTAGTATCAATTCTAATTATCTTGTTGTTTTTCAGCCAACTTGGTAACCCTGGAAGAAGAAACCAGTTGTGTAAAAGGTTTGTTCAATTTACTTTATTTAAATTATTAATCTATCTTTATATAAATGATGCTTTCAAAAGTGTAATCAAATGAAAAAAAGTGATTATAATAATCGATCCAAAAATTCTGAACCATCTCACCTTTGAATTATTTTCCACAATTTTCAAAACCGTAACTAATCTTTATTTATTTTTTTTTATAGTTGCTACCGTGTATTCTTTCCCGATCTACATTTCAACTACAAAAACGTAAGTTTATAACACTATTAATACTAGAACAATAATAGATAAATACTAAAATGATGAAAAAAGTTTACCAAAACATAACTGAGTTTTATAGAGATAAAGCTGTGACTGTTTTTACTTCCGTGGATGTCTGAAGATTAGAATGCATATAAATTTATGCAATTTTTTGTTTTAATGATTCTAATCATTGTTTAATATTCTTTCAGAAAATACAAAATAGATAATCCTGAACACACCTCTTCAGAACACTGATGATTTTGACAGCCCTTCGATGTAAAGTCTGTAAGTATCCTACATATATATATATATTAAAAATATGCCTCCTTTGTTCTTGCAGAATGTCCATTTCATGATGATAACCCATGCACCATACTGAAGCTCCGTGTTGATAAACATACCCTTTGAATCTGAAAAGTCTTAAAAAAACGATAATTTAACATTTGTAAAATAAAACATTTTGTTAAACTTTTTTTTTATTGTTATTTCAGGAATTAGACCACATCGTGTGCTGTATCATTTCACCAACCATTAGTGCCACGGGAAAAGGATGATTTTATAACAATTGGTTAGTTTATCATTTATAATTTCAATATTTCCTGATGATATTTATCCCTTTCATGATGATAACCCATGCACCATACAGAAGCCCCGTGTTGATAAACATACCCTTTGAATCTGAAACGATAATGACATTATTTTATGTGCATTTAAAAAATTATTAAAAAACTAATAATTTTGTGTTATTTTTACAGAACCGCCGGAAGAACACTAACTACATTGCCTATTGAATTTAATGGTTCTATAACAAATGAATTTAAAAACGGTAAGTCACCCAATAATTTTACATAATCATAGTTTTTATCAATCACATATTTCTTGAATATTGTTAACCACTCCGGTATTTTGCCATTGTGTAAGTTTTTTTTGTCACAAACTGTCCGATTTATAAAACCTTTTTGTTTTTTCCGCTTCACAATTATTATTCAATTATAATTTCATAAATGAAATATTTCTGAACATAGTCGAATACTAAAAACTGTTTTTGAGAGGTTATGAAGTAAGCTTTCGAATTATTAGATTACAAATAAATATTAAAATTTAGAATGCATACATAAATTATTTTTAAATGACTCGTGGAGTTTTATGTGAAAACGGTACTAAAATCTCAAATTATGTAAAAAAAACACTTATTCTATTGAATAAATATACATGTAATAAACAATATTTTAACCTCACTTTTTTACCATTTCATACAAGAATATTTAATAGAAAAAAAAATTAACAATGTCTAACGGCGTGTAAGGCAGGTGAACTCTTTCTACAAAATAAGTCTTTTTTTTTTAATGTACTTCTATGGACAACTTTGAATAGAAATGTGAAGCTTGATTCAATATGGATCTAATACTTTTTGTTTTAAATCGGTTACAGTGCATGACCGACGGTCGGTGCGTACATCGGTCGCGCTTGTCATTTGTATGAAAAATTCATAAATCGTTCAGTGCAGGACCGACCGTACGCATGCGTATATCGCTACGCAGGGCGTACGTGAACCGCCGGTCTAGGAAGTGCGCATGCAGACCGTCGGTCGACTGACGAGCTAGACAGGTCGGTGGACCGATCGTATGGATGTCTGTTTCATCGTCGTTTCTGTTCTTAATACGTCTACGAAGATAATAAGCAGCAATTAAACTATTCGTAAACGCGTCCATTTCGCGCACGACATCCGGTCAGCTCGTTGGTCAAGCATGAACTGACGGTATGCACCAACGGTCGGTCGGTGGTATGCGATGGTCAGGACTGACCGTACTCATGCGTATCGTCAGGACCGACTGTACGCACCGACTGTCGGTCATGCACTGTAACCGGCCCTAGGGTTGTCACAAGAACAATAACAGAGTTATAACGATTTCTGTGGAAACACATGCGTAACTTAGATTGTGCCAGGGTAAACTTTCCCTATCTATTTATGGAAAATATTTGACTTTGTGGTCTAGAATATATTTTTTTAATATTGGTAACTTTTGGACGCTTTTAATATACCATTCTGATGTATTGTCAGTCTGGGGGCTGAAGGAAGGAGAGTAAACGCCTTTCTAGGTGAGATCACAGCACTTATCCATTGTTGATATCTCAATCCAGAATGGGATAAAAAAAAACTTTAATGTATTTATTATACATAAGTTATGGTAATTTTTATTGTAACCCTCAACATTTTAATAATTTATTTTATTCTTTCAGGTAGCACAAATCTGGACCGTATGAGATTTGCTCAACAAATTTTTCATTCATCAAACGTTGCATTAAATTAATGGTGAGTTTTGGTTTTGAATCTGTCTTATTAACTAGAATAATATAACTTTTGGACGCTTTTAATATACCATTCTGATGTATTGTCAGTCTGGGGGCTGAAGGAAGGATATTAAACGCCTTTCTAGGTGAGATCGCAGCACTTATCCATTGCTGATATCTCAATCCAGAATGGGATAATTTTATCATTGTCTTCATCTAATCAGCTCGACACACTTAACTTTCCAGTCAGTGCCATCATTAGTGTAGATTTTGTGGATAATATAAAAACTACGGATTTAAAAAAAAATGTTACCTATTTTGTTAACCTGCAAAGTTAGGTGTGTCAAGCAATGTGTCATGCTTTAGAAGAAGAGCTTTTATGAATGTCTGTTATTTTATCTTTACTGCATTATGTACAAGGAAATAATCTCATTGTTTTTTTACAGATGGAAAAAACTCATTGCCGGAAACATGCCTGGGAGGGTTCCACCGTTGTTTTTCCTAAATTGTAAGTACCAATTTAATTTTCAAAATAAAGTTAATAAAAAAATAATTAACCTGATGACAGCCTTTTTCCAAAGAAAATGATTCACAATGATATTTCTAACTTTCGTGGATGTCTGAACAACTATGTAATCTCCATATGAAATTTTAAAACTTTAATTTACAAAATTTCTAATTATTATTTTTTTTTGTATAGGTCGTCAACAACGATGATTCGGCAAGATCAGACATACCAGAGGCAGCTTTGTTGATGGTAATATTTTGTTTTATAATTTTCTAATTATGATTTATAACTTTCTAATTATGATTTATAACTTTCTAATTATGATTATAACTTCTGGAGGCTTTTAATATACCATTCTGACATATTAGCAGTCTGGGGGCTGAAGGAAGGAGAGTAAACGCCTTTCTAGGTGAGATCGCAGCACTTATCCATTGCTGATATCTCAATCCAGAATGGGATAAAATAACATCATCTCTTTAAATCCATGATTTGACACCCAAAAATATCCTCTTAGGCCTGTTTAGCAGAAATTTCGTGTGACCAGAGTTATCAAATGGTCTTTCAGTACCATTTTTTTTTTTTTTTTTTTTTTGCAGTTTGGTTCCCATTAAATGTCAATTCTAAATCCATTTCCGCTTTTGAACAAATAATGATCATCAGAAGACAACCATTATTTTGTTAAGCTTATTACAGCTTATTAGGAAGCTAAAACGTACCTAGAATTGACGTTTAACAGGTCCTTTCAAATGAAAAAAAAAAAATAGAATGGCGCTGAATGGCCACTTAACAATATTACATTTTAATTTCTGGAAAACATTCTCTCCGTTTTCTTTATATTAATTTGAAAAGCTTCAAATATTAATAATATTTATTATTTCATTTTGCAGGTACGCAGTATCAATCTACTAACCACCCACACCAAGCTGCTTGCCACACCTCTCTTACCCTTACACGATGCGCAATTCATGTGAATTGAAGTTAGTTCAGTCAAATTGAAGTTACTTTCACTTACCCTTACACGATGCGAAATTCATGTGAAATTAATGTGTTAGTTCAATCAAATTGAAGTTACTTTCAAAGCTTGATAACTCTCTCCTTGAATGCAAAAAATACTGGCAACTTCAAACCAAGTCACATGACCGGCCATTTTGCATTCAAAACTGACTGTTATGTTTCATACAAGTCATGCTCTGTCAATAATTCGTTTGTGATTAGAATATTGATTTAACTATAGAAATTTTAGAGCTTAACTAAACAACGAAGAAGCTAGTTCAAAAAGATCAATGGAAAAAATGAAAGGTGAGTGCAAACTGTAAAAACTGTTTTTTTTTGTTGCTAATTGGCTGAAATAGTGAACTATGGAAATAGAATATCAAACATCTGTTACTCGCAATCACAAATATTAAATAATACCAGCCAAATAGTAAGAAAGTATTACTTATTATTTTGGCGCAGTTTAGTTGTAGTGCCCTTTTTCTTTTTTTTTAAATTTTGTTGAGCTTTTGTTTTTTTGAGAAAATCGATTTTGATGTTGGATGTGGTTGGTCAATTTAAAAATATTAGGTTTCTATAGAATTAAGGCACCTGCAGATGAGAGACCTTAATCGCGGCAACGGTTGGAAAACTATTCTAAAATTCGTATAAATTCTTAAATCTCATAACTAAAAATTTTATCGTGCCTTATAAATATGGCATTTTACCGTAATGGATTTTTATCCCCACAATTGTTATAATGCAACTGTCTCTGCAACTAAAGTTTCTCATCTGCATATTTGTCTTTTAAAGTGTAGATTTCGCTTCAATAGTTACTTCCATCAGAAAGTTGCCAAATAATTTTTTTTTTAATTCAATTCTTGAATCTTTTAAAATGTTTTACATCCTGCTGCAGATGATAATATATTTTTTTGCTGTATATATTTAGGATACCGTGTATAAGTGTTGTGGTGTGATTTCCCAAACACCGTGATTGTAAAGTATTTATAGTAATATAAATTGATATTTATGTGTAGATAGATAAGATACCTAGTAAAATATTAATATTTATTTTTAAGTACATAATATTGTTTTCAATTTCTGTTTTCAAATTGTTATATACATTGAATTTAAAAATATAAATAAACCAACGACATTCAGTTTGTAAATTGTGTTTTTTAATTTCTTTCTTTTTTGGTATGTTTCCCGAGCACACAAACGAAGCATATGTATGTACTTATGGTCAAGTTGGTACTACGATATTATTTGGCTTCATTCGTGAGGTTGGTATGAATAGAAAAAATGTTGTCATATGTATTGCTGCTTCAAATGGCTATATTTTTTTCTCCATAATATTAATTAATTTACAGAAGTATTGATGTGTAAATATCATAAAATTTATCAATACTCTAAATTAATTAATATTACAGTGAGGAAAAATCCAACAGCATTGTTAAAACTAATCATATTGCTGGCAATGCCATTCTAAAAATAATTTTGGCCATGTGAAGATTGCATATTATTTGCATCATGCCATGATTGCAAATATGACAGTGATGAGAACAGATACGCACGTTGAATGTTGCAAGTCAGTTGGAATAGCTGTAGGAAGTACCTAGATACAATGCTCTCTGCTTTTGTAGCCTTATTTGGATGTTGTGGGTTGCGATTGCTCCTTTTCGAACTATTAACTAGTTTTAGACGGTATTATTCATTTATAGATGTCAAAAATCCACAGGGTTAGCTCTTTCTCAAGAATGTACTGGTAAATTTTTTTATTTATTTTTAGATATTTCTGATATTCTAGTGGACAATAGGATTATATATACGTATAGAGATTGAACGCTTGAATCCTTTGAATGCAATTTCAGTTTCCATACCTGAAGAAGGCACTGAATCATTTTTGTGACAGGACAATTGAGGCAAAATTGAGAAAACCGAGTGAACTGACAACAATTGCAGCAGCACTGTATAAATGAATAGTTAGCCCTGTTTGGTGTTAAAATTAATGAGAATATGCTTGGTTCCTACTGGAATGTCTTTATCCCAGTGCCGCCTACCTTTCCCTTTCACCTTGATTGAAAACTGTTTTGCAGTTACAAATTCGCCAGTTTTATTTCAAGCAAAAACATCCCAAATGCATGTTTTGTTTTATTTTGTGAAATTCAGGCAATATTTTCTGATTATTATCTAAATAACTTAATCACACAATACAATAAAACCATAGAAGGGTTTGTTGTTAGTAGGAGATTTTTCATTTCAAAGCATTTTTTATTGGCCTGTTACTATTACTTTGTTTTTTGGGGCTTATTAATCTCTTATTCGTCAGGGTATTCTGAAGAATACTATTAAAAAAAATCATTTCTCTGAATATAACTAGATGTTTATAATATTTTCACGGCAACTGTACAAAAAAGCATAAAATGGTACATTCTTGTCACAATAATGCCGCATCCCTTTCTTACACAAATAATTGAAAGGCAAACTGTAGGTCTACAATTTCTAAACAATGTATTCCCATAGGAGAAATGCAATCATTATCATACCATTGGAGGAAAGTAGGGAGAGTAGATAGCAACTCGGCAAATAGATGTTCCCTGAACTGCCTGTTGATTTACGACACCTATTGATAAAATGGAAGTAAACACAGGAAGGATTAAAAAAATTTTATGAAGGTAGGTAAATTTGGCATATTATGGCAACGAAATGCCCAAGATGTTTCGCGAAAGTGCCATAATAAAAATCGCTTGAGTAGATTTGGTCAGGAAATATTCCCGGGTGCACATCACTATTCTAAAACCTCACAAAAACGGCTCAATTGGTCATAAGATTTGGTCAGGTCCCAAAAGGTATTTCACCAGCTATCCTGAACGGTGTGATCTTGAAGACGACTGAAGGAACTAAATACCTTGGACACACAATCAACAGTAATCTGATGGATGATAACCACATTGATAGGCAAAGAAAGCGTAAAAGCAAACATGCTCGGTGGAAGATTTCACCTCTGCAGTACTGCTTTCCAACGCTTTTCCTTGCCCTTTGAACCCTTGTTCTAATATTGTAAACATGCAAACTAGTCCTGGGTCAATCGATCGTTTTACACGACCCGGGTCACTCACGACTCACTGGCGTCATGAGCGGGTCGCGAAGACCCGCTCTTTTCACGACCCAAAATACGAAACTCGATTACTCTTCACCCAGCTACGTTCCACGAGCGTGCCGCGCGCCGGTCGCCGCTCGGACCGGTCAAGTCATACGCGACACGAAACCCAGGTTATAATTGTGTGAACGTTCGCTCATAGCTCACACCTGTAACTAGTAATGTCATGTCCCAGAAATAAATTTCAAAAAAGAAATGCTTCAGGGGTAAAAAAAATAATGTTTTATCATGTTTTGAAGGATATAAAAATCATGTAAAAAACGTGGTGTTCTGAAGCTTTTATTGAGAATTTAAATAAGTTAATTAGCTGTAAGCTGTAATGCTTTATTACAAACTATTATTTTATAATTTTTCTTTGTGTAATAAGACAAAAAATAAATTAAACGTGCCCATGAATTATTATGATTGCTATGATATTTTTTGATAGTGGGATAGTTAGGTTAGGATTAGGAGTCCAAGTTACTAGAGGAGAGGGTGTACAAAATAAATAATATTTGCAATGTTTGCACGATTTTTATTAGAATTTTAATAGGCTGAGCATTGACCGGTAACGGTATAAAATAAATTGTGTAGAAACATTTCAAATTATTTTATATATTGTTATTCATTAAACATATAAATATTGCAAAATTAACAAAAAATGCAATAACCACACGATAAAAACGTCAACGACGAAAGAACATTTTGGTTGTTAAATAAAATATCGATTTATTAATTTATTTTAAAGTAAAATTATTAGAGTTGTAATAATAATATTCAAATTTCCTTATCCAGACATTTTACACTTTTACAGTTTCTATTAAAATGTACAATTACATTCACACTTACAAAAACAACACCAACAAAAAGTTAAAAGAAATGCACTTCACCCGTAGATTAACAATACTCAAATTAAAACCGACACACTCCCGCGATGACGTGACAAATGAGCAGGAAGCAGGATAATTTTACGCGCGTGTGTGATGATCGACAACTGACCGAATGTGTCGCAGTTCACAGTTTGCGACTGTGAGCTAACACGTCATAATGTAACACGTCCCACTAGCCACATGCTCGCCACATGGGCAACCGGCGACCGATCGTAAGGGTGTCGTGAGTCACGGGGTGCGAGAATGCGGGGATTGTGTCCGTAGTTTGCGGGTCGCCGGAGTGTGTCTCGGTTTGCGCGAGTCACGGATCGTGCTACGTGCGACCCGGGTGCTGACGCGACCCGGGTGCTGACGAATAAATAACCCACTCGCTCTTTAGTGGCTCGTGAGCGGGTTTCGACAATCAGGTCATTCACGATCGACCCAGGACTAATGCAAACTACAAAAAGAGCAATATTGAAAGAATGTCTAATACAACAACGCCTTCCGCATAATGTTCGGCCTAGATACTGCAGAGCTTCCATTATGTTCATGCAGGGACGAGTTCCCGGTTTTGCAACCCTTGTAAGATCCAGGGTGGCAGGAAAGAGGAGTAGGATAAACAGCTGTAAGAATACCCTCATCATGGAAACTCGCCTTAGTGCCCTTAGTCCAGCATCAAACCATACTGGCCCCTTACAACGAAAATGCCGCAGTACCTTTAAATTTTTAATATTTTCATGTTGCATAATATGTCAGGGGTCGTCCATTAAGGCGATCCAATAGTCCAGGAAAAAATCGAATTCGAAATTCACGCCCCTTTATAGGAGGAGTTTAAAAATACTTAAGAAAAAGCTTTTGGAAAGGTTGGAAAAGGTATTTGAGAAAAAAAATTTCATCTTTATAGTGTAAAGGCCTGTAAAAAACATTAATACCTTTTTTAAGCATTGTTTATTGTAATAAAAGGGAAATTTAAAATTGATTTCAAGGAATCAAGCGGCGCGGAGTCCAAGGAGTCTATTCCCCGTCGCGGCCGGGGCGGAACTGACACAAAAATAGGTCTGTAGTCCTTCGGTGGACGGCATAGGGTCCACTTTTGAAAATTCAAATTCATCGACTGCCGGCCGTATTGTAAAACAGCAACGCGAAAATGGATATTTTATTTTATTTTACGAAGTTCAAGCCTAAATATCATTTTTGATTACGATAATTATAAAAGTAACTGAATTTGCCACATTATACAATAAAAGCATATCCGAAAAGGTGTTTATAAGTAGGAGAGTTTGCACTTAAAAGTATTTTTTATAGACCTAACACTTTATTTTTTTCTAGACTTATTAAAAAAATGACCGATATTTTTAAGGGCCAACATATGTTCTACATGCAGTATTTAATTGAAGCATCTATAATACTTCTAAGCGATCAAATTTTCAAAACAAAAACATATGATTTTGTATGATTTTGCATTATTTAGTATGGCTTCATCTTAATCACGTGATGTTTTTTAGAAAATTTTTAACCCCCCCCCCTTGGTGATATGTGGTGAGATTTTGGACTACCCCCCCCCCCCTCCCCTACCACCCAAAATCACGTGTATTTTTTAGTACAAAGTATATTGAAATTTTCAGTATATTATCTTTAAATATAGGTATAATCTGATTACATTTTGGAAAATTAAGCATCGTGATAAAAAATTCCAGAGGGACTGCAGGTTGTTTTTGACTGGCATTTGGTTTAGAAATCGTGCATTCAATGAAAAATAAATACACTTGATATCTCATTATATCCCCCCCTCCTTGTGATTTTTTTCCGAACCCCCGCTTTCGAGCTTCACATGATTAATGGAACGAAAAACAGTCCAAATTAGAAGTTTTGAGAAAAAACTGACTAAAATCTTGTGAAGGTTACATCACTTGTAATTGTAGACTTTGGGTTGATAAAAGAGCAAAAAGAATTTTTGGAATTGAAATTTCTAATTTTCTTCTCTTTTTTCAAGTAAAAATTTTAAAATTGTCATGAAGTGGAAATTCATTGTATCTAAAGTGGCGGTGCAATAATTACTGTTCAGAGTTTTTAATTGTGGCTTGTTACTTGCATGTAGTTATTTATTTGTTGGTATTTGCATATCATTTGAATAAAACTGGTTACCGCAACGCAGAATGGTATAACTTAGCATTGGTTTTACGTCCATTCAGTGTATCTTTCACTATTGAAAAAGATAGAAGCAAAGGCGCATCATATGTATGTGGAATTTTAATTGTGAAGTGAAAACTTCTTTAGCACTGTTGTGATTTGAAACTCGATGAAACGAAAAAGCGACACCAAAAAGAGACAAACACAGAATGAGATACAATGATCGGTCTCTTTGTAGCATCCCCACTCTTGTCTTTTTAGTTTTCTGAGGGTTTCACTTCTGTTGTGAATTCTGGTGTGAACTGCACACTTGTAATTTTTTTAATAGTTCTAAATGTTGCCACTGAACCGAAGTTTGAAAAGCTTGCGTTTCATGTAGTAGGTATAAGAAGTTTGTATAATAGTGAAAAAAATATCTTCAACTTTTTATCCACCTTTGAGTTATCCTTGAACCACACTGTACTTGAGTTTGAAAAATATGTGATTTATGTAATATATGTATAAACGTATAAAAGTAAAATTGGCTTGTGAATCCTTGAACCACACTAGTTGAGTTTGAAAAACATGTGTTTCATGTAATAAAGGGTCCGCCATCTAAAGTTTTTTTTTTCAACTAGTGCTTATTTCGTGAATGGTAACACTTAGCTCATGTCTGATTTGACAGATAATTAGTTTTATCCTTCCGCTGAGCGAATATGGTTGTGTATACGCTTGAACAACGCTGGGAAATATTCGCTGAGTGGGCCTGCGATCGACTTACAGAAGATGCCGATTTTGCCAAAAAAATCATCTTTTCGGATGAAGCTCATTTTGATCTTGGCGGGTATGTAAACAAGCAAAATTGTCGTATTTGGGGCACAGAAAACCCGCACGCATACATTGAAAAGCCGGTACACCCAAAACGAGTCACTGTTTGGTGCGGATTTTGGTCCAGAGGCATAATTGGGCCATTTTTTTTTGAAAATGAGCAAGGAGTGGCCGTTACAGTCAATGGCGATCGTTATCGGGCCATGTTGAACGAATTTTTGTTCACAAAAATTAAAGAGGAGGATATTGGCAACATTTGGTTTCAACAGGACGGCGCTACGTGCCACACAGCCGAAGCTACACTCGATGTTTTGCGCCCTGTTTTTGAAGATCGCATTATCAGCCGCAGAGCTGATGTCGTTTGGCCACCTCGGAGCTGCGATTTGACACCGTTGGACTATTATTTGTGGGGTGCCCTCAAAGATAAATGTTACGCCGACAAGCCAGAGACAATTGACGCTTTAAAGGACAATATTCGTGAAGCCATTGGTGAAATACAGCTGCACACAATCGATAATGTGCTTAAAAATTGGACCGATCGTGTAGGCTACTGCATGGCCAGCCGAGGCAGCCATTTGAATGAAATAATTTTCCATTATTAACCGGAAGGATTGTACTTATAAATAAAAAAAGAAATTTGAGAAAATATTCAGTAGTTTTTTTTTTATAGCATTTTCAAAAAAAAAAGTTATTTGGCGGACCCCGTATATAACTGTATAATAGTGAAATTGAGTTAGGAATCCTTGAACCACACTGTACTTGAGTTTGAAAACATGTGTTTCATGCAATACAAAACTTTATAATAGTGAAATTGAGTTAGGAATCCTTGAACCACACTGTACTTGAGTTTGAAAACATGTGTTTCATGTAATATAAAACTTTATAATAGTGAAATTGAGTTAGGAATCCTTGAACCACACTGTACTTGAGTTTGAAAACATGTGTTTCATGTAATATAAAACTTTATAATAGTGAAATTGAGTTAGGAATCCTTGAACCACACTGTACTTGAGTTTGAAAACATGTGTTTCATGTAATATAAAACTTTATAATAGTGAAATTGAGTTGGGAATCCTTGAACCACACTGTACTTGAGTTTGAAAACACATGTTTCATGTAATATAAAACTTTATAATAGTGAAATTGAGTTAGGAATCCTTGAACCACACTGTACTTGAGTTTGAAAACACGTGTTTCGTATAATATAAAACTTTATTATAGTGAAATTGAGTTAGGAATCCTTGAACCAGTGGCGTAGCTAGCACGGGTGGCACCCGGGGCGTATAACATGCTGTCACCCCCCTCCCACGGGGGGTGAAATTCGGTCAGGTGTCACACCCCCATCAGGTGGCACCCGGCGTGGGCCGCCACCCCAAGCTACGCCACTGCCTTGAACCACACTGTATTTTAATGTTTTATATAACATAAAACTGTATGAAATAAACAATGAAAAAATATGTTGCATACGTTTGTGGTGGGGTTCTAAAAATAGGCACTACTGTAAAGAACACTATTTCAGTAGGTCAGTGTTCTTAGGGGTCAGCAAAAACAAAATCCCCCCCCCATATAAGATAACAATATAAATCCCCAGAAATATGAAAAACTTGAATCTTTCTGAGCCACCATGAAAATCATAAGCAATAAATCATAAGAAAAATCATAATCTTTGCAGAGACGGTCGATATATATTTTTTATTTTTTTATATGAATACCGCACAAGAGTCACCAACTGCTCCCTTCTGGAGCCAGTGAGACTAACTATGGCATCCCCAATTGGCGTATGTTGTGAGGCTGAAGATATATGGGGAAGAGGAAGGCGGGGAAATACCTGGCTATCCAGATCTGGTCACCAAACAAGGCTAAAGCCATTTCAAATAACATTTCAATTCTGAATGGCGGTCTTACACCAGGGCGATACTGAGAGTATCTTCCACTCTGGAACGTACCGCAAATATACTATATATTATTTTTAATTAATTAATTGTGAAATACCACAAATAAAATTTATCTGCGCACGCCGGGTTCGAACCAGCGACCTTCAGATTGTGAGTCGAGAGTGTTACCTCGGGACTACGGAGGCCGTCAATTATATATTCTACATTGTTCACAGTTGTCTTTCATCAGTCTTGGGATGGAACTGGTAAATGTTTTTTTTTTTTTTTTTTTTGTTTACCTATTTTGATAAATTCCAATCAAACAAGGTGACAAAGTTTTCGTTTTTTCTCAGAGGAAGAAAGTTGAGCAAATCTTTTTAGATTACCAATTTCATTGGTAATCACTAGACACTATATTTTTGTTAATTTACAATTAATTCTGATTTCAGAGAGTGAAGATTTGAAGGACCCTTTCTACGTGAAAGTAGAGGGAAGGCACTTTAGCAGTGAAGAAGAGTTTAAAGATATGTCAATGTCTAGAACCCTGTTGGAAATTGAGCCTTCCACCAGTCGAGAAATAAATACATTTTCAGTAAAAAAGGGTAGAATTAGTGATGAAGGCAAGTGGAAAAAAAATACTGCGAAACGATTGAGAAATTTTGGACAAAGTTATGAGAGCAGCAGCGGTACAAAGAAAAAAATGAGTCCTCGCCAGATGAAGCCACCGTGCACTGAAAAGTGTATAATGAAATGTTCTACCAAAATTATCGAAGAAGATCGTCGGCAAATATTTTCAGCGTACTGGAACTTGGGTGATCTACAAAAACAAAGATACTTTATTTCTTCTTGCTTGCAAACCGTTCAACCAAAATACCGATACATACGAGAAGATAGTCAGATACACAGATCAAGGAATAATGCATTTTATTTTCATTTGAGGGATAAGAAAATTCGAGTTTGTAAAATTTTTTTTAAGAACACTTTGGATATTAATGATAGACCGATTGCAACGGTAATTGCCAAGAGGGATAAAATTTCTAACGTATTAGAAGCAGACAAAAGAGGGAAACATGGCAATCATTCAAGAAAAAGTTCAAAAGTTTTAGCTGATAATTGAGACCTAACCCTAAATTTGCACATTGAAGATTAATGACTTTTTTGTGTTATGATAATGTAGCTATTTTAATTGCTTAGGATATTTTTAAGTCACCAAACGTAGCGTTATTACTTGGGGTGAGCTATGGCAGAGGTATTGGTTATCCAATAAGTGGTTCCCGGGGGGGCGGTACCCATACCCACCTCCCAAATTGAACATTATTTAGTGGTCAACCTTGTTTGTTTTGGGGCTGTTGAGTAGTACAGTATACTTAATAGATATATTTATTACTTACTAGTAGAGGCGGCCCCTGCCTTAGTGCATTTGTGCAATGTAATGCCAAACAATTAATTGTACCATAATATCCTTACCAATAAACTTTTGCATGCAAAAAACAATGTAATATATCAATGCGTGCATCTTTCGTTATGCCAAGATGTGACGTCACATGAAGTGATCTTTCTATTGGCAGGTAGACCCGTAACAGAAATTGATGTGTTAGAGCAGTGAAGACATATGACGCTAACGTGCATTAGCGACGTATGCGCAGAAGCATTCTGATCTATGACAATACCTTAAACATGCGTAATACAATACCAAACGCTTGGAATGAATTAGTCAGGATTAATGAATTGGACCTAATTAACAATGTTATATTTTAGCATTACTGGCAAAATCAAGCCATTGGTAGATGCATCATTAACGGTTTTTTCTCTGTAAAAACTTTTTTTTAAATGAGTGGTAATGAAAACAATGCGATTAACATCAATTTTATAAAAAGTGACCGAAGTTAATTTGAGAATAAATTGTTTTTGAAAAATAATGGCTCTCCAAAACCATTGCTGAAAATAATACAAGTTTGTAAGGTTAAGAAAAAAAACTGAATCTTGCATCTTGACTTTGTATGATCGATTGAACACATTTTTTTTATTTTCCGTGCACATTTTTCGGAGGTGATAAACCGTGAAGTATATTATATTAGTGATGTAAATGATATTGCTCATTTTACTGAAAAAGTAAATAAACATTCATAAATAACGTATTACAATTTAGTTTGTTTGGTCGAGTTGATATATATTCCCAAATGAAAGAGCGACGAATGGATTTTCTCTACAAATGAATGTTTGTAGTATGTATGTAGGCTCCCTACAAATCACTTTATTTTTCCATATTAATGTTACCATTTTTTGTGAAATGCACTCCTGGTAAATTCTGTCAAGGGCTGCCTATGCAGATATGTACTTACTACAGCATATTATGTACTTGCACCTTTAATATTATTAATTACCTGCAAATAGTGTGCACTCTTCTTCCAACCATAAGCGCACACTTCTAATGGAAGATTAGTTTTTAAATCTTGAATGTAAAAACCTACAGCTATTTTATAATTAAAGTTTCTTTAATAAATAAAAAAATTACTGCGGAGAATGACAGCATTACTATTTTACAGCGTTGTGTTTTTTTATAAGATGATACCACCAATGTAGTGGCCCAATTTCACGATTGGCGGTAATCTGTTTATTATTATTTTTTTAATGAATAAACATTGCTCTGACAGTACTTGCATTTCATTTCTAAAGCTCTCCTTCATAGCACACTTCTAATATAATAATAAAATTATTTTTTTGCATAAAAGTGATTGCATATATATATCCATCAAAAAATTCTGAACCGAGTTAAGAACCTTGAAATAACATCTGTAGCTTGCGGGATATTATTGCTAGTATGCTATCTTCCTCTCTCCATATGGCGGTGTCCCTATCACGCTGCATCGACACAATGAGATGTGGAGGAAGTTTTCTATGTGGCCAGGTGGTCGATCAGCCGGCTATTTACTTCTTATTAAGTGTTTGAATTGTCTGTCTCCTATTTTATAATCCAATGTATTTATGGAATGTGTGGGACTGCACTCACCGCCCCACATACCCTGTATGGTATGTGGGGAGGTTAGTGTAGTCCCACACATTCCAATGAATACTTATTATTATTATTATTACAGTGCGTCACTATCTCTCTTCGGCAGCACTCAAAGCGACCACTGCCGGTGGCACTCTTCCCATGAATAATAGACTAGACGGCAACAAACACTTCCTATTTATAGAAACGAGTAATGTGAACAGTGCGGGTCGACGCTGTCGAAAAAGATGCGTACGTTGTGTAGTACGTAAGCAAAGCAAGCAAGTTTCTTCGTTTTGCAACAGGTGCAATGTTTTCCTTTGCATTGGTCAATGTTTTTTGGACTATCATACGTTAGAATATTTATAAAAGAGATCTGCCACCTTCCTAATTTATTTCCCTATTTTACTGTAAAATCTGTTTTTTTGCCATTTAGATTCGCAGTGTTTTTTTTTCATACCAAATTTTTATTATTTTTTCTTGAATGGCTTGAAGAGCCATACTTTTATTTTTATTCACAATGAATCGTGAATTCTTGAACACTGTACTTGAGTTTGAAAAAAATGTGTTTCATGTAATATAAAACTGTATATTAGTGAAATAAATGTGATGTAAAAATATCTTAAGTTTTTATTTTTATTTACATTGAATTACATTACATTTTTACTATTCTTGATCTCAAAAACGGTTTTTGTGCAGAAACTAAAATTTAAACAGTTCTACTGCACAACTACAAAATCGCACATTCAACATTGTAATTCAGGACCGTCGATATGAACTACCAAAACCTGAGAGAATTATTATTATAAACTTATATACACAACTAAAAAAAATCGTAATGTGAAAATTATTTTAAAAAAATTAAATTTTTAAGGTTAATATTTCTTTGAAAACCCAACACATTTGATAATTTTTTTCATTCACAGTTTAACCAGGTTTATATAGAAATAATGAAACCAGTTTAGGGTCTTTTTCATTGTTAGTTTTTGGGATGTTATGCCGTGTTGCGCTATCTCCTTCTTTAGCCGGCGTTTCGGACAGCGTTGCAGTGTCCATCATCAAATGAAGTCAGCGTAAATATCCAGAATTGATGGACATCTAATGTGCACAAATTATTTAGAAAACACTTCGTTTCAGCTCTATTACAATGACGAGCATCTATGATAATGTAAAAACATGTTTTGAACGAAATAGCTACTAAAATGCATTATTTTACTTATCCGGCGATTGAAATAGATGCTCTTCATTGTTATTAAACCGATACGAAGTTTTAAAAAATAATTTGTGTATATTAACTATGTCCAGTGATTTAAAATATATCTCAAAGTTATCTATTCTGGGGAAACGTCTTACGATATAAATACGAAATGTACACAAAGAACTAGCACAGATAGACCCATGAACAATAACATTATAAAATAAGACACATTATATTTTATATTCGCACAAATCGAACAAAAAATATAGCACCGCTTATGAAAAGGATAGACTTTCAAAGAATAATATATGAACAGGTCGCTAAAGTATGTCTACTAAACATAGTTTCGTAGAACCACGCTCATCGTTATACATTTAATTCATTTGCGCGACTGTTAAACATTTAAAGAAGATATGGGTCAGAATCAGAGAGGTGAGCATTATGATTCTGACAAAGTTTTTCAATAAAATAACATGATATTCTACAATATTTATTTCAAAATAAAGGTACTGTACATAATTACAAGGCACTTGGCATTTTTTTTTTCTATAATAATATTTTACTTGATTTTAAACAAAAACAGGCCCAAATAGGCATTCCGGGAATGTGTCTTAATACCTTGTTTCAAAGTCCAGACAAGTCAACAAATTTTACAATTATGTACTTCTTTTTTGGCTATTCAAATTTTGGTTATTCTTCATATTTTGGCTATTCAAATGCTGTCATATATCAAATCATTGGTGGATGTAATTAAAACATCACACCCTAGGTGGTGTTAGGAAGCAACAGTGTGAAGTTCACTAGTCAAAGCAAACGGCGTATGTCGTGTTTATGGAAAAAATAATTGATTTTGTTGGTAAGTACCTTTTAATTTGATACCATTTTTATTTTTCACTTTATGAGTAAAAACTCAAATTATAATATTTAATTAAAATGAAGACAATATTAGCGAAACTCTTTTTAAAAAGATCTTTTTCTGATTTTTCTGTCTTCAGATTTTGATTGAGTTTCGCTAATATTGTCTTCATTTTAACGTACTTTAATTCCCTGTCATTATGGGAACGCTGTTTGGTGATTAGTTTTTCGAAAATTTGCATACTTTTTGCAAAATTCTTATAAATATTACAGCTCACTTGTTCACAACCTCTAAAACCAATATCTCACATGGCGGCATCAAGCGTGACATGAAAATATTTATCGAATAATCATTTCGGGAATGTTTTCGTAAATGACTGGCTTTCCCCAAATTATAATCTGTAAACAAAATGATACTCTAATACTTTTAAAAAGCATAACCATGCAAAATTTTGGTTTAGGTATGCATTTATTAATGTGGAAAACGATAAAAAATGAAGAGAAAGAGAAGTCGAAAAAACAATTAAAATAAGACAGTATAGCTAATAAAAGGTGTTGTGAAGAGGCTAATGCAAGGAAGCGCAAGTTTTTAGATAAAACGACACCTGAACAAAAAGAAACAAAGAGACTGAAAGATAGGGAATATTACCAAAGAAAGAAAGCCGAAAATAAAGTTAAAACTGTTAGTGATAAGACTGAAAGAGAGAAGAGTAAACAGAGAAAGTTGTGGAGAATAAATTCTCAAAAGAACAGAAAAAAAATGATGGCAAATATTTTAGGTAACAGCCCCGCAGATTCTGAAAATGTAATGGAAAACGACATTCGCGTGTTGAGAAAGAAAACAGGTTAAAATAGATAAAGCGCAGGCTTACAGAACCGTTAAAAAACAGAAACATAAAATACAAAAAATGCAAAGAACAATGGATCAGTTGCGAAAAAAAGTAGAGAGAAGCAGAAGACGTGAAGAAACAGCATCCCAAAAGAGTGCTTCTCAGTGGAGGTCCATGAGTTTTTAGTGAGATGGAGTGCCAAGATTGAAAAATACAACATTACTGATGTTGTAGCTGAAAATGAATTTTTTTTTTTTTCAATATTTCAACTTTTTGTATGAAGATCATTCAGTTCTAAACAGCGAGAGGCTTTTCAAAAATGCATTAGTGCAATGTTGTGCAAGTTAATTAAAAATGCAATGCGTATCAAAAAACCATAGTTTAAATAATATGGTATGTATGCTATATAAAATTATCACTGATATGCAAGAAATCTTAAAGAGGCCGGTATTCGAATTTCTACCGATTTCTTGCAAACCTCCCTTAAACATTTGAAGTTTTTAAGCTCTTAAAAAAATATATGTTATTCTTGAAGATAATATCTAGACATTAGTCGCGCCCAAACGCAAATTAAATAAAATTCCCTCCACAGAAAAAATAGCAAAGTTTGCTCCAAAAATTATTATAAGCACGTTTGTTTCAGTTATTTTACAAGTCATATGTATGAAAAAATTCACAGCGTTTCTTTAAATGCTGTTTAAGACAATTATCGTGAGATTTTTGCTCTATTTTAAACGAGTCGTGTTTTATTAAAGATTTTCATGATTTTTGCATCGATTTTATCGTTGTAAATGTTAGCGCGCTCTTCTAACATTCGTAATTTCATATCTCTCCGTCTTTTTCTTTTTGGGGCCGGGAACTGAGCCTTAATGATAGTGCAATTAGCATTTGTTCCTGATAGCTAAAGTTTGTTGATTGAAAACACAAAATTTATTATTACATATGTATTAGATTTTAAGTTAAAATTTTGATACTCATATCCCTCATTCCTTAAGTACAAATAAAAGTATAATACTGTAAATGTATATTATTTTCATGCATAAAATATGTCAAAAACCTGGTGCTGCTTTTATTCAGAGAACATCAAAGTCATTTAAGGAGCTTCACTGTCATTTTGGGAACACCCCCATCATTTTCGGGAACATCACAAAAATGGCGAATAAATCAGTAATAAGTAATGTTACAGTTAAATCTTGTATATACAAGATGAAATGACCTATAAAATTTTGTATTTATATTATTAATATACCACGTAGTCCAAGAATGCGTACAATAAATTGAAATTTTGGAGCAGAATTTACACCAATTGAAAATTTATGGAGAGTAATTTGAAAAATAAGATTATAAAAATATACAAAATAACAACATTTTCCGATTTAGAAACAGGTTTATTACAATTTATTTAAGGTGATTCTTAAATACGTTGGTTATATTATTTAAAAGTGTTCCCGAAATGACTTAGGGCTCTGGCATTATTCTTATTAACAGGTAGAATTTCTAAAATATATATTCTTGTGCACGCCTGCCTCTTCACGGGAAAGATTCTTGACAAATGACAAAACAGACTCATCTTGTTAGTTTTCTTCAAAAGGAAATTTCGTTTCCCAGATATTTGAAAACCTAAAATGCTCTGATCCTGACCCATACATAATACACTTTTAGAAAAAAGCTTTTTATTCATAAAATAATTTTGGTATAATACCTCGAATAAAGAATTTGATTCATTAAATAATTTTGGTGTAATACTTTTTAGAATAAAGAATTTTATTAATAAAATAATTTTAGTATAATACTTTCAGAATATACAATTTTATTCATAAAATAATTTTGGTATTATACGATACAACAGAACTGGAATTATTCAACAATGAATTTTAATTTTTTTAATATGAAGTAGTATAATACTTTCAGAATAAACAATTTTATTCATAAAATAATTTTGGTATTATACGATACAACAGAACTGGAATTATTCAACAATGAATTTTAATTTTTTTAATATGAAGTAGTTCATATTAAAAAAATTGAAATTCATTGTTGAATAATTCCAATTCACATTACTTACCCATGCACCAACAACCGAAATGAATATGTTTGTTTATTTATTGTTTCTTCACAATTAAAATACATTGTTTAGAATATAATTATTAATAATCCTAGTTTAGTTTATTTTAATCCTAGTTCTGTTATCAGTTTTTGGGATGGAAATGGATATTGTTTTTCTTAACCTATTTTGATAAAACGGCACCAAAATTTCAGCCAAATTGGTGACAAAGATTTTTTTTTCTCAGAGGAAGAAAGTAATACATAGTTTATTTCATTGTTAATCACTATATATCATATTTTTGTTCATTTACAATTAATTCTGGTTTCAGGTAGTGAAGATTTGAAAAACCCCTTTTACCAGAACATAGAGGCTTTTAGCCACTCTAGCAGTGAAGAAGAGTTGGACAATGTGCCAAGTCTGTTCAATTTTGAACCTTCCACTAGCAAAGAAATAAATACAGGTTCAGTAAAGAAGGGTAGAATTAGTGATGAAGGAAAGTGGAAAAAAAATACTGCAAAACGATTGAGAAATTTTGGACAAAGTTATGAGAACAGCAGAACAAAGAAAAAAATGAGTCCTCGCCAGATGAAGCCACCGTGCACTGAAAAGTGTGTAATAAAATGTTCTACCACAATAACCGAAGAAGATCGTCGTCAAATATTTTCAGCGTACTGGAACTTGGGTGATCTACAAAAACAAAGATACTTTATTTCTTCTTGTTTGCAAACCGTTCAACCAAAATACCGATACGTAAAAGATTGTCAGATACAGAGATCAAGGAATAATGCATTTTATTTTCACTTGAGGGATAAGAAAATTCGAGTTTGTAAAACGTTTTTTAAGAATACTTTGGATATTAGTGATAGACCGATTAGAACAGTAATCTCTAAGAAAAGTAAATTTGCTAACGTATTAGAAGAAGACCAAAGAGGGAAACACAGTAATCATTCAAGAAAACATTTTTAGAATTTATGCTAATAATGTTTATGCTAATAATGGCCTCCCATTCGGAATGTATCGTGAGCAATATGCTGAAATAGGCCAAGCCAAACAATGCTGGTAGCTAGGTCTGTCACTAGCATGAAGATAAATGCGATTGAAATGGGAACGTTTTATTTTCAGGTATGATTATTATAGTTTTTGATGTAGGTATTATGCTGTAAATGATGTGGGTGAATGTGTTTAGCTGACTCTATTACCTTGTGAAGGGGGGCATTGAATAAATACTCAAATTACAATTGATTGATTTATTGAAAACACTTATCAATTATTTTTGAAACAAAACTATGGAAGGTGTTCAGGGTGACAACGGCTGTGAACTATGTACTGGGTTCGGAACTGCAGTGAGCAGGCCCCGTCTGCGCTCGTTGCGGTGTTACCAGCGCAGGATTAAGATTTGGTGTCCTGTGTGGAGTTGATGTTAAAAAAATACTTTATCCATGCTGAAATTTGGCTTATTTCGGTATAATTATGTTGTATTATAAATAGAGTGAAACCCTCTTAAGACGTTTCCTCTTAACCCCTAGTAGCCGGAGCCCTGTAATTTCAGTGTTGAAGAATCATGCATGGATATGCACGGTGTGAAGTACTGCAATTGCAGTATTGAAGAATGATGCTTATGCACGGTGCGAAGCACTGCAATTGGAGTGTTGAAGAAACATGCGTATGCACGGTGCGAAGCACTGCAATTGCAGTGTTGAAGAATCATGAATATGCACGGTGCATAAGCATGATTCAATTTGGGAGGCGGTAATGGGTACCGCCGCCCCGGGAATCTTTATTGGATAACCAACACCTCTGCCATAGGTCACCCCAAGTGGTTCGCTACGTTTGGTGATTTAGCAGGGGTGCCTGGGTTCATGGGATGAGGTTTGTCTAGGTCTTGGAGGTGGATGACCAGGACATACTGAACCCCAGATTCCTACCCACCCCTTTTCCTTCCCAGAACTATCCTCTCCTTCCTTTCCCTAAAAAAAACCCTCCACACAGCATCCCCAAAGATGACATAGGCTCTCAGGGAAATAATTTTCCTCAGGGCCTCCTGTGTGGAGCTCATGTAAAAAAAAAAAAAATGCAATTGGAGTGTTGAAAAATCATGATTATGCACGCTGCGAAGGACTGCAATTGCAGTGTCGAAGAATCAAGCTTATGCACGGTGTGAAGCACTGCAATTGCACTGTAGAAGAAACATGCTTATGTACGGTGCGAAGCATGATTCTAAAAGCACTGCGATTGCCTTATTGCAGTGCTGACCTTATATATTCATTTTGTGTAGACCTTTTAGATTCATTTTGTCTTCGGATATTACCTCCACTAGCTTAGTTGAAGATAAAAATGTCACTTCATCAAGTACAGTACAATCACACTAATCCGACACTATTAAAAACCAGAGGGTGCCGGCTTATTGGAATGTTCGGATTACTGGATTAGAGAAAATAGAGAAAAAATCATAATAAATAAAAGAAAGCATTTCATAAAGAGAATATAATGTATTTATGTACATATTTGTGTTCTTGTTTGACAGGTTTTATTTTATTATAGTTTTGAGGTTAGACTGCTAGATGACGACGCGGCGATGTAGCGCATAGGCGTAGAGGGGGGAGGGTGCCAGGTTATTGGACGTATTGGTCTATTGAAGTGCCGGATTAGTGAGATTGTACTGTATTGTCAACGTGTTAAGATAAAAAAAAATCTTTTTATATATTGAAATTTATTGCCGTTCCCTATATATTAAAAAGTTTGATGTTTCGGTCCCTTGTAGACTGAATGGTCCAATTTATTTTGCATATAAGAAGTTTTTTCCGGTACCTTGGAAAATTATTAAGAGAGATTCACTGTAAATTGTATTATTCCATTTATCTGTGACAAAAAGAGTTTGGGCTATTTCGGTATGGGGAGGGGAATGAAAGTGGGGAAGCACCTGGCTAATCACACACGGTCACCAAATATGGCTAAAGCCATTTCAAGCAACGCTTTGATTCCGAATGGGGGTCTTTCAAGGCTTTAACAAAGGTGATGCTGAGAGTATCTGCCACCATTTGCGTCTCTTTGTATGAATACAATTATTCTCAACACTTTTCCTGTAATTTCCTTGTCATGATAGTGAACTAAATGAGACTTTCAATTCGAAAAATTTTAATGTCTTCAAAGGCATTTTATTCTTATAACTTCGTTTCTACATCATATAAGTAATGCTGCAAATATTCCAGGGATTATCCCTTATATTCCCAACATTAGTTTTAATAAAATAATTAATATAATATTAGCAACGTATTATAAATTAATCATTGTAATTGCATTCAGTCGCTTGACTTAACTTGTATTATAGTAAATTCAAATCTTGCAGTGAAAAATGGACTTCTAACTATGTCACCGCTCTACCCTCTCGATGAGCTAATCTTGTAAAATACATTTTCTATGAAACTCGGGGTAGGGTATTATTTTGTGGTCACCCTTGTTTGTTTCGTGGATTTTTAAAATATGAAGTTGCTAGCTTTTGCCCCCCCCGGCTTCGCACGCACCACTCCCCCCCCAACACCCCCACCCCCTCACCCTCCCCCCTCAACGTAACAATCAAACACGTGCTGTAAATCTTAACTATCAAAGGGATCTCCTTAGCAACCTAAACAAATAACAAAATGACAGCGCATGTCAAACAATTACGTAGCAACACTTTGCTTTTCGTCTGGACAATAAACATATAATTGTATACAAATTTCATAATGCCAGAGCACTAAGTTATAGCCTATAGCCTATTCTGATGTATGAGCTATATTACTGTAAAGTTTCATTAAAATCCATTCAGTATTTATTGCGTGAAAGAGTAACAAACATCCATACAAACTTTCGCCTTTAAAATATATAGCTTTTGCCCCCGGCTTCGCACGCGCCACTGCCCCCCCCCCCCCCCCCAATCCCTCCCCCCCCCCTTCCCTCATCCACGCCCCCACTAACCTCCCCCCCCCTCACCCTCCCCCAACAACCCGGACAATAAACGTATAATTTTATACAAATTTCATAATGCCAGCGCTCTAAGTTATAGCCTATTCTGATGTATTAGCTATATTACTGTAAAGTTTCATTAAAATCCATTCAGTATTTATTGCGTCAAAGAGTAACAAACATCCATACATCCATCCATACAAACTTTCGCCTTTATAATATTAGTAGGATATTATAAGTAGGATAGCATTTTTTGATGGTTAGACATCTATTCTCTAGTTTTTGAGTTTTCATTCTTCTTGCAAACCGACCAATAATAATAGGTATATGTATCACACATACATGGGCAATGTTATAAAAAGGTTAAAGAAAAGAACAAATGCTTGTTTGCATGATATATTTTTAAGACGGTATACATTACATAATTATTATGTATCCGTTATAATCCACAACATCAATTGGTAACATTATTGAACTCCGTCGACTTATTGCTTATTGAGACCACAAACAAATGTTGTATAATACAAAAATACAACTAATTTGGTTAAAAACAACATAATTTAATCCTACGGAATGATTGATGTTAATATCTAATTAAATTATTTTTGGGGGCAATATAAATTATTACAAAATTTTCAAAGTATCGAGAATGTCTTGAAAATGTTTGACATTATTCCTAACAATAAGTTGTTTCTCAAATTGTGGTATCAGATACATCACAGTTCCATTGTTCACAGTAATTATTATTATTAATTAATTAATTAATTAATACAAAATAAAAATGGAATAATAAAAAAATAGATATAAAACATTACTTTATAATTTTTTAATTCCTAAAACAGTAAAGCCGTTAAATTAAATAATGATTTTACAAACATTGAAACATGACAAATAATTTCTTATGCAAGATTGTTGATCTGGTTTATATATTGGTAACAATGATATAGAACACTTTCTATAATAATAATTTGTTTGTGATAATAGAGAGTGTTAAGAGTTTAAAACATGGGCCATGAATATATGGGAGGAACGGCAGGACTGTAGTTGTAGTCATACATTTGCGCCTTGATGAACGCCATCTTGTCTTCTGGTTCGGGACGGACGGATGCCTTATCTGGAAATAAATAAATCATTCTATCAAAAACTGTTGCTCAACCAACAATGTAATTGACTGTTTTGCTAATTTGGCAAATACAGTATCCATTTCTGCTCCCTGCTCTTCTTTCAAAATGAGGAATTGAAATACAGTGAAACCCTCTTAAGAAGTTTTCCAAGGGACCGGATAAAACAAACTTCTTTAACAGGAAAACCTTATTTGTGTGAAAAATTGGACAAATTTTGGGATGAGGGACCAACAAACCAAACTTCTTAAAAGGCTTTCACTGTATTGATTGTTGAAATATTTCCAGGAGACATTCAGAAGTTAGTGCCCAGAAGGGGTCAAACAATGTCTTGGCACAAATTTTTTACCAATAATTGATGGACCAAGAAAGTTAACATAATAATCATATAAACAAAATTGTTTACTTGTTTGGTAAGCGTATTCGGCAACCTTCTTTGCGATCTTCAGTGATATGATTTGGATATTCTCAATTGGTGGGTAAATACTGCCCTTGGCGAGATCATCCTCAGACACCTGTTCTGCTAGTGCCTAGAAATAATAAAAAACAAAATTTAATACTTTTTATATAATTTTCAGAAATTTTCAGATAGAATAAATCATAGCACACATAATTTCTTGATCACTGATACAAAATTTTCGCCGTGCACCTGATTCTATTTTCGTAATAACTTACTTGTTTTGGCAGAATGATGATTTTGTAAATTGTACCAGAAAAAGTGTTTTTATACATATATAAAAATAGTACATAACCTACCACAACTAGTTTCCCCAGAATAGCTAGTTATATCCAGAGAAATGATTTTGTAATAACTGGGAACAAGAGGTTAATCAAAACCCCTGCAGACCCCTATAATATTTTTAAAATTCATACTTCATACATTCACACAATAACTACACACCAGCAACACCGCGGACTGCATATATAAGTTAGTTGGTCTGTAGGTTTACTTTATTTGGCATTCAACATGCTTTATAACTTTATACCGTAGTTGAAAAAGTACGACATTTTTTTAACAGAATTCATTCATCCATTTATCATTGGAGCTTCAACCCTTGGAGAGGTTTAATCACCTCCAGGAAAAACCTTCACTTCTGCCGATCTCCTGCTGTTTTCTTCCGGTTAATTATGTCTAAGGCTGCACTATTAGTCTCCGTACCATTCAATCACACAAGTTTATGATTCCCAACACTCCTTCATCCTGCGGGTTTATTAATGTTTTTTAGCGGAACAGAGATGATTTACCTCTGCGCTCAACAGCAAGATCTCATCTGAGATGTCGATGATCCCTGTTGTGATGATGGCCAGTGCCAGCCCAGGGAAGATGTAAGAGTTGTTTCCTTGTCCCGGGTGGTAGGTCTTGCCCTTGTACGTAACGGGCGGGAAAGGAGATCCAGATGCAAACACAGCTTTTCCCTGCAAAATATATCCAGTATTAAAATCATTTAGAACCTAGTAATGTTATTAGGGGTCAGATGGCCAAACAGACTGTCACATTATATGAGTTGAAATTATTAGATTAGGATAGGTTTCAGCAATGCAGCACGGGTAGCGAAACAGGAGAATATTAGACAAGAAGAGGAAGGAGGTGGTTAATGAGCTTCTAAGGTAGGTAAGCAACAACAGCAGGAAAACTGTTCTCTCCGTTCACTTCTGGCCATATAAGCAATTTATCCATATATCACATAGTCACTAATGTAGATAAAGAGGGATCACTACATAACCAGTCTAACAATAAATGTGCTGGGATATATTTCCCTGTAAAACTTCACAAAATTTAATACTCGTACATATACATATTTTTTACTTTCAATAACAACAAGCCTTTAGTTAAGTGCATTTAGTGTGATGCAAAAGATATGATATAAAGAGTCACTAAGATGAGACTTGTCAGAGCTTGATTTTCCCCATATTTCTATACTATGTGGAAACATGGACACATGGAGCCAGCGATAGAAAGCGGATAGACGCCTTCGAAATGTGGTGCTGGAGAAAAATGCCCACAGACAGCCAGAAGCGCAAGGCATCCAAAATAGGCTTTTAACTATCTGCCAGCATATCTTAAGATACTTTGGTCATGTTGCTCGCCAAACCAACAACTCCAACTTGGAGAAACTCATAGTCACTGACAAAGTGGAAAGCAGAAGAAGCAGAGGAAGGTTACCGATGCGCTTAAGTAACCAAGTATCTCTGGTGTCCGATACGTCGGTATCCACAGCTCTCCACGCAGCGCAGGATCGCGAGCCTTGCCCACCATGGAAATTGGAGTAGGGGTCACGATCCTCGACAATGAGGAACTGACTTGAGAAGAAGATATATATTGCAGAGCAGGGAAATAAAATTATTACAATGGATGTCACGCATCACTTGAAAATACACTAGCCACTTTACTGGTCATAGACATTGTATGAAATATCAGGTCTGCCGGCTGTTTATTATATTGATCGCATGAGAGGGTATGAAATTGGTGAATACTCACATCAGTGTGCTCGTATGCCTGTTCAGCTGTGCATTCTGCTTTGCTGGTCGGATTGGAGAGGGCAAAGATCACGGGGCGGTCATTGTTCTTTCCCATGGCTTCGAGGATCTCCGTGGTGAAGGCTCCACCGATAGCGGCAGCACCTGAAAATAACATAACATAATCAGTTAAATGTTGTACTGTTAGAAGTTTGCGAATGGGCTAACAGAATCTGAAAACATATGAGGTACGTAGAAGCAAAGGGGGCAGTGTCAAGTAGTCGTTTGTAAACAACGAAAAACATTTTAATTGTAATCTGTTTTTTATTGATATATTGATGTAACAATTTTCTTTTAAATAATGTAGAATTGCTACAACTTGGGCGATATTTGTTGCTTTGCATGATTTATTTTTAAATGAAATTTGTATGCAACTGGAAATGTAATTTCTGACATTATATTTTTTGACATTTACAAAACTGGTAGTTTCTAAATGGACCAAAGTAATAATGATTTTTAAACAATGGATTTGCTCAGTTCAAAACCTAATATGATCTCAGATTTATTTACAACTAGCTTTTGCCCCCGGCTTCGCTCGCATATTCGTCCCCCCCCCCACTCCCCCAATCAATCAACAATCAAATACGCTCCATTTCGCATTCATAATATGAGCTGTTGGCGCTTAGGTCAAAATGTAGATTAGTACCTATTTTATGTTTGTATCTACACTAAATATTCATATTAGAATACTCATATTTGAATTTTCGCTATCAAAGAAATCTCCATAGTAACCTAAACAAATAACAAAATGACAGCCCACGTCAAACATTTACTTAGCAACACGCTTTGCCAATAAACGTATAATAAATAATTTCATAAAGCCACAGCTTATTCATAAAGCCAGAGTTTACCAATATATTACTGCCTATGTTACTCGCAAAAAATGTAGCTTTCGATTAGTGAAAGAATTTTTATATTCCATTTGGTATTTTTTGCGTGAAAGAGTAAGACACATCCATCCATACAAACATTCGCATTTATAATATTAGTAAGAAGCTTTCGATTAGTAAAAGAATTTTTATATTCCATTAGGTATTTATTGCGTGAAAGAGTAAGACACATCCATCCATACAAACATTCGCATTTATAATATTAGTAAGATAATCTATCAGATTTCATATAATTTTATTATAACTAATTTTGAAATATGGTGTCACCTACCCAATTTAGCTAAATGGACTTGAGCGCCAAGCCCAATATTGGGGTCCAAAGGAGCTCCAACCCCAGCTCCAAACCCAACTTCTATTCCTGCCCCAACTCCAACTCCTATTCCTGCTCCAACTCCAATTCCTATTCCTGCACCAATTCCAACTCCAATCCCTGGCGCATTTTCGTCTCCTATTTTTGTTCCAGCTTTTATTCCTGCTCCAACTCCAGCCATTAGTCCTGCTTCAACCCCAGCCCCATTTCCTGGTCCTAATATAACGTCCCTTTCTTCTCCTCCTACCCAAATTATTCACCATTATGTAGTTTAGTTTGATTAAAGCTTTTAATTCAAAACCGAACAAAAAATAGATAATGGAATTTTCTCATGAAAATTGCTCACTTGTAGGTATAGTTTAGCAATTAAGTCTAGAAATTTATTATTTTGGAACTAAATTTTTTCATTACTATGGTAACACCGAAATACTCGTTTTGTCAATGACATTTCGTATGGCTCTTGGCTTTACTGACTTAAAAAGTGTAGAAAACGCTGAAAATCACTCGTTTAATGTTTGTTTTTTCATTGTTTGCCTGTGCATTGTTTGAATTGCATAAAAATGAACAAACCAATACGTAGTGGTGCAAGAGAAGTTATATACTGGGTTTTCAACGCTGCCTAGCCGATTATCGCGCGAAGAAGCTCCTATGCCTAATTTGTATGATGTTTACAAACGAACTACAGAAATGACTGGTACGTAGTATCGTTTTTTAATGAATTTCATTAGTATTACAAGATTTATGCCAATTTTCGAGCGATTATAACCATTACAATCTGATTTGAGGTTATGTTTAAAAATCCGAATTTGACATTTACATTTGACAGTTAATATTAGGCCACAAGAAAAAGGGAATAACTCAATTAACAAAAAAATAATAATAATATGCAACTTCTTTAAACTCATAGAAAAGTTACTTTTTTCTTAGTTTTCTCAGTATTTCTTTCTAAATTAATATTATCTAGTGTGTTTTTTTAAACTCCCTTCTATAGAATAATAATTTAAATGATATTTTCCACACACAGGTAAATCTGAAGCAACGGTAAGATGAATCGTCAAGGAAAAAAGCATGAGGGACAAAACCCATTTGGCTTTCAGCGTGAACCATGATCCAGCGCTTACCTTTTGAAATATCGTGCTGAACTCCAGTCACATATATAGATTGCCAGCATTTCTTTAGCTTGTAGGATGAATGGATATAACTTTCATCTAAGTGAATTATATTTTTTTGCAGTTCTTCTGGTAAATTTCGGATATCCATGTTAATTTTTAAGTAATGCTCTCTTTTAGCCGCTATATTTGTTTTTTTTCAATAAGTGCAGTTCTGTTTGTTTTGCACTTTTTTATAAACAAAGCCAATGGAATGCAAAATTTTTCGTAAATTTTCCCGGCTACCATCAAATCCAATGTCTTCTTTGAGTACGGTTAGTAAAGTTCTTAAAGTTGGGACTTTACGTACTATTTAAAAAAATGATTTTTTTGACGAATGGCACGGACGGATGATTTACCCCCATAAATAAGTAGTACTCTTGTATATGGGGGGGGGGAGGGGGTTATTATATTGGTTTAATTTTTTTTTTGTTCAGTACAAATTTTCGTTGTAATTTTTAAGCTGAGTTTTAAATCTTTTTAAATTACTGTTCCTGTTTCTGATTTTTTCAGGTAGTGAATTAAAAAAATTAACTCCGAGATATTTATGATTTAACTGTCCTTTTGTTTTTTTTTACATTTCGGAGTAGGAAGTATTGACGTTTGCCTAAGATTTCTGTTATTTTTAAAGGGTTCAACTATATTTTGAATATTATCTTTATAAATTTTTTTAATGTTGCATGATAAAAGTATAATGCACTTAAATTTCTGACCTTAAATTGTTTGGATAAAAGTTCTGACGAATATGAGTAAGGTTGTTGTTTTTATAATTAATTTTTGTGATACCTATGAAAATTGTTTGTTTTTGATTTGTATATATACCGCCCCATCCTATAGTGCCCCATCCTATATTATAATTATTATTATTACCTTATAACGAAATACAAGCCCACTTATAATTTGTTTTGTGTTATTTTATTTATAGTAAATTGTAATTTTACTTCGATTAAATTATAGTTTTTTTGCAAAATTTTTGAGAATACAAATACATTATGAAATATGCATTTTGAACGAAGTGTTTTTTAAAACTTATATTCATTGTCTTATGAGCCATCTTGGTGTTGCCATTTAAAACCTAAAAAACGATTGTGGCGCCATCATTTATTTTCTACACATTCTTGCCAAACTGTACTTCTAGATTTTAAATGTAAGTGGGTACTACAATAGACAATTTAATTCTTAGAACTTCATAATTCAAATTATGAAGGAGGTTCTACACTCCTTTACATAAATATCGGGGAAAGGACGTCTACAACAATTTATTGTATTTCATTCCGTTGTGTATCTTAATATTTTCTTAAAACTTCTTCTGTATAGTGTGTAATATATGTGTGAGTAAAAACGCTTAAAATCTATTTGTATGTCTAACTAAAAACAAATATATAATTTTTACTCTAGCGTGAAATTTCTAGGTTCCATATTGCACAACTATTTTTAGCCTACTATATCATTTCTATCATGAAGTACTATTGTATGGAACTTTAAAATAAAATGTAAAAAAATAGTCAAAACACCACATTTTTCAAGTAATCAAAACGACTTGACAAACTTTTTAACCCTACAGTGGTCGTGCTCTTAAAAGTAATGCGAGTGGTCGCGTTACACATTATTACATAGGTAGGGCATTTTTAAACTAAAAAAAATAAGTAAAATCATTTAGAATTATTGTGTATTTATGTTTTAATCTTATAATCGAAGCATTGTTTATTAGAAATAGGCAACATATATTAAACATAACTTCTATGATTTTCACAATTAACCAAAAAATAAATGACCTCTTTTTTTAACTAAAAATTATATCTAAGTATATTGATATAATTTCTGAGCAAGATAAACATAAAATTATGGAATGATCAGGAAAAATTAATTTTTTGCATTTTGCGTACCTACACTTTTCGTGTATGCAAAATATGTTACGTAATTGGTCACGCGGATTACAGGTGTAAACAATGAACTTTGCAGAGCTCCTGTAACACAACCAATGCGTGCCCGACACCAGCGCTGAGCTGAACGCTTCCATGAGTTATCCAACTTAAAGTACACGGAAGATAAAATTATTCACGCCACCCGTTTTTGAGGAATCTTTAATTTTGCATGACTGGATTACATATGTAATCCACGCGACCACTCCAGAGTTAAGCAAAGTTGACAGTCAAGACTTACTGTTGAAATAAATAATAAAAATCATTTACCAATAAGTACGCTGGGCTTGACGGTGAGTATGACGTCGAGGAGGTTCCTGATGGGCGCGTGGTTCTTGGCGAATTTGGCCTTGTGCTCGTTGATGCCCTTCTCGGGCCTGTCCTTCACGATGAGTCCCTTCGAGTCCACCAGCCAGATCTTGCTGCGCGCCTCTTCCTCGCTGGTGCCCTCTGCTTTCATGGCCATCACACACAGTTCGGCTATTCCAATAGAGGCCTAAAAATATATTTACAACAAATTTGTAAGTAAATAAAGCAGTGAGCTTTAAAATTTTATAATTTATTTTTTGTTATTTCATGTAAAAATAATTTAAAAAAAATTCACAACGTTTCTTATTTTTTTTTCCAATCTTGCGGTCGGAAACTTTGGTAGGTATCAGAAAGATGTACATTTAAATTATTTTGCGGTTAACTTTTAGATTGGAATATAAAGTGTGGTGTTTTCTCTTTTAGATCATATTTCTAACCACGATAGTAAGGGAGATACGATTTCTATGAGACCTTTATGAGTTGTTCCGAAAACTGAACAAATTAGCCAGAAACATTAAAATTATTATGGAATTTTCCATCATTTTTGAAGTGATTACTTTAGCAATAGTTTGAAAGTAACATTACTCATCAGTTAGACACCAACCTGTTACCTTGTGCGAGAAATATTTCTGTTGTGATAGTAAAGGAAGGCCTGTCAATCTGAGGTAAAGATTAATTCATCATGAATGTAGCAACCAACGGTTATGATGAGCAGAAGCTATAGTTTAAGACAAGCTTTTTAATTGTATATTTATTAAGTAGATTTCAATAATTTTTTGATGTCCATTAAAAATAGTGTTTTATTTACCTCCCCGGCGCCCTGGAACACGATGACATTGTCCGACAGCTTGGTCTTGGTGATTCTGACGGAGGCCAGGATGCCACCGACTGCCACGGCTGCCGTGCCCTGAATGTCGTCGTTGAAGGTGCAGTAATTATGGCGGTACTTGGCCAGGAGGCGGAAGGCGTTTGAGTTTCCAAAGTCTTCAAACTGGAGAACAGATGTGTTTAAATTATTATTCAAGGAACCAACTGCTTTTGTTTGATTTCACGTTGAAAAATTTTTGTAAAACATCAATCAACTTTTAAATAAAGTAACTCTGAAAGTTTTAGTGTTGCTATTGGGAAATCTTAGTTAAAAGAAAGGATACCTAATTCAGTTAGAGATACCTAATTCATGGGGCAAGTAGTTTCATTTCCATATCAGAACGGTTTTTATGCGTAATCACAAGTCCAGTTTTCTGGAATTACTGCTTTTGCAATTCTCACGCAGGTTCAGTATTCTGAACCAGGACAATTGAGTGGATAAGGAACCGGTTTTAAAAATAACCTCTTTTATCCAGAAAAGACAAAAATAGCGACCACTACTAATTTAAACAGTTCATATTTTGAAGAATAAAATGGCCGAAATATGCATTACTGTCGAAAAAAGACCCATATATGCACTAATGATCAAAAAAGTCTCAAATATGCAAATGCGTACATGAATCGTTGAGTCTTTCGGAAATTGCACAACAAGAAACTTCTCATTTGAGTTTATGTGAAGCCAGAGAAAATTATATTGATCTGATAATATAATGCCTTTTAAGTTTTTAAAAACAATGCTCTCTTACCGTATATAATTATACCGACAAACTAATATTTGTTATCTTTATTATTGTAACATTTTTATTTATGGCTATGGTTAAAATCTTTACCCCTAAAATAATAGATGTTTTTATTTTTATTTTATTACCTGAATGAGACAATTCTGTCCAAATCGGCGTACAACGGCCTGCATGAACTCGTCAATGAAGTCATCGTATACCTGCCCGGTGACACGACGGTGGCGGAGACCAATGTACAGTGGGTCGTCCAGCAGGGATTGGGTGTTGGTTCCAACATCTGAAATAATATAGAATAAATAACAAATACGAAGTAACAGGCTCGTCACACATTAATATTGCATTTTCTTCTTCTTCATATGGTAGAGATCATAATTGAATGCTTGATGAATGGGAGCTAGTTAAAATCATCAGGAGAGTCACTTGATTCAACACAACTGGTCGAGGGGTTGCTTCTACAACTGTTTTTTTGCTTTTAAATTAACTCCACACAGGAGGCACTGAAGAAAATAATTACTCTCAGGGGGTGCTAAGTGGAAGGTCTTTATGAGTATTTAAACATGGGTCTTAATGAAACACAAGAATCACAGAGACTGGCTAATCGTTCCACAGCCAAGCTGTTGAACTCAAAAATATATTAAAAAAATCAATCCAGTTCATTAGTCAGACATTTCCAAAAAAATCTAAATTTGAGTTAAGTATACTCAAATTTGCATATATATTATGTAAAAGTGTACCCTCTATCTATTACAATACTCAGATTACTCGTGAATACCTCCAAATCATTTATAATGTGCAAAAACTTGTAGTGAATTAAAAAAAACATCGATGTTTTCTGGGTCACTAATAGGATATTTGAAAATGTCATACTAATATACCAGATTATTATGCCTCTCGGTGTAATTTTATAGCATATATTTAATATGTAAAACAGGGACATGCATAAATGCTATTTGATTTAAGGCGAGGATTCAAATTTTGCTTTCCTCATTATCTCAAAACTTAGTATTTGGAGATGTCTGACTAATCAACTGGATGATCGAAATGGTGACCCAATCAAATGACTGCAACGTAATCAGTTTAATTCTGAAAGATACTCTCGAGTGAGGGTAAAAGTAGACACAATGTGTGGGAGATAGTTCAACGATGTTGATGGTGTCTTACCGAGTGTGATGGGAAGACACTGATGAGGTTTGATGCCCCCGAGGGCGGTGTAGAGGGCCAGTTTTCCCACAGGGATACCCATTCCCTGTGCTCCGAGATCTCCTAGTCCCAAGATGCGCTCTCCGTCTGTCACCACGATGGCGCGAATGTCTGCCTCGGGCCTACACATTATACCATTTGATCATTTAAATACGTTGAATATAATTTAAAAAAAAGTGTGCAGTACATACGTAGTAGAAGTGATAACTTCAGAAAACTAAAGAGTGGGGAGGCTACGAAGCACCGCACAAAGAGGAGACCCATTATTCTATCTCATTCTCTCGGAGGCTAAATCCTATAGATTGTATAGATGTATGTGTTTGTCCCTTTTTAGTGTCGCTGTTTTGTTCCATCGAGTTTTAAATCAAACAACAGTGCTAAAGAAGTTTTCACTTTAATAATGCAAAACCAGTTATAATATCAGACTTCCAATTTTTTTTTTTTATTATTTTCTATAACAAAGTTTGTACGTGATGTAAGTAAAAATCATAACATAAGAATAAATTCAAAGTTTTCACAGTCCTCCTTACTAGGTTTTCCTGTTCTGTTCTGAGGCTAGTTTCTAGTTGTATTTAAATTGTCTTAATAATCTTTGTAAGTTGGTTATCACTAAATTCTCTCAGCCATGTTTTTACTTAGTTTTAAATATATTAATTTCTGTTATTTTCTTACTTGATTAGGTAAATTTCTCTGTCCAAAATATGTATTCATTGGGAATAACCAGTATATTTTGGCTTATTGCCCTGATTGAATATTTATGTTGGGCTGTGGAGTATTCAGATGGTTTTTTTTCAAATTTAAATAAAATATTTTTTGATTATAGCTGTACATTGAAAACTTGAAAGTTTTTAAATCATCGAAATCATATTTCTTATTTGGGTGAAATTCATCTTATTACCAGTTTTGAAATTTGAAAAGCTGTTTCTTCAGTATGGAATTTCTAGGTCAATGCAACTATTTAGAACTCACAATGTCTTTTCCACCACGCGCTATTTAAAAAATAAATTACATGAGCTCCACACAGGAGGCCCTGAGGGAAATTATTTTCCTTCACGAGAGGAGAGTTCTGGGAAGGAAAAGGGTTTAAGGGGTGGGTAGTAATCTGGGGATCAGTGTGTCCTGGTCATCCGCCTCCAAGACCTAGACAAACCTCACCCCATGAATCCGGGCACAACCAAACCACTTGGGGTGATCTATGGCAGAGGTGATGGTTATCCAATAAAGGTTCCCGGGGCGGTGGTACCCATTCCCTCCTCCCAAATTGTGCTATGCAGCTTTTAAAAATCCATTTAACTATAAAAAATAAAACCGCCGTGCTTGACAGCTGATCAAACGCTGCAACGGGCCGGGAGTCAGCGGTTAACAGGGACCGTTCAAATGTCGAAAATTCAAAATAGAGCTTATCGATTTGTGATGATTGCAAAAATAACGGGACGTCAAATAACTGGGATTTTAGACTACAATAGCAACAACTGCCATCAATAAGGCAAAAACATACAAACACCTAACTATGAATGTAATCTAACTGTAAATGATTAATCAAAAATATAAAAAAAACTTTCAATTACCAGTTCTTGAGCATGTCGTAAACGTGTCCCTTATCGTGGATAGTGATGAATAAGCCCCTGGGTCTGCGGTAGACCAAACCGTACTTTTGGCATGCTAGCCCCACTGTGGGGGTGTACACGATTGGCATCATGGTCGATACATTCTCTCCCACGAAGCGATAGAAAAGGTGCTCATTGCGGTCCTGAAAGAAAATTATTAAAAAATGGTTAAAAACAAAAAAAAATGTAAGTTAACTTGATTTATTTTTAGGGTCTATACTGTGTTAAGCTACCTCATTCTTTAGACAACGTTTCGGACAGCGTTACAGTATCCATCATCAGGGCAGATGTGTAATCTGATTGAAGAAGGAGGTAGCACAACAAGGCATAAAACCCCAAAAATAAATCACGATAATACTTTTAGCCCTAAACCTCATATAAACGTAAGTTTATTACAGTGAGTTTACTTGTTGGTCATGAGACCTTGTGACCTCCCAAGCAGAACTCTCTTGGAACATCACCTTGCACCGCAGTGGAAGGGATGGATGGTCCGTCACTCCTGGACCCACTGACTCTAAATACAGTAGGTAAGTTTATTACAATAGATAACAGAAACACAGGGAGATATGGCATGGAAGCGTGCAGACTGTTGTCGAATTGCGATCAAACTGCACAAAAAGTCCAACTTTGTGCAACCAAAGTTATGGACCGCAATTTAAAAAAATTATGATACTTTGGGAATTTTTTATTAATTATTTTTACATGAAATGACAAAAAGTGAGTTAACATTTTTCTTTTTAAAATATGTTGGTGTTTTTTTTTTAATTTTTTTCATTATCAGTAATTTCAGATAGAAAAAATAAGTGAGTCATTTTTAAAACTTTCTTATGTCTGCATTCAAAATTTTTAAGTTTCAAAATTTTTTTTTTTTCTTATTATAAAATTTGGAAGCATATTTTATTACCTTTTAAAGACAGTTTTTAGTTTTCGGCTCGAGGCCTGAGGGGTTAAGATATTAAACTAAAACTAAATAATTAAGGTGAGGGAAGTGTAATGTGTTTCTTGTTGACTAGTTTTTGTTCGACCTGACATTTTTTTTCGGCGGCGCAGTGCTGGGCGGCAGCCCCCTATCTGAGAAACGCTAGTCTGAGCTATTAGAATGTATTTGGCCAAGCAATTTTCCAATCAAATTTAATTTAGCCCAGTTAGTTAGAAAATCTTCGTTCAGTAAAACAAATGTATCAATAAATAATGAGAAAATTAGCCTTGCATTGACCAAGTGAGTGCCTCAGTAGAAGTCATCCAGAGGCAGACCAGCGGCATCTGTGAGGAGGCTGACTGTGTGTGCTTTTTTAGGAAACAAAGTGTGAGGGGTAAAAAGCGAAAAAGGTGTGAGGGTTAGGTAGGAATCTGGGGGTCAGTTTCTCCCAAGAGTGCCAAAGTATGAATCCACCCCTCCCTCTCCCTCTCAAAATTCAAGGTGATGGGTTGAGACAGGCTGGCTAGCGAGGTCAAAGGGTCTCCCTCAACCAACTTCATCCATTCCAACTCCCCACATAGTTGGCTGGTACATGCATTCACCGTCAAGACCTGGACACACCTCACCCTATAAACTCGAACACATTTGCCAAGCCACTAAACAAGACACAGGGGTGTTGGTTATCCAATGAGTGATTTGAGGAGCGGCGGTACCCAAGAACCAAAGACAGGGGAGGAGGAGAATCTGTGGAGGAGGCCCTGAGAAGTAGCATCCTGACTCTTGATGACGATGGCCAGCTGACTATCTATACTAGTTTAAGATACATTATTACATTACTTGGCTTAGTTCCTTACCAGCAGTCCCATGAGGTAGATGTATTTGTTGAGGTCATCCTCGTATCTATTGATGGAGAGCTTGCAGAGTTCCACCTGCTCCTCCTGGGTCTTCACGCGAGGAGGCAGCAACCCGTGGATGCCCATGGCCTGCCTCTCCTCGATCGTGAAAGCCATACCCTATAACAAAATTAACGTTAAAATTAATAATTTGACATAGATAAAGAGAAAGCAGGCATGATACAAATATGCAATTGTATGATAAGTGATAATATTAAAGACTTCTTCAATCTAATAATAACCTTAAGTTATTATATACTATTAGAATAAGAATTGGCCACTGCTCAATTGCAGCTCATTTGTTTAAATTCCGAGTTCTTGTTATTCCACTCTGCCAGTGCGGTGTGGAGGAGGAGACTCTTGACCATATCTTCTTCAATTGTAAAAATCATTCTTCCTTCAAAAGCATACATTGTTTGCTTATTAAAATCACCCACCATTCCCCCCTCAGTATTCTGATTTGCTGTCTCACAACAATTCTCGCATTTTTTCAGTTTTTATAGACTTGAATGATTAGAATATTTGATTGGTCATGTCCCCTTATAGATTATCCTCAAAGTTATAATTTTAACTTTCATCAGCACAAAGTATTCTTTTTAGGGTAAATTCCCTATTTCAAGAGAAAAAAAAAACATTTCTATTTATAGTTTTTAATTTAAATTTATACTAATAATAAAAAGTTCTAAATGAAATACTGAAACTGCTTTAAGGCGAGAGATATGTAATTACGAATGTTGGAGAGAGCGCGCTAATATTTAAAAACGATAAAATAGAACCGAAAATTGTGAAAATGTTTAATAAAACACAACCCGTTTAAAATAGAGCAAAAATCTCGTGGGGAACATCTAAAAGAGCATTTGAAGAAACACTGTGAATTTTTTCATAATAAGTGAAATGAACTGGTTTATAATAATTTTCGGAGCATACTTTGCGATTTTTTTTTATCGAGGGAATTTCATATAATTTGCGAACGCGTCTAGATATTATCTTCAAAATAACATGTATTTTTTTAAGAGCTTAAAAACTTCCAAGTGTAAGAAATATGTAAGAAATCAGTAGAAATTCGGGTAGCAGCGGCGTAATTAAACATACTAATTTTGGTTGTTGGTGCATGGGTAAGTAATATGAAATATTCCTGCATAATGCGTAACATTATTAACTTTTAATTTTTAAAACTGTAACTACTATTTTTACATTAATTCCACACAGGAGGTCCTGAGGAACGCATTTTCCTTCTAGGCCTATGTCATTACTTAGGATGCTGTGAAAAGGATCTCTTTTAGGAGAGGAAGTAGTGAACACGGGACTTGAGAGCCTTGTTGTAGGAAGGAGGAAACACAGAACACAGCTGATGGCATATCGTTCCATAGCCGAACTTGTTCAAGAACGAGTCGTAGAAACGACCCATTCTTATACGACAAATGTCAAACATGTACAAATGTTGCGCTTACCTTACATAAGACAAGCCATAAAGTGGATACCAAAAGTGGTTCAAATGTTTGACAATTGCAAATAAATTAACAGAGTGTCAATCCTATAATTATAATACCCGTGATTTTTCACGGGTCTGCACTAATTAGTTATAAATAAGTCAGAAATTTTCGGAAGTAACATATAAAATCCAAGTATCGAATCAGTTGTTGTAATTCTAATAAAATTTATATAAAACTTTTCGAATACAATATACATACAAACACAGAATTCATTAAAACGTCCCAAGTACACAAACACTTTACACGGCAACACGATAACACACATTTAAATACCATACATACTAACTATGGTCAGCAATCCATTGGTTACGAGGGGGGCAATTTATGTAATTGCCTTCCAGACGCCATTAAAAATTAAAAAGGGTGGGTGGATTTAAAAAAAAAATTAAAATCTATTTATAATCAACGAAATAATGAAAGTGAATAATATTGTATTGTAATCATTGAAATCGAAGATTGTAATGTAAAATATATGTGTTCAGATTTCTAGTAAAATATGTGGAAATGTAATTTTATTTTTTCTAGAATAAACGTTTAAAAAAAAAATTACAAGTGTTCAGTTCACAAGCGGTAGAAGTGGAAACTTCAGGCTAAATCCTATAGATGTACGTGTTTGTCTCTTTTTAGTGTCACTTTATCGTTTCATAGAGTTTCAAATCACAACGGTGCTAAAGAAGTTTTCACTTTAAAAAAAATCACAGTCAAATACTGAAATGAAACTCTATTATTTGTTGTAACAATAAAGAAATGCAATCAAATACTCAGCTGGTTATTAGTTCAGGTCAATAGATCAGAGAAAAGTCCATTGTATTTTCCGGTGGAATTTTCCAACTCGGTACAAATGGTTGTTTTGTATAACAAAGAATCCAAACAAATTCAACATCCTGAAACTCAAACTTATTAAAGAATTTAAAGAAAACAATCTTTATTTGAATTCTTTTATTGCCAGGAATGACTTTTTTTTATCTTTGTCTGTGGAATTTTATTATTATTTTGTGTGAATTGCTCTTTCACATATTATAATAATATTGTTATATAACACTGGAAATATAATGTTATATAGTAAGGTGATTAGGCAGGTCATTTGAAAAATGATGATTGCGATAAAAAAAAAATTGAAAATTCTTGGAGATTATTTTATTACGCTCGCTGACCGTGTGACAGCCGACATATTATCGAACAGTATTTATACGTTAACGTCTGCGTGGTTGAATTTCAGAACCCAGCTTCGAGTGCATGTCTGACGCTACGTCATACGCGCCGCACCACAAATAACATCTGTGTACGTGGAATTTCACAAAAAGCTACCGTTATAATTCGGTTTCATGACGTCATTACCTGTCTCGGTTACTTTGTCCCGGTGACTAGCTACACTGAATGACAGTGGATCCGAGGAACGGGCTATTTTTGGAACCAGTTCTTATTGGATTTATAAAATAGTCACCAACACTAACTGGGCGAAGCCGAACCAAAAGCCGCCCGCATGGCCTAGCAGTAAAAACCGGCGGAGCGGGGTTTTAAAAGCAAGTTATATGTGTATAATTGTGTGAGTGTGTGACAGGCAGCAAATAATGTACACACAGGGCACACTATTTTCCCCCCAAAAATATAACATAATCTTGCTGGGTGATATAAAACGAAAAATTCATGGCCAGGGATTTAATTTTTTATTTTATTTTGGGAGATTTCGTATTTTAAATACCTACGCAATTAAAAGCAGGCTTTATTAAAAATTAAAATCTATACGTAAAACGACAGAAGACAGAAAGAGGGTTCATTAAAAGTAAAATAAATTTTCATCGCATTATCAAAGTACGAATGTCTTTTCTTTGTAAGTTCCAAAAATCTTTACTTCTGTTGGGCAAATATCTCCGAAAGTAAGTCACCGGTCACCCCCTCCCCTATCCGTATTATATTAATTTAATCCCATATTAATTTAATTCCAAATATCGACCAAATTTCGGCTGCAACTAAATATAGGTCCTATCAAAAAATACATTAGCCTGGAGTGATTTTTTTTCAGAATTTCGAAATCGGCGAGTGGAGAAAGATTCGTTATATATTAACAATTTAACCGTACATTTTTCATTTCAATATGTTCTATTCTTTTTACTCCCACAGAAGCTCTATTTCTTTGAAGTTTTACGACATTGTCGAAGTATTCATGACTCGTAAATACAAAATAAAACACACATTATATTATGTGTTTTACCATTATTTTACAGATAAGGGGCCATCCATTAATTATGTCACACGAATTTCATGATTCCCCCCCCCCCCCTCCGGTCCATGTCACTTTTAGACCTCTCCCACTGTGACGTCACATATTTTGCAATTTTACATTTAAAAAAGTTTTGGGTTATAATAGTTTAGATTTTTAGATGTGACGTCACAGAGCTGATGACCCCCTATACCCCTTGTCACACATCTCTACTCCCCTCCCCCCTTAAGGTGTGACGTAATTTATGGATGGCCCTTAAAACATTTATAAACTAAAAGAACAAAAAAAATCTTGTCATTGGTTTTAATAATGATAATAATAATTGTAAATTTGTAGAGCGCCGTTTTTGTGAAAAATCACCTCAAGGGCGATTACCCACATGAAAAACCTAAAATTCTCAAAAGTTGCTATGAACTGATGTGTCGAAAATGGACATATTTTTTTCCTGATTCTAACCTTGTTTTTATAAAGCCATCTCATCTCAAGGGTCCACAAACATTGGCTGAGGCTTCTATTACAAATTTTACACCGTGGCTTGAGTGTGACAAGGAAAATTCTTTATGACATGACACCTAACCTAACAAAAGTATTTTCAAATTTATTTATGACAAGGTTCGACATTTTTTTTCGTTTCAGCCATCAATTCCATTTAACAGATAAGAAATAATCACAAATCGTAATTATTTTCAAAACCAAAACACAAACATTATAATAAAAAATGAACGAAAATTAATTAACCTAATTATAAACTAATTACATGCTGATTGTCCAATCGATATTACGAAACAACCATTAAAGCAAGGATCACCTGACGAATCAATCATTATTGGTGAAATTACCCTGACCTTATCACTTCGCTGGTTTCATTGACCTCCTCTACACAGTTTAGCCAATTTCAATATTTTCAATGACTCATTAAATTTCGATATTAGTATCGTAGATAAAAATAAAATATGTTTTTCTGAAGTCCCGGGATCACCCAAAACATATAAAGCAAGTCTAATTATGGAGGCAATTGAAAATCACAATAATCCCATTAATATTAATAACTCAGGTATACATATGTCTAGTAATGTTGGATTGTCGTGTAAACAAGCTTATTGGCCCGATTGGATAATAGAGACGACGGGGCCAAGCTCGACAGTTCATAGTTAGTTCATGGTATCCAGTAATTTACGGCTACACCAAAACTAAATGCAGAAAACTAGTTTCAATATTATACTGCAACAGTGCGTAGGCGTAGATGATTGGAGCTGGCAACACGGTACTGCATCTACATACCTACATTAGCACACACGTTAGCTATCAATTACGCATTACCCACATGAGGTAAAAATTGCAAGGCGCAAATGATGCCGTTTTATTTATAAATAACATTAACTTTAAATTCAGGAAATTTAAATGATTCATCTCTTCAAGAAATAAATTTAAAAAATATCGCATTACGATACGCATCTGCCCTGATGATGGACACTGTGATGCTGTCCGAAACGTTGGCTAAAGAAGGAGGTAGCTCAACACGATATAAATAAATAACTATAATACTTAAAATAACGAAAATCTAAAATCATGTCTGTTTTCTATGAATCCAATAATATTTTTAAAATACTTGTTTTACTTTAAAACATTACATATTACATTGCTTTCTCAATTGTATTGAAACTTGAAACATATATATTTGTTTTCTTTTCGAAAATGAAATGACTATGTACTTAAAATCTTTATAGTTCTTAATTGAAATGATGTCATGGGCGTCATGGCGCTAGAGCTTGCAGCTCGACGGTAGTTTATGCTGCTGCAGAACAAACAGTTTTTCTGCGTAGGTACTGAGCATAATAGATTGACAGAAAAAGTTGTGCAAGTTTCATGACACCAACAAAACTTGCATTCTGGAGATGTTCTGCATTATAATACAATTAAGATTTAGAGGTAGGTACACCTTGTATTGTACATTTGACAGGCATAACTTGTTTAGAAAAAAATGTTAGTTCGTAACCACTTGCAAAGTTATCCGTGTCAAGCTGTACACAGGGAGGTCACGGAAGGTCATAAAACCTTCAATATTTGTATCCCCTCACCTTTATTGAATCTACAATGTTAACATGACCTACAGAAGATGAAGGGCACGGAAAACGACGGAAATAAATTATGTATGCCTTTGACATTAAAAAAATCAATAAAGGGCCGACTGACGGCTGACAGTGCCTACGTACATACGAGATACGAGTATGAATTTGACGAGGTTGAGGTTTTGACGAATTCTTTCTACACTCTATCTGCCTAAGAAAGAATTATAACATTTGAAAATATTTTATCAACTTCAAAAGAAGCAAGGTAATATTGAGTTTAATAGGGGAGCACGGACACTCCCCAACACAATTGTAATACTTTTTCCGTTCGGTGGTATACCTGCATGCATATTTTTGTTTTGTTTTAAGAAAAACATTGCCGTAGGTCACCCCAAGTGATTTAGTACGTTTGGTGAATTAGCAAGGGTATCGGGTTCATTGTGTGAGATTTGTCTTGGCGGCGTATTCGTCCGCCCACCTACTGCGTGGCAGGCCGAATCAGGAGACTGGCTGAGGGAGACCTTTAGACCTCTCCTGTAGGGCTCTCTCGGAACATCGCCTCGCACCGCAGGGGGAGGGGTGGATTCATACGTCCGTCACTCCTGGACAAATTGATGAGATTCCTACTCACCCCTCGTCCCCGCTTCATTCCCAGAGATTCATATCCTTCCTTTCCTAAAAAGACGCTCCACACAGCATCTCCAAAGATGATGTAGGCCCCGAGGGGATATATTTTTTTCAAGGCCACCTCTGTGGAGCTAAAAAAATATATCAGCATTTTATTTTTGCCTAACAGATAATTTTTAACGTCGAATGAATTTAGTCTTGAATTTATTGTTTAAAATTTACATAAAACATTACCAGTATCAAAATAATATAATTAAAATAATCTACCCAAACATAATAACTATATTTATATACAATGTACACACATTTAGTTATTTGTATTGTGTCATATACGTTGGCCAAGATTATAATTAATTATTATTTTTTAGCGGGTTCTCGAGAAATACATTTATTCTTATCATGACAAAAACATAATAAGCGTTATTGTGTAGAAATGAATGATTCGAAATATATTTTCCCACGACCTCGACATTCACGTCAATGATGTAAAAATAACTTACAGTTCAGAAGTTCAAGGAAAATAAAGTACCTAGCAACGATGAGTTATCTCTGAAACGGAAAAAAACCCTTGACATCTGGCGTAATAATTTAAAAACTTTCTCTGTCCAGTGTTTCTAGGTAAACGCAAATATTTTTTTTAGATGGTAGCGTTATTTCTATCATGAGCTTCGAACATTTTAAATATTAATTTAACTGTTAAAAAAAAAAGCGCCAAACTATTTGTTTGACATTTGGTACAGGGTCGTATTATCCATAAGGCAGTGAAGGCTACTGCTTAGGGGCTCCGCATCGCGCATCGTAAAGGGGCACCGAGACGTGCACTGCCTAGGGGCCCCGACATATTTAATCCGCCCCTGCAGGGCCGTATTGTCCATTAGGCAGTGTAGGCAACTGCCTAGGGGCCCCGCGTCGGCAAGGGGCCCCGATACATGCATTGTCTAGGGGCCTAGATACGTTTAATCCGGCCCTGATTTGGTACCTTTTCAACAAGAAAAAATAAAGTTTAAATTAAAATCTCCTGAGCTTGGTAGAAAGCAGTGATCTATAGATTGTATAAGTACTATAATTTAAGACGAATCCGAATTTCTAGCCACGTTAACGTACTTTCCTTGAACATTTAAGTTTTAAACTGTTAAAAAAATATATGTCGCTTTTCAGGATAATCTCTTTTCAGATGCGCCCAGTTGAAAAAGTAATTACATATATGATATATTACCTCGATAGAAAGAAAAGCAAAATATGCTCCGAAAATTACAAAAAAAACACAACTGGGTTTTTACGCTTTAGGAATGAAAACAATCACAGTGTTTCTTTAAATGCTACTTAATTCGGATGTCGAAAAAAAATAGCTTTATTTTTTTAAAAGTCGTATTTTATTAAATATTTTTATACCTATTAATTAGTGTTGTGGCTATTTTATCCTCAATAACGATGACTTTTCTGTTTATTAAAAATGTTTCAATTTTGCATGTGTGTAATTTTTTTTATTCTGCAGATTTGATAATACTACAATTTAAAAGTTTTCAGTACCTATCTATCTAATACTGAATGCCTTTCTAATTCTTACTCAATTGAAAAAAAACAATAAAAGTTGATGCTCGAGGCCCATCGTAATCTCGTACGACCTTACCTTACGGAACACGGAACGTGTTTCTGTCTTATATGTAATAATTATCTGTTTAATTATTTTATTCACGTGTCACTGACATTCCCACTGATTACAGAGGTTAAATAATATGTTTATGTTCTTGGAAAGTAAACACTTGGTGATGATGTGACATCAGATTGCGTAAATTAAATAAATAAAATATTCACTTTGTTTTAACTTGAGTGCACGCAAAACCAAAACTTGGTTGGCTAATTAAATACGTTACGAACTTCTGTAGTATGCGGGACCATGACGTTCACAATTGGAAAATCGATCTCCAGTTGATTAGTCAGACATCTCCAAATACCATAAGTTACTTAAATACTCCAAATACTAATAAGTTTCGAGATAACGAGGAATGCAATATTCGAATTCTCGCGATAAATCAAGTATTTTTTACACGTATCTGTGTTTTACTATCAAAAATGCTATTAAATAACACCGGCAGACATACCTGACATTGTGAAATATCTTATTAGTGACCCAGAAAACATCAACATTTTTATTTGCAAGTTTTTCTGCATTATAATTGATTTGGCGGTGTTTACGAATAATATGAGTATTGTACCATATATGTAGAAGGTAAGAAGGTATTGTACCAGATATAGCTGCGTACCCAACTCAAATTTTCGGAGATGTCTGAGTAATCAATGGACGATCGATATGTTGTGAGGGTGAAAAAATGTGGATGGGTAGATAGGGTAAAGAAAGGTTGATATATGCTCTATTCAGATCTGGTCACCAAACACGGCTGAAACCATTTCAAGCAACAACGTTTCGATTCTGAATGGGGGTCTTTCACCAGGGCGATACTGAGAATACGTATGTACCACTCTGATGATACCAGATACCACCATATATGTGTATATGCATAGACATATGTCTATGCATATATCCGTATATATAATATAAAAATGAATCCCTGATTCCGTTGGTCACGCCATAACTTAAGAACGAATTTACCTATTTCATTCATCCTTCTTTTAAAGTTTTCTAGTACTTTGTTGAAGGTTCTTACGGAAAGAAAAATTACGAAAATTGCGCTGGAAATTTGATAATTTCAGAAAACTATTTTAACTTCGCACTTTCGACAGTTTGCGCGTTTGACGTTTCGCGCGTTGTTGGAGGGGGTTGGCGGGACGGTGGAGCGGGAGAAGAGAGGGAAGGTGGGGAAGGTGGTAGGGGAAGGAGACGCGAGAGGGGAACGGGGACGCACGGGAAAATACATGGGAGAAACAATTTATTTCTTTAGCTAGTATGTATATATGTATATAAATGATGGTAGTGGTATCAAAACCTAGATATTATTTTATTCCATTACAAACTAATGATAATTTTGTATCGTCAGCCATAAAGACATTTCATTTTGATTGATTCAAACATAAACACACCCATTTCAATCATTCCACTCTCTTATCAATCATCCATTAATCAATATAATGAATTGACCTTTATTTAATTAATTGATAAATTACACCACAATCGTTACAAAGGGCAAAAGTATTCCAATAATAATTTAATAAAAATTCTTGCTATTATTTGTGCCTTTTTATAAAGTGGTCTCAGTTTAATTTCCATTAAACCGTGCTTCTTTTCTAAAGGTCGTATAGAGGACACCGTACTGTAATAATGATTTTCCGCTTGAAACTGCTTTCAATAGACAGAGGGTCGCCTATTTTACTTCCGATCGTGCCTACGTCAAAAGTCAGACCTAATTGGTTTAAATTACGTATACTCCCCACCTAATACATCATAATAAACATGTAAACTGCTGTTTACAGTTTCGCGAATGTGTGTTCAATGAAAAAACGGTGGGCACGTAGTGGAGTAGCGACCAGCTGGCCAGTTTGGGATGTCGCCCGGGGCCCAATCCTGAAAGGGGCCTGCCTGCTTGAATTAATTCAAATACACACAAAATAATTTTATCTTGCAAGTTATACGCACTATTGTTCGGTATTTGGCTGGCTTACATTCCGTAAGGTAAGGTCATATGGGAGTCAAGGAGGTGAATTTTAAAAATGTGAGAAAAAAAAGAATAAGTGAGGAAATTTATTTTTTGGAAAAATGGGGGAATTTTTGAAACCACGGTTTCAAATGGGATAGTCCTTTAAATTGAGGCATAGCAGGCTCCCTTGGCAAAATTGCCAATAATCTGCTCAAACATTGAGGGTTCTGTCTTTGAGAATATAAAACATGTCAGATAGAGAAATGTGGTTTACGAGGGTAACAATAGGGTTGGATGCTCCTTGTTTTTGTTAAGGAATCCGCAATATCTTTACCCACAATGGCAACACGTCCAGGAATCCAAATCAGAGTTACGGTTTTTTCAGAGCTTTTAATGGAGGCTATCAGCACTTGAATAAGGCATACGAAGCATCTATTCACATGACTTTTCTAAGGCAATAAAAAATAATCCATCCAAGTGGCCGAGTCTCATTATGCATAAAACTATTAGTGTCCATATTTGTAGTATCTTACAGACATCTAGAACACGCTAGACAAATTAATTAATTAATAAATAAAAATAACCTAGAGCCAGTTTGCTACCAGTATAAGATGCACTAGAATGTGAGGTTTTTAATTAGCCATGTGATGTAATTAGAAAACTCTATTTATTGTGTCAATCAATCAAGCTTACTTACGATGTCGATAATAATCAATGATTAAAAAGCAGGCATACAAACGACGACTATTCATTTATTATCAGTTTTATTGATACTGCCAGTATCGCCCTGGTGAGAAGTAGTCAATCAGAATCAAAAAATTGCTTGAAATGGCTTAAGCCGCTTAGTGACCACATCCGAATGGCCCAACCTCCTATCTGACATCTCTTTCGCCTACCCAATTTCTTCAGCCTTACAACATTTCCCAGAATTGGACATGCCACAATCGTTATACAATACAAAGGTCAGGTTGCATAATAGTTTTAGCTGCGGTATTAAATAAAAAGTAGGCAGAAAAAAAACAAAAATTGAAAAACAAAAACAATATCTAACCTAAAAACTAACGTGTCGCATCCCTCAACCCAGCGAAAACAAAACCAGATTTGTTTTTTATTTAACCCAGCCCACGCTAGCGTTCTGCAGAAACATTTTGTAACGTTTACAGAGTAATAACATGACAAAGTTAATTGGTTTATTATAAAAAATAATATCGTACCTAAGTGTTATCAACCATTAAAAAATTCGTTTACGATTTATCTTTCATTATCTTATATTGGGAAACAACATCAACAACAATTTAAATTGGGTTAGATAAAACGACAATAATTGTCATAATAACGAAAATACCTAGCACTATTATTATTGTCATGACATAATGTTATTAGATAATGTATCTTCATTCACGATCACAAAAACAAAAATATTGGCCAATAAAATTGACAGCACTAATTTTAGGATTGATAAAACGATGTTATTGAGTTAAAATCAATCAATCGTGAAAAAACATTATTGCCGTAATTGACCTTTTTGTTATGATCGATAGATGGCAAACAAACATTATGTATAAGTTAATACTCTTTATTAACAAAATGTTTATCGTAAATTAAAACCAAACGACTCCATCAACACTAACTATGGTAGGGTCAAGTGGTGCACCTTTGAACAATTTTGTATTTTTCAACTTTTTTAAATCTTATGAATTGGTCAATTATGACAACTTTTGCAATTTTTTACATTAAGAGAAAACCGGGCGGCGTTTTGTCCAATAAAGGAATTTCCCAATTTCCTGTCTGGATTTTGACACTATTGCAAATATTTTAATATAATATAAACATCAACCACTAGCGTGTCGGTACGTGTTTTTTTGGTAAGTTACTTCTTATACGAATTAGGACCCTCCAAAAATCGTTAAAATTGCCAAATTAGAACGCCATTAACTGCAGACGTTCAATATACAAACTAAACAGTGTTTTTTTTTTTAAAAGAAGCAATACTTACAGACTTATATTTTCTTCTAATACAGTTGGTAAAAAAAAATTAAAAATCGGTCTAGATTGTATTTCCTGTTATACTATACTTCAAAGAGTTTTGATTTATTGGAATTTAAAAAAAAGCATTCCATTATGCATGGGTGTTTATACCTCTTTAGCGTTTATTCCTTTCAATATGGAAAATTGGAGTCGAAATCAGACTTAGAGAGGAACAACCAAATATAGAGTTTCCATTTCTAGGTCTCGGAAAGTAAAAACTGACAACTAGTCAAACACGTGAATTTTATAAATTGAGAGGGAATGGAGCGATGATCAAGTTCATTCAATTAAGAGGGTTTTTTTTAATTAATTTAAAACGGTGTAATTGATGGAACCTCAATTTTAGTAGGATATTCGAGTTATTACAAAGCAATACTTAGGATGAATTGCCTAATTTTAAAAAAAAACTATGAGCCAACGAAAACTTTTGTTAAAACAACAATTCAAAAAGGTTATTATTTAAGTTTTCCGCTGCAAAACAAAATAAAAGATTACCCAATGATAATAATAATTACTGTATTATCAAAAACGGAATCAAGATAATGAAATAGGAGGATGTTTGCTTTTATTTGATAATCTAGAATACACAATAATAAAGGTGCGTTCTTCTGATTCAGCGATAAATGTGGCCTTATCACCGAGTTATCACTTTAAAATAATAATAAAAACTGAGAACAAACATTACATTATTTATGCAAACAGAAAAAGTTGCACAATAGAGGGTATTAATAAAACAAGTTATATGGTGGTGGATTAAGCCCGGGTTGTTTCATCCTAAATTAGCCTTGACATATTTTTCATCTCAGAGCGGAGATAGCATACCTTTCATCTCAGAGCGGAGATAGCATACTTTTCATCTCAGAGCGGAGATAGCATACCTTTCATCTTAGAGCGGAGATAGCATACTTTCATCTCAGAGCGGAGATAGCATACTTTTCATTTTAGAGTGGAGATAGCATGCTTTTCTTGAGCAGTTTTCGAAATATTCCTATATTGTATGTCATGAGGTTAAAGGAACCGGGGAGAGGAAGGATATACGGAAGGGAAAGGAGCCATTTCAAGCAACGTTTCTATTCTGAATGGTAGCCTTTCACCAGAGCGACATCGTAAGTATCTACACAATTTTCCATAGATAAGTGACATTTCCAGGTTAATTCGACTAAAACGGTACGAACCTTTCCATCTATGGATGCGAGGCACTCCGGAACGCTGAAGAGGACCTTCTTTGGAGAAAACTCCCACCAATCGTGTCCCGGTTCCATATTCAAATATCAACAACAAGATGGCCGCTGAATTAGAATATTGCCACTGAATTTATTATTACTCTTTCACTATTGGCACACTGCGAAACGTTACAACACAGTGATACCATATTGCACGAAATTTCGCAAATAATTTAATGTCGAAATTTGACTTGCTTCAATGCATTATTATAAAATTAGATAAATAACTATACGCACTTTTTCACTTCTGTTTATCTTTACAATAAAAATATTTTTTTGAGTTCTCTATGTGATGCAGATTCACCAGTTTCCCGCTTTACCGCCAGTGTTCGGCCGCCGTGTATTAAGCATTCAAAAAGGTGAATTTCTACATTTATTACATTAAAGTTTTTTCATAGTTTTTCGTCTAAATTCAATCTGAATTAAGTTAAAGAAATACTTATACCTACAAATATCAATCAAACTATTGACTCGAAATTTGAGGCAATGTTGTTTGAGGCCACATGTGATGCTATCTTTGTTAAAACAACTACCCCCTTTAACTACCAACAACCACCAACAAACACCAACAAATACCCCCAAATACCCCCATTATTAACACATATTTACATGAGACATCTATTGTATCGAAAATTCTTTTCTCATGCTACGAGTTAACGGCTGATAAAAGCTGTCGTTAGGGGATTGAGCTTTCTTTATTAAACTTTTTTATACCGCACAATAGTCACAACTGCTCACAACCGTCTGGGGCCAGTTAGGCTATGACATCCCGAATTGGAGTACGATATGAGGCTAATACGGGTAGTGGAGCAGTAATGGATATGGGGTTGAAGAAGGTAAGGAAATGCATATCTGGCGTTTAAGATCTAGTTACCAAACACGGCTTTTCAAGCAATTTCAGTATTTTTTAAAAATTCTGAATTGTGTTTTTCACCAGAGTAGTACTGGAAGTGTCTACTTCTCTTGAATATGCTGCAAATATGCTATACACTATTTTTTACTCAATAAACTGTGAAATACGCGACCTTTAGAATCGTAGCCGATGATTTCAACCACTCAATCATGAAGGCCGTAATTTATTTCAAAGCAACTTATTTTTTTAACTAGATTATAATAAAACAAATAAAAAACTTTATTCCACTTAATTTTATTTGACCGTAACCGGTTTCAGCTCGTCAGAGCCATCTTCAGACTGGTACAAATAATTATTAGCCTACGGTTTATATACCTACATAACATATGGGGGAGGGAGAGAGGGGTAGTCTACAAGGATTTTAATGAATTATTTTTGTTACTAAGTCGTTTTAGACTGTTGAATTTCTAAGTATTTTGGTAATTCCAGTGGGCTAATTACTTTTGGTTTGTAGCTCACTTCAATATATATTGATTAGGGAAAAACCTTACAAGTAATGTGAATTATTAATAACAGATTTTTTCGACTCTTTAGAAATAATATTAAATAAAAACAAACAAGACACATTACTTTTTGGAGATTTTAATATCGATATCTCAAAAGATACTGATATTGCACGGAAATATGTTCACACCTTAAAATCGTACAACTTTTATGTGTGTAACACAATGTTTCCCACAAGGGTAACAAATAACACCAGCTCGTTGATAGATCACATTATCACAAATAGAACAAATGTTTCTGGGATAATTTCAAATATTGATGATCCCCTTAGTGACCACAATATACTTATATTGGATTACGAAAACTCCCTGAAAAACCTCCCCAACAATAGAACCCCAAACTACCTCTCAAACGCTTACAAAATAAATTATCAAAAAGTAAAAACGTCACTTAAAACTTGTAAATTTACCCATTCGTCTGACGATGTAAACCAAAATTATAATAATTTCGCTGACTATCTACAAAATGCTGTAAATTCGTGCAAAACAAAAGTTAAAATTAATAAAGGAGACAAAAGACTGAACAATACGCCATGGTTTGATGCCCAACTTGATTCACTTATTAAAGAACGAAATCGCATATTTAAACTCTGGAAACAAAATCAAGGAAGTATTCCTTTGACAATAGAAAAAAATAAAGCTCGTAATACTGTCACAAATTACAGAAGATATATTAAATGCAAGTATTATACAAAATTGCTTAACGAAAACATGAACAACCCACAGAGAACCTGGAAAACAATCAATTCCATTCTCACAAATAGCTCGCGAAACCCAAAAATAACTTGTAAATCTCTAGTCATAAATGACGAAGAAGTAAAGGGACCAAAGGAGATTGCAACTGCATTTAACGCATTTTTTCTTTCAGTTGGGGAAAGTTTAGCATCAGTAATAAAAACTTCAAAAACTGATGTAAACACGATCTACACGGAACCTCAAGCAAAACAATCTTTTAACATGATCAGGACAAATAAAAATGAAATCCTACGTGTCATATCTAACCTTAAGTCCAAAGCGGCAGCTGGTTCCGATGGGATAACCTCTCTCCTTCTCAAAAATTGCAAGGAGGAACTGGCGGATGATCTTGTATTCTTAATAAATCTCTCTCTATCAAAAGGTATCTTTCCAGACAGACTAAAGATTGCGAAAATAATTCCTATTCATAAAGACGAATGCAAAAAAAATGTCCAAAATTATCGTCCAATCTCTATACTTCCAGCTATCTCTAAAATTTTTGAATGTATCATTAAAGAAAGACTATTGAAATATCTCGAACACAACAAAATTCTCACGTCAAAACAATACGGTTTCAGACGACGATCTAACACTAAATGTGCAGCTTTCGATTTTATATCAAATCTACAGAAACATATTGATCATGGGGATTTTACGGCGGCAATATTTATTGATCTAAAGAAGGCGTTTGACACGGTGGATCACAACGTATTGATCGAAAAACTGAAACATTTGGGTATTGTTGGTCCTCCTCTGGAACTTTTCCGATCTTACCTATCAAATCGCGTTTCGGCAGTAGAACTGGGAGGAGAAACGAGTGAGTTGGGTAAAATAACATGTGGAGTGCCACAAGGATCAATTCTTGGACCGTTGCTATTTCTAATATATGTGAATGACATGACAAAGTGGGGTATTAAAGGAACTCTACAACTTTATGCGGACGATACAGTAATTTTTTACAATAAACTGAACCTAGCGGAGCTTGAAACGGAAATGAATGCTGATGTTTCTAAACTCACAAGCTGGTTAAGAATAAACAAACTAACTCTTAACGTAAAAAAAACTCATTATATACTTTTTGGCAACAAAAAAAATTTCAGCCTCAATATCAAAGTTGGTGATAACTGCCTCGAAAAGAAAATGAGCACAAAATATTTGGGCCTGATCGTAGATTCCCAACTTTCGTGGGATCTCCACATAAATCATGTAAAGGAGAAAATTACCCCCATAACTGGTGTACTATATAGACTCCAACGATTATTACCCATTCCTTTACTAACATCAGTGTACTACGCCATGGTACATTCACACCTTTCTTATCTCTGCTGTATCTGGGGATTTGCCTCAAAGAAATTGATAGCTGATCTGCAGGTGGTTCAAAACCGAGCTCTCAGAAATGTTTTTGGACTTCCATGGGACACCCATGTCAAAGACATCTATTCAGTTTCCGGTATTCTTCCAATCACAGTCCTTCCTAAACATGAAATCACAAGCACCATCCTACAAATTACTCAACAATCAACTCACACTAACATCAAGCCACTTTACAATCAAGACATTCACACTCACAATACTCGAAATAGCAATAAAATCCGCATACCTCAAACACACACTACAAAATATGGGATAAATTCTCTGAACTATGTTGCCTATACACTATATAACTCGCTTCCAGATATGTACAAGGGAAATCAGCAAAATAAAAAAGTTCAGAATAATGCTTTAAAAGAATATTTTTTAAATAAGTTTAAGGATGAAACTATGTAAATTTTCTTATCATGTCTCATTTGTCTTGTTTCCTTTTCTCTTCTTTTCTTTTCCATTTATTTGTAATCATAATCATCCACATTTGTATAACCTTGTTCTTTGTTTCTTTAATTATTTTCTATTGTTGTTTGCTCACTCAACCTGTTTTTTTTTTAAATTTATTTTTTGTCTATGTTGTATGTGAAACTTATATTTTTAATATCCATTTTCCAAGTAAAATTGTAACTATTTCCTCACACCCATTAATTTTCCTCCTGTCCTAAAATGAGTTCTGTAACTCATCGGGATTGCTCCAGCAAGTAATAAATACAATAAAAAATAAAAAAAAAAAAAAAAAAAATCTTGATTAAAACTTTCGACTGTAGGGCAGTTAAACCATCAAACTGTTTACCTGATTTACGAAATGTACACAATCTAAAAATTAAGGCCATGTTGTTTGAAACCACTTATTATTTGTTGAATCAACAATTTTGATTAAAACTTTCGAACTAACCTGTAAAACTATTGTCCAGGTTTAGGGGAAGAGTTCTTTAACAACGTAAATAAATTAATGCGTTTGTTTGAATCCTCTTATGGTGTCAATTAGCGTCATTTTGAAGGATAGTTGTAATTAGAGAAACCAAAGGTGATATCACACTAATAGGTACTTTATATTAACTTGGTTTTATCTGATTACACAATAGACCCGACAATCAATAGAGCACTTCACAGTAATACAAATTCTCAGAATAGATTTTTTTTGTAATAAGAAAACTAGGAAATTAAAAAAAATACATACGTTTATATACAGCGTTTATAAGTGGACGTTAATTGAAAATTAGTTCACGGTTTAAACTGCGTCCAGAAAAAGAAATGCGTTTTTAAGTCGATATTTTTCTATTAGTACGAGATTGAAACTGCGTCCAGCAAGTGCATGGTGCAAATGGTCGTTGTCTCAGTAAAACCACGGGGTGAAACCCACGGAACCAACAGCTGCACGTGTAATTTTAATCAATAGTGAGAAACACTAGGTATATATTTCAGCGCATAATTTATGTAGTTACGGAAGTAAGGGGAATACGACTAGAACCTAGAAATAGGGCGACTTGGTAGGTTACTGGCACTTTGTACCTAGGAAATATTTATTACCTCACTGGCATTTAGTATTAGGTACCTTTATTTTGTAATCGACGTAGGTAAACAGTGCACAAAGTGGACTACTTTACAAACCGGAACGCATATTCCCCCGGGTAAGTCCAAATCTCAAATCACAATGCCCAGAAAGTATAACCAGACCCAGTCATGATCCTTAAGGTGCCTGGAGTACCTAGTTTAATTGTTTTAGCGTATAAGGAAACCTTTTAAGAGTATTTTTCGTCCGTCATGCTAAGCAAAAAATAAATCAATGTTTTACATATTTTTATTTTACCACTATTTTTTTTTTTTTTTTACTTTTTACATATTATTCGCACCGTGAGAATCAAACCGGCAACTTCCTTGAAATCAAATTTATAGAAGAACCGTCTACTAATATCACGAGCGAGGTCGGGAGAAACAGAATCATTTCGGAAACCAAAACGTCGTTCCATTTTGCTCGGGCTGAATTCGCGCTCTAAGAGTATACGAATTAAATTTTTCGTGCTCTGAAGGTCGCCACCTAAAAGTATGGATACATAGTTTCATGGTCGCCACTATCAAAAATCACAAACCTGGGGACGTGAAATATAACTAAGTATTTCAAAAACCGGAGCATCGATTCGCTCCGGTTATATTCAAGCACTGAAAATACACTCCAGAAAAGTCCTTTCCTAGAAGGGAATCGTTTAAAACGGGGTCAATAGATTTATTTTTTAACACTATTAACAAATTGATTAAAAACACCGCATTTCTTCTTCATGAGCGTCAATATAATAATAATATGATACCATTATACACAGCATAAGATGTGAATAACACCAACATTTTTATTGGTAGATACATACTTAGTGAAAACTATCTAAAATTTACACATACGTATACAATTTTAAACCCCTCTTCAGCCAGCCAATGAAAACATCACATTTTGGCAGTAAACGCCGATTATTTTAGTAGCTTAATATTTTTTTATTTAGGTTTTATCAAGTACTCGTATGTATCACCTAACATTATATAATTCTTTGTAACTCTCTTTAACAATGTGTATTCAAAACTTATTAGTATTGTTTGTATCACCGATAACAAAATTCAATATTACATCGTAAAGATCTCGGTCAGTAGTTGGTAAGAAACAAAGTATTACGTAGGCTAAACCGCTAAAGCAATTATTATTATACTATAATTAATATCGACAAAGATCAACATGACAAGGGAAAGCCACGAATATTTAAAGACTAAACCAAAGCCAATTCAGCAGCTAGCCTCATGCATCGAGGTTTATCCGTTACCATGGAAGCTATGGGGATTGGATTCATCCGTGTTATATACACGGGGAACATAATAGCAGTGTGCAATAAAATGTGGGTATGCGAATATAGATATAATCTGGGGCCCGCCAGACAGAATCGATGTTTTCGCGCGCTTCCGTTTGTAGTTTTGACAGCTCGGCGTCCATTTTGGAAAATGGAAAATGACAACCAGAGATTGCAAAGATAATCTTATCTGGTGTTATCGTAGGTACATCTAAGATATTAATATATTTTTAAAGTAAACGTCTCGTATATATGGGTAATTAATTTATTATCTAGAACTTCTACAGAACAGTTACATAATGTTACACGATAGCATGCATACGTGCACTTTTGCGCACCTGCTTAAAATCGTGTTAAAAACATATAATTGTAGATAACTTTATAATTCAATAACTTAGACCTTTTTATTTCAATAAAACCCCGTACCAGCTGTCGTGTGTATATGTGTTGTGAGGCTGAAGGGGATGGGGAGGAGAAAGGAAATGGGGAAGAGGGAGGTTGGGAAGTACCCGAACACAATGACGGTAATTAACACGCGTCTATTTATTATATATTAATATATAATAAATAGATGCGTGGTAGAATTCTCAAAGTGGTAAGCCAAAAACAAGGCAATTGCATTGTACTCGATTTCGTAGTTTTTTGAGGTGTCCTACTACTAAGTAAATTGCGTTAAAAAAAGTGCCAAAATGCCCTCACACGTGATGAGAAAATGTTTTCATTACACGGCAAACAGTAGTAAAAGCCGAGGAAAAATATTTCATTCGTAAATGCACGCAAATTATTTATTATTATAAAAAATACATTTTTTTCGATTGTTTCCCGAGAATTTTTAGCGCCATAGGAGAAAGTGAGACAGCAAACGTAGCAAAGAACCTGGGACAGTGGGTCGTCTCATACAACACTCCATATTTGTCTTAGTATAAGTGTGTAAGAGTATTTTGGCATTTCAGTCACACCCGTGATGTAAAATGTAGTATTTGACGCAAATAAAATGCCGCCCGGTCCTACATCCATGTCGTTCATACACACATTCTTTGATTATATTATATCAGTATCATACCTGAATAACGAATTTACTGAAAACATAAAAGTGTTTCTTACTTGCCACATTATATCTTGCGTTTGTGAGACAATGGCTAGTCTATATATAATATTATAGCTGGTACCCGACATGCGTTGCAATGCCATTCAAAGAAATTAATTGTTTCTCCTTGCCCGCCCATTCCCATCCGTCCCCGTTCCCCTCCCGCGCCCCTTCCCCTCCTGCGTACCCCTTCCACCTTCCCCGCCTTCCCCCTCCTTCGTTACCTTTCCCGCGAACCCCACCTCCTTCGTTACCCTCCCCCTCCTGTCTTCCCACCCTGCTGATAAAGCATATGATATACACAGATTTGCAAATCACTCGCGCACCACCTGTAGTAAATTTTGTATACAAATTTCATAACGCCAGAGCACACCATTATATATAGAAACACTATTTTGCTAAAATGCAGTGTTGAGTGCACTTTTTGAGTCAATCCATCAATTACTTTCGGAGATTTGCGGACATATAATAACATACGATACCTAAGTTTTTATATAGATAGATAACGTCATTACCTGAATACGGCTAAAGTCAATTCAAGCAACATTCCGATTCTGAATGTATTAACATTTTTTACTGATGGTTGACAGGTGACAAAATATTAATTGAAAACAAGATTAATTAATTTAATAGATCATGAATAGTTTCTACAATAATTAATTACTATTTGTGTAATCTATCATTTCACGATTCGAAACGCTATAAATTAGTATCGCAGATACAATGAAAGATTGGCAAGTAAATGTTGTTCACATTTTAGATAAATATAAATATATATCAATAAATAGCATTTTAGATAGATAAATATAGATATATATATCAATAAATAGCTGTGGCAAGATTTGTTACTGAGAGTGAAATGATTTCAATACATATTTCTATAAGCCACTCGCTAAAGGAACTTGAACTGGTTTTGCATTGCCTACAAATCACGCTGATCTACAAATTTCCGTGCCAATTCTTTTAAACTAGATTGTATGCAATGGACTTATCGACTGGTTATGGGTTACGTAATAAATGTTAAGAAAAAATAGTCTAGACTTTGGACTCTATACAAGAAAGGGGCTTGTCTTCCATTTTATAATAGATGAAAGCTATTGAAAGGAATAAATGCATGTCAAATTAGATAAAAATACGATTTATGATAAAATGGAAGAAAATAGAATGAAAGTAACGTCACCTATAAATATTAGGGCAAATTGCCTATTTCAAAAAACATTCAATATCGTCACGGTCATATTTACCACAACGGAGGGGGCGTAATGGGATATGGAAAATATTTTTTGTGGAAGTCGCATGTGTCGCAGTCGTTTTGTGCATGTGACGTCACAAAGCTGATGACCCTCCCCCCATACCCCTTGTCACACAATGTCTGCCCCTCCCCCCCCTTCCTTAATTTATGGATAACCCCTAAGATAGCCAAAATTGAGTCAAACAGAACCTAGATTGCTACGTAAAGCATGTTTCAAATTTGTTATCTGACTTCGGAAAAGAAAATATTCATTCAGTTTATTTTTTATAAAATAAAAAGTACCTACACAAGGTAAACATTTCGAATATTCAAATACGACGACTGTGTACATTTGTTGTTCTTTCTCGCTAATAATAATAAGTACGAGTAGAAGTAAGCAAGACAAAAGGCTGTTTGTTACTCAGTGATATTTGGCAAGGACATCACTGTTAGAAGTGTGTTATAACAACGAGTAGTTCTGTGAACAAGTAGACATCGCGTCCAAAAAAGCATGTTTTTATTGAAGTAAAACTTCTTTACGCACGCTCGACTTGCGGGGTAAGCAGGTGAATGCGTTACGAAAAGTGTGATGTTACGAAAATGTGATGCGAACGGTAATCGATGCGAACGGTGATCGGGCGAGGCGAACGGTCGGGCCTTTACGCACGCTTGACTTAGGGAGTAAACTGGTGAATGCGTTACGAAAAGTGTTATGGAGAGGTGCGATCAAAAGTAATCATTTGTTGAATAACCATATAATAGGTCACCCCAAGGTCGTAGGTCACCCCATGGTCATACGTCACCCCAATGTCAATGTCACCCCGATGTCAATGTCACCCCAATGTCAATGTCACCCCAATGTCAATGTCACCCCAATGTCAATATCACCCCAACGTCATATGTTCTTTTATAAGTTTGTGAAGTTTTACTTCAGTCGTGTGGTCTAAAGCACACTCGTTTTTTTTTAAATAAAATTCTCATATTTAATAAACCACCACCAAAATTTCTTCCAAAATCATAAGTTTGTAATTAGTTTCTTAAATTACCTACCTAGTTAATTATAAACCATGCATATTTTTCGCAAAATTAAAAAAAAAATCAAATGAGAAATTATACAATTCGTCCAAAGATATATCACCATCACAACAGATCACAGTGACAATTCTTTTTACAAACTTTCTTCAGGCCATAATATTGATTATATATTCCGGTTTGACAGTTCGTAGTAGGAACACATTCATGCGTGATAAAAATATAGTATCTAACAAGGCCGCCAGCTTGAACAGGAACCGGAACGTAACAACAAAACACAGTTTTTAGTGAAAAGCAACTGAAGGGTTACACAACTATTATTCAATAATACCAATTCACACAATTTGAAGCGTGTGTTGTTTGTGTCAACTTCAATAAATCCCACTCCGTTTAACCCAACCCACATAAAAAATCAGCATGAAGCACTTGTTTGTAAAGAAATCGATCACAATAAGGAAAATACTTTTACTATTTCAGAATGACGTAATATTGACGGTCAATAGTAAATAGTCACAAACGACAAAAAGCACTCATAAACCGGTTTCGTCAGAAAACATTATGAAGTAAATATTTACTAAAAAACTGGCAACATTCTTTTAAAAATACAAAACACGACCAGGATATTAAAAACACTAATTTGGGTTGCGATGCTGTTTGTAACAACTTGAATTTCATTTAAATTTAAATATCATTTTCAAAATTGAAAACGATAGTTTGAACAGTTTAGACTAGCGATTATGTAAGTACCAACATTTTTTATTTTAATTAACTAATAATTCAATATTATTTGAAATGTGAGTACCTTTTGTTTAATTTTTTGACAGATTTCTTGGTTTTCAAGATTACTAATGAATAGTGTTCAATCGAAAGGAAATTTTCTGATAGTCTCTAAAATTAACATTTTTTGTTTATGGAAGGCAATGATCCTGAGGCAAACGTTTTTTTTTTTAAATATAAATACTTTCAGCTTCATAAATCCTACAATTATAATATCCCGTGATTTCTTAAGAGTCAAAAAAGATAAAACTCTATTATTTAAATAGTCAGATACAAAAATATATGTAGTTTATGATTGTATTATGGCAACATGGGACATAATTTAAAACAGACAACAAAAACAACGTTTATTAATTTTAGGAGGCTCGTCTACTCTGATAACTGGACTTTTCTTATTCCAGTTTTACTACTCGACCTTTGTTATTTCAAAGTATCGAAATTCGCTATGTAATTAAAATTGTCCCGTTAGCCTAGGAAATCCAGAATTTCTTCAGAGAACAAACAGATTTTGTTATCAGACAATTCAAAGCTAAACATGCGACGGAAATTAAATTGAGAGCTAAAAATAAATGCTTTGACTTGAGAGAAAAAACTTTGCATATTTCTTGAGGCCAGCACCACGTGTTTAAACCAATACACAATCCATACATATTCCTTTTTGGTTGGAGAATTCAGAAAACCATATTTCATAGAAATGAAGTTGCAAGTAGAAAATAGACAGTAATCAGTTTCCCAATCAAAGATATATAGATATATTTGTGCTGAAAACCATGTGTGACCGTATTACGAATGGGGATATTAAGAACGTAATAACGATGCAAGCATAATGAACTAGATTAAGAAAGTCACGCTTATATGGTTTGGACTTTCGAAATGTAGAACTAATGATCGGTAAAAGGAGTGTCGGGAGAGTAAGTTAATGTGGATAGACGACCAGGACTGGATAAGTCAAGGACGCGGCAGGAGGACATGGCACAATCAGCTGAAACAAATACTTAGGTGAGTCGATCATGCCAAGAGCCAGTAAATCAAAAGACGATGCTTAAATGTGATCGAAGCAAGGACTGTATTCCAAAGAGTTGTGCCGTGTTCCATTCGCCTATCCTTGCAGGGAAATCCCTTAATAGTTATCACTCAGTTGGTATGTTCAAATGTTCTGTATGAGCAAAATAAATATTTGACACCAATACGCAAATAAATTTAGAGCCATTTTGAATATTTGAAATTTAAACCCCGATTCTCGACACCTTTCTGCGTTGGGTCAAATTGAAAACGTGAAAAACGGTAAAAAAACAAACGTGAACTGGAGCATTAGATCGTTTATCTATTGAGGCAGTGGTTTAACTTCTCAAACTTTGGATATTTTTTATTAATTATTTTTTCATGAAACGAGTTGACGATAATGTTTATAATACATTTGCATATTAAAATATGTGTGCTTAATTTTTTTCGTTATCGGTAATTTTAATTAGAAAAAACGTAAGGTGAGCCATTTTTAGAACTTTTTTTTGTTTGCAGTCAAAAATTTAATATTTCAAAAACTAAATTTGACAGCGTTTTTCATCACCTTTCTAAAGGAGTTTTTAGTTTTCGGACGCGTTCAGAAATATTCCATTTATTTGGATTTTGCACAAGTATTTTGAATTTCCTAAGGTCTGAGAAGTTAAACATCTCAACCTAAAATTTATTTAGGTACTGATTTTAAAGGTATGGAACAGTCACAGATCGATATTCATCTAAATAGGTACCAGTATAGATATGTTACAATATGTATAGCTGAAATTTATATACAATTCTATAACCTAGTAAATAATAATGTATAATTTATGATAGCAGCTCTAAGCAACGCGCACGGACAACTGACAAGCAACAATTTTCACTAAACATTTCACAATAATATATTAATGTAACAACTATCCACTTTTAATCTATGTAGAATCTACATAAGTCACATAAGTACTATTTGTTCTAGAAAGTCTTCGTAGGAAAATACATAGATCATAGTAGAGAATGGCACCTAGCACCTGCACGTACAACTTGACACACTTAACTTTGCAGACGGCCAAATGAGAATCGGACGACGAACTTTTAAAATCCATACATTTTTGGTACCTAAAATATCTACACTGGGTACGTCACTTACACTGAAAAGTTAACCATGTCAAGCTGTACTATAATTTTGAACATTTTAAACATATATACAGATTCATTAGGCCTCGACCATATTCTGTCAGTACGTCAGAATATTTTCGCGTTGCATTAAAATCTAAATAAATGGAATATTTGTGAACGCATCCGAAAATTAAAAACTGTTTTTGAAAAGTGATGAAATACGCTTTCAAATGTTTTTATTGGAAATAACCATTTTATACAAATATAAAAAAAAATTATGCAAACTTTAAAAAGTTTTAAGAATGGCCCACCATACACTTTTTTCTAAAAAATACTAGTAAGTACGAAAAAAACACATACATGTTTGATTAGACAAATCTATATATAAATAAATATAAAAATGTTTTGTATGTCCGCTGCTATGCGTTGCTTATAACTTGTTTAAAACTTTGGATATTTGATGTGTGCATGCCCGCGATGGTTCGTATATATGTGAAATTTGTATGAATAAATTGCAATAGGTGGTCCACACATCATCCTCAAAGATGACGTAGGCCCTGAGGGAAATTATTTTCCTCAGGGCCTCCTGTGCGGAGTTAAGTTAAGAGTTTAGTAGTCCAGTGGGTAACACTTTTGACTCACAATCCGGAGGTCACGGGTTCGAACCCGGCGTGCGCAAATAAATTTTATTTGATTAATTTGTGTTATTTCACAATTAATTCATTTAAAATAAAATATAGTATATTTGCGGCACGTTCCAGAGTGGAAGATACTATCAATATCGCTCTGGTGTAATACCACCATTCAGAATTAAAACGTTGCTTGAAAATGGCTTTAGCCGTGTTTGGTGACCAGATCTGAATAGCCAGGTACTTCCAAACCTTCCTCTTCCCCACCTCCTTCCTCTCCCCACTACCTTCAGCCTCACAACATACCCCAATTGGGTATGCCATAGTCTCACTGGCTCCAGACGGGAGCAGTTGAGATTCTTGTGCGGTATTCACTGTAAAAAAAAAATGTAAAAAAAGGTGGCATGCGAGCTGTTTGAAAACTGAATGTACCGAGACTGAATATGTGGAAGGCGGGAGGGGAGAGGGGAACTAGGGAGGGGGGTTCGCAGGACGGGGGAAGCAGGACGGGGGAAGCAGGAGAGGGGTTGGGGAGAAGAAAGGCGGAGTGGGAACGCGAGAGGGGAAGGGGACGCGGAAGAGGAAGGGGAAGCGGAAGGGGAACGGGACGAATGGGAAAGGACACGCAGGGAAAAACAATTTCTTTATTAAGGGGCATAGCAACGCATGCCGGAAACTCGCTAGTTTATTATAAACGTTACCATCGCCTTACTTTTTTGTCGTTTAATGTAAAAATATATTTTTTTAAATTCACGAAGTTTCATTTTTTTTTCAAATTGCGGTTAATTGGTTTCATAAAGGTGTAAATTTTAATTCTTTTGTGTTTAACTTTTGGATTTGAATATAGGTGTTTTCTCTTTCCAATGCTGTTTAGTTCATATATCTCACTATGACTATGCTATACCTACTATAATTGTTTAATAACCACTTGATTCATAATCACATAATCATTAACCACAACTAAATATTATAAATGGAACTTAACTGGTTTAAATTTTATTCACTATTTAATGTACAATTACTTTATACACAACTGTATACTTCCTAAATAAATGTAAATAAATAATAAAAAAATGACAGTAAGCGGACACAGCGATTTCTATGAGACCTTACGAGTTGATGATGAGACCTAAGTGAGTTGTTCCGAAAACCGAATAAATTAGCCAGAGGGGTTATACAGATCGACACACCTAACTAAGTCGGTGATGTCACCATTGTATTAATTTCACACCACCTGTGTAAATTTATAAGTGAAATAAAAGGCAGTAACCAAATATCAATGAATTAATTGAAAATAACAAACACTTCAATTAATTATTTACCCCGAAGCTAACAACATAACTGCAACAACAACTGTCAGCAACTCGTCCGAATACTGAGATTGCAGTATTTTTTTATATTATTCGAAGGCCATACATTCTAATCATGTTATATGAACCCAAATTTGCTTTGAATTTAAGTGCCTTTATCAAAATTAAAATCAGTCATGTGAAGAATAATTCAGACAAGCGATAAAGTAGGTACTAACATGATTTAATTAATAAATAATACAGTTATTTTGTAAATCTGTATTTCTTTTGTTAAAATTTTTGAAAGATGTCGTAATTTTTAAGTTAATTAACTATTATTGTTGGTGTAGGTGTTCATTCGAAAGGTAATTTTCTAATCACCTCTTGATTGACAGTGTTTGTTTTTGAATGGATTTTTTTTAGTCAAAACTCTCAACTTCGCAATTATAATAATAGACAACCCGTGATTTTTCTGTGCTTGTCTATTATAAAACCAAACAAAAAATTAAGAAATCCATTTTTTTTTAAACATAGTTTGCAATTCACACGCGGTAGAAACATGAGTGGGAAGGCTACAATGCATCGCACAAAGAGGAGACCGATAGGCTACGAAGCGCCGCACAAAGCGGAGACCGATTAGTCTATATCTCATTCTCTCGCAGGCTGAATCCTGTAGATGTAAATCACAACGGTGCTAAAGAAGTTTTCACTTCAAAAATAACAGCCGAATAACAAAAACATTGCGTCTTTGGTTTGTTTTTTGGCCCCATGTACCCTGTAGAGATAATAACGTCAAGCTGTGTATATAAAATTCACGAATTCTAATTTAAAATTTAATTTATTCAAAACATTCGATGCGCAGATAAAAGTTTCCCGCGTTATTTAGTGCAATGACCAATGACATAACATCGCGGTTCACGGCGCGTGCGCGTTACACCAAACAGCTGATTGTCCCCGCCCAGCGACCATTTTACAGTTACAGTTGTTGGAGGTTGACAGCTCACAGCTGACAACTGACAGCTGACAGCTGACACTCAACCCGCCCTTGAACTTCAGTTGACTGTGATAACATCCAATGCAAAAATAAATTATAATATGTATGATTAACTAAAGACTACCAAAGTAAAGTTGGTATTATAAGATTAAATTTAGTACTCAGGCCATGAAATATCTAAATTATTACATGTCGCGCAATTGTAACTGACCCAATCAACACAAATTTCAAATTGTATGTACTGAAATATCCATAGATATTGATATATATTTGGAAATATCGATCACGGAAATTTGAAATGCTTTAAAGAACAAAATGTTAAATGAAGACAATATAAGCGAAACTCAATCGAAAATCTGAAAAACATATTGACGTCTTGATTCGTGTCCCAGATCTTTCCTGATTTTTCTGTCTCCAGATTTTCCATTGAGTTTCACTAATATTGTCTTCATTTAATTAAATATGTATTACAATTTGAGGTTTTACTCATAAAGTAAAAAAAAATGTTTATTGTTAAAAAGAACGAAAAGAAGGTTTTTTTTCTTATTTTTTTAGAAAAATCATATCTCCTGTTTTTGTAGACCTATAATAATGACTTTTTAAATATAAAATAACATTGAATAGGTAATTTCAGAATAATTCACGTCTTATCTAAAAAAATATCTAAAAAAAGGAGTGTGCTTTAGACAACACGACTGAAGTAAAACTTCACTATATGTATATACGAAACGTAACTAGCTATGAGAGAAAGAAAATGTGTGCTCGCACCTCTCTCTCTTGCCCCTACAGTAATATACGAAACGTGACTCTCTCTCTTTCTATCTTCACTAACTTATATCTCCCTCTCAACTTTCGTTCGCCTCGCCTGATCACACTTTTCGTAACGCTCTCGTCACGCATTCACCAGCTTACTCCCCAAGTCATGCGTGCGTAAAGGAGTTTTACTTCAAAAATTTTTTTTCATTTTCACTTCAATTTCATTTTCTAAAGTCGAATAACGAGTTTTAAACATGTTGTATGAAACCAATGCATTTATATAAGTGTAATGTATAGTAAATAGGTATTTAATATGGAAATAATACGATAGATGGCGGTAAGCATTTAGCTTGCGCCATAGCTCGCCAGATGGCATTAGTGTACAAGAAGTGGTACTAGAGATAGACTTTACCAGCTCCCAAGGGGGGGAGCGCAGAGATATACCTACCCCCGAATAGTAAACAGTCGTAGCTATCCAGCTAGGTTATTCAAAGTAATAAACACATTTATATTTAAAGAACCTTTGTAATAATTAATATCTGCCGAGGAAAGGGCAGATATAACAATAAGTAATGTGTTGGATTGATTTTAAAAACATCCCTTTAAAAATAATATATTCTCCGGACACCACTTTCTCCGTCTACCCTCTCTACAACCCGACTAGATGTCTACTTTTATTATCAATCAATCAAAATTACGTTTTAGCCACTTGATGTCAGCAGAAAATCATCATGTTTCGTTTTAATTAGTGCTGCGTGCGTAGGTACTCGAAGTGTTATCAGTGGCTTATCTAATATCACACGATGTTTGTATACATAAGAATGCAATTACCCAGTAAGTACCCGCGCAAACATAATAGAATTTTCAGTGTTGCAATATTTTATCGATATAAATGTTTGAAAGATTTTTGAGTAGGAACTTCTTGGTTGATTTTACTCAATGTTAGAAAGGATTCCATTTTCAAAGTGACATAAACAAAAACAAAGGAGTAGATTTGGCAGATCGATTGAAAGGAAAATGTAATATAAGATTGTAGGGATGGGACACAATTTCATCAAATTGTAGTGATGATGTAAGATGAATCGACTTAGCAACGAGCAATTGGATATTGCTGAGGGAGGTTCGCCAATGCTAATATCAGTACTACGTTTGAAAAATGATGACATGAAGTATCTATGTATACCACATTTCGCAATTTCCAACACATTTTCGTTTGCCAATCTAATAAATTTTATACTTGTCCTGTATCGATTCGGAACGTTTCCGTTGATTTCGCTAATAATAATCCGGTTGCTTCCGCTGTTTTTTGTTAGTTTATTCTTCAACCTTGGATTATTCATTCAACCAATGTGATTCACAATTCATACCTTACGTAAAAGAGATTAATTTACTTTCATAGAAAAAATGTAAGCACTTAGAAAGGAACTCTTTACACCCAATATAAGCACTTAGAAAATAACTCTTTAAGTCTTTACGCCTAATGTAAGCACTTAGAAAGGAACTCTTTTTACCTAATTTAGAAAATTTAGGTGTAGGTATATTAATCACGAAATAAATCATTTTTGAGAATGAGAACGGGTATACTTGGTCGAAGATGAGAACACATTATTTTTCCTCGCGCCATTAAAGTAGATTTATCGTCTACTAGCTTTACTGTTCGGCTTGTTTCAAAATTCAACACGCTTCTTTTTACGAAAACATTTAAAAATAATACTCGTATGGTATTCCGTCTTATCTTTACAAATAAATGCACACTATAAAGCTACATAGGTCGAGAGGCAAATGACGTAGCAAAGCTTGCTAAAAATAATTGTGTTGACCTAGACATCGCAGACGTCAAAAGCATATGTAAATTTCATGACCCCGAAGCTCACTGTTTAAGTTTTTGCTGCTTGAAAGAAACGGTTTTTCTGTTTAGTTGGGAAGATTTATTAAAACATATCATTTTGTTAACCTCTTTTCTGTGTGCCTAAATTTTGACAGTCGATATTGTATATTAAAACCGATTTAAATTAAATATATTTTTTGATTAGATTCAAAGTATTCGATTTTGGTTACTTACTTTTGAAAGAAAAGTGCTGATAAGAATATGTGGACCCGTGAAAGAGGGCGAACAGTGGCGCAACCGGCACAATACAGAATTGTATGATATATATAAGGCCACTAGCATCTCAGCACATATGAGACTCCTCAGGCTGAGATGGGCTGGGCATGTACAAAGAATGCCGGATACACGCGTCCCAAAAATAATTTTGACTGGACACCCAGGTGGAAAGAGAAAAGTGGGAACCCAGACTGAGGTGGGAAGACGAGGTAAAAGGGGATGTAGCACAGCTTCTCCAGGTACCAAACTGGAAGTCAGCCTCTGAGGACAGGAGGAGTTGGAAGCGACTGTTGCAGGAGGCCAAAGCTCAATATGGGAAAAAGTACCATAGATGAGTACTTTGATTAAATTTATTAATTTAAAGAGCTTATTCGAAAATTGAATTTTGATTTAACAATCGATGGTTTGCAAAATGTCATTCTCAAATTGTGACGTTTTTGACAGTTTTGTAAGAGTTTTTATAATGATTAAAAAAACTTTTCAGATGTATTGTCATGTGGTTGAAATAATCCAGAGACCTTCGCGGGGGTTGAAAGTAGATATTTTGAAAGTTTCAAACATTTCCTTTGCTTAATATTGCAATGCATAGACAACTCACTTACATAGAAACATATATTGATTTTTTATATACCTATAGATATTACGTATTTACATTGAGATATCCCGATACATTTTAAAATTTCCGCAAATTACATCAGACGATATGAGGAAGCAAAAAGTAAAATGTGTCATTCGACAATTATTTCCAAGCTCGATTATAATTATTTCCAAGCCCAGCTTTTCTCCTCGATTAGTCTACTGACCACTACTGATGTTTCTGTCTGACTCTGACTAAACCGAGTTGGGGAGTTCGGGAAACACGTGAACAGTCCCTGACCAGAGTCACTGCCAAGATCAGATTGAGCCACACAAAATAGATTCAGGAAAACGCAAAATTAATTTTCACATAAATAGTTACGCATTACGCAGATAGATTGGGCGTTTTTGAATGATTCGAAACATTTTTGAACATGAATAATTTATATTTTTGAACATGAATAATTACTACATTTTTGGTTTTGACGTGACATCAGTTTACCTATCTTTCTTCCCGGCCAAATGTGTTCTGATCGTTGAATTTTATTAAATAATCTAGAATACACTTGATATTATTATTTCTGACTACATAAAAATAATGTTACGAAAGTTTAGAAAATAATCATTATTTTAATGTTACGAATAATGTAAATTAAACCCTATTACACACCAAAGCAATACAACAGTAGGTACCTATACTTTTAGGTAACACTGACTATTCATTCTACGTTAGAGGCCATCCATAAATTACGTCACACGAATTTCATGCTTTCCCCCCCCCCCCCCCCCCCCCATCCCTGTGACACATCGTCACATTTGTGAGACCCTAGTGCGACGTCACATATTTTGCAATTTACATTTAAAGAAAATGCGTTTTTATAATTTAGGTTTTTACATGTGACGTCACAGAGCTGATGACCCCCCCATATCTCTTGTCACACAATGTCACACTTCTCTACTCCCCTCCCCCTCTTCAGGTGTGACGTAATTTATGGATGGCCCCTTATTAAATTTGAAATGCTTATAAAATATTTAAGTAAAATTATTATTAAATTATTTTTAAATTAAAAGTTAATCAAAACGCACTAATAAGACAGAGTTTGCCTCGTTGCAGCAAAACAAATTGACCCAAAATATCGTTTAGACACCTGACAACAGTCAAGGTAAAACCTGAGGAGTCACGAGTCACCTTTCTAGGAAAAGTCCAGCGGATACCGACCACACAACACTCGGCGAATTCGTTGCCTAATCGACTATTAATTTTTACTGTAGGTACTTAATTTAGATTCCTAGCAAATCATAGACTTTGCAGGCCATTGTGCCGACCGGCTCTAGCATTACTGACACACTTTGCGTTCTAGTTATTTCTAACGCAAATCTGTTTAAAGTTAAGTCCATTATTTTGTACACTAGCAGACTCGGCCACACGTTGCTGTGGCTAACGAAACACAACGCCATTACCCAACCTTTATAAAATCCACACCACCAGCTTGCCGGCTGCCCGCTGCCTGAATTGAATATTTGAATTTCTCGGCTTTTCTCTACTATAATAAGCATTTATTATACATATAAACCTTACCCTTGAATCATTCTATCTATTGTTGAAAACCGCATGAAAATCCGTTGCATAGTTTAAAAGATCTAAGCGCACAAACATTTTTAGCGACTTCATTTTATATTATGTAATGATTATATAAGTAGTAAATACCTACCTATCTGGCAAATACGATATTATTATTTCACCAGAATAAGTAAAAGCAAAGGTAAGAAAACCTTTATACCAGAGGGTTCTTAGAAGGTGCTTACATTCTAGTAGGAGTGAGAGAGCACCGAAAAAACACAGGCTAATTTGTTCGGTTTTCGGAAAAACTCACACAGGGCTCATAGAAATCATTGTGTCTTCCTTACTATCATGGTGGCTTTAGCAAGAGAAAACACCACGCTTTATTTTCAAATCTAAAAGTTAACGGCAAAATAATTCAAATGCAAACCTTTACGAATCCAAAATTTCCGACTGCAATTTGAAAAAAAATATTAACCTTTGGAAAAAATGTTAGTTGACCACAACGTTTATACATAATACATAGGTATGCCTAATAAAATATGTGTGTGTGTGCTTTTTTTCGTTATCAGTAATTTTAGTTAGAATAAACAAAAATTTTAACAATACAAAAAACGACTTCAAAAAATGCACAAAAAAGTAAAAAATAACAATCGTAGGAAATTATTTTTTTAATTTTTATTGCATTTTTTGAAGTCGTTTTTTGTTTTGTTAAAATTTTTAAAAATAATTTCGTACGATTGTCATTTTTGGAGTCGGTGTCAGCCAAGGTAACTACATACATAGGTGGTTATAGGTGAGATGTGGAGATCTTGGCTGACACCGACTCCAAAAATAACAATCGTACGAAATTATTTTTTTATTTTTTATTGCTTTTTTTGAAGTCGTTTTTTGTTTTGTTAAAATTTTTATTTATTTTTAGTGACGAGCGTGCGTAAGAAGTTTTACTTCAAAAAAAGAATCATCGAAATCTGTTGGCGTAATATTGAGTCCATTTGTCGCGCACATATTTATTGCAAATATAAGACATATATGGTTTTCTCATGGATCCCATTGTCAGAACTGGACCAAATTAAAATAAGACCATACGGGAAGCACCAGCTTTCTAATAAAAAAGAATCATCAATATCGGTTCACCCAATCGAAAGTTCTGAGGTAATAAACATTAAAAAAAAATACCGTCCAATTGATAACCTCCTCCTTTTCGAAGTCGTTTAAAAAACGTAAGGTGGGCCATTTTTAAAACATTTTAATGTTTGCAATAAAGAAATTTATATATATTTACGTATTAAAAAAAAATGTTTATTTCGATTTATAAAATTGGCGAGCATATTTCATCAACTTTCAAAAAACAGTTTTTAGTTTTCGGGTGCTGTCAAAAATATTCCATTTATTTGGATTTTATTACGAAGCGGAAATATTTTGACCTTCCGTCAAAATAGACCCGAGGCGTTAAATCAAACTTTATATAAATAAATAAAATCCTATATAACATTATTTTCTTTTACGACGTTTTATCTCACGACCATTATTTAATAGCCCACGATATTTATAAACATTGCGTAAATACATGTTGCGTTTATTTTTAAACGCCTTTGTAGTGTAATCGATTAGAACGGCAATAATAGTACAGTATTTTTTACGTAATTTTAATACCGTTCAAAGCTATTTTTTAGCTATATACATCTTCGTTATCTAAATTTGTAAATTTATTATGCATATAATAACATAATAATATGAAGGTACATTACATGAGAAAATATAACATTATTCTCAAATGGGTTTACCTTGAAAAGTATTTTAATTTGTATTCGTAGATTTATAGATTTCAATGTATGTTGATTTTTTTAATTCCGCACGAATCGTAAAATGTTAACAGGAAACTTTTATAAGGACAAATAATAATAAAAATATGATAAGGAAGTTCCTAGACACACAGTTAGTTACTAGGTAGCTATTGTAACTCTTTTAATTATGATTGGACGGAAGGCGCAGTATATCCGCCCAAAAAGAAGAAGATGAAGAGGTACGCAATTAATTACGAATATTGGAGAGAGCGCGCTAATATTTAAAACGATAAAATTGAAGCGAATATAGTGAAAATGTTTAATAAAACACGACTCGTTTAAAATAGAGTAGAAATCTCGTGGGAACATCTAAAATAGCATTTAAAGAAGCACTGTGAATTTTTTCATACAAATAACTTCTAAAATAAATGAAATGAACGTGTTTATAATAATTTTCGGAGCATACTTTGCGATTTTTGAAGTAAAACTTCTTTACGCACGCTCGACACTTGGAGGTAAACAGGTGAATGCGTTACGAAAAGTGTGATTGTTACGAAAAATGTGATGCGAACGGTGATCGATGCGAACGGTAATCGATGCGAACGGTGATCGATGCAAACTGTGATCGATGCGAACGGCGATCGATGCGAACGATGATCGATGCGAACAGTGATCAATGTCAAAAGGAAACGGAGCAACTTTTGCCTAGCGAAAAAAAGACGCATGAGTGTGTAGGTACTACTGTGCGAAATGCAACAAACCATATTGTCTGGAATGTCAATGTGAATGTCAATGTCACCCCAATGTCATACGTTATTTTATAAGTTAGTGAAGTTTTACTTCAGTCGTGTGGTGTAAGTCCAAAGCACACTCGTTTTTTTTTCTATCGAGGGAATTTCATATAATGTGTGTTTCGGCCTGGGGAACGTCTAGATATTATCTTCAAAAATCCATACCAATATTATAAATGCGAAAGTGCGTGTGTTTCTTTGTTACGCTTTCATGCCTAAACCACTAAACCGATTTTAAAAATTATTTCGGTAATAGAAGGCTACATTATCAGCGAGTTACATAGGCTGTATATAATGGTAAGCTCTGGCGTTATGAAATTTGTATAGATAAATGAAAATGTGTGTATTTCATATATTTTAGCGGCAGGGAGGAAAGGCAGGGGGAAGGTGGGGTTCGCGGAGTGGGAAGAGACGAGTGAGGGGGAAGGCGGGGAAGGTGGAAGGGAACGGGGACGCGCGGGAAAGGACATGCAGGGAGAATATTTTTTTCTTTGAATGGCACTGCAATGCACGCCTCGTACCAGCTAATATCATATATTTTTTTAAGAGCTTAAAAACTTCAAATGTTTAAGGGAGGTATTATGCAAGAAACCGACAGAAATTCGGGTAGCGGCGGCTTAAATAATTATACATGCAACTGAAGAAATGTTAAATTATCTTCTATATTACACACTATTAAAAGACATACGCCACATTTTTTTTTAAATATGAATACCACAGAAGGGTCCCAACTGCTCCCAACCGCCTGAGCCAGCGAGACAATGGCACCCCCCATTGGGGTATGTCATGAGACTGAAAGTAAGTCGGGAGGGGATGTAGATGTGGAAGAAGAAGGTGGGGAAGTACCTGGTTTTCAGATCCAGTCACCAAATACGCATTACGCATTTTAAGCAACTTTTCAATTCTGAATGGTGGTGTTACACCGGGGCGATACTGAGTGTATCTTCCACACTGGAACGAATCAAAAGTTTAACTTATATTATTTTTAATTAATAAATTGTGAAATACCAAATCAATCAAATAAAATTTATTACGAACTCCGGGGTTTAAACCCGCGACCTCCGGATCACAGAGGCTGTTATATTGTTTGTTATCAGAAAATGTAGTTCTAAAATCTGAGAGTCAAACCGGGTAGAAAAACAAATTATAATACAGAACTCAGAATTCTAAAATAACGATCGTCCAGTTTATTTATTTATTAGAGATAATATATTACAAAATTATTACATGACATTTATAATACACTAGCTTTTGCCCCCGGCTTCGCACGTGCCACTCCCGCCTCCCCCCTCCCCAACCCCCCTCTCCCCCCTCACCCTCCCCCCCAACCCTACTCCCGCAACGTAACAATCAAACACGCGCTGTAAATCTTGACTATCAAAGGGATCTCCATAGCAACCTACACAAATAACGCAATGACAGCTGATGTCAAACAATTAGGTAGCAACGCTTTGCTTTTCGTCTGGACAATAAACGTATAATTGTATACAAATTTCATAATGCCAGAGCTCTAAGTTATAGCCTATAGACTATTCTAATGTATGAGCTATATTACAGTAAAGTTTCATTAAAATCCGTTCAGTATTTATTGCGTGAAAGAGTAACAAACATCCATACATCCATCCATTCATCCATACAAACTTTCGCCTTTATAATATTAGTAGGATTACTCCCAATGAGTTTAATAAAACTCATTTCGGGAAGGACAACACTATACATCTAAAGGAAAATATTTTTTACACAAGAACACGAAGATCAATGAACAGTACATAGATTTTTAAACTAGACACACGATGATACAGGTAATTGAAGAATATACAAGAGTTACAAAGGAAGACAGCTAAATTCGTCACTAGAAATAAATATTTAAATTAGTCAGACATCTTCAAGTACTAAGTTTTTAGATAACGAGGAGACCAATATTCTAATGCTCATCATAAATAAAATATTATTTACACGTGTCTGTGTTTTACATATTTAATATGCTATAAAATGACACCGGGAGGCCTAACTACCCACTACATAAGCATGACATTTTGAAATATCTTACTAGTGACCCAAAAAACACAACATTTTGTTTAATTCATTACAAGTTCTTCTGCATTATAATTTAGTTGGTGGTGTTTATGAATAAACTTAGTATTGTACCAGATAAAGGGTACACTTTAACACTTAACTGCAAAATCAATTAAAATTTCGATTTTTCGGAGATGTCTGACTAATCAACTGGACAATCGATATCTTGGCACAAACAATTATTGCTTATTAAAAAATTTCTAGGTTTTACAATAACCATTTTTAAATACATTTACCTGCTCTCAAAAGAAATAAAACATAACAGACATTATGTATTATTTATTACCGCATTCGTTAAAACTGAAGGTAACTGTTGTGTTTTTCCACTGAAGACAACGCAAACGTACTATTATTATTATTACGATGCGGTTTTAAATATAAAAAAGATCGACATTCTAGCAAATCATCAAAACACTTGTGGTGGTATAAAGATTAATGATATTATTATAGATGGGTGGTCAATGACCTACCTACCTATTTTTGTGTTATCACAAACATTTTAACGTCATAAAAAAATAAAAAAATAAATACACAATTTTAATAACAATCCACATAGCTTACTCTTAAAAAAATATACTACTATCCGGGATTGTCTTTTAGGGCCCTAATTTTCTTTGAATTCAGTGAATATTTCAGCTCATGATGAATATAACATTCGGAAAAAGTTGTGTAAATTTCATCGGTCGAGAGTTTTTGATGCTTTACCAGGGGTGCCAAAACAAAACGTTTGGTAGGCAAAACAAAATATTACTTGGGCTTAGATGGGTAAACGGCGAATATTACCGTTAATTTTTAACGGTAATTCGTTGTCAAAATTGCTATTATTGTGAAACCGCGACCTCCAATGCTAGAAATCATATACTTGCCATATATGCGTCTTTGTGTGTGTCCTTCGCATTCACCATCCACTTATTAAAATCAGGTCAATTGCATTTCAAGGACAGTAATTATTGAAGAGTGGAGCGCCCGATCGGTCACAATAATTAGTTCTCCTAATACAACATATTATTTTTAAAAAAATGATTAATCACATTTTTATGATATGTTCGTTATTCACCATGAACATCTCTTAAAATATTTTTTTTTCAATTAACATAGTAAGACAACTACACTTCAGCACGTCATACTATAATTTTTTTTTAATAATCAAACCTTCTCCTCAAAGTTGCTGAACTCGAAGATTCAAATCGATCTAAATTTTAATCATATGACCAGTAATTCTATCAAATAATTATACCGAAAAATAAGAACAAGATTCCACAATTATACCTACAAAAAATATAGACTCACGTTCACTCTATTATGATTATCTTTTCTTCATGGTAGGAGACTTTCACTCTATTATGATTATCTTTTCTTCATGATAGGAGACGTTCACTCTATTATGATTATCTTTTCTTCATGATAGGAGACGTTCACTCTATTATGATTATCTTTTCTTCATGATAGGAGACGTTCACTCTATTATGATTATCTTTTCTTCATGATAGGAGACGTTCACTCTATTATGATTATATTTTCTTCATGATAGGCGAAGATCCAAATCGATCCAAGTTTCAATCATATGACCAGTAATACAATCAAATAATTATACCGATAAATAAGAACAAGATTCTACGGTTATACCTACCAAAAAATAAAGACCCACGTTCAATCTATTATGATTATCTTTTCTTCGTGGTAGGAGCAGGTAGGTAAAAGGTTAACCTTTGTAAATTTACACACCTGCTACCTGGTACAAGGTACCTAAAAAATTTAATACTGTTTTGTTGGCATTACTCTATTGAACAGAAGTTTATTTTGTCAAAATAACTTCAAAGCTCGAAACTGTTTTGAGTTCCCACAATATTCCCATAATAATTATATAAAAGAAATGCTTTTGATTACCTACGAGAATGTTTCAATATGCCTAGTTTTCCACGCTAGGAGTTCATCTGCAATGTGGAGGATATTTTTCAAGTGTAAATTGATCAAATTCATAACAAAATATAATATTTAAAAATAATAATATAAAAACTAAATAATTAATCATTTAACAAATAATTCGATAAATATAATATATACAATAATCATTACTGTATTCGAGAAGCTTCAGTTTTATATTAACAATTAAGGTATTTCTTTGATATTTTGTAGTAGGAAAGATTTTTCATTATCCTTTTTTAAAAACTAATTAACCTCTTAATAAACCTTTAAATTGTAAACCAATGACTAACAACTTTATTAACCGGTTTCACCAGAGATTTGCTTTTGAAATATGGAACGCTTTATTAGACAGTAACCTCCATGGCTCATTTTAAAAAAATGTAAATCAAATTTAATAATGCTATTATGACCTGCAAGAATTTTAGTTTTTATGTGTGTGTTCAAAAGTTCAAAGCCATTTTCAAACTGTGGATTTCATTTTTTTACAAATCTACAGTTTTATTTTTAAATTGATGAAATTTTACATACTTGACCTTCAAAACAAGAGGAGGTCTTTGTCTACGTCTAATTTCAAAAAACACTGTGTAAAACCCGGGCAACGCCGGGGACTTTAGCTAGAGTTAAATAAATTTACCTGTTAATGTTCATCGCTAACTAAAATGGCATCATACCAAACTTTTTGCTTTACAGAATTGGAATCCTGTAATAAAATGACATCATAAATAATTAATGATAGGAACATAATGCCATTACGTATATGGTTGAAGTTTGAAGGTCATTATCATTGAAACAGACCATTCATAACACGTAATGATTGCTGAAAACAAACAAATTATCGCGAATTTTTTAAATTACACAAAAAATAATAATTTTACAGTAACACAAACGTCCGGTACACTGACTCACAAATAGTATTTATTTTTAATATTTTGTTTTAAACTGTAATCGCCCTTGTCAACGAACACAATTGAGAATCGAAACGTTGTTTGAAAAGGCTTTAACCGTGTTTGGTAACCAGATCCGAATAGGTATTTCCCAATAATATTGTTTGAAAAGGCTTTAACCGTGTTTGGTAACCAGATCCGAATAGGTACTTCCCAATAATCTCCATCTCCTCTTCTTTCTGCCCCACAACATACCCCCACGAGTTATCGGAGAAGCCGTAGTCTCACTGGCTCCGTACAGTTGTGACTCTTGTGCGGTATTCACATAAAAAAAAAACACGATTTATGATATTAACCAAATTTACTACCCGATTTGGCTCGAGTTCAACGCTACCCGAAAAACTTTTTTGGAACTTCCGATACATTCAAAAGTCTCCTCTGTAAATTTCTTTGCCTATTGTGTTATGTATACCCATTAAAAACATAACATCATTGCCGTTAAAAGTCATTGAATTAACTCGTGCATATTTACCAAGTCATTTACAATAATGCCCATTTATTGAACTTGAATTATTAAAACAGAACACGTGAGGATCATGACGATCTAATGATGTGAAAAATTATTCCAACATTACATTACATAAACGTAGGATGTATTTCTATTTATTATTTCATAATAATTCAACCCATAACATGACCCTTCGAACCTTTGCTGCACCTTTAAACGTGATAATACTTTATGCAAGTCTTTATGAAGGTTAAACAAACATTAACAACACGGATTGGGGTAATTAAAATCGGGTGTTGAAACACTTTTATCGGCTCAGGTGAAATGTTTACTACTAAATTAGAACACGCTCTTTCGTTGTATCGCGCTAATTCGACAATTTTAGTGACCAAAATACACAAATTTGACTAAATAATAATATGCGATTCGATGAAAAATTTAATTTCATTTTAAAATGTGTGCTTCGAATCATTTCGACGATTCTAGTGACAAACTCAAAAACTTCGCCAAATAAGAACTTTAGCTACTAATCGGATTTGGTTTTAAAAATTCTAAAATAAAATGTCTTATTGGAGTTCTCTTTAAAAACTTATGTAAATAGAAGTGCGAAGACGCTGATAAGTATTTACTGGACTATTTAAATGCACAGATTTACACAATAAACATATATATGCAATTTTGAATAATATATAAAATACACAGCATAGTAGGTACAAGCACAGCTTTAGATGCAACATAGATTTTTAGTCACTTGAAATATACAATGTGGCATTGACATTGACATTGAAAAGTTACGTTGCTTAGGACGTCACCTCTACACAATAAATCTATGATTTCAATATAAAATTGCACACATTTAGAAACTCAAAATAAACTATATGCCTAATATTAAAGGCAGTTCAATTTGAAAGGTTCAGTGTAGCATTGACGTTGTCACTGAAAAGTGTCAAACGCAGCTTTGAATGCCGCTTCCATTAAAAGCTTCACGAATTGAAACCAAAACTTGCATTTGTAGAAATTAAAAAAATATTGAGTTGCATTTAAATTTGAGTGATTCGTTGTAACATTGTCAAAACATTGCAGATTTAGACGCAGCGTCCACGCATCCCTCCGCGCATGTCTACAATTTGTCGGTTACCTGTCAAAGTCAATTACGAAATAGTCTTACCTTATTCAATCCAGGATTCTTGAGGTGATCCAGTCCCGTCTTGGTGGAATTGCTCCCCGCGTCTCCGCGTCCCCACACTCCGATCTTGTCGCGGTCCATGGTTGATGATGGTTTGTTGTCGGTCTCGAGAGAACTATTGACGGGAGAGAGGTCTCGCTGGTTTATATGAGACGGACGAAGTTCAGTGTTGATCGGCCGGAAGTGGCCGGCGGACTGGCAGGCGGCGCTGCCACCGCAGCAGAGCTCGCTCGCGCCGGCGCGTTGGGGCCGGCTGCTCTCCCTCTCTCGCTCCCTACGAAGATGCACGAACATTACTTCGGGAAAAGTCGCGGCTCGGGGCGGAAAGCCCGGGAAATTAGCGGGAGCTTTGACAGCTTACGCTTGCCGTAGCAGTTGTGAACATTTTTTTAAATACAAAGATTAAGATGCTCATTATTACTGCCAAATGTATTTGAATAAATGAATTGCATGTATAATTAAAATAAATAATTTAAAGGAGGAATAAGTTACGTTTAACACAATTTAATGAATTTTGTTCAATAAATTACTGAACTATGTAAATAATGAGTGTTTTAAAGTATTATGATCATACGAACATATTTTAAAAGACATCTCAAGTGCACAGTTTTATGTCATCGATGTAGTGGTTATATTAATGAATTATATTTTATAATATTGATAATATTATAAAGGCGTAAGTTTGTATGAATGTATGAGTGTTTGTTACTCTTTCACGCAAAAACTGCTGAATGGATTTTAATGAAACTTTACAATTATATAGCTCATACATCAGAATAACATATAGGCTATATATTGATAAGCTCTGGAGTTGTGAAATGTGTATAAATTTATAGATGTAAAAGTGCGTATTTCATATATTTTAGCGGCAGGGAGGAAAGATATGGGGAAGGGGAACGGGGGAGGTGGGGTTCGCGGAGAGGGAAGAGACGAGGGGAGGGGGGGGGGGAAGGACATGCAGGAAGAATCAATTTATTTCTTTGAATGGCATTGCAACGAATGCCGGGGACCAGCTATTTATTTATAAAGACTAGCTAAAAATATCAAATCTTATGGACAGTTTGTCAAATAAGAGTAGAAAATATATGAGGAGAAAATACTAAAAATATAATCATGTTGTCAATCTAAAGCTGTGTAACCTACATTTTTATTAAAAATTAAAAAGGCATCAAAGTGAAAAAAAAATCATTGACATACATATACCCACTGATCTCAAAATTAGAATTGCATATAGGTATATTATTATTATAAGTTTGCAATTTTTTGTTAACATAATGAAGAATAACTATATTGTAATAAAATATAGAGCACACTTTAGAAATAGCTCACATTTATTTAATATTAGCTTAAGTACCTAGCGTTGCCCGGGCTTTAGATCATGCCTCTAATTTTAGATCTGAATATATTTAACTCATTCAGATCTAAAAGTAGTGTAACTAAACTCGCCATTAATGATTCTTCCTTTCCACCTACTGTTAAATTCAAATCTATGTTAAATTAAATGAAAACCAATAACTTTGTAAAACACAATTTAATCAAATTTATGTCATTTAGTAGGTACCTAAATGACATAAATTATTTTTTTTAAGAACAAAAAAATGTTTTTTTATATGTGTATCAGTGTTTTATATTTTCAGTGTCATTGCACTTTTAAAGAATATTTGACAGATAAATTGGTGCTGCCAGCCTATAAATTTCTTAGTTTCCTTTTTTTATATTTTCTACTCTTATTTGACAGACTCTATTTATTTTAAAAATCTGTTATTAATCCATTTTGGGTCAGTCGTTTCATATAACTTAAATAGAACTATCACAGAATTTGAATTTTACTTAAAAATTCGAAAAATTTATCAAGTTCGGTGAAACAATTTTACGAAACAAAAATGAGCGGCAGATCGCCATGACAGTTGGTAATAAAATAATTATTATATTATACTAGCTGTAGTCCCCGGGTTTGTTAAGAAATGGGGATGGGAACGATGGTGGTGGTTTTTCGAAATATCTGTAAACAGTGACCTTTGTCTTGAAAATCAATAGTAAAAAAAATTATTAATCTCAAAATAAAGCTGTAGATTCATATTTAAAAAAAGCAAATAAAATCAAATAGATTATGCGGTATTGCTTATTACTATCGAACATAATCCTACTAATATTATAAAGGCGAAAGTTTGTATGGATGTTTGTTACTCTTTCACGCAATAAATACTGAATGGAATTTAAAAATTCTTTCACTAATAGAAAGCTACATTATTTGCGAGTAATATAGGCTATATATAGTGGTAAGATCTGGTGTTATGAATAAGCTGTGGCGTTGTGAATAAGGAGGGTGGGGGGGAGGGTGGAGGTAGAGGGGAGAGGGAAGAAAGGGCGGGGGTGGAGGGAGGGGTTTGGGAAGGGGAGGGGGATGGGGGTGGGGGGGGGGGGGTATGGCGAGAGTGGAGTGACGAGAGGGAAGGCGGAGTGGCAACCCCCCTAATACCATGCGAGCGAAGCCGGGGGCAAAAGCTAGTATCTAATAATGGATTAGCAAATCAGGAGTAATTAAAATTAAAAGTTGAGTAAATAGTGGATTTTGAACAAATTGCCGTAAAAGATGAAGAATACAATTTTTCATATTATTTTTTATTAATTAATTAATCTTTAGTTAGCTCACATCGTCGTGTTGTTATTATAAGATAACTAGCGCGGATCAGTGAAAAATCACGCCATATTTTAATGCAGAATTTGAGAAACTGAAAATACCTATGTATAAAAAAAATATTTGTTTCAGTAACATGCCTTTCAAAAGAACAAAAATACCATTCGAATGTTAATCTATCCAAAGATATAATAATAATACAAGACACGTTATATTTGTACTAATCGAATAAAAAATGGAATGAAAAGGTTAGCCATTTAAAGAATATGTAAACGAACGGCCCGTTAAAGTATATCCAAAGAACCTAGTTCAGTGTAACCACGCGCTTTGTCTCAGAACGTATCTTCACTTTGTAAATTTATCTAAGCATCTGTCAAACATTTAAACAAAAGAAATACGCATTTTTAATACAGAATTACTAATTAATAAAATCCTCTTGGTTCCTAATTTATCGCTTGTCTCATATGATAGTTCCAAATTTGAACTAAAAGTGAATTGAACTCGAATAATGTTACCCAGGAATGAAATCATCCATACAATATAACTAGCTGGTTCCCAGCATGCGTTGCAATGTAATATTCAAATAAATAAATTGTTTCTCCCTGCATGTCCTTTCCCGTGCGTCCCCTTTCTCGTTCCACCTTCCCCGCCCACCCTTTCCCCTCTCCCGCTCCGTCCTGCAAACCTCCCTCCCAGAACATTCAGTTTTCAAACAGCTCGCGTGCCACCTATTACAATGTTTTTATTCAAATTTTCGTATATTACAAATATTCATTTTTGTATATTATAAGAACAATCAATCAAATTTGGTATCTACCATAGGTACTTATTTAAAATATCTATAATTAAAAAAATCTTCAGACAATTCTTTTAATACAAAAAAATGGCTACCTGCCAAATTCAATTTCATCAAATGCGCGAACTGTCAAATGTGCGAAGTTAAAATAGTCGTTAGAAAAAAATGGTTTTCTGAAATTATTATATTTTCTGCGTTATTATATTAATTTTTTTCCGTAAGAACCTTCTACAAAGTATAAGAAAACTTCAAAAAAAAGATGAATGAAATAGGTAAAGTCGTTCTGGAGTTATAGCGTGACCAAGGGAAACAGGGATTCATTTATATTTATATATAGATAATAAAATATTTCTAATAACTATTCTTAAGCGGTGCTACAATTTTTTTATATGAATACCGCACAAGAGTCCCAATTGCTCACGTCTGGAGCCAATGAGACTATGACATTCCCAATTGGGCTATGTTGTGAGTTTCGCTAATATTATCTTAATTTAAATAAAATATTACAATTTGAAGTTTTACTCAATAAGTTTACAGTTAAAATTAAATTCATACTATTATTTCCTCATGCTATATATACAGAAAAATGTTTTCAACTTAAAAAAAAAAAAACAAAAAATTTAACAAAACAAAAAACGACTTCAAAAAATGCACTAAAAAGTAAAAAAAAAAAAATCGTACGATTTTTATTTTTGGAGTCGGTGACAGCCAAGGTAACTACATACATAGGTAGTTATAGGTGAGATGTGGAGATCTTGGCTGACACCGACTTCAAAAATAACAATCGTACGAAATTTTTTAAAACTTTTTAGTGCATTTTTTTAAGCCGTTTTTTGTTTTGTTAAAATTTTTGTTTATTTTTTCATTTTTAATGACAAGCGTGCGTAGAGAAGTTTTACTTCAAAAAAAGAATCATCGAAATCTGTTGGCGTAATATTGAGTTATTCGTCCATTTGTCGCGCACATACTTATTGCAAATTTAAGACAAAGGTATATGGTTTTCTCATGGATTCCATTGTCAGAACTGGACCAAATTAGAATGGGACCACACGGGAAGCACCAGCTTTCTAATAAAAAAATCATCAATATCGGTTCACCCAGTCAAAAGTTCTGAGGTAACAAACATTAAAAAAAAAAACCGTCGAATTGATAACCTCCTCCTTTTCGAAGTAGTTTAAAAATTAAAAAGGGGTCAACGATTCACCTACTTTATAAAACAAACAAGTAACCACATCCTTTAGTTAAACGCTGACAGATTCACTGATAATAATTCCTAGTATCTCTACCACGCCAGATTTTTCAAATTCAAAATGATTAAAAAAAATTCTGATAACACAGTAATAATATTATCTGATGTATTTATAATGATTCTGTGGTTAAGTGAAATTATGTGGTAACATTAAAAACAAATCTATTCCACCAAATCAATATTGTTGTTATTATCTATGTATGGTTTGCGTCCCATGTCACAGATTTCAAATGATTTTTTGGGTTTAATAATGGAGTATAAAAGGTTGTACCGAAATTAATATGAAATCATAACTACTCACAACTCGTATTAACAAGAAAACTATCAGCTATTACTATGCATTAATCCATTATACAAAATAGGTTATTAGGTTCTTAGTTTAGGTAAACTAAGTAATTCATGCGTATTTAGAAAACAAAACTTGTGCAAATGTCAAATCCATACAAAAAAATTGCGGCAAAGAAGACATTTTTTTACATTTTTATAATTAGATAACAATGAGAAACAATCATTTCGGTAACCGAAAATAGAAAATAATGACATGTTTTCTTAACTAACCTTAAAACTACATAACAATGGCTGCCAATTGTATAATCGATTTGAATTTTTAACAAATAACTATATGCATTATTTTCCATTTCCCAAAACTGAATTACTTATATATCACGATAAATTTGCCGAATTCCGACCACGCACGCATTTTTTTAAATAACTCTTGATTTCAACCTAATTTCTGCTGGAAAAAAAATAAGTCGGATTATGTGTAATTGCTGTGAAATGCGATTTGCGAGCCGGACAGTCTCAGGGCCCCTATACTCGGCGTCTAAATAGACTAGGGGGGCATCCATTAATTACGTGAGCACAAACGGGTGTGGGGGGGGGGGGTTCAGCAAAATCTCACGTTACTTGAAAAAAATATACGAATTGGCCCAAATTTATCTCACCGAGAGGGAGGGGGGTCTAGATTGGAAGAAAAACTGCTCACGTAATTAATGGATGCCCCCTAGGAGACGAGATAGGTAAACCCTACGTCATCGAGTATACGGATGAAACTACTTTGTAGTGATAATGGACATTTAGAAAACCTTTAAAAATCTGGTCTGCCGGTGCGCCTCTTGGCAGGAGCCGCTCAGTCATGGAAATAGTCGGCGATTTTTTTCGAAAAAATTACGTCATCGAGTACCTACACGAACGGGAATGGTTTCATATGATAAAGGTCGATTAGAAAATGAGAAAAAAGCAGGTCTGCCAACCGGCAGCCTGGCAAGTTCGCAGGCAGCCGGCGTCAAAGTGGGGTAAAAAATAGTAAATTTTACGTCATCTAGTACACGAATGAAACCAATGAATAACTATACTCCAGATCAGTGATTCCCAAAGTGGTCCAGGTGGACCCCTAGGGGTCCACGGGAGGTTCGAAGGGGGTCTACGTTGGCGTGATTAAAAAAATGGGGGTCCACGAGTTGTAATTGGGGGTCCATGAAAATTTATCTGGTTTCAATAGTAAAGAACATAAATGGTGGCTTGGTTTTATCTATTAGTGTAGGCCAGAGGTTCCCAAAGTGGTCCGTACCCCCAGGAGTCTCCAGGATCATTCAGGGGGTCCGTGGAAAATAAAACTTGATTTGGGGGTCCCTGAATGACGTCAGATGGTCCGAGGCGAGGTTTTGACACATATTTTTATTCATATAGAAGTTTCGTCGGGGGAGGGGCGTAATGGGATAGGGTTGAACGGCAAATTTCCATAACGGAGGGGAAGAAATGGGATATGGGGAGGAACTGGGTCCATTCTACCCCGTTCCAATTTGCCGTCCCACCCTATCCCATTCCGCCCCCTCCGTTGTGTTATCCGCCCCGGGGTCCGTGGGTCATAACAGTTTGGGGAAAGGGGTCCGTGGGCCAAGAGAGTTTGGGAACCACTGCTCCAGATCATTCCATTTAGGAATTTCTTGGTATAATATGAAAATCTCGTGTCACGGTGTTTTAGTGGCACTCCTCCGAAAAAGCTCGACCGATTTTTATGATATATATTTTACATGAGCTCCACACAAGAGGAAAATAATTTCCCTAAGGGCCTATGTTATCTTTGGGGATGCTGTGTTGGTTTTTTTAGAGAAAGGAAGGAGAGGAGAGTTCTGGGAAGGAAAAGGGTTTAAGGGGTGGATAGGAATCTGGGGTTCAGTGTATCCTGGTCATCCGCCTCCAAGACCTAGACAAACCTTACCCCATGAACCCGGGCACCTCTGCTAAATCACAAAACGTAGCGAACCACTTGGGGTGACCTATGGCAGTGGTGTTGGTTATCCAATAAAGGTTCCCGGGGTGGCGGTACCCACTTCCGCCTCCCAAATTAAAGATGCCTATGATCAGTGGCGTACCGTGGGTATCAGCCGCCCGGGGCGGAGGAAAATTTTGCCGCCCCCCCCCCCCCTATATAGGTACTTCTTCTGGGTGGGGGGGGGGGGGGGGTAATGATCCATTTAGATATTAATTAAATCTGTATGCGGTGAATTAAAACTACACTCAGAACGTGAAAACGGTTTTTCTTTGGTTCTGGCAGCACATAAATTGTCTGCAACTAGAATTTTATATTTGCACTTCGAAAAAAGTTATGTTTTCCTTCGAAATATGTCAGCAGATGAATACACAATTCTAATTTTACATTCTGAACAATAAAACTGGCTTAAATTTTATCTGTATGCGGTGAATTAAAACTACACTCAGAACATGAAAAAGGTTTTTATTTGACTCTGGCGGCACATAACTTGTCTGGAAGAATTTTATTAAGCACTTCAAATAAGTTTTTTCTTCGAAATGTGTCGTCGGATGAATTCACAACTGGAATTTTACATTCTGAACACAAAAGGGGTTTTAATTAAATCTCTAAGCGGTGAATTAAGACTACACTCGGAACATGAAAATGTTTTTTCTTTGATTCTGGCGGCACATAAATTGTCTGCAAGAATTTTATAAAGCACTTTAAATAATATAATGTTTTCCTTCGAAATGTGTCGTCAGATGAATCCACAACTGGAATTTTACATTTTGAACACAAAACTGCTTTTAATTAAATATGTATGCGGTGAATTAAAACTTCACTCAGAACATAAAAATGGTTTTTCTTTGATTCTGGCAGCACATAGATAGTGTGCATCTAGAATTTTCAATTCGAACTGCAATTCGAATAAGTATGCACACACCTGTCAGCTATTTAACTTTTCTGTGATAATAAATTTAAAATATATCACCGTGATATATACGTGGAAGAAAACCGTATAAGTGTAATTTTTTGTGCGCTTTCAGCAGGGCGCACAAAGCTTCACGAATGTAAAACACAAATCGACTATCAATTACAGCTAAAATGATACTGTTGCCATTTAAATTTTTATTTAAAAATAATGTATGTGTTAGAAATAAAAACAAAACGTCTGTCATTAATATTTTGATTTTAACAGTATATAAAACTTAAGAAAGATGTTAAGAAACTATAAACTAGAAAGAAGTCCTGACGCGAGAATAGAACCCGCGACTTCCCCAATCCAAATTTTTACAAGATAATTATTGATTGTGAAATTTTGCCGCCCCCCCAAAAGTGCCGCCCCCCCCGCCCCCCCCCACGGTACGCCACTGCCTATGATACATTTTATGTATATTTGGTAGGTAAGTAATTTGATTTGTATGCAAATTAACAAATGGCGGGTTGAGTTAATTTATCGTGGTTTTAAAGTTTGGGTAACCATCCAGTAGATGGCGTTGTGTTTCGTTAGCCACAGCAACGCGTGTCCGGGTCACCTAGTAATTTATAATATAATTTATAAATAAAAAAAATTTTAAACTACTAACATACAAAGACATTAATTTATAATATAACGTCATTGCTAACATATCTTCTTTGGTTTTCTCAGGCGACCTCGACAAACTTCCACGTCTTATGTTGCACCGGGGTGTTCTAGAAATCCTCGTAACAGTTGTTGTTCCAACTCGCTCCATTGTAGAATCAATTGAAGATGACATCACTACTTTTAAGATTGGTTTTAAATATATTGACTTCAATAAAATCTGCATTAAAAATAATGCAGTCAAATCTGCTAACAATCACACACTCATTTTTTACTATTTTGTTTGAAAGTTTTAAACTGTTCTAAAAATTTTGAGAACGTAAGTACTAAGTAAAAAGGGAACCTACATATGGACATATACTATTTTTATTAAATCAAACCTACAATTTGTACAATTTATTGCTATTCGTGTGGAAAACGTTCTTTTTTTTAATAATTTTCGGCTATGTAATTATCGTTTTTTCGCGCCCATAAAATTATGTCCCGTCTTTCCGGTTTATAAAAAAATATCTGATTTTTCGGATAGAAATTTTCAAAAAATCGCCAGGGTTTCAAAAATACGATTAAAAAAAATACAGAATGTCTTAGAATATTTGCCTAAACCGGAAAATTAAAAAAAAAATGTGATGCAAGTGGCCTATTATAGCAGGATAATGTAATTTCAACAGACAAGGAACTGTTTATTCTGTCGGTGTCGTTAGCAGTTTTCTTCCAAGAATTATGTAATTTATTTCCAAGATTTTTTAAAGAAATTCGGACGGTAAAAACTAATAATTTGTGTTGATTGGATTATTTGATCCTTTTGCAACCTTTTATAACCTAATAACTATTTTGTGTTAACTTAGCTAACCTAAACTTGTTATATTATACCGACGTATACCGTTTTAGTATTCCTATTGCAACATAATTAGCGAAAGAATAAAAAAAGTTGTCAATGCAAGTTATTGCAGGCTTTTACAGTTGTTAATAACTCAAAAGGATAAGGTGATTCTTATAGTGTAATTCGAAATATGGGGTCGTCCATTAATCACGTGACGTTTTTTAAGAAACTTTTTAACCCCCCCCCCCCCCTGATGTTATGTGGTGAGGTTTTGGACTAAAATGACGCCCCCCCCCCCCCCCTTTTCGAGCCTCACGTGATTAATGGACGACCCCTATGTCTATTAGTTCCTCACTATTTCAAAATACTTATAAACAGATTTATAAAGTGGTACATGTCGATAATTATTGTAATAAGTCAATATGTATTTAAAATGATGAAAATATGAACCTACAGATGATTTTCTACATTCTACATTTTCTACCTACAGATGAATTCATGATTTTCAGATTGCTCTGATTTTCATTTTAAATTTTCTCAAATCAAACCTTATATTGTACGAACTTATACAGGTGATTTAACAACACGCACCCGAAGGATTATAACAAGCAATTCCTGAGCATATTTGGTGTAAAAAAGTGAACGTCATTTTGCTGTCCAATGATTTTTTTGTATTAAAAACAAAAAAAAATATCACACTCCTATACGTCGCGACAGGATCACGTGATACACGTGCTATTTCGTGTGTTACCGTGCTGCTATAACGAGACGGCGTGCTTATCACATGATCTGTTAGGCTATACCCAACTACTTAATTGCGACTTTTGTTGGAAAAAAATGGTTTTTAATTGAAAATCATCGGACAAAAAAACTAGATGTACATTTATCACTTTAAATGTAGGTACTCAGGAATCTCTTGTTAAAATCCTTCGTGTAAGTGCTTTTACACCCTGTATATACGAATACATATTTCTAAAAACAGAAAAATTTGAAGCGTACCGATAGTAATTTTTTCGATTTTCATTGTTTTCTAAAATTTCAGCGTTTAGAATTTTTATTACTGTTCTTTTAACTCAATTACTCAAGTATAAGAAAACTCCATTCCGAAAGAAAAGCTTTTCATATGTTTTTAAATTGATTGAAAATAAAACCGTCTTTAAAGATGCATGTATCTTTTCTTAATATTGTACATAAAAAAATCTTGGGTCAGACCGTCATTTCATTATGAATCAATAACACAAAATGTAATTGATTTTACAGCGTATATCATTAGATAAATCTATTACATCGTGTATGAATCTGTTACCAACACAAAAGTTCACATTAGCTCTCGCGTTATCTTACCAACCTTGGGTGACCTTGAATATTTATCTTGCCATTGACCGATACCAATAATTTATAATAATTAGATCACTATTATTTAATAAGTGTTAACTGGGATGAGGTGGCAACAATGTACAAGGTATATTATTTATGAGCATTGACTCGCATGGCTGATGTAAGGAGTAGGTTGATGAATTTGAAGAAAAGAAGGTAATTTAAATTCAAAAGAAATGTATTAAAACAAAAATGACATTCTAAAACTAAGGCTGTTTGGCATGGGCTTGCTTAGGTAATTCATTTTGATACCGTGGTACGTTGAAATGACGGATGATGAAATCTTCTTTTGAGAAAACGAATCTCACATTGTGAGATGAGCAGGAACTCCAGAGAAATGGCTCCCAGCCAAAAGGACCCTCCAGAAACAGCAAAGGCGGATGATTCTGGATGCTGATCATCCCTCCAGGATGACTTCTAGTCAGTTCTCAAGATGGCGAGTCTCACGTCCAAAATTTACTATCACAATTGTAGCGGTCTTCAAAATGGATCCGTCGTGTTGCGGTCGAGAGGTCCGCCCTCAGCTCTCGGCTGTGACACGAAGAATGGCCAGCTCTCTTTTCAAATCTGCTGATTTGAATTTTGTCCAGGATCAACAACTGTTGCATTCAAAAATATTGCAGGGCTCGCAATATTACCAATTCCCAAATGTCCATGGGCAAGCACTAGAGGTGCCATACACCGAAACCATGAATAAAGTGTGTACAAGAGGGTGCACACACCTTGTTACAAATACTTTTATGTAACATAAAAAAAACTATTTTTATTTATATAGTTTCATATTCTTTTCTAGGGGTTAGCCCGTCTTGAGATGTTATTTAATTAAAATAAATGTATCACACCAATTATTTTACATGCGTTATCTTAAATATCTTTTCTTCTTTGAAAATTTTCCCCTGTGGAAAGCGTTAGATACAAAGTTGGCTTGATGAAAAGAATTATAAAAAATAAAAATAAAATTTTATGATGCTCTGACGCATAGTTCAAATTTAGTAAAGTTCTACATTTTGTGGTTTGGACAGTGGCGTGCATTGAACTATGATCAAAGTTAAGCCGTGTTTAGTTTTGCAAGTTCGGGTAGGGCAGCAATATTGTGCATTGAATAAGTAAAAAGCGTAAATTTAACAAATAGAAATAATTGTCTATGTAGAACAATTATGGCATAAAAAATATTTACAAATGTGGGGTAACTAGTAGTTCTATGAGCCGTAGTTCTATGAGAGTCCCCCCGTAAAAAATATATTTCTAATATTCTCTTACTTAATAAATCTTAACCAAAATTTCTTCTGAAATGTAAGATTTGTAAGTAGGTACCTAAATACCTACCTACTGATAAACTAAACACGATGAGTCGACAATCGATCATATTAGAAAAAGTAATTTGTATTGATTTGTACGCCGTGCGTTAGCTGATTATATTTTCATAAAAACTTAGGTACTTGATTTTGCAAAATTATGTTTTTGTAAATTGTACTCACTAAACTACCAGAAAATGTGTTAATATGTTTTTAAAAGCAGTGTAATATAAACTAAATTTTCACATGTACAAACTCATTGTGGGTATGCATAATAATTATAATAATACAATAGAATAACTTTGTTTGAATACCGCTTTATTTTATATATTTAACTAACCAGTTTAGGTTCTACCTGAACATTCATCAGGGTGTACAAAACATAATGTACTTTAATTGATTTAATGTGTTTTGTACATCCTGATGAAGGTTCAGGTCGAACCGAAACCGGTTGGTTAATGTAGAGTGTTTTTCTCAAATATGCCTATAATATTCGATTCACTCGCGTGCCGTATTTCTTGAAAATCAGTGAGTCCTTCGTTAATTCTTTCCCTTGATAAGATTGTTTAACCGTTTATCCATAATTAAAATAAAACCATTTGTTTATAAAAATGTCCAAAAACTTTTCGTTTTTTCAAATATTTTTCAAAAGATTTTTTTTTTTCAGTTAGGCTAAAAATAAATTTCCACAAGTGTATTTTTACATAAAATCGTAAATAAAACTTTCGTGAAAACTAGACAAGTATATTTTTTATTCATCCTTATGCTTATTATTAAAAGAAAACTATTTGCATACGGGACGATGAAAAACGAGAATACGGACATAAATTATTGTAAATTGTTGTCAGCTGACATCCCACACGATGAATGAAAATTTCAGTTAACGTAATTCAAAGTTTAAATGCAGTATTTTACATCGCCCAAAGTGCAAATAGTGGTATTTTATAGTAACTAAGGAAAATCTTTTTTTATATTTGTATTAAGCGTGTCCAGACACCCCAAAAGTTTACCAATTTTTTTTTTTTTAATATCATGGCACGCCGCTGTTATAAACATCTAAGATTACGTCAGTAATGTAATATATTAGGTTCATAGCTATTCACAACTATTATAGTTCATGCCTATCTTTACGGTATGAACCTATGAAGTATACCTACTCATGCAATGTAATCTGACTTTTATATTATGTAGGACAAAGACAGGCCCCAGGCAACTTTCATATTAGCAGTAGGTACCTACATATTGCGAATTATATCACGAACCATTAAAACTTATAACATACATTCATATACTGTATGATAAGTCATCTATCAGAGGTTATTAGAAACATGTATACGATGCGGGTAACTTTAGCCCTGGAGATTAACATTGGCACAAATCGTAAAAAGTTTGAACTTTTTATAGCAAACGCTTTAGTGTTGTGGTCCCAGCCTAAAATGGAGAGTATTGGCGCTTACCTCAGTGCCGTTTCGCGCATGCTATCAAAGCCTCCTAGACTGTTGAGTCTAGGAGGTGTTGATGCCATTAACCGCGCGTTTCCATGCTTGCAAATTTTGTTGTGTATCTGTGGTTTTTGGTAAGTTTATAATGCTAACTGTATTTTATGTCTTTAGATATATATTTAGGAGTGTAATATATGGTAAATGCCAAGGATTTTACATAAAGTTAGATGCCTAAATTTGTAAAAAGAAATATCGGTAAACTTTGCCCATATTTCTGGTAACTTTGACCCACTGGGCGAATTGTCTGGAAAATAGTAAGTAATTAGAGACATCATCAGATATTAATCGAAGATTTTTTTTCAGAATGCTTGCCTCCTAATGCAACTTACATCCTCCAGCCTCTAGATTATGATTATTTTCCGCGATTCTCAAATGATATTGTAGTTAAACATTAGTAGACTGATGAAACAGCCAGATTGGAAGGACATTGTCAATGACACAAACAGAACTTTTTCCTTGTCTGTTGAAAGAACCCTGAAAGCCCTAACTGAAAGCTTGATTGTTGGCTTCATAAAGTTATGGATATTTTCAGAATAACTATTAAGTAGATTGCCAACACAAGATCGGAGTGTAAACATCAAACTTATTGCGGGCTCTTTCAAGCATAAGTTAGAACTACCTGGGATGGAAATGCCAATAAAAGAAGGTTGTCGACTGCTCGGCGATTATATAAATCAATCGCCGAGCACTTAATTGAGACCGGCCATTACTTTGGATTTGTTCCTGAGGTCCTGGGAAGACCCAAAACTTACAGATCACGCCTGATTACGGAGGCAATCGAAATCTACAAAAATCCAATTAATATTAATAGAGACGACGGAGCTAAGCTCAACAGCTCTTGGTATCCGGTAATTGACGGCTACACCAAAGCTAAACGCAAAAAAAAAAAAAATACCATGTCTAAGTATACTGTAATACCATATAATAATACAATATAAGGTTATAAAACCTTTTTTGCTTATATTGGCTACTTTCGCTTTAACCACTTGAATTCTGTTGTCTAATTCTAGAATAACGATGGCGCCACTTTCGTCGGCAATTCTCACATGGACGGGCCCCAGGCTAACGTAAATACTGCGCTTTCACTAAAATCGCAGTTACCTTTCTCCTGAAATACCTAACAGCTCGTAGTGGATTGAAGCTGGCGACACGGTATCGCTTCCAAGTAAATAATCACACACTCTACACTAACAATTACACATCGTCGGATCTACCGGATCTGCCCTGATGATGGACACTGCAACGCTGTCCGAAACGTCGGCTATAGTAGGAGGTAGCACAACACGGCATAACACCCCAAAAACTAACAACGAAAATGCTTTTGGCCGTGAAAATCTAAAAACTTATCCAGCTCATATATTGTTTCTTAGAATTGTTGTCATTTTTGACCTACTTTGTATTTTTCTGTGTGCCGTTTTATTTAGTCAGTCTGTATCGGTACATAGTTCGCGGCGGAGCACCTCCCTATACTCTAAGAGCACCTCCTACTGTGGTGACCATTATTCTGTGAAAGTTTCAAAACTAAAATAACAATTGAATATTTTTTAATATATTTTTATCACCATGGATAGATTTAATGAATATTTCGAAGAAAGTAATGAAAACGATGTGTTTAGTAATATTAACCAACAAAGTGAAATAATAAATCAAAGTGTAAATAATATTGAATCTTCCTTGAATAATGCTTTTGAAAACATTGAAGACTTCCAACCTGACTGTGGTGATGACCTTTTGATATTTGATAATGTTGACTCTATTGTGAATAATTCTGTGTTAAATGGTAACGACTCAGATAGTGGAAGTGTGACCAAATGAAAGTGATACAAACAGTGAAACTAATAACTGGGAAATTTTAAGTAATATTTTTCAACCAAAAATTATTGATTTTTCCATTGGTAGCAGACGCGCTGGTCCTAATATTTCATCAATTTGTAATGAGCCGCTAGATTTTTTCAAATTGTTCTTTACTGGTGAACTAATAAAATCCATAGTCAGTAATACTAATAATTACGCAAATAATATTAAATATGGGAGTGAGACCACATCCCAATCTTCAAGATTTCTTCTCGACTGCTTTTATCGCTTACTCCCCATTTTTTAGAAATGTTTTTAAAAGAGATCGTTTTTTACAAATATTTTGGATGCTGCATCTCAATAACAATGAAACAGATAACAACGAAACCCTTGAAAAAGGAGTTGAAAAAGTAAATGGATTTATGCAACATATAGATAGCAAATGTAGAGAATATATGATACCCCGTAAAGAAATAGTAGTAGACGAATCTGTAGTCAATTTTAAAGGCAGGATTGGTTTTAAAACTTATAATCCAAACAAATGGGGCATCAGGATATACATTTTGGCGGATTCGGGATCTGGTTATATTTATTCATTTGTTCCGTATTATGGTGCCGTAACCACAAATAGGTTAATTAGACCTGATCTCCCATTTACTTCAAGAATCGTTTTGAACCTATACAACAATTTATTAATTTCCATTCCTGAAGCTGAAGGCTATCACATGTTTACTGACAGGCTATATACAAGCCCGCAATTAGGAGAGGAATTGATGAAATTAAAAACTCATCTAACTGGTACAATAATGACGACTAGAAAGAATATCCCATTACCAATAAAAAATGCTAAATTGAAGTCAGGTGAAACGATTACATGTGTAAAAAACAATGAATTGCTTCTTGCTTGGAAGGACAAGAGAATAGTTACAGTATATACCAATCATTATTCAAATGATTTTAAAACCGTAAGAAGAATAATGAGAGGTGGCGAAGAAGAAACCATAATGAAACCGAATATAATAATAAATTATACTGAATATATGGGAGGCGTAGATACTGCAGACCAGTATACTGCAGCTTACCCATTTTTGAGAAAAACTTTAAAATGGTGGCGAAAATTATTTTTTTGAGGTCTCGAAGTTTCCGTTGTTAACTCATTCATTTTATATAAGGAAAAACAAAATCAAAAGAAACTAAAAGCTATGACACATCTTGAATTTGTTGACAAACTAATCATTCAATTAGTCGGAAATCACAGAGGAGGATTAAATTGTACAAAAGGCAGACATTGTCTTGATCCAGAACAAAGGTTGGACGGAAAATTACACATACTAATGCCTCAAAATGAAAAAAAATCTCGTGAGTGTATGGTGTGTTCGGATAAAAAACAACGAAAAAGGACCATATATTTTTGTAAAACTTGTGACAATAAACCTGCCATGTGCGTTGGAGTGTGTTATGAAAAATATCATACCTTAAACATTTATAAGTGATTAATTTTAACATTAAGTTACATTTTTTTTTCTTTTTTTTTTCAAATGTGTGTCAAACTGTTTATACCTGTCTCTTCAAAAACACCGTGTATCTGTTCAGATTCTTCCACATACCTGCTCCGCCTCCTGGGAAGGTCCATCTTTTGTTTTCGGCGCCATTTTCAAGTAAGTATCATATAATAACCCAAAACTAGAGCCAATGAGGATAGATATTCCCGGAATACAAAGAGCTGGTAAACCATTGATTTACAATCCAAGACCCTAAAAGCCGGACTCGCAATAGAGTGGTCGCAAAAAAACATCCTTACAAATATATTTCAAATGTTTCGAACAAAAAGACACTTCTTTTAGATAATAAGATCTTCAGATTTTTAAGAAATATATTCCTCATAATTTAAATGGTTTCGTAATTATCTTGATTTTAAATAATCGCATTTAGTGCATTATTTCGAATAATGTCGCTCTAATACGTTACCGCGCTGCATGGTCACCACATAGAAGAAACAGGTTGTCTAAAAAGAATGAGTATAAAATTTTTATTTTTTTATCTTTTACGGAAATTATGTAAATTTTTTTCAACCCCAGAGTAGACTACTGGTCAATTTGAATACTGGTGGCACTATAATATCCTTCGCTGATGACACGGTTATCGTATTTGAAGGTGAAAATTTGAATTCAACCTTTGAAAAAGTAAACTATTTCATAAATGTAGTAAAACACTGGTTAGATTCCAACCTCCTCACTCTTAATATTGATAAAACAAAATACCTACTTTTTTCTATACGGAAACCAAATCTCCCCCAAAACTATCATAAACTTACCATACATTCATGTTCACAGAACCCTAACACGCCTACATCACCTCACAAGAATTGCTCATGCGATGACCTAAAAACATCAAACGAAATTAAGTACTTAGGGGTTATTATTGACGATCAACTGCGTTGGGAGGCACACATCAATTCTGCAACAAAAAGGCTTCGCAAATTATGCTACATTTTCTACTCTCTCAGATCTATTCTTAATCTACAAACACTGAGATGTGTTTACTTTGCACTTTTCCAATCAATTGCTACATATGGTATTGTGGGATGGGGAGGGTGTGCAATGTCAATTCTTTATCCCATGGTCTTAATTCAAAAACTTCTGCTAAGAATAATATTCAAATGTAACCCATCACACCCATCAGAGCCACTTTAAAAAAAACTCACAGTATTAGACATCCGACAACTATATATAAAGACAATTCTCATATTCCTATGGAAAAATAATTTGATGGAAAAAACACAAAAAAAAATTCACACTCGGTACTCTTCACACCTAAAATGCATAATTCCTACAACTAAAACAACTTTTGCACAGCGACAGTTCTCCTATATTGCCCCCAAAATGTTTAACTTACTGAGTATTGATACAAGGAAATCGAAAACTTACAAGCTTTATATCATAAATGTACAGGATTGGCTATTTACAAAGGGGAGGAACTATTTTAAAGAATGCCTGAAGTCAACAAATTAAGTTAATTTGTTTTATTATTATTATTTTTAATTTAATTTAATTTTATTTTACATTCAAATTAAAAACAAAAAAAAACCTTTTGATAATGATCATATTAACATTTATATTTGGATGAATTATTTTCATATTGTACCTAACTAAACTATGTATTAACCAATAACAATTCTTGCATTTATATAATTATATATTCATAATTCGACTACCATGATACGGGCATGTGCCTAGTGTAGTAGTCGAATCACTGCAAAACTGTACACAAATTATATAATGAATAAAGAAAAAAAAAAAAAATATATATATTTATATAAATACGTATTATGATAAAGTGATTTAGTTTAAAGTTTTAGAAACGTACATTCTACAATATATAAGGCGTCACATAGCAAATGCTTGTCCACACCTTGCGAGCCCATTTACATTATAAAAAAAATCTATTGGATAATTCGTGCACAGTAGGTACCTACGACGAATTCGTTTCCGCAGAATTAAAAATTACAGCGTTGCACTTTCACGCACTAGAAGTTGTTTTGTAATTCGGTCGCTCACCGCTGTACGGTTTTCATTGCGGAAGGTGAACGTGTTGAAAATATAATTGTTAATTATTCTACTGGTGAGTAGTATAATTGCCTACAAATAAATTAACAAAAACGCGTTGGAAAATAGGATGGATTTATTGAAGTAAAACTTCTTTACACAGGCTCGACTTGGGGGGTAAGCTGATGGCACACGAAAAGTGTGATGTTACGAAAAGTGTGATGCGAACGGTAATCGATGCGAACTATGATCGGGCGAGGCGAACGGTCGGGCTTTTACGCACGCTTGACTTGGGGAGTAAGCTGGTGAATGCGTTACGAAAAGTGTTATGGAGAGGTGCGAGCACAAGGAATCATTTGTTGAATAACCATACTATAGGTCACCCCAAGGTCGTAGGTCACCCCAAGGTCTTAGGTCACCCCACAGTCGTAGGTCACTCCAAGGTCGTAGGTCACCCCAGGGTCGTAGGTCACCTCATGGTCATATGTCACCCCAATGTCATATGTCACCTCAATATCATATGTTCTCTAAAGCACACTCTAAAGCAGGGGTCGGCAACCTTTTGGCAGGAAAGGGCCACACGTTGGCTAAATAAACTTCAGGCGGGCCGCACTTGTGATATTAACCTTAAAGCGCCCTTGAGGTGATTTTTCACAAAAACGGCGCTCTACAAATTGTCCAATTATTATTATTATTAAAAGCCCAATATACCTACGTATATCGGTCATATCCCATAGAAAAAATAAAACTGCTATTAAAAATAGTTAAAACATACGGAATTTAATTCATACATTAAGTTTATGAAAACTACAAAGTAACTAAATGATTTTTTACAAATTTCAGTGTGATGTCTGAGGTTGCATTCGGGAGGCTATTTCTTGTATGTTAGCTGTCATATTTGTAGTTGCAACTCATGGAATGCCTCTCAAATGCTTATTTGTGAGACGAGAAGCATATTTATTTTACCATAATTGACAATTGAAAAAGTTTGTTCGCATAAATAAGTGCTACCAAAAATTGTAATGAACTGCTGAGCAATCCTTTTCAATTCCTCAAAATCAGATGGCAAGCTGCCATAAAATTTAACAAGATCATTGATTTCGTAGAAAGAGCTTTTGAGAACAACATTAGATTGGAAATCAATCACGTTCATTTGTTAATGACTCGGTACATCTTAATATCACACGAAAAAGGGTTTGCTAAATTTTTCAGTTTGCTTGAAACTTTCTCAAAATCACCAAATCTGTCACTGAATTGAGTTTGCAGTTATATTAAAATATCCTTCATTTTATCATTTTTCCAATGAAAATTAATTCCAGCTTCCTCAACAGCCTTTATACAATTCGGAAAATGATGTAACTTTTTTTCATCAATATGTTTTGTAAAGAATTTGTTTTTCATTTGGAATGCCTTTACGCCTGTGTGCATTTCAGAGATTAGTTTGTTTTTACCCTGAAGCCGTTCTTTCAGCGTATTTAATTCTTGGGTTACATCTATCAAAAATCTATTAACCATTGAGTATCTATTAGCTCTGGAATAGATTTGCCTTTTTCATTCATAAAAGTGTTGATTTCTTTTCTGAGATCAAAAAATCTTTTCAGTTCTGCACCTCTATTTAATCATCTCACTTCAGAGTTAAACAACATCTCCGTGATCTGCTTCCGTATCTGACATAAACTGCTAGAATTGACGATGATTCAACCCATTTTTTTCCTAATGTAGTTTACAGTCGATACCACGATGTCCATTACTTCTTTCCATGATACGACATTGGAACATAACGCTTCTTGGTGGATAATGCAATGAAAAAATAATGGGATGTCACATCCTATCTCTGCCAGTTTCGTTTTAATTCTACCCACCAAACCCTTACTTTGTCCACTCATGTTCCTGCCTCCGTCAGTTGTTACACTTACCAATTTTTCCAATGGCAATTGCATTGATACTATCGCTTGTTCTAAGTTACAAAACAAATCTTCCCCTGTAGTCGTTCGCTTCAAACTACATAACTGTAAAAGCTCCTAAATATTAAAAGCTGGTCAGTATCTGAAACGTCATTACTTTCATCGGTAGCTAAACAGGACCATTCAAATTGTTGTGCTTTTTCCCGGAGTTGAATAGTTGATAACTATTTACAAAACATTCACGGGTCGCAAGTAAGACGTCCGCGGGCCGTGCGTTTTTTAAATACCCATTTTTTTAAATATTTATTGCAGGTCTAAACCATGTCGTATACATATATGATAACTTTATGATTTAAATGCTAAAATTACAGATTTGTTTTGCTGTTGCGTATGAACCGACTCGAAAGTATCGGAGTAGTATTTCAAACAGTTTTTTATCGGCGCCGAGCGTTTCGTATTTTCCACTGGGCTAAATAAAACGGTTCCAAGCCAACTTAGAATTAAATTAACTCAACACCTCTTTGAAAAGCCATTAATTTCGATGAAAAATAGAATTTTAAAATAGCCCATAACTGTAACCTAACGATAAAGAATATTCAACGGTTTCTGTGGTTTTGCAAAAGGTTTGAGAGGAAACTTCAGTCTTTCTTCAAAGTTTTGAGTCAACCGCTCAAAATAATAATAATTTTTTTACATACTTACATGTAATGGGAGACGGGTATGGGAACGGCTGCTCCGGAAATCATTTATTGGATAACCAACACCTCTGCCGTAGATCACCCCAAGTGATTCGTTACGTTCGGTGACCTAGCAGGGGTGCTCGGGTTCATGGGATGAGGTTTGTCAAGGTCTTGACGGCCGATGTGTCTGCCCATTTGCTGGGTGGCGGGCCGGATCGAGAGAGACTGGTTGAGGAGGTCTTTTGACCTCTCCAGCCAGAATCCCTCGACGCGTCGCCTTGCACCGCAGTTGAAGGGATGAATTCATACCTCCGTCACTACTGACCTACCCCACATACCTATTTCCTTCCCAGAACTTCCTATTCTTCATTTCCTTAAAAAAAAACTTCCACACACCATCGCCTAAGACGGCGCAGGCCCTGAGGGAAATCATTTTCCTCAGGGCCTCCTATGTGGTGCTAATGTAAAAAAAATCGTTAAAAAATAAGTTATACATAGATAAGTATTGTAGTGTACATAGAATGTTATATGTATAACCACTGGAGTCGTAATCTTTCTTATTGGAGTAGATTTAAAAACAAAATGTGTCTAGTCACTAGTGAGTGATAAAAACAGCCTCATTAAGTAAATTTCAAAATGCATGCGGAGCACTTTTTCGCTAGTATGTATGCAGAGTACAAATTTTATAGTACAATTTAAATAGCAAAATTTCGCTTTAGGTTATTGAAATAAAGTAAACAAATCAAGCAATTATACAGCCTTCGTACACAATAATACTGTAAAATAAAGTAGGAAGTGACTATTATTGTCAACAAAGGAAACGGATTTACGTCCCAATGCGTATTTAGCAAGGTAAAGACAGTACCTACTCCTACTACCTACCTGTTTACGAATAGAAAATATTATTTAAATTACAAGGCCAGCAGCGTGTTTCTTATGACTTTCGTGTATTTTGAATTACAAGGAAACCACAATAGGTCACTTGCATCACATTTTTTTCCAATTTAGGCAAATATTCTAAAACATTCCGTTTTTTTATCGTATTTTTGAAACCCTGGCGATTTTTTGAAAATTTCAATCCGAAAAATCAGACCATTTTTTATAAACCGGAAAGACGGGACATAATTTTATGGTTGCGAAAAAACGATAATTACATAGCCGAAAATCCTTTTTTAAAAAAAGAATGTTTTCCACACGAATGGCACATAAAAATAACGAAGCATACCAAAAATATTACATGTCATAAATTTTTTTTTCTTGATCCATCTTATTGATCATTAATCATTATAATGTTCAACTTCCTATATACGACTACATCCAATGTAATATACTTGTACTTACAAATAATAATATGAAATAAAATAATAAAATTTGATTTTGTTTGAGCACCATTGCCATTACACTTCTAAAACAGGAACAGAACGCATAAAATGTACGGGGTTCTCTTCGTAACATCTGTCAAAACGTCAAACCAAATGATAAGTTCGCAGAGAACAAACAATAAATCTAGTAAATGTTAAATGTCAAGTTCAAAAATTCGCCTGAAATTTTGATTTCAGGCGAATTTTTGAAGTGTTACTATATAAAAAATATCAGTGTGGAATTTTACAACATAAAGTTTTACGGGACATCTTTATGTAGTGTATGTAGTGACGTCACGAGCCCAAATAATGGATTTATTTATTAAAAAAAAAACTGTACATTTCTAAAAATATTTAGTAACTTTTTCGTAATCTTTGTAAAAAAATTTATCCACACGATTTTTTCCAAGTCGTTATGAATGCCATGCAAGTGTCCTATTTAGACAGATTCGATATTGCTTAGAAATATGGAAAATAAACGAACATCTATTTTCGAATATAAAACATCAAACTGTTCTGGAAAGTCGTCCAAATCTTATTGAAAGTCACGGTACACAACAAATGCCACTGGTCGGTACAAGATACACACGTTATACACTAAGAACAAAATTGTTGCTTGTATTTTTTTTTCATAAACTTTCTAAGTCATTCGACACAAAAAACTTTTGGATTCACCTATCACTACAAAATACAACTATGTATTTGAATTTGGAGCGATGGAAAATGCTGCATGGAGGGGTGGGTGTCCAGGAATGACGGGCGTATGAATCCATCCCTCCCACTATGGTGCAAGGCGATTAGTTGAAATAGTCCGGCTGGAGAGGTCAAGTGGTTTCCCTCAATCGGCCAGCCACGCAGTAGGCAGACAAATGCATCCGCCGCCAAGACCTAGTCAAAACTCACCCCATGAACCCGGGCATACCTGCTAAGTAGCTATGGCAGTGGTCCCAAATTGTATTATTTTTAATTGACGAAATCATTGTTTGACCTACGAGTAGTGGTACTTACAATTAAAATATTAAGTTGTAGCGATAATTTCTGCAGAACGAAAATTTAAAGAACTTAAAAAGTCAAGGTACCTACCAATCCTCTTCTCCAAGTTTCTTAACTGAGCGTGCTTTATAGTAATAACGATGTTTTTCCTGTCCATCAAAACGTTTTTGGATATCTTAGTACACCTTCTTTCAAAAGGTATTAATTAAGGCTCAGCACTCGAAATGGCCATAAGCATCACTTTGTAGACTGCTAACTCAATGCTACAAATAATAAAATAATAAAATAAACTGTAAATTCTATATGTGTGGTTAGAAAATTTTCTAAGGTTTTCAGTGACAAAAATCGTAAAAATCAAACTGCCATCGTTTAAATCCTACGAAATACATTCCAAAATTTCAGTATTTCATTGTAGCACATAACATAAACACAGTCTAATAGCTTTTTCACCAGAAACAGTAATTTACTTGATATTAGTGTAAGAGCTCGCTCATAGATGGCAACATATAATAGTATATTAGGTAACGCATAGATGGAGTTAGGCTGTTGATGTTGCAGAGACCGAGTGAAGATAAATGTGAAGGCAAATAAAGTGGGAACCTCAAGGTCGGGGTCCACATTATTTCAACCGCCTGTTAAATAAGAAATCAGAGCCCATTGTCAATCTATTACAATAAAATCCAATAGGCCACTAGCATCACATTTAAAAAAAAATTCCGGTTAAGGCAAACATTCTAAGACATTCCGTTTTTTTTTTTAATCGTATTTTTGAAACCCTGGCGATTTTTTGAAAATTTCAATCCGAAAAATCAGACCATTTTTTATAAACCGGAAATACGGGACATAATTTTATGTGGGCGAAAAAACGATAATTACACAGCCGAAAATCATTTAAAAAAAAGAACGTTTTCCACACGAATAGCAATAAATTGTACGGGGTTCTCTTCGTAACATCTGTAAAAACACCGCCATCTTTACCAAAAAATCAAACCAAAGGATAAGTTCGCATAGAACAAACAATAAATCTAGTGAACGTTAATCGCAAATTCAAAAATTCGCCGGAAATCAAAGTGTTGCCACATAAAAAAAAATAATCAGAGTGGAATTTTACAAAATTAAGGGAACATAATCGGAGACGGGACATTTTCATGTAGTGACGTCACGAGCTCAAATAATGGATTTATTTATTTAAAAACTAGCTGGGTTACCCGGCTTCGCTCAGGACAATAAGATAGTGTTCTGGAATGTTGCACAATGATGTTCCCGATTCCCTATTCCTGATCATTATACTCCGCCACTCCTTCCACAACTTTCTACAGCTCTATGGAACCTTCTAGAACTTTCCGGAAGACTGTTCTAGAAATTTCAAAAGGGCGAAACTTTCAGCCCTTATATCTTTAAAAGCACGCCATTTAGGTAAAAACGGATACCCTTATTCCCTAGGGGGGATAGAGATATACCACACCATATAACTCCCTTGATCGAACCGGGACTTGTTTCTGAGTTTTTGCGAGCTGCACGTTTTTTTGGACTTTCTTTTATAATATATGCCATATTCAAATAAATAAAATGTTACTCCTCACATGTCCTTTCCCGTGCGTTCCCCTCCAGCGTTCCACTTCCACCTTCCCCACCACCACTCTCCCGCTCTCCCGTCCCGCCTACCCCCCTGGCACTGCATTTCTTGACTCCTCTCCCGCCCGGCCCGTAGCCGAAACTTTTTTCTAATACTAACAATTTTAAACTCGTGATATCTTTCTAATTAAATATCCGAATTGAAAAATTCAAAAATTTAAATAAAGGTATTGAAGCTGTCTTGAATATGAAGTAATTTATTTTGATAAGGATTAAAACCAAGATACAAATAAAGAGCCTTTTCAAGAGGCGACATTTAAATTAAATTTTTAAAATAAAAGAATACTTATTGTGGCATAACCATAATAGTTAGACGTATGCTGTTGCGACCTTTTTTGTAAATAATGATGTGTTCTATAAATTCGCTGTTTATTTTATTCTATCATCAATAGTTTTCGCAGCGCACGCGATTTAAAGAATATTTTAGGTAATTTTTTTACACCCTGGGTTACATTATTGAAGTTTTAGTAAGGATCCCTAATTTTTTTGAAAATATAATATAGCCTATGTCACCCGGGGATAGTATAGCTTTCCAACAGTGAAAGAATTTTTCAAATCGGTTCAGTAGTTTCGGAGCCTATTCGATGCAAACAAACACACAAACAAACAAACAAACAAATCTTTCCTCTTTATATAGTGTGTTAGATAAGAAAACTATACATTTCTTAAAAATTTTACCAACATTTTCGTAATCTTAGTATAAAAATCTATCCACAGGATTTTTTCCAAGTCGTTATGAAATCCATGCAAGTGGCCTATTGTTTACCCCGCAGGAGTTGAAACAACCCCAGAGTTACAACAAACTGGCACAGCCCGTAGGATTAATTTACAGATAAATCATTGATACTACATGTTTCTTTCGTTAGTAGACCATAAAGAACGTTTTTTTTTGTTTTTTTCTTCTTGTACCTTGCTTAATTTTTAACTAGTTCGTAATTAGGAGAATTACCAAAATTTTTATTGATTTTATCACCTTTAGACATTTTGCCTAAGAGTTCAATGGCCAGAGCTTTCTGTCGTGACAATGACGCGTGATGAACTTTCTAGCGCGTTACCAGTTACAATGATGAGTTATTGATTGGTGTAATATCATAAAAGAAACATTCATGATATCTACAGTTAGTAACTAGGGCAGTCGGTGTGTAGATATACATACAATTTCTATACAAAAGAAAAATCGATAGGGTGGCATCAGAAGGTAATAGGGGATTGTAGAAAAAATAATAATAATAAATATTGACTGAGAGTAGCGAAGTTCTATAGCAATTCATCCATTAGGTATTTCATATTATGTCTGTGAATTTGTTTGTGTGTTTGGTTTCCGTTTTTTGAAAATCTTTGACTAGGTTGCTAACTGTAACTAAGTGGCTGACTTTGACTAGATGGCTAACTTTGACTATTTGGACTTTTGTATTCGCATTTTTTCAATATAATGGTATCTACCTGGCTGAAGAAAGCTTAAAATCAAAATGGTCATTGAGATAATAACGTTTTTTTGCACAATTTGTGCAAAACCTTACATGAAATTAAAAGTGACTTGACAGTGCCCGGAGAATACCAGTAAAATTAAATATGGAAAAAAGTAGGAATATTTTGGAAAAACCAAGAGTAAATAATTTGAAAATTGATAATAGGCAATAAATATACATCGCGTTATATTATATCCTTAACATAATGATCATCCTTGACAGGATACAAATTAATGATAAATCCAGGAGTTTACCAACTTTAAATCAATTCTTTTCAAAATTAAAAACTTTAGCGATTCACCTTACTTTATGTACATATGTGGCAGATAATAATCTGTGAACCCCATTTTTAATGTTATATAGGACAGCGATTTAAAAATATATATTTATATATATTATAACGTACTTAACTTTTGGTTACTACTCAAAACGTATGTAAAATCTACTAATTATTATTAAAATAGTAATACTCGTACATATAAGTAGATATCACGAGAAAAATCTTTTTTTTAAATCACTGTCCTATACATATAATACGAAAATGTCGAACATATAATATAAGAAAGAAAAACATTCCCAGGTTACGAATAACTTATAAATAATAATATGAAAATCTCCTACTACCACCACAGTAAGCGGAAAATGTTGCTTGTGTCGTGATGGAGGTCTTAGCCAGCCGAGGAGTCGAATACGCGACGCCTATTTACTATCACCCAAACAACCAAACGTCTATTTACTATCTAGTTCATATTTATTTTGAATAGATTTCATCAGCAATTTTGTTGTTTTGATTATCTGTATTGACGTTCTTTTCCGGAAAGGTTTTTTTATAACATCTATATTGTATTTGTTAACAGAAAACAATGCGATAATTATTTTGCATCTGCTATTGATTTTAATTACATAGTTTTATGTAATCTAAAAAAAAATCAATTTTCTGTGTCTACGAAAAACATGAGCCACAAAAGAAAGTTTTTTTTCTTCTCTATTATTTCAGGTTGGGAGCCTCTGGTGTAAAGTTTAGGATACCCCTGGAATAACTCCTCTAGATGATGTAAGATAAAGACAAAAATGTATATTTGATTTGTGCGAATGTCAAAACCTTTTAAAGTTAGTCACGTTAACAATTAATGGGTTTTCAATATCTAGTAGATAGGTACAACACATGGAGATAAACCATTGACTATTGACCTCACTGTGTATTGTTATTGAGATCTATGATCCGTATTATATCATTAGATACCTCCCTATCAACCTAACGACACTGTATTTAATGGAATATCTCGATTAATTGAACTTTAACCTTTAACATCTTCGTGTTTGTAAATATTTGATCACGTTATCAATGTTTCAAATCGGTTTTTGTAAACATTTGAACACTGTAATCAGTGTTTCATAACAGTTTTTTGTAAACATTTGAACACTGTTATCAGTGTTTTCACGTCAGGTGTTTATAAATACATATTTCAAAGTCATTAAGTTGTTAGTTAAGACTAAGTGGTTATAAGTTGGGATAATTTGGCTAATTGAAAAGCGCCTTCGAGGTAATTTCCACAAAAACGGCGCCATGTACAATATGTAGGTACATAATCAATTTAGTTTCATTATTATTACAAACATCTTTAAAAATAAACTGCATATTTACTTACTTTTCTTGATTCTTCATCGAGGCGGTGTTTCCCATACTGATCTCTGATATTACATAAACCTTTCACTTTTGTATTTATTTGAAAAATATTTTTAAACACTGTAAAAATTACGCGTAATGTCAGAATTGCTACAATCAAATGCTTTTTTAAGGATGAAATAAGGCTCGAGTGCAGTTTTAGAATTATTATATAAGTTTTTTTTTTGGTTTAAGGCAATTCACCCTAAATAGAGTGCTATGTGATTATATAAGTTCATAAATGGGCGCCCGCAGGGGGGGGGGGGGCAAGGGGGGCACTTGCCCCCCCCTGGATTGATTGAAAATAGTAAAAAAATGTTACTTTTATTTAAAATCACTTTGTGTTAGCATAAATAAAGTGTGCCCTTCATTACTACAGTGTCCTGTCCGGTCGTTCACCATACAAATACGCTACTGTAAATTAAAACTACATTAAAACATTACTAAAAATATTTTGCCCCCCCCTAGAAAATTTTTTTCGGGCGCCATGTGCGGTAAATATTTACAACCACCGAACTTTTAATATGCAGATATTATGGAAATTACATTTTTTTCAACTTAATTACCATAAGAAAGAACTAATTTTTTTTTTAAATATTGTAAAAGATCGAGGAGATTTTTCACAAAAATGGCGCTATATAAACTAGCCAAATATTATTATTATTATTAAGAACCTAACAACCTGGCATGTACATTGTACATAGTTGTTTCTTGTATTAAAGTGTAATTTCCATAATGTGAGCCTAAAAGTGCGGCGGTTAGGTAAATAATTACCGAAAAAATAAACAGTTCAAAGGCTTATATTAAGGTGATGCATCACGTCGGGTAACATTCGAAATCGGGTCGCTAGCAATAACACTCCTTTTGTAGATGGCGATAGGGATGAAATTCCCGCTTAACACCAGCCGCCATTTTGATTTTAGCGAGAAAAAAACACCGCCAAAAAGCGACTTTTATTTTATTTTGCGACGTGTTAGCACAAATATTAAAAATTTTTACGATCATTTTCTAAAGAACTTAATTTGCTACATTGAACAATAAAATCCTAACGGAAAAGGGGTTCTTTAGTTATAGATTTTGAACTTCAAAGTAGTTCAGTCCTCATACAAAACATTTTTCTGGGCTTATAAAAAAATATCAATTATTTCAAAAAACGAGACGTGTTCCGTTTGCAGTATTTAATAGGCCACTTGCATGGATTTCGTAACGACTTGGAAAAAATCGAGTGGATAGATTTTTTTACTAAGATTACGAAAATATTAGTAAATTTTTTTAGAAAGATTTTAAAAGAAAGTCCAAAAAAACGTGCAGCTCGCAAAAACTCAGAAACAAGTCCCGGTTCGATCAAGGGAGTTATATGGTGTGGTATATCTCTATCCCCCCTAGGGAATAAGGGTATCCGTTTTTACCTAAATGGCGTGCTTTTAAAGATATAAGGGCTGAAAGTTTCGCCCTTTTGAAATTTCTAGAACAGTCTTCCGGAAAGTTCTAGAAGGTTCCATAGAGCTGTAGAAAGTTGTGGAAGGAGTGGCGGAGTATAATGATCAGGAATAGGGAATCGGGAACATCATTGTGCAACATTCCAGAACACTATCTTATTGTCCTGAGCGAAGCCGGGTAACCCAGCTAGTTTTTAAATAAATAAATCCATTATTTGAGCTCGTGACGTCACTACATGAAAATGTCCCGTCTCCGATTATGTTCCCTTAATTTTGTAAAATTCCACACTGATTTTTTTTTATATGGCAACACTTTAATTTCCGGCGAATTGTTGAATTTGCGTTTAACGTTCACTAGATTTTTTTGTTTGTTCAATGCGAACTTATCCTTTGGTTTGATAAAGATGACGGTGTTTTTACATTATGTTACGAAGATAACCCCGTACAATTTATTGCTATTCGTGTGGAAAACTTTCTTTTTTAAAAATGATTTTCGGCTATGTATTTATCGGTTTTACGCACCCATAAAATTATGTCCCGTCTTTCCGGTTTATAAAAAATGCTCTGATTTTTCAGATTGAAATTTTCAAAAAATCGTCAAGGTTTCAAAAATACGATTAAAAAAAATAAAAATAATACAGAATGTCTTAGAATATTTACCTAAACCGGAAATTTTCTTTTAAAAATGGGATGCTAGTGGCCTATTAAAGCATCTAAAATATTTCTAAGCGATGCAATTTTCAAACTAAAAACACCGGATTTTTCATTACTTCGTAGTGCATCGCCTTAAATATCAATGAAAATTGGATAAGTAGGATATAACCACTTAGTAGGAGCAGGAAGACCAATAAAAGTGAAACTCATCAATTGAATGCTTCATATAAACAAATTATTAAAATGTAACTACATTCGTAGGTACACAAGACACTGTGTATACTAAACTACTAATAACGACACATTAGCCTTAAATATAAAATGATTTCACTTTTATAACATCAATATTATTAGCAGATGAAACTTAACGTGAATAATGTTTCATAAAACCAATGTCTTTTATTAAATGGATTGCACTCATAAAAATAAAGGTGTACTTTAGAAACACAGGTCTTCCGAAGTTAATTATTATTTATTTTGCAGTTACCGCAGTTTTAACTGTCACTTTCGAGATTTAATCATTGCCGGAACGTCGGTGCTCGTTTAACTGAGGTCCAAACAACACTGAGCCGTGAACACTGACTTTTTACTGCGAAATAATTGTTTTGGTACCTATTAAATATTATACTCTGCATGAGCGCCTTACTATTGCAAAGAATCTGACGAAATAATGTTATTAACGTTTATGAATTACGCAAATTACATGTTTAACTTTTATGTAAAGAAAATATAATGCTTTATGATAAAATTGAACGAAATAAACATGCAAGCCTCCTTTCAACATTCCATCTCTTTCAATTTGCTCATTTCGCACTGGTAAGTGACTGGCAATCAGAATAGAAGCGTTGTTTTTTTGAAGTGAAACTTCTATAGCCCCGCTTTGAATTGTATTTCGGATGAAACGGAAATGACGATTACTGCACCTGCGACGCGTCAACTGCGCTCATTGACCGCTTTGATTATGATGTCACTTTTAAAGGCTCCTATTGGTTGAGATATGAAACGGAAATTACGCTAGATCTGCGCTCATTGGTCGCTTTGATTATGACCTCACTTTTTAAGTATTGGTTGAGATTGTTTTGGTAAAGTTTCGCTTCTACCGCGTGTAAACTGCACTAGAATTTTTTTTCATGAGTTCCACACAGAAGGCCCTGAGGAAAATTATTTCACTCAGAGCCAATGTCATCTTTGGGGATGCTGTGTGGGGTTTTTTATGTAAAGGAAGGAGAGGAGAGTTCTGGGAAGGAAAAAGGTTTGAGGGGTGTATAGGAATCTGGGGTTCAGTGTATCCAGGTCATCCGCCGCCAAGATCTAGACAAACCCCACCCCATGAACCCGGCACCTCTGCTAAATCACAAAACCTAGCGAACCACTTTTGAAATGGATTTAGCCGTGTTTGGTTACCATATTTGAATAACTATGTACCTACTTCCTTACCTTTTTCCTCCCCCTCCTACCACCTTCAACATCACACCATACCCAAATCCATGGGATGCCATAGTCTCACTGGGTCCAGACAGTTGGGTAGTTGGGAATGTTGTGCGGTAATCACATAAAAAAATTTAATCAGTAATATAAATTCACCGTTCCTTTCTCTATCCACTGAAACGATGACCAAGAACACCTTTGAAAGGAGAAATTCAGAAACATTGAAATTTTTTTTGCTTATTCCACACAATGGATTATTACGTCCGTCATTCCTGGACACACTGACCCCCACCTACCTACCCACCCCTAAAATCCTTTTCCTTCCCAGAACTTCCTTGCCTAAAAAGACCCTCCACACTGCATCCCCAAAGATGACATAGGCCCTGAGGGGAATTATTTTCCTCGGGGCCTCCTTTGTGGAGCTAAAGTACAAAAAAAACAAAATCTTTGGATCACGCCTCTTCCGGACTGTTTTGAATAGATTAAGCGGCGACTGTATTTTCAATAAATCAAACTAATTGATTAAATGAAAATAAATATCTCATTTAATTAAATATGTTAAAAAAATAATGATTATTTTTTAAAACCCGTGGTTTCTTCATCAGGATGAAAGTAGATACAATGAAAATTAACAAAAATAAGTAATTTTTTAAAATAATATAATCTTAAATTATTCTTATTTCCACTTCAATTTATTTGACTGTAACCGGTTTCAGTTTGTTAAAGAAAACTTCAGCTAAGCTACAAACCCGAGATAATTAAGCCTACCGAGAATGATCAAAATAATTAGAAATTCGACAGTCAATTAGTAACAAATGTAAGAAAACCCATACAATTGAATAAAATCCTTGTGGACCACCCCCTCTCCCCCTCCCCCATATGTTATGTAGGTACATATATAAAACTCTGTACCAGTCTGAAGATGGCTTTAACAAGCTGAAACCAGTTACGGTCAAATAAATTATATTTGTTTTATTATATAGCACTCTTCTTAGGGTGAATTGCCTTAAAAAAAAGAAGATATTATTATAATGGAATTCCACCATGATTGATCAGTTTCAAAAATAGCAATAAGAGTAATTTTTTGTTAATTTTCATTTCAGAGTGAAATAGGCGAATCTATCAAACGGCCCGCCGCGCCGTTTCCGCAGAGAGTCAAGGGTTTTTTCAAGTACCTTGGGGCTCCAGACCAGAGGTGGCCAAATAACCCATACCTCTTGATTTTTTCTAATACATTAAAAAAATATTCATTAGTGCATTAAACCGGTAACAACCGGTAAGGAAAAAAAAATCTTGCGTGATGCGTTGAAAAAATTAGCGACCACATGTTTCCGCTTCTACATCTTACGTAATTTTAGCATTATAATATTTATTTGCAATTTATGCAATAACCAGTCTGTTCAGCGAAGCCAAATGCTATGGAGGCAATTTTGTGAAACTAATTCTATACCTATTCGTACATATAATCTCAAGAAATAAAGTTAAATTTATGCACTAAATTCCATTTATTAAAATCTTATTGCGCAATCAAAAAAGCAAACAAGTGATATGCATCAGAATCGATAATCTGTAAGTAAGTACCAGTACAGCTTTTAAAAATTGTTTTATTAAATATGTGTTGTATATTTTATTACAATAAATATGCATTTTCTTTTTATATGTTTAGTGCATTATAATTGAAAAAATAATTATAAACTTTCCTCACTGTAAAGACATGTTTGGTGACAAAATTCATGCTCAAATGAGAGTAATTTAAAAAGGTAATTAAATATTGCAATTTTCTCTTTGAAGTAAAAGTTCTTTACGCACGCTTGACTTGGGAAGTAAGCTGGTGAATGCGTGACGAGATCGTTACGTAAAGTGTGATCGGGCGAGGCTTACGGAAGTTGAGAGGGAGATATAACTAAGTGAAGATAGAAAGAGAGAGAGCTACGTTTCATATATTACTGTAGGGGCAAGAGAGAGAGGTGCGAACTGCGAGCACACATTTTCTTTCTCTGTTTCTCTCATAGCCAGTTACGTTTCGTATATCTAAGACACAGTGCAGGCCTATTGTCTGTGTCCCACTGTCGGAGCAAGAGAGAGCAGTGCGCGCGCACATTTTCTTTCTCTCTTATTTTATGCGTTAGTGTAGTTTTACTTTAGTAGTGTGGTCTAAAGCAAACTCGTTTTTTTTAATACCAATACCTCCCGAGAGTCTCAGCTGCTCCCGTATGGAGCCAGTGAGACTATGGCAACCCAATCAATTAGTTGTCCCAGTTAATCAGTTGTGAGGCTGAAGGTAGTGGGGATGGGAAGGATATGGGGAAGACGAAGGTGGGGAAGTACCTGGCTATTCAGATCTGGTCACCAAACACGGCTAAAGCCATTTCAAGCAACGTTTCAATTCTATCTAGTATAGTATAGTATCTTCCACTCTGTAGGTACCTACACACATCAACTGACTGCAAAGTTATCATTGTAAAGTTGTTCCTAATCATTGCATTGTATTATAGATTTACTTACCTACTTAGTGATCTCGAATCAAGTTAGATTTACAACCTCTGGGCAACCTTCAACTATAGATTATAAAAGAAGAACACAAGAAATGCTATGTGGGCGTGTTTTGTGAACCAAAAGACCAACACATATATAAACCAAATCACACACGCCCGACAATTCTTTACTTAAATTTCAAATAGAGAACTGTAGGTATGTCAATATCATTCTGAAATTTTAATTTCGAACAAATGGGATGGGAGTCGGGGAGGCGTCTACTAATATCTAAAGGAATTCCAAAAACTGAACAAATCGGACTAATATCTATGCGAATCAAAGTGAGGACGAATATCTATAGGTCAAACTGCTGACTAATATCTATGAGAACCAAAGTGAGGACGAATATCTGCAGCTCAAACTGCTGACTAATATCTATTGAACAGGTGATGTCGTCGAATATCTACAGCACTGGCAGAGGTTGGACTTGCAATTATGTATAGCATATTGGCATAACATAATATTGTGTATGCAGTTTAAAAAACTTAATTTATGTTAAGTTAGGTTAGTATTAGGTAATTGAAGTAATTTATGCTTTTCCGTACAACCTCTTGCTCAGCTGCCCTCTGTAGATATTAGTCCCACCTACGCTCCATAGATATTAGTCACCACTGGGACCGTCATAGATATTTATCCGACCTTAGCTCTGTAGATATTAGTCTTCACTCTGAAGTTCGTAGATATTCGTCCGCCATACAGGCTGTAAATATTAGTATCTGGAGTCATGGGATGGCCATTCGTAGAAAATGCCTTTAACAAGGTTAGCTCATCGAGGGGGTAGGGCCATGATTGGATGAAAATTCATGACGTAACTTGAAGTCCATGTTACACTGGGAGATTAGAATAAGGAACTCCAGTGAAAAATATTATGGCTTTAAAAAAATATGTTCATATAGACCAATAAACGCTGATTCTGAATATATATAACGTACAGTTTTTAAAAAAATATTAAAAAGTGCATTTTTAATATTCTCGTTAAAACACAGCGTCAGGTTGGTATGCTGTGTAATGCTGTCATGGTGACGTCACGATAGTAATCACGGTAATGACTGGTTTATTTATGCTATACGACTATACGTCATTTATATGGGAATTTAGGTATGACACAAGCGAATGATCTATATATTTCTTATTTTTGAAGATGTCGTAAAAGCATATACCTTTATAGAAAGTTGATAGAATTGCCTTTTAGATTTTTGTATCTGACATATACGATTGTGTTTGAAAAATGCAGTATTTTAAGTTTCAAAATGAAAAAATTTAAAAAAAACAGCCGACTGTAAACATATTCTATTAAATGGTCTAAAAAATTAGGAAAATTCAAAATTTAAAAAATACAGTCCTCGTACTTTATGAATTTGGAATAAAACTGTCACTTCACTTTTTATCTCGTTCATACAATTAAAAAGGATAAAAAAATATTATAATAATTCCGAAAAAATAACTGAAAAAATCCGACATCTTGGACTCGGTTTTACGCAATTAATGCGTTGATTTCTCGAATTTGTATTTATTTACACATGCATAAGGCTTTTACATTATCAAATAATATTACTTTTATGGAAGTTTTATTAAATTCACGCGGAAAAGTCATAAAAATTATAGAGAAGTAACCTTTGATTATGTAATGTCAGTAACCTAAAAACCGAACGAAACTAAATCACCAAAAAAACATTATTTAAGGACTAAAACTGAAAAAAGTACAGGCAGCATTAATACTTATGCTGAATTACACTAATATCACAGTGAATTAATCATTTAAACGAAAATTATCATCAAAAACATAAAACTGCAATTTAAATTCATCAACGTCATTCATTGTTTTGCAAAGAATTTGATTTCGCCATTTGCAATAAATAAACCATTAGCCAATCAACGCGTTATAATAAACAAGATGGCCGCGCGCCTGCGCAAATCTATGTGAGATTCAAGAAAACCAACATAACAATCATAAAATAGTGAATCGTTATTTTAGTAGATGACGTCACAAAATTCACCATAGATATGAGTGTTTTCGAGGGATCTCCAAAAATTAAAACTTTGAAAATTATTTTAACTATTAAAACTAACTCTAAAAAAAAAAAAAATATGCAGTAATTTAAGTTAGAAGGTCATTTTTCATAAAAAAAAATTAAAAAAATGGACTGGACTTCTCTATTAAATACAATACAAGTGGTAGTGTTTTACTTCAAGCTACGTCACGCGTTCGAAATTTCGAAAGCGACCCGAGTTTTTTTTTCGAAAAAGGCTTATACTGTGAGATAACCTTGTTAAACGCATTTTCTACGAACCACGATGTCAGGCAAAGTAGGTATAGCAAAGAAATGGGCTAGAGCTAAATGCACTATATAGGTTTTCACCCCAAGTGATTCGCTACATTTGGTGACTTAGCAGCGGTGCCCGGGTTCATCGGGTGAGATATGTTCAGGTCTTGGCGGCGGATGCTTCAACTCATCGATTGGATCGGTAGAGGCCGGTTTGAAAAGACTATTTGGTCTCTCTCGACCCATCGTCTTACACCGTAGCGGAAGAGATGGATTCAACGTCCGTCTCTCCTGGACGCACTGATCTCTAGATTCCTACTCACCCCACATACCTTGTTCCTTCCCAGAACTTACTCTCCTTCCTTTCCTTAAAAAGACCCCCACACAGCATTCCCAAATATGACATAAGCCCTGAGGGAAAATACTTTCCTCATGGGCCTCCAGTGAGGGGTTAATATTAAAAAAAAAACAGAGTGTGCAATTCGCACGTGGTAGAAGTGAAACCTTCAGAAAACTAAAGTAAACAAGAGTGAGGAGGCTACGAAGTACCTTGGAGACCGGTAGGCTACAGATTATACTATCTCATTCTCTAGCAGGCTAAATCCTATAGGTTCAATGTGTTTGTCTCTTTTAGTGTCGATATTTTTCGTTTCATTGAGTTTCAAATCACAATGGTGCTAATCTTTAAGTTTTCACTTCAAAATATCAGTGGGATTCCATTCAAAACTATATGGCATTTCTAGTGTATACATATAATGTATTCAGTAAATTTACATGGAAGGCATTTCTAATACCTATGCATTTATATTGTGCCTCCATCATAGTAAATAGTAGGTAGGTACCTATTGTAACTGCGAAGTTACAAGCCGACAATTAGGTAAGCATGAGAAAAACTGATTTATCAAGGTCCAGAATGACCTGAGTAGGAGTATACCTGATATACGAATAGATGTGAGGTGGGGGAAACCGCTTTGAAGAGATTTTTACAAACCACTATTCACAGCCTCAATACATATTTCCCAGTCAACAGTCGCCTGAATAAATAAAGTTTTGTGCTTGTTGTTTTAAGTTTTTATGATCTTAAAGTAAAAATTTCCGAGTTTCATGAAGAGCTAATGAATGGTAGGTATTAATTATATTAGGTAGGTAATCTTTGATTTCAAAATGAATATTCCTCTTTTTCTAATGGTGGTCGGTGGAGGAAAGTTTGTGCAAATCAAAGCAGGATTCTGAAGTTACTTTGCGGCATCTAAAGGCGGATTCCCGTTCTATGTTTTTAAAGGTACCTTTCCCCCGTTCATTATTAGCCTTCAAGGCAGTTTCCAACCAACAAATGGGCAAGCGAAATCGATTATAATAATATTATATAAGATGACAATCATATAACCGTAATAATATTTCTGACCTTTGATTGCACAACTATTTCTTCATTCTTGCACTTGCCTTTGTCAAAAGGTCGCACACCTATCGGAGTCAAAACGAAGCTTATGATGTGTTCTGTAGTTTGTTTTTTCCACATTCATGCAATTATTAGGTACCTATTCCAAGACACCTAATAATTTATAATTTTTTAAGACCAAGGGGCCTAATAAAGTTGTTTCTTACGACGAAATTTCTTCATTTTGTACAAGTTTATCATATTAATTACAGAATGCTGAAGATAGAACTTTTTTAATTTTTAGTAAATAACATATAGTAATGAACATATAAGCTGTCAAAATGATGATATTTGCGTCCAGCTGAAAAGTGTACCTATGACATCACAGAAGGTGCGCGGCGGTACTGCAACACCACCATTCGAATTATGAATTATACTAAATTAATCGTGTCTCGTGTGACGTCACAAGACACCATTGCATACCATTCATTGATCCAAGCTTCTGTACATGGCCAAAAGAATTATCGAATCCGAAAATAATAAAATGAATAATCTAAATAGCCACTTTGAGACTCGGAAAAGAACAATTTCTAAAAATAAACCTCCATATAAGAAGGTTCAGTGGCGTAGCGAGGGGGGGCGGGTGGCCAACTTTTAAGAGGGGCGGCAATTTTAAGGAGGCGGCAAATTTTCACAATAATGTTTAAAAATTATTAAGAAAATAATAATTATCATTAGAGAGAAACATAATGACAACATCGTTGTACCTCAGTGGCGTAGCGTGTGGGGAGTAAAGTACCTAAGTTTTTTTTTAAATGTATAATAATTACCTATTTGAAAATGTTCTACGATCCTTTTTACGAATCCAACTATTTCTTTTATGATTTATTATAAATGTCAATATTTTTTTTTAAGCTGCAAATTTCGTAATCCGTAATAAAACCGTACGCATATTATGAGAGAAATACTAATTAAATCTGGGAACTCGCAAACAAATTCACTCTTAATTAAAACCAGAATTGTGTTCAGAATGTAACGACTGAATTTCAGTTGTGTATTCATCCGCTGATATATTTCGAAGGAGACCATTATGTTATTAGAAGTTTATTGGAGGTTAACCACCACATACCCGCCCCTCTACTTGACCTAGAAACTAGACCTCCCTTACTCGAAGTGCAGTTATAAAATTCTCTTTGCAGACTATGCATATGCTGCCAGAATCAAAGAGAAACCATTTTCATATTCTGAGTATAGTTTTAATTCGCCAAATACAGATTTTATTTAACCCGTCTAATCACAGAGACACAAGTTGTCCCACACATTTAATTTTAAAATCAAATTGTATGAATGCGATAAAAACTGAAGAGATAGTTTTAGTAAAAAAAAATTAAGAAAAAGAATCTGCATTTAAAATTTTAAGTTTATTCTAATTTAATTCGAATATTCGTAGGTGTGTATTTTTGAGCCAATTTATATTTCCAATATCAAAATTTTAATATTTAGAAAAAAAAATGCTCTAATAAGCACGTCGGAAAAATTATTTTATCCAGATTTTAAAACTATTTTGTTTTTTGCAAAAGGGAAAAAAACTAATAAAAAGATACATTTAAAATGCACGGGAAGAACCGGGAATTTTGTGCGCAAACTTGACAGGCAAAAGTTTACAGATATTTTATCTTATTCGAAGTGCAGTTATACAATTCTAGTTGTGGCCTCTATATGTGCTGCAAAAATCAAAGATAAACCATTTTAATTTTCTAATTGCAGTTTTAATTCGCCGCATACAGAAATAATTTAAACCAGTTTTGTGTTCAGAATGTAAAATTTCTGTTGTGGTTTCTTCATCTTCTGACATATTTCGAAGGAAAACATTCTCTTATTCGATGTGAAGTTATAGAATTCTAGTGGTAGACTATTTATTTAATGCCAGAATAAAAAAAAAACATTTTCATATTCTGAGTGTAGTTTTTATTCGCCTCATACGTAAGTTATAACCTGCCTTGCGTTCTAAACACGGTGTAAAAGTTCGAGATGCGAAGCTACGCCACTGAGAAGGTTACATAGATTTAACCTCCATTTACTTATAGAGCGTACTTCAAAGAATACATGAGTTCCTAACAATATATTTTAATTATTAATTTTTACATTTAAAAAATTTTATTTCCATTTTTATTTCTATTTTTCTTTAAAATATATTTTTTTTTATTTTTTCTCTTAGTTTTTCACTTAATTTTATTTATGTTTTAATTTATACATATGTTTTAATTTACATATATGTTTTAATTAATATATTTGTTTAAAATACACGAGTTCTTAACACAATCTTTATTATTAGTTAGTGTATTTCAAAATTTGAATTTGAATTTTTCTTTAAAATGTGATTTATTTTTTCCTTATTTTTCACTTATTTTATGTATTTCTTAATCTTTATTAAGTATGTTTAATTATCTGTTTCAATAAAATAGTATTTTTTTAAAATCCTATTTCAAATATTATGTATGACTACCACAATACCTAGTGTGGTAGCCAAAAAAAAACAAATAATCTGTAACCAATAAAAAATTTTAAAATAAAAATTTATAAATAAAATAAATATTTACAATGACTATTACCTAATTATTTTTTTTTTCATTTTACAGATAAATGCTGCTAAAAGGGAAATCGCGTAGAAACTGATCACACCGATAAAACTGCAAAGAAAGTTAATTGTTCAATAATGTTAGGTGTAACAACAGCCAAACCTTTCAATGTTTCCGAATCTTCATTGAATTCCGAGCAGGATACGGAAATTTTGAAAATATTTGAAATACTGACAATCGTTACACTTTTGGTAGCTCTAGTGATAATATGCTGGATGAAGAGTTGAGTAGGTACCTACCTACGTAATAAAATGCGCCACGGGCCAGTGCCGAATCTTCCCGGGAGGCTAATTCGGGGAGAAGCAAAATGACCATGAACCAAAATCAACTTTAGCCCACAAATAAATTCTAGATCAATCATCCATAAGGGCTGACTACAATGCCAAAGATAGAATTTGCACCCCGGTAGTTAAATCAAGGTACAAAAAACATCCACAGGCGAGAAAAAACCTCCAGGGTTCTATGCATTTATGAAAAGCAAAAAGACTCGGCTGTCAGAAAACCAGAAACACATTCCAGGACTTCATAAAAATTTGGAGGATGTTATACAATTGTGATATTTGACAAGCATCACGGTCATGTTTGTCAGTTGAACACTAGGTACTTGATCCAAAGCAGAAGCAGGCCTAAAATTAGTGTTTAGCGGGATAGTTTAATTTTCGAAGCTTCAAAATGTCGTTGTTCGTCGATTTGATCATCATCAAATGTGATGAAGTTTGAAATACCCCAAGCAAAGAAATTAAATGTTACCTGTACACGGGATAAGCCTCATAATTCAAAAGATGTCCTTCGTCTTGATTTGTTAGATCAGTAAGTTGAGATTGGATAAGTTATTAGATTTTCACGGCCAAAAGCAGATGTGATCTGTCAGATCTGCCGGATCTGCCCTGATGATGGACACTGCAACGCTGTCCGAAACGTCGGCTAAAGAAGGAGGTAGCGCAACACGGCATAACACCCAAAAAACAAATAACGAAAAAGTTGAGATTGGTTGCTGAAGATCGTGCCCCCTCTAATTGTAGGTATTTAATAACAAGGCTCCTCTACACAAGACACCTCACAATCCTGCGCTGCATGAAGAGTAGCGGTATACCAAATTATATATGATATACCAAATATATTATTATATACCAAACCACCCACGTAACGGACCCAACGCATCGAGGTCAGCTATGGTCCATAACTATGATATAAAATGTTGATTTTTAAAAAGGCTGTACCACTTTTACAAACCCACCTAAAATATTTGCTGAATGTGGAACCAAATAAACCATTGACGAAATGGATTGACGCCAATAAATTATATATTACCAAGTATGTTTTTATATTTTCTTCGTTGTTCATCCGTGAAATTGAATTGCACTAATCCTTAATGTTTGTTAACAATAAAACAGCATTTACCAATGAACCAAAAAAATAGTATTTCTTTAGGCTAAGAATTGAAAAACTCTGAAAACAGAAAGATTTTTTGTTTTATTTTAATTTTCATTTTTTATATTAAATTGGTAGGTACCTATTATTTAATTTATTCAAAAAAATGGTAATCAAAAGATCTACAGCGGTTTTTTAAAGTAAATATTTTTTAAGAACCTTGGGACACACCTCCACTGCGTAAATACGTACGCCAATCTATAAATCTATTTTGAAATCAAAGCGATTTTGATATTTTTAATTACGTGCCACGCATATAAACTTATAAACAACCCATCAACAGGATCAACATAAAAATTATAACTGAAAGCGAAAAAAAACATTATTAAAATGATAATCAAAGCGCTTTTAATTGAAGAGTAAAATGTCAGTGTTGTTATTGCATTGCATCAAAGTGTAAAAATTGGGTAGTTATTCGATTCATGATCCCCGTTACCCGTTAGGTAGATTTAAAAAAATATACAAATTTGAAAAAAATATGGTAATGACTAGATCATTTATCGTTAAAATTGATTAGAACGAATAAAAAACTAATTATAGTTTGTTAAAAAAAAATTGATTTAATCAAACAAAATTTAAAAAACTAACCCGAAAGATTTCTGGAAACTAAAATTTTTTTATATATGTATAAACACAACCTACATACCAAAAGAGATGCACTTAAATGATGTAAAGTTAGACTACCCAAGGTCAAGTTATCTGTGAGCTGTTTTCTAGGCACTTCCAATCTGTTTACAAACCACAAAATGCAAACTGTTCAACACATATTTCCGAAGATTTCTGTAACGAAGGCCTCGGTACTATCAATATTTCGCCTTCATACGTTATTAATTAAATGTATAAACTTGGGAATCGCTAAGTCCCTAATAATAAAATAGACATTAATGACCCTTTTAATAACTTTACAAAATATATCTTACCATCAATCACTTATAGATGAAGCCCTTTATTTAAAGACAGGTATTATTGTACCTACTAATCAATGTCCCATCAGTGCAGGTACCAATAATAAATTGTTTGTGAAACTTTTATATTTTACCTTTTATTAATTTGGGAGGCGGGTATGGGTACCGCAGCCCCGAGACCATTTATTAGATAACCAACACCTCTGCCATAGGTCACCCCAAGTGGTGTGCTACGTTTGGTGACTTAGCAGGGGTCCCCGGGCTCATGGAGTGAGGTTTGATCGGGTCTTGGCGGCGGACGCGTCTTCCTACCTGCTGCATGGCAGGCCTGCCATGCCGGATCTGTAGAGAATGGTTGAGGAAGTCCCTTTTACCTCTCCCGCTGTACTCTCTCGGAACATTGCCTTACACCGCAGTGGGATGGATGGATTCATACGTTCGTCACTCCTGTATACACCGACTCCCAGATTCCTACCTACCCCTAATACATTTTTGCTTCCCAGAACTTCTCTTTTTTTTTTCCTAAAAATCTATTTATTTTCCTAAAAATACCCTCCATACAGCATTCCCAAAGATGACATAGGCCCTGAGGGGAATTATTTTTCTCAGGGCCTCCTGCGTGGAGCTAATAGCTAATGTAAAAAAAAGTATCATTCTGGTTTGTCATTTAATTTTGCATGTTTAGCTAATTATTTTTGTTGCTATTTTTGTTATTATTTCTGTTATACGTACATGTATGTACATTTTTGGGCAACATGCCTGTTTGTACTAAAAAAAAAAATTCAAAAAATTTCAAATGTCGTGCGCCGGTTTAAAAACATACAAACCGTACGATATTTACGGTGCTCCAGATTTTATGTCCGGGTTAAATCTTTCCCAAATGAAAGACTAAACCCTTCCACACCATTTTCCACAAATGATTATCTAGTAAATTCACGCAGTGTAAGTGCACTATATAAGTATAATAAATACAAAACAATACAAGAACAATACGTCAATCCACCAGAAACATAATGGGAAAATATTTCACCGACTCCAGATATTTTCATATCAGAGGGTTCGGCTCTGATGAAATCCTAACTGGTCCGATAAATCCTACTGATCCCTCAATATAAATATTTAAAAAATCTTTCGTAATCCTACATGTATTTAAAATGACCGACTTTTGCATTTTTATATACAAAATTATGACAAATCTGATAAGCCTAAATTTTGAATGAGAGAGCTAGATGAATTTGGTTCATATTCATAATATGGTACATTACGGCAGTCAATCAAGTTATGTTTAATTACCAAACTTTGGTGAATTATTTTTAAAACTTGATTGTGCCTAAATGTATACTCGGACGGCGCTAATACAGAACATCCCGATATAATATGTTCTATAGTTTCCGGAAAAGCCAAACATTTTCTACATAAATCATCAATTTGATTTGTATCTTTGATGATATGCTTCCTATATTTTTTAGTATTAATGACTCTATCTTGAATGGCAAGCATAAAGCCTTTTATTTCTGCGCTCAACTCTCCAATACTCAACCATTTGTTTAACGAAAATTTGTCAATATATGTTTGGTTGAGATGGTTGAAGTGTTTTGCGTGAAGAATTTTATTTCACCAGGAATCTAATAATTCCTGGTTGGTATTTATAAGAATGCTGGCATTCTCGTCGTATAAATTTAATGGCGAAATATTTTTATCTGCCTTGCAAATTATTTTGTGCATTTCAGAACTATCAGCTTTCCTATGGAAAAAATTTCTTAGCATTTCTACCTGATTATGTTTTAAAGATGTTATTTTGACTATACCTCTACCTCCCAAATTTCTAGGTAAATTAATTCGTTCTATAGCTGAATTTGAATGATGGCAATTAAACTTTGTTAACGTAGTTCTAATTAATCGTTCTAAGCTATCTAAATCTGTATTAGACCATTTAATTATGCCAAATGAGTAAGGTAATAGAGGTATTGCCCAAGTATTTATTGCTTTTACTAAATTTTTAGCAGATAGATCGCATTTTAAAATTTTTCTGATCCTATTTATAAACCTCATCCCCTTTCATACTTTCAATTTTGAAGTTTCTAAATATACCCTCGTCTCTATCTACAATTTTACCTTTCTCTCTATGGATCGTTCTACATTTATCTAAACCAAAAGTCATTTTAATATCATCTGAAAAAAATTTAACTACTTTAATCATTTTCTCTAAATTTGGTTCAGAATTCGAAAATAAATTTAAATCATCCATAAATAATAAATGAGAAATTATATTTCTTTCTCTTGTATTACCTTTAATTTTTATTCCAAACCGGCTTTTAATTAACATTTTAGATTAGTCTCCTTGAAAAATCCCTCTTTTTATTGAAATGCTCGGTACTATAATTTTCTTATCTTTCAAATTCACCAGCAAATCGGTATTCCAAAATGCCATAATTTTTTTGAAAAAGCTAATAATAATATATTTATTTATACGAGATTAAAAGAATTTGACATTCTCAGACTATAAAAATTATACCATTTGTTATTTCGGCTACTGGCATTATACCTAGCTCTCTCATTCAAAATTTAGGCGTATTAGATTTGTCAAAAAATTTGTATATAAAAATGCAAAAGTCGGTCATTTTAAATACATGTAGGATTACGAAAGATTTTTTAAATATTTATATTGAGGGATCAGTAGGATTTATCGGACCAGTTAGGATTTCATCAGAGCCGAACCCTCTGATATGAAAATATCTGGAGTCGGTGAAATATTTTCCCATTATGTTTCTGGTGGATTGACGTATTGTTCTTGTATTGTTTTGTATTTATTATACTTATATAGTGCACTTACATTGTGTGAATTTACTAGATAATCATTTGTGGAAAAGTGTGTGGAAGGGTTTAGTCTTTCATTTGGGAAAGATTTAACCCGGACATAAAATCTAGAGCACCGTAATAAATTTAAAATATTATATATTATTATATTATTATTATATTATATTATTTATTTATATATCTATATTTATTTAAATAGTAGGTAAATTACAATTGAACATACAGTTTGTCAAATAAGAGTAGAAAATAAATGAGGGCGCCACCGTTGCCCAAATGGCAATACTAAAAAATATAACCATGGTGTTAATCTAAAGCTGTGTAACCTACATTTTTATTAAAAATTAAAAAGGCATTAATCATTGCTATATAGATACCCACTGATCTCAAAATTAGAATTACATTTAGGTTATATTATTATTAAACATTTGAAATTTTGTGTTAACATAATGAAGAGTAACATTTTGCAATTTTGTGTTAAAATAATAAAATATAAAGCACACTTTGGAAATTGCTCACATTTATTTAATACTCACTTAAGTACATAGCGTTGCCCGGGCTTTAGATCATGCCTCTAATTTTAGATCTGAATATATTTAACTCATTAATGATTCTTAAGTATTAATGATTCTTCCTTTCCACCTACTGTTAAATTCAATCTAAGTTAAATTAAATGAAAGCCAATCACTTTGTAAAACACAATGTAATCAAATTTTTGTCATTTCGTAGGTACCTTCACAATAGTGCTATTCGATTTTTTTTTTTTTTTTAAGAACAAAAAAATGTTTTTTTTAAATGTGTATACAGTGTTTTGAATTTTCTGTGTCATTGCAATTTTAAAGAATATTTGACAGATAAATTGGTGTGGCCAGCCTAAAAATTTCTTAGTTCCATTTTATTTATTTTCTACTCTTATTTGACAGACTCTAAGTAGTAAAATTATGTATTTAAGTAGGCACATAAAAACTTTAACTCCAAGAATAATAACTATATTTTTGTAAAATATCATAATTTCGATACTCGATTGTTGATTTGCCCATGATTATATTCTTTTTCAGTAAATTATTTTTTTTATACAATTTAATAGCAATTATAGAACTTAAAGTAATCAAATTAAGTTTCAATTTCTAAAACTAAAAAAGATTGGCACAAAATAATTTCACAACAAAAACTGACAAATTGCAAGATATTCTGGAAAAATAAAACCAAAAATGTACAATCGATTTTTATTTTTTATGCTAGAAACCCTAAGGAGGAAAGAGCTAAGAAAAATCCTGACCAATCCTGACATGGCAACATTATAATCAAATTATCTGTCAAATTGTGGCATGTCAGATAGTTTAACATAACATATTATTTTGTATGTTACCGGCTATAAGCGTATTATTTATCTGTTTCTAAGAATCGAAATAAAATATTTAAAAAATACAATACAAAATGAAGCACAAAGGTAAAGTCTCAAGATGACGTTATATGTTTGTTTATGATGAAATATTGTATAACCTCAATTACTTGACACTTGAAAACTTTTATTTTGCAGAAATTCAGGATTATTTTCTAAAAATCCTAGAACAGGAAAAGGATGTTTCCGCGGGAGTTGCTGCTATTAGAACACTTCTAAAAGTATTGGAACAGTATAATGGTAAATACAATGTACAATTTAGAAATTTAACATAAACATAGCCTCTTTTCCATGCTTACTAATGTATGTCATATACATATTTAAGTGGTTGCTTAGTTATTAAATATTTATGAATCTTTTTTATAGCTGCTACCGTTCAAGAATTAGACACAAACTTACAAAAAGCCATTGATGTGATGAGAAACACCGACCAACCTATCACAGCTGTTTCTTCTGGATGTGAATTATTTCTAAGATTTATTACATTGGCCAAACTGGACACTGAGGCAAGCAAAGTTTACTCAAATTTTTATTTGGTCCTATTTTTTTTTTCTTTATTAGCTTTAGATTTACACTATTTTAATGTTGTGTCTGTGCTTTCTCTTTTCCAGTCCTTCGAAGAATGCAAACAAATTATGTTAGAGCGTGGAAAGGTCTTTTTGAACCGCCTTTTGGAAACTAGGGGAAAAGTTGCAAGGCAAGCTCAACCCTTCATATGCGATGGTTGCGTAAGTACTACGTAATTTTTTAAAAATATTTTAGAAATACAGAGTAGGCACTGTAGACGTTAGGTAGAGTCTCAAATAAGAGTAGAAAATATTAAAAACGGAACTACTAATTTTGTAGGCTGGCAACACCAATTTAACTGTTAAATATTCTTGTAAAGCGAAATGACACTGAATGTCTAGAACACGTAAACCGAATTTTTTCTTCATGACATAAATTTGATTAAAAGGTGTTTTATAAAGCGATTTGCTTTAATTTAATTCAACATAAATTTGAATTTTACGATAGATAGGAAGGAAGAATCACTAATGGCGAGTTTAGTTACACTACTTTTAGATCTGAATGAGTTATATATACATATTCAGATCTAAAGTTAGAGACATGATCTAAGGCCTGGGCAACGCTAGGTACTTTAGCTAGTATTAAATAAATGTGAGCACTTTCTAAACTGTGCTTTATATTTTATTACAATAAGTTTTTCTTCATTATGTTAACACAAAATTGCAAAGGTATAATATAGGTACCTACACGCAATTCTAATTTTGAGATCAGTGGGTATCTATACTGCAATGAAAAAAATATTTTTTCCACTTTTATGCCTTTTTAATTTTTTATAAAAATGTAGGTTACACAGCTTTAATTTAACACCATGAGTTACGTGTTTAGTATTGCCATTTAATCAACAGTGGCGCCCTCCTTTTTTTTCTACTCTTATTTGACACACTGTACTTTAGAGTTATATTTTTTAAATTTTAAATTTGTGTTCTATTTTGTATTCAACAAAAGAAGTTGGTTATAATGTGTGAATTATGTATGGGGGGAAAAAAAGGGCAGGAATTAGGGAATCAGCGCGTTTAAAGAAAATGCCAAAGATTAGCTGGAAACTAAAGTAATGTCTTGTGAAAACTTTTTGTGTTTATATTAATTTCGCACAAGAGTCTTAACTGCCCAGAGCCAACGGGACTATGACATCCCTAATTGAGATATATTGTGAAGCTAAAAGTCCTTCACACCTCCCAGCAATGGGGGGTCAATTTAGGGAGACTGGTGGTGGGGGGTAAAATCGGCGTCTTCTCTATACACTTGATCCTGCCGTAGTGTGAAACTGATCGTGCAGAGAAGCACTCGTCGACGATAATGCCGCCAACACTTTCAAAACATTAACAAATTGGATTGGCTCTGGCACTTTCTTGCGTGCAATTGTATAAAATAGGGAAAAGGAAGATTTGGGTGAAGAACTGGTTGATGAAATGCTGTAATTTGAGCCACATGGATGTAATGACCAGTAACCCTCCTGCCTAGGTTCTCGACTCAAAAAGTCCTAGTCAATTTGGGAGGTGGGTATGGGCACCGCCGCTCCGGGAACCATTTATTTAATAATCTGCACACCTGCCATAGGTCACCCCAAGTGATTTCCCAAGGGTTGCCCGAGTTCATGGGGTGAGGTTTGTCTAAGTCTTGGCGGCGGATGCATCTGCCTTATAACTTATATAACTGCCTTAAATAACTGTCCAGGCTTCGCCATTTTTGCCTCCGATTTTAGGGAGGTGTGTAAGGCCTTTTAAGGGATTGGGGAGGGTAAAGAGATGGGATAGAGCAAGACGGGGAAGTATCTGACTATGCAGATTTAGTCACCAAAAACAGCGATACATTAATAAGTGTAATTTAAAGAAGAGATAAAGAACACTTAGCTTCAGTGTATTATGCTCCATTTGAATGGTTTTTTTTATCTTCCAAAAGTTTTTTGCTCTATCGTACGAGGGATGTTCACAAAGTAAAACGGGTGCCACACACAGCTGTAAAAGATGTAGCTTGGACTATTTCAGCATATCGCTCGCCATGTATTCCATTGGGAATATATTTGTACGGCGAGCGATATGCCAAAATATGCCATGCCACATCTTTTATAGCTGCGTGTGGCACAGGTCTGCGTGTACTATATTTTTAAATATTTTTAGAAAAAGTGTATTTGAAAAAAAATTACAGGATATTGTTGATACCTATGTTGACTTTATTTCTACAAAATCGTGATCCCGTTCAATGATGTGGTGAGCCATGGCACAAGCTTCTTTATGCCCTTAAAGAATTCTCCCGCCAGCTCCTTCGCCCACTTCAGAACTTCTTTTTGCATCTGCTCGTCGGTCGAAAATTTAATTCCACCTGTATGTGCCTTTAGGGAGGTGAAAAGATGATTATCTGAAGACACCAAGTCAAGGGAATATGGGGCGTGGTTCAAAACAGCCCAACCAAATGAGTCCAAGAGCATTTTGGTGACTAAGGTGTGTGAGGACGGACGTTTTCGTGAAGCCAGCACACTTCTCTCAACAGCTTTCCCCTCCTTTTGTTTTGGATGCTCCTTATGAGTATTTTTAGGGTATCACAATATTTTTGTGCATTGATGGTTTCCCCCTGAGGCAGAAATTTGACCAAAATAATGCTTTTTCAGTCCCAAAACAGTGAGGCCATAATTTTTTTTGTCCGAAATTGTGGTTTTGAAGATGGGGAATTGATGTGAGATGATGCCACTTTGACTACTGTATTTTTTTCCCAGGCGTGTAATGAGCCACCCGCTATCATCTCTAGACACAAAAAAGCTCAGAAATCCTCACCTTTTTTTCTTGTATATGTTATTCCTTCCGTGAGTAAAAAGTGGATCACAGCATTTGGCGGGATTTTTTTACCAACATCTTTCACGTAACTAGACACTACAACGTGAGTTTACGTACTACCATGTTGCTGCGATGCTCGCTCTGGTCAGGAGATCCCCCTCTACCACTCTGTGCTGCCAACCCTCAAAAAACGAAAAAACCACAGCCCGTTATGATGTATATTATTTTAACATGCTTTTTTGTTTTTTTTTCAGAAAATACTCACCCACTCTAAATCAAGAGTGGTCCTACAGACCATGTTGGAGGCTGCTAAAAACCACAAGAGATTTGAGGTGTATGTGACCAGATCTTCTCCTGATAATTCCGGGTACAGTCTGACAGTTTATTCAATAAAATTACATAGATTTTTATGATGTCCAGGCCACATATAGACTTGTAGACATCTAGTTGGGGTGTTCTGCGTACATTCAAATGTAACATTTCCATTAAACTGCCAATAATAGCTTTAAATCAAATTGTGATCAACAGAAAAGCGTAACTGTCGTAACTATGCTTGTCAGCTGATCACAATTTGATAGAAACCCGAAACCGGCCCAGAATCAGGGACCTTTTAACCGCTTCTGTGCCAAGAGCGAGATTTCTCGCATCCTTGGTAGTGCCCAGCAGGCCGGCCATAGAAAAATAGCGAGTTTTCTCGCTCTTCTTTGAGCCTCTGTATCATATATATGTCCCGTTTTTTATTAATTTAAAATATGGAACACACAGAGACGACATTGGGATGATTTAGATTTTTTTTTTTTTAAATAAGATTTAAAAATGATTTATTTTGATTAAAAATTCACGCCCTGCTGTACACAGATACACTTCTACCTACTGGCATTTAAAAGGTTAAATGTCAAAAAAAAAATGCTAATTGGCCTTTTGATAACAATGTTACATTTGAATTAATGCGACTTTCAGCCTTGCTCATTAAAAAAGGCTTCAATACATTTAAAAAACCTTGGAAAAATTCAGAAATTCATTGAGAAATTATTATTAAAAATAGTTGTATACAATAGATAAACTGCCGTCTTTGGCTGGATATGCAATGTATATGTCGCAGGCTAATTGTAAAATCAGGCAGATCATGATGCGCCTCAGGCACTTCACGATCTGCCGCCAGACACTTCACGATGTGGCTAGGCGCATCATGATCCGCCTGATTTTACGATCGGCCTATGACATATATATCTTTCCATGAACTATTTTTTTTCAGTTTTTAATTAGTAAGCTTTTCGCATACACGGTCGTTTATCAATTGAACAAAATATTCATGGCGTTTTTTAGTAAGGCTGAACTGTATCTTGCATTTGTCACTCAACCTGTCCGCCATACAAGAATAAAAAAAGACTTCTATACTTGTTAATATGTATGTATTATTATTTTATTTCAAAGACATTGGCTAATTTTGATGCGTTTAATTAACATTGCAGGGAAGAAATGTGCAAGCTGCTAACTGCAGGGGGGGTGGGATGCACTTTGGTTCTGGATGCGTCCATTGGCTATGTCATGGAGCAGGTGGACATTGTGATGATTGGGGCTGAAGGAGTTGTCGAGAGTGGCGGCATTATTAATAAGGTTGGCACTTTGATTTTCTTTTATTAAATATGTTCGTTAGATCCAAAGATCTGGATTGTGAATAGTATAAATTTATGTTTTAGCCCGTGTCATGACATGTGTAATTCATCATTTAAAGCACATAATCTTTCTTATTAAAGTAGGCGCATGTATATCGACGGCCCTGAAGAACAATTTCGAATGTGCGGTTTTGAAATTTTGCATAACAGCAATTTATAATTTTGTTTTTATATTTTTACTGATGTCAAGAAATACTGTTTTGACATTTTGCATTTCATTCAAAATTCAGAAAATACAGACTTTTAAATCATCAAAAGGAAATTAAAAAAAGCCAACAAAACGATTTTCAATTTTTAGCAGATCCGACATTGTTCTTCGGGACTGTCGATATTACGAATGAAGAAGATTTAAAAAAATGTGTTGAGGTGGTTTCGAGTATGTGGAGCGGATGGACGTAAAAAACGTGTCAAGAGAATATGAGGCGCAATGTGAATGAAAGCAGAAGATGCTTCATGTAAAGAGTATGAATGCGAAGGCATGTGTGCCAAGACGTTAATTTTTTTTTTTTTTTTAAAAGAAAGGCAAACATTCCCGGGTTACGAATAACCCAACAATATTTGAAAATCTCCTACTACCACCACAGAAAGCTGAAAATGTTGCTTCTGTTGTGATGGAGGACTTAGCCAGCCGAGGAATCGAACGTGCGACGCCCGGGTGGGACCCAAGCGCTATGCCCACTCAACCACTGACCGGTCATGGCATTCCATTCTCTCTGTCTACCCCTGCAGTCAAATGGCACAATAGTTAGTTAATTTTTGTAAAGTTTCCAAGTGGTTCGCTACGTTTGGTGACTTAGCAGGGTTGCCCGGGTTCATGGGGTGTGGTTTATCCCGGTCTTGACAACCGATGCGTCTGCTCACCAGCTGCATGGCAGGCCGGATCGGGAGAGAATGGTTGAGGGAGTCCCTCTGACTTCTCCAGCCGCAGTCAAGTCGGAACATCGCCTTGCACCGCAGTGGGAGGAATCGATTCTTACGTCTGTCACTCCTGGACAAACTGACCCCTAATATCTTTTTCCTTCCCACAACTTCCTCTCCTTCCTTTCCTAAAAAGACCTGCTACACAGCATCCCCAAATATGACAAGGCCCTGAGGGGAATTATTTTCCTCAGGGCTTCCTGTGTGGAGCTAATGTAAAAAAAAAATTAAAAAAGGGTAGTATCCTACACGGTAACCATATTGAACTGGAATGTAAAAAAAAGTTTACAGACAAATGAAACGCCAAATGATCAAGTTAAAACAGGATCTCGCTATGCTCAGTCAATTAATTGCACTGTGCATCTATTTTAATTTTCAGATAGGAACATACACTACTGCAATGTGTGCCAAGGAACTTAAGAAGCCAGTCTATGTGCTGACCGAGAGCTTCAAATTCGCTAGACTTTACCCCCTGAACCAGAGGGACCTTCCAAACGAGTTCAAGTACTTGTCCAGCACTCTCCAGAGGGACCTGGCCAAGGAACACCCCCTGGTGGACTATACTCCCCCGTCCTACATCACCCTGCTGTTCACCGATCTAGGAATACTCACACCGTCTGCCGTCAGCGACGAACTTATCAAACTATACCTGTAATTGGGATTAATGACAATAAATTATTTTATAAATTTTATTGCTGTTTATTCTCATCTCATCATTTTCCCCTTGTCCTATAGGGGTGGGGACCCATCACCAAGACAAAGTTCCTATCCTGCGCTACATCAGTGGCCTCCGTCCAGCAATTCAACAATTTGGGAGGCAGGTATGGGTACCGCCGCCCAGGCAACCATTTATTGGATAGCCAACACCTCTGCCATAGGTCACCCCAAGTGTTTCGCTACGTTTGGTGACTTAGCAGGGGTTCATAGGGTTTGTCCGGGCCTTGGCGGAGGATGCGTCTGCCCAGCAGCTGCATGGCAGGCCAGATCAGGAAAGAATGGTTGAGGAAGTCCCTTCGACTTCTCCAGCCTTACTCTCTCAGAACATCGCCTTGCACCGCAGTGGAAGGGATGGATTCATACGTCCATCACTCCTGGACACACTGACCTCCAGGTTCTTACCCACCCCTCATACATATTTCCTTCCCAGAACTTCCTCCCCTTCCTTTCCTTAAAAAAAACCTCCACACAGCATCCCCTAAGATGACAGAGGCCTTGAAGCAAATTATTTTACTCAGGGCCTCCTGTGTGGAGCTAATGTAAAAATAAAAAAAAGACTTTGGAGTTGCTATGCGTGACCTTGCCTGGAGCACCATTGGATGCTTGAATTTCCCCGTAAGTATTTCAATGGAATCATTTCTGTTTTTAAGATAAAGCCATACTAAATAATGCAAAATCATACAAAATCGTATGTTTTAGTTTTGAAAATTTGACCGCTTAGAAGTATTATAGATGCTTCAATTAAATACTGCGTGTGGAACATACCTTGGCCCTTAAAAATATCGATCATATTTTTTAATAAGTCTTTTAATAAGCTTAGAAAAAAATAAAGTATTAGGTCTATAAAAAACATTTTTAACTGAAAACTCTCCTACTTATAAACACTTTTTCGGATATGGTTTTATTGCATAATGTGGCAAATTCAGTTTCTTATATAATTATCACTAAAAAAATTATATTTACGCCCGAACCTTACAAAATAAAATATAATATGAATTTTCGCGTTGGTAGTTTTGACATCACGGTGACAATACGGCAGTCGACGAATTTGTTATATCAAAGTGAACCTTATACCGTCCACCGAAGAACGACTGGCAGCCGCCCCCTGATTTTCTGTCATTACTCCTCCGAACGGAGCGGAGAGAAGACGTGTTATGCCCCCCGCCGCTTATTTTCGTGAAATCAATTTAAAAATTCCGTTTTATTACAATAAACAATGCATAAAAAAGGAATTAATGTTTTTTACAGGCCTTTACGAAATCAACATGTAAAAAAAAAATCTCATATATCTTAATATTAATTATTATTTTTAATTGATAAACTAACGTTTAAACAAGATTTTTATGCATAGCACAAAGGGTAGATAACAAATATTATAATAATAATTTTTCAATGTAGATGAGTGTTTCAGGCTGACAATTATTGATTATAATATTTGTTATCTACCCTTTGTGCTATGCATAAAAATCTTGTTTAAATGTTAGTTTATCAATTAAAAATAATAATTAATATTTGACAAGTTAAAGTATTTCAGCAAAAAATGCAGACATAATTAGTCTCGACGCCACCTAGCGGGAGATTTAGTATTAAAAATACCTCTCTCACAAAAATAAAGTTGGTTGTTTTCAGTTGGAAAAATGTAATTGTCGAATGAAACACTAGTATATATTGAATTATTTGGCGGGTATTTGATAAGCCGCCATAGCTCAGTGGTCAGAGCTGTTGACCGGCAATCAGATGGTCACGGGTTCAATTCCCGTTGGCGGCCAGTATCTTTTCTCGGAAGATTTTTTCAATGTAGATGAGTGTTTCAGGCTGACAATTATTGATTATAATATTTGTTACGTTTTGAGATAATAAGGAAAGCAATATTTGAATGTTCAACATATATCAAATATAATATATTGGGCTATAAAATAACACCAAGATTTGTAACGGTCCGGTATGTTAGTATGACATTTTGAAATATCCTACTAGTGACCCGGGAAACATCAACATTTTTTTTAAGTTACTAAAGTTTTTCTAATTTATAATTGACTGGGTTGCGTTTATGAGTAATCTGAGTAGTATACCAGATAGATAGCACACTTTCACATATAACTGCAAACTCAACTCAAATTTCGATTTTTCAGAGTTGTCTGAGTAATCAAGTGGACGATTAATATCATCAAGCAGCGCTGTTCAATCGTTTGATTCTTCTGTAAACATTCCAAATAAAACTCTACATTATTTTTATAATTTTATAATATACAAGTAATATTTACAGAATTTGAATTAAAATAATAAATAATAAATTAAATTTCTGTAAATATACAAGTAATATTTACAGAATTTGAATTTATTGTTAATTAATTAATACACATACCAATAAAAATATTTCAGATCTTCCATAAATTCAATTTTTGTAGAAAGACAAAATGTTGGGAGAAAAATAATACATGCTACTTAGATTGTATCTAAATATATTTAATTATTGCACTGTGTACGTGGACATGTTTTTATATTGGAAAACTCTGATAAAAAAAATCTAAAATGCTTTACAATGAAAAATGGTATTAAAATACAACACATTTAAAAACTAACATATAAAATACTTATGGCGAAATACAGGGAAAGATTTATTTTAACATGGCAATTAAAATACAGTAAATTAAATAATTGAATACCTGTATGTTTATCGTATGCATTTTTAAGTATTGATTGTCTATGTATGTTTTTAAATTAATAATTTTATTTCTAAAAATACTAGAAACTGATTTCACACAATAAATATAAAGTAACCAAAAAGCACTTATTCTGAAGTTTGTTAGAACATGTTTTTAATGGAATATAAGAAGTAAAATAAAATTATTTTATAAAAAAGAAGAGTTAAAAATAAATACATTAAAAATACATTTTTAATTACGAATATCAGTAATAATTATGAGATTAAAATATTCCTTAAAAATACATCTTATTAAAACTTAATGGCAAAATTTATAATCACCGAGTAATTATCAAACAAGAAGACTAAAAATCTCACTTTTGGCACAAATTTATATATTTTATGTAAAATGTTTTGTACATAAAAGTGTTTTGAAAAAAAATTGCTAAACGTGAATTAAAGTAATTTGACTCCAAAATAATTATTCAGCACTACATAATGTTTCTAATTTGAATAAAACATGCAAGTTTATTTGATAAATACATATAAATTTGGGAATAAATCACTAAAGTAAAAGACACGATAATAACACTATCTTCCATATCGTTAATGTGATGTCATACCCATCAAAATAAAAATTTTATTCCGTTATAAATACAATCCTAAACCTCTAATTTCAAGAAAATGTTTTATTTTGAAAATGAAGATAGGAAAATCACAAAATACGAGACGTAAAGACTTCCATTTAAAAAAAAATATCGTTTTCAATTAAAATTAATTAAATAATTATTTTAAAAATTAATCCAAAAATGGAAAACTGATGTTTTTCTCTCTCCTAAACGATGGTTAACCTTTACATTCCTTTTGGCCTTTCCAGTAATATTTAGGACGGGTTGTTTTACAGAATTTGAAAAATTCATCAAATTTCAAAGTTAACTTTCAAGTTCTGTGAAAGTCCTATTCAAGTTCTGTTATTATTTCAGTTCTGTGAAGCAACTGGTCCATAATGAAACAACCCGTCCTTAGATATTTTCACCCAGCAGTCAACCGTAATGCAAAACGGTAAAGGAGACAGTAAGAAATCGAGCGTAATTCAAATATGTGCATATTATTGCAGCTCTTTCCAGTAAAATGTAAAATCTTTTACGACCACACTCGCGACTTGTTTGCGGCGAGAATAAAAAAAAAATTTATGGCGATCTGGGGGGAAGGGAAATTGGATATATTTTATTTAATATCTTAAAAAATAGTAATAAGATGCACATCGATTAAATGCACATCGATTACTGAATAGTTTTTTACTGAGTATGTGATGTAAAAAACAACTTAGATCTCGCACAAAACTTTCGTTTGAGGTAGTTGTGTTACCCCCTCTGGTGCGGGAGGGTTAACATCACATTTACGTTATTATACTATCTGTGAAGATACGTTACAGGCAAATAATCACTTAAATTATTATTTTTACAGTATCACTCTTGCAAATTACATGCATAATATTATCAAAACCACACTCCTCACTATGTACAGGGATTATTATTTATAAAGTTCATTTGATTAACAGTAATAATAATTTTGGACCATCATCGCATGTCGGAGAAGAGGGAGTCGACAGTTGTGTAGATCTGATCGAAGTGCGGCCTCAAATCTGGGTCGTATTCCCAACATTTGAGCATCTGGTTGTACATCTCTTCAGGGCAGCCTTCCGGAGCAGGCATCCTGTAACCTGCGGAAGAAATTAGAGATTATAGATGGTTATATATTTATATGTATTTTATGACTCGACACACCATTTGATTCACTTCACTACATATTGAAGTCTCTCTGAAGTGTGCCCAACTTCTTCTTCAGTCCACATACACATCATATTCAATTCTATTCATAATTTTAGAGTAGTAGATACTCTTATTATCGCCCTGGTGAAAGACCACATATTTGGTGACCAGATCTGAATAGCCAGGTACTTCCAAACCCTATTCTTCCCCATCTCTCGTCGTCTCACAACACACCCCTTTTGGGGATGCCATAATCCCACTTTACTTTACATAAACTTTTTTTAATGTGGTAATCACATTAAAAAAAAATGTGTATCCTGACGCTTCATTCTCCATCCATCTGCTGTACATGTTCAAAAATCAAAGTGTCCCTTCCTTAATCTTATTCATTATGCCTGGCTTTGAAGATCTCTATTTTTGTAATGTGGTTAAACACGGTTTTACATATGCCAAAGATTTATAGTTTCTGGCAATCACACAAATAATGTAAAGTATTATATTATTTAGCATTGTTGACAAACAGACTTTACAGAAGTACAGTCTACAGAAAGTATTAGGATGTAGGATTCATACCTGTGTCTATCTTTTCCCTGGCCTTGGAATTGGTTAATCCGGAATAAGGTGTGTCTCCCTTGGCAAAGATTTCCCACATCAAGATTCCGTAGCTCCAAACGTCACAGAGTGATGTGTACTTTCCTGTAAAATACAATGAAAACATTAATAACTGCTAGTTCTGTGGACTGCAGACATTGCATCCAAAAAAGTATATTAAATGCGATTCTTTCATTTTAAATTAAAACAAAAATTTTCTCTGAAATTATACGCCTTATATACGTAGGAACTTAAATACCTATCTACTAATTAATAAACCCAATAATTTCACATTTGAAAAAAGAATTATTACTAAACCATTAACCCTTAACCCTTCAAAAATTTGGCATTTTTTCAGACGGTCAAAATATTTTCGCTTTACAATAAAATGCAAATATTTGGAATATTTCTGATCACATTCAAAAACTAAAAACTGTTTTAGAAAGGTGATGAAATACGCTTTCAAATTATATAATTCGAAATAAACATATATTTTTTAATTATAAAAATTTTGCATACAAACATAAAAAAGTTTTAAAAATGGCTCACCTTACAATTTTTCTAACAAAAGTTATTGATAATAAAAAAAATTAAAAACACATGCAATTTTATTAGACAAGCGTATAAAAAACACATATTGCAATATCACTTTTTGTCGCTCCATGTAAAAATAATTTATAAAAAATTCCCGAAGTTTCAAATTTTTTTTTCAATTTGCGATGTAAATTTTGTATGCATAAAAGTGTACATTTAACTTTTTTGGTGGCAATTTTTTAGATTGGAAAATAAAGCGTGGTGTTCTCCCTTTTCAACACCGTTTAGATCATATTTCTCACTGTGATAGTAAGGGAGTTACAGCGTTTTATACGAGACCTATGTGCGTTGGGACAAATATGGTCTCCTGCCATTCGACGGGTTAAGAGCCTTTCGGACACGCCAAGTATTTTAGTCGAGTAGAGAGTATATTAGTAAATAAACACGTCTGAACACCACAATTTTAGTAGAGTGGGTTAGTCAGCTCTTTAGCATTTTTATTCTATCTAGCTACCCCCACCACGCATCCCTGCGCACTGACATGCACAAACCCGTCGTTTTAGCAGAGTTCATTTGTAGATGTGCGGAAATGTTGTGGCGATGGAGTTAAGATGCTACTCTAAAATTATTTATTATGCTTCGATTAATCTCTTTTGGTGTCCATAGTTTATTTATTTTCATCTTACTAATTTATTCTTCCACCTCTTCTAAAATAAGCATTACAATAAGTTTAATTAGTGTATTTACTTTGTTGTGTAGCAGCCCGTCATCTTGCAACGGGCACCGGGCACTAATATACTCTACTTGCTTTTCGGTGAGTGCTTTTCGGTGAGTCAAGTAGCAAGTTGCTCGCTACTTGACTAAAGTACTCTACCAATGCGAATAAGCCATAACAATAAATTATATATAATCTACCAAAAGTATTTCCCCCAGAAAATTTAGAGAAATGATTTTTTTGACCGTGCCTACCGGCTACTTCGGCGCATGGCAGCTTAAAATGGCCACCATGTTGAACCAGAACCTAACAAATAAATTTTCAAGCAGATAAAATGCCATATGGTTGAGTTAAAGCAATGCTTCGCTATGCTCAGTCAATTTCCACAGCTAGATGATGTTTCATTGCACTTTAACCTGTTTAATGCAACCTAGTTTATTGCCAATTATTATATTTACCATAATTCAACGCTTCAGGTGCTGTCCACTTGATAGGAATCTGTTTCATTCCTCCGGAAACAATATATTCCTCCTCCTCCCTCGACATGCCGAAATCTGAGATCTTCACAATGTGGTCCTTCCCTGTTGAACAACCAGAATCTTTAAATGACGGGTTAAGCGGGCCATTATAAATAATACAGAATAGGTTTGAGGTAGAAGATGGGGCTGAGATTGAAGGCTTACCAACTAAACAGTTTCTGGCGGCCAAGTCGCGGTGAATGCAGTTCTTGCTCTCCAGGTAACGCATTCCCGCCGCTGCATCGCGACACATTCCAACAAGTTGCTTTTGGCTGAGTGATGCACCAGGTTTTCTTAAGAATGTTAGCAGGGAACCACCTAGAAAATAAACAACATTCATTATAATAATGTACTACAGTTCTCACTTATTAATCTGACACCCCCAAAAACGGGCAAGACGTGTCTGATTAGTGAAAGCTATTCATACAAAATATATGTTAACCCCTGAAGAAAATTATTTCAGAAGGTCAAAATATATCCTTTTTTTTATATTAAGTCCACACAGGAGGCCCTGAGGAAAATAATTTCCCTCAGGGCCTATGTCATCTGAGATGCTGTGTGGAGGGTCTTTTTGAGGAGAGGAAAGAATGAACATTGGTCTTGGAGACCCATGATGTAGGAAGGAGGAAACACAGAGGCCTGCAAATCGTTCCACAGCCTAGCTGTTGAACACAAGAATGAGTCGAAGAAGCGACCCGTTCTCATGTGACAAAGTCAACAGTGTACATATGTTGGGCGTGCATTTGGTGTATTTCCCAACTATGCACCGGTGCCGAAGGGATCAATGACGCTAGTTCCTCGGAGCATCTTCCATTAAAATAACAAGGATAGCATTCCCACCGGAAGCCTGTGCTCTAAAGATTGCAATCCATTTGTTAAGATGGGAGAATCTGTCAAACAGACCGCCCTTTTCTGCACAGAGTCCAGGGTTTTTTTTCATGTATTTTGGAGCTCCAGACCAGAGGTGGCTGCCAAATTCAACTGTGGGGCGCACTTGCGATTTATACAGGGTTAGCAGTTGGGTACTATTACAGTATCTGCGGGCCTTACATAGTACGCCCAGTGGGGAGGCTAATTTAACTCTGGCTTCCATGGAGCCCCCATACCTGAGCTGTTCACTTATAGTTACACCAAGCAGATTGCACCAGAAGATTGCTTCTGTTGAAGGAGACTAGATTTTCATTTTGATCCCTTTTAGAAGTAATCAGGCATGATGATTAATTAGTACCTGAAACCAACTCCATTACAATCATAATGGGTTGTTTCTGAACACAGATGCCGATGAGGCGGACTATGTTGGGGTGGTCGTACTGCTTGAGGATCCGGCCCTCTTGGAGGAATGTTCTCTTCTGTTCATCAGGCAGGGTCATTCTGCAGGTCTTCACGGCCACCTCTTGCTTGGAGCTCTTGAGCTGGGCTTTGTAGACATCGCCAAAGTTACCCTGGAAGAGATAACATGAAAGATAAGATAATGGTAAGCGGCAAAGGGAAGTTCTTGGTTCCGGATTCAAAAAGTTGCAGGTTAGAAACCCGGCAATTTGATGAATACATTTTAATTTAATGATGCCTTTGAGGTGATTTTTCACAAAAACGGCGCTCTTCAAATTGTCCAATTATTATTATTATTGTTATTAATGACAGAAATAATAAAGCACCCACTGGGGCCCTCAGCCATTCTTGATGGGGGGGGGGGGGGGGGGGCAAACTGGGATGACTGCGCTGGGTGGCAGTTTTAGGGGGCACCATAATCGTTATTTAGTTTGCTTGAAAAAAAACTGAATTCACAAACCGCCTGGCAACATGATTATTCATTTGATTTTAAAACGCCCAGTTGGTTTTTGAACGCATCCTAAGTTGATTTAAGAAACAAATAATTGAATATATTTTTAATTGGATTATTTATTGCGTATTGCGTGAGCTGAGCCCCTCCCCCCCCCCCCTCTAAAACGCTGATTGATTGAGAGTGGCGCTGTGCTGCCTGTTGCCGCAAACAGTTGCATAAATCTCGGAACTTCTGAAGGCTGCTAAAGCCTATCTCAAAATGAGATTGCAAAAGGCAATTAACATCTCGAGAAGTTCTGTGAAGAATATAAAGAAAAAAATGTACTCTGGAGCCTTGAGGAAATCTTTGTCATCATTGGAGTTGCTGTGTGGAGAGTGTTTTGGGGAGAGGAAGGAGTGCTTAAGGAGGAAGGAAACACAGAGGCATGTACATCCTTTCACATCCGAGTCATCCATCAAGAATGGATCATAGAAACGACCCATTCTCACGTGACAAATGTCTGTGCATAAATGTTTGGCGTGTTTCCTGACTGACGCTAGTTCCTAGGAGCACATTCCATTGAAATACCGGTAGAACAATGACTTAAAGCCTGTGCTCTAAATATTGCAATCCGTTTGTTAATACAGGCGAATGGCGTAACTTACTCTTCCAACCTTCTCCAAGAGAACCACATCATCGTTGTTCAGTTCCCACCGTTCTCTGGGTACCGGTCTCCTCAGAACTGCTCCGGACCTGCCGGTGACGGCCAGCGCACTGTTTTGCTGGTAGAGTATCAGCTCCTTGACTGATGGGAAGGCGGGTCCCTCGAATCTGAAGTGACCCTGGAGAAGAAAAAAATATTATTCAATCAATCAAATATATCAAATGTAGTACTGATTGTTGATTGAAATCCTGTTTCAACTCTACTGTTTTGCATTTCGTCTGTCTGTAAATTTGTTTGTTACGTTCCAATTTCAAGATGGTGGCCATTTTAACCAATTTATACCTCGTGTCCAAAAAAGTATGTTTCTAATTTAGTGTGCGCCGCAGTAGCCTATAGGCACCATCAACAAAACATTACTCGGGAGAAATACTTAAGGTAGATTATATACAATTTTTTTTAAAATAAAATATGTATATATAAAAACATTTCACAAAACATCATTTTGTTATAAAATTTTGTATTGACACACGATGGGTTAATGTTTCAGTACAGATTCTTTTTTTTTTAATATGAAATGATTGTGTTTATTAATTTAAGTAAGTAGGTAGTATACACACACTAGCAAATCTTATGATTTAAAATAACATTTTGGATTTAGTTTATTAAATAAGCGAAAAATAGAAATATCCTTTTTTGGAGGCGAGGTCTACTGTTCACAGAAGTACTCGTATAAAAATGATTTATTAAAAATAAACCAATCAGACGAAATCTTACGAAAGATGGGAAGGCTGATAGAGATATTGAAAGAAGGGTGAATGCCGGTAACTCCATTAATGGAGGACTGAATGCCGTTGGCGGTAATAAAAAACTGTCCAAAGACGCGAAACTAGCCGTCCATAATGGAGTGCTGGTACCTACCCTGATGTATGGCAGTGAGGCATGGAACTGGCAGAGGAAGGATGAAAGCAGACTGAATGCTGTAGAAATGAGATCCCTGAGGCGAATGTGTGGTAAAACCATGTACGATCGTGAGAGAAACGTGGATATCCGCAAAGAATGCAAGGCTGACGTAAGCGTGATGTGTAAAATTAAGAAAGGGACTCTCCGATGGTTTGGGCATGTAGAGCGAATGAACGAGGAAAGGAGTGTAAGGAGAATATATGATGCAAATGTGAATGGTAGAAGAAGTCGGGGACGCCCGAGGAAGACATGGCACGACCAAGTGAATCAGATACTTGAGTCGGGCCATGTGAAGAGTCGGAATAATAGAAGAGCATGTATGAGACGATGTATGAATGTGAACGAGGCAAAGAGTGTGTGCCAAGATCGAGTTGTGTGGCGGTCCGTCCTCTCTGCCTACCCCTGCGGGGAAACGGCGTGATGGTTAGTTAGTTAGTTAGTTAGTTAAACCAATCAGACCATAGACATGAATATATATAGACCTGCCCTTAGTGATTAAAAGCGTATTATTTCCCCCTCCCATTGGAACCATTTTATCGGAACCGGCTGGGCTTGCGGGAGCCTCTCGTGAATCTAAAAAATGTGACGTCATCATTCTTGTCCAGACCAGTGTCGAGCTCTCATCGTACATTTTACGAAATAACACAGCAAAAATGGTGGCTTGTGCTATAAAAATGTGTAAAAATAGAAGGGAAAAAAGAATAAACCCAATTGTCGTATTGCATTCCATAGGTGAGCATTATTTTTCTTTATTTTAAGCGTATTTAGGTTCAATAATATTATCAGTTTTGTAACATATACTATGACATCGAATTACATGGCGACGTGAAACACACAGCCGTTGGCAAAATCATATGGAATGTGGGCGTGTCTCAAGTGGGCTTGTCGCTGTTACTGGGGTAAGTAAATTATGAAACACTTGTAAAAGTGTCTTACCTAAATACGGCAACAAAATATTTTACTCTGAAAATAATCGAAACTTTACTTTGCCATATTTGGACTTCGCTTAATTCTTCATATAGTGGCGAGCAATTCGCGATCCCATGTAAAAAAGTCAATTCATTTAAAAGCAGATTTTACTTTTAAGTACTAAATGGTGATATTACAATGCGAGTGCCTATATATTGTTAGATTGATTTATTGGCGAATCACAGGCATCTGCCCTCTCTTCGTCCCGCCATAGTTTGTTTTTACCCCTCATCTGTATGTTCTCGTCTATCCATTTGTATGTCTATGAATCAGACAGAGATCAAATAAAAAATAAATCACTTCTTCAAGTACGGTGTGGTCCACATGTTGGCTTTAACAAAAATTTTGTCTTTAATTTATTGAAGTTCCTTGCAGGCCCAGTAGAGGTAATATCCAAAGGCAAAATGAATATAAAGGGTCCGCCATCTAAAGTTTTTTTTTTCAACTAGTGCTTATTTCGTGAATGGTAACACTTAGCTCATGTCTGATTTGACAGATAATTAGTTTTATCCTTCCGCTGAGCGAATATGGTTGTGTATACGCTTGAACAACGCTGGGAAATATTCGCTGAGTGGGCCTGCGATCGACTTACAGAAGATGCCGATTTTGCCAAAAAAATCATCTTTTCGGATGAAGCTCATTTTGATCTTGGCGGGTATGTAAACAAGCAAAATTGTCGTATTTGGGGCACAGAAAACCCGCACGCATACATTGAAAAGCCGGTACACCCAAAACGAGTCACTGTTTGGTGCGGATTTTGGTCCAGAGGCATAATTGGGCCATTTTTCTTTGAAAATGAGCAAGGAGTGGCCGTTACAGTCAATGGCGATCGTTATCGGGCCATGTTGAACGAATTTTTGTTCACAAAAATTGAAGAGGAGGATATTGGCAACATTTGGTTTCAACAGGACGGCGCTACGTGCCACACAGCCGAAGCTACACTCGATGTTTTGCGCCCTGTTTTTGAAGATCGCATTATCAGCCGCAGAGCTGATGTCGTTTGGCCACCTCGGAGCTGCGATTTGACACCGTTGGACTATTATTTGTGGGGTGCCCTCAAAGATAAATGTTACGCCGACAAGCCAGAGACAATTGACGCTTTAAAGGACAATATTCGTGAAGCCATTGGTGAAATACAGCTGCACACAATCGATAATGTGCTTAAAAATTGGACCGATCGTGTAGGCTACTGCATGGCCAGCCGAGGCAGCCATTTGAATGAAATTATTTTCCATTATTAACCGGAAGGATTGTACTTATAAATAAAAAAAGAAATTTGAGAAAATATTCAGTAGTTTTTTTTTTATAGCATTTTCAAAAAAAAAAAGTTATTTGGCGGACCCCGTATAAGGTCGACACTGCAATTGCAGTGCTTCGTACCGTGCGTGGACACAGTTCTTCAACACTGCAAATGCAGGGTTTCGGTTCCTAGGGATAAGAACACACATAATTTAATACTGCTGTGCTATTCTGACTCTTTATATGACCTGACATTAAATTTTGAATCACGACAACTGCTTTGAATGCAAATTTCAAATGCGACAACAGTATGCAGTCTCTTATTTTTTGAATTTCCTGCGTTTATCACTTACAACTTTACAACAGCAAAAACAAATCTTAATATATAAAACAAAGTCGGGTTAGTTACAACATTTATAACTCAAGAACAGCTGGACCGATTTTTATGATCTTTGATTGTTGAATTTGTCTCTGCCCCTAATAGCAGAATAGATATTAAAACATCGGAAAAATTGACGAAAAAAAAAATTATGAAGAAAATTGTTTTCCTCATTCCTTTTGTATGGAACGAATTCTAATCTTTTGAAAGAGCTGCAGCAATATTGTGATTTATAATATTGAATAGTGAGTGAATTCCAAAAATTCAAAAACGTCAAATGTCAATGCGCTGATTGTTTTGCTTTTGTTCTTAAACATATAATGCTGCCCCTCTTTCTTACACACTAAAAGTCAATAATCGAAAATGAGACAAACGGTGGATGTATGTCTGCACCCCTCTAAATGAAAAATACAATAATTATAATAAATCTCCCTCACACGTATAAAGAAAATGAAACACAATTCCGTTAAGTAAGTGGAAAAGTAAAAAAATCACAAAAAATATAAATCCATACACAACGCCATCTCTGATACTGACAAAAACAAAACACAGACAGTTGCGCACCGATAATTGCTTCATTGTGTAATTTTTAATTTAATTAAAAAAATAATGAATTTAATTCAGTTAATAAGTTAACACAACAGTTATTGATTCTGATGAGGTACGAAGTTCGCTGGGTCAGCTAGTAATTTATAAATAACTTATAGGTATGAAAGAAAATGCTGTTAATTTATTGTGGTAATAACACAGGTGGGAACCCACCTGCTTCCCACTCTCTGGCTAGCGTTCCATCACCGATCCAAAAATATTTATAACTAAATATAATATAACAGTCATACAAGATCTCATAATATTCATTTGCAAGTTGACTACAACACGGGGTCTTATTTACCTTAGCTAATTTCGGGATTTTATAAATTCCAGATTTCAGAAATCTATTGCGATACCGAATCCCTGGTGTATTCCCTATTTACAAGCTGTTTATGATCCTTCCGCTGATAGTTCCATTGTTATTTCTGTTCCTGATACATTATAATACATTCATATGCTAATCAGGCCCCCTAGCACGGTCGATCGATGAGAATTGATTGGATAACTTACGTAACTTCTCAGAGTTCCCTAGCATGACTGCAGATCGCCACCGAATAGATAACAGTTCACACTGACTAAGTTTTCTTAATATATTCGATGTCAACTGTTATTTGTACGTTAGCGATCTGCAGTTGTCCTAGGGAACGATGAGTTGTTACCGAAAATTATCCTATCGATCAACCGTGCTAGGGGGCCTGATGTTTCAACGATTATTGCCATAAAACTACAGAAAAATGGCTTAAATTTAATTAAAAACCCTGTGCCTTTATGTTTCCAATCCATCGATTGATTACACATCTTTTCAAGGTTGATTACACATCTTCCCTTATTACACATCTGAACTTTTACTAAAGAAGGAGTTAGCACAACATGGCATAATATCCCAAAAATAAATCACAATGTTTATGAAATAGAAGGAGATATAGATATTACATTATACAGTACAATTTCACTAATCCGGCACTTCAATAGACCGAAACGTCCAATAATCCGGCACCCTCCGCCCGGGCCTCCCTCGCCCCTCTATCTTGCCTTTAAAGTGATACTTCCAAGTATATGACCCAGATATGAAATTTTCCTGATTTTTATTAACGTAAGCAGTTCTCCATCTGCTCTAGCCCGCCTGAGAATTTCTGTGTTGGACCTTGAGCATTCTCCGGTGAAGCCACATTTCAAAAACCTCTAATCTGTTCATGGCATTTACTTTTAAGGTCCATGTTTCACATCCTTACAGCAAGACCGACCACACATAGCATTTTAGCATTCTCTGCCTTAGTTTTAAACTGATATTGTCATTGCAGAAGAGAGATTTCAAGTGCATTAAAATTTTATAATTCGAAATAAACATAAATATAATTATTGAAATATAAAATTTTTAAATGCAAATAAAAAAAAGTTTTAAAGATGGCTCAACTTACGTTTTTTCTAACTAAAATTACTGGTAATGCAAAAAAAAAACATTCATTTTATTATACAAATGTTAAACGTTATCCTCACCTCACTTTTTTTTCGTTTCATGTAAAAATAATTAATAAAAAATTCACAAAGTTTTACAATTTTTTTTCAAATTGCGGTTGGAAACTTTGAATTTATAGAGGTACACTTTGGTTTCATATAACTATTTAAATTATTTTGTGTTTAACTTTTACATTTGAATATAAAGCACGGTGTTTTCTCATTCTAACACCGTTTAGATCATATTTCTAACCACGATAGTAAGGGAGACACAACAATTTCTATAAGATCTATACGAGTTGTTCCCAAAAGCGAACAAATTAGTCTGAGGGGTTAACGTGTACGGAACGATAATCAAATATTTCTATTACAAGAATTCCATTTATGTAATCAATATTTGAATCTTACTTCGGGTGTAGTCTGCACGATGAAGTGTTTGTGTCCTCCCCAGCAAACTGACAGGACTGTTTGGCACTCATCATTCCTCGTTGTTTCTCTGACTAGAAAATCTCCATCCACTCGCAGTAGTCGGACCACCTCTTCCCTCGGCAGGACTCCGTGGAACCATTCCTCATCCACCAGTGGTCGTGTTGAGGGCTGCAACTGTTATAAAAGAATTATTAGAAATGTCATAAATATATTATTGTAACATTAAGCAATATAACCCCCACAACCTACAACCTAACAAAATCTAAAACAAATGAAACCATGTAAAACTGTAGAATGAGCGCGTCAGAATAGGTAGGAGCATCGAATGCTGTATAACATTTTATAATTGATTAATATGGAAATGGTCTGCATAGTTCCTGTAAGCACACGCTGGGTCAATTATATTGCTATCTCCGGCTGTTTCACCTTTTTCTGTCGACAGCAGCTCAGTCTTTTAATGAAGTTGATCAGTGTTGTCATTTGACATGTCTCCCCAGGTTTCTGAACCATCTCCCCATCGGAGTCGGACATTAGCATCAATGTTACTGAACAAATTATGTTTAGTGAGGTCTGATCTTAAGACTTCTTCTTACTTCTTTTATTATTAAAATTGAAAATGTACAAAGAGACCATTAGCCAAAGAAGGTGACAATCAACTGAGTGATTTGAGAGTAAGTACATATAAATATTATTTATAATACAACATTATGTGTTTGTCGATGTGTTACATTTTAAAACCAATTTTCAAAACAAATAATATTATGCTTCAATCCTCAAATAACCTGCTTTTAATCATGTTTACTTAGTTATAATAACACATTTGCATTGACAGAATGTTAATAAATTCATGAGAAATTCAATTTATATTGGCACAAGTAGCTTGCTTTTCAGAATACAAAAATATTTCAAAGATTTCTGAAACACAAATTTCAAGCTAATTTGGAATATTTTTAAACATTCTTTCAAGGTCTTAAAACACAAACTTGTGTGTTTTTAACAAAACTTACGAAGCATAAAAATAAAGCTTACTAACTGTGGTGTAAATTTCTTTAAGTTTCTTTTTCTTCCTCGGCGCTATGACCGGAGGCATGATATGATTGCCATAAACTGGATCCACCATCGTACAACAGTCAGGTAGGTCCTTTAGTGAACCACAACGCAAACAATAACACGCACTTTGACAGAACTGTCTGCGAGCAAACTTGACACAAAACCACCAAAGTTTCCATTAGAATCTGCGTAAATGACCGGCCAATGAAATAATTTCTTCTCAAGTGTGTGAAGAACAAATCTTTTGGCAAGGCTACAATCAAACGTCACAGTTTACTCTTCAATCGTAAACAGACACAAATAACAAACTTCTTTCAAGCTATTATAACCCTTACGCAATCAGGATTCTAAAAGTATATTGGCAAATACTATCATTCTCTTGAGACGTTGAGACAGTATTGATAGTTTGGAAGGATTATATATAGAATCAGTGAGCTAGGTGATTTTATTTATAACTTTTGTGTGACGTATTTCCTGTCAAGCATGGCCTAAAAAACGTGTGTTTATTACGCGTAGGTGTAATAAGTTATTTATAGGAAATGAAAAATAATTTATCATTTGCTAAGTGATTCTATTATGTAGTTTGTCTAACCTTCACGGGTTTGCTGCAAAACTTTTTAGTGAATAAGTGTTTTCATAGATAATTTTAAAATATAGGAATATATTAATTATTCAATAAATAATAATTTAAACAGGTGGTATTGTATTAAAGATGTTTTACATAACATGCATATATTTACGAAACATTTAATCAGCAAGATAATATTTACAAAGCAAATTAATACACACATGGAGTAATTTGTTAAAATAAGCAGGGGGGATAAATTATTGTCAAAATCATTACCTGATAATAATAAATCATCAATTTACGACAAAAACAAATACGGGAAAAAGATACTTTTCAGACATTTTCTTATTATCTTACTTACCAAATATATTACATAACAAAAGCACAAAATACACACGGATAAGAGATATCATCACTTTGGTTGGTCAAGTTTCTATCTTTACGTTACCTTGATCTGAGATGTGAGTAAGGGCGACTGGTCGCACAGTGTGTTTGTGTGCAGCACTGGCAAATTATAATGGCTAAATTTACTTTATTTACTTACTGAAGATTATAAAATCTCTAATTTAATTTCTCTAATTTAATCATTTCAAAATATTAGTTACCAACAATAATGCTACGAATATTATCAGGGAGAACGCTTTTAATCTCCCATAGCGCTGCTCTTTTAATCTCCCGAGCGCCCTCGTATCGGCCGTGTGCATTCGCTTTGCAAACTAACCAAAAAATGTTTTTGTATGGGATATTTAAAACATCGAAAGCGCGTTAATTTCACTATTTGCACCAGAATTTGGCTTGAATCCGTGTGCCACACGCCCAACATAATCCGATCCTTGCCAAAGTTTACCGATTGACCATGAACCATGACCCGAGGTGACACGAATACAATCGAATTTCGGCGAAGATCATAGATCAGTTTTCGTCTAGCGGTGCGCGTTATATTGACCCGTGACATGATAATCATCATTGTTTTGTTTTTTTTTGTATTGATTATGTTATATACTAATAACATAATTTGTTAATATATAATTTTATTACCAAAATGAGTGCAGCCAATGTTGAATATATAAGAGGAAATAACAGTTTGTTTGAAAATAAATTAATAAATAAAAATTCCTAATTTAATTTTTTTGTCATAAGTAGGTACGGATTGTCAGTGAACCACCACTTTCTCAGGGCAGCGGCCGCATTCTAATTAAATATTTTCCTTTAAAACATGTTAACAATTTTTTAAAGGAATTTATTTATATAAGATTGAACCTCAAAATCAGAAATTCTTAAAAAGATTGTGAGAATTCGTCTTTGCAAACTTTGACATCTCAAAACATGGTAAGACGAAGTTAGAACTCTATTCAACTAAAGTGATGAACTACATTGCACCTCTTAAAAACTCTCAATTGTCAGATAGAAACAAAATGGCAATTGCAAAAGGTTCAAAGTGATGTTACAACCTTGCAAAATAAATGGAAACTTTAAAAACTTTATGTTAGAACTTCGTCAAACAAGTATCTACTGAAATACAACACAGATGGCTCTGAAAATTATTTTCGTTATAGAAATGAGCAAAAGAAATGGCTTTGCATTCAAAGGTAATTTTTGAAAAAAGGGCCAATTAGAATATTGTCCAACTGAGGTGAAGACATGAGAACCTAAATTTTATGACAGTTTATGAGATACATATGACAAATGCAAAGCAAATTAGATTGCTAACTTCCAATTAGGATAATAATCTTATATTAAAAGGTTTAGAATAGAATTGAACAGTAGGTACGAAAGAAATATCTATAAATGAGATGGATACCTTACGATAAAAAAACAATATTATTTTTGAAACTTTAGTAATATAATAAACTGACGTATTCCCCAGCCTGGAAGATCATAATGTGTGATGTTTTTTTTATGGGCAATATCTTATTAAAAAAGTGTTTACTTCTGTAACGATTGTTGCTGATTTACAGAAAAGCAACTTTAAGGTAGGGTTGCCATCTCCAAACTTTGAAATCTAGGATTTGAAGGTAGAAAAACCAGGACATTTCGGTTTAAAGCCAGGATGATATATATGTATAAGAGCAGTACCTAATTGTTATAGTTATATGTATTGCACTAAAAAAAGAGTCAACTACCTTCACACGCTTGGCGCGAGCCCAGTGACAAAACGATTGGAGAGAGTAGTGGAGCGCGAATTTTAAAACATAGGTCCTTAACAGGACTCTTTAAAAACTCAGGACGATGCTTAAAAACTATCCAGGACAGCCCAGGACACCCCAAAAAACAGGACATGTCCTGGGAAAACAGGACGGTTGGCAAGCTTACTTTAAGGGAAGTTGGTCCATCAAGAAATACCAGGAATCTCAAGCTGCAACCAATACTAAATAAAATATGATAAATTGAAGATTGATAAAGATGTTAATTTTACATATATGTGAATACCGGGACAAGACTCCCAACTGCTTCTTACTAACCGGATCCAGTGGGACTATGGTATCCCCAATTGGGGTATGTTGTGAGGCTGAAGGGTGAGGGGATGGGAAAAAGATAAAGTAGGGGAAGCACAATTTGTGAATGAAAGGTGAAATATGTGCCGCTAATTGTTTGTGTAAGTGCGGTGGTATCTCAGCCGTGCGTTCATGCTGCATTAGTAAGGTCACTCACCACGACACTGTAGGTCGCGTCAATCCCGTCGCTACTGTTAGTCGACAGGCTGTGAACATCGTCGTCCAAAACCCGCCTGCGAGAGAAAAAAAAACCCACGCCATTCTCCGGCACAACACACTTGTTAAGGGCAAGGTTAGATTTGCGGAAGTTCAAACGCTTCTTTTTTATGGCTCTCATCTTGGAGTTTACCGAGAGGTTGATCAGGGTAGATGGCCCTTCGCTGCCCCCTCGCTGGGCCCTTAGTTTCAGGGACGGTACCGGACTGCACGGGGCTGATTTGCGGCGTGAAAACGGACGTCCAAATGCTTTGAAGAGTTTCCTCTGCGGCAACACCGACGCGAGGTGTCGTCTGATGGCATAAGATGCTGACGACGCTATTGAACTACCATCACCCTAGGGGAGTTAAGAACTTACTGTTGAAGAGTGAAAACTCAAACACATTACCATCACCATAGATTATTTGATTTAAGTATTTGAATCATAATAGGATAACCCCAACCAAGTCATATTAATATGAAAAATGAGTATGTAAGTATAAAATAATTGGTTGTGGTCAGATTAATATAATAGATAAAGTTTATAATAAGAAAATTTAAGAAATACAAACAAACAAATAAAATATAGGCAGCAGGTACATAACAACTTTTATGACAATCGATACTACGAAAATCATTATTTATTATTATTGAAATAAAAAAATATATATACCACATTGTTGTGTTCGCTGTCCTCTTAAAGTCCACTAATGCCAATGCATATAACTGCTGATCTACAAAAAATGTTGACAGCTGCACATCGAAGTTTAACGCATTAAATGTTGACTCTTGAATTGAATGTGATTGGACTGAAGTTCAAATCTTGGATGACATACTTACAAACTTGTTGTAAGTATGTCATCCAAGTGATCCTACACTATAATAATAATAATAATATATATCTTTATTGAACAAAAATTTAAAGATTTATAACTACAAAAAAAAGTACATCTATATATCATCACAAGAAAACAATACTGCTGTAACCACCACTACCTACGAAAACACTTTTAAGATTTTTGAGGTGTGTACATCAGTTAAAAAACGTATTGTTGACAAAACAACTAATTTTTCCTGCTGTACAGGTCTTATTTATCGTCGTAGAGTAACGGGACCCAGATAGATCGACGCAGAAAAAAACCCCAAGCAAAATGGTGTTTATAAAGTATTTTTGTAGGTAGTGGTGGTTATAGCAGTATTGCTTTCTTGCGACGATATGTACTGATGATATATCGCAAATAAACCACTCCTGCAATTATTTTCTTCCAAAGATCGTTGCTACTTCTTGCATCATGCATAAATGTTGAACATGTGTTAAAGAGATCAGTGATGGTAGCTTTTTGCAGCATCTTTCATTATAAGAGGTGAACAATTGAATTAATCTAACAAAACTCTCACCTGTTTATCTATGTTGGCCGGCGACCTGGAAGAGTGGAGAAGTAGCTAGACTGCTGCCTCGCTTGTCAGCAATTGACGGCTATTAGATGCAACTATCCCTACAAGACATAATCTCACCTGTCTATCGTCGTTGGCCGGTGATCTGGGCGGTGTGACGTGTGGCGGGGTGGCGGGGTCAGGGCAGGCAGCGGGGGCCTCCTCGCAGCCCAGCTCACTGAGGGCGTGGCGCAGCAGCTCGGCCTGCCGCGTCCACTGGCGCTCGCTGCAGCGGAGCTCTGCCAACTCACGCCCTCCATCTGTCGCGCAGGGGCTTTCGGGGGTCGGGGAATTTCTAAATAATGACGGGTTATTTAGTATGAATTCCAATTCGACAGAAAGGGAGTGGCTAATCTTCACAAAGGCTTACAAGGTACACTTAAGAGCGTATAACCAGAGAACACCAGAAATATGTCATTTTTAAACCAGTGTTTAGATGCAGTGGCGTAGCTAGCATGGGTGGTACCCGGGGCGGATAACGTGGTTGGTTTTTAATATTTAGGTATCATTCCTTGCTAAAAAAAATAAAAAAAAAGGAAAAAAATGAAAATGAAAAAATGGAAAAAATGAGCCTTCTCACTTTCACATTACATTACTTTTGGGCACATTTCCTCTATTCTATTGACTAGTAAAGGGGTAACGTAATCTACGTATGTCCGCCACTCGTCACATAATTCAGTAAAATCCCGGCTATCGGCAGAGGCCACGTTTGTTCATGAATGGAGAGGTTTTTAAAAAAAAAATTAACTACATCATAAAAATTATTCTACAAATGTGCAAGCCATGAGAATAATTTGCAATAAAATTTATGAAAAATGGCATTAAAATGATAAAATTCATGGGGCAACCGAGCCATCCCTCGTGGCAACCAAAGTTTTGTTTTGCATCTTGGCAGGCCGAAGGTTAAGTAGATTATTTAAAAACATATAAATATCAATGAATATAATTATGTACATGGGTGTTGTAACATCCAGGGTAGTGAAAAATCGTTTTAAATGTCGACAAGATCTAAGAAAAACTTCAAGTTTTAAAATGAAATTTTCCGCATCCACGAGAGATGGCAAATATCAGATGTCACCAGTCAAAGTCAGTTTTTTTTTCCTTAGGTGTTTAACATGTTTTGAGGCGAATTTTAAATAAATATGGCCGATTAAATCATAGCACATGATTTTATTTTCTAGCTGTTTATCTCATTTGAAAATAGACTCATGTTCTGTCATTGGAATTGACATGTTTACGTCTACTAGACGTCATCTACGCATCTCAAAGATATAAAGCAAATGATTACGGAAATAAATTTTCAGCATTGAAATTTTGTGGAAGCCAAGATTGCGGCAATTTTTTTTTAATGTAAATACCACATTGTCACAACTGCTCCCAATTATCCGGAGCCAGTGAGACTAAAGCATCCCCAATTGGGGTATGTCGTGAGGCTGAATGTAGTGGGGAGGGGTAAGAGATGGGGAATAGGAACCTGCCTATTCGGATCTGGCCACCAAATACGGCTAAAGCCATTTCAAGCAAAGTTTCAATTCTAAATGGTGGTCTTACACCAGAGTGATACTGAACGCAACTTCCACTCTGGAAAGCACAGCAAATATATCTTATATTATTTTAAATGATTAAATTGTGAAATAATACAAATTATTTAAAAAAATATTATTTGTCTACGCTGGGATTTAAACCTGCAAACTCCAGATTGATAGTTGAGAGCCTTACCCTCGACCAGGGAACCTCTGTATACCTAAATTTGGATTTTTTGAAATACGGGATACAAATACTCTTTATCTTTGTTATCAAACTATCTGCCCTATGTCCACAACCATTAATATTTATGATGGGAAGGAAATGGGGTAAAGAAGGTGGGCCAGCACCAATCTGGGTAGTAGCGTAGTAACCTCTTGACTGCACGGAGACAGTGGGTTTATGGCATCATAAGGGGAAAGCTGTGAGGAAGAAGGAACTAAGGGATAGGAGATGGAGAAAAGAAAGTTGGGCAGGACCTATCTAAATGGTGATCAAACACTCATGATACGCATTTTATGAAATGAGAGCATAAAGATGAACGGTAAAGCATGACAATTAAACTGTACCTATTGCTAATTGGTTCAGGACTATGACATCCATTAACTCTAGTGCCATTAGTCTTGGGGCTTCCACCATTCTTGAGGGTCCCATTGGTTGTGATGATTTCGGGGCCTTGCAGTCCGGTCTGCTTTTCCTTATTATCCTGGATATTAGTTTCTAGTTCCTGTAGTTTGTTTTTCAACCATTCTACAGTTAAGTTATCTACTGTGAGTTGGTTCGCTTGGAGTTTTCCGGACGTGTCTTCAACCAATGAAGGCTCAAAGGTGAAGGTGGCTGGTTCGGATGGCGAGGTTCTGGAATAAAGAAATTTGGTTTTGTTATTGTTTAGGTGAATACTTATTTCATTACCAGAAATCTGTATTTTTGGTTAGTTGTGTACCTACTCTACCACCAAGTTACGGTGGCTTCTAGATTCTAAAAAGAGTTTTGAATGGTTACTGAATTTTTATATTAAAAAAATCTAATGGTATGTAAAGAATTAAATAATATAATTTAATAATTATTACTTCTGATACAAAATTCTATTAGAGTATTTAAATTTAATAATTAATTTTTTCCATAAAAACTATCCACAGTGCAAATGTTATCTTTTTATTATCTTATTCTATTTTCATTTTTTCAGTTGTTAATATTATTTTCAATGATTAAAAATAAGTTTTTAATTTATTCTGCTAAATTTGTATAGTACCATATTGGATGTTTTAGGGATTAAAATATAAACAAAGAATTCAGCTTATTTGGCCTACTGAACATGTTTATAAATAAAATAATCTTATAATTTAAAGGATGAATTGACTTTCTGAATCAGTTAATTATTAACAATAAAGAATAAATTTATACACAAAACATTTTGGAGAGCAAGTTTTGAAAACAATGTAAAGCAAAATATTATTTCAATGAAGTAAAAACTCTGTTATCAAGAATCAACATATAATATTTATCAAAAAAGTTTTAAGTTTAAACCAGTGTTTCCTAACCTTTTTCAGCCACAGACCCCAATAAAATCAAGCAATTTTCAAGGATCCCCTTAAAAAAAAGAACCAGCAATGAATTTTGGACCAATTATTTTACTACAACAAATACAACAACAAATTTTTTTTTCTAAAAGATACGTTTATAATTAACGTACAACAGCAACACCAACAATCACATTAATGTGAAGGTTGATGTTGTTTTTTTGCAACTAAATTAGTTATATTTGGGTTGATGTTACTACTAAGTTGTAATTTCAAATAGGATTCCACTTGCAATCTGTTTCTGTATACACAAGAGCACAGAATGCATTTTCACAGAGACAGGTATGTGGTTGAGAAAAGCATTAAATGTTTCAGTGCTTCTTCTGATATTTCCTTATAATCTTTCGTTACATTCACCCAAAAACTTGATAAAGAGGATTCTTCAAAATTACGTTTCAAAGCTGAATCACAAGATATTTCCAATAATTGGTTTTCCTGTGCCATTGTCAAGCCAGTAATGTCAGTAACATCTGTGTTGAAAGGGTCTAATATTCAATTTTTATTTTTGTCAGATACTGGAAAATGATCTCGAAACGAAGACGAGGAGCGATTACGAGACTTTTGGTGGCATTTATTTATTATTGTTAAATGGTCCAGAGATGAGACTGCGGACCCCCATACATATATTCGCAGACCCCCAGGGGTCCGCGGATCACAGGTTAAGAAACACTGGTTTAAACGATAAATAATGGCAAATAAAAGTTAATTTTAACAATGGAAAATTGAAATAAAACAATAATTGTATTGAACATTTATATTGAACCTTACATGAGTTTTTCATTGAAGTCTTTATATTCATCTTGCGGTTTGATGTTTTGTATAATTTGCTCTATGGTTTTTTGACTTTCTCTGCATTCGTCTGAGGTATTGTCTGTGCTCTTTGCCACATCCAGTAGAAGTGACCGCCTGCAATTTAAAAAGTAATAAATACATTATTATTAAACTACATAAACACCTTTGAACATTAAAAAAAGTCGGGGACAGTTTAAATTTTTTTAAAGTAATTTATTAATTAAGTATTATTATTAATTAATTTTCTTTACGCACGCACGACTTGGGGGGTAAGCTGATGAATGTGTTACGAAAAGTGTGAAGCGTTACGAAAAGTGTGATGCGAACGGTAATCGATGCGAACGGTGATCGATGCGAACAGTGATTGGGCGAGGCGAACTTTCGGGCCTTTGCGCACGCTTGACTTGGGGAGTAAGCTGGATAAGAATAAGAATAAGGATAAGGATGAGGATAAGGATAAGGAGGGTAAGGATAAGAGGGAGATATAAGTTAGTGAAGTTTTACTTCAGTCGTGTGGTCTAAAGCACACTCGTTTTTTTTTATTGTTTTTATTTCTTGCTAGGGAAGTCCCGATGAGTTACAGAACTCATTATAAGATGGGAAGAACTTACAATTCATAAGTGGGAGGAAAGAGTTACAATTTTTCATAGGTATTTTGAAATGATAGTATAATATATTCTCAAATAACTTCGATAGTTCTGAAAAACTGACATTCATCAACTTTCCCTCGAGGTATCGCTGATACAGTTGACATAAACATAGTATGAGGTGCATTGCTTGCATACAACACATTTAAAAATTTGACTTGAAAATTGAAAATGAAAACTGAAATTAAAATTCCAGTGAAAAAAAACTGTTGGAAGTTTATATATGTATTTGACGGAAGTTTATTTTTTTTTTTTATTCATCTTTATCAATTTTTGACATACAATTTGTTTTATTCTATGCCTGTCTCACTAGGAGAACCTGTGTTGAGAGCAGGCGCTTAGCATGAGTAGTTTATAATAATAACACCTACAAAATACAAATAATAACACAATATTACAAGTAACATTTAATCATCAACGTACCATTGAAAAAATATATACTTATAAGTTAGTTTTGAAAAATCTAATCCAGGACTTATACTATAAACATCAATACACACAATCCTGAGTGTGTGTTGTTTGGGTCAACTTTCTATTATATTATACTAGCTGACCTGGCCACACATTGCTGTGGCTAACAAACGCAATGCCATCTACTGATTGGTCACCCAACCTTTATAATCAAGGCCATCTGTTAATTTGCATACAAATCAAATCCACACCGCCGGCTTGCCAGCCCACTTCCCTTTATATATTTCAACCAATTTACACAAAACCTTGATAAATTATATTACTTAAACCTTCCTCATGAATCACTCTATCTATTGGTGAAAACCGCATGAAAATCCGTTCATTAGTTTTTTAGTTTATCGCGAACAGACAGACAGACAGACGCATCGGAGGACTTTAATTTATAATATGTAGAGATTCAATTTCCTAAACTTTGTTTTCCTGCGTTTCTCCGCCTTTCGCTCTCAACAAAGGTTGTAACATGAATACAGGTATTAAAAAAGCTTTTAATCTCGTTTTTATTAATTGTATCTTATTAAAATTAATAAACATTTTAAAAAATACCAAGAGACTAATAATATTTTGGTAGGTAGGTATATATACCCACAAATTAACACGCAGATAAGTACATGAACAAATTAACAGAGCAATAAAGATAATCTTTGCAAATGATTGATAAATACAATCCAAAGATAATATCAAATACAGAGGATCATAAACAATTTATCAGTTTGTTTTGTACCTGGACTTCCCGGGCAAAAGATAACAATATAATGTAATTGGATCATATATTTTGATAACAAAGTTGAAAGCGTTATATTTTATACACAACAACAATATTATGTGTTTATGCAACAGGGGGGAATTAAAACACATAATAAATATTATATGGTATTATATGGCATTACTCTTAAAATATCAACTTCCTTTGCCAGGGCCAAAACCATGACGCGTCGTAGCACGATGCGACGTCGTATGGTGTTTATGTGTACGAGCCCTTAGGAATCATTGAAATGGTTGATTGACAAAACCACACTTTTCACAAAACCAATAAAAGCAAAGATTTTACTTTGGGAAGGGAGCCCGGATCTCATAAGGATGTTCGTCATTTGGGAATTATAAATTCGTGATTTCGTTATTCAGGATATTGTCATTTAGGATTTTGTCATTCGTGATTTCGTCTTTCAGGATTTAGTCATTCATGATTTCGTCATTCATAATTTCGTCTTTCAGAATTTCCTCATTTGGGATTTCGTCTTTCATGATTTTGTCATTCTTGATTTCGTCTTTCAGGATTTAGTCATTCATGATTTTGTCTTTCAGAATTTTGTCTTTCAGGATTTAGTCATTCATGATTTTGTCTTTCAGAATTTCGTCTTTCAGGATTTAGTCATTCATGATTTTGTCTTTCAGAATTTTGTCTTTCAGGATTTAGTCATTCATGATTTCGTCTTTCAGAACTTCGTCATTCGTGAGTTCGTATAACTGTATATTCAGTATCTGCCAGATTACTCACCAGGCCACGATGAAGGCGTCCTGCGCCGCCCGCTGCCTGGCCACGGCGGCCGGCAGCTGCACGCCCTTCAGGTCCCGCTCGCACTCCGAGGCCGCAGCCAGCAGCAGCACGTATTCGTTGTGCGTCAGGTGCAGCTTCCGGCACGCTTTCTGGTACTTGTCGCGCATCTCCTCCAGCTTTCGCCCGCCTCGGCCCGTGGGGGCTGGAAAATACAATAACAAAATATTGTAAAAAACATTGTATTACACACTAGATTTATTTTTAAATTTTAAAACTTAATAGTAATATGCTGACATCTTTCATACACAGTATACATACATGCACATTGCATATTGAAGTGTTGACGTCTATAATTTTCAAAGATGTTGGAAGTTTTCATAAAATATTATCTTAGTCCCCCGACAGTTGTTCCCCCGGACAATTGATCCCTCTGCCTGTTGATACTTGGTACCCCATAGGATTATTTCTGCTGTACGTCCTACTCGTTGGTAAAGCAAGCATGCAGAGAGGATATTATACGGTCGTATAACGAAAGTCGATATACCAGTGGCGGTCCTTCCCTTAGGTCAATCGGTCAAAACCTCCCAAAATTATAAGGTGACAGTAAAAAACCCGTAAAACATAATGTATTATGAAACATTATACAAATCAAAACAACTGTTATTTTTCTAATATATTTGAAATGCACCGCGAGACAGCGGGCAGCGGCAAGCAGTGACATCTGACGTCTTAAATGGAAGCTTTCTTTCCCACGCACTATGATTGGCTGGGCCAATTTATCAAATGTCCCTATATCATTTTGACCGGTCAGTGGTTGAGTGGGCATAGCGCTTGGGTCCCACCCGGGCGTCGCATGTTCGATTCCTCGGCTGGCTAAGTCCTCCATCACAACACAAGCAACACGGCTGAGTAGTAGGAGATTATCAAACATTGTTGGGTTATTCGTAACCTGGGAATGTTTGTCTTTCTTTTTTTAAAAAAATAAATGAAAAATCATGTGTTCTGTCTCCTTACGCTCAGTACAATAAACGAGATGGCACTATGTCGCCTAGTAAAAATATTTCGGATTCTGAAGACAGTTTGGGTCATTGCCGTGAGGGAGAGAGCATAATGAATATTATGCGTCTGAAAGAGATGGTTTGATAAAAGTAAGTTGATTTTGCATATTGTACGCTTGTTGCATGAAATAATTTACCTACCATATTAAATTAATTTGACTCTCAAACTTGCGGGGTACCTAGAAATGAATATTATCGTATTTAATTAATATTGATAATTGTTTTTTTAAATGTCCTTTCACTTCTTGACCTCTAGAGCCGCATCTGCGATATACTAACTAATATCTGACTGAAATCTGGTGTACAAAATAAATATTAATCTTGAGTGGTAATCCAGAATACAAATATCATTGATAACAATAATGCCGTATTCCCGAAGGAGTGACTACATACTTATTTATGCAGTCGGCTTAGGGAAAATACATTATAGGGGTGTAAGGTGCCCAAGGGACCAAATGGCAAAGGGATCAACTGTCGGGGGAGCAACTGTCGCGGGATCAAGTGTGATGGAATCAATTTTTACTGTGATATTCTGATTGTTTTCGATTTTATTGAAAATCAGTATGAGAAAGTTTAGGGGGAGCTGGCGGGTGACGCAGCATGCGTGCAAAAACAAAAATTATGCCATTATCAAATAAAATATTTTTAATGTGTGGATAAGCTGCTTTCGTCGCATTTAAATGAATTTATGTATTAGGATGTTTTCAAATGAAATGAAATCATATTTAAAATATTTTTCTACTAAAAGACATACTTGTTAGAAATTATTGCATTTTGCAAGTGTTTTTTTATTATTTGACATGACACATTCGATTCATTATCAAAAAGGCTCGGTCATAAAAAGTTAATAGTCAACTTGTTCATTTAATTTATTATTACATGCTACGTATACTTATATTTTTGTACTGACTTTACGTTAGCAAAACCTATTAATAATTGTTTATTTTATTGGTGAAGTTCTAAAAATTATTTACAGAAATACCACAAACATGATTATTGATTCTTGTTTAGCAAACAACATTGTTTTTTTTTTGTGAATACCGCACAGGAAACTGTCCTACGTCGGTGGATCTATGACATCCCCGATACGATTTTTGGTGTGAGGCAGAAGGTAATGGGGTAGGAGGGGAAGAGAAAGGATGGGAAGTACCTGGCTGTTCAGATTTGGTCACTAAACAGGGCTAATGCCATTTCAAGCAACTTTTCAATAAATTGTGAATCGTAAGCACCAACGTATCGATTCTGAATAGCGGTATTTCACAAGGGCGATACCGATAGTATCTAGAACTCAGGAGGTCTAGCATAGACGATCAATAAAACCCTATATCAATATGATTTTGACCAAATCCGTCATCTATGGCCAGTTATCAATATTTGCGAACACGGTCAACGATTGTTAACAGATATTCCGATAGACGATCGATAAATATTAGCGCGACCTCCATAATGTCAGATAACTTTCGGTTAACTGTCAATATAATACATATATTTTGTAATATTGTCATCCAATGTAATTCTCGTTAAACAAAATTACTGGCTTATTTAATGAACGGATTGAACAAACGAAGCTCTTAGAAATAACATAAGTCGTATACGCAATCCATACACTTAAAAGCAATCAATTTATTCTGTTCGATCATTGAGAAACGAAAATGGTTGAAATATGACTAAAGACCTCATTAACTAATTATCTCCCGTTTAGTGTCAAAAAGTAAATACGGACTGCCAATGCACATTTAGGTTAGTACATTATGCCAATTCCACATTGCTAATTTATTAATACTCAAGTAATTGATTGATGTTTAATGTTTCGGAATGTGAATTCGTAGACATATCCGCTAATGTTGCTAGCGTATATCGTTTATTTATTTATTTATTCCCTGTCAATATCGGTTCGGCTGTCAAAAGTAAAATCGTGCTCGGTATATCGATATAAAATCATCGGAGCTTATGCTTATCGATCCGATATTGTTAAGTTATTGATTTTTTTATGCTTGACATGCTTGTGCTTCGGTTTCGTAAATTATAAAAGATTTATTGACTTGCGCAGACCCGTGAAAAACCATGGATAGTCATAGAGGCGCTATTATCTCGTTCATATGTGTTCCAATATTATCACGCGAGTAACAGTGCGCGGGGACCAGATTCGGTAGTATTCGGCGTTAGAGCGTTGGATGTTAAATTGGACTAATTGGAGGTAAAAGAAGTGGAACCAATATTTTCGCTTTGTGTCTCATCTAAAAGAAAAAAAAACTTCATCTAAATATACACCAACGGGGACAGTCTGAAATTACCTAGTCTAAATATTCTCGACAAATCAGTTCCAATTTTTAAAATGGCAATTAAAATAATTTAGTTAAAAAAATATATTTTATGTAAAGGTAAATTTTTAAAATGAAACTAGGATTTCTAAGCAAGAATTCATTGAATGGAGTTACAGAAAGAGTCACAACAGAAATTAGTATTTTTAATAATTTTACTTACATTTGAAGTAATTTTCTTCAAATTTACTTCTCATTTGTTTATATACTTCTAGGTACTTTTGGTATTCTGCTTGCTTTCTGCTAACATCCTCAGAGAGCTGAAACAAAAAGAAAAAATACATTAGCAAAATGTTTTCAAAAGGCAATATTTATTATTTCTGTTAGGAACATTATTGAAAGAATCCAAAATAAATTTTTAAGATATGTAAATTTTAAAATGGACATTCCTAGTGAATGCCTAAATTACTATAACGTACTTTGTTCATTAAATTCAATAAAATTATCTGATCGTAGAATCATTTCCGATTTAACCTGTTTGTATAAAATCATTAAATCAATGTTTGATACCCCTGATTTATTATATGTAATCTCTTTTCATACTCCAGGCAGGTCAGTAACAAGACAGTACCTACCATATTATTGTAGCAATTCCACATCAATATCACAATATTACACTCCCATGCCACGGATTCAACAGCTAGGAAACAAATACTCCGATGATGTTGATATATTTAGTACATCAATTTTAACATAGAAGCATACCTTATTGAAGTTTGTTTCATCAAGTAGGGCAATATTTTTATAAAGTTTTTTAAATTGTCTAAAACATTAACAGTATTTTTGGATTTCTATATTTCGTAATAAACTATTTTGGATTTCTTATATTTTGTACCTGTGTGGATCAATTCAATAATATTTTTATTTTATATTTATTTTTGTGCGAGTGTTTTTTGTGAATTTTGTAAATATTGTTATATATACTTATGTAAAAGCCTAAATAGGCGTAAATAAATAAAAAAATAAAATAAACAACACAATTTTGTTCAATAATAATGTAACACCTACTTATATCTACATACAAAACATGCCAATTAGTATGTTAATAATATATGCACTTGAAGAACGATAATGAAACATTTCACAGCTTGCATTAAAAATATTCATTTGAAATTTATTATGTAGCAACTAGCCATCACTGACTAGAAAATCAATTGAAGTGTGATCTATAATACCTCTTCGAAATAATGTTGAGTACCTAAAACAAGATACGCTACAAATGTCCCATACAAAAACTTAAATAATGTCCCAATTCTTTTTCTTTATACGACGTTATTCCAAAAGTAAGGTCTCCAATTTTTTCGACCGGTCAGTGGTTGAGTGGGCATAGCGCTTGGGTCCCACCCGGGCGTCGCATGTTCGATTCCTCGGCTGGCTAAGTCCTCCATCACAACACAAGCAACATTTTCGGCTTTCTGTGGTGGTAGTAGGAGATTTTCAAACATTGTTGGGTTATTCGTAACCCGGGAATGTTTGTCTATCTTTTTAAAAAAAAAAAAAAAAAAAAAAAAAAATTTTCAGAAATACAAAGAAAAAAATGTTTTTATAATAATTTTTAAAGCTTGCCTACTTTTCTACATTAAAAAATAACAGTTTCTTTGTATTTCTAAAAAAAATTGAGACCTTACTTTTGGAATTACCCCGTAAAAAATAAATAATTTGTACACATTTTTTGAGGTGGTGAAGTGTTTTTAGTTTTTATGTTGACAAATTATTTCGTGAATGCGACTTTTTATGCTACCCCCCACCCCCAGGATACAAAAATATTCTGAGGAAAATATACTTGAACAAGATTTTAGTTCATTTTTGGATCGTTCCCACCTCACCTTATTTGAGGTAGCACACCTCAACACCTCATTTCAGTATTTCAGAACCTCATTCTGAATAACTAATATCTACTAATATGAAAGAAAATGACAATTTTAAATTTAATAAAATTGATTAAGGGCATTATTCTGCAGAACTGGATTGTCCACAGTGCTCAACAACAAGAAGAAACGCCCAGAAATTAAAAAAAATTAGAAACTTAAAATGAACGTCACGTCGCGTCGCGTCGTCGTGATAAAAATGACATCAAATTTCTTTTTAAAATTATAAAAATAATCGCAAAATTCCCTTTTGGCCGCAATCAAAATCAATATCAATCACCGTCTACTAAGAAACCCGGAAACTTTCCATATTCCTTTCCGAAGAACCAACATTATCGTCTCCCAACCTCTTGTGCGAATGTGTCGACTTAGTAAATGGCAAGATTCAGGACATATTTAGCGATAGCCCCCAGAACTTTACAAAATTTCTCGAATATCTTGTTTTCATTGACCCAAACTCTATTGTCTCTTGTTTTTGTTGTTGTTTTTTTATACACCTACTTATTTTATTCTAACATACTGTTAACAACGTTATTGAACTGTTGGCATTTTTTATTCTTTATTATTTCTTTGTAATTTTTATGTTAATATCGTCTGTTAAATAAATAATAGATATAACTGAAAATGGAGTGAATCAAATATTTGAGTCGGGCCATATCAAGTAGGAATAACAAAACAAAAAACGACTTAAAAAAATGCACTAAAAGGTAAAAAAAATTATTTCATACGATTGTTATTTTTGGAGTCGGTGTCAGCCAAGGTAACTACATATATAGGTGAGATGTGGAGATCTTGGCAGACACTGACTCCAAAAATAACAATCGTACGAAATTATGTTTTTACTTTTTAGTGAATTTTTTGAAGTCGTTTTTTGTTTTGTTAAAATTTTTGTTTATTTTTTTGATTTTTAGTGACGAGCGTTCGTAATGAAGTTTTACTTAAAATAAAGTATCATTGAAATCTGTAATATTGAGTTATTCGTCCATTTGTCGCGCACATACTTATTGCAAATTTAAGACATATATGGTTTTCTCATGGATCCCATTGTCAAAACTGGACTAAATTAAAATGGGACCACACGGAAAGCACCAGCTTTCTAATAAAAAAAGAATCATCAATATCGGTTCACCCAATCGAAAGTTCTGATGTAAGAAACATAAAAAAAAAATAATAATAATAAAAAAATTAAAAAAATACCGTCGAATTGATAACCTCCTCCTTTTCGAAGTCGTTTAAAAAGAGTTATGAGTATGAGACGGTGCATTAGTGCATACATCCATTATTTCTGCCTACTACCGCTTCAGGAAACGGTGTGGCGTAAGTTAATTAGATATCAAAAGAAATTTACAGCGCTCTTTTTCGAACTTGGCTAAAATAATTCTAGTACAAAATTATACTTATTTATTCGAGAACAGAATGATTCATACTGTTGAAAATGGAATAAATAAGTAACGTTAATTTCAGTATCACTCTGGGGGTGGTTTAGTTTGAATATAATTGGTTGAAGAAGTCGGGGACGCCCGAGGAAGACATGGCACGACCAAGTGAATCAGATACTTGAGTCGGGCCATGTGAAGAGTCGGAATAATATATGAGCATGTAAGAGACGATGTATGAATGTGAACGAGGCAAAGAGTGTGTGCCAAGATCGAGTTGTGTGGCAGTCCGTCCTCTCTGCCTACCCCTGCGGGGAAACGGCGTGATGGTTAGTTAGTTAGTTAATTGGTTACAGAAATGGATATCACACTTTCGTTTAACATAATATGGGCAAAGTGCCGATTTGTGTGCACTCGAACACTGAACACCTGTGAGAGATCGCGCAGAATCTAGCACGAGAAAGCGTATCACCTGTTTGATGGAATAACTACAGAGGACGTGGATATAGGTCACTTAATTTTACGGTTAATCACAAAATCAAGTCTAAACAATATAATATTATAAAAAATGGAAAAGATTAATAATTTTACATCTCGGGTTTCCGTTATACAAGTTTGCAATGAGTCCGAAGTATTTCAAATGGTGCCCGACAGTTGACCCCTCGACAGTTGATCCCCCGACAGTTGATCCTCCTACAGTGTAACCCCCGACAGTTGATCCCGACAGTTGATTCTCAAACAGTTGTTCCCCCGACAGTTTATCCTTCGACAGTTGATCTCCCGACAGTTGATACCCGACAGTTGATCCTTCGACAGTTGATCCCCGACAGTTGATCTCACGACAGTTGATCCCCCGGCAGTTGATTTTTCAACAGTTGATACCCCGGCAGTTTATCCCCCGACAGTTGACCCCCCGAAATTATAATTATTGTAAAATTATATTTTTGGTCCATTATTTACCAATTTTAACATATTATCGAGTTCAAAAATATAATAATAAGTTGGTATGGGTGCCAAACGAATTTATTTACAGTGTCGATATTTTGTACCCATACGCTCGTATATAGGTACATATATACAATATTACAAGTTTTATAATAGTTTTTTAAGAAAATATGTTTTATACTTATGTTATTCGGCGGTACATCCTCTCTGCCCACCCCTTCGGTGACGTTATACTTAGGTATACCGTATTTTCTCAAAATAATTAATTTCAAAGTAGCGAATCTCTCAATTTTAAAATAGGAAAAATTCTTGCATGATGAGCTCTGGATTTGTGAAATTTTTAAAAATTAAAATAACGCAAGTATTTTCATGAACGGTACTTTGAAATGTTCATTTAAATGTGAAAAAATAATTTTGCATAGAAACTTCTTTGAAATTTTTACGTTAATCTTTTTTCAAATCACATGGCAACTTGTATAATGAGCAATGGAGCTTTGAAATATAAAATAAGGTAAGACATCAAATCGTATGTTACACTTTATTCAATAAGAAAAAAAAGATTTACAAAAAAATTGTGCAGCAACTCGAGTTAGGCCTTGCGGTATTCACAAAATGGCGTTGTAAAAAGAGCTTAAGAATTATTATTATTACAGAATATCACTAAGAAACATTACATTACATTTTAAAATTTTGTTGAGGAGGCCAAATCCCACTCAAGGATGCAGCGCCGCGCCGCTAAGATGATTACAAAGAAATTCTGGTAAAAGTTGTGCATCCTCCAAAATTCTATAATCCATCCAAATATTTACAGATCACGGTTGCCCTGTATCCGCGAACCAATTGCCTGTAATTCTTATGATTACTGGTAAATGATTAAATATAACTGCGCCGAATATTGTAATGGAAGCTGCACTTATTTATAATATGCAAATAGATATACATTATTTGAATCTCTCATAATTGGTGGGAAATTATATTGTAAACTAACGCACTGATGATTTATTCTAAATAGATTTCTTTTTTTTTAATAATATTTTGATGATTTGTACAAATTATTATGAAAACTTATAGGCTAACGATCGTCGATCGTGCGGTATTCACAGTTAAAAAAAGATACAATTGAAAATATTCGCGGCCAAGATGGAACCAATATTTATTATTTACTAGCGAGTTCCCGGCGTGCGTTGCTAGGCCACTTAATAAAGAAATTGTTTCTTGCTGCGTGTCCTTTCCTATTTTTCCCGTACCACTTCCGCCCCTCCTTCCTCTCCCGCGACCTCCTCCCCTCACGCGTTCCCACTCCGCCTTCTCTGCCTTTCCTCTCCCGCTTCCCCCGAACCGTTCGCTAACCCCCCCCCCCCCGCGTTCCATATATCCAGTCCCGGTACATTCAGTTTTCAAACAGCTCGGTGCCACATATTGCAATTTTTTTAAACAAATTTCATAATGCTAGAACTCACCAGTATATATGGAAAAAATCGCGGGCATGCACATATAAAATTCCCAAAGTTCATCACACCAGAGCTCACTATTGTTTACAGAAACCATCGCGGGCATGCGCACATCAAATCCCCAAAGTTTCGTCGCGATCGGATGAATGGTTTAGCAACGCATAGACAACACATTTTAACTCACATACATAAACACATATTTTGATTTTTATATACATATAAACTGAAAAAATAACTATGTAAACACAAAAATAGCGGTACATTCAAATGGTTTACATTGTAAACCATTTGAATGTACCGCTATTTTTGTTTAACTGTTTGGACAGAATGTTTGGTATATACATATATATGTGGAACGGTATGACAAATCCTTCTACTAGGTATTTTGTTTAGTCATTAAAAATATTGGTCCAATTATTAGAAATACAATACGAAAAATAATCCTTTTATATTATTTTGAAATATTTAGATTCTAAATGACATTCATTCAAATTAATTCACCAAGGACGATTGACGCCCAAAAGAAAGGTCGACGACATCGAAGTATGGCGTCGTTGAATCTATTATGTAGGTGTACATTATTTATACTAATTAATAACATTGAATACGAACTGAACGAAAAAAAAAACATTGATTTGAAGTTCGGGCGCGGTCTACCCGGTCAAAAAGAAGAAGATGGACAGATAGGAAAATACGAATGTCAGAGAAAGCGCGGGAATATTAAAAACGATAATATTAAGCGAAAATTGTGAAAACGTTTAATAAAACACGACTCGTTTAAAATAGTACAAAAATATCGTGGGGGTTGTCTAAAACAGCGTTTAAAGAAACACTGTGAATTTTTTCATTCATAATACTTGTAAAATAACGGAAACAAACGTGTAAATAATATTTTTCAGAGCATACTTTGCGATTTATTTCTATCGAGGGAATTTCATGTAATAATTACCTTTTCGGCGTGGCGAATGTATAGATACTATCTTAAAGAATAACATATATTTTTTTAAGAGCTTAAAAAGGAATAAATCGGTAGAAATTCGGGATGCCGCGTCTTCACGATAACTTGAAGTAATTGATAAGTTTAGGATAACGATCTTCACTTGATTATAAATTTAACAATTAGGTATTTCGTATTTTACTACAATAATTTTAGACATTTACCAAAAAAAATGTAGTATATAATATTAAAAATGTCAATAATTGAACTGTTAAAGATCACGGAACGGAAAGAACCGCATGTTGGTCAGCGGCAAAAAAAAAAAATAACTGTGCAATTATTATTGCTATTGACCGATTTCGTGACTTTTCGAGTTCACCAAATACATAATAACTGCTACCCGAGTAGGTACTTAACTACTACTTATCTATTTATCTACGTACCGGTCCGAGGTAGTTAGAGAATTAGCCAGTGTCCGCAGTCGAAGTTAGCGGACATTGTCTATGTTTTTTGCTACCATAGAAAAAAAAATAATACAAAAGTAGAATCAGGTTAATCGTTTTATTTATTGCCAGAGATCGTCTGGTTTATTAATAGAATTTTAACGTCCATTTATGATTTAAATAGATGAAGGATATGTTAGTGAATTATTTGTAAAAATTACAACAGCTTAATGATTTTTGAAATTTTAGGTGGGCTGGTAGACAGGTACGTAATGTTTTTAATGTTATAATATATTTAGTTAAAAATATGTATACAGTTAACTTTAACTCGCTGATTGGCAAGCTTTTAGAAGACCATATATTAATAGAAATTGCAACTTTTAAAACGTAATTAGAGGTTATGCATTACGTAATGGATGATGTACTTACAGAATTACCTACATCTCAATGTGAAGCTAATTTAACTACCAAAGAAAAATCTTTTAAATTAACAATGGAAAATGGGAGTGTACAATTATTGCACACTTTAATGAAGACGGTTTGTTTGCACAAAAAAATGCAGTCCTTTGTCTGCCAAATTTTCAAATGGAAGAATGTGGTAGGTAGTGATGTGATGTGATTGATATCTCAAATAAAACGAATCTTTTCTTTATCTCATATTTAGATGAAGATAATTCATTGTTATTCAATATTTTTGATACGTCTAACCTTAAACCTAATCTAAAACTTTTACAAACCCTTCTGTTTCTCAAATGTTTTCCCTCCTAATATGTGATTTCCCGCCAATAATCCGGCTGTCAACCTGTTAACTCTCCTTTTTATTTGTTTCCTATAAATTTAAAAAATGGAACGCATTATTTTAAAGTTCAATATTTCAGGTTCGTACCTACCCCAACTTTAATGCAATCAATGTCAGAGTTTCTTAAAAATGACAAAGGATTAGTACCTACTTGCCATCAACACTAGGAATCACCAATACAAAAATAAATGTCAGTTTTATGATAGGTTCACTGTTACAAAGAAAAGGGCGATGAAGATTAAGATGGAGATGTTATTTTGTTCACTATTTATCATAGAAGTGAATTTTCCAGACGCTGAGAAAACATCAACTAAAAATATTTAAAAAAAAAACAAGATTGCTCTACAACTAGCCGAGTTTAAGATGCAAATAAATGATTGCCTTGTGTAGGAACAAACTTTACATGATCTACGATGGTAGGAACCTACATAAGAAAATAAACTGCTCGTAGAGTAGGTACCGTACCTGTACCTAAGAATAATAAACGATATGGAGAGCAGGTAGGTGCCCTACCTAGTAATAATAAACGTTTGGCTGCGAGTTGGAAATCACCTAATAACAAATAATTATTGCAGTGTTGCCACACGGCCAGCGGTACCTAAACAGACCAACAGCTGATAATAATATTGCGAAAGGTGGTTTGTTATTGAGTTCTGTGTCGGGACATTAGTTGGAGCGGGTATAATCTGCGATGGAAGAAGTGGTAGATGTGTTACATTCATTGGCCACCGGATAAAAAATCTTAGTTAGGTTCGGTTTTATTCTAATAGTTGCGAAAAGATATAATAAGTTTTGTCATCCAGCGGATTATCCGGAAATCCGTTTGTTCAAATTTAAAAAATTCGGAAACCTGTTTTAAATGTCTTCACAAATAGAATTTTTGCTTACCAGTAATGTATTTTTTAATATTATTTGTAGATGATGTTTTGAATAAATATAAATATTACAAGTTAGTAGCGTGTTATTGGATCTCAAGAAGTGATCTAAACAAACGTTTATTAAAAAATAAAATAAAACGTGTGGGCGATAATTGAAAATGATTAGATAAATTAGGGAGCTGTCATGGTCACGCGGCTGTCAGCTCTCAAGGTGACAGATCAGATAAAAAGATATGATATTCCAGGATCCCTCCCTCGCCCCTCACACCTCCTCTCCCTCTATTTTAGAGGGGAGAGGAATGCTATAGATTCCTAAAAATGAATTTCGGTAATTAAGTAAGAAGGGTAAAGTTCCAACTGTTTGGATCCTGTGCAACAAATACCGCAATATTAGTGAAGCGCCCAAATATCGCATTAATAATATAGCGCCATATGAGATTAGCATCAGGCATTTTATATCCCAGTGTTGTCACCCAGCGGGTTTCCGGAAACCAGTATTTAGATGACTTCATAAAAAAACTTTCGATTGGCATGTGCATTGTGATGAAATTATATTTTGATTTTTGTATGTTGGAAACCAGTTTTGCGGAAGTCTGAATATACCACTGCATAAACCTGTTTCGCACATTAGGTCCGTGCATAAGTTTTACGTTGGGGCTATAATGTTGAAGACAAACTTCAATCATTGTGTTTAAACCCTCCACCCTCCACAGTATAGGTATCTACATCAGGCCTCTGGCGACTGGCACAGTTTACAATGGGAGGCAGACACCAGACGTTAGAAAAAAACCATCACATCGAAGCGGCTGTATAGAAAGTCGCACACGCGATCGGCCGCCATTAATGGAATATAGTTCAGGCAATATCCGCGCGCTCAATAAGCTTTTCGATTGACTGCTATATTTATTGTCTATGACCAGCTCGAGGGCGGGTTGCAACACACGTGTTTTGTTAATGGAATAATTGACATAGTATTGATTGCGATTGATCGGAAAGAAATCTTTTGGGGTAGTTACCAAACTACATTCATTCTAGATGCTTTGTATTCATAAATGAGTGTACATTTTTTATATGATACCCCATTGCCCTGCTTTGATGGTGGACACTGCAAGGTTGTCTGAAACGTTGGCTAAAGGGGGAGGAAGCGCAACATCCCAAAATGAATTACGATAATACCGCAGAAGAGTACCTAAAGTTTCAACAGTCTGGAACCAGTGCAACAATGGCATCTCAAAGGAAGTGAGGGAGAAGAGGAACAGGAAGGTTAGGAAGTACCTGATTACTCAAATCTGGTCATTAGATAGCTAAAGCCGCTTCGAGTAACGAATAACACTACAATTCTGAATGTTGGTCACCTACCAGGTTCATCTGGGTTCTTTTACGAAGGGTTAATCTGGGTTTTTTTTAAGTTACTAGTTTTAAGGCAGTAGTTATAAGTCTTAGTCGAAAGTCATTAGCCATAGGTCTTAGATGTTAAGTCAGGTGTAGTTATAATTATAAATCTTAGTTGTAAGCCAGTTCTATCAATTCTATTACGTATAATTATTTGTACAGCACCCGATTTTTTTATAAAAACGGCGCTGAATAAGAGGAAAATCTGTCGGTGTCTTTGTTTTGAAGCAGAAAAAGCTCTCGCATGGTGAGTGAGGTCTCGAGTCCTTAAATTAGCACAGTTTTTTCTGTCTTAAATTTAATGGTAATGCAAATGTTTTTAACGCAACGTGTGCTATGGTAGCGTTCATAATACGACAAAAAATAAATCTTCGATTTATCCAATTTGAAACAGTTAGTGTTTTAAATCTAGGGAAGTCAACAAGTAATTACCGGTAATGTCATAAAGTTTTCAGTTGCTTTAATATTATTATTAATAATATTTGGATGATTTGTATTGCGCCGTTTTTGCGAAAAATCACCTCAAGGGCGCTGCTTGTCTGTAAGTTCGATGGATACTACAAAAATGGTTGTACAAGCGTCTCAAAGAATATTGATAAATAACACAATTCTCGACCACAATAACAAGGGCCTAGCATGGTGGTCGAAAATCCACTAATTATGTAACCATCAAAGCAATAAGCAAAGAAAATTTAAAAAAGAGAAAGGCACGATATTAATCAGGTTATCATTAATCTAAACGTGTGATAATTGACAATGCTAATAAATATAATAACTTATCTTCTATCATTAAATTACCAATATATATCTAAGAGATCAAATCCTGTCACTAGCCAATTCGTTAAAACATAAAAACCTAAATACCTGTTCGGGAATTCGGGATAGAATTCTGAAGAATAATATTTATAGATTGCCCGTTTATTACCTATGCAAGCGACCAAAATTAAATATAACGAACGAACGAGTTATTTTCAACTTTTTTGTATCCATAATATGTACACTGGCGACGCCCCCAACAAGTTTGTAGATGATGTTAATTCAAAGGTGAAGCACCTCTTTGATTGGCGCAAAGCAGCAAGGTAATGAAAACATAATATAATAACAGACTTATTTTCCTTATTGCAATAACTGCACAGATGCATATCTCAGGTCACGAGGAGATTTACCCAATTATTAAAGCACATTTAGCAATTTCAATGAATTATTTATGGAGTGATGTTTTTTTGATCTCACGTCTTTAATTATTTTGATCAATAGACTGAACTTTGAATTGCTTTTAAGCAGTCGATTCTTGAAAGCAAATTAGTAGAATCTTGCAAGTAAATATTAAAACACGCAAAACGTGCACAGATAGATATTAAAAAAAGTGGTGTGGACTCTTGCCAAGCTACCAACCTGCACGGACTATCAAAGCAGAGGAGCGATGTAAGTTTTGTGTTTGTAGATAAAAACAAAGGCAATGAGGGGAAAGCAGGGGAGAATGTCCAATTTACAACAAAGTAACACGAAATTTGGGAAAATGTACATTGTAAGAATAAAGGATGGCATATGGAAGCAAAGACAAAACAGAGAAAACATAAGAAAATAGAAGTGTCAAGTCAAGTCAAGACTGCTAAAATTAGAGTAAATATAAAATATCTTCAACAAAAATCATTTAACCTTATATCAAAAAAATCAAGGTGAGTTGACCATTCTACGCATTCTGGACAGTGATGAATTATAACCATAATTATTCAAGTGCTGAGAGCGGTTCTTTATTTCTGAGTCTACGAGAAGGTATATTGACTGAGATGAGTTGTAGTAATGTAGGTGAATCAATAATACAGTTGATAATTTTGAAGAAACAAATGAGATCACATTTTTTCGACGGTCTTTCAAAGGAGAAAGGTTTAGAAGTTTAGAGTTTGTTCAATTTCATCATACGAGAAATTGCCTCGTTCTAATCCTAGCCTCCTAGTAATCCCTTTTAGGAACCGATTTGGACGGTTTCCTTCTAAAAATGGTTATTCTTATCTCCCATGTTTCTTTTATCTGCGAAGTGAAATGTACATTGCAGATTCGAAGACAAAATAAACCTTGCATGTTTGTAACAAGTTAAGAATGTGTAATAATAATTAATAACAGGTGGTATCGTTGACCTGACCATGAATAAAACGCATGGTGCAAAAGAAAAACTGCACGCAATGCCTCAACTCATTTTCCCTTTATTACCAGTTCACCGAGTCACTTTCTCGCGACTTGGAGACATCGAGGTTCCTTTTGGCTTTTTGCTTCATCGATGATTCTAGGAAGTATTCAGACAATGAAGTCAGCGAATGAAGTTTCATCGAGTGGATATCTTGGTATCTGGTTCTTGCATTCCTCTTATCTCTTGAAAAGACTATCAAAATATGGTATGTACCCACATATTATATAATTCGTACCTACAAACTGATTTTATTTCTTTGTACCTTTTTGTTTTGTGTTGTATTGGATTCTTCAAGCAAGGTTTTGTCACTTCTGTGGTCTCTTATAATATTGCATTTTGGAATTCTTAAGGCGCCGCAACCGGGCTCAAAAAGAAGAAGAAGAGATATGAAATTACGAATGTTAGAGGAGCGCGCTAATATTTATTCAAAATCGATGCGAAAATTGTGAAATTTTTTAATAAAACACGACTCGTTTAAAATAGAGCAAAAATCTCGCAGGGGTTGTCTTAAACGGTTCCACGTCAACTCAGAATGAAACCAACTCAAAATAACTCAGAACCACCTCAGAAATGTCATTAAAAGCTATGAAAATATAATTTTAAAATAGCTGGTAACCCTAACCTAATTTAACCTTTTCAGCAAATGTTTTTATAATTTTTTTTATCACTCTTAATGACCTTTCTGAGATGCTTCTGAGTTGGTTTCATTCTAAGTTGTCTGGTCACCGTCTTAAACAGCATTTAAAGAAACACTGTCATTTTTTTCATACATATAACTTGTAAAATAACTGAAAAAAACGTGTTTATAATAATTTGTGGAGCATATTTTGCGATATTTTTCTATCGAGGGAATTTTATATAATTTGCGTTTCGGCGCGGGGAATGTCTAGATATATCTTCAAGAATAACATATACATATATATTTTTAAGAGCTTTCAAACTTAACGTGTTGTTGGGGAGATATGTAAGAAATAGGTAGAAATTCGGGTAGCGGCGGCTTAAGTTAATAATTTAAATGTTTATAAAATAGTTTCGCAGACAACAAATAACATGGGTTGAGTATATACAAATCATTTTAAAGAGGATACGTTTGTATGTTTTGTATGTAATTTTGAAACACCCGCCCGCAGTCCAATCTTACCCTATAAATGCTCAAAGATTCCGTACCGACGCGACGTCTATCAATTCCATTAATTTGAACTCGCGATTCAATTCCACAATATTATTTTGTTTTTTTTTTGTTGTTCCTAACATTTAAAGTGTTTATTATGAAAAACACAATTATTATAGAATTATTTTTTAATCCATGCATTACACTACTACACAGGCAAGTGACTATTTTAAATGATTAACATGTTCCTACCTATATTGTACTAACGTAGAATTAAATATGTAGTACTAAACCATAGTAGTACGTAATCTCAGTTTCGTTCTAGTGAAAGACCAACATTCAAAATCCCAACCATCCTTTTTCACATTTCCTTCCCTTTAACCTCACAACATGCCCCCTACTGGGAATTCCATAATCCCACTGTCTCTGGACAGTTAACAGAACGAGGACAATTTGATCGTGAGCAAGTCGATATCCTAGCATATCAAAAACTTGCTGTTTCATTTTCGAATATATTTTCGTCTGTGTATCCAAATATTAAATTGACTCATATTTATTATAATACTAAATAACCTTCGACGCGAGACGAAATATCAAGAAAGATCGCGGGTACGTAATAATAACCCCAAATGACGCATGACTTATAATGTCAAATATAAAATTAATAACACATTATTTAACAGGTTTGTTAGATGCTATGTCGAAATTTATGTAAATACATTACTAATTGGCAAGCCCATCGTCCGATATCGGCCGCGTCGGGCAGAGGTAGCGAACAAAGACAAAGGCAACTAATGGGAACTAAACAAAAGTGAAAATAAGGTTGAATTGGTTGACAATCGGATTAAGAAGACAAAGAAGCAGAATAAAAGTAACAATAAAGTAGAGGAACAAGTGATAATGAACTAGAAGATGAAAACGAGGTTTAAGAAGTTGTCGAATGTGATAATTCAGTAGTAGGATGGTAAGACGACGTCAAAATAATAAGGTAAGAAAAAAACAAAAAAATGTTTGGCATAATAGTTGGGAGCAGGGAATACGTGCAGCAAGTGAATGAGTTTGTGTACTTACAAATTATGTTTGCGGGATAAGGAAGGGATTGTAAGGATATTGATACGAGGGAAAATGCATGAAATTCAATACAAAGACTACTAAATGACAACGAATAAAAAAAAAATGTAAGAAAAACTGTCTAATGTAACTAGTTGTGAACGGTGAATACGTGGAGCAAGTGAATGAGTTTGTGTACTTAGAAAATGTGTTTGCGGGATAAGGAAGGGATTGTTAGGACATAGATATAAGGGGAAATGCAGGAAATTCTATAAAAAAAACTAGACTAAATGCAACAAAAATGAGATCTCTTTGTTGAGCCTCTCTTTCTTCATAACAAAAAAAAGAGTTGTAAAATTATGTCGATTAATGAGGAGATCCGAATTATAAGATTGAAAGGGATATTTTAATGGGCTTTGAACCTGTAGATGCAACGGAAGGAGAGAAAAGCTTGTAGGAGAATATACGGATAAGAAGCCGGAAAGTTTAAAAACGATATGACACAATAAAAAAATGAAATACTTGAATCGGGACATGTCAAGAGCTTGCGTAACAGAAGACAATGTATATATTATATAATGTATGAATGTGAACCGAGGAACGAGGGTGTCAGAGAGACAGAAAGATGTAGAAATAAAGGGAAAAAAGTGTGTGATGCTAATTCCCCATGCCAACATGTGCAGGGAACAATTTGAGATTATATAAGTAAAACCAAAGCTTTTCGCGTGAGAAAAAATACCGAACACTTGGATGCATTAGAGACAAGATGTTGGTTGCTTCTAAGCTTCTGGCGGAGTCATTCGAGGAATAAGTAAGTAGATGTTTTTGCATTAGTACAACGTCTATCATTATCTGATCAAAACATGCCGCGTTAAAGTGCCAATTAATTTTGCCAAGATTTTATAAAGATGGCTTCCGTTGAATAAAAAAACTCTCCGTCGTAAAGTCGATAAACTATTTCCAGTTTTACCTAATGATTATAAATATCTCACTTTCATTAGGACAAGGAATAATTACATAATGCGATGGACGTTATAATATAGGTATATTGGAATTTTAAGAATACTAAGAACTCTAGAAAAATGTCATAAAATCTTTGTAAAACAACTAATGTAAAATTAATACTCCCAGGTGTTGTAGATTCAGTCAATATAGAAATCCCGTTCTATTCCCCAAATCCTTCGTCTTCATATCAAAGTAATTGACTTAAAATAATTTTGCATTATTTCTAGTCAACTCTGTCGATTCCTGTAGCAAATCGATGTATGGTCTTCACAGACTTTTTGATCACGTGCAGTCATGATAATATTCGAGATCTTTAATTTTATATCTGAAATGTCTAAAGCGATCACGATCAAAGGGGCTTTCGGTTATTAGCAATATAGTTATCATGTTTAATTCTTGGTTGATGACATCTGATCCCGAGTGTTTGGGGCATTTCCTGCCGACCAGACGGACGCCATAAGCTCGCCAACTTAACCTCTACTACACACCACACCACAAACAGGGGCAGACTGACCTTCGCGAACTGGCGTAGATCGCCGCGGGTCAACTCGAGATGAACCCATTTTATTGACTGTTAGAGCAAGAACCAATGGTTCCATGACAAAACAAAACATTGACATTTTTTTTTATTGAAAGTGGAAAAAACCTAACCTAATCTAAACTAAATCTAACAAAAAAGTGTGTTTCTAATTTTCTCTTACTGTAAATCAAAACCAAAATTTTCTCCGAAATCGTAAGATTTTTAAATGGATTCATAAAAACCTACTTACTTAAAAACAACGAAGATTTTCATTTGAAAAAGAATCTTTACTGAACCATTAAAACGGCCATCATCTTGAAATCGGAACCGGAACGTAAAAAACAAATTTACAGACAAATAAAATATCAAACGGTAGTGTAGAAACAGGGCTTCGCTGTGCTCAGTAAACTAACCTACTATTTTATCGTGTTCTGTTTTGTCACTGTTCTGTTTTATCCGGTTACCAAGACCAATTTTTTACACAATTTTAGGAATCAAAGTTGTTTGTGCAAAAATATTATTGTAAAAGCCCAAAAATCTCCCCTCAAAAAAATAATGCTTTTATTACAATATTGCATGTACTGCGGATGAAGGTGACGTTCAGTATCATTTGTATAAGAACTAGGTGGATGGTAGAAGTCGGGGACGGCTTGGGAAGACATGGAATTTAACAAATAAGTTAAATTTATACAAGATGCCGGTCAGTTTAGTAGTAGTTGCGTTCCATCTGACTAAATGGCACTAAAAAGATTGTTACTTAGATAATAAGTCAATGTTTTTCATTCACAGTCTAGATACCTGGGTTGCTGCTGCAATGTGCAATTACAAAAAATAGTGCCAATTTTACGATACCTACTCTACAATGTAGTGGGTGTGTAATTTTAGGATTTAGACATTTTTCATTTATTAGGTACGTTATAGTAAGTGTACACATCAACTTATATTTAAAGTGCGCGTTTTCTTTAAGGAGTTATTTAGGCCTGGGGATTTACAATATTTGCTTTCGATTTTGGAATTGACATCTGAATCTTGACTTTTTCATAGGGTCATTTTCAATGTCCAAATCTCTCGAATAAAGGGATGTAAAACGACGTAAAGGGGCGCTTTTCAAATGTTATAGTAATAACAATTTAAAATTCCAAGAAATTCAAAGTAAATTAGACTGCCGACAAGAAAAAAATCAAGCACCCAGAAATCTCTGATGTACCAGGAGGTCCAACTGTATAACAACATCCCGAATGAAATTACTGAGATAGAAAATATAAATAAGTTTAAAAAAGAATTACGAAAGTATGTCTACCTCAATTATTAATTATCTTACTAATATTATAAATGCGAAAGTTTGTGTGGATGGATGGATGGTTGGTTGGATGGTCCTTACTCTTTCACGCAATAAGTATCAAATGGAATTTATAAATTCTTTCACTAATCGAAAGCTACTTTATTTGCGAGTAACAGGGGCTATATATATTGGTAAGCTCTGGCGTTATGAATAAGCTGTGGCGTTATGAAATTATCTATTATACTTCTTCAAACTTTGCAAAATAACTTTGTGGCATTATTGATTATTTAATTAATAACAAATCACTTTGTTTAAACCACTTTTTGAATTAACAATATCGACATGTTTCAATAACAATGTTATCTTCTTCAGGATATGTTAATATTAACATATCCTGAAGAAGATAACATTGTTATTGAAACATGTCGATATTGTTAATTCAAAAAGTGGTTTAAACAAAGTGATTTGTTATTAATTAAATATCTATTATACGTTTATTGGCAAAGCGTGTTACTTAAATGTTTGACGTGGGCTGTCAATATTATTTCTTTGATAGTGAAAATTCAAATATTATTATTCTAATATGAATATTAAGTGTAGGTAGATACAAATTTAAAATAGGTACTTATCTACATTTTGACCTAAGCCAACAGCTTTTCTAATATTATGAATGCGAAACGGGGCGTACTTGATGGGGGGGGGGGGGAATGGGGGGGGGACATATATGCGAGCGAAGCCGGGGGTAAAAGCTAGTGTGTAATATTTAAAGAATGTTTATGTTTGCCAACCAATGTAAATGTTTATATCTTTATAAAATATTAGCACACACAAAGATGTGAGCTAACTTAAGATAAATAAATAAATAAAATAATAACGTAATATTTATATAGCGCAGTTTAGTGTTTTTTCACTTCAAGTGCGCTTAACTATGATAAAATTAAAAGTAATCCTATAGTGTTCCTTACGAGTCCTTACAAAATATTGATAAAATAATATGAAACAAAGAATATACAATATATATAAAGCAATGCCAAGAGAACAAAATTAACAATAACAGTTCTGTTTTGTCACAGGACAATAGATAATGATAAACCATAACGGTGCATTAAACAAGAATCATTAAACCTAAAATATAATATAGAACAGGAGGCAGTCTGGCCTCATTTGGGCACCAGTTCGCCCCTGGTTACGGACCACTACCAACAGTCGACCACAGCTACTACCGAAAGCGAAGACACTCCCGCGAAACTCCACTGACTTCGGAGGTACAAAATACTTGTTATATTCAGAGGCGTGCTGTCCGTACTCGGTAACAAATAATATTTGCTAATATTTTTGAGACATCTCAAAAAAATTTATAAAGCTCTCATTATAAATTATGTAGACATACTTACTTACATCCTAAAAAATAATAAAAACCTCCTAAAACCTACTAAACTATCTAATCATCGCTTCTTTCCGAGGTACATTTATTTATTTATTAACGGACTAACGTCCATCCAATTTACAACAAAGTATCACAAAATTTGGAAATATACATTTTATATATTTTTTATTTTTTTATTTTTTTTATTTTATACACTTTACAAATACAAGACAAAAAGTCCCAATAAACTACTTTTTAGCAGTTTGTCTAACGGGTTATTTACGTTAAAGATCTTATTATAGTGATTTAATAGTTACATTTTTACTATTATATAAAATAAAATTTAATTTTTTACAGAAATACATATAGATAAAAATAATTTTTTGAAAACATAAATAACATTTTTAAAGTCTTTAGCATAATATGTCATTGTAAGCTAATACAAATTAATTATTTCCGTTAGCCAAGTCTTCAGTAAAGATAAAAGGATAAAAGATGGTACATGAAAGCAAATACAAACAGAAAAAATACAAGAAAAAAGAAAAGTCAAGTCAAGCCAAGACTTTGCAAAAATTAGAGTAAATATCTTCAATTGTTTAAAGAAATCATTTAAGCTTATACTAAAAAAATCAAGGTCTTGACGTGAGTTGACCATTCTACACATTCTGGACAGTGGTGAATTATAGCCATAATTAGTCGAGTGCTGATTGAGGAAGAGCAGGTCTTTATTTCTTCTACGAGAAGGTATACTGAATGGGATGAGTTGCAGTAATGAAGATGAATCGATTGTACAGTTAATAATTTTGAAGAAACAAATGAGATCAGATTTTTTCCGACGGTCTTCTAAAGGAGAATGGTTTAGAGTTTGTTCAATTCCAGCATACGAGTAATTGCCTCGCTCTAATCCTAGCCCTACCAATCCCTTTTAGGAACCGATGTTGAAAATGACTAAATATAACAAATATGGACAGCATAAAAAGGAGACCATATATTATAACATAAGCATATTCAAGATGGGGGAGAACCAAGGAGCAGTAAAGAGTTCTTAGGGTATTTATGCTTTTGAAGTCAGAAGTGATTCTAGTGGTGAAACCAAGTAGTTTGAGAGATTTATTAACAATCATATATACATGTTCCCGAAAAGAATGCTTGCGATCAAGAGAGACCCCAAGGTCTTTAATAGATTGAACAGTTGTTAGGCAATTATTATTTAGTTTGTATTTGAAAACAATCGGATTTTTAAATCTGTAAAAAGACATAATTTTGTACTTATCGTAATTTAGTTTCAAGCAATTAATTTTACACCAGTCATTGAATGAGTCAATATATGGAAAAGAAGGCAGTCATGGTAATTTTTGATTATTTTTAGAATTTTATTGCTACACACTTCCAGCTTCCGTCCGCTTCTTCCTTTCCATTTCCCGTGCTTCATGCTTTCCGCTTCCGCTGCTTCTTCCTATTTCCTGCTTTCCACTTACTGACTGACACTGACTTCTTCTTCCTTGCACTGTCCCAACTCATTGCCTAGGTAGGCTGTTGGGGTCGGCTCTTCTCGTTCTCAGATTGTAGCTTCTTCGGTTCTGAGTATCGCCTTCATCCAGGCCGTTTCTCTGAAGTATTTTGGAGCATTGAGTCATCCAGGAGTTCTTTGATCTTCCTCTGGATGCTGTCGAAGAGGCTCCATAGACATTTCCTGCTTCACTGTGTGGTCTGATGGTCTCCGTCTTATGTGCCCACACCATCTCAACTGTCGTTCCTCCAGCTTACTGTTTATGTCCGTGGCACCCAGGTTACAACGAATGCGTGCACTTTTAATCTTATTTTTAGTGATACTCCTGCCGACCATCTAAGCATTCGCATTTCTGCTGTTTCGAGTTGCCTAGAATAGGAGTTGTACAGTCCAGCATTCGGAGCCATACAGCCTGACTGACACTGACTATTCTGATATTATTTACAAAGAGTATTGTAAATAATAAAAAAGGACGCACGCCTCTGATATAAATTATACACGATGTTAACATGGCGGATTATTCAACAGATGCGGCAGAAATCACAGCCGGCGGGGCTCACGTGTGGAATAAAATCGAGATAAAAGATCCGCTCGTTATTACTGCATTTGCATAACGCTTTCCCGGAGCCGCCGCCAGTTTGCTGGCTAAATTCTACACATTTCGTCCTCGGTGCTTTAAAAATACCATTCTATTTCGGACCCGGTGCATTGTCGAGAGTTGACAAAGCACGCGGACCAATGCGTAGGTCCGGTGTAGTCATGGGTCTTCCGCTGATAGCTCCGTCGTAACCTCTCCTATGTAGTGCAGTTTTAGTGGAAAATCACCCCAATGGCTCATTCTCGGTGAAGATAATAGAAAGAGATATTACAGCATACTTCTCATACGTGTACAGGCGAATCTATCAAAGATACATGCTTATGACAATGACAACGATTTCCGCGGCTAAGGATCTCGAAGTTACGAGTTCTAAACCCGGCGTGCGTAAAAAAATTATCAAGGCGAATTTAAGTGAAATTACTATTTAGATTAATCTTTACTATGAATCTCTATAAGACAGAGATTGAATGTAAAAATATATCCTCCTTCAGCAAATATAAAAATGTAATAAAGTCTTGGATGAATACCATCGATACAAACATTTACTTGCTATAACATCTGACCCGATATAACTTAAAAAACTTTTAATCTTTATTAATATGTTGTTTGAATTGTAATTCAGTAAACACTTTTTGTTTATTTAATTTTATGTTTTAATATCTACAAAGATAATGTATGTATATGAGTCAAATTTAAACCGTTTTAAAAACACACAAGTATACCCACGAACAGGCGATGCCTATGTGGGATTTTTTTGGTTAATCTGCTAATTGTTTTATTATTTAATTTTGAATTGTTTATATATAAAAAACCTTTAAGTATTGTAAAATTATACCAATGTATGTACCAAAAAAATTATTAATAAAAAAAAATCGGTTAACATTATAAACACCAATAAGATGTGCTTTGGATAAATTGAAGATTTTCCTATCGTTTAGCTTGAGTAGAAACTACAAAAAAATTAACTTTTTCATTAAAAATGTATGAACGCATATAAGAAACAACTTCTAAAAAATATAATTTAACAATCCGGCTAAGATTATCTGTGATTATTTTTTTTCTCTCTTACAAAAATTATTAACAAAATAAACGGAAAAAATTATCGGTCAGTGGCTGAGTTGGCATCGCGTTTGGGTCCTACCCAGGCTTCGCGTGTTCGACTCCTCGGCTGGCTAAGTCCTCCACCACGACACAAGCAACATTTTCCGCTTACTTTCTACTCCGGTTTCTAGAATCCGTTTGCCGAGCGATTTTTATGCCTATTAACTATATTCGTGGTGACATAAGGGACACTAAGCATATACACATTTTTGGCTTGTGTATTCCTCTAAGTATTAATGTGTGTCATTTCACATGTAATAAAAACAACATACATACATAATATACATATATAATATTTGCGGAACGTTCCAGTGCTTGATACTTTCAGTATCGCCCAGGGAAAAGACCAATATTTTGAATCAAAAATTTGCTTGAAATGCCGGTCGCAGTGTTTGGTGATCAGATCTAAACAAACAGGTACTTTCCAACCTTCCTCTTCCATATTTCACTCCAGCCTCACATCATGTCCCAGTTGGGAATGTCAACGTCGCACTGGCGCATATCCACATATAAAAATACAACAATGGTCCTGCTGCCGAGAGCTCTGTTGTCACCTCCCTTTCCGTAAATGGGTCGTTTATGAGAAAGAGTGAGAGGTTACAACGGAGCTATCAACATCAGAAACTGCTCTCAGAAGTAGGACCGTATCACAGGGTGATCTTAATGTATGTTTGAATTGATTTTACAACCAGTTTACGGTCTTTGAAATAAATCGAAATGACGCTTTTATATCTTCAGTGCGACATCATTTTTTACAAGGTACAATTAAAAAACAGATTTATGTAGAAAGGCTAGACCTACTACTAACACCTTATGCATGTGCTTAGAATACGTATGAATAAACTATGTCGCGCTTTAAAAGCAATGCCGCCCGTATAAAAAAGCTCAGACCCTGACAGCCAAGATGGCCACCGATCTTTTTCAAACTCAGTTTCTTGAAAACTAACTTGAATAAATATTTTTAATTCTATTAGTTTAAATCTACTCTTGAACATACATTTTATAAATGATTACAGTGGTTTAAAAATGTTAACGTTCAGTATCTGTATGTAAAAAGGTTAGTTGTAGCAATTTGTGAACCCTCAATGGGAGAACCCGTGCTGAGGTGATCGCATGTTTAGGATTAGGTGCTATTCTGTTGACATAAGTAAAAACACAGTATTCTCCTCGATATTGTCAAGAAGGGCACTGTGGATTGGCCCATGGCGACAGTATCGTATACATAAATTTAAGCTTAGTAGCAGTCAAAGTTAGATAAATGGTTATTTTGAAAAGCAGGTAGATATATACCACATATATAAACCACACGCCACTGGTATAAATAATATTGTGGTAGTATTTTATGTCCCGAAACAAAGTTTTTATTTTATTTTTTTAATTGTTTGGATTGGGTTTTGTTTGGTTAGGTGTTGTTATAATATTTTGAGTGAAGTAAATACATTGTTTTTGATCCAGTCTGTGATGTGTTTTAGTGAATAATTGTAGTTAGTAATTGCTTCAGTGTGGTGGGCATGCAGTTATATTGATTGCGAAGTACTTAAAATTTCTCTGCCCGTGTGAGGTATGTGATTTCGGTATATTGGGTGTTTTTTTGAAGAGGCCTTGGTTTTAATTGCTGTTTGAGGTTGTATCGGAATGTGGAGTTTATGTTGGAAGAAGTATAGTAGTACAGATTTGGCATAGAGTTGTCGTATTGTCGTGACGTCTAGTGTTTCGTAAATTTCATTCAAGTTTGTGTAGAAAGGTACATAAAGGAAGGGCGTATAATGGATATGATAAGTGTATAATATATGGAGGATAAATAATAAACTAACTTAACACACGACCGATGTACCCAAATTTTTATAAATTTAAATTTGATTGCCGCTATCAGAATATCTAACTAGAGTTTGTATTTGTATACACATTGATATACGCCAGCGCTTGTGTGAGAGCTTCCAATGCGAAAAAGAGAAAAAGTTATATGACCTCTTCACGCTAATTTAATGCAAATACATATGTAATTTATGCAAACTTTTTAGACAACGCTTGTTCAATTAGCAACGCTTGATAACATACAATTTTCAGTCATAATTTTAATAAATAAAAATAAAAATTTAAAGAAACCTACCTACTTAATAATAATAATAATAATAATAATTGGATGACTTTTATAGCGCCATTTTCGTGAGAAAATCACCTCAAGGGCGCTTTACAAATTCATTTATAGGTACATTAATTCTATACGTCTATACCTATATACTACAAGTGGCTTATAACTAAGATTGATAAATAATGACATACAACTAAGACTTATCTCACTAGTGACTTAGAACTATACTTATTTTTATAACCGAGTTTGTACTTGCAAGTCATTATACGAACAGAGCAGTATTGTTACTGTCCTATTTGTATCATGACTTGCAACAGTCTTACAATTAGTTATTTACGACTAACATACTTATTTACATTTATAACCACATATTGTAATGGTTACTGCCATAATACAGTTATAATACGAATAGAGCAGTATTGTTACTGCTCCATTCGTATTATGACTTGCAACTGTCTTAAAATTAGTTATTTAGAACTAACATACTTATTAACATTTATAAACACATATTGTCATGATTACTGCCCGTGCTGTCAGTGTAAGTCATGAAAATATAGCAAAAAAATAAAAAAAAGTTTATACATAATAAATTGTGAAATATTGTCAAAAATTGCGTAACATCGTAAAAGGTGGTAGTGAAGATATATCAATTTAGGTAAGTCCCGTGGACTGAGTAATGGGATACTACTGAAAAAAGGCAAAAAAAGGCAATTATTTTTCTGGATTATCCTACTTGGGTAGGTACATTAGTTCAAAAATATAAACCGGATAATCTAGCAAAAATATCGCCCGCGACATATAGTTTACATTATAAAATATCAACCATCGATACATAACATATTTGGTCGATGCTTGTAACATTCTGAAAATATTGAAAACAACTGTTACATACAAAGAAAACAGAGGCGGTCTAGGGAAACAAGATGGGTATCTGTATGAAATTGTATGAAATTTTTTAATTAATGGTTGTTTCCTTAATCCGACGGTGACTAGGCGTCTGCCGCTTGTCGCGCAGCTAGAAGGCTGATCTTTCTTACAAACGACATTGGTTAGAGGTGGATCATGAGAAACAAACTGGCATTAACGAAAATAACAAATCAATAAGACAAATTGGACACATACAACAAAGAAAGTGTTAAGGCCGGAACACATTTAACTTGGAGGTATGCTTGAATTATAAGCGAAAATGTAGTCATAAATTTGTAGATAAAAAAATATATATTTAAAAACAATGTTCATTTTTCTACACGTGCCCTTTCTTATCGAGGGATGGCTATAATCAGGGCAATCATACTGACAATCCTGGAAGGTCGCTTCCCTGAACAACGGGAGCGAGGATTTTCCTTTCCTACATTTTCCTCCGCTACTTCTCAACTACTACGTCATCATCTGCTAAGTTTTCCTCTTCTACGTTTTCTTCCGCTACTTCTTCATCTACTACGTCTTTACCTGCTACGTTTTCCTCTAATACAAATTTCCTCAGCTATGTATTCATCTGCCACGCCTTCATCTACTACGTTTTCCTCCAATACTTCTTCATCTACTAAATTTTCCTCCAATTCTTCTTCATTTACTACGTTTTCCTCTACTATATTTTCCTCCGATACTTCTTAATCTATTTCGTTTTTCTCTACTACATTTTCTTTCGATACTTCTTCATCAACTACATTTTTCTCTACTACATTTTCCTCCGGTAGTTTTTCATTTTACTACGTCTTCATCTGCTACGTTTTCGTCTACTACATTTTCCTCCGATACTTCTTCATCTACTAGGTCTACATCTGCTATGTTTTCCTCTACTACACTTTCCTCTACTACTTTTTCCTGTGCTACTTGCTCATCTAACGTTTTTCCCCACTACGTTTTGCTCTACGTCGCGTCGTTCATCAATCTTCCTTCGGATTATCAGTCTAGTAATCTTGTATTATTTGTCCTCTAAAATAATTATTCTTAAAAATACATTTTTTAGTATTACATGACCAAGATATTGAAGTTCTCTCATTTTTATATCTACCTAAAACAGTTTTAAGACGGCTCTGAATCCTAATCATTGTTATTGTGTTTATTTTCTAAATTAATCTCCATTTCATTTTTTACATAGCAACATCCAAACTCTAAAACCAAATGGTATAGAAGTCAAATATTGAAACTGAATCATTTTTAATTCAGCTTGTCAGGTCCATATCAGATCTTGATAAAATGGCAGTCAATCTCTTCCCGTGTTCCTTTGTTGTTTCATTGTTGTATCACCCTTTTTGGTCAGACAAAGCGTAGTCCTTTTTCTAAAACATTTCCATTTATAATGAGCTGTAAACGAAGGAATTATTATTCGGTCCCAACCTGTCAGATTAGTTAACGTTTTAACAAATATGTCGACCCATATTTCATTTCTGTTCTTGAATGGGACGGCGAGTCTTAGATTTTATCTTCAAGGGGATAAAGGTTGGAATAGTTAAGCATCCCGGATGCATAGAATCATAGTAAGTAGTACAATATCGGAAAATCTGACCAAATACTCAGAATAGGAACGAGTGATAGAGACAAAAACACAGGTTTATTGACCAGGAAATATGTAGACGATGGAAATACGAATGATTCAAAATCGTCCACATTTTTCCATTAAATTTTCAAATAAATAATATTTTTAGTGAATTTCTTACCGAAGCGCCACCATCATTACAAAAATTAAAATGATCTTTAATCATTTTAATGATTTTGTATCATTTTAATGATTTTTAATAATTTTTTGTCGCTGAATTAAGATCAGTTTTTTAATAATTTTGTACCATTTAATGAATTTTAATCATTTTTATGATTTTGTATCATTTTAATGATGTTGAATAATTTTAAAGATTTTGTCCATTTAATGATTTTGAATGATTTTAATGTTTTTTAATCATTTTAATGATTCTGTGCCATTTTATTGATTTTTAATCAATTTTATGATTTCGTATCATTATAATGATTCTGAATCATTTTAATTATTTTGTATCATTTTTATGGTTTTGAGGCATTTTGAATTATTTTAATGATTTTGATCCTTTTATAATTTCAATAAAATTTTTGACAAATGAACATTTCAGTGATTTTCTTACCAAATCGTCTTTAAACCATCAGTACGATTATTTTAAAATTTAATGCAACTGGCCTTATATTACCAGTTATTAGAGTTTGCCATGGATATAAATACACCAAAATTGGCAATATCCCAGTTTACACCTTCGTGAAGATTCTATCACATACAATATATATTCTATACAATAATATCAATTGGTAGAATAAAATACCAGTTAACAGTTTGACCAAACAAAGGGATTAAAGAATTATTTGTTAAACTCAAGGCTAACCACCTGTGTCTAAGAACACCTTTTAAGAAAAGTAATGCACTACAAAAACGCATTCGTCATCGCGTAGACGGACTTGAGCTTTCCAAGCTGAACTACAAAATCATAACCGAGGTAGTTATACAATCTTTAAACCGGTTTCCTTTGACGTTGTTATAGGTAGTGACGAAGTTAAAATACTGACTCACAAAGGGAATGGGGTCTTGAATGTATTGACTGTCTTGAACTTCGTGAACGCCTTGAATGCTTTGAACGTCTTGAAGCAGTATGAACATTCAGGCTACACATCTCGTAGTGCGTACAGGTTTATTTGTCAACATAAATGACGCATCAACCTGCTGCTCGGTTTTTCTTTTGTGTTTATCACTGGCAAGTACATATTTACGGTTTAGGTTTAAATTTAACGGCAAAAATGACATCTCTCAAGAGAGCAGTTAGAAGTTTTCAAAAATACATATTAATCATTGAAGAACAGAGGATCTCTGTCTTAACAATTTTCAATATTTGTGTATTAGATAAAATGTACTCTAGCCTAACCAAAACATAATACCTATACATTTTTATAGATAATCTTATCAGGTTTGCTTTTCTTTTTTAAAATTACCAATTCAAAATTAACTTGGCATAAACAAGCAAACTGTTTTTTGACAAATGAAAGCTAAGCATCAGAATGCCACAGATCACGTCTATGACGTCATGGTTCGAATGACTCGTCAGAGAGTTTGATGACGGGTATTCCATGAAAAACAATGGTCAATCTTTTGCATTTTATATCGACATCCTCCGGAATTCACGCAGCTATGTCGTAGGAAACCACGGCAATAAATAATGGTTAAATTTTTAAGCAGCAAAACGTCTGCAATAAACTCGTAAGTTTTTATTAGGTACTTAGTTAGGAGTCGCATTGTTTGGAGCAATGTTAAATTACGAATTCATCATAAAATATTATAAATTTTGGTAACTATTTGGCATCCGCATAACCACTTATTTCCAGTTGAATGCACACAAATGAAAAAGATTTTTAACGGCTAACCTCCTTCTGCTTTATTATGATATATATCTGCTTTATTGTGATATACATCTGCTTTATTGTGATACATAGTAAAAAGTGCTGTAAATGTACAAAAAGTGAGGAATACTTACTCCTCGACACTCCTCATCTTTTCAATGTTTAAATATTGAAAACGAAATAAATTCGGTAAGCAGTTATATTAAAATTTGTTTGGATATTGTGCTCTGTGAATTGGCATATATGATCATTGTTTTTTTCCTGAACAGCAGTGCTCTTACCATATTAATTAAAATTTTGTATTTTCAATACCAAGAGAGAAAATAATTTAGGCAACAATTAGTTACTTTTGGGAAAATACATTCGAGTCACTTACAGGGAAATTCTTTAGTAAATTAATACAGGTAAAAAAGACACTAAGCTTATACGTGTATAAAGCATACTAGGAATAAAATGCCAACCTTCAGAACACGGAATTTTGATTTTTGCTATAGAAACACTGATACCCATGAACAAATCACAAAGCTATTTTTAAATAGAACTAGAAAAATGCCCGTTGAAGCCAAAACAGCGACGTGTTCGTCTTTTGCCAGTTTTATGCCCAACTGTCGTATACGCCAGGGTTGGAAGTAAAACTCCATTGTAGAGTACTGGCCTCACTTCCATTGACAACTCTTCATAAGTGACTGCGTAAACGATTACAAAACAAAAATAAAAAACTAAATCAAGTCTCTTGAGGGGTGTAAGGGTTTAACATAATAATGTTTTCCAGTCAGATTACTTCAAAACAAAATGTTGATACCACCAGATAACGAGGTGTGATTTCAATATGTTCATCTTACTGTTCTTTCACATTGCGTTCGGTCCTGCTGTCAGTGTTGCCGTGTTAATTAGGACCTCAAGTGGAAACTGGGCCCAGGGCGGGATTCTCTCATGTCTCATAAGGACCCGACGCAAAAAACCGGCCCTGAGCGACCACACGCCACGGTAGCCCGCCTACCCGCCTTGCCACCGCGAATTCTGCATGGACCTGCCACTGAGACCTCCGTTGTAACCGCTCTGTCTGTTACAAACATCGTTTATGGGGAAGAGGGAGAGGTTACAACAAAACTATCAGCAGTACCTAACCATGCTCTTACCGCTAATAATTCCATTGTAACCTCTCTTTCTGTTAAATGAGTCGTTTATGAGAGAGAGGGAGAGGTTACAACAACAAGTATAGTCCTGTCGCTGAGAATTACGTTGTAAGTTGTAACCTCTCTTTTTGATGTACAAGTTGTTTATTGGAAAGTGGGAGATGTTACCGGTTACAAAATATGTGCGGTTTAATACCTTTACTGCTCGACTTACTGAGTCCTGTACAAGTCAACCACCCTACTAAAAGAAGATTGCACGTAAGGTATAAGGTACGAGATATGGCAGAAAATTATGTACGATTTGTGTGAAGTTTCATTCCAGCCTCAGGTGACGATGTTACGCAATAGGGATGTTGAAACTTCTTATATTATCAAATATGATGAAAGTACATAATGTATTCTAAACATTCTGGGTAAAAACAAAAAAAAAAAACAGAATTATAATCGTGTTTCCGAAAACGTGAATTATTACTCGAAATTTACCATTTTTAATTTTGCAATTTTTACGGGATCAATCAAATCATGTGAATTTTAGTATTTTACAAGCGATTTTTTTGGAATTTTAAAATAAAAAAGTAAACTTAAATCAAACACTAAGCGTAGGTACTGACATTCATTTTACAAACACAAAAAAACATACAAACACCGTTCGCTACATCTTTTGCTGTAAAATATCAAAAAGTTTACATAAAGTCTGAAAAACAACAAATTCCACAACAAATAGGTACAATAAATTAACACAAAATTTTCAGGTCCCTGTTTATTAGTTACTAGCAGACCCGGACACACGTTGCTGTGTCTAACGAACCACAACGCCACGCCATTACCCAACCTTTATAACCAACGCAATCTTTTAAATTAAATTCACGCCGCCCGCTTTCCCGCTGCCCGCTCCCTTTACATATATATTTCAACCAATTTACACAAAATCTTGACAAATTATATACCTAAAAACCTTCTTCATGAATCACTCTATCTATTGGTGAAAACTGCATGAAAATCCGTTGCGTACCTACCATAATATAACATATAACACCTACACTATGCGATGAACTCAATGGCACGTGTAATTCAAAAGAAAGCAAAATAACAAGATAGGTCAAGGTACGAAATTACGAACAGCTACCTGCTGTAATTTGTATGTTATTATGAAAGTACGCCTAATACTAAGGAACATAATAAAGTATTGAGAAACGTACCAACAAATATTTGGCATATTCTAACTATATTGCGTATGTACGAAGCCATTTAGAGTTTGCGTCAACTGTGTGGTCTCCATTTTATGCAGTACATATAAATAAAATTGAATCGATTCAGAAAAAATTCATAAAATACCTTTCTTACAAATCGTACAATCGATTTAATAATTATCTTGATGCAATAAATTTCTTCAAAATTGATGCATTGAGTGTACGCAGACAATTCTCAGATGCGATGTTGCTATATAAAATCGTAAATAATATAACCGACTGTCCTGAATTATTGAACAGAATAGATTTTAAAGTACCTACACGGCACACACGTTCGTGTAATATTTTTAAGGAAAAACACTGTAAAACCAATTCAAACCAAAATGCTTGCCTTATTAGAGTGTGTTCAACATATAATAACATTTTCTCTGATATAGATATCTTCAATTGTAACGAAAATAAATTTAAAAATTCTATCAAAAGTGTATTAAAATGTATTAAATGACTACAAAATTCATAAATCTAATGATATATTATGTACTACCTTCCACCTGTTATACCTATGTTATATCTTTTAATGTACTATCTTTTAATTTTCTAAAATTACTGTTTAATTTCCAGACATACAATGTAATAGTATAATGAGGAAATCTATAATTGGTTTCTTAGTTAGGTTAATTATACATGTATAAATTAATCATTATTGTAAACTGTTGAATTCCCTAAAATAAAATAAATAAATAAATAACTGAACGCAAAAGACCCGTACGATCAATTTCTTTTAAATTAAATTATTCAATTACTTTTACCTTCCTCCATCTTAGATCAAATGGGGGCCTCAGCACGGGTAAACAACCCAGTGAGGCCAACATTACTGGATTGTACTATGAAATGTAAAATATTGTATCAACAATTAAAAAAAAAATTTAAAAATCGTCGAAAAATTTTTCAAATTTTATCAATACGATTTTGCGAAAAGATTGCCTAACATTGTTGGATTTCAATTCTGCATTACGTCCAATCTTCGTTACTACAGAATTAATAGAACACACGACCGACAGTAGAATATTTCCAAAGATCATAAATCATTAAATTAAATACCGAGATAAGAACAAATATAAAAAATAGTAGTGGGTTTTATCTTTCCTTTTAATTATTCAATAATTTGGAATTAGATTACAACTGTTTGTATGGAAAATGAGCTGAGAAATGAACACGCAGTGAAGTGTCGAGGGAGCACCGAGGTGTGTGATAAAAGAGGGATGAGGTATAAGATATAATGGTTCATTGACTTCAGTCTGCAAGGAGTTCTTTAGAACATGTTGAAGCCACAGGCCTAATGCTTTCACAACTTCAAGCAGTGTTTGACATTATTTGTTGCTGTGCTCCGTGGCAGTGCGGTAAGATCCCTGGTTCTGGATCCAAAGGAAGAGAATTAAAATCCCGATATACGTAGGTATATAACAATTTAATTTCATTACATAACATGTGTTGTTACACAAATATAATTTAAATGAAATGAGGTTGTAGCACCTGTCTGTTACGTTTGGTTTGCGGTTTAGAAATGTACATTTTTTCAGATATCAAATTTATTTTAAGGGAAACTCAGAAAAAATATAATAATTAATTACCATAGCTGGGCATTTGAACGTAGAATCAACTCGAGCTTTAGCTGAAGACTTATCATAAAAACAATTAGCGAAAAGCTACCGCAAACGGCACGAAACGCCGCTTGCAGTGGCTTCGTTTCTTTCCCATAATTCGCGGTTATTTGAAGCGTGTTATGCTTAGCTTTATGACTTATGACGGCTACGTGGTCGAGGGGTAAGGCTCTCGACTAGCAATCCGATGGTCGCGGGTTCAAAACCCGGCCTTTCCAAAAAAATTGGATTAATTTGTATTATTTCATAACTCATTCATTTAAAATAACATATGTATGGCATATTAGCGGCTCGTTCCAGAGTGGAAGATGCTCTGAGTATCGCCTCGGTGAAAGACCACCATTCGAAAGTGAACCGGAAATGGCATTAGCCATGTTTGGTGACCAGATCTGAATTGCCAGTTACTTCCCCACATTCCCACTAACTTCAGCCTCACAACATACCCCGGATGCCATAGTCTCACTGGCTCCAGTCGGGAGCAGTTAATAATATTTATTATTGGATAATTTGTAGAGCGCCGTTTTATGTGAAAAATCACTTCAAGGGCGCTGTACAATGTATTGTGATTTTTTAGGCTCTAAATAATGTTATTATTTACAAACGGATACAGAAAACATACTTTTCTGGCAAATGACTTCCGATAAACACACTTTTATTAGAAAGTTTATGCTTTAGATTAGATTATGATTTAGATTATTTACGTTAGATTATGCTTTAGATTAAAACACTGGGCATTAGGTAGGTTGGTAGGTATATGATTTTACATTTGATACTTTATTTTATTTTTTTGGGAGACCAACACTTTACTTTAATAACAGAGCATAATAATATTTGAGTCACAATAATTGTACCATCTACAGGTTTCCACGTGGGTATTAACACCCCATTACTGTTGATATTACATTTATGAAAAGATTAGTGGCTTAAGTAGATATATGTATATTGAAAGACTGGAGAATTTTATGAAGTCACCTTAAAAAGCTTACATGTTTTTATTTGCTTACATTTTTACCCAATTAGTTATTATAAAAAATTCACGGGATGTGAAGATGAATGTGAAATGTTTTTCTTTCAAATGTTTGGTGAAGTTGACTGAAAAAAAACTTTTGATCCAACAATAGTTGTAAGTAAAATGGTATCTGCGAGCAAGTTGCTGAAGACTTAAGTGGCCTCCTCACCATGCGATTTCTAGTCACTTCTTGCTGTGCTGCAAGCTGTACAGCAGATTGACGGTTGCCACTACACCATTCAATTTGCAGAAAGGTCTTAGTTTTTGCGCTGTGCAGACGTGTTCGGAGCGCCCGCGCTGTGCGCAAACGTGTCATGGCTCCGTCACATCGATCAATACTTTCGAAATTTCAACGTATTGGACTAGCGTTGGCTTTATTGACAACAGAAAATAATAATCCGATTCGTAAAAGAAATTATTGAGCAAAAAATGATATATTTTTTTATTAAAAACAAAAATATTTGTGTTTTTCGATCACATGACGCTACTGATCCCATCACGATGGGATGGGTTTGAGTAAACTAGCGCTGTCTCGTTTGCTTAAAGTACCGCTAGAACGAGACGCAACGCTTTTCAAATGACCGCTAGGCCATAAACGCGTTCTCTATTGAATTATCAGTTGCGGCGTGTGATGGAATAATATTTTAAATGTTTTAATGAAAACACAAAATGATTTTAAATTTTTTTACTCCAAATAATCTCGGGAAAAAGTACTTAAGTACTATAAAGTACTTTAACTTTAGTAATCTGAAAGAATGTTGCCTATTGCATGCTGATGATGCGGTGCTGATATCTAACAGTATGGAAGATCTACAGTCTACTCTCGTGTCCAGGATGAACGAAGTATGCATGAAGAATGAGTTAATAATTTTATTTTATTTGGAAAATCAACAGTTTATAAAAATAAAGTTTGATGAAATACATATGTATAAAAATTTTACCAATAACAGGTTTTCACTGATGTATATTAAATTATTAAGTGAGTAGGTATAAAGAAAAATAGTTAAATTAGGTTATGTGGATGGGATGGTGAAAGGGAGGGGAAAGGGATGGATTAATTCTGTGTAAATAGTAGTATGTATTTTTAAATGTTATTTATTCATTTTAGATTTGAAAATGTTAGGTACTGTGTTAAATAAGTCGAATTCACTGTATGTCATGTTAAAGATGAGTGAAGCGCGGTGAATGATTGTATTTTGTTTAGAGTTAGTGTTGCATTGAGGAATGTATAATTCGTGGTTTTGTCTGGTTTGTCTGATAGGCACACTTAGTTAAATTCTTTCTAGTAATTCACTCTTAGTTAATTAAATAGCTACCTCTATGGTAGATATAATAGAGGTAGCTATTTTTCGTAGAAATAATACGTCTGCCAAATTTCTTCCACTTTCAAAAGACGATATCGTGAACGTAAGTAAGTCTAAAGTCATGGTATATGAAAGAGAGAGTACGAAAACAATGTGTAAATGATGAATACTTGAAGCAGGTGGATGAGTTCTTTTATTTGGGAAGTAAGTTTACGAGAGATGGAATGGCTGATAGAGATATTGAAAGAAGGATGAATGCTGTTAACTCTATTAATGGAGGACTGAACGCCGTTGGCACCAACAAAAAACTGTCCATAATGGAGTGCTGGTACCTACCCTGATGTATGTCAGTGAGGCATGGAACTGGCAGAGGAAGGATGAAAGTAGACTGAATGCTGTAGAAATGAGATCCCTGGGGAGAATTTGTGGTAAAACCATGTACGATCGTGTGAGAAACGTGGAGATACGCAAAGAATGCAAGGCTGATGTAAGTGTGATGTGTAAGTTTAAGAAAGGGACGCTCCGATGGTTTAGGCATGTAGAGCGAATGAACCAGGAAAGTAGTGTAAGTAGAATATATGACGCAAATGTGAATGGTAGAAGAAGTCGAGGACGCCCGAGAAAGACATGGCACGATCAAGTGAATCAGATACTTGAGTCGGGCCATGTCAAGACCCAGAATAATAGAAGAGCATGTATGAAACGTTGTTTGAATGTAAACGAGGCAAGGAATGTGTGCCAATACCGAGTTGTTTGGCGGTCCGTCTTCGGAAACGGCGGCGTGATGGTTAGTTAGTTAGTTAAGCTGTTAATCGCTGGTTAAAATCTCTCGGGTACGTGCTTTTACACCCTGTATAATTTTCGAAATATAAAATTTTGATACGCAAAATAAAAAAAAAATTTAAAATGTCCCTTTACGTCCTGGTATTTTTCTAACAAAAATTACCGATAAAGAAAAAAAAAATAAAAACACACGCATATTTTATTAGACAAATTTTTTATAAACATTATCAACCACTCACATCTTTGTCGTTTCTTGTAAAAATAAAATTAATTAAAAAATTCCAACAATTTCACAAATTTTTTTCAGATTTTGGTTGGAAACTTTAGTTTCATAAAGGTGTAAGTACGTTTTCTGTTATTTTGGGGTTAACTTTTAGATTCGAATATAAAACGTGGTGTTTTATCTTTCTGACACAGCACCGTTTAGATCATATTTATAATTATGGTAGTAAGGGAGAACAGCGATGAGACCTATATGAGTTGTTTCAAAAGCCGAACAAATTAGCCGGATTTTATATTAAAAAAATAAAAACCCATACCTTCATATTTTATTATAAACGTTATTATCAACAACTCCATGGCTTTATTACCAATATCTCACCGCAAATAATTTTTGTCGGAAATATCCCACAAGCATCGAAGGTCCTTGTACAAGTCTTGTATAAATCAAAAATTCCTACCCAAACTTCTTTTTCCTCTTCAGGCGCGATGAGTAAAATAATAATATTTACTTCGTACAAGGCGCTGTCAAGGACCGCGCGAAACGCTCTCCGACGAGAAATGAAGAAATTACGTGTCCTAACATGTCAAGTTGAGGGCGGACCTTCAGCGGCTGCAACAACAGCGAATTCGCAGCAGGTAAATAATAATACGGCTGGTGAATAATAACAATACCGAAGGCGTTCCGCCCACTAACGGCCCAATTTTAAGGAGTGGGGGGGCCCGGCAGAAGGGAAATAATAATACGGTTGGTGAATAATAACAATACGGCTGGCGGTTTTGACTACAGACCATGCGATTTTTAGTCAGTTCTGCGGCAGAACGTGCTGCGGCAGCATCGTGTGGAGACCCCTTTAGTATAATCTATACTATAGACATAATAGACAATAGGCAGTTTGTGTGAACATTATTTATAGCCACAGGGAATCCTGAAATAGATCTGACCACAAAGCAGACGGGCGAAAAAAGCGAGACGCCGAGAATTAAGACAATTAAACGAACAAAATGATTCTCTTCAGAGATGAGACACATTAAAACTAAAATAAACCAGGAAATACAACTCGGCCAGAAAAAGTCCCCAGGAGCTTGAACTACATGATATAAAATTAGAAAAAAAAAAAAAAATCACTACAGTTTAAGCAAAATCGTATTCGCTCAAGATTTGTGTACATTTTGTAGTACCTAGCAATCATTTAGGTATCTCGACCAGCGTTGCGCTCACACATTGTTGCGCTCACGCTCACCAAATTTATAATTTACAATTAAAAAATCACATAAATTTGTTGTAGACCACTTTTATTTAAATAATGTAATTTACCTTTCACAAATATGTAATTTCTAATTTACTCAAAATTCCCGTCAAAATTAAAAAATTTCATGTTTTAAATCACTTTAAAACTTTTCAAATAATGCCAGTTCCACACGAGAGCTAAAATCTCGAAATATTGATTACTTCTTCATGTTGTGAGTAAAAACTTTTTTTTTTGTTTACATTCGCTCCACACAGGAATAATTTCCCTCAGGGCTTATGTGATCTTAGGGAATGCTGTGTGAAGGATATTTTTAAGGAAGGGAAGGATAAGAAGTTCTGAGAAGGAAAAAGGTATGAGGGGTGGGTAAGAATATGGGGGTCAGCGTGTCTAGGAGTGACGGACATATAAATCCATCCCTCCAACTACGGTGCAAGATGATGGGTGGAGAGTCCGGCTGGAAAGGTCAAAAGGCCTCCCTCAAGCAGTCTTTCTCGGTCCGGCCTGCCACGCAGCAGATGGGCAGACGCGTCCGCCGCGAAGACCTGGACAAATTTCACCCCCCATGGAACCGGGCACCCCTGCTAAGTCACATCAAATATATTATACGATAAAATATAACGCGCTACGAAAGTCTTCAATCTAGGAGGAATGGGACCCACAGTAACAGCTTTTAAAAAAAACAATATTTTATTAACAGCCCATATCCGCTGGAATGCTATAAATTGTTCGTACTGAACAACCACCGCCAGGGTCGACACCACGACTTGCTCTGTGTTGCTCTGTATTCAATATGGCAGAACGGACGTTATGGCCCAGCATAGTGCATGTGGTTGCTTGCTGGTTAAATGATATCTCTAGGTTTCTTGACATTTTAGAGCATTGGCCATGAAGGTTTCAAGAGTCATTTCGGGCAAGAACTCTAAAATAATTAATTGTTTAATTTATCATTTGTTCAATTAAATTTCATGTGTATTTTAATAGGATTACACCAATCTATAAAACAAAATATAAACATAAAATAAATAAAAATTACGGAGAAGATTACAAATTTGAAATACATTTAAGTATAAAATGTTCATAAGAGCAGTTTTACTATTGCGTCAAAAGATAGTTGCTGAACTGTCTGTAAGTGACGTTGAAAATGTGGATGGTCAATGCAGATATGCAGAGCACTTGAGTCGCTGTTGATTGGCTCGGTCTGGCAGAAGTCCTGTGGGCTAGGCATGTTTTACCATATAGCTTGCCATGAAAAGAGTGGGAATGTGGATCCATGCCAACTCAGAATGAAACCAACTCGGAAACACCTCAGAAAGGTCATTAAAAGCTATGAAAAAATAATTTTAAAATAGCTGGTAACCCTAACCTAACTTAATCTATTTAGTTATTTTTTTAAATATTTTTTATCATCACTCTTAATGACCTTTCTGAGGTGCTTCTGAGTTGGTTTCATTCTGAATTGTCCGGTCACCGGGAATGTATAGCTATAGTCCTTGCGAAAATTCACTGAGAATCAAGCCGAGCCCGCATATTATATTACTAGCTTTTGCCCCCGGCTTCGCTGGCATATTCCCCCCCCCCCCTCCCCTTCCCACAATCAATCAACAATGAAATACGCGCCGTTTCGCATTCATAATATTAGTATAGCTGATGGCTCAGGTCAAAATGTAGATTAGTACCTATTTTATATTTGCATATTAAATATTTATATTAGAATACTTATATTTGATTTTTTGCTATCAAAGAAATCTCCATAGTAACCTAAACAAATAACAAAACGACAGACCACGTCAAACATTTACTTAGCAACACGCTTTGCCAATAAACGTATAATAAATGATTTCATAACGCCACAGCTTATTCATAACGCCAGAGCTTACCTATATATATAGCCTATATTACTCGCAAATAATGTAGCTTTCGATTAGTGAAAGAATTTTTAAATTCCATTCGGTATTTATTGCGTGAAAGAGTAACTCACATCCATCCATACAAACATTCGCATTTATAATACTAGCGTTCAAACAATTATGTAGCAACGCTATGCTTTTCGTCTGGACAATAAACGTATAATTGTATACAAATTTCATAATGCCAGAGCTCTAAGTTATATCCTATAGCCTTTTCTGATGTATGAGCTATATTACTGTAAAGTTTCATTAAAATCCATTCAGTATTATTTACGTGAAAGAGTAACAAACATCCATACATCCATACAAACTTTCGCCTTTATAATATTAGTAGGATTAGTAAGATGAGACTACAACTCTCGTGTGAGACCAGCAAAACTATAAAAACATATCGAATATTCAAATGGGATTATTGTATTCACTTGTTGTTCATTTCTCGCTAATAACAATAAGTAAGCGTAAGCAAGACAACATACCGCTTTTCAGTGACTTTTCGCAAGTACGTCACAGACATAACATGTATGTAAACATTTCCGTACTTATACGGTAAATAGCAAAGTGTTTATGCGGGTCAACTATTCGTAGGCAGTATTTATAAGATATACTTAATAGTATATTCGTGTGATATGTGTATAAAAATATATATTTTAAATGTTATTATAAGTCTTTGTGTTGTTAATTGTACGGTAATATGTTTCTTTGTTTCAAATATAAAAATATCGATGTCTGCGGTTGGCAAGGATCATTCGTGGAATTTATGTCGTTAAGATATCGTAATGGTTTCATATATTTATAAAGTGCATAGGTACCTACTTATAAAGAAGTTATGGAGCCACCAAGTCAATTCACATGTGAAGTGGATTGGTCTGGAAATCAAAGTGAAATTATGCTTCTAATAGAAATAAAGAATGATTAACGGTTGTGCAATTGGATGCATGCGTTGATAATAATGAATAAATACGCTGATGAATTTTGTCATTGCTTGCAACGTACAAAATTGGTCAGATTCAATAATAAACCTATATAAAAAGTGAATTTTACGGGAGACCGAAAACAAATTATGATTGATGAAACAAAAGTCCCGTCGAAAAGAGACACTAGCGACATCTGACAGAGATAGAGAGATCTAACTTAAATATGGTTTTCGTGGGGTATAGATAATCACAATCATTAAACTATTCGGAGATAAAAACTAAATTTCTAAAACGGAACATTTTGACTTACGACCCCTTTCTACGGATGTGCGATATGATTATATGTTATGTTTTACGTAATAATGAGTTGTAGGTATCATGAGAAAAATGTCGCTTCTAAGACTCTTTCTTCTAAGATTCGTTCAGCAGATCGGCTGTGGAATGATTTTAGTAAGTATCTCTGTTTCCTTCCATCCACAGCATGAATCTCTTCAAGACCCAGGATCACTTCTTCATTTCCTTAAAAGGACGCTCCATACAGAATTCCCAAAGATGAGATCCACAAAGAGAAAATGTTTCCCTCAGGGCTTCCCGAATGGATTTAATATTTAAAATAAGGATTTATTATCAGCTGACATCAGGGTAGCAAAACCAAGGATATTGTAAATTGTAACCATGTGACCTTATCATTGACGGCCTCCGTGGTCGAGGGGTAAGGCTCTCGATTAACAATCCAAAGGCGGCTGGTTTCAATCCCTGCGTACGCAAGTAAATTTTATTTGACCAATTTGTGTTTTTTCACATTTTATTAATTAAAAATAATATACAATGTATTTGCGGCACATTCTAGAGTGGAAAATACTCTCTGTGTCACCCTGGTGTAAGACCACTATTCAGAATTGAAACGTTGCTTGAAATGGCTTTAGCCGTATTTGGTGACAAATGTGAAAAGTCAGGTACTCCCCCATCTCCCTCTTCGCCACCTCCTTCCCCTCGTCACTACCTTACAACATACTCCAATTGGCCAACATGTTTCACTGTCTTCAGACGGGAGCAGTTCGAACTCTTATGCGGTATTTATATAAATAATAAATAAATCACTATGAAGTAACTTACCTGTCCTCTATTGTCCCAGACTCTAATGGAATATTTTTTGATTACTAAAGTCCTTTCGAGGCCGGGAGGGTTAAGATTCTATTCACTTATTCTAAATTACCTTTAAGTTGGATTATAATCGGTACTATATTTCACACAAAACTACATCGAGAGCCTCTAGCGGACGTTATGGTCCTTTCGATAAATTTGGAATATTTTTGGTTTCAAAAAGTTTGGCTTGTTTTCGAAAGATGTCGCTAAAAAACAAGGAAAAAAGGGAGCATAAAAACATTTTATGGCTCCATCGAAACCCGAATTGCATGTACCCGCATGTCTACCTACACATGGCAAAATTCCGACCGAGGGTAATAATAATATCTATAACCACATGTCAGTCTTTCGACGGGTCGAAATAATAATAATACATTCCTACTACCTAGAACATTTGAAAGCGTATCGATATTCCAAACCTTGGTGGTTGAAGTTATTTCTAATTTTGTTACGATCCTTGGCTACGAATCCGGAAGTCACGAGTTCAAATTTCGGCGTGCGCAAGTACCTATCTACATTTTATCTGATTAATTTGTGTTATTCCACAATATATTATTTTTAAATAATTTCGTTTAGATTACCTCTTATTGTTGGTTATCCAATAAATTTGGGAAACGAGTGTGGGTGCCGCTGCCCCGGGAACCATTAAAAATGTGTTTTAATTATCGTTGGTGGTATCATTTGTTATGTTTATATTCAACCGCAGACGTTGTCATCGTTGATTCACACACACACTCACACACACATGCAAATATAGGTGAGGAAACGCAATCACCACCAACACCTAGACAAACCTCATTCTAAAAACTCGGGTACCCCTGATAATTCACCAAACGTAGAGAATCACTTGGCGAGACATATGGCATACTTATTTGAAGAAATAATCTTTTAGGGGATCAACTGTTGGGATTGACTGTCGGGGGATCAACTGTCGGGGACCAACTGTCAAAGATATCAACTGTCATGGAGCCAATAAAATAAAGCATTTGCGTTTTTTTTTTTAAAATACAATTGTTGTTTAAAATTTGTCACGACTACGACTGCACGATTTGTCAAGACTGTCAGACTGGGAAGGAAAAAGGTATGTGGGGCGGGTAGGAATCTGGGAGTCAGGTGTGACGAACGTGTGAATCCGTCCCTTCCACTGCGCTGCAAGGCGATGGGTCAAAAGGTCTCCCTCAACCTTTCTGTCCCGATCCGGCCCGCCACGTAGTAGGTGGGCAAAAGCATCCGTCACTTAAACAAACTTTACCCCAAGAACCCGGGCACCCCTGCAAAGTCACCAAACGTAGCGAACCTCTTGTTGGTTATCCAATAAATTTGGGAGGTGGGTATGGGTGCCGCTGCCCCGGGAACCATTTATTGGATAACCAACACTTATGCCATAAGTCACCCCAAGTGGTTCGCTACGTTTGGTGATTTAGCAGAGGTTCCCGGGTTCATGGTTTGTCTGGGTGTAGTTTGTCCGGGTCTTGGCGACGGATGCGTCTGCCTACCAGCTGCATGGCAGGCCAGATCAGGAGAGAATGGTTGAAGGAGGCCTTTTATCCTCTCCAGCCAGAATCTCTTGGAACATCGCCTTGGACCGCAGCGGGAGAAATGGATTCAAACGTCCTAACTCCTGGACATACTACCCCCAGATTCCTACCCAACCCACATACCTTTATCTTCCCAGAACCTCCTCCCTTCCTTTCCTACCCAAATTATACCTTGACCGTTTTGAAGATTTAAAAAAAAACATTTATGTGAATACTGCACAAGAGTGCCAACTGATCCCGTCTGGAGCCAGTGAGATTGTGATATGTTGTCAATTATAATCCCCAAATTGGGGTTTGTTGTGAGGCTGAAGTACCTGACTATTCAGATCTGGTCACCAAACACGGCTAAAGCCATTTCAAGTAACGTTTCAATTCTGTTCGGTGGTCTTACACCAGGGCGATACTGGTATCTTCCACTCTGGAATATGCCGTAAATATGGTATTGGTACTCAACGCATTTGACGTAGGTACTAGAAATACATAAAATAACATTTTTTTACAACACAAACACACCACGTGGCAATTGCAAGAATTGTGTACGGTAAGGTACCTAAATGACCCTGTTGAAATACCACATTTCAGAATTCAGATTGTAATGTATGTAGACCCCATAAATACCTAGTGATAGGTCTACATAACAAAAATAAATAAAGTAGTTTTTATTTTTTTTTGTGAATACCTCATAAGGGGCTATCCTAAATTACGTCACACAAATTTTATGATTTTTTTACCTCCCATAATAATATCGTAGATTCTCACCGCGTTTGATTACTGCCATCTTTTGAAATAATTTGAACAAAGCTTTTAGTTTAAAATTGTCCCGTAAGCCGAAAGATAAAACGGCGCCACACGACAGTGGGCATTTGCTAGTAATTTAAAATCCCCTATGTCATTGTTAAATTGTAGTTTAAAATTATAAAATTATCTTTAAAAAATGGAGAAAGATTTTAATATGTTGTTGTCATTTCGTTTTTTCTAATAAACTTAACCTACGTTTTGTAATTTGAATTTTAAAAAACATTGAATTTAGGGTTTATGAAAAAATTAAACCAAAACCCTATTCTTGATTTTTTTTTAAATTTACGTATGTCGGTTTAAAGAAAAACCTCCAGAGTATTTTTAAGGGTCTTCATCATTTGAAAATATTTTGTAAAACATATGGAAGAGCGGTCAGAAAAGGGTCTGATTTCTGATTTATTTTTGATAAATGCTAACCCCCTGTAAATTTTAAAAATACGAAATATTTTTTTTTCCCAATAAAAACATTATACTTATCGTATTACGAAATAAAATTTTCGTTATTTCGAAATAATTTATCATTACATTCCGCCTTAAGTAAGAGGTAATTTATAATACAATTCCACTGCTTAGTCTAAATCTTTCTAAATGAACTCGGAAATGTCTAGCTATTGTCTGTGTATAAAAGCGGATACAGAGAAGCAGTAAAAACAAGCATCACTTTCTAGAATTCTTGACTATGCGTAACCCTGCTTTGTCTTCATCCGGTACATTTAATAGATGTACGGCAATTACCGGTGGATAAACAACATGGATAAACAAACTAATCATTGACAACTAACTAATTCCTTTCCAAAGGAAAAGTTTCTCTCCCAATCAAGAATCAATTTATGATTATTGAGATGTTGTTTCGCTAATTGAAAACGGAAAATGCGCCATTTTGAGCTGGAGGAAAATATCAAAAGTAAAAGCAGAGGTTCAAATTCAAAACCGTTAAATTGTAACCAAAGTTTCAGGGCTAAGTTAAAGACATGTCTTTATTTGGGAGGTGGGAATAGGTACCGGCGCCCCGGGAACTATTTATTGGATAACCAACACCTCTGCCAAGTGGTTCGCCATGCTTGGTTACTTAAAAGGAATACCCGGGTTCACGGGGTGAGGTTTGTTTAGGTCTTAGCGACGGATGACCTAGACACACTGAACCCTAGATTTCTACCCACCCCTCATACCTTTTCCTTCCCAGAACTTCTTCGCCTTCATTTCCTTAAAAAGTCCCTCCACACACACCAAAAGTCAACATAGACCCTGAGGAAATTATTTTAGACAGAATGCTGTATAAATGAAATCCCTAAGGCGTATGTCTGGTAAAACCATGTATGATCGTGTGAGAAACACGGAGATCCGCAAAGAATGCAAGGCGGATGTTAGCGTAATGAGTAAGATCAAGAAAGAAACGCTCCGATGGTTTGCGCATGTAGAGCGAATGAACGAGGAAAGGAGTGTAAGGAGAATATATGACGAATGGTCGAAGAAGTCGGGGACGCCCGAGAAAGACATGGCACGACCAATCAAGATATTCATAAATATCAGTGAAATCAAATACTTGAGTCGGGCCATGTCAAGAGTCAGACTAATAGAAGAGCATGTATGAGACGATGTATGAATGTGAACGAGGCAAGGAGTGTGTGCCAAGGCCGACTTGTTTGGCGGTCCGTCCTCTCTGCCTACCCCTGCGGGGAAACGGCGTGATGGTTAGTTAATTTTAAAAATGAAGCATTTAAGTTCGTCATAAGCTTAATTACAATAAATAACGATCGCTTTTATCTTGTCGCTGATGAACGTTGTAAGGAGAATTTTTACTAAACCTATGTTCAGCAAGAGCCAATGAGGCTAGCATTTTTTACATTAAAAAAAAGCTTTTTATGCCGTTATTTATAACTAAACACTGTTTATTACACCGGTTTTTGTAGTTAGATAATAACATTTTGCAAAGTTTACTATCTGCGAGAAAACAAGTAAAGCAGGAATCAAAATTATTAAAAAAAAATCCAATGAATCAATTAGTTTTTGTCGGATTTATTCAGCTTTATTAGAGTCGACTTTCAAAATCAAACACGAATGTTGTTTTTGGTATTAATTAATAAAGTACGATTTAGATTTTAAAAATGACATTGATGAGTGATGTTTATTGAACTTATGGCTAAAATACCGGTGAAATAGATGCACTTGACCTACTCGTCTCCTTTACCTGCCCACAATATTAGCCAAAGTCCCACGGGCTTCTAACAATTAATTTCATCATTTTCCCTATCCCATCTTTTCGTAGCCCGAAATCAAATTAAAAATTAATGCTTCCTTTATTGAATTGTTAATTCGGAGCACGACCGTTGCGAACTCTTGAGTCTAGTGAACATAAGAGTACCTAGTTGGCACACTAGAACTAGTATAGGCAAAATAACCTTTTCCAATATCACCGTACACGAACAAATTATGAAGTAAACTTGACAATTTCTCGCCTACAAGGTTTAGCAAACAAATGGACAAATGATATCGATTTTCTTCTTTACAAATTCGATTTTTAAAATATATCTAAACATTTTTTTCATATCGTTATATTATATCTCATAATTTTAAGATTGGAAAATCTAAATTATAAGCTATTGTAATGTATTTAAGTAATTATTTTATGCAACCCGTAGATATTGTATTACTAAAACCCCATGGGTGAAAAAAGTAGTAAAAAATAAAAAAACTTAATTTTTTTTTAAGTCTGGATGGATAGGAAGAAATTAGCACCAACCATTTTTTAAACTTTAACATATTTTCTTCAATAATTGTAAATTTACTTTGTTGCATCATTTTAATGAAATGATTGGTTTTCATCCCCAATTGGGGTAAGTGGTGAGGCTGAAGGTAGTGGAGAGGGGAAGGAGATGGGGAGAGGAAGGTGGGGAAGTACCTGGCTATTCAGATCTGGTCACCAAACACGGCTAAAGCCATTTCAATTCTGAATAATGGTCTTACACCAGGGCGATAACTGAGAGTAGGTATCTTCTACTCTGGAAAATGCCGCAAATACCTATATAGTATATTATTTTTTTAAATGAATTAATTGTGGAAAAAAACAAATAAATCAAATAAAATTTATTTGCCACGCCGGGATTCGATTGCGAGTCAAGAGTCTTACCACTCGACTACGCCGGTCGTCATGTTTCTAAACACGCTATTTTTTTTCTTTTCTACTAAATTTTATTTTATTTGGTTTTACGCCTAGCTGGATTGTTACAACATTGATTTTATTTATCAGCATATTTTTAAATAGATACTGGTGTAAAAATATAAAGTTATTCGACTAATAAAATATTTAATATTTAATAAAATTATTTTCATTTAATCCAACATTTTTATTTCATATTAAGTTTCTGGATACCTAGAAAAACAATAACACGATAAGTGTTAATATTTAAATCATTTTTAGAATGCATCTTTTATCTCTTAATGTTTCAGAGAGATGATATTACAAAGTAAAGTGATATCAGTTACATATATATCAAAACATATATCAAAATTTTACCGACTTGAACAAAAGACGTCTAGCTATAAATTGGTACACGGGATTTTTCCAGTTATTATGCAGAGGATTTGAAAACGATAATATGCTTTTTCCTGGACATAAAATTGGCACCTACAAGTTTTTTTTTACATCTGCATATTGATTTTTATCTCGATTGTTAAATAATGTCGATAGATGAAGTCTACTAGACGGCACTACTAAATCGAGTTATATGATAAAATAATGAACTGTAACAAGTTAATTTGGGAGGAGGATATGGGTACCGCCAACCCGGAACTTATTTGATAACTAACTAACCACCCCGCCGTTCCTCCGCAGGGGTAGACAGAGAGGACGGACCGCCAAACAATTTGGTCTTGGCACACACTCTTTGTCTCATTCACATTCATACATCGTCTCATACACAATCATCTATTATTCTGACTCTTGACATGGCCCGACTCAAGTATCTGATTCACTTGATCGTGCCATGTCTTCCTCGGGCGTCCCCGACTTCTTCGACCATTCACATTTGCGTCATATATTCTTCTTACACTACTTTCTCCTACTCCTCATACCTACCTTCTTCCTTCTCAGAATTTTCTCTCCTTCCTTTACCTAAAAAAACCCTCCACGCAGCATCCCCATTGATGGCCGGCGTAGTCCAGCGGTAAGGCTCTTGACTCGCACACCGAAGGTCGCGGTATCGAATTCCGGCGTGGCAAATAAATTTTATTTGATTAATTTGTGTTAAATCACAATTTATTAATTTAAAATAATATATAGTTTCTATATTTGCGGTTTCAGAGTGGAAGATACTCTCAGTATCACCCTGGTGTAAGACCACCAGAATTGAAACGTTGCTTGAAATGGCAGTAGCCGTGTTTGGTGACCAGATCTGAACAGCCAGGTACTTCCCCACCTTCCTCTTCCCTATCTCTTTCCCCTCCCCACTACCTTCAGCCTCACAACATACCCCAATTGGGGATGCCATAGTTTCACTGGCTTCAGACGGGAGCAGTTGGGACTCTGAAATAGGCCCTGAGGGTTTTTTTTTCCTCAGGGAGGGAGAAACTAAGGTAAAAAAAGGTTTTTTTTTTAAGTTGTTATTTTTCGGATACGTTTAGAAATATTCCATATTTATTGTATTTATTGTAAAACGTAAATAATTTGACCCCTGACAGCATATACTCAAGGCCTAAGGGATTAAAATTTTAATTGCTGTATTAAAATGTAAGATTATGAGTTCAGTTAGCATTTCCCATTTCCACGCTACAACGCGTTGGTACAAAAGTTCAAAGCTTTCATTAAGTATTAGAATAATAAGCTATATTGTGTCAAACTAAATGATTGACATATAAAAGTGATCTGAATTAGTAACACAAAAACTCTCGAAAAGTGAACTCTGCTATTGAAATTGAATGAAAATTGCACAGGTCTTTTGTCCCGAGTTTTTAGTTCAAGCACTTATTTTGAACTTTTTAACCTTGAAATGTAATTACCATCATGAGCTACGGATCTTTGAAATATCCAGTTCACGGTTACAAAAAAACTTATTTAATATTTTATTCAATTGTTTCTTCTACACGTGAAAATTAGTGTCAGAACTCAGGCGAAAAATAGCAACCGAGAGAAAATGGTGTAAAATAGAGCCCCTCGAAAAATCGCTACTTCCATGCAAAGCTTTGTATTAGTTTGTATTCAATTAAAATTTGTTTACTTTCGTGCTTTCATCGTCTACATTTTAGTAATATAACGGATTATAATCCACATCCCTTGTTAGAAGTCTTATAGAACATAACTCCGTAGTCTGGTCGCCCTTCTACAAAACTCATATTCATACTATTGAAAGAATTCAAAGAAAATTTCTACGTTTCGTAAATTTTAAACATAACATCCCTTTAAAGCACATAAATTACCCGTCGTTAATGAATATTTTAAATATTCTAACTTTAGAAAACAGACGAAAAATAAACGACCTAACCTTTTTATTAAAAATTATTAAACTCCTGCAATTAATTAATCTACATGTACCTACACGAACAACTATACAAACATTAACATTTTATATACGTATATCTCATTCTAATTATGATTTGCATTCTCCAAAAAAACGTTCATTTAGTTTTGGTGACAAATATCTAAACAATATGTAAGTATTTGACAATAATTTGAACTTAGCAAACTTCAAACGCCATACGTGCCAACTGTGTATATCTATCTACCTATCCCATAAACTAATGTGAACAACAATTTTAAACATTAGCTACCTACTTTATGTCAACTCCTATATTTTATGGACTATATTTTGTTAAAGTTTACGTCATTGCAGTTAAATAAGCAGTCGCATAATATTATAATCATGAAAATCCAGTTCATTACACGACTTTATGTCATCTTGAAATATTATTTACAAGAAAAAAATATCAGAACACGAAAAGAATTAGATCAGTTACCCGGTATTGCGTTTTCACTCTCCATTGAAGACAGACGAGCTAACAGTTGTTTGTAAGTATAATTTATGTGATTATTTGTTAAAGAAGTGTAGTGTGTAGGTCACAGTAGCAATAATTCTATCACAGTTCTTAGTTATTACTTCTTACTTCTTACGAATCGGCACGGATACAAATGAAGACTCGGAAACCACAAACCTAATTATTTTGCCAACAGAAACTACCATTCATTTTCAATCAGAGACAAAATAACTAAACTTGTGAAATATGGTATAATATAACATGTTGATGTGAAAATCGGCTAAACCAAAGATATTTGTTTATATTATCTGTGGGCTAAACTGATACATTTAGTAATAAAATTTATGACGAGAAAGTTAAAACATGTGATCGTAAAAAATATAATATTGACGTTTAGTTGCATTTACGATAAAACGGTTAAACTCTGTTTTAACGAGCAAGAGGAGACAGACTAAATCGGCTCCTTGTAACCATTAGTCGTTGTTACGAGATGTGTCAGAAATATATTTATTTTAAATCGTATGTACCTACTTGCCATCTCTACATCAATATTGTTCTTACAAATACATTTTTTTAACCATTCTTTATACACGAGTACATTATGTTTACATAATATACCCTTTATAATATTAAAAGGCTTATTTTATAATCTATAAATATCAATAATGAATGTAAAAAAAATACTCATAAAGTTCAAAAAAAATATGCACACAGGGTTTAACAGCACGTACCCGAAGTATTTTAACCTGCGATTTCTGGGTATAAAAGGTAGATGTCATTTTGCTATCCAATTATGATTTTTTTCTAATTAACCCACCGTCAGGCGCAACTAATCTGTGAGATGAAGTGATCTGTTATTTTTGTGGTAAATATCGCCGATCCCGGGGCGTGGCCTCCTGACTCCTGACTTTTCCTCCTTCGCTACCATTCAAATTTTAGAAAAAAATATATTTTTGAAAAATTTAAGGGAAAAATCTATTTTGATCTGTTTTTCTATGATATAATCTCATAGATGAATTGCGCCCGATCGTGTTGGGATTTGCATTGCGCACGACGCGACGCACAGTTAGTAATTTTGAGTATCTAGTATGACTTTATTATTTTAGTTTATTTTTGGGACAATATAAATTTTATCAGTATATGAGTAAATTGTTAAAAAATATATCTTCCGCGATTCAACCTGGTACAGTCGTTTTTAATACTTACAGCAATTTATACATATACATTTAGGTTCCGTATGTTTGGGATCGCAAATCTCGGAAAGTAATCGACGGATTGACTCAAATTTTTTACAGAACATTGCATTTTAGCAGAAGAGTGTTTCTATATAATAATGGTAAGCTCTGGCGTTATGAAATTTAAATAAAAAATTACTACAGACAAAAATCGCCTTGGTGCTGAAAAAATTAAAAGTTGTTAAAATAAACCCTGAATATATCACAAAACTAAAGTTAATGTCACAAATTAATATTCATTAAATACAGAAAGGGTGATTTTTTCCGGATAAATGAGTCTCGATGAATTCAAAACTTAAAGAAAAAATAAGTTTTGAAAAATTGTTACCTCAATATCTTTTATCACACAAGTTAAATAGTTATGATAATCACCTGATTTTCTAGATTCCATCATAAAGATTCAGAGAAACACAGTTATAGTTGAATTATCACGATGTTATATGAACAACAGTTATAGTTGAATTATCACGATGACGTGCACACGTCCATCCGCGGAAAGATCTAAACTTGACTGACATAAAATTACTCGTTCGCGTTTCGAGGTAGTGAGTATTTGCGATGGTGCCATACGCCGCAAGCAACTAAAATATATATTTTTTAAAATTCTAAAAAGATTAGACATTTAGGTACCCAATCAAATTAAAATAAAATCCAGAAAGAAACCTAGGATTTTATAATAAAGTTAAGCTAGATACCTCAAATTATTAACTGTGCAAAAGAGGGTTAAAAACAATCAAAATATTTATCCATCACACGTCGCAACTGAGCAGTCGTGTATAGTCGTCTAGCGGGTCGCGTGAAACCGTCTCGTTTCAGCACCACGGTAACACACGAAACAGCGCGCTTTTCACGTGATCCCGCCACGACATCGGTTATATTATCGATTATTTTGTTCTTTGAGAAATGCAATAGCCATCATTAAAATATAGGATCTTAATTGCATTCTGTTGTAATTGAGTGGTTGCAACTTGCAACGTGCTCCCGATAGCAAACAAACAGTTGGACACGGAATATGTATGAATAAGTCAGTAGTGTGTATGTGTGTTGTGAAGCTGGTTTATGTTTAGGTCAAGAGTGCTCACTAACCGGGTAAACTTAGGAAAAACTAACTCCCAGTTAAAGAGTGCCGACAACGGTAAAGTTATGGTTAAGCAGGGTTGGGAAAGAATTAATGAAATGTGACAAATTAGATAGCTAATAAAATTATTGATCTTTACAAAAGCTTGCTACTATCTATATGTATATATATTTAAGATGCGGTATTAGGTTTTAGGTTATGTTTGTGTTTCGTGTTTTGTGTCCGCAAATCTCGGAAAGTAACCGATGGATTGACTCATTTTTTATACAGAACATTGCATTTTAGCAGGGAGTGTTTCTATTTATAATGGTAAGGTCTGGAGTTATGAAATTCGTATAAAAAAATACTACAGGTGGTACGAGTGTGCTTTGAAAATGTGTGTATTTCATATATTTTTGCGGCAGAGAGGGAAGGCAGGAGGAGGAGGGTAACTAAGGAGGTGGGGTTCGCAGGAAGAGTGACGAGGGCGGGGGGAGGCAAGGAAGGTGGAAGGGGAACGCAGGAGGGGAAGGGGACGCGGGAGGGAAACGGGGACGCATGGGAATGGACATGCAGGGAGAAAAAAATTATTTCTTTAGAATTAGCAATAATATAAAAAAACTACTTGGCCGATTTCGCAGAAAATTTAAATGTTTGTTCTTATTAGTGCTAAGAGTGTGAGACTCAAAAAAAATTATTGATAGATATAATCAAAGATATAATAATGTTATGTATTTTCACACATTATACGATAATGGGGGCATCACTGAATGCTTTGTCCATTCGAAAGCCCTCGTTTTACAATTTAACAAAATTCAATAAAAATAAGATGAAATAAAATATAGGAATCAAAATTGACCGTAACCTGAGATGGACACATTATATCAAATAAAAAGTCTTGACGCCCGAGGATGACTCAAAAAAAATTCCAAACCATTTATAGCTCCTAGCAATGCCGGGTACATGGTATAACATGTATTCCGTAATATTATTGAAAATCACACATAACTCAATTGATAGTCCTTATCTTCTTCAACGCCTTTCATTCCATATTCAAAATGCAACAGCACACAGTCGCTTAAAAAAAATTAATTAAAAAAACATACTTTTATCATTCCCTTTCATCATAATTGGCATAATTAACAATTTTATTATTGTATGTACGCTTAATTTAAGATTTCCTGTAAACTTTCTCAAAAATAAATAAATAAAATAAAACTTTTGGGGTGCATTTTCCCGCTCTAGAACCCTGGTTTCTTTGACAAATTAAAATCAAACTGAAATACTCGAACCGTGAGCTCCGGGGTCATGCAATAGCTTTATCTACCTAACTGTTTTTTTTAGGTCTACGCTACTAATTTGAATCAGGAACTAAGGAGTTCTGAAAACATTTCAATATGGTATATATGTATTCATAAATTAAACATCTTAACTTGTGTGCCACTAGAAACATTCGAACGGTGAGCTCTGGCGTTGTGAAATACAAAAAACCTTGTTTTCACCCCGCAACGTTATTTCCGCCATGAGATATGAAACTTGAAGTGCCCTTTTAATCGACAAAAAATAAGAAGAGACGATTTACTGCTTGTTTAATAGTTTTCAATTATTTCCTGCGCTGCTACACGAATCTGACACCACTCGTCGGACCACTCGAAACCTGGGCGAAACCGGGTAATAAATAATAACTTGTATTTTACAAACCAATGGCAATGCAATACGGTATTGATGATTGCATTAGAAGTAAGGTAGTAAGTCGTGTCGACAGTTAATACTACACATTGCTAGATGGTTAGGAGAAAAATGTAACGGTTGCTCTGTAGTAAGTACATTTCTAGTAATCGGAATGGTCCAATTTCAACGCAACATCGTTAACCTTATGATTAAAATTTATTGATATGTGTAACCGACGTGTTACGTACCCTCAAATGTTCTTTCAACGAAAAACATCCTTGGCGGTATCCTCTACAGTTCAGTGGTCATTTTTTGAGATTTCGCTGGAAATTTTTTTTTTAATTCACTAGATTCTTATGTTCTTGAGGAGATGAATCATTTAAATTTACTGAATTTAAAGTTAATGTTCTTTATACAAATAGAACGGCGTCATATGCGCCTTGCAATTTTTACCGCTTGTGGGTATTTAAAATGTTACCTGGCTATTATAGGCTTAAAGGTCTTGTGTTTTGTCGGTTGGGAAAAAGTGTTATGTAAAAAACCCAACTAAAATTGCATGTTTGGCACAGCCCAACAAGCAGGATTGCAGCCAAGCTCGGGGGGAATATATACATACGTGTGTATTTGTGTTATGTTGGGAGTGGGAAGGAGTCGGTCATGTCCTTTTGTTTGGAGCTCTTCCGCATTTGCCTTCGGGAATGAGGAAACCATGAAAAACCTCATCCGGGAAGAGTCGGCCGAAAGTCAACATGAAACTTGCCGGCCTTCAGTGATTTCAGTGTATGAAATCCTGCATTCTGTGGTGAGGGGTGTGAGTGTCTGTTTTTATGTGAAATACATACTTTATGGGAGATTTAGGATAAACATACATAGACATATATAAAAATAAATATTATTATATAAATATATAAATAGATATATAAACATAAGTTGGGGGAGGGGCCTGGTGGTTAGGAATACCTACTGCTCGTTCAGTCATCCGTGTCTGAAAAAGGGTTGTGCCAAATGTGATTTAGGTCCATCAGGATATGTTTAGGTAGTCTGTGTTTGTATCTGAAGGGAAGGTCACTAGGTGCATCGTATTGACCGATTTCCTTGATGAGTTTATTTTTGCTGTGTTTTAATGACTTGTAAAATCGGTCTGTCAGTCTGTGCGTGTATTCAAATAGGGTCGGAATGTTTTCTCTGGCATGTAGTCTTTTCAAATTTGTTCTGATTCTAGTGTTGTAAGTGATTTTAATGCAGAGATTTTGTAAGGTCTGTAGTTTAGTATGGTCAGAGTATGAGATGCTGCCCCACACGGGAATAGCGTAAGTCAGTACCGGTCGAATGAGCGAGTAGTAGATCAGGAGTTTGGTTCTGGGAAGTAGCGGACTTCTTCTGTTGAAGATTGGCTTCATCGCGCCGACTGCCTTTCTGGCTTTCGCATTCATCTTAGCTACGTGAGATTTCCAGTTGAGTCGTGAGTCCATCGTCAGGCCCAGGTAGACGACCTCATCCTTCCATTCTAAGACATGTCCTCCCATTTCGATGTTGACGTCTGGTGTTCTGGTTTGTTTCCTCGTGTACATTATGACTTCGGTCTTGGCCTCATTTAGTTTGAGGCGCCATTTTTTGTAGAACTCTACGAGGGTGTCGAGCGCCCTTTGTAGGTACATGGCCGCCATATCCGCTTTCATCGAGGAAACATAGAGTTTGACGTCGTCTGCATAAATTGATAGGTTGCATCTCTCGTCTCGGGGGATGTCGTGCGTGAAGATGTTGAAGAGATGAGGTCCCAGTAGACTTCCTTGCGGCACGCCTTTTGGAATCTCACGTAGTGTTGAGAGCGCGTTCCTGATGAAGACTCTGAAGGATCTGTTCTTGAGGTACTCTTGTATCACTCTCGTTAGGTAAATGGGCGTGTTAAGCATGTGAAGCTTGTGCAGCAGCCCTCTGATCCAGACGGTATCAAATGCCTTCTCCAAGTCTAGCAGTGCAGCGGCGGTGAAGCGATTTTCGTTGAATCTTCTAGCGATGAATTCCGCTACTCTGGAGAGCTGGTGGGTAGTGGAATGCCTTTTCCTAAAACCGAACTGCTCGTCTGGCAATGTGTCTTCGTGGTGTGGTAGAAGTCTGTTGAGGATCACCTGTTCAAATACCTTGCTCAGTGTGGATAGTAAACTTATCGGCCGGTAGTTCGTCGGCTGCCTCTTATCTTTGTTAGGCTTCGAGAAGGGCAGCACGGTTGCCGTTTTCCAGATCTGAGGGAAATGTCCGGTGATGAGGCAGGCATTGAACAGCTTTGTAATGAAGATGATGGCTTTCTGTGGTAGATGTTTCAGTAGTATGTTATGTATTTGGTCGCTTCCCGGCGCCTTGTTTGTCTTTAATCGCCTGATAATGACGGCTACTTCGCTCGGCGTGCAGAAATGTATATTGGCGGTGTCCGTCTGCTCTGCTTGATCAAGATTTTGTAGAGACTCATCTACTAGTCGATCCGTTTCCGGGTCGGACAGGCCGTCCGTGGCTGCGTAGGCTCTCTCGAATCCGTCAGCGAGCGCGTTTGCCTTTTCTTCAAGTGAGAGTGCCAGCCCTGAGCCGTCTAACTTCTCAAGCGGGGGGATCGTGTGATCTTCGTGTCTCAGTGCTTTTGCCATTTTCCATAGGCTGTTATCTTTGGGCGTGAGTGACGTAACTTTCTTCGTCCAAAGTTCGCGTCTGAGATCGGTGATTTCTTGTTTGATCTCCCGCTGCAGGGTGTTGTAGGCGGTTTTGAAGTAGCCGTCGCGCGTTTGATGGTAGATGCGCCGCAGGCGATTTTTCTCCTTGATGAGCGAAAGGACATACTCGGGAAGCTTGATCGTAAAAGTCTGTTCGTCTTTGTATGGTATGTAGTTGTCTTGTGCAAGTTGGATGATTTCGGTCAGAGTGCTTGCGGCTTCGTCGATTTCTTCCTTCGAGCGCAGGGTTGCCGACGATAGGTATATTCGTTCGTTAATCTCTTTCTTGAATCCTTCCCAGTCGGCCTCCTTGTAATTTCGCCGTTTTCCGGGGCTCCTTGAAGTCGTCCCTCCAATACTGAAGCTCACGGGCAGGTGATCTGATGATAACTCATCCAGCGTACGCAGTGGCGAGATGGTCTTAGCGTTTTTCTCAAGTACGATATCTAGTGTACTTGGATATATTGCGCGTGCTGAGTGGTGAGTCGGTTTGTCCGGTGCCATTATCGAGTAATTGTGTGTTTGCATATGTGAAAAGAGCGTTTTCCCATTCGCGTTGCCTCGGTGGTTGTTCCAAAAGTTGTGTTTAGCATTCAGATCTCCTCCTAAAACAACAATGGGGCGCAAATTAAGTAATTTATCTAAATCTTCTCTTACCAGAAGGTTGGGATTATTGCAGTAGGCGGCGATAATGGTATGCGCTCTATCCTCTATGATGACTTCGATAACTGTGGCTTCAGTATGTTTCAGCTTCGGAGTAGGGATTCTCGTAGATGTGATGGTTTGACGAACGAATATGGCGGTGCCTCCGCCTTTACCCTCCGGTCGGTCGTCTCGGTGTACTTCGAAGCCGGGCACTCTCAGGGGTGTGTCAGGTCTCAGGTAGGTCTCTGTAATTAGAATAATGTCAATGTCAGTATTGTTTGCCAGGGCGAGCAGTTCGTCGATCTTGGGGCGGATGCTGTGGGCATTCCACAGGAGGACGTTCACCATCTTGGGATCAGACATTGATGGTGGACGTGATTAGATCCATCAGGATCATTGCTCTTTGAAGTTCGTCTGAGCCGGCAGCGGCCAGCTGCGGTCGCACGCGTCTCAATCCATGGAGCAGGGCCATCATCAGTGCGGCGTCGTCTCCTCCGGTGTAAGCCTCTCCTGTGGGCTGTTGCGGGCGGGGCTGCGGGCGGGGCTGCGAGCGGGGCTGCTCCTCGTGTCGCTCCTCGCTCCTACCGCCGGCTACGTTGGCCCAGCTGCGTCCATCTGTCCTCGGCGCCTGCTGCGCCTGAGGATGTGGCCTGCTGGCTCCTGGGGCCTGACGTTGGGGCTGTCGCTGGTGCTGCTGGAGCGAGGCGACATAGGCTACCCTCTTCGGGCAGCCTCTGAAGTTGGCGGGATGGGGGCCTCCGCAGTTGCAGCACGCGGCAGGCTCGTCCCTGGTGGTCTTGGGGCATTCGGCGGAGGCGTGCTCGACTAGGCACTTCACACACCTTGCTTTGTGGGCGCAGTTTCGGGATCCATGCCCGAAGTTCTGGCAGCGGTAGCACTGCGTCCCGTGCTGCAGGTGGTTGCTGCGGTGTTTCTGCAGGCGGATCCTGCAGTGGCAGAGGTATTTGACGACCGCTCTCAGCTGGCCCATGTTCACTTCCTTGTTGAAGTGAGCCAAGTACATGGGGTACTCGGCCGAGGTGGTCGTCATCCTTATGACCTTTACTGGGGGGTAGCCCTGCTCAGTGAGGTCCGCAGTGATTTCGTCTGTGTCGACGTTGGGCAGGCCCTTGATCACCGCCTTTTTCATCTAAAAATCCGCTTGCCCACTGAGCTCGTTAGTACCGTACCGCCAGCGATCTTTTTCGTTGAAAATATTTTTATGTTTGTTTTCCAATTAGAATTTAAAGTTATTCTAATTGTAATATTGTATTAATAAAAAACTTTCATTTTACCATGTACAATGCCCCCGGTGCAACAAATAAACGCTATCATGCTCAGGTTGCCACCAGGGACATTTGTCAATTTATAATTTCAAACGTATTTTTTATGTTTCCTTTTTTTTGACATATTGTTAAATATTTTAACTTACGATCCTTGTAGGATAATGAAACTAAGAAATTTCATTCCGCAGTCCTACAAGGCATCGAGGGAAAGAGAGCCTGAGTCTCTAGCCCTTAAATTACTCAAACTAGGGCAATAAATGACCCTCAAAAAACACTTAGAAAAATTTCGGTAAAAATACGTTTTTCCGATTTTAAAAATCCGGGTGCCCCGTAAGATGGTGAAACAAACAGGTTTCATTAACACATCTTACGGGAGACCTCGTAAAAATAACATTGTAACTGTAAATAACCAGATATTCAGCCAAACGGCAAATCAAGTTATATTTTATGCGATTTAGCTCAAAAATGAGCTAAACGTCTCTAACTAAAAATCTAGCAATAGACAATTGGTTTATTTCATGATTACTGTATAATAACGAACACATATGTACACAATTAACTCTGTAGAATTATTATAAAAAATACATTTTAAGCGACCGCCTTCAACGGTGACACCGGCAAAATAGGGTGCCCACATAATGACCGCCCTATTTATACCATTTGGTCTGAGGACGAAAACCCCTCCACTTTTTCATAAAAACACTGCCCGAACGCTGTCGGGTACAAGTACCCCTTAAATGTTATGAAAATTTGTCAATAAAGATGTTGTGTTCGGTTCAAAGTTCAATTCTACTCTTCTTGTTTTACTACTTCCTACCTCTGGAAGTCCTACGACCTGCTGCCTCCTGCTGAAGTTCTGCCTGGACGAGTGCCTGGTGCCTGCCGCTACAGCTGGCCCTAACTCTGGGTACTCCCAAGGCAACCAGGCCCAGGCAGAAACTAGGCGCATCCAGGGCCACCACCCACTGGATGTAGGGAGGCCAGCTTCAATCATCATCATTGGCACACAAAAGGGAAGGAGTGCACAGCCACCGGTGCCCTCATAATTTACAGTCTTGTAAGGACGACAACACGTCCGTTACAAGTGGTCCTTCGAGCCGGATCAGCTGCACCCCACGCCCACGCCTGATGCCACGCCTGATGTCACATCACGCCTGAAGCTGCCTCACGCCACGCCTGACGTCTCGCCTGACGCCACGCCTACGTGCCACGCCTGAAGTCACGCCTGATGCCACGCCTGAGCCACGACTACGTGCCACGCCTGAAATCACGCCTAAATGCCACGTCTGATGCCACGCCTACATGCCATGCCTGACGTATCGTCTGAATGCCATGCTTGATGCCACGCCTACGTGCCACGCCTGAGGTCACGCCTGATGCCACGCCTCATGCCAGGGCTAATGCCACGCCTGAGCCACGACTACGTGCCACGCCTGACATCACGCCTCATGCCACGCCTGATGTCACATCACGCCTGAAGCTACGCCTCACGCCACGCCTGACGTCACGCCCGAATGCCACGCCTGACGTCACGCCCGAGGTCACGCCTGCTACGTGGATTACGTGCCATGCCTGACGTATCGTCTAATGCCACGCCTGATGCCACGCCTCATGCCAGGGCTAATACCACGCCTGATGCTATGCCTACATGCCACGCCTGACGTCACGCCTAGATGCCACGCCTGATGCCATGTCACGCCTGATGCCATGTCACGCCTGATGCCGCGTCTCATGCCAGGGCTGACACCACACCTGTTGCCACGAGTGCCCACGCTCGTGCCCCCGCCGAGCTCTACTACTGAGATGGCACGCTCCACAGAAGAGAGCAACAATGAGCGAACACCACCCTCTACATCTATTGAGGACACGCTGCGCCTGATGCAACGACAGCTGCGCAGCCAACAAAAACGTATTGATTGGCTGAATGCAGCCCTTCAACTACAAACCCGTGTAGGGCCGGCACAAGATGCGACAGGGCCTGCACAACCCCGTGCTGGGATCCTGCCGGCAAAAGATTCGACAGGGCCCGCACAACCCGGCGCCGCAGGGCTGGCACAACCCAGTACTGCAGGGCTGGCACAACCCGGTGCCGCAGGGCTGGCACAACTCGTCGCAGCGAGTACTGCCTCGGAGCCAACCAGCCATGGACATCCGAACCAAGGAGAACCTTGGCAACTACAAGCATCATGGATGCAACCTGGACCTTCCGGCCCCGTACCGCCCTTGCCTCTGCACAATTCAAGGCAACAAGAAGCTGTACGAGAGATGCCCGTTGGACCTGTGCCTCTGATAAACCAGAGGCACCCCTCACCGGCGCAGCCAGGGCCTGGAGGCCCCGCGCCGCAACCCCCTCACTCTGATGGGGGCCCCGGATGGATGCAGCCTGGACCTTCCGGCCCCGTACCGCCCTTGCCTCTGCACAATTCAAGGCAACAAGAAGCTGTACGTGAGATGCCCGTCGGACCTGTGCTTCTGGTAAACCAGAGGTACGCATCACCGGCGCAGCCAGGGCCTGGAGGCCCCGCGCCGCAGCCTCCTCACTCTGATGGGGGCCCCGCATGGATACAACCTGGACCTTCCGGCCCCGTACCGCCCTTGCCTCTGTATATTACAAGGCAACGAGAAGCCGTACGCGAGATGCCTGTTGGACCTGTACCTCTGGAGAACCAGAGATACGCATCACCTGCGCAGCCTCCTCACTCTGATGGGGGCCCCGCATGGCTGCAACCTGGACCTTCCGGCCCCGTACCGCCCTTGCCTCTGTATATTACAAGGCAACCAGAAGCCGTACGCGAGATGCCTGTTGGACCTGTACCTCTGGAGAACCAGAGGTACGCATCACCGGCGCAGCCTCCTCACTCTGATGGGGGCCCCGCATGGATACAACCTGGACCTTCCGGCCCCGTACCGCCCTTGCCTCTGTATATTACAAGGCAACCAGAAGCCGTACGCGAGATGCCTGTTGGACCTGTACCTCTGGAGAACCAGAGGTACGATTCACCGGCGCAGCCTCCTCACTCTGATGGGGGCCCCGCATGGATACAACCTGGACCTTCCGGCCCCGTACCGCCCTTGCCTCTGCACAATACAAGGCAACCAGAAGCTGTACGTGAAATGCCTGTTGGACCTGTACCTCTGGAAAACCAGAAGTACGCATCACCAGAAGCCGCAACTACAGCGCCTTCCAAACCTGATGCAATCCTGGAGTCAACTGGCCACAAAGATCCAGGCCAAGAAGAAGCTTGGCGACTCCAGGGAAGATGTATGCAGCCTGGACCTTCCAGCCCCGTGCCGCCCGTACCTCTGCTCAACCTGAGGCAACGAGAAGCCGTACGCGATGAGCTTGTTGGACCTGTACCTCTGATGGACCAGAGGTACGCATCACCAGCGCAGCAAGGGCCAGGAGGCCCTGCGCCACCGGCCCCTTACTACAAGAGGGACCCAACCACGATGCCGCCCGGACCTTCTGGTCCCGGGCCGCCCTTACCTCTGCTCCACCAGAGGCAGCCAGCCGACCAGCAGAGAACTGCTGCTGGATCCGCTCCACTGCCAGAGCAGTGGTCCTCACTGCAGCCTGGACCTTCCAGCCCCGTGCCGCCCGTACCTCTGCTCAACCTGAGGCAACGAGAAGCCGTACGCGATGAGCTTGTTGGACCTGTACCTCTGATGGACCAGAGGTACGCATCACCAGCGCAGCAAGGGCCAGGAGGCCCTGCGCCACCGGCCCCTTATTACAAGAGGGACCCAACCACGATACCGCCCGGACCTTCTGGTCCTGGGCCGCCATTACCTCTGCTCCACCAGAGGCAGCCAGCCGACCAGCAGACAACAGCTGCCGGATCCGCTCCGCTGCCAGAGCAGTGGTCCCCACTGCCGCCTGGACCTTCTGGTCCCGGGCCGCCCTCACCTCTGCTCCATCAGAGGCAGCCAGCCGACCAGCAGACAACAGCTGCCGGATCCGCTCCGCTGCCAAAGCAATGGTCCTTACTGCCGCCTGGACCTTCTGGTCCCGGGCCGCCCTCACCTCTGCTCCATAAAAGACAGCCAGCCGACCAGCAGAGAACAGCTGCCGGATCCGCTCCGCTGCCAGAGCAGTGGTCCTCACTGCCGCCTGGACCTTCTGGTCCCGGGCCGCCCTCACCTCTGCTCCACCAGAGGCAGCCAGCCGACCAGCAGAGAACTGCTGCTGGATCCGCTCCACTGCTTGGACAAAGGTACCAAGCGCCAGCACAGATGGATGACCAACCACATCCCGCAGCAACAACGAGCCCGTCCTGCCCCAGCAGTACCACTGTCATAGACGTGGTGCTCCTCATAGGCGCAGTGAAGACGAGCCCACCCTGCCCCAGCAGTGCCACTGTCAAAGACGTGGTGCTCCTCAACGGTGCAGCGAAGACGAGCCCGTCCTGCCCCAGCAGTATCACTGTCATGAACGTGGTGCTCTTCAACGGCGCAGCGAAGACGAGCCCGCCCTGCCCCAGCAGTGCCACTGTCAATGACGTGGTACTCCTCATCGGCGCAGTGAAGACGAGCCCGCCCTGCCCCAGCAGTGCCACTGTCAATGACGTGGTACTCCTCATCGGCGCAGTAAAGATGAGCCCATCCTGCCCCAGCAGTGCCACTGTCAAGGACGTGGTGCTCCTCAATGGCGCAGTGAAGACGAGCCCGTCCTGTCCCAGCAGTGCCACTGTCAAGGACGTGGTACTCCTCAATGGCGCAGTGAAGACGAGCCCGTCCTGCCCCAGCAGTGCCACTGCCATAGACGTGGTGCTCCTCAATGGCGCAGTGAAGACGAGCCCGTCCTGTCCCAGCAGTGCCACTGTCAAGGACGTGGTACTCCTCAATGGCGCAGTGAAGACGAGCCCGTCCTGCCCCAGCAGTACCACTGCCATAGACGTGGTGCTCCTCAATGGCGCAGTGAAGACGAGCCCGTCCTGCCCAAGCAGTGCCACTGTCAAGGACGTGGTACTCCTCAATGGCGCAGTGAAGACGAGCCCGTCCTGCCCCAGCAGTGCCACTGTCATAGACGTGGTACTCCTCATCGGCGCAGTGAAGATGAGCCCGTCCTGCCCCAGCAGTGCCACTGTCATAGACGTGGTGCTCCTCATCGGCGCAGCGAAGACGAATCCGTCCTGCTCCAGCAGTGCCACTGTCATAGACGTGGTGCTCCTCATCGGCGCAGCGAAGACGAATCCGTCCTGCTCCAGCAGTGCCACTATCAAGGAAGTGGCGCTCCTCACACGGGGGGAGTCCGTCAACCCCATCATGGTTGTCATGGACCCCGTGTCATGGTTGTCATGGACCCACATCAGCCGGACACACGGCCGAGTCCTTGACACCATCCCTGCTGAAGACGACCAAGTAAGGACCGCCGGGACCCAGACGAGAACCAGAGTCTACGTTCGACCTGCCGAGAACCAGAGTCTACGTCCGACCTGCCGTGAAGCTCGCTGTGATCCTGCCGCCCGCGTCTACCAATGCAGCTTCACCTACTCATCCTACTACACGTCGTTATGACTAGTACAGCACAGCTGCACGGGGGGAGTGTAACCGACGTGTTACGTACCCTCAAATGTTCTTTCAACGAAAAACATCCTTGGCGGTATCCTCTACAGTTCAGTGGTCATTTTTTGAGATTTCGCTGGAAATCCAAAAATCCGCTTGCCCACTGAGCTCGTTAGTACCGTACCGCCAGCGATCTTTTTCGTTGAAAATATTTTTATGTTTGTTTTCCAATTAGAATTTAAAGTTATTCTAATTGTAATATTGTATTAATAAAAAACTTTCATTTTACCATGTACAATGCCCCCGGTGCAACAAATAAACGCTATCATGCTCAGGTTGCCACCAGGGACATTTGTCAATTTATAATTTCAAACGTATTTTTTATGTTTCCTTTTTTTTGACATATTGTTAAATATTTTAACTTACGATCCTTGTAGGATAATGAAACTAAGAAATTTCATTCCGCAGTCCTACAAGGCATCGAGGGAAAGAGAGCCTGAGTCTCTAGCCCTTAAATTACTCAAACTAGGGCAATAAATGACCCTCAAAAAACACTTAGAAAAATTTCGGTAAAAATACGTTTTTCCGATTTTAAAAATCCGGGTGCCCCGTAAGATGGTGAAACAAACAGGTTTCATTAACACATCTTACGGGAGACCTCGTAAAAATAACATTGTAACTGTAAATAACCAGATATTCAGCCAAACGGCAAATCAAGTTATATTTTATGCGATTTAGCTCAAAAATGAGCTAAACGTCTCTAACTAAAAATCTAGCAATAGACAATTGGTTTATTTCATGATTACTGTATAATAACGAACACATATGTACACAATTAACTCTGTAAAATTATTATAAAAAATACATTTTAAGCGACCGCCTTCAACGGTGACACCGGCAAAATAGGGTGCCCACATAATGACCGCCCTATTTATACCATTTGGTCTGAGGACGAAAACCCCTCCACTTTTTCATAAAAACACTGCCCGAACGCTGTCGGGTACAAGTACCCCTTAAATGTTATGAAAATTTGTCAATAAAGATGTTGTGTTCGGTTCAAAGTTCAATTCTACTCTTCTTGTTTTACTACTTCCTACCTCTGGAAGTCCTACGACCTGCTGCCTCCTGCTGAAGTTCTGCCTGGACGAGTGCCTGGTGCCTGCCGCTACAGCTGGCCCTAACTCTGGGTACTCCCAAGGCAACCAGGCCCAGGCAGAAACTAGGCGCATCCAGGGCCACCACCCACTGGATGTAGGGAGGCCAGCTTCAATCATCATCATTGGCACACAAAAGGGAAGGAGTGCACAGCCACCGGTGCCCTCATAATTTACAGTCTTGTAAGGACGACAACACGTCCGTTACAATATGATTTCATTTAGATTAATAATCACTAGAAATGAATTGTAATAATTTACAAAAAATCATTAACAAAGGAGAAACAGCATTATACTTTACTATTCTTCAGGGTAATTTTGTATTATTCACTTATTTAGAAATTTAAAACAATAATGCAAAAATACGACATTATAACTCCTGTTTGAAGGTGAAGCTTAATACTAAATCACTTATTTACTACGAATCGGTATACATCATCAAACAAAAAAATATGCTTTGAACAAATTTAAGTTTTGCCTACCGTTTACATTGAGTATATAGAATTAAAATAAAAATGTAAAATAGTTTACAAAAAATATAAGCGCGAATGTATTATTTCATTAGAAATTTGTCATAAAAGCAACAATTAAAAAAAAAAACAATTTAAGGATAAAATTATCTGTGAAAGTTTCCATTAATTATTTTTTTTCCTTTCTTATAAAATTAGTCACAAAATAAATTCAAAAAACACTTGTGCGCTTGAGTTCGAGCGTTTCTAGACTCTATTTGCCAAGCGATTTTTATGCATTGAGTATATAGAATTAAAATAAAAATGTAAAATAGTTTACAAAAAATATAAGCGCGAATGTATTATTTCATTAGAAATTTGTCATAAAAGCAACAATTAAAAAAAAATACAATTTAAGGATAAAATTATCTGTGAAAGTTTCCATTAATTATTTTTTTTCCTTTCTTATAAAATTAGTCACAAAATAAATTCAAAAAACACTTGTGCGCTTGAGTTCGAGCGTTTCTAGACTCTATTTGCCAAGCGATTTTTATGCATTTTACCTATATTCGTGGCGATATAAGGCACGCTAAGAATACATACGTTTTTGGCTTATGGCTTCCTCTGAAGAAATAAATCGATAAAATTGTGTTGTGGACGTGTCTCTGTGCCCAAAATAAGGTCAAATATTTTCGCTTGATCAAAAAAACTATTTTACAGATTTTTCTAGAGTTAATTATTACATACAAAGCATGACAGAAAACATTTATGCTTTGTGTACTTTCCAGGATTTGTTACGCTATGTTGTTTACGTAGACATCGTTCCTATAGGAAACTTTCAAACACATAATGAAAAACGTAACAAAAATTACAGGTACTTAAATGAAATCAAAATACTCTCGTGATAACGTTGATGATAGTTATTCTTCTACGAATGACTTTTATACAACTCTATGAAATATATTATGATATGAATTGTGCAAATATTTAATATCTTATTACGTTAGGCCAAAAAAAAAACATCTATTGTTCAAAAGTTTTATTACAAGTTATTTCTAAAAATATATGTTTTTATACAAGGCACACACAGGAATGAGAGGAAATCCGTTATGATAAGGTCATCAAGTTCCAACAACATTTTAAAGTTTTATATCATTACATAATTATTTTGAACATCTCTGAACTGCCAGGTTAAATTTAAAGTGCTAAAGTTACAAAAAGCAATGATAATATTTAATTCAGAATGATTGCCTCTTACAACCGACATATGGTAGCCGTATACATTAGAGAAAATTGAACATTTTATGCAATAGTACAATACTTATCTCCTAACAAAATACCAAACCACATGGCACATAGTAAATGCAGAGGTGGACGTATTAATCAAATGAATTCAGTTGCAGTTTAAATCGTGATTTGTTAAAAAAAATTACAAACGAAAAGGATTGTGTTCGACTCGGAACATTTTGCGATATTAAATCAAAGAACTCACAGTGAAAATGTTCAATTCTTCATTTTGGTGTTTTCACTGGTTCGGATGAAAAGTATAAGATGAAAAGTATGAAAAATAAACTTTAAAACTAAATCATATAAAGTAATTTTCCAAAGAAAAACTTTACGTAAGGCCCGACGAACTTGTTTATCAAAATCTTCCAGCATGGGTAGAAAAAAAACTATAACTTTTACATTATTCCCCAAAAGTATCCTTAAAAGTCTGTTCCGATATCTAATTCTAAGATCAAAAGTGAGAAATAAGCTAGGGTATATTTTTATTTTTCGCAAGCTGTGTAAACCACACAAAGGGCAATACCTCTTTCCAGAAGAATACTTCGGCTAGAAGTTGACTGCAATAAACCTTGGCTCTATTTTGTATCGTTAATCTCTTTCGAAGGCGCAAAAGACGACGGCGAAAGATCTGGAAGGTTGACAAAATCTCCTGCGCAACAAAAGGGGGGTTCATTTTTTCGCAAGCTACATTTTTCAGGATTTAGAACACAACATGATCCGTTCATACCACAGGGTCTTGAATATGGGGCATTGCATTGATCACAAATTGGAACGCAGCCAGGGAGCACCCTTGGATTACAAGAATATTGTGTACAACATACGAGTTCGCAGGAAGGTGTAAACGATTCAAAACATGGCCTGCACGGTACACTTGGAAACAAGCAAGGTCTATAACAAGGTGTGGATGTATCCGAACATATTCCACACGGTGTGCATAAATTACAAGGTGGTTCGCTGAGCTCAAATGATGGTTTGCTTGGAACACATGGTGTTATGTTTGGTATGTCCGGTTGACAAAGAGGTACGCATGGTCGACAAGGTAGAAATAACTTACTCGAAGAACTGCACGGTGCAGACAGTTGTTTATGTTTGGGAGGCGAGCTGTAGAATTCAAATGATGGTTGACATGGACCCGAAATATGACAGGGTGTAAGGTGATAACAGGAAACAGAAGGTTTGCAAGGTGCGACGGGTACAGTACAAGGAACGTAGTTTAAGATTGGAGCACAGGCTTTGAATGAACCAGCAGATTCTAAATGCGCATCACGTTGGTTAGAAAGATCTGGTTCGTGTCCAAGTAACTTTTGCGGTACAGAGGAAGGTTTCGATGGAACTCTCGAAACAAACGAAGGTTGGTATTTTGCAAAAGGTTGGATTTCGGTATCACATATCGATTTAGATGCTTTACGTGAACTTGCTTCAATCGATGGCGATGAGAGGCTGCACATACGAGGCTGGTGATTTGGTATTTTCTCAGGTGATAGTGTTTTGTAATGTTCAAGAGGTGACGATGAAGTATTCAAAATGGGTTTTTCACAAGATACGGAAACCATACTGGGCTGAACTTTTGTAGCCCGGATTAAAAGTTGTGCACTGTCGAGAAACTATTTCACTTGCACAACTAGATGGTAGATGGCAGTTCGATCTAAGCGGTTAGGTGGTCCGATTGGTGAACAATTTTGACAAATATCTTGTTAATATTTGATTCATTCAGTGAATATCTGCAAGAGAGTAGGTAGAACATAATTGACAGGTCATCATGCTAGCACAAATTGAATCTTCAAATTAATTTCCAGCCCAATATATATTATTTTGATCAGAATAACAGACGTACACAAATCAGGAGTTATTTATTTATATTTTATATTCTGACTTTATAAAAAACCGTGTATATGGGACGATTGATGAAGCCAAAAAGTTCATGAAATATAAATTCCGATAAAAGTATGTAAGACGCTATACTTCTAGGAATCCAAAAACCGCTGCAGAGACGTCAAATGTTATAATGTTAGTAGGTAATAAGCAAGAGCAATTATTCTGCAAAAAAAGAGATTGAAATTTAAAACACATTGACCCAAAACGTCAAATAATGCATTTCAAAATACATATAAAAATAGTATTGAAATACCTGATATTTTGGCACACTAACGCTATTAAAAAACCAAGCAAAATGTAAATAAAAATAACAATGACCACGTGCATGACAGTTTTAATTTTTTAAATACTATTTATATAATTTAAAAAAACGATTTATTTACATCATATTATAATAATATATTTGGTTAGTGGTTATAACTGATATGCATTCATGACGTTTGAACAAAAATGTCTATAAACAAGGAAACTGTTGTTGTAACCACGGAAACGTTTTTTAAAAAGGAATATCTTTTACAACCGATCGCAAGGTTCGTAGAAAATGTATTTTGTTGTTTTTTCCATGGCTTTTCACCCCAAAGGAGTGCTCTAGCTAGTATCAAGTGAAGGAGAAAGTTTATGTATGTATTTAATTTTGTATTTATTAATGAAATACATTTTCTACGAACCTTTAGTCGATCGTATTAATTAAACACAAAAAAAGTATTAGGTTACTGAGTACTTAATATTTATAAACTAATAAGTTAACCATTCATCAAACATACTAATTTCGGTTTTCTGTGCTGTGCGTTAGTTAGTCCTGCGTGAAATTGGGTTCAATGAACTAAAATTTGCTTTGAACCCCAAGGATTATTTGAAGAATTCAGACAAGCAATAAAGTACCTACCTATCTATTATTTTTAACAGAAAATTGTTTTAATTGCCATTTTCAAAATAGGAAATGGTTAGATAATTGTCCAGATTATCCCGTTATAAAAATCTGATATTAAATTATGGTTCTTAATCATTTAAAAAAATAAACATCAATTTTCACAATCACAGATTTTTTCAAACGAGAATAAAAGTATTTTTATCTATAAAAATAATGACTCCACAAACAGGATTATGTCATCTTTGGCGATGCTGTGCGGAGTGTTCGAAAAAGAATGGGAGGATTTAACCTGTTTTACGAATAGCTCATGTTACCAGAGATAAAAAATACAAAAGTCGTTAAAAGATTCCACAATGATCTGGTGGTAAAATCGACAAAAGCGTTTGGCTTGTATCGGATTGTGTAGGGAAGAAATCGACGAAGCATTTTGTCATTTTGATACCTTACACACAAAGATAAGGAAGACTTAAGAAGAATGCATCCATCCATCGAAATGCCAATAGAACAAACTCATTCCGACTGACCCTGACGTCCATGTTCCATATATTGCAAGAGTGTCTATCAAACGACTTGCCGTGTTGCACATAGCCAAGAATTGCAGTCTTCACTTTTACAATTTCCTTTCATGTCTTGCCAAAAATAAATTAATATGTAACGCTTTTTCTTGGTTTCATAATTACAGATCGTGGCCTATCTTATTTAATCAGAGATTAAAAATAAGATAAATAAAAGAAAAAGATATATTTATGAAAAAAATCCATGGTGGTATTTTCGTATATTATATAATACTTTTCCCGATATTTAAAGTAATTTCATCACATCACTGCACCAGAGACTAGCGACCTAGCAACAAGACAGAATTCTGCAATTTATAAAAAAAACGTGGCTAAATAATGTAACGTAGTAGGATACCAGAAGTAGTTTTAAATATTTAAGAAAATCACAATTTGTGCAAGAAGTTTTTTTGTATTGGTCAGTGTGGTTAACAATGGTAGGTAGGACAATGAAAGATGTTGATAAATTATCACTGTGTATGTTTCCAGTAGTATGTATGTACCACGATGGGAAGTATAATGTAGGTGACACACACAGCTTTAAAAGCGCGAGCAGATATCTGTTGAACCGCGAGCGCCTTTATGTTGTATCGTCACATGACGCTATCAAATATATCTTCCTGTGGTAGGAGAGGGGGTAAGATGAATTAGGGAGCTGCCACGAAATGCCATTTCTTTGTACTGAATCTATCAACTTGACAGCTGTCATCTGCCAGTTTAGACAGCTCCGTTAGTAAAATGACCCCTCTCCTGTTTTCGGCTGAGAGGGGGTCGCATAACTTTTCGCATATCACCTCAAGCGCGGTTACGGCGTAAGATCTGTATTTATTTATTTTTGTATTTTATTTTACGCGCAGAGGGCTTTTACATAAATAATAAAGGCAGTACATCTTTAACATGAGAAAAAATAATATAAATAAAGTTACGATAGAAATATAAAGTAGGTACATAAATGAAACAAAAATATAAGCAACAAAAATTTAAAGTACAATGAGATATATACTAACAATAAGTTACGTTAAAAAAAATACAAACAACAAAAATTTAAAAGTAAGGTGATCAAAGGTTTACAAAATTGCAACATTATCCATGTCTAATAACACATAGTGCCAAACCGCTGTATCGATGGTACCTCCTGTACCTCTGCAAGTTGCAGGAGTTCGGAACTGTCCAATTTGGATTTTAATATTTTAGATAAGAAAGTTAACTTTTTTTTTTAAATAACTAAATACTACTACGGTTTATGATGTATTTTCTATGGTTGATCTGCGCATAAACTGACAGGTCTGATGGGATTGTACGGAGAGCGATATTGAGGGTGCGATGATCTTTTATAGCTGTGTGTGGCAGGGGTTTAATACGTAGGCGGAGGCTTCAGAAGATGTTGAATTTTGATTCGCATCACGATGTGATGCTCATCAGCTAGTAGATTCCCAAGGTTTGCAGGTCTACCGCCCTGCGATACTGGTGTGTTTTTTATAAACCTAAGAAAAATGACAGCTGATATTACCGACACATATGGGATTCATTTCGGACACGATCTGGGCAGTACGAATATCATTCGGATGGGAGGATCTTTTAGCACGGAAAGTGTGGTAAATTATATTAGTTAAAAAAAACTTATACCATTGATGTCGCTATTCCAAATTTCTGTAATATTAAGAAAACTGTTTCTGAAAAAATATACAAATTTAGGAAATGAGATTAAAAGAATTTGGCATTCTCAGAATATAAAAATATTACCATTTGTTATTTCGGCTACTGGCATTATACCTAGCTCTCTCATTCAAAATTTAGGCTTATTAGATTTGTCAAAGAATTTATATATAAAAATGCAAAAGTCAGTCATTTTAAATACACGTAGGATTACGAAAGATTTTTTAATGAGGGATCAGTAGGATCTATCGGTCCAGTTAGGAGTTCTACCGAGCCGAACCCTCTGATATGAAAATATCTGGAGTCGGTGAATTATTTTCCCATTTGGTCTCTGGTTGATTGAGGTATTGTTCTTGTATTGTTTTGTATTTATTATACTTATATAGTGCACTTACAATAGCGTGGATTGACATAAAAAATTGTGGAAAAGTGTGTGGAAGTGTTTAGTCTTTCCTGTGAGGAAGATTTAACCCGGACATAAAATCTCAAGCACCTAAAAAATATCTATATGGGAGTTCACTGAAAAAACCCATCTTATAGAAAACATCCATTGCATATTATGCATATACGAGTAGATGGGTTCTTGAGTGCATTTAGAGTCCTGTAACTGGATTGGTTGGCTGTTATAAGGTTATTAGTTCACAAAACGCGAGTCTCCGTTCGTGGGAAATGGTGAAGGCCCTGGGGCCTGGTCCTTTACAACTAATTATTACCCAGGCCGAGACGGACCCGACAACTAAAGGAGTAAAGGAGGATTAAACAACAAAAACAAAAGGCCACTTCAAATAACGGCCAATTACAAAGTCGTCCAAAGCCTAATGGGGATATTTATTTTGCCCTTTGCGGTCGCAGATTAAATAATAATCTTGATGGATTTGTTAAGGAAAATTACCAAACTACTTATTTTATGCTAATTTAATGAAGAGCTGACGAGCAAAATGTGTAATTATATTCTGAGTGCTCGCAATATCCAAGAGGTCAATAATTTCAACAATTTTGCATTTATGTAATAAATTTTGTTATTCCACAATGGATTTTTTTTTAGAAATTTATTTAAAAATATTTATAAACATAATTGCTATCAGAGTAATAAATACATGTATAAATATATGAAACATTTCATCTTCCTAATTTTGTATCAATTTTTTTTATTTATAGATGTACTCACATAAAAAAAGCTGCACTTGTGTGTGTATGGGGGGAAAGTGTCATTTAAAAAAACTTTTTGTACACTAGCTCCACACAGAAGATTTCCTTGATGACATAGGCCCCAAGGGAAAATAATTTCCCTTAGGGCCTATGTCATCTTAGAGGATGCTGTGTGGAGGGTTTTTTAAGGAAAAGAAGGAGAGGAAGTTCTGTGAAGGAAATAGTTATGAGTGGTGGGTAAGAATCTGGGAGTCAGTATGTCCAAGAGTGACTCCCTCCAACTGTGGTGCAAGGCGATGGGTCGAGGGGTTCTGGCTGGAGAGGTCAAAAGACCTCTTCAACCAGTCTCTCTTGATCCGGCTCGCCATGCAGCAGGTGGGCAGACGAATCGGCCGCCAAGACATGGACAAACCGCACCCCATGAACCCGGGAATCCCTGATAAGTCTAGAGAAATACTTGGGGTAACCAATGGCAGAGATGTTGTTTATCCAATAAATGAAAGTATTTTAAAGGATTAATCAGACTGTTTAGATAAGAAAATATACCACACGGATTACCCATTTCTGCATAGTCAAGAGTTTTTCGTGGTATCTAGGGCTTGAGGTGGCTTCCAAACTTAAAATAAAAGCGCACTTTCGATTTTTTCTGTATTGTAGGGTTAGCAGTTGAGTACCCCAGCACTACAGCACTCGTAAGCCGAGTACCCGTCAAGAGACAGGAGAAAAAGAAAATGCATGTTGAAATTGGTCGTGTTACAAAACCACACAATTGTACTTTTGGCCGGGTGTCACCCCCCCCCCCCCATCGGGTGGCACCAGGGGCGGGCCGCCCCTCCTAATACGCTATTTACGCATAATTCACAAAAGGTAAAATGTGTATATTTTAAGGTTAAACAATATTAGAAAAACAGAGGAGGAGACATCACCACATCGGTGGTTTGCCCGAGGCTAACATTTGAATTAATTCCAATGAATTCCTAACTACAATAATATACATGTTTTTAAAACGGATCCACCGGAGACGTAAATTATTTACATTTAAGTTTAATAAAAACAGTACTTACCCATTAAAATATTTTATCTATAACGGCTTGAAAATTTTGTAAATCGTTTTTCAACTATAAAATTAGTGGTAAGCACCAGATTTTATTTTTCTGAAAGATTAGTAACTTCTCGGGATATTCAGTATAAAACATCTGACTAACCAACCATCACGTCGTTTTCCCGCAGGGGTAGGCAGAGAGGACGAACCGCGAAACAACTCGATCTTGGCACACATTCTTTGCTTCATTCACATTCATACATCGCCTCATACTTACTCTTCTATTATTCTGACTCTTGACATGGCCTGTCTCAAGTATCTGATTCACTTGATCGTGCCATATCTTCCTCGGGCGTCCCCAACTTCTTCCACCATTCACATTTGGGTCATATAATATTCTTCTTACACTACTTTCTTCGTTCATTCGCTCTACACGCCCAAAACATCTGAGGGTCCCTTTTTTAATCTTACCCATTACGCTTACTTCAGACTTGCATTCTTTGCGGATCTCCACATTTCTCATACATGGTTTTACCACACACACGCTTCTGAGATCTCATTCCAACAGCATTCTGTCTTCTTTCATCCTTCCTCTGCCAGTTCCGTAATATGTTCATCAAAATTAATTAAAATATACCCTCGGAAAGGTCCATTTTCTAGGCCTGTTAGGGCAAATTCGATCGTTAGTCCGTCCAATAAGCCGAGGCCACGCGCCGCATATATTTTTACACGCTTTCTTCATTTTCTGACTTTACATTATTTAGTGTGGGCTTAAATAAATTCAAGGTTAGGAAAATATCAATAAAAGACTACTTTGAAAATAAATAAATCAGTTGAAAGCACATGTGGCATAATACGAAAGCTGTGAAAGCAGTGATGTAGCGGTCATCGCGACTAACAGGAAACATTGGCACCGTTCCGGAGTCGCAACTACTTCTTGGCAAGTGACATCATACAGATTGGGTCAGTAAAATGTTCTGAATACCGGCAAAGGGCAGGTGAAAAGCTTTATTTTGGACGTATATTTCATAAACCCATAAAAAGTGGCATGACATAGTCACATTTGGATGGTAGCAGAAAATATGTTTACATGAAGCTAAAAGACTCTCGTTATGAGAGCCTTGGCGTGATGCAATTTGAATTTTTTTTGTCTAGAATTTTCATGAGAACGTAGAAAAGACAATATGACATATTGCATTTTCTATTTTTTATTTTTAATAGTCAAAAATAGCGTTTAAGTTATGTGAATTGTCGTCCTTCGGTCCAAAAATAGCTGAACGGCTAATAGATTTAGGCAGGACAGATTTAGAAGAAAGTTTTAAAAAATCATCTGATAATAATTTATTACGACTAGTTTTCTCTTCGTTTTTATTTCTTTTCCCATCTTCATATTATATTGATATTTTCTACCAACTAACAACTTTTTTTAAATATACGAGCTGTTATTTTGCACAATATGATTATTTTCTTAAAACAAGCATCTTGCCTAGTTAGAAATGAATGTTGACTAGGCAATAATTTGGGCCTATTTTGCTTTTGTATTTGGCCTAATTCTGTATAGTTTTTTTTACTTACAATACAAAAAAATTCAATAAATAATTTTTTAACCAAAACAATTATTTTTCATCGTATTTCTTCATTCAAACTTTACCATTGATCATACATGTTTCTCTAAAATTCGCTAATAACTCGAATGATTGCCAGGGTTTAAAAACATATACGGGCATCATGTCCCAGCTGACCGACAATGATGTGTTATGGCTTTTCTAAAACGAAACAAAAGGTTAGAAACCAGTTATAGTGTTTATAGTCAATATACAATTTAATTGTAGATGAATTGAAACTATTATTATAAAACATAAATAATAAATACACCACTGGCTACACTAATCTGCAACTTTAAAAATGGTCAACATTCCCCGCTATTCAATGTTCTCTTGGCAGAGTTCTCAAAATTATACGCCTTTAAACATAAACAAACTGGACAATTTAAAAGCAATACGAAAGATGTACTTATTTTAAGATAATGTTATGTAGGAAGTGAATGGTTTATTTATAATATGTAATAATAATATGTCGCAAGCAAGATAATAAATTGTAGTAAGTTATTATACATAAATAATGAAAAGTATAATAATTAATATGAGTGTATTTAGTTTTGAATAATAACTTATTCATCTTTATATTTATTTGATTCCATTAGAAAACGGTGACCGGACAACTCAGAATCATGCAACATAGAAATACCTCTTTGAAAAGTCATTAAAAGTGACGAAATAAATATATAGAAAATGGTTAAATATGTTACGTTCCGTTATGGGCTATTTTCCTTTTTTTTCATAACTTTTAATGATTTTTCAAAGGGTTTTAAAATTGGATGATTCTGAGTTGTAATGGAACCTATAAAACGTATCTTAAAGATTATTATAAGCAATAATTATTAGCCTGAAATACTCACCTACATTGAAAAAAATCTCCCGAGAAAAGATACATGCCAGATTTTTTTCAATGTAGATGAGTGTTTCAGGCTAATAATTATTGCTTATAATAATTGTTACCCTTTGTGCTATGCATAAAAATCTTGTCTTAAAAACATTACTTTATCAATTAAAAATAATGAGTATCTTAAAGAAATAAATTACCAACTCTAGCGCAACTTGAAGCATTTGCTCTTTGCGTGATATTCGAAGTAAATTGCTTATCCACAAAATCGCGTCCCGATGCTTTCGTCCGGGACAACGAGACAGGGTTCCTTAAAAAGAGACATTTGTTGCGATGTCGAATTTGGGTTTGAAACCCTTTCCCCCTCTCCCCTTAGTCACCAGGACCATCTCGAGACAATGGGTTCACAATATACAGACAGAACGGTGGAAGTGTTTTGTGCATTGTGTGCCCAAAGTAAGGTAAATTTTATATAACTCCGATCGAATTTTGATCCAATTTTTTCAAATATGTACATATACATCGAAAGTCTTTCTTGAACAAATATTATGCCAATTTCACTGTCCGCCTGAGGTTGCTTATCTAATTGGCGACATTAGTTTTCTTTTTAAAATATTTATTATTTTCCATAAAGGATTATCTCATCTAACAGTTGAGATAATCCTTTGCCCGCAATTTGATGTCGCAAGTGACATATGATCTATGGTCACATTATCAGATGACCCAAAGTGAAGAAACCAAATTAGTAGTGTTTGACCTACGCTAGAAAATGTATCATACAAAATTAAAATGAACCATGAACTCCAAAATCTAATGGAGCATTAAATCATTGTAAGATTTTGTAATTACCAAAGACTGCAATGGACTAAGCCATGTGGAAATAATTCAAGATTACAGGACCCAAAAACGATGACCAAGTTGTTGGCACAGTGGAAGCGGTAGTGATCCAGAGGCAGATCGACGAAGAGGTGGACTAATTTGTTGGAAAAAGATTGAAGCAGAATTTGAAGACATGTGAACTATAGCCGATGGAGAGGTTTTTTGACAGGTCATGTTAAACCCTTCTGGCAAAGATAATAATGATCATTGATCACTGAATAAGAAGGAGGGAAGAAGTTCGTTCCAGGTGTATATCTTCAGATTTAAAAAAAGATGTTTTACTGCTGTTTTTACCGAGTAATTATCTAAAACCTGCTTCAAACATTGGCATTACACTTGTGCTTAGTTAATTTTGGGTGGCTAACTTTGACAAATTAACGATATCTATTTCCAGTGACATCAGATCTTGTTGAGGAAACTTTATAATAACCAGCTATATTAATAGCATAATTATTATATGTGATTCATACTTTATTCATACATACAGGTTTCAGTGAGATTCCGACATTACCCAATGATTTTACTGGTTTTTAATGGACAAAGTTTAGTGTGTGTCTGACCTCGTTTGCAATTACTTTGTAGCTTCTAGGCATATGCATAAAGCAGATAAAATAAAAATAGACACTGTCTTTTAAAAAAATGTATAATTGCATACAATAATATATTTTTAGTTGAAAAAAGAGAGATATTCTAAAAATCTAAAATCTGAAATGATGCTCAAGTGATGATACGAGTATATTATAAATTTAAGTGGAAAATAGAACAGTAATAGCACAAATAAATTTTTTTTAAACTAACAAAAGTTATAAGTACACATGGAGTGACAATCTTGTCAATTAAAGTAGTGCAATTATAAAGTTATAGAGTTCAGAAAATGATGCCTCGTATGTAAGATTACTTATTGGCAAAGCATAAAAAATGATTTATCGTCGCGGGCATCAAAAGGTATAAGTTTTAAATTATTAGTTTTACGGCAAGTTTCAGTACGTTTTTTTGGTGACCGGCCAACGCATAATGAAACCAACTCATAATGAAACCAACTCAGAACCACCGCAGAAAGGTAATTAAGAGTGATTATAAAAAAATATAATAAAATTGGTTAAATGGGTTATGTTAGGTTAGGGTTACCGGCTATTTGAAAATGATTTTTTCATAGATTTTAATGACCTTTCTGAGGTGGTTCTGAGTTGGTTTCATTCTGAGTTGGCATGGAACAGTTTTTTTTACATTCACTCCACACAGAAAGTCATCTTTGGGGACGCTGTGTGGAAAAGAAGGAGTGTACCTGGGCCTTGAAGAAACCCATGTTGTAGGAGGGAAGGAACACAGAGGCCGGCATACCGTTCCACAGCCGAGCTGTTGAACTCAATAAAGAGTCATAGAAACGAGCCGTCCTTATGTGACAAATGTCAACCGTGTACAAATGCGAATAGTATAGACCATAGATTCTCAACCTTTTTTTGCCCACCGCCCACTTTGAGAATATTAATTTTTCTAGCGCCCCCCAACTCGTGAATCTGAAACAGTAATTGCCGTCATGATTATATTTACCACAACGGCGGTGGAGGGAGGGGAGGGGTAGGGGTGGGGGGGTATATACATAAAATAAATTTCAAGATATATGAAATTTTCAAAAAATTGAAAGACATTGCTGGAGTCATCCGTTTTTATCGCTTTTTGCTGTTCGCTGACGATCTAAAATTATTTATTCTAATAATGGAATGGGGCGAAATGGGATATAATAATAATATTTTTTTATTAATTTCTTACACCATTACAAATTTGAATTTTATTATATATAAGAAATAAGGCAAGAAATATGGCAATTTCAAAAAAAAATTCAGGCGGTGGTGAAGATTTCGTCAATGTGGAAACTCTTTCAAGAATCAAAAGAATTTCCCTTTTGGATCTCTCCTCACTGACGCCAAATATATCAATCTCGGAGGAGATTTGGTTCAGAATTAATATACTCCTTGGCAACCAGAACCATTGGCAAGTTAGTCCTTTAAATAATAGGCAGGAAGATAGAATAATTTATGATGACGCTGTCTAAGTTAGTCATCTGGAACATAGAGACACACGCGCTCCAAAATGGCTGAGTTCTCAATATAGCCTCGCAGCAGTCTGAATTAGTGGGTGGTGGCATACCCCTCTCTTCTGAGCTGCAGTGAGTGAAGTCCCAGCATGCCCAGAAGAAAGTTCGGCAGGTAGAGCCATAGATAGTGGTCGTACTCCCTCATGTAGAGAAATCTTAGAAACTTTTTTGGAACCCATTCAAACATAAGGGATCATCCCACCTTATGAGGATTCTAGATAAGCGAACCACTCTCCAGCCTATTGCGGACCAGGGAGAAGTACAAAATCTTCAGAGCACGGATATCGCGAAAAACTCTGACGGTTATATGAGGACGAAATGTCAGCTTACTTTCATACATAATCCCAAGATCCTTTATATTTGAAACTCGTTTGAGATTATGACCGAGCATAGTGTACCTGTGGTAGGTGAGACTGGTATGCTCTGGTAAAAGTCAGAACTACGCATTTCAAGACATTTAAATGAAGCTGGTTTCGTTGACTCCATTCTGAAATGTTATCAGCATCAGCTTTAAGGCGCTGGCAGTCCTCAATATTTCTTATTAGAAGAAATAATTTTAGATCGTCAGCGAACAGCAAAATGCGAGAAAAACCGAGGACTCCAGCAACGTCATTAATGAAAATAGAAAAGAGAAGAGGCCCTAGGATCGATCCTTAGGGAACCCCAGAAAAACGAGAAATTCAGCAGATTGGAAGATTCCGTGTGTGACAAAGTGCTTTCTGTTCTTGAGGTAACTTTTAAAAAAACTTTAACATCCGAAGGGAAAAATCCAACTGGGCAAGTTTTATGAGTAAGATATCATGATTCATAGTATCAAAGTCTTTGGAGAAGTCGTTATACTTGGTATCCACTATCTAGGGACCTAGCAACATAGTCGGTGAAAACCATCAGATTGGTTTCAGTGGATCTTCCTTTCCTGAAACTATGCTGTTCGGGGATAATGTATGCGTCTATCTGAGGCATAAAGAATTTATGATTTAATTGTTCAAATAGTTTAGCTGAGAGTATGGCAACTGGTCTATAATTTTCGGTTCACTTTTTCGAACCTTTCTTAAAAATAGGACATATTTTTGGAAGCTTTCCATACTTCAGAAAAAGTGGAAGTACTAATAGCGAAGTTAATGATAAGACATATAATGGTGTTTTTAGGAACTCGGTGCACCCTTTAATAAAAAAATACGGGAACGAAGTCTGGTCCGATAGAGGGTGAGTTCTTCATGAGACTTATGGCACTCATAAGGTCAGATTCCGTAAATATATTGAAATTAAAGTTTGAAGCTCCTCTGGTAGTAAATGTGGCCGTGTTATTAATGTCTAGAAGTGGAAGGTTCTTATTGTAGACCGATTGAAAACGATCAGCAAATGCGTTAGCCACACTCAAGCCACGAAATTCTTGATTACCTTTTATCATGGTGTGAAGGGATTTTATATAGTGCCAAAACATCTTGGGATCATGCGTGATGTTTTCCTCGATTTCAGACACGTAGGCTCGATAGGCCACTCGAAACTCGCGCCTAACTAACGCTCGGTAAGAACTAAACAGATCGTATTCACTCTGAAGGCCTCCAGTTTTCCAACGCTTATGAAGGGCGTGTTTGATCTCTATATTCGAGATGACTTCTCTCGAGAACCACTTCTCAGATACTTGCGACCACCACCGCTTGTCGTTAGCAAACGAAGCGCACTAGTTTCCTCATTAATATCAATTAGGATAAACTTGAAAATCATTTTAATAATTTTAAAATTACGGCGCGCACCGAAAAAGACGTACGTCCTGCCGGCGAACAATCTGGAGCACTGAACGGGTAAGATGGGTTTCTCTGGGTCTTCTACCGCCCCCCTGAAAGTCTGAAACGCCCCCCAATTTGCTCTTGGTCTTCCACCGCCCCCCTGAAGGTCCTAAACGCCCCCAAGGGGGCGTTATCGCCCACGTTGAGAACCTATGGTATAGACCATAAATAAACCAATCATTAGATTGATAACTTCGCGCTTTTTGTACGGACCAAGTGTCAACGCTATTTGACCATAAACAAGCCAATATTTAACGATTTTTTATTCGATTTGAGATCATGTCGTCACACAAACCATCGACAAGGATAGAGGAAACAAAATAGACACTTCTCTTTTAGTACCTACCCAATTCATTAGCCTAAAATATTATTTTAAAAATAAAATGAAATGTCAAAATGTTCCCCCAGGGCAACAGGGCCATCTGATGGATTACTGTCTTGAGAAAATGAGCTTACTTTTCTTTACGGCTCATTTTCTCCGGACAGAGCTTTGTCAGATTGAAACCCGTTGCCCTATGAAGAGACCAACTGTCGTAAAAATAACCTAAAAATACTTAAAATTTCAATCCCTTCAAAAAGGGGAGTACAATTTCAAATAAGATTTAGCTTTTTTACGATAGTATCGACTTTGACATTTCTCTGGTTTCAACAGAAAAATGAAAAACTCAATGAAACGTTTTAGTATTTTATTAAAAACAGGAAATACAAGAATAACTAACTAACCATCACGCCATTTCCCCGCAGGGGTTGGCCGATAGGACGGACTGCTAAAAAACTCAGTCTTGGCACACACTATTTGCCTCATTCACACTCACACATCGACTCATACATACTATTCTGACTCTTGACGTGGCCCAATACAAGTATCGGATTCACTTCATCGTGTCAGGTTTTCCTCTGGCGTCCCTGACTTCATCTACCACTCACATCTGTGTTGTATATTCTACTTACACTCCATGCTTCATTCATTCGCTCTACATGCCCAAACCATCTAAGGGTCCCTTTCTTAACCTTACTCATTACGATCAGCCTTGCATTGCATTGCTTGATCCAAATAATAACAATATTTGGATGATTTGTGTAGCGCCGTTTTTGTAAAAAGTTACCTCAAAGGTGCTCTGCACAAACTTATATTTCTACAATCTAATTTCAACTACAAATTAGACAATACAACAACTAATGACTAAAACTTGCATCCACTGGTTCATCGATCATTGATATGAAACTATTTACAACGATTTGACCAATGAACGCTTTGCTGCATAAAAATGTACATATATTATTTTATTTATACTCTGTACAGGCAGAAAATTTATAGGACCATACGTGGTTTTACCACACATCCTCAGGGATCTCATTTCTACAGCATTCAGTCCACTTTCCTCAGCCAGTTCCATGCCTCACTGCAATACATCAGGGTAGGTTCCGTTGTGGACTGCTAACTTTGCTTCTTTAGATAGTTTTTTGTTAGCGCCAACGGCATTCAGTCCTCCATTAATAGAATTACCTTAATTTAACCTTCTTTCAATATCTCTATCAGCCTTCCCATGTCTCATACACATACTTCCCACGATATACAAACTCATCCACCTGCTCCAAGTATTCATCATTCCCAACTATATTCCACAATGTGTTCGTACTCTCTTCACTGATAAAAATAGTACAAATTTAGAAAAGCTAAGCGTACTGAGAATATATTGCTCCTGTCGCATCATGGTCCAGTCCATGGAGTACTCTTCCTCCTTCTTGTGTTCTCTCAAGAACAGTGGTGCAAGATAGTGGTGGAACACGCCAGCCCCCCATCTCCTGACATGACACCACAACGTTACTGTCCTACATACCTACAACAAACAATCATATGTCATCATTGGTGCTAAATTAATGCTTTTATATGTATTATTATAATAAGGTAAAATGCAAACAAACCCTGAGACCTGTAGGCGCGGGCCGTCGCTCGTGGAACGTGCTCTCTACTCTAGGCAAATGACACTAGTAATCTCCACCAGCCTGTCAGCTGTAAGGGTATCTCATTATATCCGTCACGATTTGGTGTTTCGAGCTGAAAATATTAAAGAAAATATCTTATGAGATATGTCAAGATGGATAAAAATAAATCAAGAAAAATGCATAAATGTTTCATATAAACGTTTGTACCTGCAGGTTATAATATTTTTCACGAGCACCATCATATCGCGAAATGAAACATTTTGCGATACTAGTAGCCACAAACATATGCACGAGTTCTCAAAATCGGGTAATCAATGTATTTAAGGCTGCTAATTTCACATCGCGCCTATTTTACTTGTTCAGGAAGCAATTTTGAATTCGCGTCGCTTGTAAATAAACCGTTGAGAGCAAACATTTTGATAAATTAATTCACCCAGCTGTCAACCGCTTTTCCATAGAAAATCAAAGTTTTCCCATTGGTGGAGAGATAGTGTCGTCACACAGTCATAGATATTATCCATCTTTTGTCTTGGTTGAAAATTAGGATCGGAGTTATACCCCCCTGGTATAGACGGTCAGAATAAACTTCTCGAAATGTTTTAACACCTGAGAAGTGAATAAATACATTGTCACTTATTCTTAAAACATAATCCTATAATATATGCATGATTCACTTAATCCTAGACGCACACAAACTACGTGATTATCATACAGCCATTGAACAACTTGTTTGAGTCTGTTGAACGCAAACATTCACAATAAACTCCCCCGTAAAAACACATCTATTACTACTTATTCCTTAAATAATAACCAAATAGCGGTTAAATATTTGAATTACGATTCGGTAAAGGCGGAGTATAATTCTTGGAAATTAGATTGAGACGATGTTAGTTTTTTATATCGGCAAATCAAAATGTTTACAGATTTAAAAGCGGACCCATTTACTAGTAAGCGCTCAAAAAGAAGGAGGGGAGATGTAAATACGAGCGTTAAAGGGAGCGCGCTAATATTAAAAACGATAATATTTAAGGCGATCCACTAGTACAGGAAAAAATCGAAATCGGTATTCACGCCCTTTTATGGGAGGAGTTTAAAAATACTTGAGAAAAAGCTTTTGGAAAGGTTAGAAAATATATTTGAGAATTTTTTTTACATGTTGATTTCGTAAAGGCCTGTAAAAAACATTAATTTCTTTTTTATGCATTGTTTATTGTAATAAAACGGAAATTTAAAATTGATTTCACGAAAACAAGCAGCGCGGACCATAACACGTTGTTTCTCCGCTCCGTTCGGAGGAGTAATGACGAAAAAATGGGGCGGCTGCCAGTCGTTCTTCGGTGGACGGTATAAGGTTCACTTTGATATAACAAATTCGTCGACTGCCGTATTGTCGCCGTGTTGTCAAAAATACCAACGCGAAAATGCATATTATATTTTATTTTGTGAGGTTCGGGCGAAAATTTCAATTTTTTTTGCGATAATTATATAATAAACTGAATTTGTAACATTATGCAATAAAACCATATCCTAAAAAGTGTTTATAGGTAGGAGAGTTTTCAGTTGAAAATGTTTTTTATAGACCTAATACTTAATTTTTTTCTAAGCTTATTAAAATACTTATTAAAAAATGACCGATATTTTTAAGGGCCAAGGTATGTTGTACACGCAGTATTTAATTGAAGCATCTATAATACTTCTAAGCGGTCAAATTTTCAAAACAAAAACATACGATTTTGTATGATTTTGCATTATTTAGTATGGCTTCATCTTAAGCGAAAATTGTAAAAATGTTTAATAAGGCACGACTCCTTCAAAATAGATAAAAAATATCGTCGGAAATGTCTTTAAAAGCATTTAAAGAAACACTGAGAAAATTATCATTATATAACTTGTAAATTAACAGAAAAAACGTGTTCATAATAATTTTCGGAGCATACTTGGCGATTTTTTTCTATCGAGGGATTTTCACATGTAATCAACCAATTTTTATTACTGATGTAATAAAAATTGGTTGATTACCGATATGTCTATTTAATATATCTTTTCAAAAGATTAATGCTAATCTCGCACGAGAGCTATACTCTCACATAGTATATAGTAGAGTATAGCTCTCGTGTGAGATTATCTTACAGATATATTTATGTCCTAAGCGCAACAATTTATTAAGGAATCTAGAAGAGTTCTCTGAAATCAATAAATAGCTTTAAAAACGAAATTTTGCCATGCGAAAGAAGTTCGAATTGCGAACTACATGGAACTAAAATTGTATAGACAATAGACATTGACGATGTTAAATAAATTTATTAAATTTACTTGATAACAAGTTTGAACTCTGTAGACTATAAATTTGGAAGATTTTAAGTAATTGCACGATTAAAAGCTTCAAGTTTTGGTTACGATAATATATATCGCTAATTGGCAGATTATTTACAAGGACAGATAAATGCCACGATTTGTCAGTAAGAATTGTCTATGGTTTCGATGACGTAATATAATATGAAATCTTTAATTAATTACAGACAGATGTTGAGTTGAATTATTACAGAGCGAAAGAAATTTAAAGTTAATGAGGAAATCAAGATTGATGACACTCCTAGAATACGTATTATAGTGAAATATTTCGCACATAAATATTTGGTACCATTCCAAAGATATTTAAATCAAAAAATCTATTTGGCTAGCGTATTGTAATTAATTTGATGGACAGTGGGACAACTCAAAACTATAAAATAAGCGATACACAATATTATTATTTGGATAAATGTTTATATGTATATAGAAGATCTACAGTCTCTCGTGTCTAGGATGAACGAAGTGTTTATGGAGAATGAGTTAATGATGAATGTAAGTAAGTCTAAAGTCACGGTGTTTGAAAGAGAGAGTATGAAAACAGTGTGCAAGTATAGTTGTGAATGATGAATACTTGGAGCAGGTGGATGAGTTTGTGTATTTGAGTAATATGTTTACGAGAGATGGGAAGGCTGATAGAGATATTGAATGAAGGGTAAATGCAGGTAGCTCCATTAATAGAGGACTGAATAAAAAACTGTCAAAAGAAGCGAAGCAAGCACTCCACAATGGAGTCTTGGTACCTACCCTGATGTATGGTAGAGGAAGGATGAAAGTAAACTGAATACTGTTGATATGAGATCCCTGAGGCGAATGTGTGGTAAAACCATGTATGATCATGTGAGAAATGTAAATATCCGCAAATAATGTAAGGCTGATGTAAGCATAATGATTAAGATTAAGAAAGGGACCCGAAGATGGTTTGGGCATGTAGAGCGAATGAAAGAAGAAAACAGTGTGAGAATAATATATGACGCAAATACGAATGGAAGAAGAAGTCGGGGACGCCTGAGGAAGACATAGCACGATCAAGTTAATCAGATACTTGAGTCGGGCCATGTCAAAAGTCAGAATAATAGAAAATTATGTATGAGACGATGTATGAATGTAAGGCAAAGAGTTTGTGCCAAGACCGAGTTGTTTGGCGGTCCATCCCCTCTGCCTAACCCTGTATAACAAACGGTATTGAATAACTTTTCAATACCTTTTTGTAGGTTATACCCATCAATGTAAAATATAATTGAAGAAGAAAAAAATACTAATAAATTAAACATGAAACATCAAACGGAAAAAGACACACGTAACGGTCGCATTTGGGATTTGAACTAAGAATCACTTGTCTTACACAGAAAAAATATAGGTCTTAATAATAAATAGGTTAATAAACATTCAAAATGCAGAAATTCTTAAATTCGTTAGACAGCGAGACAACATGAAGCTATTAAATAATGGAATCGACTGTCTCCAGAAAATAGAACACTCATCTCGAAGACATTTTGTAGTCACAGCAGTATTAAGCTAATTTTGCAGAATATAATTTAAAGTGAGAAAAGCCTCTTGAATGTTCTTCTTGTGTCCTCTCCTATCGGAGGTTAGCTATCATTAGCTTCAGCCCAGAATAACTCAGTGGAACTGTAGTCGCAATATTCACGTAGGTTTCGAATGTGACCAAGGTGTTTACTAAATAGACTAGCATTAAGACGGCTTTAGGGATACTTTAATATTTTATGGTTTTTGTGCATTTTCGAAGATGTCTGTTTCGATTTTTTGTTTAGATAAATGCATGTTATCTTTGAGATAGAGAAGAGGAAGTACCAACCTGTATATTCAGATCACCAAACAGGGTTAAAGCCGTTTCAATAATGTTTGAATACTAAATTGTGGTCTTTCACTAGAGCGATAATGAGAGTATCGTGCACTCTGAAACGTGCCGTAATATACCATCGAACGTTATTATTACCCCAGCGTCTGCCTGGTTGAATTTCAGAACCCAGTTTCGAGTGCATGTCGACGCCACGCCGTACGCGTTGCGCCACAAATAACATATAGATATGTGTATATGGAATTTCAAACAAAACTTCAAGAATTCGTAACAAGATGCCGCCACTTACGTCACGTCAGCAGCTCTCATGTGGACGTTTCTTCCCTAGGTACAAGTATTACGGATTAATAGAATTTAAGTTGTAAGTTGAATTTAAGTAATTTAGCCATAAGTTGTTTTTAATTGTTTGTCTAGCTTGTATCTTTCTAGATTTTAGGCATGTATGGTAAGTTTGTACAGCGCCCTTGAGGTGATTTTTCACAAAAACGGCGCTATATAAATCGTCCAAATATTATTATTATTAAATATTATTATTAAGTACCTTTCCGGATATGGAGAGATTATATATGGCGTCATTGCCTGTTACGGTTACTTTAACTCGGTGACTAGTTGTCACTGGATTACAGTGGATCCGAGGAACTGGCTATTTTTTGAACCAGTTCTTATCAGATTTATAAAATGGTTACCTACACTCAAACTGGGCGAAGCAAAACTGCGGATCGGGTTTTTTTACTGCTAGTAACACATTATTGTATAATTTTAGTTCTAATTTTATACGACAGCAGTTTAATTAGTTCATTTTTTTTTTTTTTGTAATGAGTTCATTTTTAAACTAGACACCAAGCGCATCACTACAATGTTATCTTTGAATCTGACAATACAGAAATGCCGCTGATAACTCCGTTGTATCTCTCCCTCTTTCTCATAAACGACGTAACAGAAAAGTTATAGGAATGTAACAGAAATAGAGATTAAAATGTATATTGTATATGTATATATAAACCATTCAGCGCGGGAAACGGCTACATATTTTGAAAGATAAACGCAGGTTTTTGTCGGTGTGAACATCATAAATTGGAAGGTGAGATCGTCTGATATAACACTTGTTTACAGGTTGATAAGCTGTTATAAAAAAAAAAACAAAGTTGAAATGTGTTAAACCACTGTATAATACGCATCACCTGAGATTCAGTTGCAATTTCGCTCAAATATTAGAGTGCGGATGCCAAGAGTTTAAAATATAACCCGAGTTTTACGTAGGTACTACCAATACTTTTTTCCGCTTCAAAACAAACAAATACTTAAATAAAGAGAGAAAAGAAGTACCTACCTACTTTCTCATTAAATTGAATATCTGTGGTTTCGTGGTCGGGCCAAAAACGTGCAAATTTTGCGGTAAGTCTCTACATAATATCATAAAGGTTGCGTCCTCTTTTATTTGACATAATTATGATAACTCATCAACATAACGAATAGGTACAAATCTCTATGTTCTATATAAGTTCTCCTTCTCTTTTAAGAAGGTTCTTGTAGGTGTGTTCTGTGATTGACTATGGAGTACAATGGTCTATGAGGTTTAATATCTCTATGTTTTATGTTCTATCTGGATATCGCAATATTCTAAGAAGCTAGGTAGTCACTTGATATGTTCTGCGCCGGGTTTAATGGACCCTCCATTGTTTTGTTTACCTCCCAATGTTGACAGTACGTACCTCCTACGACAGCTGTGCACATAATGGTATAGGCGAGAGGAATAACAGTTAAGTCCACAGCCTGTGGCGTATCAAGTGACTGGGCAATCAGGGTGGGCACCTGGTGCAATCAAACCAATGTATTGAAAATAATATACCTTCTTACCTATATTACTAATATCCATCTTGTAGATTATTTTGTAATTAACTATCATTATTTAGGGTTTATTAAAAAACCTCAGATCATTACATTTAATACATACGACTACAACCTCACGCTGGTTATGTTCTCTACAGTTATGCATTTATTAGTCTTTTTCAATATCTATTATCTTTATCATTGAAATCAATCATCATCATCACTCTTGGATCTACAACCCCTGACGGGTCTTGGCCTCCTCAAGAGTCTTCCTCCACTCATCACGGTTTTGTGCCAGCACTCTCTGGATGGTATGGATATGATTTTAGACTTTCACGGCCAAAAGTATTATAGAGATTTATTTAGCAGGGTATTATGCCGTGTTGCGCTACCTCCTTTTATAGCCAACATTTTGGACAGCGTTACAGAGTTCATCATCATGCCCACACACATCATTTCAAATCATATAATCATGCAGTAAAATAAATCAATACATTATCTGGTAAACGTATGTTTCAGAATTTTAATTTTAGTTTAAATAAAATCATTAAAAAATATATATCTACGTACATGTGTTTCTTGACGAAAATTGGTCCGTTTGTGTATTTATTTGCGCACGTACAAACTAATATATTTCAGATTGTTTTGCATTATTGAAAAATGATAAACACTAATATTCAAAAAATAATTACAAAAAGCACATAATTTTAATAGTATTATCATCACGCTTTTTAGCATTTTTTGATGTAGGTATAAATTAAAGCAAATTTGGAATGAAATAAAACCGATATTGAGTTATAATTTTTAAAAGCTGGTACGGAGAATAATTAATCTTTCTCATTGGAACCGCCCTGTACGTTCGTAAGAATATCACGAAATGTGGATTTTCGGCGCTGGCTGGTTAAACGCCCTTAAAAAATGGTTAATTGCATTTTTTTACGGTAATGTTTTATGTTTTTTTTAACAGAAATCTTAGACAAACATCAATACTTCCTACTCCAAAATGTAAAAAAACACTAGGACAGTTAAGTCATAAATATCTCGGAGTAAAATTTTTTAATTCACTTCCTGAAAAAATCAGAAACATGAACAGTAATATCAAAAAATTTAAAAACTCACCTCAAAAATTATACCGAAAATTTGAACAGAATATAAAAATAAAACAATTAAAAACACCCCCATACACACAATAAATAAAAAAAAAGTTAAATTTCTTGCCTTACATTTTTAATTTACGTTGTTCATGCTTTATTTATTAGGGGAACTATCAACGATGCTTGAACTACCTTGGCCGATGCGACTAACGAAACGAATAATATTGACTCAAAATAAGAATGGCGCTAATTTTACAAGAAGCCCCAGAGCTTAGGGCTGTGTCGTTACGCTACTGTGCAAAGGCACAATAATACGTAAAGTATAAACAAAGTACAAATATTTAAACGAAGGCACAATATACATTTAGACAAAATATTCAAATTTAAGGTATTGTATATACATATAAAATAAGCAATCTTTTTTTTTTTTAATGTGAATACCGAGTTCCAATTACTCCCAACCATCTAGAGCCAGTGAGACTATGGCATCCTCATATGTGTGAGGGTAAAGGTGGTTGGCAGGGCAAGGAGATGGAGAAGACGACGGCGGCGAGTACCTGGCTGTTCAGCTCTGGTTTTTAAGCCATTTAAAGACAATTAAATTGTGGTATAAACGGCGATGCTTAGAGTATCTTCCATTCTATTTTTGGTTTGAAATATCCTCGCCTAGAAATATTATAGATGCTAATTAAATACTGCAAGTAGAATACATACAATATTGGCATTTATCATCAGATTAATAAGAAAGGTTTGAATTGTAAAATCTCCTAATTACAGTGATAAGTATATATCTATGCCTAATTACGAAACCCTTTTCGGATACGGTTTCAATCCACAATGCGGAAAATTAAGTACCTACATTCTTTAGCTAATTATCGTAAAACATTTTAATATTTGTGCCAGAACTACACAAAATAAAATAAAAACCTGAATTTTGGCGACGGTTGTTTTAGTATAAAACAGGCGGCCGGTGTTGTGCACTGCTGATGCTATGCTTAGTAATCAAATGTGAAATTCTAGGTCTGGGTTTATCTCAACTTTCCTCTTTGCCAGCTCTTCCACCTCCCACACAGTAGCATTTCAATTCCAAAATTGCGATGCCATTGCCTGGCTGGCTTCTGGAAAATGGGATTCTTGTAACGTACAACATAAAACAACAGTAAGTAAGTAGATACGTATATAATTAAGAAGCAGGCGTAAAATAATACAATTTTTTTAGCCTAAACATCACGAACTTAGATATAACCGTAGTACTCGTACATGTACATACATATTACATACATGTATTATTATTATTATGAAATTTGTCATCACTCATTCCACGTGCCGTAAAATAAACAGTGTGTGAAAGTTACAATGACACGTGCGCCGCCATTAGGCAGCTTTAAATACCTGCTACGTGAAATAGTAAAGCTTTATGGTTCAGGATTACCATCTCCACGTGTACAAAGGGACATGTTAATAGAAGCTTTTGTAGCTTTTTTTTTCTAGATTGAAACTAGCTAAGATAATATTTAGTTTTTTTTTTTGTAATTATGAGCTAAGAATTATCTGTTCCACGGATTTATAAAAATATTATTTTACTATCAGGTTTGCCGGATACACTAAAAAAATATTACTTTAAAATTATAGATTTTTTACAATTCAAAGAATAATAAATAACGCGTGATGGAAAATGCCATTCAATTCATTAATCGACGATTAAGTATCAAATGACAGCCTCCGTGGTCGGGGGTTAAGGTACTAGACTAGCGATACGGAGGTCGGGGTTCGGATCTCTGTGTGCGCAAGTAAATTTTATTTGATTGATTTGGGTAATTTCACAATTTAATCATTTATAATAAATTAAGATATTTTTGCGGCATGTTCCAGAGTGTAAAATACTAGATATCGCTCTGTTGTAAGACCACAATTCAGAATTGAAACGTTGCTTAGAATGGCTTCCGCCGTGTTTGGTGACCAGATCTGAATACCTACCTTCCTCTTCCCCATATCCTTCCCCGCTTCCCCGCACCACTACCTTAAGCCCTACAACATACAATATTTGGGGATGCCTAGTCTCACTGGCTCCAAGCGGTTTGGAGTAGTTGGAACTCTTATGCAATATTCACATTAAAAAAATGGATGATCAGCGCCATTTTTAATTTTTGACATTTCGTGCCCTTGGAGTAACAAGGTTCCATCTGACTCGACATGGTAATGCAATAATGAACTCTAAAGTAGTACTCTCTAGATCTAGACTCTAGACACTCTAGACGCCATTATCGAATGACATTACCTTTACATTACCTTTGTCAAATAGAATCTTGTTTCTCCAAGGGCACGATTTTTCAACGCCACTTCAATCGAACTGACGCTGATTTTCAATCTAATGTGATGGAGGTTAAAACACCCCAAACTATACATTTATCTTTATATCGTTAATGTTAAACGTTGTTGTAGGTGACGTTCTTGGAGGATGACCCACTTTCTAGACATTTTTTAATCAAAGTAAAACGCTCGGAAATAAATCTTTCTATTATTCAACCAAAATAATGTTTTGTAGGAAGCGTGTTCTTCCTAATTGCCTGAGCAGCTTAACTCAACAAAAAACTTGATTTGACAAAAACCGTGAGCAGTGAGCACGACAGCACTCGTAAGTGACAATAATAAAATATACACCCAATGAATTACAGCGTGCTAGGAAGGAACCAGAGGCGTGCGAGATTATTCGCAGCTTCCTTATTGAACATAACAAAACATACATTATACGAGTATATTTAAATAATTTAAATAATAGTAGTTAATTTGAATAATTTCCTAGAACACAGAATGCAAAATGCCCCGGAGGCGAATATTTTCCCTGATGTTATATAAACGGCATAATTATTGTATTTTTGGAGAAAATTTTAGATTATTTATTAGAAGATTGCCAAATATTGAAGAAATGAAGCGGTTTATCAAGCGTATAAAAGGCTTCGAAGATGTTAGGCGCTTTGTAATCTACTACTAGAGAATGTGCCCACGTCTCTCTGGAGTTCTGGAGGAGTTCTCAGCTATACCAAACTGGAGATCCGAATGAACCCGGTGGCGCACAGTTAATTCCAATTCTAACATAAGCCTTTAACTCTTACATTACTTTGGGGCTTAGGAGCCATACACGGTTCACCATTGTTAACCTAACCTCACTCTAACACTCTCATAGTATCAACATTCTTTAGATTTAGCAAAGAGGTCATTATGTCACTAACCGCGGCACTTTTAGGCACAGATTATGGAAATTACACTTCGTTTTAACAATTACTACAATAATCAACTATTTACATGCACTAAATAGGTTATAAGATTCTTAGTTTGGGTTAACTAAGTAATTCATACGTACATGATTGAAACAAAACTAATGCAAATGTTGATCCACACAAAATTAAAATGTCAGCAAAGGAATCGTTTCATAAGGGAAATTTTGAATTTCGAATGAAAATTGAATTTTAGTGCATCTATCCAATCGTTAACAGTTGTTTCTCGTAGTAATTAATTGTAGAAGAAACATAGTGTAATTTCCAAAATCTGTGTCCAATAAAAGTGCAGCGGTTAGTGAAATATTTTTACCAACAATGATTTTCAGTTGATTATACATTAAAATAATTAGCAACTATTCGTAAACCGATACTAAAGAGATAAATAATGCCGTGCAGCGTTTGCAGACTACGAAGGTTAGGCCGTATCAAAACCTGTGTGAGGTAGATTGGATCTTTCTGGAAATAGAGTTAAATTATTGGAGATTACCAATTAAAAACGTCACGGCACGCCCCTGCCGCCTACTGCTTATTATTGATAAACTGGGCGTTAGGTTAGGCCGAGAATGTCGGCAAGCGATGGATCAAGAAATAAACATAAACACGGCTATTCACGGTGCATCCGGTCCTCGTTTTTCCCACTTGTGAAGAAGCGTGATGCCCAATTTATGGTAGACAGTAGGTATGCCCAAAATCATCATGCAAGTGTGCAAATTAACACAATTTTACCCAAACCTATGTAGGTATCCATAACTCTGATTATGTTCAGTGTTATGGTAAAGTAACGCAGACCCGTGAAAGATGACGGTATATTAAAAAAATTCTAAAGCAATAAACACTTAAAAAACTGTTTCCCTACAAGATTCCAGACAGTGTAAATACCGGTCTGTAACGGGATAATTAAATAAAATCCACAATTTTTACAGTAAACACAATTAGTCTTAATTTTGAGTGTTATCAATTTGCAAGTATGATACAGGATACAGTTCAATAATAGTAAGACAGTGCCTACAAAAAACTTTACTAACTTTATGGGTTCCCTCCCATTCCCTCCTAATTCATTCGTTAAACTTTTTAAAGGGTCTATAATCACTCTGCTTAGCTGAATTAACAGGCACACGGTTCAAACACGTATTTTTGATTCAGTCCTGCCAGAGATTTTACCTGAAGATGCGCGGTTAGAACCGGGGGGCAAACTTAACTTTCTAGAGTTAAAACATGACCTTATATCGGTCAGACCTGCTGTGACATCTGTAAGCCTGAGCGGCGGGTGAAAAATCTAACCAATAGCATCCCTCGCCCCTAATTAGTAATGAGAGAGCATTCGAATTTGAATAACTATGTAACGAAATAATCAATGTACGCTCGAAAATAATTAGATATGTTACAGGTAATATGTAACTACTCATATTTAGATTCAGGAAGAAGCGAGATATCGTATCTGTCTTTCCTTTTCTAATATTCCCATTCAAATTATGTAATTATTAACGCATTATCTCCAGAAACGGCAGTTAGACGTCTTTATTTGACAATCACACCAAGCAGACGGTAAACGGTTAATGGGGATTTGGTTAAATATCTATCCATTAACCTGCTTTGTTTGGTTAAGCTAATTAGCAAATTTAGAGTGAGTTAGTTTTTTTTCAGCTATCTGTAATTTATGGAAATATATGCAATTTTTAAGAGTTTGGGGGTCAAGTGTTGGACGCAGTTTGAGTATTGGTAAAAAATGTAAAAAAATCTATTGATATAAACTGAATTAATTACTTTATTGTTAATGACATATTGGGATAGAGAAATGACGTACTTGTTAAATGAATTAACTTTGCATTCGGAAGAAACTTTTTTACAGTACAATTAAAAATAATGTTCAGCAAATAAGTATGCATTGAAATAAACAGATATTTTGGCACGCGTTCAAGAGTAATCGTAATATAACTATCCATTTTCTCTTTTTTTACGTATATCTGTTTTTTTGTTCTCATTCAATATTGCATTACGTACATTTTTTTACTTCCAACTCTGTAAACTGTAAATCTGCAAGTTTTCAGAGTGGTAGAAAGTAGAAATACATAATATCATCATCATTCAGAATCAAAACGTTGCTACTCGTAGTATGTAATGCCTTTAGCCGTGTTTTGTGACAAGCCGTTCACCTCCCCAATACCTCCGGCCTTACAACAAACCCCAATATAGGATGCAATAATAACAAGGGATAAAACTTAAGGCAGTAGATTATTAACAATGGTAACTCATTAGTCTCATTACATTACTTATTATTTCGTGTAATTGGCCCGCTCACTTGAAATAAATTTCCCTCAGCTCTTACTAATATCCAGAATTTGACTAAATTTAAACGGTCTTTAAAACAAAATTATTTAAAAAATCCTGGCTTTCATAAATCTTAATTTATTTTCAATATACCGGCTTTCATAAATCTTAATTTATTTTATATATAAGCCACATTCTCAATTTTCCGGTAATTGTTTGGTGTCGGTTTCCTCGATAATGTACTTTTATGTAATGTCTACCAAGAATTTTCTTATTTCTGAACATAGACTGCCTTCTGTTTTACATTATATCTTAGTTTTAATGTTCTTGTTTTGTCCTGTGCTATTAATAGGACCGTTATTAAAATTTTGTGTTCTCTTGTCATTGCTTGTACATTTTTTGTTTCACATTATTTGATCAATATTATGTAAAGAGCACCTAGAAGTAATCTTAAGAAAACGACCACCGATTACAAAATTAATTTTTATAAGTTTATTATTTATTAAACGCGCTTGAAGTAAAATAACTGCGCTGTACAAATGTTATGTTATTATTATTATTAACTCATAAGTTATTAACACACATTCATTAGAATCATTAGGTGTGGCGTGACCCTAGATTAAATATATAGGTACCATAACAGCACAAATGAAAAAGGGTTATACATTATTATTTATAATAATATTATGCGACCCCACAATATAGTTAGTTGTTGTGAGTTGTACGGAACACTTTGCGGTCACGGTGACCGGTGAGTGGTGAGACTGGTGACCGGTGAGCGGGCGGCAAACAACCGACACAATGGAGTCAAAATAAAAATTTGTAAAGAGAATAAAAAAGCGCCACAAGAGAAAAGTTAAAAAGGGAATAAGAGGCAAACTGACGACGGGAGGAGTCGAGTTAACAGCCATCAGGGTTCTCACTTTTCAAAAAACGAATTGTATTAAACGGACCCTTAACAGAATATAACAATTAAACGATATTATTTATAATATATATAAATTAACATGAATTGAATGTTCAGCAGGTATCAAATTTTATAGATCAGAATTCCTATATCAGATTTATTATTAAAAAACATCATAATTTGCTATACGAAATATCTATAATATCTATTGAATAAACTTGACAGAATTGTTGTAAAAGATATACCCACCCCAATAGGTACCAACTGTTAAATTTATCTACATTAATCTTTAATAACATACATTAGTTAATTGAATCAAATGATACGCGAAAACCAAAGGAAACACTTTTTTCGATTCGTATTTTTATACCCTAAAAGATTGTGTTTCCAGAATAGCATTTAAAAAAAAAATACTGTAACTTCGGAATATTTTATTTAGCGTAAATCTGTAGATAAACAATAATGATCTGCGGTCATGTCACAAAAGCATTTATATCTATCTAAGTATCAAGATGAAATGTTTTCTGATGAGCTCTGACGTCATGAATTTTGCACAGGGTTTTATGAAATTTATAAGTTTATGAATTATTTTCAGCTAGCACGTTATTTCCAACATGACCAATGCATCTTTAAAATATGGATATTAATTTAAATCTCAAAAAATAAAACTACAATTACATTGTACATACCGTTTTATTCAATACCGTTTTCTTCAATACCGTTATATTCAATATTTTTCGGGTTTGTTGAAACGATAATAGTGGGTTGAATAAATTGGGTAGGCAGCTAAATTATGAAATACATTTTTTTTTCGCGACAAATTCTAAGTGTGCAGGTACTTAGTAATATTTGAATGGCCTGTTTAATACAGGCTTCTGGGGAGGATCGACGACAACATCTCGGCCGGGTTCCGAACACAAAACCAAACAAAACAAAAGCCGCCGGCGCCGCATTCAATAGGCCATCACAGATGAATGAATCTAAAATCTAGAACAGCGGAGAAACCTGTTTCGCTCTCCGCCGCTAACTTCTCTCTCGTCTTGTCTTCTCCTCTCGAGACTAAACAAAACCCTTTTCACTCTCACGGATCGAAAAACCCATGATGCCTTTGTTAAAAGTTTAACTGGAGTTTATGGCGTTAATCAGTGATGAAAATGATCCGGAGCAAGCCGGAACGCTGCTCAGATTCGTGAAATTACGATTTTGCAAACCCATTAATTGAAAGATACTGCTGTGCTGAAGGAATAACCAGATGTGGACGATGAAGTTATAAAAAGTAAGACTTTTACAATCACTATAAAGCATAGATAACAAATTGAAAATTTGTCAAAACTTTAGTAGAATGCTCATTGAGATCCCTGAGGAAAACCAGTAAAACAATTCTAGACCTATGAAGTGCGCGCTTACATGGTTTGGAAAAAAATAATAAAAGGCCGAGGAAATGTGTTATCTTTTTATGACAAGCAAGTGGGTGAAAGAAGTAAACAGGGAAGTCACAGGAAGATTCTTGAAGAAGTCTCTTGGGACTAGGAATAACAGAAGATTTCTAGAATGGTGTAACCGGCCGATAACAACTTTATTTTTATGAAACTTAGTTATTACTTATCAATCGTATCACGAACAATGCAAAGCATCTTATCTTATCATGAATTATCTAATCATTGCATTGTGAGAAAGTATAGAAGATATCAAACGATAACGCGAAGATGTAAAAATATAAGAATAATTTTTAAACATGAACAGCAAGGACCGTCTTCTTTTAGTTATGTATAATTTAGTTTTTAAAAGACCACCAAAACGGATTAGCATTCGAGGAGATCCCAGTGTTAAGTTTACAACATAATAATTCATAATGAACCCAACCAAAAGGGAAAGCGTCAAAAAGGATGAAAAAGAAACAAAAGATGAACAAAAAAAGGTTAAGTTAAAAGGTTAAATATGAATATAGGATTTATTCGGAATATCGTTGTACTTTGTAGAGACGTTCAAATGCTAATCTTCAGCTTCTCAAAAATGCGATATTCTTATATAAGTGTCAAGCGATGACTAAATTAATTTATAAAAACAAAACGACTGTGGTTTGGTAATACCCTCCAAGCCACAAAATGAAAACTTTACAGGAGACGATAAGAACAAATATTTAAAAATTCGTAAAATTTATTAAAAATTTTGAAATAAATATGAAAGTGGTTTTTTGTTTTACAAAATTTTGTTGTAAAATATTGCAATTCTATTTATAATTATAAAACATTTGAGGTTAAATAATTTCATCTTTGTTTTAATATGGGTCTTTTCAAGACCCAGGTTCACACTCCTTCGTTTCCACAAAAAGACGCTCCAGACGGCATCCCCGCAAATGATAGAGGACCCTAGGGAAATTATTTTCCTCGAGCCCCCCTTCAGTGTAGTAATTTTATCGTTTACCATTTGAAATCAACCTCAACCTGCAAAATAAAAGGACCCCTAGCTTGTGCTGATAATGTCGGTAAACAAGCGTACCTAACGGCCTTAATACACGAGCCCGATTTTCAGCCCGTTTCCAATTAGAGACAAAAGTCAACATTTTTCGATTTGCGCGATCGCTATTTTCACCTCTATTTTCATATCTAGGATTTCCATTGTCATCACTGCAAACAACACATGAACCATACTGTTTGTTGTGATGCCTACTGAAATCGTAGGTACGAAAATAGAGTTGAAAACAGCGATCGCGTAAAGCGAAAAATGTTGACTTTTGTGTCTAATTGGAATCGGGCTGAAAATCGGGCTCGTGTATTACGCTCTTATTTTAACATCTTAGGCTGCGTATACACACGCGAGCCGAATCTGTGAGCCGAACCACGAATTACGGGAAACAACCATTAATCGATCTCTAACTAACATCATTGCTTTCTCACCGTCCGGGGTAATGAGTGATGATTTAGTGTTTTAATACCGTATCTTAAATTTTGTTCATGAGTATTTTAAATTTAATAATGAAACCCATATAGGTTTTTGTTATTAAGGGTTGTATTAAGGATTATATTTGTGAGTATTAAGGCTCCGTAGTAAGCGTTAAAAAAGAGGATACGGTTTTAAATGTAGGTAAATACGAATATTAGAGGGAGCGCACTAATAAACACGATTTAAATTAAGCGAAAATTATGAAAATATTTAATAAAACACGACTCGTTTAAAATAGAGCAAAAATCTCTCAGCAAATGTCTAAAGTACCTAATATTTAAAGATACACTGTGATTTTTTTCATACATATAAAATAACGTAACAAAATGTGATTGTGTATCGAAGGCATTTCACATAATTACGTTTCGGCTCAGTAAATGTATAGACATTATTAAAAAAAAAAACTTTTTTTTAAGACCTAAAAACAAAAAGTGTTCCAAGGAAAATATGTTATAAATCGGAAGAAATTCGGAATGCCGGGTCTTAGGGGTTGGCTGTTATTTTATTAGACAGAACGAGCAGATGGATTAAAAGTCTGCAAACACATGCCTGATAACGACAATAATAAAATGTAAATTACTTTAAATATGTATTAAACCTGTTTCCCTCAAATGTGAAGCCACGAATTGATGTTCATCGTAATAGTATGTTTACCTGAAACAAACAAGAAAAACATTATTAAAATATGAAACAAACAAAAGAACGACAAGACTTAAACACTAATATTATTTAATTAAATGAAGACAATATTAGCGAAACTCAATCGAAAATCTGGAGACAGAAAAATCAGAAAAAGATATTGGTTCCACTGGGACTCGAACCCTGGGTTATTGAGTTTCGCTAATATTGTCTTCATTTAACTAAATATTATAATTTGAGATTTTACTCATAAAGTTAAAAATAAAAATATTCATCCTAGACTTGCAGAAAAAGTCAATAGATGTCGCGTATTAAAATAAAATGGATAAATATTTATCCAGACACTATCTAGATAGCATTTAGTTCGGGTTGAATCTTGCAATCATATATAAAGATAGCAGCCAATAATATGTGCGTTAAGAAAATAAAGACAATGTTGGTAGTTCTTAGTCGAAATATGATACAGTTAAAAGTGACAGAATTAGAAATGGGTTCCATTGGCTCAGTTGGTAGAGCTCTTGTCATGTCAACAAAGGGCCCTGGGTTCGAGTCCCAGTGGAACCAATATCTTTTTCTGATTTTTCTGTCTCCAGATTTTCGATTGAGGTTCGCTAATATAGTCTTCATTTAATTAAATATTATAAATTGAGATTTTACTCATAAAGTTAAAAATAAAAATACTAATATTGTCTAAAAAGGCAAGAATTTGTTGCGAAAAATTTAATGTGTCGTTGGAATTCCTGTTAACTGGTATTAATAATATAATACGTAATAATTGATATTGTAAGTCGCGTTTTTCGTGAATAACTCACTAGGGGAACCTGTAACGAAGGGTTAATCAAAATCTATAGATAATTTTTATTTGTTTATTATTTGCCCAACTGCACAAATACTTTTGCAGATCCGTAGAAAAAGTTCTGTTTTATTTAAAATAATAATATTTTAAGCCTAGGTAGCTACTTCGTAAGGCAATGGAGTTCTTGCTTACATATTATTAGAATTAATTGGCATTCTAATGGCAAGTTCACGGTGGCTATTTTCTCTGTGCTTTATCGTGACGGGCATATTAAGCCGGTTTTATAGGTTATTATATACTGTAAAGTTATATACATATTATGGCAATTCATTCAATCATAGATGTTATATGGCGATATATCACAAGTGTAATGTGGGGTTTTATAGCAATTTCACTTCGCATAATATTACAAAATTAATAACTAAGGTACGTTACATTGTCGTGTAAACAAGCGTATGAGTCCGGGTGGTTAATGGTTAATAAAACTGTTACGTATTATACAATCAAATAAGTTCTGCAAGGCAAACAAAAATTTGGGGTTTTCACACAAATTCATATGTAACATTGTCATCAAATGGTCAATCAGCGCAATTTTTTTTTACCTTTGAAGGTTCCCGTTAAACGCTGATTCTAGGTCCGTTTCAGCATTTGAACAAATTGTGCTGAGCATAAAAGCAAAACTATTATGTTAATAATGATCGAAATTTGATAGAAAGCCGAAAGGGGACTAGAATCACTGTTAACGGAGATCTTTGAAATGACACAAAAGTGGCGCTGGTTGCCAATTATTTGATGACAACGTTACATTTGAATTACAGTAATTAATTATGGCTATTTTATAGAAACCCACATTTTTGACCCACCCATGCGCCAAAGAAACATACCTAATATAAGTTTAAAGCTAGTTCCATAATATTATACCAACACATAAAAAAAAAATCGGCTCCTTTTTAACAGACAAAATAAATACCCCGAAATTGCCATTAATCAGGCAGCATTGTGAATAAAAGCAAAGCTTTTGACAGCCGGTATGGCAACACTCGGAAAGAAGTTATAAGTTGCAGTTCCTACCTACATCTTTGAATTCTAAAACAACATTAGAATTATTTTTGTGTTTTTTTTTTCTCGCTAGCGACCACACTGCCGCGATATTTTCCCAGAAGGCCAGCGGCTGGTTTTGTGATTCCTAAAAATAGCCGCAAATTATAATGAAGCACAATAATAGGCAGTCTCCCGCCTGTGTTTGAATTTCGAACGGCCGCCGCTTTTTGTTCGGTTTATAAACATTACTAACGAGAAACTAGAAAGGTTCCAAAGCTGTATAAATGTCAAAAATGGGCGGGAAAGCTTTAGATTGGTGTTACCTGTGTGACAACAGAATAAATGGTACTCAAACGACGGATATTAATACATTTTGCTAAATTTCTTTGTATACATATAATATTTACTATTGCAAAATTTTTGAAGGTTAAATAGATGAGTCTGCCAGGAGAGCATTACGGACGTAATTATAAGATAATAATAAAAATACTTGTTTTGTTATTTTTAGGTCTCACATTTTTATGTTTTAAGGCTGACTCTTTCAAAAGTTCCTTTAGATAAAAAAAAAATGACCCGTAGAAAATCGTAGGTAAGTACTGTTTTATAGTTTGTAAAACATTTGACTTTTTTTAGGAGAAAGAAGCAACCGTGCTCAAATTTTAGAGGTGTCGCTGAAGATTGCCAGTAAAGTGGTACTTCCCAAAATTCTTCTGCTTTCCGTCAATCTCACAGCATACCCCAAATGCGGGTTAAAGTCACAAAAGCTCCGTACAGTGCGGTTACTACTCGTATATATATATAAAAAAAAATAATATAAGAAGTATGTCGGTTAAAATAATGTTTCCTTGCTATTCAGACGACAAATGAAAACAATAATTATTCATATAGATAACCAATTAATTTGATATGATGTCCAAAGTTTTTTACTTTCGCCTTTTAAGGGCTTCGCCATCATTTCAAATTATGAAAAGAGGGAATGTGAATGTATATAGGTATTAATTTTATTACGAGAAAATTTAATAATTAATTATATGTGAAGATTGTAGTCGAAGTCTGACTGAGCAGAGATAAAATGTTGAAAGGATGGGAGGCAATTTAAGATAAGGCTTGATAAAAGAGAGGCTATTTGTTTAGAGAAGGACAACCATAAAATAAGTGATCTAAAGTCCCCTCTTCCAAGCGACAGAAAATCTGAGGAGCGATTCTATATCTTTTATGGAAACGAAAAATATTCCGTACGGAATTGGCTGTCAAATTTGTGTGATTTTTATGACTTTCAATTACTTTTTCTATAAGTGACGTGAGCCGATGTAATATGTCAGCTGTCGCGTATTTTAGTTTTGATCGTTTAAAACATGAATTACTGTAAGTATTCAGATTATTTATTCATTTAATGTATATTTTAAGTTGTTTACATGTATTAGACAATTGCGAAGTTTCGTTTCAATCTAAATAAGCATGAATTACTTACTTTTACCAAACTAAGTATCTATTTTGTGGATATGTCAAATCCATGGTATTTAACTTTAAATGTAATAATGTATGCTTAAACAGTATTTCGTGTTTCAAACGAGTTAAAATCGGCGACAGCTGACATCACCTATAGAAAGAGCAATTGAAAGTTATAGAAAATTATACAATTTTGACAGCCGATTCTGAATGGAATCTTTTCTGGAATCGCTCCCCTGGAGAGTCAATTTTCGACACATAAATTTTAAAAATATGATAGGAATTTTAAAAGGACGAGGTTTTAGGTCTAAACCGCACCTGGAAAAGTCATGTTGTAACACGTCTTTATGACCGCCTCTATCTCAAACCAAACACATATCTCAGCGCATAAAATGCCGCATTGACGTCACAAGCACACACGACCCAAACTGCAATATTTCCCAGCCAAAGTCCCACCACATTAACCTGGAAACATCTTTCAACTAACACATCAATAATATTAGTTGACTTCTATGCATTTTGAGGAGGTGCAAATAACCACATGTCGTTCTGTATTCAGTGGACAATAATAATTGAATACAGAGCCAACATTATTCGAGTATGCAGAAATGTTTAAATTGACTGAGGGAGCATTGGCTTTGCCAGAATTTAACTTATTGGCAAAGTTGCAAATTGTTTTGCATAGCACATTCCGAATCAGGAAATTCTTACAAAGTATGGTTTAACATCAATCAATCTACTGAAAGTAGCTAGTTAAATATTTTTTTAACTTTATTAATTTTCTCTGTTGCAATTAATTTATTACTATCCCCTTGAGATCCGAAAGCGATAATCTTCAAGCTAATAAGCGTTGATAGATAAACTAACCTCGACAATAAATTACGTTGACATAAAGAAAAGTTCTTTGATTCAAGCGAATGAATTCTGAAATCTTTTGCGTAACATCAGCTGCGTGTCTTCCAGAAGTACAATAAATTATTCTAAGAAACTGTCTATGGACCACACGGATGGATTAGCATAACCCGAATCGTATAAATATATTATTTTGTAAATTATTTTTATTCCGTTAAGCCATCATTACCCAATAAATTTCTGTGCTGCTGAGTCGACCATTATATTTTTATCGTTAATTAGACGTTACTATTATTTTACTGTTTGGATGCCAAGAAAGTTTTCAAAGTGAAAGCTTTTTTTGTTTTTTTTTTAAGTGAAACTTCTATAGCCCCGTTGTGATTTGGATTTCGGATGAAACGGAAATGACGATTACTGCACCTGCGACTGACTTAACTGCACTGCGCTCATTGACCGCTTTGATTATGATGTCACTTTTAAAGACTCCTATTGGTTGAGACATGAAACATAAATTACGCTAGGTCTGCTCTCATTGGTCGCTTTGATTATAACCTCACTTTTCAAGTATTGGTTGAGATTATTTTGGTAAAGTTTCGCTTCTACCGCGTGTAAACTGCACTCGATTTTTTTTTTGATAATTGTATTTGTTCATGTTATGAAGGCATGTTTTTTTACATTAGCTCAACACAGGAGGCCCTGAGGAAAATAATTCCCTTCAGGGCCAATGGCATCTTTGGGGATGCTGTGTGGAGGGTCTAGGAAAGGAGGAAGAAGAATTTTTGGAAAAGAAAAGGGTATAAGGGGTGAGGAATCTGAGAGTCAGGTGTCCAGGAGTGACGAACGTATGAATCCATCCCTCTCACTGCGGTGTTTGGTGATGAGATGGATTCCAAGAGAGTACGACTGGGGAAGTCAAAGGGACTCCCTCAACCATTTTCATGCCATGCAGCTGGTGGGTAGACACATTCGCCACCAAGACCCGGACCAACCTCACCCCATGAACCCAGGCACCCCTGCTAAGTCACCAAACGTAGCGAATCACTTAGGGTGACCTATGTGAAGGTGCCAGTGGCGGTTGATGATTTAAATCACAAACGGAGCGCAGACATTTTATGTCATCTGAATGCTTTCGATAATCTTCAAAAAGTTTCAGCTCCGGTTCACCAACGCGACGAAACCGATTTAATTTGTATGAAATATCCCATAGGTTTTTTAAATTTCATGTACCTACGTTCCGGAATTCGCAAGTTGTGCCGGCTTTTTTTTAAACATTATAATCCAAGAGAGTCTTGGGCACTGTTTAGTTCTGAAACAGCTTGTGAACTAAAACCCATTTTCCTTGGATTGTTATTTTCTCCCTTCGTCCCTCTCCTTCATTGAAAGGCCCTGCTTACTACACGAAGAGGAAGGTGATGCATACCTACTTGGTACACACACAAATTGCACAAATATCGAAAATTACCCACATTTAGTTGAGTTGAAAACAAAAGGTTGTAAAACGTGCTAATTAATACCAAAAGTGTCGGTAAATTGTAACCACCGTTTGTGCTATTATCGTGGAGAGCAGCCACCACCAAGATTGGACCATCACAGCATATGAACCCAGCGAAGGTAGGGGCTTTTTCCTTTCCAATTGCCATTTCCTGTGATTTGACTTCAAAAGTCGCCGTCAATAGGTTACTTGCATTACATTTTTTTAAAAAATCCGGTTTATTAAATATTCTAAGACATTTCGTTTTTTTTAAAATATTTTATTTTTGAAACCCTGACGATTTTTTGAAAATTTCAATGCGAAAAATCAGACCATTTTTTATTAACCGGAAAGAAATGGGTGCGAAAAAACCATAATTACATAGCCGAAAATCATTTTAAAAAAGAACGTTTTCCACACGAATGGCAATAAAATGTCCGGGGTTCTCTTCGTCATCTGTCAAAACACCGCCATCTTTATAAAATCGTCAAACCAAAGGATAAGTTCGAGAGAACAAACAATAAATCTAGTGAATGTTAAACGTCAAATTAAAATATCGCCTGAAATCAGAGTATTGCCATATAAAAAATCAGTGTGGAATTTTACGAAATTAATAGAACAAATCGGAGACGGGACATTTTCATTTAGTGACGTTACGAACTCAAATAATGGACTTATTTATTTAAAAAAAAAACTATACATTTCTAAAATTTTTAACTAACGTTTTCGTAATCTTAGTAAAAAAATCTATTCACACGATTTTTCTCAAGTCGTTATGAAATCCATGCAAGTGGCCTATTCGTTTTTTGAAAAGTGAGAACCCTGATGACTGTTAACTCGACTCCTCCCGTCGTCAGTTTGCCTCTTATTCCCTTTTTAACTTTTCTCTTAGTTTTCCTAGTGTGGAGGAAAATGTACTATACCTTTATAATTTAAATTTAATGTTCCCGTAATGAGTTTTCTTCTCAACTCATTGGGAATAATGTGTTACTTACCATGTTTTTGTAATACATTATAATTAAATACTTAAATAAAATAAAAATATACTAAGAATAAATAAAAAATAAAAAAAAATACTAGGGCTGTCCGTAAAATCAGGTCTCCAAGGCAGGTCGCGAATAATGATTTTACGCGCAATCCAGCAACACTGGCGTGTAGCCTGGTTTCCCCTTGTCAAATCCCCACCAAGTTGCACCATCTCTGACGCTTAGTCTCGGCGTGGCAACCATTCACGATGGAGCTTCCAGTCGCCGCACCCGCTAGGTATGAGTTATGCTCTGTAATTCTTTTTTAAACTTTGCATCGGTAAATCTGAGTGGTGCCACTGGGATTGTTCCTTTATCTCTGGGGTCGTGTAGTGTATCTGGGTCTCGTCCCCAGTCACAGTCAGAGTTCAAGAATTCTTCGCCATCGATGTTGTAGCACTCAAGGAATCTGCGGGTTGCTACAACCCGTTGTTCTTAGTGATCTTCGATGAGCGTTTTGGGACCAACCTTGGGCAAAATTTGTGGTCTCCCAATTTTTTTGTCAAAATCTTGTCAATCACAATCAAGTTACTGACATCAGGGATCATATTACAGAGCTCCCGAACCGACATCCGTCGATTTGCAATCATTGTTTTTTCCACTTTGGCAATTTTTTCATCTAAAACCGATGGCCGTCCGGCACGCTTTTAAATTCTCTGCACCATTTGCACGTGTTTTCGCACTCATACACTGTTTTCCGTACACTTCAAATAGCTGAGAAAGAATTTCTACCGGGGTTTTGTTCTTCGCACAAAAAATCTAATTAAAGAGCGTAATTCACACCTGGCGGGTGCGGCGAGCGGAAGCTTCATCGCGAACGGCTGCCACGCCGAGACTAAATGTCGCAGAGAGTGCAGCTGTGTGGGGATTTGGCTTAGGGAAACCCTTTCCCGGATCTGGCGTAAAATTGTTGGACCTTGGAGATCTTATTTTACGGACAGCCCTCGTATTATGTACCTATTCCTGTCTTATGATTTCATCAGTAACAATTACGGAAAGAATAGGTTATTGAATATTCGCGCATTTTATGGTATTTATTTAGTCATTGATTTTATGACGCTAATGTAGAGAATTTATTGTTTTGAAGAGATATTAAATAACGATTCGTTAATATGTCACCCCTTTGAACTTTAAAGATACTAAAGACGTCATAAAAGTACACCTTCATAATAATTACAATTTTCTCGGTTTACCCGCGTAACGAAGTCCTCAAAAGGACTTTTTAACTACTGACGTTTCGGACAGATCACACTGTCCATCTTCAGAGGCCTTATGTTTTGAGTTTTTGTTTCAAACTGATAGCTTTCGCATGTCTGTTCGGTCCAGAAGCTAAGACTTAACTTAAGTCTTAGCTTCTGGACCGAACAGACATGCGAAAGCTTTCAGTTTGAGACAAAAACTCAAGACATAAGGCTTCTGAAGATGGACAGTGTGATCTGTCCGAAACGTCAGGAGTTAAAAAGTCCTTTTGAGGACTATGTTACGCGGGTAAACCGAGAAAATTGTTCTACATATATGTATATTGTTTTTTTTTTATTATTTTATTTAACTAGCAGACCCGGCTACACGTTGCTATGGCTAACGAAACACAACGCCATTACCCAAACTTCATAACCAACGCCATACGTTAATTTGCATACATATCAAATCCAAACCCGGCCGCTTGCCAGCCCGCTGCCCGCTGACCGCTGCCCGCTCCCTTTATATATTATATAATTCAACCAACATACACAAAACCTTGACAAATTATATACCTAAACCTATTACCTATTGTTGAAAACTGCATGAAAATCCGTAGCGTAGTTTAAAAGATCTAAGCGTACAGACAGCGGGAGCGACTTTGCTTTACACTATGTAAAGATAAAGACGAAATCAAATGTAGACAGTGACCTTCCTCTTGTTTTGAAGGTGACATGCGCAAAATTTCATCAACCTCGGCATAAAACTGTAGACTTACATACAAAAATCAAATCCACACCGCCCGCTTGCCAGCCCGCTCGTCCACCACATACAGACATTCTCTTTTATATTTCAACCAATTTACACAAAATCTTGACAAATTATATACTGTTACGTGGGTTTTTCGCCAAGTAATACATTTTAATAAAACAACTTTAGTGTTATAGTGATGATCAGGTACCCACAGATTTTATCCCGTAGGAAGCGCCAATTCTGGACGGGTTATGGTTCCCGTCAAGAATACCTGTGGTTCCCAAATATGCTCAGGGGGTGGATTTTAAACCATGATGTGTGTCGCTCTCCAAAGGAATGGTGTGTCAGGTACATAATTTAAAAGGCAGAGTTGTGAGAACAAGCTTATAATTATTATAAAACAAATGGCAATCAGGGTTTTTAAATATGTCATTTCACTTACCCCCATGAACCGACCTCCTTTATTGTGTATACTATCGCTAGCTAACTAATAAACTGTCCATCTAGTGGCTGCCAGGCCCAGGCAGCATTTTCCCCATGCAGGATCTGGATGGCCCTCACGAGGCCGAGATCTGGAGACAGTTCCGCCGCCAAAGTTGAAACATCAAGCGGCCTTACGCCGCGATCAAATTAGTTAAGTCTTCCCGCCGCCAAAGGGAAATCATCAGGGGCCTGTCGCTAGAAGAATTATGAAGGAGGGAGACCGCCCTCAGTCCAGACGAGAGTCAAGGTCGGCGTAAATTTACTTCTCCCTCACAAAGAACGGCAAATTACATCACGGGCTAACGGTACACCGGTCATCCGTCAAAACAGGGCTCTGTCCCAAGTGTGATCGCACGTATTACATCTCGATTGAAATATATCCCGGGTTTCTAGCACGCCTGCCGCCATTTTACGTTGCAGGAAACTCGACTAATCCCAATACAGGGATTCAATCCTTCCGAACACACAATGCGTACCCATTAATACTTTCACCGCCCGACCTTATTTAAAGTTAAAAGGAATTATTTTCCCGTTCAAATACTAAGTTTCTCACAAAACTCTTGACTGTCGCGTGGTTAGACACGGGGCCCAACTCTCCCGAATCTACCCACGCAAGAAGTGACGTATATCGCCGGAACTGTCTAGATGTCGCCCCAGGCCGTCGATCAAATCAAAGCTGGCACACTAATAATAAATAACAAGTTCCTACCTAATTACGATTTCGACGGGTAGGGTTGTTAGGATGCAGTACAAATAATAAAGATGTTAATAATTATATTTAAAGTAATACGGATTTGTACTGCATCATAACATTACCCCCCTCGCCACCAAATGTTTGCCCCCAAACATGTAATTCACACAAAACAACCTGATCCTATGCTGTCTAGATCGGTCCACGGGATTTCTAAAACAGTAAAACAAAATTATAAAATACAAGCAAGCAGTGAGCAGTAAAGTTTGGAAAAGTAAATGACAAGAAAGAAAAAAAATAAAAATATATTAGATTTGTCAACAACTTATTTCGAATGGGTGTTTCGCAACTCCAGTCGCACTCCATCAAGCTTAAGGCCGGATGGCCAGGTTTACGAAACAACCATTCTTTTTATAATAGGCTTACGAATAATGATGCTGGGAAGCATAGAAAGAAGCGGTGTAACGCGAACGGAGTCCTCAAGCACTCGCCGTATGAAGTACAATGAGTGTTGAAAACCGAACTAAGCCACGAACTGCCGTTAGCGTTACAACTGCAATACAATAATACAACTTAAGAAAATAAGGACTTAACAGTAAACATAAGAAATAATTAAAATCTAACACCTTTTGAACCAACAACGACACTTAAATGCCTTAAGGCAACACTTTCCTTAAATAGGTTTTTAAAGAAGCCACATAGGCATCACTTTTTAGGATGGAAAACCAATCCTCACATAACACTGCCTCTACTTCTCCATAGGAGATAAGAAAAACACTTCGTTGATTACCTAACTATCCTATCTAACTAGGTCGCATGGGGGTGCATACCAGAGAAATGGCGTAGTTAATACAGAGTGTTAAATTGTCAACAACCATCGCATAAGAATGGTGCCAGTGTAATAATGTATACATCCATCAATATAGAAGGTGCAATCGGGTCAAGTGATATGCCACTATCATCAGTATAAGAACCGTTAATAGGTTTGACGCATTATTTTAATGAAACTTTCCATGTTATAAATTAATTAATTATATAAATAAACTATAAAGAAGAGTAACAAAATAAATAATGAAATTTGATTATTCTAAGGGTCAATCCAACCATAACCAAACTTACTTATAACTAAATACAATGAAAATTTTTTGCAATTTTTAAATATTATTTATGCAAGAACAACTAGTGTGTTCACCAAAATGACTATCAAGAGGTCAATAAGTAAGCAACAAATACAAATTAACAATATTTTGAAAAGAAAAAAAAAGCTCAGAACACAAGGAAAGGTTTCGCAACATCTACATATGCTCTGGACTCTTTAATAAAATTAGATACAAAAAAAAATATGACTGAAGTGACTTAAAATGTGGAAGGAACGGAGTTGGCACGTCGTTCCACATTATAAGCTTGTCCTAGACTAAAAAAGAAAAAATAAGGAAGATATGTATCTTGTTTCATCAGCAGGAAAGCGAATTTTTATTTATATTTTATTATTGGAAAGTCTAATTTAATTACTAAATTTAATATTTATGTGCACCGTTTGATGCGGGCTTAAAATTTGAATCTTGGACCTGTCGAGACATCTTTTGTAAAGCCATGTCACTATATGCATATCAATATTAATGATGAAACAAGAACAATCAGCGTTTGTACACATATAGTGGAAAACAAGGCTTCCTTATTTTGCCCATCTTGAAACGAAGGAGACAGTCGGGTTGTAACTACTTGCATTTCAAAATGTATACAAACAAATATTACATAGTACGACAAATTAACCTAAGGCACTTATTTAGAGAGAAATGCTGTTATGCTCTTGTAAAACAACATACACGATTCAGAAGAGCATTTAACTGACTATTCATCTGTTCACCTGAAGTCTATTATACGCATAATCTGTTTATAACTAAAACTAATGCTAATAAGGTATATTTCTAATCCATTCAATTCGAGTACTATTACCGGAGTTGATGGTTATGTTTCAAAGGAGTAACTTATGAAATAAAAATATTAGATTTATAAATACGCCCACGCGGAGTAGTTAACAAGAATTTCCCCGAAACGAACCTAGGACAGGAGAAGAGACTGTCAGAACGCTAGGAATTCTTCAACCCGGTTGATCAGGCCTGGTTGAAATAGAAACTGGATTAAATCCTCCATGTTTATGGCAAAAAAATTACACGTCAAGTGTGTGACATTAAATTATTGATTGAATTATTTACCGTTCTTACTTTTTTATTATTTAATATCGTTTACTGATTGTATGGGCTTGACAAATAATTGGCTCTTTTTAAGAGTCTAATATAAAATAATGTAAAGGATTTGATTGTGTATATTTTTGACTTGCATTGTGAGAATAATAAAGTGATTAATTTAATCACTTGTAGTATGTCCAATAATGATCAGCGTGACAACGGACCTTCTATCTCCGGCAGCCTAATCATCTGCGGCAATAGATCCTCCGCCTTCACCCTGATGCTGGAGCATACCGATTCCGAAACGTCGGGCAACGACCCTCCCATGAACAGATCCCTTATCTGCCCATAGGTACTTCGCCTCCCGGAATTATGATGAACGTTCGATCAATTCGAATCGTTACGAATAGGTAGCAACATACACTACTCTCATCTTCGGAATATGTGGACAAAAATTATGGTATAAAGTATCAATCTTCAAATTGTACTCCCATAATTTTTTTTTTTATGATGTTTAAACTGATGTTTCTCGCGGTACCTCAAGTACAGCATGACAACAATTACCAGAATAACTACATCAATGTCCCCTAAAAAAAATTTTTGTGAAAACAAAAAAAATTCTCCAAGTCCACAAATTACCAAAAACATTACGCCCGTTTTTGAAAATATCGATAATAAATATCAAATTTATAAAATTGTCACGAATGACAATAAACTTAGTTAAATTCAGTTTGCATAATAAATCTGTACTAGATTTGTTAATGTTGATTCGTATAAAATTGAAAACATTGAAAAAAAAACAACAATTAAAAATACTCATTACGATAGAAAAAAAAAGTTATTATTATCGTTGTTTTGTTTTCATTATTGTTGTTATTGTTAACGTTGTTATTGTTGATGGTTGAAATTGATCATTGATATTGTTGTTGATGATTGATAAAAATTTTTGATAAAAAAATTAATTTAATAAAAAAAATTGTCAACCCTGTTTAAAAAAACAAGAAAATAAAATAAAGTATTTCATTTGACAACTCAGAAAAAATAAAATTTTTCAAAATTTTTTTTTTTTATTTGACAACCCTGTTTGTTTTTACCAAAACTAAAACAATTTTTTTTTGTATATTATTTGTGCCAACCCTGTATCAAAATTAAAACATAAAATATTTCATTTGTTATTCCCGCTCTTATTTAAAAATTTAAAAAAAAATGAAATTTTATTTGCATATGTATGTTCCCCATTTACATGAAAATATATTTTTTTAATTCCAATTAAATGAATATGTAAGTAGCCCCTATATTTTTTTTTTACAAAATACCATTTAAATTAATATGTATGTGGCCCATTTATTTCACAAGAGTAGTTGATTTTATTTCCAACCTTTATTAATCAAATATCCGCCGTAATGTAGCGGAGACGCAAACCAAAGCTAGGCGGACCTGAATTTTCGTAAAGGCCACAGATGGAGTTAATGTCGATAACTTTGTAATAGACTAGTAGACATATTATTGTTCACCATAATTAATATCCGGTATTAATATTTGTTTTAATTCAAGACTTAAGCAAGCAAAAGTACAGGTACAAAATAATTTATAATCTTCAAGGATTAATAAAATAACACATACCTGTGGCATTTTTACTTTGAAATATAATGCATACAGGTTATGCCATTAATAAATGTTCATAAACTTCAGTGTGAACAGATGAATTGAAAGATAAAACACACAACACTTGAAGCGCGACACACATATAGCCATTTTTTAGTTGGTAGCCAAATTGTTACGTCAATTGTTACGGGGGGTGGATTTTAAACCATGATGTGTGTCGCTCTCCAAAGGAATGGTGTGTCAGGTACATAATTTAAAAGGCAGAGTTGTGAGAACAAGCTTATAATTATTATAAAACAAATGGCAATCAGGGTTTTTAAATATGTCATTTCACTTACCCCCATGAACCGACCTCCTTTATTGTGTATACTATCGCTAGCTAACTAATAAACTGTCCATCTAGTGGCTGCCAGGCCCAGGCAGCATTTTCCCCATGCAGGATCTGGATGGCCCTCACGAGGCCGAGATCTGGAGACAGTTCCGCCGCCAAAGTTGAAACATCAAGCGGCCTTACGCCGCGATCAAATTAGTTAAGTCTTCCCGCCGCCAAAGGGAAATCATCAGGGGCCTGTCGCTAGAAGAATTATGAAGGAGGGAGACCGCCCTCAGTCCAGACGAGAGTCAAGGTCGGCGTAAATTTACTTCTCCCTCACAAAGAACGGCAAATTACATCACGGGCTAACGGTACACCGGTCATCCGTCAAAACAGGGCTCTGTCCCAAGTGTGATCGCACGTATTACATCTCGATTGAAATATATCCCGGGTTTCTAGCACGCCTGCCGCCATTTTACGTTGCAGGAAACTCGACTAATCCCAATACAGGGATTCAATCCTTCCGAACACACAATGCGTACCCATTAATACTTTCACCGCCCGACCTTATTTAAAGTTAAAAGGAATTATTTTCCCGTTCAAATACTAAGTTTCTCACAAAACTCTTGACTGTCGCGTGGTTAGACACGGGGCCCAACTCTCCCGAATCTACCCACGCAAGAAGTGACGTATATCGCCGGAACTGTCTAGATGTCGCCCCAGGCCGTCGATCAAATCAAAGCTGGCACACTAATAATAAATAACAAGTTCCTACCTAATTACGATTTCGACGGGTAGGGTTGTTAGGATGCAGTACAAATAATAAAGATGTTAATAATTATATTTAAAGTAATACGGATTTGTACTGCATCATAACAATACCTAAAACATTTCCCCATGAATCACTCTATTTATTGGTGAAAACCGCATGAAAATCCGTTCAGTAGTTTGTTAGTTTATCGGGAACAGACAGACAGACGCGGCGGAGGACTTTAATTTATAATATGTAGAGACATTTTTTATTTGATATAGGTGCGTATTTTTGCAATTGATGTTCAAATTATTTTTGTATGTTACATAGATTTTGATATTTTAAAGTTGATAACTCAAGCTGTAAATGACATCACGAGGTGAACATTGTTGCGTTGACATAGACACAGGAAAATCTGAGTAAAAATTTGGAAATGCCAGGGATCACGGTGAAAGACAACTATATGCAGAATCGAAAGGTTTCTTGAAATGGCTTTAACTCTGGCAAATGACCATTTCTGAATAGCCAAAAATTTCGAAACCATCCTAACTACTTATTATTTTCTTCGCCTACATTTTTTGCTGCTAAGTCACCAAACGTAGCGAACCACTTGGGGTTACCTATGGCAGAGGTGTTGGTTATTCAGTAAATGGTTACCGGGGCGGCAGTACCCATACCCGCCTCCCAAATGGACGCCTTAGATCTTAGATCAACTGGTTCCGGGTAGTTGTGACTCCCATAAAAAAAGATTTTCTAGTTTATCGTGCAATTATGAAGGTATCTACCTACAAAAGACAAAGACGCATTATTCATTCATCTCAACTATTTAACCTCTAAATTCCGTGCGCTGGCAAAAAAATTGTCAAGAATAATGACATTCTACAAAGTCTACAGACTGCGACAATTCTGCTTGGTGCCAAATGAGGTTTATGTCATGTTTAAAGGAATTTGCGTTCGAGGGTATTTCGGTATGAAGTTGTGTATGAACCACTGAAGAGAAATACTGACATAAGTAGGTTCTGGGCATATCTGGTGTGCCCGAAGTAAAGTAAAAGTTTCCTTACTTCGAGCGAAATTTATCAAACTTTTGCAAATATCAATGTTCTTTTTTGTTAAGATTAGGAGACGAAATGTCTTATAGACCAGGAGAGGACATAGGTAAACCCTACGTCATCGAGTACACGAATACTTTGTAGTGATAAAAAGCTGGTCTGCCGGTGCGCCTCTTGGCAGGAGCCGCGCTGCCTTGGAAATAGTCAGCGGTTTTTTTTTTTTAAATTATGTCATCGAGTACACGAACGGGAATGGTTTCATATGATAAAGGTCGATTCGAAAATGAGAAAAAAGCAGGGCTTCCAACCGGCAGCCTGGCAAGTTCGCAGGCAGCCGGCGTCAAAGTGGGGTAAAAATAGTAAATTTTACGTCATCGAGTACACGAATGAAACTAATGAATAACTATAGTCCAGATCATTCCGTTTAAGAATTTCTTTGTCTGCCGACCAGCAGCCTGGCAAATTTTTGTGTACGATTTTAAAAAAAAAATTTTTTTGTTTTTTTAATTTTTCGTTTATCTTTATTATTATTATTATTTCATTATATTTTTAAAAACTTTGATTGCCATATTTTAAAAATATGAGCGATAATGATAAAAAAAATAATTTGAGAGTTCTGAGTGTACCCATCCGTCAGGTGAGTCGTTCGACGCCAAACCACTTACGAAACCTGCCGCGGTGCCCCTCACCGCTGTCGCGTGTCAATATTATTGTGCAAATTTATAATATTAATAGTCCTTATAAAATTGCCTAATAGTCTATAGTAGTTGGAAGTTCAAAAAACCAACGCACCGTCGCCGTAAGAGCTGCGTTCGTCCGTAAAACGACGGAAATTTCCGAAACCCCGTCCGTTTCATATCGGCTTCGCTTGCCCTGCTGCACCGATTACATCGAATACAAGATCGAAACTAATGAAAAACTGTAGTCTAGATTATCTCATTCATGACTTCTTTGGTATGCCGACCAGCAGCCTGGCAGTTTTTTGTGTACGATTTTTTAAAGTAGTACTCACAAAGTAAAAAAAAAGAGATTATTAAGTAATTTATTTTTTACGTTAGTTCCACATAGAAGGCCCTAAGGAAAAAAATTTCCCTCAAGGCCTATGTTGTCTTAATAGGGGATGCTGAAGGAATCCCTCCAACTACTGTGCAAAGCGATGGGTGGAGAGAGTCCGGCGGGAAAGGTCAAAAGACCTCCCTCCACCAGTTTCTCTCGATCCGGCCTGCCACGCAGCAGGTGGGCAGAAGCATCCGCCGCCAAGACATAGACAAACCTCACCCCATGAACCCGGGCACCCCTGCTATGTCACCAAACGAAGCGAACTACTTGGGGTGACCTACGGTAGCGGTGTTGGTTACCCAATAAATGCTTCTCGGGGCAGCAGTAACCATACCCGCCTTCCAAATTATAATACATTTGCCTATTAAAATTTGTAGGTGTTTGTATTTTTTTTTGTTATCGGTAATTTTAGTTAGAAAAAACGTAGGGTGAGCCATTTTTAAAACCTTTAAATCGGTACTCAACCTTCTAGGAATTTGTCGTTCAGTGGTATGAACGCATGAACTATTGATAGTTCAGTACTTGGTAGTGGTATATTTCTGGTTCTGAGATCAGAACAAACTTCTATCATCAAATTATTAATATATTACAACATGTAACGGCCGGCGTCATGTGCGAATACTTAATTCTAATTTAAGTTCATACAACATACGATATATTAACGATTAAATCTTGTTCGTGCATACGATATAGGTCGATTGGAATAAAATGTTGCACCGTGTGTGGTAGCGATCATGAGACAGTGATCGGATTTAAAAGGAGTAAACCGGGACGATGTTACGGTATGTAGGACGTAGGTACCCATTATAAAGATTGAAAATAAGTAAACCGGAACGATGTTCCGGTATGTAGGTACCCATTATAAAGATTGAAAATAAAAACCCGGAACGATGTTCTGGTATGTAGGTACCCATTATAAAGTTTGAAAACAAATAAACAGGAACGATGTTTCGGTATGTAGGTATCCATTAAAAATATTGAAAATAAGTAAACCGGAACGATGTTCCGGTATGTAGGTACCCATTACAAAGATTGAAAATAAGTAAACCGGAACGATGTTCCGGTGTGTAGGTACCCATTATAAAGATTGAAAATAAGTAAACCGGAACGATGTTCCGGTGTGTAGTTACCCATTATAGAAATTGAAAATAAGTAAACCGGAACGATGTTCCGGTGTGTAGGTACCCATTATAAATATTGAAAATAAGTAAACCGGAACGATGTTCCGGTATGTAGGTGCCCATTTTAAATATTGAACTTTGAAAGAATGCTCTTTTGGTGCAGTAGGATGTCAAATAAGACATTGCACAGATTCAATCGAAGTAAACCGGGACGACGACAACATTACAATACAAATAGATACGGTATTGCTTCCAAAATACACCCATAATGTGTAATGTGGCAAGTAAGAAACACTCTTATGTTTCCAGTAAATTCTTAATTCAAACGTTGTTCTGGTCTGACAAAGATAGATATTCAAAAATCATGCGTGAGTGAACAAAACAGATGTAGGAACGGGCAGCGTTTAGGTGGGTACTTTATTTACATTAGCTCCATACAGGAGACCCTGAGGAAAATAATTCCTCTCAAACCCTGTGTCATCTTTGGGGATGCTATGTGGAGGGTCCTTTTTATGAATGGTTTGTGAGCCATTTTCTTTTAGATATAAAAAAAAATCCCCTACGTGGTGCCATAGAGACTGGATTTTCGAACAGTTTACTTGGCGCATGCAAATCAGATGTATAGTTTTTTTTTAATATGTTGTTGAAAAACATAGTTTCGATAAAAAGATTTGCTAAAGGATAATTCAATATAACTGTTTACAAACGGTTTAAAACAGTTTCACATAAAATGCTGAATCTCAGCCAATTTTACGAATTTCTTTAAAACATACATAATATGGTGAGAACATTCTTTACACATGTATCTTCTTTTTTTTACCGAGGCGTGGTGGCTTAAATGTTAGATTGCGAATAAGAGAATGCGTTCCTGCTCCTAAAATTGTTAATGCCAGCACTGATTTCATGTTAAATATCGAAAAAAAAGTAGCGAGAACTATTAATTCCTGACACAACCAAGGCACCAATATATCATTTTCATTTCATATACATAATATCGGCGCATACAATCAGGTGATGTTGATTGCAAAGTTTGACGACTTATTATAAACGGCTTACAACTGTTCCAAAAGGCAGCGATGAAATCACAAAAGAAAATAATTTAACAAATAAAATAAGCAAAAACGAGATCCATTAAAGTAATAAGGAGCACATTTCTGGCTGTACGATTAAATTCTACGCCCTCCTGGATTAGCTCATGCTGTTTGCTCCATACTTCCAGCGTATCCATTTGCTTCAATTAATTCCCTTTGTGCATTCTCACGAACGCTCGGTATGAACGAGCACACCCGAACCGTGTAATTTTGGTCCATGACACGCGAGGCAGACGATGAAGAGATGCAGCGAAACTTAGAATTTGCTCAATCTAAACTAATTGACCCGGCAATTGACATCGCGGCCTACTGGCTACAACAGTTTCTCTGGACCAATTACCATACATAATACACCCAGGCAGATCATGTGGTATTTGGAGATCTGGTGTTTAATATTGCGAGCATACTAATTATTAAGGTATTTTGGAAATTTAACTAGGAAATTTAAATAGGTAACGCAGCGGGAGTTGACTCCAATAAACAAGCTTAACATTAATTGTATTTGTGCTCCATCCGCGACTGTACCGGACAGGTCATCGACGACGAAGACGACGTCAATTCCTACCATCTTCGTCTTCTTAAAACCTGGTGTTGGCCAGGATTTTATGCCCATACATCCTAGTATTTCGTATGAAATCTCGGAAAGAATACTTTTGAAGTAATATTTTGTGCATTTATTTTGAGCTATCGTTTATTTTATTTACCGAAACACATTCTTTTAACAATAAACTATCGATAAAAACAACATTACTTGTGTTTATTTCATGAATTGACAGGTTTTTTAAAAGTTTTTGTGACCTACCATCGACTGACTTTTGACAGTTAAATTCGCGGTAAAAATATGACATTCGTATTCCACAGATAATGCATTTTAAAATATTCTAGTGCTGCCAGGTGAATGAAACTTTTGGGGGTATCAAAAATACCATTGGCGCAAGCGATTCTGAACTTGTCTTTCATACAGTTTCTTCATACATAAGGGTCAAAATCGCATATAAAAATATATTTTTTGCCGATCTCACCGGTGATCAAGTGGCCACCACGAGGGTATTTATCTGATTATTTAATATGTATCATGAAATTCGTAAAATATCACAATTTGGTGACACTTCTGTTAGAAAACTGTATTGTTGCTCTATTATTATTGTTAGCGAGGAACCGCCCTTTGTCTTTCTTACGCCTAACTATTATCACTAAGAGGGACAGCAAGTGTATAATATTATGCTTATAAAAGAATTTATTAGGAAGCTTACAGCGTATCCTATCCATATCGGTTTCAGTTTGATCGGTTGCATAATATCGTGTATGTACTATACAATATTTTAAGTTCGCATCGTTTACTAATAGATTTATTTGCGTCAGTTTGTCTGCTACAATTTGTTTATTTTACTTTTCAGCTCATTTATTCATTGGATAACTACTATTAAATATTGGATAGTATCCGCAAGCTTGCTTCAGCATGGCAACATTTAAGGAAATAGCCGAACGCTTCCGATGGCACCCGAAGTCGGTAGTCGGAGGCAGGTAGCGCGCGGTACATCGGCCGCTCTGCGCGCTTTCTCTCGTAGTCCTTAACATAGGAGATACTATTACACTGTAAACTTTATAACGTCAATAAACTCGTCTATTACGATCTTATTCTCCTCATTACAAATTCATTTGTTTGTCTTGTTATTAGTCTATCAAGGACATTACAGATAATATAGACAATGGCTGATGCTGATAATACATGCAAATATCTGTAAATATAAATATCTACGTTTTCCACGAACCTAATGATTTTAAGAAATATATTCACGTCCTTTGTCTCGTTTACGCCTACTTGCTGTGACTAGCGGGAAGGGGACGGCATATGTTCACTGCGTTAGAATATTCTAAGAGCGCATAGCTGTTATCGTTTATTACTCATTTGAATTCAGTCCCGAAGATTATCACACTCAAATAAACCGTATTTTAATAACAATGAAATAAAGCAACATTCGACGTGCCAAAATACATTTTATATAACCGACTTCAAGTATAAACAAATCACGCTCTATGTAAGTTATGCATCTGTGGAGTACTGTGATGAAGTCAACTAATATCATGATATATTTATACCTACATCACTTTTACAAAGGAAAATACTACGTAATTTCTATAAAAGTACTAAGTCGTAAAGGATGACATTTTATCACGAACATTAAAATATCAAAGTAGTAGATTGTAGATACACTTCTGGAGAACTTGGTAAAAGACCATCATCAGACATGGAATTACACGTGTTCGGTGGCCAGATTTATATAGTCAGGTACTCTCAACCTTACTCTTTCCCATTTCCTTCCCTTTCCTATTGTCTTCAGCCTGACAACATAACCCAAATGTAGCCCCAAAGGCTCCGGACAATCGGGAGCAGTTGAGACTCTTTAAGAAAAATTACTTTTAATAAGAACAGTACTTCCATTCTCTGCCCTTTGAATCGATGGCCAAATAAGAAAAAAATAATACTGTGCAATAAAGGGCATCGTTAACAATGGTTACAGTTTCAATTATTTATTAATTAAGTTGACAAACTGAACAAAAATTGTGAATTGATATCGACGTTGGTATATGAATATTGTTACCTCTTGCATTGGTCCAAACATTTTCTCAGAACATGATTGGCGTAGCGACAAACTTCCTGACCGTGGGCAAAATCCTTCGCACCAAAAGTGAATGCAAGTAATGAACAATAAATTGATATTATATGAAAACAAATCACTTTGTATATACCACTTATTAAAATAAGAGACGTAAACAAGTTGGTTTCATTCCATTAAATAAAAATACGCCATAAAATTAATTTGCGATTATTGAAAAGGTAAATGAATTGAAATTTTTGAAAAACACATTTTTCACGAGCAGCTGATTTCATATCAAGTTTAGCGCTGGACGCCGGAAAAGTTATAAAAAATTACAAGTGTGCAGGTCACACGCGGTAGAAGTGAAACCTTCATAAAACTAAAGTGGGGAGGCAAAGACAAGAGTGGGGAGGCTACGAAGCACCACATAAAGAGGAGATCGATTATTCTATCTCATTTTCTTGCACGCTAAATCTTACAGATGTATGTGTTTGTCTCTTTTTTGTGTCGCTTTTCGTTTCATCGAGCTTCAAATTACAACGGTGCTAAAGAAGATTTCACTTCAAAAAATAAGTTACACTAGAATACATAAGTTTTTGTTACTTTTTGGAGCACACATCTCCAAGTTCAGTTATCATTTTGACCTGCAAAATGTACACGGACGTCACTTTCACAGATTAATACTGATTTCACAGATTAATAATGGTGGTTAATTAAAACAGATCAGTTTCCAAAATATGTACCAAAAATGCTCAGAAGAATCGAAAATAAACAGCACAAATAAATTAAACTATCAACAAAACGAACACCCAGTATGGTAAATGAATAAATATACGAATTTTGGAATTAGTTTAGTTTCTAACACATTAGAATTACGTCATCTTTGGAGTTGTGGTGTGGATATATGATAGTTGCCCATTCGTTGCCAAACCGGTCGCTACAACACTGATAACAATATACAAAGTGTAAACTTACAAATTGGTAACAATGGCCCGCCTTTCGACATTATGGTTTGACGTCGGCATTTCGTAAAAAACGCGCCCGATACCAATAAAGTATTACACTTTAGCGTTTTGTGTGGAGAAATATTCATATTCATAATATCACATTGAGGGCAGTTTCAAATTCAAATAACCATTATTTTTAACTGGTTGGTAATAAATATTATTTAAAATTATATTTCATAAAGGTACCTATGAAGGGGTTATGGAACTATACTTTCAAATAATGGTATTAAAACTGAGACTAATGCTTCTTATGAACTATGCAATGCAACACATAAAATAGGTGTACAAATATAGAGCAATTTTTGTGAAAAATCGCATTTAAATTAAGTTAAAAATTACAATAACAACTTCCAGACATCTTGGGCTGTTGGCAGTTGTGTGATAAATTGTCAAGAATTTAAAAATTTGCATGGTAGTGTGAAAAAAATGTTTTCAATATAAAACATGGTGGTAGAGTGTAAAATAATCAGTAAGGACGAGTCGTTTCACTTAATTTGATCAATTTCAAAGTCAATGTTCAAGATCTGTGAAAGTCCTATTCAAGTTCTTTTATTATTGCATCATGGGCCGGCTGTTTCACAATACTTTGATGGTAACAAAACTTGAATTTTAACTTTGGAATTTGATGATTTGTTCAAATTCTGTGAAACAACAAGGCCAACTGTATGTAAATGGTTTAGTAATGTTTTGTGAACACCTCACTAGAAGACCCTGTGCTGAGGTGTTCGCATGTTTTAAATAAAGTGTTATTGTATACTAGCTGGGGAACCCGGCTTCGCTCCGGGAGTTGATATGAGATTGATTTGACGTCCGACGATGAATCTTACTTATACCCCACCCATACAAAAAAGGCTTCGAATGGTGTTCATGTTCCAGAACATTCCACAACATTCGAGAGTGTTCTGGAATATTCCACAACGATGTTCCCTATTCCCGAACATTCCACAACATTCCAGAATGTTCCGAGATGTTCTGGAATGTTGTGGAATGCTTTCGAATGTTCTGGAGTGCTCTATAAATTTCTAGAGGGCGAAACTTCCATCCCTTATCTTCAAAAGCAGACCCTTCAGGTAGAAACGGGAACCTTCTTCATGTATGGAGGATAGAGGGTTACCATACCTTATAACTCCCTTGATAGTACCGGGACTCGTTTCTGAGTTTTAGCGGGACGCACACTTTCATACACTTTATTATAATAATATATATTGATTAGGTTAGTAGCAGTAAAAGTATAATATAGACACATTAACGTTAAAAAAAATGATCGTTCAAAAACATTAATGGTGTTTTTGTCTTTGGTTTACGAGTAAATAACTACCTATAATATAATTTATTAATCTTTAGACAGGTCGTGAGATTGATGGTCTCTGGTCGCAGGTCAACTGCAGCAGTGATGTAACTGAGGTGTCCTGAGGTGACTGAGGCGGGTATTTATGACCATAAACAAGTCACGTGAGCCGCAAAAGGGCGGACGAGGAATTCCTGCGATTTTAATTGGTTATGCAGACGGTAGCGCACTTCTTTATGAAATACGCGAATGCGTTATGTTATTGTACCGCGAACGGCGTTATAACCAGGGGCGTGCACTCCATGTAGGCACATAAGCACTGCCTACCCTGCCGTATTTGTAAAACGTAAGCATGTAAATAGTATTATAATTTATTAAATTATTGCTAAAAATAAAAACACACTTCAAAAATAAGCGCGAAAAAGCTGAGCAAACGAAACTACGCAAGCGCCACATCAAACGGCATAAATTGTAACTAGAAACTACACGCGCGCCGTCCGACTGCCTCACTAAAATGCGGCCATGGGTGGTTTGGTGTATTTATGATGCGGCCTAAGCAGGAATTATTTCTGACTAGAGCTAACTTCATCCAAGATATAATTCAATGTTTACGAAATGCACAAAGCATAGAGTAGAACTGTAGTTATGAATTTGGCTCTATGAGTTTTTTTTTGTTAGTATTAAGCAGTGCTTTCTAGAACAAAATTAGCAAATGGCGATCAGTTACGACAGTGAAATCTGTTGTTATGTATTTCTATCAAATAGTTGTCTTTCATAAATACTAATTGTCGGTTTAAAAACGTTTGTCGTACTTTAATCCTGAAATTACCCGATAAAATATGGAAATTTTAAACTGTGAAAATTGTTGTATTTTCCTACTGCCTACCCTGATCAAAAACTCTGTGCACGCCCCTGGTTATAACGACACAATATTGCTTAAGTATTTTCAAATTTCTAGGTATTTGGGTAGGTACTATAAATAATACACTGAACGGCTTGGTACGGTTAGCTTTGTGGGCGGTCAAAGGAAGAAGGAAAAATTAACGAACTATCATTTTAATCAATAGATTTTTTAGCATTTTCATAATATTCATCGAGACGAGGTTATTGTACGTACACATAATAATCCTAACCACCTATAAAGGGAAAATCTGAAGTCTAAACAAAAAAAAACCAACTCTCTAACATTAAATTTCAGAACTGAGTTTTTTGTCTGGATTTTTTAACTCGACGAAAGAATTTTCACAACGAAAAAAACAGCAAAAGAGTGTCTATGTTTTGACAATTAATCACTCAAAAATATGTAATTCATGATGTAAATAGCGCTGTGGGTTACAAAAAGTAGCGTTGACCTGTAAACTCTAAAACAGAAAAATTTGTGAAAATTTCGTGATGCCAGAGTTCACCACTAGAGAGCTTTAAGCAAGATGCACGAATTTGTATCAACAAATAAATAAATAGTATCTAATTTTTATAAAAAAAACTTTCTTTTTATACTTTTTTGAAGGTTATTCCCTATTATTGGTTTTTTATGGAGAAAAATAATTAGTTGATAATAATGTAATTCTGAAATTTGAAAATATGAGAAGGACAAATATGACGGCTTTGACAGAAGGTGTCAATAACGAAATTGGTTAACGCGCTCGTCCCGGTTAGACGGAGAGGTCTGGGTTCGTGTCCCAGTTGCGACCATTGTCTTTTTCTGTGTCTTGTTCTCTTTCATATTTTCGTTTAGATTATTATTTTTAACTTATTCTAATAAATAGTATCTTGTCAGAGAACACTTTTATAACGAAAGACAATTCGCATATGCCTTATCATTTTTCGTTTCGCTAATAAAAATTCCTGCGTAATATAAAATACATTGTGCTACATTTAAATACATCCAAACGTAAATATTTATTATCTCCAATAGAAATGGACAGCGGTGATAATGAAGGTGTGCCGTTTGGAATCACTTTCTTTTGATGACGTTGATGAAGTTCTTAATGTCACATTGGCTGAACTGAACGCGCGTTACCGTAATCTCACGTTTCGAACGGTCCCTCAAAATAAAACTTTCAAAGTACGCAGCAATAAATAATAATAGAGACTAAGGACCCATACCATTCGATAATGACATTTTCACACATGTTTTAACGCTCGTTACCGTAACCACTATTTTGACAGTTCTTACGCAGTCAAAATATGTGGTTAGTAAGAACGACTCCTTGTACAGAAATTATGTACAGTTTACGTACGATGATATTGTAAAGAGCGTAATACACGAGCCCGATTTTCAGTCTGTTTCCAATTAGAGACAAAAGTCAACATTTTTCGATTTGCGCGATCGCTATTTTCACCTCTATTTTCATATCTAGGATTTCAATTGTCATCACTGCAAACATAAACCATACTGTTTGTTGTGATGCCTACTGAAATCGTAGGTATGAAAATAGAGTTGAAAACAGCCATCGCGTAAAGCGAAAAATGTCGACTTTTGTCTCTAATTGGAATCGGGCTGAAAATCGGGCTCGTGTATTACGCTCATAAGTGTCTATATTAACGTGCGTTACGGTAACCACGCATTTCGTCAGTGTCAGTCAGTGTTGTAAAGCAGGTGAAAACATGCGGTTGGCTAGTGTTTAGATTTACCTAGACTTAGTATTGACTAAACTTGAGTTCACACACACGGCAGAGCCAACGAGCAAATGGCTTCGCGCCGAACCAAAACTCAGATGGATAGGTGTGGATCGGCAGGCTCTGCTTGATATTCGGCGAGTTCAAAATTCACCGAGCTAATGCCTGGATCACACGTACCGAGTAGATGGGCGAGACAGTAAAATGATACTAGGCCGAGAGAGTTGGGTGAACGAGTAGGTGTTTACACGTATTTTTTTAATTTGGCACCGAGTCAGTCAATCAGTTCAGTTGCGACGCTGCAGACTAGCGAGACAAAATGGATCGATAAAAAACAATAATTTAACAAAGCGATGCGAGCGACGTCAGTGTGCCGAGTGGCGAGTGGCAAATACGCGCCAAATGCATGCTTATACCTGCCGAGTGGGCAAGCGAATCAGTGCGGGGAAGCGCGGGGGTGGGCACTCGGCCTAGTAAGTAGAACAGGGTCCGAGTGACTGTCTCGTCCATTTACTCGCCCGAGCGCTCGGCCGAGCACTCGGTGGTGATATAGATTTAAACATATACATATAAAACTCATTGCAATTTAACCACAAGGAATTTCGGCTTCGGATTCATTCTATTAATGGAAAATTTTATGATATTATACTCTGACCACAGGAACTTGAAAGTTAATTAATAGATATTTCCTCCCAAATAAAACTATAGTTACGTCTTTCTCAAAAAATGAACGTAATATAATGTTATGCTGACGTCATTTAACCCGTTGAATGAATTTGCTAATAGCTCACCGCCCAGAGGTCGAAGGTTCAAATCCCGACGTGCAATTTAAAAAATTTCCTGTTAAAAAATGAAGTGGGACAATTCAATTGACAATTGTGTTTACGTGAACATGTGTAAGGGCACCGTATGATAATTTTAAAGTTTATTATAGTGCACTTGAAGTGAAACTGCGCTATAAAAATATCACATTATTATTATTATGTTAGTTGATTTTACGTACAAGTTGTTGATCTTGCGTAGAAGCTTGCCCGTGGTGAACGAACCGTGAAATGTTCATCATTCATTACCTTGATTACACTAATGATAATTTCACTGGAAACGGTCATGTAATCAGATACAATTACACGATGCTTTGTTGATTTTAGAAAAAAACAGTGTTAATTTAAATATTTTAAACAATGAATAATTATAAAATCAACCGCTTCCATTCATAAAAACAATTAGTTAGTATGTAAGTAAATTCTGTATGTTTAAACGATAATGTCAGAGATAAACGGTGACGATAATTTGTGATGAAGATACAGAATAAAGAAGAACCCAAGAAATGCCTTTTGATCAATCGGGGTTAAAATTTCCAATATAAAACTGTGTCCACGCAATTCAAATAGGATAGAGATCTACGAATTTGTTTCCATTTAAATTTGTATGGAAAGCAATTCTAGTTTTCTTCTTTATTCTATGGATGGAGAGGACTCTCTAATCAATCCGAAAAATACATATATCATAATTACCTTTCATACCTACACTATATGTATAAACTTAACGAAATTTTTTTACGTTTGTAGAATGTATATTGCAGTCATTTACCACCACATGTAGATAGCTGTGAATCAGGGCTTACGCGCGATAGTTGGTTTTCAAGCCATTGATCAAAACAATACGTTTTACCGCGTATAGTAGGTAAATAATATTTATAATAATAATATTTGGCCAATTTATATTGCGCCGTTTTTGTGAAAAATCAAGGGCGTTGCAAAGATTAAAAGCACTACATAACATCTTTCCACGCGCATATTTTTGAACTTACCGTCTTCCGGGTGGGACATTTAAAACATTGTTAGGCAATTATCAACAACATCTGGGTTAGGTTATGTTTAAAAATGATTCTAAGCATACAACTTGAACAATTTAAATTTTTTATCAATTATTTATTTAAAAAGTTAACAGTAATCAATTTTTTGTGGAAACTTAGTTATGATAATTCGTTAACATGGGAATAGAACAATTAAAACATTTATTTAATCTTTTTTGAGAAATGTAAACACAGAAAAATTAAATAATTTTATCGGCAACCAGTGATTAGCTTGATTGATTAGCAAAACAATAAAAAAACATGAAGTGCATAACAGGCGAGCAAAAATATACGTTTCAAATTTTAATTAGAAATTAAAAAGGGTTTGCAAGCAACTCGGTGGTGAATAACATTCGATTTCTAATTAACTCAGACATCATTTTCCACACTATAAATAGCATAATAACATAGTTGGACTCGGTTTTGTAAAATTGGCTGAGAATCAATGATTTATTCTCAATATTTTACGATTCTGAGAAGTCAGTACACTGATCTCAGTACAATTTCTGGGTCGTATCAAATTTATATAGGTCAGCAATTCGAACGCCATCTTGATCAATCCTGTCGAATGGGAAAAATTTTCATCACACCCGAACTAAATTAATTAAATTATTTTTATTTTACAAAGATCCGGTCACATCTAGGAATTAATCTAGATAAAGAATCCTAGATTTGTTCCGACCTTTTTCTGATTTTTCTGTTTTAAATTTTCGATTGAGGGTCGCCAATATTGTCTTCAGTGATTACATATTTTATTTTAAGTTATTTGCAAAATTTCAAGTCCCAATTTCTTCGTGCAGTTTTCCATATACCTACAGTCTTGTCTAATGGTTATATCCTGAAATATATTTTTAAATATGTTTTTACATTAAATACAGCATAATATAAGTAAATAAGTTTTTTTTTTTTTTTTTTTTTTTTTTTTTTTTATTTATTTATATATGTATATTTTTTTTTTTATCACAAACAAGTCCTGCTAAGCCAATTCAATTGGCTTGTCAGCAGGTGCTTATAATTAAGTTACATATACATTTTAAATGTTATAATTTTACATCTTATATCTACAAATTCAACATTATTCATACAAATCAATCTAAGTATAAATATTTTTTTTCCGATAGCCAATTTTTCAGCATATATTTAACCTTATTCATAGAATTACATTGCTTTATAGTATCAGGTAATAAATTAAATATTTTCGGTATGTTGTATTCAAACGTTCTCTGTCCGTACTTATTATTAAATTTCGGAACTATTAACCCGTCGTTGCGCGTGAATCTAGTGCTGTATTTATGTTCTAATTTCTCTTTATGCTGCTGGGTAAATATATACTGAATTATAATTTTGTGCCATAGTATTGCCTTAACAGGTAAAATTTTAGCACTCTGAAACAGTAATGGTGTATCATGTCTCTGTTTGAAAATATTCGGAACAACTAATAATTTTACAATTGCGTTTTGTACAACTTGGACTTGTTTCAGATTTGTTACAGATTTGTTATTTTCATATTTTTTTCAAGACGTTTGTCACAATCTTTTGTTTGTAAATGCCTATCAGTTTTCGTTAATTGTGATGAAATGCCTCAGTAATTCTGTATGATTACTTAACTAAACACATTTTTAACGTTAATTATTTATGAATTAGATAATAACTGCCAAAAATGTTAGGTCGGGTTGTTTCACAGAATTTGAACAATTCATCAAATTTCAAAAGTAATTGTCAAGTTCTGTGAAAGTCCTATTCAAGTTTTGTTACTATCCGTTCAGAATCGAAACTGACACCATGAAAAGCTGTAGCCATGTTTGGTGACCCCAATTGGGGGTGTGTTGTGAGTAATATATAATCTCATTGGCTCTGGTTTGCAAGGAGCAGTTGGGACTCAAGCGCGTATTTATATTTTTAAAAACTATATAAATAAAATCTCCTGGTCCGGGCTGCAATCTGCAAGATGAAAATTGTCCTGATGATAGCCAACCTCCGATAAGAGAAGGACCAGAAAAAGAAGGTGATAACTAATAAAAATAACGTAAGGTTTCTATTATTGAGGGCGGTGGGTTTAGACATCAGAACATCAGCTGAATTGAACATGGCTCCAAGAATAATAATATAATCAGAATAAGCATCACTGGCAGATGATGAACCGAAACCAGATGCTACTCTCATGAGATATAAATTGAACCGGAAGCGTCCGGAGGTAAATAAATAAATATATTATTGAATTGGCGTTTATAGATCCGTCGGATGCTGGATACCGTGCTACCACTGAGAGATTTCCCGCGGTGAAATCAGGAACTAAAGATGTCGATGAAGATTTAAAAAAAAGTACAATTAAAACTGTTTTTTACAAAAATCATACTGGTTTGTATTATAAATCGTTCGATTGGATTGAAATAGAAAACAATATTAGTTAGCAAAAAACAACAACTGAAGCATTAAATTAATAATAAATAACTATTTTGGAACTAGCAGACGAAGGATTAATGTAGACTGAATGAACTGAACTATCAAGTGGACCAAATACTTGGAGTCAGAATAACAGAAATTATTTATTACATTTTTTTACAGACTTCATCCAATAATAAGTCAGCAAGCAAACGGAGAAACAGTATAAATGAAAAAAAGAGAATGGTAGGAATGGCAAACTAACCACACCTGAAAATAGCAATGACAAATTGCACAAAAAACAACAGGAAGATAATTACTGAAAAGGGATTTAAACATGATTTTAGCAAAATCGTAAGTTTTTTCTAGTTACTTGACTAGACCTGATGATGGTAAGGCTATAAACAAAAATATTTAAACTTTATAGAAGGGTACATACGTAATATAAAATATAATGAAGAAAGGATTGTGTGCAAGATTAAATTGTTTAGCGGTTCATCATCTCTGCATACCCCGAAAAAAAAGTGGTGATGATTAGTTAGTTATCGTTAGAAAGTCGTAAATGTGGCGTCTTGAACATGTACTATGAATTCCGAAAGACAGACTTTCGTATAAAATACTGGAGGCAGTTCCAGAGGGTGGATGTCCAATGGGCCGCCCAAGAAATCAGAGCTTGTGCTGGGCCTGCTATGGAGACGGAAACCGCTGAAGACGCCTGGAGGTGCCTTGAAGAGATTAGGCCCCGACAGGACAAGGGCAAAAGAATGATAAAAATGCAAGTCGAACGGATAGATTTACACGATTAGTGTAAAAAGGCAATTTGATGAAAATAGGTCAGCAAAACATTTTTTAAAAATCTATTAAAATTCTAGCAATATAGATAGATAGTTAGCGTGACAGTGCTAACTAGCTGCTCTGTGAAAGAATTCGCACTCATAATAATGATAACAATTTGACATTGGCATTGCGTTCACACTTCTCGTGTCTCGCACGGGACGGTTTGTTCTCACGCGAATAACAGATTAAATGTGAAGTGATAGACAAACCATTTTCTCCGTAATAATTCAAAATGAAATTTGTTGGTTATTATTGATCACAGTATTATTATTTTTTTAATAACATAATATTGACTGGAAGAAAATATAATAAGTCAAAAGAGTCCAAGCGACCCTACTGCAGTACGAATCGTAAGAAAACATCATCCAAATTCGAATAATTTGAGAAAATAACAGGTCGTTGGAATTATAGGGAATTATTATGAAGATTTCTAACAAATAATGAGGCAAGCATAGTTGCTACATTTTGGGATTTGTCAAAACTAAGAAATGAGCTAATTTTAAATTGTTGGCCTATATACATGGCACATCCAAAAATGTGTTCAGAACCAAAAGGCAGCATATCATATAAATGTAAATTGTACCTCAAAGTACATTGACACCTAAATAATGTGTAATAAACATCACTTTTACTTTTTATGATAGCTAAATGGAAATGCTCCATAGCTCATGATCGAAATGACGATGCGAGACGGAAACAGTTGCGTTGACATTGAAAGCTATAACAGAAACTACTGTCCAAATTTCACGATGACAGAGCGTATCGTTCGAGAGATTTTGCTCAGACTACCTACATACGAAGTGATTTTCTGCATAATATTAGAATATAAAATTTTTCTCGATTTACAGTTACCACTGGCAAACTAAAAGGCGGTAGAAACACCCAACCGCCCACGAAATGGTGTCACTTTTTGCGTTGTGTAAAAAAGCAAAAATTATAATAATGGCAGTGACAAAATCCACAATAGCGGCGGTTGTTAGGTGGTTATCAAGCATCATCGCCGTGGGAGAAGCGAATGGCAAGGTGAAATCGCTCGCGTACGGTTGATAACCGTATTATAAAACAGGGGCAAATCAACGATACGTTTGATTACTGGCACAGAGGTAGGCGTAACTGCCAGTTTGTTTTCAGAATTAAATCTGTTTTGTTTTGTATTTAGTTTCTTTTTTGTCTTCTTTGTTTGTTATTTTTAAACAATTGTTATAACAAACCAATAAGACCCCAAGAAATTGTTTCTTTTTCAATCGTTATCACAAAACCAAAGGCAATAAGTGAATGAATAAATTAATTCACGGATATAAGACAGGTACATAGTTTGATCCCTGGGGAACTCCCAAGGAACCCTTCGAATTAAATTACAATTTATTTTGCTACCGCAAAAGAATGGCACTGTGGCATTCGTAATTTGGAGTTGTGTTGATACAACATCAACACAACTCCAACTCCGACTGAAGGAAGTAGGGTGGGGAAGGAGATAAGAAGCGAAAGGTTGGGAAAGTGTATGTAAATTCAAATTTGGTCCTTTAACACTTTACAGGCTTTAAGCCACTGATATTTCACAAAGATTATATTTTAAACGGTGATTGTTTTTATTTCCAATTTGGGAATTGTGTAAAGCGAAAGAAAAAGAGGAGGGGAAGGTGAATGGAAAGATTTAGATCAGAAAGCTCTGATGTTTCAATTCTGACTTTCAAAAATTGCTAAAACCTTTATAGAGCAATGTTTCTATTCCGAATTGAGGTTTCTCACCTAGGCTACCTGCCGATACCACATTGCACCCTGAGCGAAGTTCAAGTACCATATAGTATATAATTTATTTAAATGGTATGCGTCAAAAAATCTATACCAATTAAAGTTATGCCTCATGACTATCAACTTTTAGGACCAGATTCAAAACTCTTACCGCTTTGTCAAGGACGCTATCGTTGAAGTAATTTATATTTATTGACTGAATTAACAAAATCTCCGCACACAGTGAAATGATTAACATAATTTGAAGCGAGATTTCATTACTGTTCGCAACTTCTCGGTGAATGGTTGCAAAGAGATATCCAAGAATTGGAGCAAATTTCGCATAAATTGGAGAGTGGTGTCATTGTTAAAATACCTATCAAGGAGACGAATTAACACATGCACATGTAGGATTGTGGTATCAACATTTAAACAATCGAAAATCATTCAAGACATTCAAAATTTAGTCAAAAATTGCATGTATTGTGTTTCTTAACTTCCATGGAGGCATTGCCTAACTATCTGTAGTAATTACGCACGAGTGTTTATGTTTGTTCGTTTATTTTCGTTTAGGGGCACATGAATCGAGAAGAAGAATCGGAAGAAGAGTATAGGCTGTAAGTGAAGTTGTCAGAAAAACCAAATTTTATGGACTTTTCGAGAGCGCAGGCACATTTAATTGAACCATTACATAATACATATTATATTATCCATAATTAGTTGGTTGCACGCATGAATATCCGGAAATCCAGATTGAATAGTGACGGATTCAAATCCATCGTCTGAACGCGTACGGATCGATATTCCAAAATAAAATTAAAGGTTTTTCAAAGATCTTCACAAAAGAAATGATTGATGATTGATACATCGAGAAAATGGAGATAATATTTGAACTACTTTAGTATGATACAGAATATAATTTTTCATTAATCATATTTGCTATAGGTTTCACATAAACAAACGTTCAGTAATCTTAAAGCCTACGTTAGCTCCGTCTCTGTGATCTAGCCATTTACCTTAATCAATTAATTTCGGATTGGTAGAACATAGAAGTAATAAGATAAAACATTCCTTGCGCTTATTTCTTCCATTTCTTCTTCTCTTCTCCGTTAGCTTCATTCATTTCTCAACGACTTGCAGACAATGGCGAGACTTTAGAGAATTTACATCTGTGCGATTGTTTCAAATATGCCATGTAATAGAGCTTTGATTCAACAATTTGTTGATTTCACTATCTAAAACATTGAAAGCATTAAACTGCCATAATAATGAATATCAATTAAAATAATTTTTAGGTTGGTAAAATAAAACATAAGCAAGGCAGGCTAAAAAAATAAGTATAAATCCTGATAATAATAATATACGGGCTCCGATAAGCAAATATCCACTGCTAAAATAATATTGCACTTCTTCCGATCTTTGAGAAATTGCATAAATAGACAGAATAATAAAAAATACAAAGAGAAAACAGACAGAATGATCAAAATTTCGCCAAATTAATCTAAATTATTTAAATCAATTCACGACATCCAAATGTAATATTACGAACGTAAATAACTTAAACAAAACCAGGGTTAAGTAACCGCACTGAGCAGAAAAATATCACAAGAAGGAAATGTTCAAAATTCATAAAATATATCTTGAAGAAATAATTTATATCCACAACCCGGATCCAAATGCAAAAATTTCGAACGCTTTCCAATTTATTAACATTACGGGATTTCCTTGAAGCATTAAAATTTTAACAAACAACCTTGCAACACTGAAGCCTCCGTAAAAACATTTCGAGAAACAGATGTTTACCATTTCAGTAAAAGGATGTATTGTGTAAAAAACTGTTATGGAATCCATTCGCGGATATAAATTTAGTAGGCGTGCAATCAGTGATTTTGTTGGTATCCAATTATGAGGTAATACAATGTATCGGTTAGTAATTTCAAATAATGTCATAAAAAAATAAAACACTACGGAAAACACAATAGTTCAGAAAATTGCAAGCAATTTTCGTGTACTTATTGAAGTACAACAGGAAGCATTGCAAAAATGTTAAGAATTACCAGAAATGAAATTACAAAAATTGCAACAATTGAAAGTACCTAGAACAGAAAAAATAATAGGAGTACGAGGAATTCTAATTATAATATAAAGAGTGTTAAGGGACGCACTTGACTTACTTTATTTAACCAGTGATTCCTGGCATTATTTGGAGTAAAAAATGGTAGGTGTTGGACAGTTGGAGGCGGGTTTAGGGGTTGGTCGGTTACTCGGCTGAGTGACCATTGACTACATGCGGAAGATTTTTTTTTGTTTTATTTTGAAGAAAAAAATTTTGAAAAAAAAAATATATCATCCAAAAAGTCTCCGGAGACCAAAATTTCATTAACATTTTTAACATCGTAAAGTATTACGTCAAGTACGTCCCTTAACACCCTGTATTATCCTTCAAAAATATATTTACAAAATGATTAACTTTGTTAAAAAAGAATTACGAGTAGGTACCTATTTAAATTGAAAATTTGTGTACTACGACCAGCCCAGACAGCAGAATCGTGTTCTAATTTTGATCGTATAATTTTTTTTTTATTATTTATTGAGTTAGTTTATACTACATGAATATAAACTAATAAGCACAATGTAACATTTCATTTGATAAATTTAAATATTTTTACAGTAAGCATAACATTTCTTTTTAAATACATTCATTCTTTCTTCATTCTTCATACTTTCAGGCATTTCATCATACATCTTTAGTCCTCTATACATTAGGCAGTTCTGTGATTTTGATTTCTTCATTTGTGGCAATCTAACTCTGTTTATATTTCTTGTTTCATAATTATGTACGTCTCTATTAAAAAACAATTTCATCCTTAAAGTATTTTGGCATTTGGATTTTCATAATTTTATGCACAAAAATTAACACATTAAATAGTAGTCTTTTTTTTATTGGAATCCATTTGAGCTCCTCTCTCATTTGATTAATCCTTGCGTATTTGCCTTTTCCCAGTATACATCTCATAGCTCTGTTCTGTATAACTTCTAGTTTGTTTAAATTTCCTTCATTGGCCAAATATAACATCGTAGAGCAGTAATCCAAATGTGGAGCAACAATAGTTTTATAAATGAGCTCCGTAGTGTTTCTATTTAATTTATGTCTTAGTCTTCTAACAAAATGTACCTTTTTTGACACATGCAGATGAACATCGATGTCATTGCTTCCGGCTTGGAAAAATGTTTACTTATTCTTATCACAAATCCAGGAAGTTTGTAACATGATGATGCCAACTCCACTATATGATCTGAAAAAATAAGTTTGGGATCAAATGTAACCGCGAGGTCTCTTATGGGTTTCACTGATGACAATATTTCATCATTTAGTTAATAATAAAATTTAATCGGGTTTTTCGAACGCGTGTACGTCATAGTGACACATTTTTCTCATCAAATAAAAGTTTATTCTCAACTGCCCATGAAGATATTGCGTTTAAATCAAGTAGTAATTGAATTATAAAAAAAAACATGTATTCGCGTACAATATCTGGTATTGTAACAGACGTGTGCTACAAGACTGTAGAAAAGGGCACCGGTGGCTGTGCACGTGGATGTCGACTATTGTAATATTGTTTTGAAATGCAGTACTGGCTGGCCTTCCTTGAAGGTGACAGCCCTGCTGTACTGGAGGGTGGTAACCCTTGATCTGCCTCCCTGCACCCAGAGCTGGTGAGTGGTAGCCCTGGATGTCCTTGGTCTCTGCCTGAGCCTGGCGCCTTGCGGTGTCCAGTAGTTGGGCCGGCTAGTCTTGAGGAGGTAGGCACCAGACTTGTGTTCAGGCAGAGCTTCAGCAGGAGGCAGGTCGGAGAGAGGTTTCTTCCAGAGGAAGGAGTAAAACACGAAGATTTAAAGAAAACGTTGAACTGATTTATTATTGAAAAATTTGTCGTATTTATACCAATCGGTAGGTGGCTCACGGAAAGTGGAGGGGGAAAACGGAACCCAGGCACTTTCCTTTATAAGGGGCAAGAAACTGCTCAGTTTCTATTTTGCCGGTTTAATCCGTAAAAGTGCTCGTTTAAATTTGGCAACTTTTACGGATTTGTAGCCTTTATTTAAAACAAAAATACATATTAAATAGAAAAAACATATAAATAAAGCCAAGATTTATGACAAGAATTTTAGTTTGGTGAATTTACTGTGATTTTAAGAATTTTTGATTTTAAGGAAATGTTTTATGATTTGTCAAGTTATAATTATTTTTCCTAGGTTCCCTGTGAGATAAGTTAACGAAATCTGTTTATTTCACCATCTCACAGGGACCCTAGAATTTTGTAGAGGTAAAAATGTAAAAATGTCATGACCGAAATTTTCTAAGTCTTTTTGACATGGCAAATTGAGCTCTAATTTCGGCTCTAAGTATTTTGAGAGCAAAGTCTCAGTTTGACTGGAGGCCTTGTAGGATCAAGAATGAAAACTGATTATTTCATTGTCCTACAAGGCCCGCAGGTTTTGTTATTTGGAAAAACATAAAATTTACACCTTCGAAATTTTCTAAGTGTTTTTTGGTAGGCAAAAATGACTTTATTTTTGCCTCCCAATATGTTGTGTGATAAATCTTGGCTTTACTCGAGACCTTGTAGGATTTCAAATGAAAACTGATTATTTCATTTGTCCTACAAGGCCCGTGTGTATAAAAATTAAGACATAAACATTTAAAAATAAGTACAAGAATTAAACATATTTAAATGAGTTTACAACCTCCCCAGTAGCGATTTCTCAAAGTATTATTTATTGATCGCACCGGGGAGATGTACATAAGAAATAAAAAACTTAAATATTTGAAATCCAATAAGAAAATAATAAGTAATTGATAAAAATGACATTTTCTAACTAGAACAAATATTTTCCATCAAAGCGTCGCCGGCGGCACGGTACTCCAGTATTGTGAGGGCAGGCCATTTTTTCCTGATTCCCAAAATGATCACAAAACTGTAGAGGACCGAGCCAAGCGATGAACTTTGATGAAAAATATTTCGAGGGTGTGAACACGTCGGTTACACTCCCCCCGTGTGGCGATGTCACACTAATCATCTCGACGTGTTTTCGAAGGACGAGTAGGTGAAGCTGCATCCGTAGGCGGGGTGGCAGGATCACAGCGAGCTGCACTGCAGGTCTCATGTAAACTCTGGTTCTCGGCAGGTCGAATGTAGACTCTGGTTCTCGTCTGGGTCCTGGAGGTCCACACTTGGCCGTCTTCAGCAGGAGTGGCGTCAAGGACTCGGTCGCGTGTCCGGCTGATGTGGGGCATCACGAGGTCCATGACAACCAGCAGATTGTCATTTTTTTTGGGGTTCACTGACTCCCCCCGTGTGAGAAGCGCCACTTCTTTGAGAGTGGCACTGCTGAGGCAGGGCGGGCTCGTCTTCACTGCGCCGTTGAGGAGCACCACGTCTTTGACGGTGGTACTGCTGGGGCAGGGCGGGCTCGTCTTTACTGCGCCGATGAGGAGCACCACGTCCTTGACTATGGTACTGCTGGGGCAGGGCGGGCTCGTCTTCACTGCGCCGTTGAGGAGCACCACGTCTTTGACGGTGGCACTGCTGAAGCAGGACGGGCTCGTCTTCACTGCGCCGTTGAGGAGCACCACGTCTTTGACAGTGGCACTGCTGGGGCAGGGCGGGCTCGTCTTCACTGCGCCGTTGAGGAGCACCACGTCTTTGACGGTGGCACTGCTGAAGCAGGACGGGCTCGTCTTCACTGCGCCGTTGAGGAGCACCACGTCTCTGACAGTGGCACTGCTGGGGCAGGGCGGGCTCGTCTTCACTGCGCCGTTGAGGAGCACCACGTCTTTGACAGTGGTACTGCTGGGGCAGGGCGGGCTCATCTTTGCTGCGGGATGTGATTGGCCATCCATCTGTGCTGGCGCTTGGTACCTATGTCCCAGCAGTGGAGCGGATCCGGCAGCTATACTCTGCTGATCGGCTGGCTGCCTTTGATGGAGCAGAGGTGAGGGCGGCCCGGGACCAGAAGGTCCAGGCGGCAGTGAGGACCACTGCTCTGGCAGCGGAGCGGATCCGGCAGCTGTTTTCTGCTGGTCGGCTGGCTGTCTCTTGTAGAGCAGAGGTAAGGGCGGCCCGTGACCAGAAGGTCCAGGCGACAGTGAGGACCACTGCTCTGGCAGCGGAGCGGATCCGGCAGCTGTTTTCTGCTGGTCGGCTGGCTGTCTCTTGTAGAGCAGAGGTAAGGGCGGCCCGTGACCAGAAGGTCCAGGCGACAGTGAGGACCACTGCTCTGGCAGCGGAGCGGATCCGGCAGCTGTTTTCTGCTGGTCGGCTGGCTGCCTCTGGTGGAGCAGGGGCGAGGGCGGCCCGGGACTAGAAGGTCCAGGCGGCAATGAGGACCACTGCTCTGGCAGCGGAGCGGATCCGGCAGCTGTTTTCTGCAGGTCGGCTAGCTGCTTCTGGTGGAGCAGAGGTAAGGGCGGCCCGTGACCAGAAGGTCCAGGCGACAGTGAGGACCACTGCTCTGGCAGCGGAGCGGATCCGGCAGCTGTTTTCTGCTGGTCGGCTGGCTGCCTCTTGTAGAGCAGAGGTAAGGGCGGCCCGTGACCAGAAGGTCCAGGCGACAGTGAGGACCACTGCTCTGGCAGCGGAGCGGATCCGGCAGCTGTTTTCTGCTGGTCGGCTGGCTGCCTCTGGTGGAGCAGGGGCGAGGGCGGCCCGGGACTAGAAGGTCCAGGCGGCAATGAGGACCACTGCTCTGGCAGCGGAGCGGATCCGGCAGCTGTTTTCTGCAGGTCGGCTAGCTGCTTCTGGTGGAGCAGAGGTAAGGGCGGCCCGTGACCAGAAGGTCCAGGCGACAGTGAGGACCACTGCTCTGGCAGCGGAGCGGATCCGGCAGCTGTTTTCTGCTGGTCGGCTGGCTGCCTCTGGTGGAGCAGGGGCGAGGGCGGCCCGGGACTAGAAGGTCCAGGCGGCAATGAGGACCACTGCTCTGGCAGCGGAGTGGATCCGGCAGCTGTTTTCTGCAGGTCGGCTAGCTGCTTCTGGTGGAGCAGAGGTAAGGGCGGCACGGGACCAGAAGGTCCAGGCGGCGTCGTGGTTGGGTCCCTCTTGTAGTAAGGGGCTGGTGGCGCAGGGCCTCCTGGCCCTTTCTGCGCTGGTGATGCGTACCTCTGGTCCATCAGAGGTACAGGTCCAACAAGCTCATCGCATACGGCTTCTCGTTGCCTCAGGTTGAACAGAGGTACGGGCGGCACGAGGCTGTAAGGTTCAGGCTGCATACATCCTCCCTGGAGTCGCCAAGCTTCTTCTTGGCCCGGATCTGTGTGGCCAGTTGACTCCAATATTGCATCAGGTTTGGAAGGCGCTGTAGTTGCGGCTTCTGGTGATGCGTACTTCTGGTTTTCCAGAGGTACAGGTCCAACAGGCATCTCACGTACGGCCTCTGGTTGCCTTGTAATATACAGAGGCAAGGGCGGTACGGGGCCGGAAGGTCCAGGCTGCATCCATCCAGGGCCCTCATCAGAGTGAGGGGGCTGCGGCGCGGGGCCTCCAGGCCCTGGCTGCGCCGGTGATGCGTACCTCTGGTTTATCAGAGGCACAGGTCCAGCAGGCATCTCACGTACGGCCTCTGGTTGCCTTGTAATATACAGAGGCAAGGGCGGTACGGGGCCGGAAGGTCCAGGCTGCATCCATCCAGGGCCCCCATCAGAGTGAGGGGGCTGCGGCGCGGGGCCTCCAGGCCCTGGCTGCGCCGGTGATGCGTACCTCTGGTTTATCAGAGGCACAGGTCCAGCAGGCATCTCGCATACGGCCTCTGGTTGCCTTGTAATATACAGAGGCAAGGGCGGTACGGGGCCGGAAGGTCCAGGTTGTATCCATGCGGGGCCCCCATCAGAGTGAGGAGGCTGCGCCGGTGATGCGTACCTCTGATTCTCCAGAGGTACAGGTCCAACAGGCATCTCGCGTACGGCTTCTGGTTGCCTTGTAATATACAGAGGCAAGGGCGGTACGGGGCCGGAAGGTCCAGGTTGTATCCATGCGGGGCCCCCATCAGAGTGAGGAGGCTGCGCCGGTGATGCGTACCTCTGGTTCTCCAGAGGTACAGGTCCAACAGGCATCTCGCGTACGGCTTCTGGTTGTCTTGTAATATACAGAGGCAAGGGCGGTACGGGGCCGGAAGGTCCAGGTTGTATCCATGCGGGGCCCCCATCAGAGTGAGGAGGCTGCGCCGGTGATGCGTACCTCTGGTTCTCCAGAGGTACAGGTCCAACAGGCATCTCGCGTACGGCTTCTGGTTGCCTTGTAATATACAGAGGCAAGGGCGGTACGGGGCCGGAAGGTCCAGGTTGTATCCAGGTTGGGCCCCCATGGTAGTGTGAGGGCAGTGGCACCCCTTGACCCCTTGGTCCAGGTTGCGCCGATGAGGCATGCTGAGGCTCGGGTCCCGCAGAAGGACCAGGCTGCATCCAGGTTTGGCCCCCATGGTAGTGAGAGGGCAGTGGCCCCCCTTGACCCCTTGGTCCAGGTTGCGCCGATGAGGCATGCTGAGGCTCGGGTCCCGCAGAAGGACCAGGCTGCATCCAGGTATGGCCCCCATGGTAGTGAGAGGGCAGTGGCACCCCTTGACCCCTTGGTCCAGGTTGCGCCGATGAGGCATGCTGAGGCTCGGGTCCCGCAGAAGGACCAGGCTGCATCCAGGTTTGGCCCTCATGGTAGTGAGAGGGCAGTGGCACCCCTTGACCCCTTGGTCCAGGTTGCGCCGATGAGGCATGCTGAGGCTCGGGTCCCGCAGAAGGACCAGGCTGCATCCAGGTTTGGCCCCCATGGTAGTGAGAGGGCAGTGGCACCCCTTGACCCCTTGGTCCAGGTTGCGCCGATGAGGCATGCTGAGGCTCGGGTCCCGCAGAAGGACCAGGCTGCATCCAGGTTTGGCCCTCATGGTAGTGAGAGGGCAGTGGCACCCCTTGACCCCTTGGTCCAGGTTGCGCCGATGATGCTTGCTGAGGCTCGGGTCCCGCAGAAGGACCAGGCTGCATCCAGGTTTGGCCCCCATGGTAGTGGGGGGGCAGTGGCACCCCTTGACCCCTTGGTCCAGGTTGCGCCGATGGTGCATGCAGAGGCTCAGGTTCAGCTGAAGGACCAGGCTGCATCCAAGTTTGGCCCCCATGGTAGTGTGAGGGCAGTGGCACCCCTTGACCCCTTGGTCCAGGTTGCGCCGATGGTGCATGCAGAGGCTCAGGTTCAGCTGAAGGACCAGGCTGCATCCAAGTTTGGCCCCCATGGTAGTGTGAGGGCAGTGGCACCCCTTGACCCCTTGGTCCAGGTTGCGCCGATGGTGCATGCAGAGGCTCAGGTTCAGCTGAAGGACCAGGCTGCATCCAAGTTTGGCCCCCATGGTAGTGTGAGGGCAGTGGCGCTCCCTGACCCCTTGGTCCAGGTTGCGCCGATGATGCATAGAGAGGCTCAGGTCCCGCAGAAGGACCAGGCTGCATCCATGATGGGTCCCCATAGTGAAGGGATGGTGGCGCCGGACCCCTTGGTCCGGTTTGCGCCGCTGATGCATGCCACTGTGCAGGCCCTGCCCCGCTGGGTTGTGCAGGCCCTGTTGCGTTGTGTGGTGCAGGCCCTGCTCCGCTAGGTTGTGCAGGCCCTGTCGCATCGGGTTGTGCCGGCCCTGTCCCGTTGAGGTGTGCAGGCCCTGTCGCACTGGTTGGTGGCGGCCCTGCCCCGTTGAGGTGTGCAGGCCCTGTCGCACCGGTTGGTGGCGGCCCTGCCCTGTTGAGGTGTGCAGGCCCTGTCGCACCGAGTTGTAATTGACGGGCTGCCATCAGCTGTTCAATTTGTTTCTTCTGACTGCGCAGTTGTTGGCGCAGCAGGCGCACCGTGTCCTCAATAGATGTAGAGGCCGGTGATTCTTCGCTTTCGTCTGCAGAGCCTGCCGGTGTGGAGCTGGGCGTTGGTAGGGGCGTGACGTCATGTGTGGCCACGGCCCTAGGCTCGGCTTCCTGGGCATTTGGTAGCTCAGCAGGCGGGGGTGGAGGCGACTCATCGTCCTGAGCCGTCCTCTTCGATCTTAGAGTTGGTGGTGACATCCTGGTGCAGCTGATCCGGCTCGAAGGACCACTTGTAACAGACGTGTGCTACAAGACTGTAGAAAAGGGCACCGGTGGCTGTGCACGTGGATGTCGACTATTGTAATATTGTTTTGAAATGCAGTACTGGCTGGCCTTCCTTGAAGGTGACAGCCCTGCTGTACTGGAGGGTGGTAACCCTTGATCTGCCTCCCTGCACCCAGAGCTGGTGAGTGGTAGCCCTGGATGTCCTTGGTCTCTGCCTGAGCCTGGCGCCTTGCGGTGTCCAGTAGTTGGGCCGGCTAGTCTTGAGGAGGTAGGCACCAGACTTGTGTTCAGGCAGAGCTTCAGCAGGAGGCAGGTCGGAGAGAGGTTTCTTCCAGAGGAAGGAGTAAAACACGAAGATTTAAAGAAAACGTTGAACTGATTTATTATTGAAAAATTTGTCGTATTTATACCAATCGGTAGGTGGCTCACGGAAAGTGGAGGGGGAAAACGGAACCCAGGCACTTTCCTTTATAAGGGGCAAGAAACTGCTCAGTTTCTATTTTGCCGGTTTAATCCGTAAAAGTGCTCGTTTAAATTTGGCAACTTTTACGGATTTGTAGCCTTTATTTAAAACAAAAATACATATTAAATAGAAAAAACATATAAATAAAGCCAAGATTTATGACAAGAATTTTAGTTTGGTGAATTTACTGTGATTTTAAGAATTTTTGATTTTAAGGAAATGTTTTATGATTTGTCAAGTTATAATTATTTTTCCTAGGTTCCCTGTGAGATAAGTTAACGAAATCTGTTTATTTCACCATCTCACAGGGACCCTAGAATTTTGTAGAGGTAAAAATGTAAAAATGTCATGACCGAAATTTTCTAAGTCTTTTTGACATGGCAAATTGAGCTCTAATTTCGGCTCTAAGTATTTTGAGAGCAAAGTCTCAGTTTGACTGGAGGCCTTGTAGGATCAAGAATGAAAACTGATTATTTCATTGTCCTACAAGGCCCGCAGGTTTTGTTATTTGGAAAAACATAAAATTTACACCTTCGAAATTTTCTAAGTGTTTTTTGGTAGGCAAAAATGACTTTATTTTTGCCTCCCAATATGTTGTGTGATAAATCTTGGCTTTACTCGAGACCTTGTAGGATTTCAAATGAAAACTGATTATTTCATTTGTCCTACAAGGCCCGTGTGTATAAAAATTAAGACATAAACATTTAAAAATAAGTACAAGAATTAAACATATTTAAATGAGTTTACAACCTCCCCAGTAGCGATTTCTCAAAGTATTATTTATTGATCGCACCGGGGAGATGTACATAAGAAATAAAAAACTTAAATATTTGAAATCCAATAAGAAAATAATAAGTAATTGATAAAAATGACATTTTCTAACTAGAACAAATATTTTCCATCAAAGCGTCGCCGGCGGCACGGTACTCCAGTATTGTGAGGGCAGGCCATTTTTTCCTGATTCCCAAAATGATCACAAAACTGTAGAGGACCGAGCCAAGCGATGAACTTTGATGAAAAATATTTCGAGGGTGTGAACACGTCGGTTACAGGTATGTAGACCAAATAACATCAACTCAAAATAGATAAATAAATTTCCTCGTAGATATATAATTTATTCGCAGAATTATTAACAAATCGTTTAAAATAAAACGAAAGTCTCTAATCTTCGACGTCATAGATGTGGCCAGGGACGCATATGGGAAAGAAATATTATTATTTTTACGTCAATGGAAAATTTAAAATAAACCCACAAATTATTAACCAAATATTATAATATCTGTCTGGTACCTTATCGACATTTGAATCAATAATTAAGTGAAACGAAACCAATATAGTGTTGCTAATAATAATTGAACACAACATTGTGAATACAACCTGTCCCTTGTTGTTAGTTGTTATCAGACAACCGGTCAAGCAGGAAGTTTATCTTAATTATTCTCAGCTGAATATAGTGACATGCCCAAAGCATTTTTAAATGTGACAAAAATGAGGATATTACAATCCATTTAGACTTAGGAAAAAAGGCAATTAAAATTATAATTAAATACACATTTTTGGCAGTAGCAATGATTATAATTGATATCGCCATATTGGTTAATACTTCGTATGAACGATATCAATGTAACGTTGTTTGGTAGGGGAAATTGTCGTAATTACAGGCAATAAATTAATTATACGGCGCAATAAATTCAGGCACTAATCTATAATTACGGGAAAATGTCTGGGTTTTTTGCTTACCTCCCCGTCAGCATTTATTGCAAGAAATAAAATGTTATTTCACCCCTCAAGCTAATTATTTGTTCGCGTCCGGGAACCGCTCAAAAAGAGAAATATTTTCATCATCTAGAAAAAGTTGTGTCTCCCTTACTATCGTGATGAGAAATATAATCTAAACGGTGTTAAAAAAAGAAAACACCACGCCCATGAAACCAATCGATCAAAACTAGAACGACGAAAAAGTGTTAAGACAGTAACGTTTATAATACATTTTTTGTTAAAAAATTAATGCACATATTTTGAAGTAAAACTTCTTTACGCACGCTCAACTTGGGGGGTAAGCTGGTGATAATGTAATGCGAACGGTGATCGGGCGAGGCGAACGGTCGGGCCTTTACGCACGCTTGACTTGGGGAGTGATAAGGATAAGGATATAAATTAGTGAAGTTTTACTTCAGTCGTGTGGTCTAAAGCACAATCATTTTTTTTAAAATTATTTATTTGAACAAAAATATATGTACATTATAAGAAAGCTTGGAACGTCCAACTAGGAGATTTCCTGTTTTAGGACAGTCAAATTGCCTGGTTTAGTTCACATTAGGTAGGTACATGCTGTTATTTGTAGAATTTAATACTAAATTTATGAGGGCACAATATATATATATATATATATATCAGTAATTTTAGTTAAAAACGTAAGAAATGCCATTTTTAAAACATTTATGTTGCATTAAATATTTTAAAATTTAAAAAATTATATGTTTGTGTCTCTTGATAAAATTTGAAAGCGTATTTCATCGCCTTTCAACGACAATTTTTAGTTGTTAGTTTTTGGTATGTTATGCCGTGTTGCGCTACCTCCTTCTATAGCCGACGTGTCGGACAGCGTTGCAGAGTCCATCATCAGGTCAGATCCGGCAGTTCGTCGGATCTGCCCTGATGATGGACACTGCAACGCTGTCCGAAACGTCGGCTATGGGAGGTAGCGCAACACGGCATAACATCCCAAAAACTAACAACGAAAATGCTTTTGGCCGTGAAAATCTAAAAACAATTTTTAGTTTTCTGATACGTTTAGAAACATTCTATTTACTTGGATTTTGGAGAATTGTTAAATGCAAAACAATTCTATTTAAATTCGTCTTTATTAACAAAATCGCGTAAATTTGACAGCAGCAGATCGTTGTTAGCAGGAAACCATCTTACCACAAATAAATTTACAGATGTAAACTGTTGCTGTCGTCGCTATGAGTATTTACATTAGTTGAACTTCCGAACACCTTCCGTGAGCATTAATTCCTCTAACAATATACATTAATAATTACATATTCAAATACCTATTCTTAATTTACATTGAATGTAATGAAATAACAAAAGAAACACGATGACAAAACAACAAACAAGTGCCCAGGTATAGTTACCGAGACATAACGGGAGATAATAGGTTGATACTATGTAATGCAGGTAATGGCAAGTGGCAAGCAATGCACAGGTATACTAGTAAGGTAAGTACCCCAACGTTCAGCCATGCGTTTGATGTGGTTCATAATGCATAACAAATCAGTATTCATACTTTTCATTTCATTATCACTCGGAGGTAACGCTTTTAGCTCAATCACCTTTGCTTGCGCTTTTATTTTAACTATAATACGTGTGTGAGAAGTTGAAATGTGCTTAGAGTACTAATGCTATGCTAAAATGATCGAATGGAAAATTAAATATAATGTAAAACCATCGACAAGTATTATTATGTGAATGTTAAAAACTCATGAAACGACAAAAGATTAAATTATGTAACCATCAAAGAAATGAATAAAGAAAAAAAAACATAGATAATAAAAAATAAATGCGATAGGTACGCGAAATTGCAAAAACGATATAATGTATGGTGACAATATTGAAATGATCAAATACCATCAAAACATAAGATAATAAATTGTGAAAGTGATAAATGGCAATGACCGAAATATTATCAATTATTATTTAGTAAAGTATTTAATAAGTCAGGTAGGTACGTCTCCTAAGTCATACGTATGTCTGGCAATGTTAAATAATCGTGTAAAAAGAATATGGGTCCGTGGCCGAGTGGTTAAGTAATCACTGAAGATAATATTCACAACTCTCAAACGAAAAAATCACTTCTCAACAACTGAAACTCGGCAGATAAACTCGTTGTCATGGACATACATCTATTTGTATGTCTATGCTCGTTGTCAACTTTTGGTTCCACTCACGGACCCACACGCATTTCTCCGGAATTTTCTACTAGCCGGGAAAGTTGATGGCAAGAAAAATAAAAATAGATGTATTATGTTTTTATTGCGGGTTGATTTTTAAAGAATTTAAATTCATGTTTAAAGATAGCATCAAAAAAATATTACAATATTATAATAGTTTGAGATTTTACTCAATGTATAATTACGGTGCTCCAGATTTTATGTCCGGGTTAAATCTTTCCCAAATGAAAGACTAAACCCTTCCACACACTTTTCCACAAATGATTATCTATGTAAATTCACGCAATGTATTATCTAGTAAATTCACGCAATGTAAGTGCACTATATAAGTATAATAAATACAAAACAATACAAGAACAATACGTCAATCCACCAGAAACATAATGGGAAAATATTTCACCGACTCCAGATATTTTCATATCAGAGGGTTCGGCTCTGATGAAATCCTAACTGGTCCGATAAATCCTAATGGTCCCTCAATATAAATATTAAAAAAATCTTTCGTAATCCTACGTGTATTTATAATAATAATTATTATTGGATGATTTTTATAGCGCCATTTTCGTGCGAAAATCACACAAAGGGCGCTTTTAATAAGTCATTCTACTATAAAAAATGTTGAAGTACTTTAGCTTACCTCATCAATGGTTTTACTTGAATATAGGCAAAAATATTGAATATAGGTAATATCTTTGAATATAGGTAAAAAATTATATTTAAAAAAAATTATATAATATGAAGACTTAAGGGATTTATTGAGCAAGCCAAATGAGTCATGGGGATTATGAAAACGGATAGAATGCCAACAGTGCAGAATGATCTAAGACAAGAATAACAAGATATTTCTGGCCTTCGAAATAGTTCCTAGTTCCACTTCCAAGCGCCATTTGATATATACAGCAACATCATAATCTCAACGATAGTAATCTGCAAAAATATACCAAGTAAAATCACCATTCATCAAAAGATCCTAACATACAATTTCAAACAGCTTAAGACATACATGAAAGGAAAGGCATTTTAATAAAAGTGTTTATTTAAGTGGTCAGTGTCCTGTAGGCAGGATATTTTGCGGACTTTGATCCTGAAACATTTAACACCTGAAGAAGAAAGTGAATTAACTAAAAGGTATTTTACAGATAAAAGAGTGGCTTCGGATTGCAGAATAAATGGTATTTCTTTGTTGTTGATGTGTGTATTTTAGCTGCCGTCTTGTTAAATAGGTCAGTCACTGTGGACTCCTTATTTGCAAGCCTGAAGTACCGTTAGTATTGGCTGAGTGTAATGTGTTAGGGGGGGGGGACTGCCACAGAAAGGTGACCAAACAGCAGGTAAAGTCAATTTAGACACGGGTGAATACTTATATCTTGTTTTACTTATGGTACTTCTCCTATTGGAGGTTGGTCATCATCAGGGCATCTTCACCCGATCAAAATAAGGTCATGGATAAAAGGAGTCACGTCAGAATCTACAAATGTGATATTCCATTTGCATCATTTTAAGCGTTTATAGTGGGAGGCCTCCGTGGTAGTACTAGATGAATTATTTCTTAAACTAAACTAGGAGATTTAATCCAAACAAAATGTTAATTATATCATTGAAGAAGAAAATAACAATAATAATCTAAACGAAAATATGAAAGAGAAGAAGACACAGAAAAATAGGAAAAGATACCTGATTACCTTAACAAGGGCATTATCCTAGTATGGTAGTAAAAAAAATATAAAAATTGTACTTTCAAGAAATCTATGAAATAATAAAAAATAAAAAAATGATAATGGTCGCAACTGGGATTCGAACCCAGAACCTCTTGTCTAACCGGGACTTGCGCGTTTACCAATTTTCATGTTCTCTTTCATATTTTCGTTTAGATTAATATTGTTATATCTTTTTCTTTAATGATAGGTATATTACATTGATAGGAATAACCTTCAAAAGGTTAATATAAAGAGAGCTTTTATTATAAAAAAAGTTAATTATTCATCTAGTAATAGATTTCTATAATCCATTCATCATTAATTATATTATGAGGTCGATGCACAATAAGAAGTGAAAAGGAGTTAAAGAGTACTATTAGGTACTTCATCATTTAGAAATACATCCTAGGTTTTAAATGGTTAATATGGCAAGCAGGGTTTGTCTAACGTAATACCTTTTTTTTAAAATTATTTTATTTATTTAATTAATAACAGATAACTTTGTATAAACCACTTTTTTAATAAACAATATCGACATGTTTCAATAACAATGTTATCTTCTTCAGGATATGTTAATATAAAGAAAAATAAAAGACAAACAAGTACAGATAATTTTTTTTTTGTCTATACTTGTTTGTCTTTTATTTTTCTTTATATTAACATATCCTGAAGAAGATAACATTGTTATTGAAACATGTTGATATTGTTTATTAAAAAAGTGGTTTATACAAAGTTATCTCTTATTAATTAAATAATAAATAATGCCACAAAGTTATTTTGCAAAGATTGAAGAAGTAATACCTTTCTTTCCATTTTTTTCTGTTATAAATAATACAGGTTCAAACTTGTCAATAACATGAATAAATTATTGTTTTACATTATGGCAATAATATTTTTTCTAAGATTAGCAGCATTGATTGTCTATGAAATTTAATATAAATAAGAATATGGCGTGGTACAGTTCATACATCTCGTAAGTGAATTAATTTTAACAAAATTAAAATGCAAAATCCATATTTTTTCGTCTCCCCGGCATAGATACTCACTTTTCGTAATCATTAATAATAAAGCAAAATCTAACAGAGTAAGAAACATTCCGTATTAACCGAGAAGCGGAGTAAGACAAGTTTAATGGTAGGTACTTCTTATGCTGGTTGCGATAATCTTGCCTTTTCAATTCGCGAAAAAATCAATCGGGTAAGCTTAAGACCTGTGCCACACACAGCTATAAAAGATAAAAGATCATGAGGCTTGGCGTATTTCGACATATCGCTCGCCTTACATTATCAATGGGAATATATGGGGTATAATTATGGGGTGTTGTCTTACACAGTTCAACAACCCAAAAGTTAAACAACGTAATACTATTGGCCGAGAGAACCTTTAATCAATTACTTGCCCATTTGTTTATCAAATTTACACGTGTATTTCTACAATGCTCCGCCAACGTGGCTTTCACGTCGGTCGATTCAATACTTTTACTTGCATTTTAACCTAAATGTAAAAAACACCTGTTTCAGTATAAACAGACAGTTATTAACATAACACATAACACTAAATTTTCCAAACTGAAGGTTAACACAGTTTGTCTGGCCAGGTGGTTTGCTTGTATGTGAAAATACATACAACAATTATTAGAAAACCACAAACAAGAACTGCTTTCGGTTCTGAGCTCATCACCTTTTAATATAAAAGCGTTGTGCATCAACAATAATTATTTCAAAATTGTTATTGAAACTGGTTTCTAAGAATTAAAATTCTTATCAACAAATTTGACGCCATCGATACTATTTCTTCAACACTTGGATCAATAAAAAGCAGCGGCGGTTGGTGGCCTATATTTTTGGCAGTTCAATCGGAGATTAAAAAGGAAGAAAATCCTATGTTGGATTTTTCCATTTTTGTATATTTTTCCCTAGATCAAAAAGAATTTCATTCACAAAAGTGCAACAGAGATTAGCGACCACAACAATATACAATTCGTCGATTCACTAAAAGGTCTGTGGCTTATTATTATGTCTGTGCCACCATTTACTTTTTCCCCCAAACCGGGACACCGAAAAGAAAGGTAGGTACTTAATGATAGTAATACATTTTGATAACGTATACGAGTACAGCGCTGTTTTCGCGAAAAATCGCCTCAAGAACGCTGTACAAAAGAGGCGAGATTACAATTGATCTTGCAGTTAGTTACCAATTGAATGGACGATTGGAATTATAGACTTTTTTTCAAAATTGAAAGAGATATTTTTACTAATAAACGAAATAAAACAATATGTTTTTGATTAAAATTAGCATGGATTTTACGGGTGAATTTACTTTACTATGTAGGAGGCTAGATCACAACTCGTCTTGAAGCTACCAAGCGCATGGTTTATATATGTAAAATATCTTATAAACTTATTCGTTTTAGGACTTTTAGGAGCATTACACTTTCATACAATACAATTGACAAGATAGTAATGTTTTTTTCATGTCATATTACGGTTAGCTATTTTATTTATTTATGTATTTCAAGATTGCCGGTAGGTTTGTGTAGGCACATGATGCTTTCTTTTCGAAAACGGGACATTTTAGCATCCCGAAGCTGTGTTCGGGGACACCGGGACACGCTGCCTGAAAACGAGACTGTTCCGGTGGAAACGGGACGGCTAGTAGATTCCCAAGGTTTGAAGATCTACCACTCTGGCGCCACTGATGTGTTTCGTACGGGATGCGACAGGCGATCTACAGCAATTCCAAAAACTGAACAAATCGGACTAATATCTATGAGAACCAAAGTGAGGACGAATATCTACAGCTCAAACTGCTGACTAATAGATATCTATGAGAACCAAAGTGAAGACGAATATCTACAGCACTGGCAGAAGTTGGATTTGCAATTATGTGTAGGTAGCATATTAGAATAACGTAATATTGCGTATGCAGTTTGAAAAACTTAATTTATGTATGTATGTATGTAAAAATCCCTAATATCGGACTATTGGACACATTTAGCTGATTATTAAGGATTTGCCCTATGTAGATAATAGTTCCACCTACGTTACATAGATATTAGTCACAAATGGGACCGTCATAGATGTAAAAAAAACCTTAGCTCTGTAGATATTAGTCCTCACTCTGAAGTTCATAGATATTTTTGTCCAACATATGAGTTGTAGATATTCGTCAGACATACAGGCTGTAGATATTAGTACCTGGAGTCTTTCGTACGAACCTAAGAAAGGTCCCATATGTGCTGATATTCATAAAGCACGTATGGGATTTGGGTTCCACCTCGGACCGCTCTTGGGCAGTACGAATATCTTTGACAGATGATTTTTTTAGCACGGAATTTGAATGGCGCACTGTAAGTATGTTAAAATTATAATACACTCTTTACAGTTGGTAATTTTTATACGGGAGTTCACCGCAGAAACGTACTTTAGAGAAAAGCGCCACTGATAAAAAGTAATGTTTTTTGTTTTTCTAAAGATGTATAAATTTCGCGCGAACGTAACCTTATACATATATATAGTGGTACTTTTATGAAGCAATTTATGATTATTATTTCATTCAGCAATTTATGATATTATTTCAGAACTGGCTGGAACTATGGGACTTTTGCATCCCAAATTCGGGAATGCTGTGAGGTTCAATGAAGTGGGGAGGGGAAGGATATTGAGAGGAAGGTTGATAAGTAAAGCAACTTTAACCTACGAACTTCTATTTGAACATGCTGTGTGAGATGTGGTGTGCTGTGTATGGACGAGGACAATATTCGATTTCCTCCTTATTTTTTATCAAGCAGAAAATGTTGTTTGTACAATGATGGAGTACTCAGCTAACAGAGGATTGAACCCGCGATGCCTGGGTGTTAACCTAGCGCATTTGCCCACTCTGCTACTAACAGTGACCAACATACACATGGAGAAGCCTTATCTAGGCGATAATCTAAGAACCTATGTTAAAACCCAAGTTAGAAGAATACGATTAATCAACACAACGTATTTTATAATTTTTTGGATTAGATTTATTAGGTAGGTACCTACTATAAAAAGTAACTTATTATCAACTTCTGCACGTAGACCGTAAGTATAACGTTTATCTGAGTAATGATTTATCAAACAAAACTACTTCGTAATAATTGCAATTCCATTGTAAACTGCTTGTTTACAACGATTATTAAATGCTCGAGGCATTAAAACTTCTATGCCTAAGATTTTAACAATAAAACTTAAAGTTCAACGGTGAAATAAAATTTTATTAAGCATTCGAAACAAAGCATTTAAAGCGTAGAAATAAGCCGTCATCACCAGTAAAATTGCTCAAGGATTCAAAAATTTATCATAGAGGCGTACCTACGGCATTTTTAGAAACAATGACGAAGTCGTACATTAGCGCATGTCATGTTGTTTTATGTAGGTTTGGGAGAGCTAATGATGTAATCCTTAAATGCGAAGGTTACCTAACACTTGTAGGTAGGTAGGTAACACATTGACTTTAGGTCATGTCAAGAGTCAAAATAATAGAATAGTATGACATGTACGAGACGTTGGCGATGTACAGAACTGAAGGCTCCGTTACCGGCCCCAAAAAGAAGAAGATGGAGAGATACGAAATTACGAATGTTAGAGGAGAGCGCTAAATTTACAGCGCCAAAATCGATGCAAAAATTGCGAAAATCGTTAATAAAACACGACTCGTTTAAAATAGAGCAAAAATCTCTTGGGGGCTGTGAATTTTTTCATACACATAACTTGTAAAATAACGGAAACAGACTTGAAAATAAAAAATTTGGAGCATACTTTGCTCATTTTATTCTATCGAGGGAATTTCATAATATAATTTGCGTTTAGGCGTGGGGAATGTATAGATAGATATTATCTTCAAAAATAACATATATTTTTTTTAGCTTAAAAACTTCAAATGTTTAAGGGAGGTTTGCAAGAAATTCGGATAGCGGCCTCTTAATGCTACTCGTAAATCACTGTTTTTGATTAATCTTTACTACGAATCGGTTTACATTATGACAACCAAAAATATGCATTGGATAAATTGAAGCTTTTCTTATCGTTTCCCTTGAGTAGAATTAAAATATAATTGTTAATTACTTTATAAAAAAATATATGCGTTAACTACTAAAAATGTATTTTTTCATTAGAAATGTACCTATAAACGCGTAAAAGAAACAACAGATGTAAATAATATTATGGCTGAGATTTATCTGTGGCAGTTACCCTTAATATATATTTTTTATAAAATTATTCATTAAATAAATAAAAACTACTTTTGGGCTTGAAAACGAGCTTTTCTAGATTCTAGCGTTTCTAGACGTTTGTCAAGCAATTTTTATGCATTTTACCAATATTTATGGCGATATAAGGCACACTAAGAATATACCCAGTTTTGGCTTGTGGTTTCCTCTAGAAAGGAATGTGTGCCAAGAGGTGTGTGGCGGTCCATCCTCTAACCTAACTCTGCGGTGAAAGGGCACGATGGCTTGTTGTCTTAGAAACATGAAAATTCTACATCTACATAATGCAAAAAATAATAATTTCAAACAAAACTTCCATTATCGTGAAGCGAGGCAGGTAGGGGCGGGTAATGCGGGTCTCGAAGAGGCCCAGATTGCATAAAGGAGGAAAAACAGATGGCGGTAGCTCATTCACAACGAGTCGAAAAAACGACCCGTACTCATGAATACTTATTGACCTCCAAATCGCATAAAACCATAGTAATTGATGATTGTGATAAATGAAAACGAAAAAAAAAATATTTAAAAAAATGTTATCTTAATTTCAGAATTTGCATCAATCAATATTTTATTGCATTCTTGAAAATAATTCTATATAAAGACATTACATGCTTTCTTGACAATAAAATGTTATTTTATCATTAATAATTTTAAAAAAACTACGTTGCATAGCATGTAGGTAGGTATAGAGTTGAGTAAGATTATTTGCTTGCTTTAGTAAACATCGGCGGAGTTGATAAACGCACAATGCAGTTAAAATCTGACCTACATTCCCTGGTGCAGTTCGTGAAAACCCGCCTTTAGAATGTGTACGAATTATTATTTCGTGTGGGCAGCCATGTTGGTATTTTTGAATAAGGAACGGAATAATTATTTCCGGTGGAATTTCGCGCGCCCGAGACTATTACCATTTTGTATTTACATATTATTACAAAATATTTTATGTAATTTACAGATTGCTGATAATATTGTAAGCTGTGTGTTATGAAGGTACGTTATTTGTTATTTTATGTTGTGAAAGCTCCTTTATGCATGCTATCGAAAAACGCAAAATCATATTTATTTCAAAATTTTGTGAATTTAGCAGTAAATATAAAGGCTTTTCTCAATTCACTTGTAATTTTTTCCTGAAAGTGTGTATGGTTTTATAGCAATACATCGGAGACCAAATAATATCGTGTGCGTGTACCATTCGAGAGACAGCGCGATTTAAAACTTTTTCATCCGATTGCTCGTGATTTTTTGGATAGCATTTTGAATATTTTCCGCTCATATTAAAAAAATCATATGGTTCTGTTGAATTCACCTATTTTTTGTCGATTATCACATATTGATAGGATAGATAAAAAAAAAATTATAAAATCGTAAACTTTGGTACAAAAACTTTGGTAAAAAAAATGTGGTCCAATTTTGGACCGCTGTCAATAGCAGAAAAGTAAAAGCGGTCCATAGTTTGATCTTAGTCGCTCCCGCGGATAAGCATATTCCCCGCCAACATGAAATGGGAAACGAATACCTACATCTGGAACATTGAAATCTTCAAGTTCCATTTTAAAACAATACAGGTAACCATCATCAGAATAGCATGGATTGCATAGACAAATTGTACTGTAAATATTTGTATTGTAAAACATCTATTAGCATAATAATGTCCTTATGGTGATTTTTTCACGAAAACGATTATAATAATAATTATTATATTGAGGGATCAGTAGGATTTATCGGTCCAGTTAGGAGTTCTACCGAGCCGAACCCTCTGATATAAAAATATCTGGAGTCGGTGAATTATTTTCCAATTTGGTCTCTGGTAGATTGACATGTTATTCTTGTATTGTTTTGTATTTATTATACTTATATAGAGCACTTACATAGCGTGGATTGACTAGATGATCATTTGTGGAAAAGTGTGTGAAAGGGTTTAATTTTTCCTGTGGGGAAGATTTAACCCGGACATAAAATCTGAAGCAGGAAAAAAAAATATTTTTCCAAGATGTGGGGAGGATAGTGCAATCCCACACGTATAGTTATACATATTTATATATTTACACAGTAAAGAAACAAGAATATAAATAGAAAAAACAAAAATAATAATAATAAAAAAATAAAAACAAATCATCCTATTATTATCATTAAAAATCATTATTAGTGGTCGAAAGCTAATTAAAAAAGAAGATATTTCTAACACGTACAATTCAATTCTAATGAATGGACATAAAATTGAATTGGGAGTTAAAAGCGCACAATGTGTTAATTGATTTTTATTGCCTAGTAAACTGACGATTAAGTCTTGAAATCTCCACTTAACGCAGAAGGTAATAAATACACGGGGAGTTATTCAAATCTGAAGCCGTTTATCATATTCTAAACAGACCTGTTAACCAGAAGATTGTAGATGAATCAAAATGAAGCAATATCAGGGGTACCGCAGGGTCAGTAACCTGGGCCTCTACTAAACAACCCTATTCAATGCTTAGGGTTTGGGTCTACCCAGACGGAGGAATTCTTTTTTGTTTTGCTTTCTTTTTTTCTCACATACCGAGGGTTCTGTACGGCCGTTACCACAAACATATTTATCGATCCTTCAATCGAGTAAACTTGAGTCTGGGAGTGAATTTACATTGTTTAGAGACTGTTCTAGAATCCTACATAGATATTATAATGATCTCGTTTCTTGGATGGTTGATTATCGAATACTTCACACTTTTATATCGTACCTGAATGAATGCCGGGTTGAGTTTTCAACACTTTAAGAAATTTATTTGGGTTTTATAGATACGTGAAGGTATTTTTAGTGTGGGAACACCTCGAAATAATTACACTTTTTAGTACATATTTCCGTTGTGATGCTATGTGGTATATGGGAGCTTAACTCGTTCATTTTAACACGTCACATACCTTAATTAATCAAACTAATTCAATCATAGTAAGGTAATCAATGTCAGAGAAATCAAATTTTTGAAGTTAATTTTCACGTTCTGTGAAAGTTTTATTCAAGTTCTTTTTTATTTATTTATTTACGCCCTTTTTCGGGGGATTTTACATAATAAATTAACAAATTTATTAATTAAATCAAATATAAATACTTATATTTCTTTTACAAAGAAATATTGAGTATATATTGTACATAACTAAAAGAATTACGAAAGTATGTCTACCTCAATTATTAATGTCTTTATTTATGTGTAATATTTAAAGAATGATTATGTTTGCCAACCAATGTAAATGTTTATATCTTTATAAAATATTAGCACACACAAAGATGTGAGCTAACTTAAGATTAATAAATAACTGAACTGCCTCAGTAACAGTATTTTGTATTTGTTTAAAGATAAATTGAAGATGTTCACCGACTTGGTATAATTATTTCCCTCCATTAGTATTCTGGGTAAAGAGGAATACTCCATAATTTCTGCACTGAAATAAATCCTGACTTCTAGTATTACGGAAGAATTTATTAGAAAGAAGAAATTATTTAGAATTTCATACAGAAATACCAAGTCAGTGAAAATTCTTCTATCTGACAATTTAAGCATATTCATATCATTTAAAATAGTGTTGTAGTTCAACATAATTGCTGGAATACCCATTTTAAAATTTAGAAAACGTAAAAATTTGTTTTGTATTCTTTCAACAGCTTGTACATGCATATTATAATATGGGTTCCAGACGGAGAATTGTACTCAAGTTGACTTCTAACATATGCAAAATATAACAGTTTAATACACTTTATATTGTTCTGTGATTATTTCAGTTTTATGAAGCAACAGGCCTATGATAATATAATAACAACTTGAATAGAACTTACACAGAAAGTGAAAATGAACGAAAATGTTCAGATTTGTGAGTTGAGCTGTCAAAATACGGTTAATATCAATTAATATCTGTTTGTTCAACACAATACATATTATCGCATGACTACAAAAAAATGTAGAAATGGAATCATTCATTATATTATTTTGCAATTAACTCCATCGTGTAAGGAACCTGTTGCACATTGAAAGAAAGTCACATCTTCTACTCTCTCCAAGCAACAGAATAGAGAGTAGTTAAACTACGTTCAGGAGTGGATTTAAACAATGATTTAACTGTCACAGTGGCACGCGGATTACTGAAAGACTGAGAGAAAATACTGCAAATTATTATATTACTAGCGCAGACCCGTGGAAAATTACGGGATATTATAAATGTAGGATTTGCGAAACTGAAAGCATTAATAAAATAATATTTGCCTCAGGATCGTTGCCTTTTAAAGGAAAAAAAATAATTATTGAATCTCAATAAATTGAAAAATTACGACATCTGTCAAACATTAAAACGAAAGAAATACACATTTGACATAAAGACATATCAATTCATAAAATAGGTTTGTACCTACTTTACCGCTTGTCTGGTATGATTTATTTATACTTAGATATTAGTCGAAAATATATGAAAATTAAAAGTTCGTTCAACTTAATAATTTTAAGCATTTCGTAAAAAAATTTCACATCACGCATACATACACAGGCAACTGAAATTAATATGTTATCACAAAATACCAAATTCCAGTCATAAATAAGTCGTAGAAACATTTTTGTAACGTAGGTATCATAACAAAGTTACTTAACAAACTTCAGGGGAAAACCCTCGTCAATATTGACAACTCAAATCTTATCAGCAAAAAATAAAATTAAAGTGTTTAAGTTTCCTAAAAAGTCAAGCCCTTTTACCTTGAATTAAAAATAATAATACTTTATTTTATTTTAGTGTACCGGGGCAGGAGTACTTCTGGCTTGTGTGGTACATTCGTATCGTATTCAGAAAACAGATTTCTGCTGCATATATTTGATACAGAGAAATTCGAGTGGATTTTCATGCGGTTTTCACTAATAGATAGAGTGATTCATGAGGAAAGTTTTAAAGTTTATAATTTTTCAAGGTTTTTTGTGTAAATTGGTTGAAATACATAATATATCTGGCCAAGCGGCAGCGGACAGTAGGCTGACAACCGGACAGTGTGGATTTGATTTAACAGATGGCATTGGTTATAAAGGTTTCGTTAGCCACAGCAACGTGTTTCCGGGTCTGCTAGTATAATATATTTTAAAGAAAGTGTACTACAATGTGCGTGATGTTAGACCTCAAAAACGAGTCCCAGTACGATCAATGGAGTTGTATTTATGGTGTGGTAGTCATCTATCCCGTTTTTACGTGAAAGGCGTGCTTTGAAGATATAAGGGCTGGAAGATTTGGCCTCTAGAAATTTCTAGAACAGCGCAGAACATTCGAGAGTATTCGTCAATCGAGTATTCAGCATTCCACAACATTCCAGAACATCCCGGAACATTCTGAAATGTTGTGGAATGTTCGGGAATAGTCTGGAACGCTTGGAAACATCCTGGAACATCCCAGATCTTTGTGGAACATTCCAGAACACTCTCGAATGTTCTGGAACATTGTGGACCATTCGAAGCCCCTTTTCAATGGGTGGGGCTACCCATTGGTAGGAGTATATAAAGCAAGATTTGTCGTGTGTTCGAACGGCAGTTCAATCGCATATCAACTCCCAGAGCGAAGCCGGGTACCCCAGCTAGTCATAAATATGTACAAGGGTCGTGTTGACTTGTAAAATATGCAAGTCTCACTGATGCTTAGACAGCAGCCTGCATGTTAATGCAAATATGCAAATTTATGCGTGGAATTACGTACTTTCACTGGTACGAACAGGCTGCGCGCAATTAAATTATATATTATGATTGTTTTCATTCTTCTATGGTGGTGATATTACCCAGCGTTGTTTAGCCTTCCGCTTTTGTACACAATTGTACATCATACTTATTACCTACAATATCGCGGTTAAAAGAGAAATTAACGGTTCAACAGTTTACATCAATATCACTTTCAGTCGGCGTTCTTTCCCCCGCGGGGTCAAAGCGATCTCGGGAAAGAGCGCTAGTCTGAACGCAGCAGTTTCAATCAACTTTTTAAAATTGTTACTTCTCACTCTTACAACATGTTTGGGATGGAAGGTGATCTTAAGAGGCCGGTACTCGAATTTCTACCGATTTCTTGCAAACCTCCCTTAAACATTTGAAGTTTTTAAGCTCTTAAAAATTATTCTTGAAGATAATATCTAGACATTAGTCGCGCCCAAACGCAAATTATATAAAATTCCCTCGATAGAAAAAATTATGATACGCAAAGTATGCTCCAAAAAATATTATAAACACGGTTGTTTCAGTTATTTTACAAGTTATTTGCATGAAAAAATTCACAGCGTTTCTTTAAATGCTGTTTAAGACAATTATCGCGAGATTTTTGCTCTATTTTAAACGAGTCGTGTTTTATTAAAGATTTTCATGATTTTTGCATCGATTTTATCGTTGTAAATGTTAGCGCGCTCTCTTAACATTTCGTACACGCCTACAATACACTTCTTAATGCATAAAGCATATTAAGGAATAATATTCCTTATACATATTATGTAAGAATGTATAAAGTAGTTATAGGCATAAGCAGTAGATATAAGAATAATTTCACATTGTTCACAGTCTTTCTCACCAGAGTTTCCTGTTCTGAGATGGCCTGTAGTTAAAAAAAATATAATTATATTGAGTACCTACATAGATGCCTTGAAATTGTCTTCATAATGTTTGCAAGTTGATTATCACTCAGTTATTTCAGCCATGTTTTGACTATAGATATGTTCATTTCAGTTATATTTTTTATTGATTTGGTAGGGTATTATTTAGTTCCACAGCATGAAATTTAATATTTCTCTGTCCAAAAGATGTATTTAAAATAGGAATAACCGGTATGTATTGGCTTATTGCCCTGGTTGAGTATTTATGTTTGGAAGAGGATTACTCAGTTTTTAACATTTAAAACTTGAAAGTTTTTTTTAATATATATTTCGTCTTCTTCGAGTTTTATTTCAACGATCTCATTTGTAATGGGTTCAATCTATTTTTATATAATCCAAAAACTTCCCACCCTTTACCGCTTTATTCCCACATAAAATGCTCCACCAGCAAAACAAAGCATTGGACAAAGGTTAGATTCAGTCTCGTTTAAGTTGGCCTAAGGGCTAGAGTGATTAAAGCGGAATCTCCTTCGACCGTGAACATGAACATTTGCTTGAACATTACTGTAAATGTTAGAAATGGGGGCGTGGCCTTGCATATTTTTGTATGCGTCTGCAGTAAGGCCATGCTCCCATTGCCAATGTTTTTTAGTAATGTTCAAGCAAATGTGTATGCAAATGTTTAGGATCACGGTCGAAGGAAACCCCGCTTAGTACGAGTAAAGTTTGAGGCAGGGTCTCCTCATCAGCTGGAAACGATAATAAGTAAAATTTTCAAAATTTTAAGTAACCCCGACACAAAAAAGAGCTGCTGACCTTGAAACGCCTGAACAGATTCTCATGAATTGTAACTAAGAACCACCTCAATCACGTTTGCTTTCAAACAAACAAAAAAATCATTCTGATTATGATTGCCGTTGATTCAACTGCTCGCGAATTGCTCCATTATTTGCTTCCCACCTTCTGATAAAATAATCTCTATAATAAAATAAAATTAAATATGTGTGTTAAATATTATTAAATAAACTTTAAGTACGTGTTCTTATTTGATGTACCATTACAATGATGTAGATTTGGTGTACATAGCCTGCACCATGGAAATTAGATTTATAACAATCATTTCATCTTTAATCTTTTTAAAACAGTGTGAAATTCATAAGTAGGGACTTGATTGAAGCCTGGCGAACCTACAACTGGTGAACAGACCTCTGTTATCTCCCTCCTACACCATTGGTCTCTTCAAGGCTCATGTTCAACCCTACCTCTCCCCAAAAAGATTCTTCACACAGCATCTTCAACGATTACATCGACCCTAAGAGAAATTATTTTCCTTAGGACCTCCTGTGTAGAGTTAATGTAAAAAAAAAAATTCCGTTATCAGACATAATTTATAGTTCGTGCAGATGTTATTTCCCTCTTACACCATTGGTCTCTTCAAGACCCATGTTCACTACTTCCTCTCCTCGAAATGACTCTTCACACAGCATCTTCAAAGATGACATAGGCCGTAAGGGAAATTAATTTCCTCAGGACCACCTGTGTGGAGTTGTGTAAAAAAAGGAAAGATTCCGTTATCATATATCATTTGTAAGTCGTACAGCAGGATGTTATCCACCTTCGTGAGATGAACGCCAAGAAAGAGTTCTGTTCTTTAGGTTAACCACATTCTTATCACATAAATGGTCTCACAACAACAGTACTGGAACTCGTCCGATAAAGAAATCTATAAACCATTCGCTACGAAGTTATTGAATCCGTAGGTATTCAGATGTCGGGTCATTTAACTTTATACATCTATAGGTACTTTCATTTTATACGTCATCTATAAAAAAATTCATAACATAACTAAATAATAACTATCAATATACTATTTTTCAATCATAGTAGGCATATTGAAATAGTAAGAAATTTGTAACTATGCCTAAAAATACATATAAAGCGTGTAAAATGTTCATTGGTTTATATAATATATTAGATAAGTACATAAAGTTAACTAAACAATAGAAATGTATAGTTTTAAGTTGAGTTTGCTCATAACCCGCCTCACTAGGCTAGCCTGTGTTGAGGCAGTAATGTTGCAAGTTAATTTATAATTTATATAACACACCCACTCTTGTGAACTATAAAATAAATTAACAAATCATCACGCCATAATATTTGTAACATATGTACATTTTTTTCAATAAGAAATAAGACTCTTGAAATCTTGGGCAAAGCCGGATAGATAGTACAAAATATATCATGTATGTATTTATTTTTAAAAATATCATGTCTATGCATGTATGTATTTATTTTTAAATATTTGTCATGTCAACAAACTTAGATATATTATGTTAAATTGGATTTTAAATATACGTACATATTATTGGGACAGTTTTTATTCAATAGGTGAGACAAATACAAGATAAGCCAACTGATGATCCATGGGAATAATGACAGAAAACCTGAACGACTTGTACGAGAGCAGTTTCGGGCTGCAGCCTGGAGGGTGAAGATTGCCCTGATGATAACCAACCTGCGATAGGAGAAGTCAACAGGAGATGAAGTATTGTAACAGTAGCATGTAAAGTGAAAAACAATAACGATATTTGAAAAGAAAATTAAATAGGACAGAATTCCATATCTCTACTTGTCTAATGCGCACTCGAAATTCCTCGATATCAGCTGATAAGCTTCTCGTAACGGCCAAGGACAGATAAGACAGATATTTGATAAAAATGCTAAATATTTTGATGAAAAGTATGCGTAAATAATCCCAGCGAGAGCTCTTCTACATACGCCATCGATGATGGTCTTTTTCCTTCTCACATGTCTTGTATGAAAACGAAAAATACATTAGAAGATACTAGAAAGCGATAAAGTCTACAACCTCTCGCTGGGACTGGTATAATAATATATTTTAGAAGGACAAACATTTCCGGGTTACAAATAACCTAACATTTGAAAATCTCCTACTTACCACTACAGTAAGCGGAAAGTTCATATCAAAATAATTTTCTAGAAAGACACCATACTGTAGAAAGGCACATGTCATAAATCGAGATTGAATAAATAAATTGTTTTTTGCGTGTCCCTGAGAGTTACAAATTAACTTATAGGTGCAGCCAGCCAAAAGAGTAACGAACTTTTTCAACGTGCAAGGCTTCTCGTATCTTACACAACGACTCAGGTAATAATTGCAGGTGTTTGGGTTACATACCAAGAAAGCGTAATTACATTTTACAAGTTCAAACACATAAATTGGCAAAAAAAAACACCAAGCAGATTTGGATTGATGTCGTTAACCTCCCACGTGAGAATTAAAAACTAACGAAAGTTTTGAAGGTTTTTGGTTCAAGTTCGTTGTGTTAGTGCTCAAATATATTCTCCACTTTTTAAAATTTACTTATCTTGAGATAAAATTCATTCTATCAAACTGGGTGTTTGCTATGCCTGATGTGTCGTCATGTTATTTTCAATAAAAAAAACTGCATTTGAATAAAAAATTCTTAATATCAAGAAAGTACTCGTGTATGTATAGAATTAAACAAAACTTAACAATGAATTTTTCTACAGAAAAAGTTGATATTTGTTAAAGTAAAAAGATTAATTTATGTGATATTTAACTAAAAGGATGAAAATATGTTGGTTTCCCGCTAAAACTGAGATAAGAAATTTGCATTTTTCAGCTTTAACGTAAATTCCATCATGAGCAAAACTGCTTTGAAATACCAGTTTATCGAATTTCAACCCATTTCTTACATATCTCCCAAACATTTGAAGTTTTTAAGCTCTTAAAAAAATATATGTTATTTTTGAAGATAATGTCTAGATGCTGCCCACGCCGAAACGCAAATTATATGAAATTCCCTCGACAGAAAAAAAATCACAAAGTATGCTCCAAAAATTATTAAAAACATTAAGCAAGTCTGTTTCTATTATCTTATAAATTATATTTGTGACAAAATTCACAATGTTTCTTTAAATGATACCTACTTAAGATGCCGATCTCGATTTTACACGAGTCGAGTTTTATTAAACATTTTCGCAATCGTCGCATCGATTTTGTCGCTGTAAATGTTAGCGCGCTTCTCTAACATTCGTAATTTCATATCTCTCCATCTTATTCTTTTCGAGCCCGGTTGCGGAGCCTTAAAAAACCGACAAGACGCCTTAATTTTATGATAAAACCAACCACCATAACATTTGGATATTTTAATAGCGCCGTTTTTTCGTTCACTCCAAGGGCGCGATGGGTGACATCGTTATCCATGAACAATCGAAAAGTTGTTATCTAGTGTGTAAAATGTATTTCTAAATAAACATTTAGTTGTAACTCTTAATAAAGCGACATTGTGGTCCATGCTAGAGACGAAGACACAGGCTGGGTCTAATTTATAATCCGCTATAAACTTGATTCAGTCTCCTGCATAAAATTAGCGAACAAGTTCAACAACCGACTTTTGCACACTGACGGAATTTTCTAGACCCGTGACTTTAGCAAAAAATGAATTTATAATCGGTGTACTTATATTCCCACGCAAAATCATTCACAAAAATAATCATCGGAAATCGAATAAGTCTAAAGGGCCGTTTCGAGTGATATGTGGCTCTTATCTGTATGATATGTTTATTATGACGCGAAAGTGAATGGTAGAAGAAGTCGGGGACGCCCAAGGAAGACATTGTTTGAATAGTCAGGTACTTCCCAAGAATCCTAGTAATATGTCGTTCCTCTTTTCCACTGCCTTCAGAAGCCATAGTATATAATACTAACTGGTCCTGACAGGAGGGAGGAGTTGGAACTCTTTTGCGGTGTTCACATAATAAAAGAAGAAATAGTAATTTTGGCCAAGTAAGTAAATTAGTCGTTAAAAGTTTAAATTACCCTACAAAATTCTAATTATGTTTTCGTGATAGCAGGTTCGCCTTCCCATGGCTTTAAAGAAATATCTGATGAAGAACGTCTGAGAAAAGGAGAGGCCATTTTCATATAAAACTTAAATTTAAAAAAACCAAACTGAATAATATATTTTTTTTAATTGAAATGTATGTGCTATTTTATTTATTTGACTTTTAGATTACGATGAACAGGATAAAATAATTCAATTTTACCTGATTTTAGAGGCATTTTGGGAGTTAATTATAATCATTAAAAACATAATTTTGCCCTACCTATCATTTTAACGTAATGAAAAATAAAACATTGTAAAAAAAGCGTTTTTTGGTAGAAATATTAGTTTAAATATGACAAATTTGTGTTCCAACGTAAATTTGTGTATTTTAACTTTACCCGCATCAAAAAGCTTTTTTCAATCATTTTCATATTTTATTTTTATTTTTCATAACTAACTAACTCTTGTATGTTTCATAATATTTTTATATAAAAATGCATTTTTTAATAACTCAGAAATAATTGCTAAAGTTACCTCTAAAATCTTGAAAAAATGATTTTTTTTATGGCCTTTATTTTATAAATAAAAACCAAAATAAGTAAAGAAGCACACATCCGTACTAGATGTTTCCCATAGCTATTGATTTAAAAAATCAGTTTGGTTGGGTATTTTGAGCTCAAATACAAATTTAAGTTTTGTATGAAAAAGGCCGCGCAGCCCTCCGAAAAGTAAATTACCCGTTTGACCAATGAACGACTCTAACTGCACTGATGCAATACGTAGGTGTACATTATACCTACTAGGGGCTTTGGTGGAAAACATTATTATCTAACTTACTGTATTTTGTATTCAGTAATAAATAATACGACAACATGTTTCCGAGGAATTTCCATAAGTATATGAAATATTTACAATGTACGCAGTACCTTTACCGTTCACCTATTCATTTTAATTTTAAAAAATATATATTTTACCGCTAAGCGAGTAAAAGTTACCAACAATGAAAGTAAAGATTACCTTTACAAAAGTTATTGTTATTACTGAATTAGCAGGGATGCTCGGGTTCATGGATGATGTTTGTCCAGGTCTTGGCGGTGGATGTGTCTGCCCACCAGCTGCCTGGTAGGCCTGATCAGGTGAGAATGATTGGGGGAGTCCCTTTGACTTCTACAGCCGTATTCTCTCAGAACATCGCCTTGCGCCGCAGTGGGAGGGATGGATTCATACGTCCGTCACTCCTGGACAAACTGACCCTCAGATTCCTACCCATCCCTTATACCCTTTCCTTCGCAGAACTTCCTCTACTTTCTTCCCTAAAAAGACCCTCCACACAGCATCCCCAAAGATGTCATAGGCCCCCTGTGTGGAGAAAATGTAAAAAAAAAATCTTAACAATCAAATGTTTTTTTAGGCACTAAGAAAAACTCTAGAAGGTGAGTTCAAACTTGATTAAATATAAACATATTTTATATCTGACATTTTTAAATCAACGCAACCACCTTCAAATGGCATTTGCCGTGTTTGGTGATCAGTTCACAAGGTACTTCCCAACTTTCCACTTTCTCAGCAGGCTCACAACATACCTATCCCAATTTCTGAGAGAAGTTGGGACTCTTGTGCGGTGTTAACATAAAAAAATATATGTCAGTATACCTTTGATTGATTGACAACATTAACATTTTCGGAATGTTGTACTAACCTTGTAAATAAAATATGACAAATCCCTTGACTTATAACTAAGTATTACAATAATTTATTTTGCTTCACATAAATAATTATTATTTCACCATGTCAATAACCTTAATACTTCGCAAAACTAGCTGAATATTCAAGGTCCTTCAAGCAATATTTATAATAAGATTACAGGCACATTTTAAATTTAATAATAATGCCCGAAAGAATTCCGTTAAACGAAATACATAAATCATTCCACATAAATAAAATTGGTGTTCGTGGAAATATATTTATATGTCATATTATCATCGTAAACTGGAACAGCAGACCAGTAAAAAATCACGGATCACAAAATTTAAAAAAGAAATTACTTATATTTTTTTTAAATTGCCACTGCCGAGAACCGAACCCCTAATCAACCAACTGCTTGAAATGCAGCTATGCTTACCATTTCACTAGCTACAGTAGTAAGAACGGCGACATAAATTCATCTTATGTACTGAAAACATAAGAATTATAACGTATTTTTGAATTTTGGAATAGAAAAACATATTTTAATAAACGTATTGCGGTTTCGATGAGACTATGGACGGGTTGTTGAGGGTTGATAGAATTTGAAAAATTCGTCAAATTTCAAAACAAATTTTCAAGTTCTGCGAAAGATTTATTCAAGTTCTGTTGTTATGTCAGTATGGGCCATTTGTTTCACAGAACTGAAATAATAACATAATTTTCACAGAATTTGAACATTAACTTTAAAATTCGATCAATTGTTCAAATTCTGTTGAATAACTGGCCCTAACGACAACCAAAAGTAGAATAAATGATTTTTAGGCGCTTTTTGTAGAGATGGTAGAAATATTCTTAATTATTTAGATTAAAAATGTATCAATTGGAAGATGTCTGTACGCATATCGCTCTTCATATTTGCTCCACACTCCACAGCTCATGACGGAAATGACATTGCGTGTAAAACGTCTTTTTTTGACCGGAAAGAAATAAATTCAAGAGATAAATAGAAATTCCAGAAGGAAATATTTTATGACGCCAGAGCAGAGACATACATCTATTTGTATGTCCATGCGCCAGAGCTAATTGTAGGAGAGTTTTGCAATGTTAATTTGTCGAGCTTTTCTAACACGGAATAGAGAAAAATGATGAATTGCTAATATTGCTAGAACAAGGACAGCGACATTCCATTAATATTCAACGATTATTGCGAAATATTAGGTTACTGACATTATACAGTAATTTATGTAAAACAAAGAAATTAGCCTAATTACAAGTCAAGGGAGTTTGTCACTATTATCTTTTCACGAAGGCTTTAAAAAAATATTACAATAATAATTGTAATGTTATTGTTAATCTGTTAAAGAGCAACGACATGAAATAGCGACGGATGTAAAAAAAGTCATTGCCACGATATTGAAAATGACCTTGCAATTAAAATTGAAAGTGTCGTAAGATCATAACTAGTTTGTTGTTTATGAATTTGCATTCTGACAGATGCCGCGATCCGTTGTGATCTGATAATAGATGATATTGGCAGACTTTCACCTGATTTCTTCTCATGATCACCTGGCAATTATTTCTGAAAGTGCGAAGAAGAAGAATTACGAGGAAACGATTGCAAAACAATCGAAACGAATCGTTTGATTTATTCGTAGAATAATAATAACCACTGTGGGAATTTGGTTGAATTCATATCTAAAGGAATATCGCCGATAGCTCCGTTGTAACCAAACTTCTCTATCATGATAATTGAACAGAAAAGAGATTACAATATTTCTCAGCAGCAAGCCCATATATACGTAATTTTACTATTAGAGTTGAAAAAAATATGTAAAAACAATATGGTTATTGGTCGTCTTACATTCCTGACTGTTAAATGGATCCATATCTTCATCCTCCGAGATGATCAAATCGCATCCCTGGTCTTAGAGCCAGTTTTTTAACAGAATTTTAACAATTCATCAAATTACAAGTTAATTTTTAAGTTCTATCCAAGTTTATGTTATTATACTCGTATCATTATGGGTCAGTTGCTTCGTCGAACATGAAAATCCAAGTTTATGTTATTATATCATTATGGATCAGTTGCTTCATAGAACATGAACATTAACTTTGAAATATGATGAATTATTCAAATTCTGTGAAACAACCGGTCCATAGACTTGATATGTCAGTGGAAATTTGGGAGGCGGGAATGGGTAGCGCCGCCCCGGGAACCTTTATTGGATAACCAACAACTCTGCCATAGGTCACCCCAAGTGGTTCGCTACGTTTGGTGATTTAGTAGGGGTGCCCGGGTTCATGGGGTGAGGTTTGTCTAGGTCTTGGAGACGGATGACCGGGACACACTGAACCCCTTAAATCCTTTTCCTTCCCAGAATTCTCTTCTCCTTCCTTTCCTTAAAAAAACCCTCCATACAGCATCCCCAAAGATGACATAGGCCCTGAGGGAAATTATTTTCCTCAGGGTCTCCTATGTGGAGCTCATGTAAAAAAAAATGGCATTCGGAGATAATTGGATTCAACGTTTCTATTCTGGGAAAAAAATTCAAAGAGGGCGTGTGATAATTTCAGTCCTCAAATTTTGTACAGTTCGTTTAAAGACGTGATAGTTTTTGAGCAGCATTCTAAGAATGTTTTCAAAATATTTCCGCATTATTAACTCAAAAATGCAATTTTTTAACTTGTCTTAGTTTAAAACTAGGGGTGCTATTGACTATGAATTTACAGAAAAAAAGACTAGACAAATTTCATGACGTCAGGGCTCACAGTTAGAGATTCATTGCGATACCACATGTATTAACCACTGGAGCGCTTTTGCCACACTATGGCACTATTTAAAATACCTCGGATTGCTTTGCTGTCAGTTTTAGGCACAATTTTCCCTAGATGCGTTAAATAAATTCGGAGGTATGATTTTTTAATGTCGGCGGAAAATATTCAAAATGGTCACCAAAAAATCACGAGCAATCCGAGAAAAAAAAATTAAATCGCACTGACGCTCGAGTGGTTAAGGTAGGTATAGCAGTCCCAGAGAGAGAGATCGCTCATGATGACATCGTTGTAGTATCTTTTGTTTTTTTAAATTTATTTTACATACAAGACGTGAGAAGGAAGACTTCGTCGGTGACCTACATAGGTACGACCCTTCTACTACTATATTCTTAATTAGAACAACTTTGTCTTGGACCGAAATTACAACATTATCATGTGCATGCCCATGATCGTAGTCATACAATTCGGATACGATCATTTTCACTTTTTGACGCTATGTTTTCAGGGATAGGAACATAAACGAATGAACATCAGCCATGTTTGAAAAAATGCAAGATCGGCGGCCATCTTGGCTTTCAATGTCAATGTCCAGGCATTATAAAGGTTGGTATTGGTGGAACATGTAACCCAGCGGGAAATCTCACCATTTGAACTTAGGGAGTAGTTAGTTGCCTATTGCCTGTAGACTGTACAGTTGTACAGTGAGCACAGGTACAGCCATACGCGGAAGAAACAAGCCACCAAACGGGTATGACGAGAGCCACACATTTCAGGACCGAGTTCAAACGCAGAAATATTGCTTAGATAACCGAGCAGTTGTTTTACCGTACGAAGGTCAAGGCGTATTCCGGAGAATCGATGCTAAACTTGCCAAGTTACCAGGAAGTAGAATCTGCATAATATCCTGCTCAGCCGAGGTAAAACTTGAAACCTATTCCACCTGTATTACACTTAGTATTTTAGCACGCAGTGCCGTACTTATAGACAGCCACACCCCATAATCTTACAGCAAAAGTGTCACTTTGATGGCTGTCCGTTTGATGGATTTCAATCTTAGTGCACAGGCGTCATGTGTGTGTGAATGCTGTCCTTGTTCTCGGCATTTCAATTGAAGAAGTGGCATCGCTTTTAAAATCGTTGAACACCGCTTTTAAAAGTGATGAAAAGAATAGCCCATAACCTAACCTAAAATATTTAACCTATTTTTTTCATCACTTTTAAGACTTTTCAAAGGAGCGTCGAATCGCCACTTTGTTGAGTTGTTCGGTCACCCCTAAAAACGAGATATACCTACCGTATTTGAAAATCCTAAGTATTGTTATGTTTAGTTATCAGATCTGATTGCCAAAATCTTCCCCAGCCCTTTTAACCACTGGAGCGATTTCGGTCGAAAAATGGACCACTTTTATTTTTCTGCTATTGATTTCGGTCCAAAAATGGTCCACATTTTCCTACCATTCGTAAAACGTTTATTGTAATTATTTAGAACAATTCCATGGCCAGCCATTTATTTTAAAATGAAGCTATTTAAATGGTTTATCTATTATGACTATAGATGTCGCAAATCCTAACTTCGTAGACTATTTGAAAAGATGTTAAAAAAATATATTTTTTCCCGTCGTATTTTTGAACAGCTGTTTACGGATAAAATTAAGTCCTTTTTCCATAGATATGCATGCACCTTTCATTATCAAGTATGCTTACAGAAACTGAAAAAATTCTATGTTGACCCGAATGAGTATCCCTCGTGGCAGTTTCAAGTAAAAAAAATACCCAGGATTCGCGCGATTATAAAATTATTTTTTTTTATACATCCTACATGAGATAAACGGTTAAATACAGGTTAATTTATTGGCTATATAGCACTATAATAAGTTTTCACGTCTCCATGTTAAAATTCGAAGGTATGATTTTTTTAATGTTGACGAAAAATTAAAAAAATGACCTTCTGGGAAATCTCAAGCAATCGAGGCAAATTTATTTATTTCGTGTGATCGCTCCAGTGGTTAACACGTTATTAATTCCAATAAATCTAGGATCTAAATTTGGGTGGCTGAACAGAGTGGGGCAATGATAACTGAAAGGATACAGCATTTCGTTGATATTTCGTGTTACGCCCCTGCACGATACGAAAGATCATGTTCTTAGTGAACTCGGGGCAGCAAATCTCCATCATTTAATGGAGTATTACAAGCATGTGCAATAACTCATATGATTATCATGGTTCATTTAACGGACTCAAGGGAACAGTTGTGATGGAGGAGTTTCCTGGAAAACGACTCATTACTCGCACTTTATTGCACGAATTACATCCAAACCCGTTAATGAACGCGTTTGGACTGATATCATTGCATTATGCACGCTTAGTAAATAAATCTAATATCTTGAATAAATTTTGTCATCATCATTAGGCGACATCTACCGGCACACGGAAAAGACCTTCGTTCTGAACTCCAATCCAGTGTGCCTAGTGTGTCTAGTAACTACCCTGAACTTTTACAGATTGTACAGGCCCGAACTTACCATTCAGCTAAAGGCATCGACCAACAAATTGCTATATCGATGGCTAAAGAGGATATTGCCCAGAGATTCCAAATCCAATTTCAAATATAAAAGAGACCCCAAAGACAGATAAAAGAAAAAATAATAATAAAAATAAAGCCACAACCAATTTAAGGCTTCCTAAAACAAATTTATAGGGAACACAAAACAATATTTATGTTAAAGGTTTTAAAATGTTCAATGAACTCCCAATGTTAAGGAGGCTAAAAGTCTTACAGTTTTTCGTAGTTTACGTCTCAATGTTGTGTCCAAATTTTAATATTATAGTAGTTTTAGAAGCCACAGGCTCCGGACACTCGAACTCTTACGCGGAATTCACAGATTGTTTTATTAATTTTATAAATATGTACAATTTTGAGAGTGAATACAAATGCGTAAACATTAAAAGAAGAGAAGAGTTCAATTTTAAGTACCTACACATTGCCAACATTTATAAACGCTTTGAGAATTTTTCAACAATCAATGAGGAAAGTCATATTTTGCGTAACGCAAAGAAAGTATAACTTACGCATAACTCTTTAATTTGTGTGTTCCATTCCATTGTGATGGTGTTTTTCGTAAATTTTGTATTTGTTCACTTTCTATAATAATGATTTATTGCCATTATTCGTGGTTTTTACCTATTAAGTTATAAAGGTACAATAGCGCTGTTTATGGCATTTATGACGAAGCCGTATTTTTAATAGGACGTAAACCGTTGGCAGTTTATACTGATTGTAGAAACAGTAAAAGCTTTGGATAATTACATACATTTATAGCACAGCTAAGTAATTTATTGCACATCAAATTACTATTTGCGACTCAAGACTTCATCCGCAAACGTGTGCCTGATGATACAATAATAACTGAGAACCAAACACGATGCAATAAAAAATTGTGCGTTTATCTATGGTTAGTTTCAATACATTAATATTTTCACTATCATCTCTTCTCTATTACCATGAAATAACATACTTACATCAGTTCATACAACAATATAACTCCAATTGACGAAACTCTGCTGCTCTTCCCCCAAAACTCTATTTATGTCTTACTACGCTTCACGGTTAATACGGAATATTTTTTATTCAAACAGATAGATTTAGCTTTATTATCACGAAAAGTGAGTATTTATGTCGCGGGAGACAAAAAAACATGCAAAAAAATATGCATTTAACAATTTAGTTTAAATTAATTCACTTACGCGGTAATGCCATTTTATTTTAACAGTTTTTATTTCATAGACAATCAATCATAATTACACAAAACCGCTAGACATCCCCTGCTTTGCCAAACAAACCATTCAAATCCTGGGATGTTTTTTAAAATTATGATGACATCATAATTTAAACAAGTAAAACTACGAAAGCTGCATGACATGCAGCTTTCGTAGTTTAACCTTAGGAATATTCCGTATTATCCGTGCATCAAACTTCGACAACACGAACTTTCCGTATTATCCGTGAAGTGGACCGAATGCATATTTACCCTCTATTTTTCCTCAAATAATAATCATTCTGTCAAAATAGTGATTTTATTTGTGAATTTAAAACGAACACATTTAAATTTTCACACAATGTTATGTGTTATTTCGTAAAATTATCTACATCTACGTGCAGGTAGAAGATTGATGACCATACTTACACTAGGGTTTTATACAGTAAGAGATGGAGCAAAACACAATTTAAATTATTTTGAAAAATGAGTTGAATAACACCTCTGGTATAGTGCAATATTTGCGTAACATCATGATTTTTCAGAACCCCTCTGTTACCTCATGTCCTGTCATAATAAGAGTAGGTAATTCAATTTGTCAAAGCCGACAGTCCATCAAGTCCGAGCCTTTTTCTAAAGCGCCTGATATCAAAAAATTACTCGATTAATTATAAGATTCTATGTAGATTAATGACGTGTGTTCCATCACACCTGCACCTAGAATCGACAGTAAATATTATCCAGTTCCAACAGCATATTTGCAAACAGAAGTAATGAGTCAACAGAAACACTTGCGTATTCTGCTCCCGTTTATCAAATAAATGCTGCGGAATCCGAGAAAGCCAATATTTGATTAAGTAAAATTTATGCTTAAAGTTTCTTAGAGGATGCTGATTTTTTTTGCCTGTTTTTCACATTTTCATATTACCTACGTGACAAGCAAGGAACTTCAAGACCAGGTGTAAAAATTTACCCTAGTTAACGGGTTTTCGTATTACATACATTAAAAAATACGTACAGACGTATCTACACTTGTGTCAGAGAGGAATCTCTATCCTTAGCAGTGGCGGCTGGTGTTCATAAAAATAGGTGGTGCGCTAAAATAATAATAATAATGGTCTTTATTTCAAGATGTGGGAAGGTGAGTGCAATCCCACACATACCATAGAGATATCCCATAAATCTTGGACCTACCTACTCTAACTAAAATAAATTCAATTATGAAAAAAATCCTACCTATTTGTAAATTAGGTCGATCCTCCATTATCTCTGGGTGCATGCAACACATTGAGTCTAAATTAATTATATTTATTTTTTTTATTTTATTTTTTTATTTTAAATACATAAACGGCTATACTGCCTTTTATAAATAAACATATAATCGAGTACAAAAGTAAGAAAAATAAAATCATTACATAATAGTAGTTTTAAACTTAAAAATAACATACAATCATTTTGTGTATCACAACAAAAAATAACAAAAAAAGAACAATGAGAAATATCATCATTTCATTTCAACATTTAATGAAAAATAATTTTTGAGTGCATGTTTATATTGCGCTAATTTTAAGAAATAAATGTCGCCGATGTTAGCATGTTCATTTCCTAACATGTGTAATCGACTGATTGGTGAGTAATAATGTGATAATGTATTTATTAAGATAGATTAAATTCTTTTAAAGTTTAACAACATCGTTCAATCTAAACAGATATCATAAGGATTGTGAGGAACAACTCACTGAAAAAGCATTCCATATTCCATTATTTTAAAAGAGTTCTAGTAAAATAAATATTGATCCATCACCATTTGTAAAGTCGCCGCGATTGTAAATTCAAATTCAATAACAGTTGACTCCTATCCAGAAAATTGTATTTAGATACTTATTGGCACGAAAATCGAGTTAAAAAAATGTTCAGTTTATCACACATCCGAAAGTCTTCCTTACCCTCCGTAACTCCAATGAAATATATACTGTCATAACTCATAACAAATAATGTCCGCAATGTTTGTTGTTATGCTGTCGTTGGTCGATGCTGAGTGAAACATAGCATGAAAAAGAGTAGATATTAAAATAAAGACACGATATGGATAATAATATGACACAAACGTGTCCCCGTTTAACATGCTACAGAACGAACCATTCCTTTTGATGTGGTGGAAATTTTTGGATCGTCACCGGCGATTTCGTAAAATTTGCAAAGCATTCAACCTACCTACGATTTTGGCTCATTATAGAATTATAGAAGAACTCCTGTGATCGCTTTGCAAAATGAACCACCACTCTGAATATAGGCACACAACGATCTGCTTTGTTACGCGGGCAGTCCAGTAGGCACCTATATTACGCATGCATTATAACCGAGTGTATATTGTGAACTGTGATGAGGCGTGTCGGAAATAAATATGTTTTATGGCGCTCGGAAATTTTTAGATTTAAATTAATTAATTAGATTAGATTTAAATTAATAGATATATTTTGGGAGTGCGGCGCTCCTCCGCACCTTAGAGCTGGCCGCCACTGATCCTTAGTACGCCTTTCAGAGATACTTCAAATGAAATGTTGCAGCATTACGTAAAATGACTTTAGTTAGGTTAACCAGCTCTTTCCCTTCTCCTATATCTGTCAGTCTAATAAAACTTTTTGTTAATTGGTATATTCACAATTGTTTTGTAAAACAGGAATCTTGCGTGGTTTTAAAAAATCAGTACAAGATTAATAAGAATAAGGGTAAAAAGGAAGCGATCAGAACTAATGTATGACTAATAACTATTGAGACTCATAAAATATAACACATTTAATTATTATTAAAATTTAAAAAAATATTTTCAGGTTATGGGTAGGTTACAGAGGGTTTTGATATATATATTTTTTTTTATTATTATTCTTATTTTTTTATTATTATTTATTGAGTTAGTTTATACTACATGAATATAAACTAATAAGCACAATGTAACATTTCATTTGATAAATTTAAATATTTTTACAGTAAGCATAACATTTCTTTTTAAATACATTCATTCTTTCTTCATTCTTCATAATTTCAGGCATTTCATCATACATCTTTAGTCCTCTATACATTAGGTAGTTCTGTGATTTTGATTTCTTCATTTGTGGCAATCGAACTCTGTTTATATTTCTTGTTTCATAATTATGTACGTCTCTATTAAAAACAATTTCATCCTTAAAGTATTTTGGCATTTGGTTTTTCATAATTTTATGCACAAAAATTAACACATTAAATAGTAGTCTTTTTTTATTGGAATCCAATTTAGCTCCTCTCTCATTTGATTAATCCTTGCGTATATTTCCCAGTATATATCTCATAGCTCTGTTCTGTATAACTTCTAGTTTGTTAAAATTTCCTTCATCGACCAAATATAACATCGTAGAGCAGTAATCCAAATGTGGAGCAATAATAGTTTTATAAATGAGCTCCGTAGTGTTTCTATTTAATTTATGTCTTAGTCTTCTAAGAAAATTTACCTTTTTTGACACCTTTTTTTAGCACATATTCAAAGTTTGCTGTGAAAGACAGTTTTGAATCGAGTATTACACCCAGGTATTTGATTTCATTTACTTTTCCAATTTTTCACCATTAATTGTCAAAATTTAATCCTGTGTTACGCTTTTTATTGCCTATTTCCATATATTTTGTTTTGTTTACGTTCAGTTTCAATTTGTTTAATTTCAGTCTGTTTGATATATTTTGTAGGTCTTCGTTTATTTTGTTAATTGCATCTATGTAATCTTCACACGAAATATAGATTAAGGTATCGTCTGCAAATAGTCTAATTTTGCAATGTTATAATAGTTTTAATAATATCATTTATGTAAATTATAAATAGAATTGGACCTAATACCGACCCTTGCGGAACATCAAGGTTGTTTTCTATCGGTTCTGATTCTGAGCTTTCAACTTTCGTTACCTGTTTTCTTTCCTGGAGATATTCTTTGAATAGATTCAGAGCTACGTCAGAAAGACAATATATGAGAAACAGAATAGGGCCTAGTACACTTCCTTATGGGACTCCGAGTTTAATTGGCAATGGGTTACTTACATATTTATTGTTGCAGTGTGTCACTGCCATCTACCAGATAGGTATGAGGAGAACCAGTATAGAGTTCAATCGACTAGCGACTTGAATAGTGAGTTTCAATCCTGACGTCAAGAAAGGTTAATTTTGTTACGAAATATCTATCAGATCCTCTCTAGTTTTATCAGCATTGGTGGTCCAATGGAGAAGTGCACAGTGCACATGTTTGGAAATGTACAAATAGGGGTAAACGTCAAATAGTAGACCAATGTTGATTAAAAAGCAATAAATAATCGGTAATTTTCCACGCAGCATGTTTTAGAGGCGTGAAATAAACATGGTAATTGTTTTATTGGCCTAAAATTATTCTCCGCACGTCAGAGTGAGTATACAATAGCGAAATCTGTGAGTTATTGCTTTGTTTTGATGTTTTTATATCGACTATTGGGCAAATTTCTCTGTGTACATTAGAAATACCATTTTCAGTAATTTTGTACCCCATTTCTAGGAGATTTCAAGTTTGCTTATTTTGTTGTTTATCGCATACATGATATGTGATAAACAACAAAATAAACTTGTTAATCTTTTCGCTTTAAAAAACAAATTCTTTTAAAAAATAGCATAATTAATACCTATTTATTTTTTCAGGTGAAATTTTCAAAATCACCATAATAATATTAATAATTAGATAATTTGTAGAGCGCCGTTTTTGTGAAAAATCACCTCGATGTATTATTAGTTTATTTGAGAATTTTAGCTTTTGTTCTTTTATTATTTTGTTTGTTACAATATTTTCCAGTGAGACGAGCAGAGAACAATCAATATTTATAAGTAATTGTGTTTTAACATGATAATAAAAATTACGTTTTTTTATAAAAGGATATATTTTACAAAAACGAGAGGAAGGTCGTTGTCTACATGAGATTTTGAAAAGCCACCCCATCCCCATTTCTCACCCGTAAAGCAGAATTTTGATATTCTTGTTGAAATTTTGCAAACATTTTGAACTTGACGTTCAAAATAAGAGGAAAATCACTGTCTACATTTGATATCATTTTGTAAAAGATAAAATATAAGTTTTAGATTCCTACCTGAGTGAAATGCTGCGCCACTCGGCTCGCGTCCTCCTGCGCCGCCTTGCGCGCGCGACGTCGCTCCGCGCCCAGAGCGCCGAGACGCTCTAGAGCGCGCGTCTCGAGCGCCTCGGCACCGCGACGCAGGCGACGTGCGCGCGATTCCCACTCGGCGCACAGCTGGCGCCAGGCGCCCAGCACGACGCTTTCTGGAAAGATTACAAATTTATTTAGTCAACGGTTTTACAAAATAAACACTCAAAGGGTTAATAAAAAAGAGGTAAATTTGGTAGGTGGATATCATGTAAATATAGGTAGGTGTTTGTAGTCTTTATATAAAAATATAATTTTAAGATTAAAAATAATATAAATTTATTTCAAATAATTTTTCCAAAAGCTAAAAAGATGATTTAGAAAATGTTAAACGATGGAAAAGGGGACTTTCTGTGTGACGTAGGGAATTTATTTCGGTTTAGTGTTTTGGCCGAAAAAATATTGACGTTTTATTTTTAAAAAGGATTAAAAACCGTATCCGTACCTATTGATAATATATTAAATTCTTGACCCAAATATTCTCACGTAGATAGTAAAAGGATTTTTTTTTCAAAATAGAAAAAGTTGAGACAAGACACGCCCCTGGTGTCTTCAGTTGCCATTATATGTACTTCATTATTAATAATGTTAATTTGAAGTAATTAAATCAATTGTTATTATTCAATCCACGTATCTTACATGCATGTATCTTACGCATTCTCGCATATTTGATTAAACTCAGATGAAATGGTTAAAAAAAAAATTAGATGTATCCTCCTATTGACAGGCATTAAAAGATGTTTCACGCACCCTTAAGGGCCTTTGATCAGCCAGCGGCTGAGAATCCAAATTTCGTCGAAATATGTTCTTACGATTGTACAGGGCGGTTCCAAAAAGAAATATTAATTATTCTCCGTACCAGCTTTTTAAAATTATAACACAATATCGATTTTATTTCATTCAAATACCTACATTCAAAAATGCTGAAAGGCGTGATGATAAAACTATTAAAATTATATACTTTTTGTAATTATTTTTTGATCATAAGTATTTATAATTTTTTAATAATGTCAAAGCAAAATAAGAATGTAAAAAAAAATATTTAAAAAAATTAGTTTGTATGACCGTAAATAAATAGACAAACTGAAGTATTTTCGCCATGAAAACACGTGCTTATGATTATATTTAAACTAAAATTAAAATTCTGAAACACAGCTTTCCCAGATAATTTATTGATTTATTTTACTGCATGATTATATGATTTGAAATGTGTGTTGTATAATATATATTTTTTTTTTGAAAAATTAATAAATCTGTCAACGACCTACACGGTACAACCTTATTATGCTAAAAATAAACATTTTTTCTCATAATTTAAAACATAACTTTAGATAAAAGCACAATATAATTTTTTGCGGAAAAGAGTCAACACGGCTAAAATTTTATTTAAAAATGACATATTTCCGGTTTTGTCTGGTAATTCCCTCTTCATACACTGGCACTTGGGCCACTGACAAATTACATACATTACGTGAATGTGGGTTTTATTATTGTGATTGTGACTTTGTATTATGCATAACGGTAAAATCCACGTATGTGTTTTGTTCACATTTTTCATCATAATTTTGTAATGAGGTTATATGATTGAATGCGGCTTGGGTAATAAATATATTTAACGGAACGGTAATAAAAAGTTTATTGTACAAATATAGCGTGATAGAATGAAAACAAAGACTACAATGTATAATGTCGTATTTTTCTACCGAAAACAAAATAGTTTCAGCGTCGTCAAAACTACGAGTATGTATTGACGTTTCTTCGATGTTATCATCAAAATAATTTATTGTTGACCGTAGATTTTTTAGAAAACTTCAAACGTAATTTTACCTATTATTCCGAGCAGAAGACATCGTAGCCTTAATTCAAACAGAACACAATTACTTACATGACTTTTTATAGGCCTAGAAAAAAACTTGGAAGACCTGCAAAAATGTGTGTATAATTTGTACCAGTCTGAAGATTGAGTTAACAAGCTGAAAAAAATTAAAATGGAAATAAGTTTCATATTTGTTTTATTATATTAGGTACTAGCTGGGGTACCCAGCTTCGCTCAGGACAACATTCGAGAGTATTCTGGAATTTTCCATAATGATGTTCCTAATTCCCTATTCTCGAACATTTCACAACATTCCAGAATGTTCCTACTTCTCGAAACTGTTAGACTCATTGATATACTCCGCCACTCCTTCCAGAACTTTCCAGAGTTTTATCGAACCCTTTAGAACTTTTCGGAAGACTGTTCATGAAATTTCAAGAGGGTGAAATTTCCAGCCCTTATATTTTCACACCTTTAGGTAAAAACGGGAACAGTCATCCTGGAGTTGGGATAAAGATCTACCACACCGTATAACTTCCTTGATCGTAGCGGGACTCGTTTCTGAGGTTTTGTACGGCTTTTTGGACTTTCTTTTATAATATATATTGATTATTATGGAATTCCACCATGAATTATCAGTTTAAAAATAGAAACACTTATTGTTTTATTCTTTATTCTGCTATCTTACTTCTAACTACAAACTAGACAAACCACTATAACAACTTATGGCTAAAAATTGCATCCATCGGTTCATCGATCATCGATACGAAACTATATGTATGTAGACCAATGAACGCCGTGCTGCGTAAAAATGTACTGTTGTGTAATGTCGTTGATCAGTGCTATACTAAGTATTTTCTTAAGTCTTCAGCATTATTGGCAACGTGATAGCTGCATCTTGTTACAAAATTTAGAGAAAAGATTAAAAAGAATTACTCAAATGAATAATTAAAATCGATCATGGCGGAAGACAATTTTGAGAATGTTCCCAATGTGAAAACACTTTCAATACCATTATATGCTTCTCGTTCACCTTCAAACTATATTATTATGAATACTGATTGTCTTGTTCTACTAAAGTCGTCATCTATACTCGGCAATATTATTTCAGAATATTCAAATCTGGAGGGTAAATATTTCTAAATAATGGCGTTGAGATCATTGGGAATCGTCATTCTCTTATTTTTAGTCTTGAACACAGCGAAGGTTCATTCGAGAATGCCAAATGGTTTGAGGTTATTTTCATATTTTTTTAGCTATATTTTTTTTAAAACTTCTTTTAAATAATTTAAATTTATCTACGTACTTCTTTTAACCCGCCAGGCTAATTGGTTCGCTTTTGGGAACAACTCGTGTAGCTTTTAACAAACTTCAAGTATGAAGATGGTTTTGCGTAGGAGATACAGATAGTACAGACGTGTAACGTCCGATACCGCCAATAAAATCGGGCACTAAACTACCCTTACGGAAATATGTCTGGGTTTTTTGGTTACCTCCCCGTCAGCATTTATTACAAGAAATAAAATGTTATTTCACCCTCAGGCAAATTCGTTAACGTTTGGGAACAAACAGCTCATGGAGGTCTCATAGAAAAGTTGAAAAACTATACAACTTCAACTTTCTATCGAAGGGAGAAATAACGACAAAAAATGAGGTAACAATTACGTTTATAATTTATTTGACTATAATAATTTACTTAAATGTATGTGTTTTTTTTTCGTTATCAATTTTAGTTAGAAAAAACCCAAGGGGTCGTCCATTAATCACGTGGGGCTCGAAAGGGGGGAGGGGGGGGGGGGGGGGGTCGGAAAAAAATCACGATATATCACAAGGAGAGGGGGGAGGGGATGTACAATGAGATATCACGTTTATTTATTTATCGTTGAAATTACGATTTCTAAAACCTGTCAAAAACAACCTGCAACCTTAATGTCTCTCTGGAAATTGTTTTCAAAATGCTTAATTTTCCAAAATTTATTCAGATTATACCTGTATTTCAAGATAATATTCTGAATACACTTGATTTTGGGTAGGGGGGGGGGGTAAAAAGTCGCTAAAAAAACATCACGTGATTAATGGACGACCCCCAAGGTAAATTATTTTTTAAAAAATGTATGTTTGCATCAAAAAAATTTAATTTCAAAAATTATATAAATATTTGGAATCATAAAATTTTAAAACGTATTTTACTTAACACCATTCACAAATAGTTTTTAGTTTTCGGATACCTAAGTTCAGAAATATTCCATTTATTTAGATTTTATTGCAAAGCTGAAATATTTTGACCCTCTGACAAAATATGGCGGGGTTAAATAATTTGGTTCTAATAAATGTCAGCTAATTATTTTTTTCTGATACCCTTCACTATCGGAGATTGTCAATCATCTGGTAAAGTACACCACGCAGACTGCAGTCCAGAACATTGTTCGCAAGACAAGAAAATCTATTCTTCAGGATCCCTCTCTCCCATTGGAAGGTTTGTTCTTTCTCTACTACGTCTTCTATCAGTATCTATTATACTGAATTATTAATTTGGTTTATTGTATTTATAGCTCCTTATAGATATCGTAGTTTTATAACTTGTACAATTTGCAATTAAGATAACCATATCTATAGATACGGAGTTCCCCAGGGAACCAACTATGTACCTGCCTAATCGCTGTCGAATGAATTAATTCACGCCTCGGGTAAGCAAACGAACGTGGGAGTTAGTCACAGGACACGTAGGATGGCTTACTAATAAACTACGAGGAAATAGATGCATTAATTGTGTGAAGAAAGACTGGACCTGGAGCAGAAAAAAGATGACAAAAGTTTAAGATATAAATATTGTTCGGAGGCCCACCTTTATTTTTCTACGTCAAAATGGTTTTTTTCCACTCTCCTCAAATATTATTACAATTCACATTATTAACAACTTGTATCCCAATCCTGAAAAAATTGGCACCCTCACCCGCGCCACACACAGCACCCCCGCCCATCTAAACTAAAATTCGTTTACTAGGACACGTTTGGCATCGACTTCAGATCGGATTTGTTCCAACGGGATGGTGTCCCAGATAACCGAAGTGAATTCGCATTAGTTTCTTTATTTGATTTCTGTTCCTTGGATTTTGTCCCAAATAACCAGCTGTCCCGATAAACCAAATTAAGTACCAATTAAGCGGAATCGACGAACTATTTAAAAAAAAAAGTTTTACACTCAATGATCTACATATTTGAAGCTTAGAAAAAACATGATCGATACCTGTTTTATTTAATACATTCCGAGTCATTTTTATAAATTAGTTTGATTTCCATGGAAAACGTTAAAAAACAATAAATAAAATCATAACAAGAAAGCGTCAGGATAAACCAACAGTTCTCGTATGCGATGAATCAATAAAATATTTACATCGTTTACAGTGTAGCACAAAAAGGATTAGGTAGGTTACCAAGGAAAATGTTTATTTTAATAAACTACCTCAACAAATCAGAAATGTAACAAAATGAATTAAAATTCTGTAAATTCCAAGAAAACTTCGCTACTTTATAAAATTTATCCACCATAAATTTAATTTAAGTGATACCCTAATTTATAAATTCCCTCGGGACCTGTGTCATCTTTAGAGATGCTGTGTGGAGGGTATTTTTAGGAATACCTCACAAGAGTCTCAACTGCTCCCGTCTGGAGACAGTGAGACGACGGTATCCCCATTTGGAATATGTTGTGAGGCTGAAGGTAGTGGGGGAGGGAAGGAGATGGGGAAGAGGAAGGTGGGGAAGTACCTGGCAAAACATATCTGGTCACCAAACATGGTTAAAGCCAGCCATTTCAAGCAGCTGAATGGTGGTCTTACACCAGGGCGATACTGATAGTATTATCCGCTCTAGAAAAGTGGATGGTGTCTTCCACCTCTTATTTTGTGCAAAATTTCATGAAAAAGTATCAATCAAAAGGGGGGTTTTCAAAATGAACGCAAAATCAAAGAAACTGGGAAAGGGGTGGTTTTTCAAAATCTCGTGGAGACGACCTTTCCAATGTTTTGAAGGTCAAGTGTTCAAAATTTCATCAATCTCCGAATAAAACTGTAGCTTTGTACACAAATCAAATCCATGCCGCCTGCCCGCTATAAAACCACAAGTGGTTGCAAAGTCACAAACTATCTACTTTACACATGCATTCAACTTCCCTTCTGTTTTTCTCCCTGCAATAAAAAATAGTATTTTTCTATTATGGTCTTAAATTTCAATGTCGCTATTTCATTGCTTTAAGTGCTTTCTGTCAATCAATTATACAATACGGCATTATAGGATGGTACATATACAAATCAAACACAAACAATAACATTTATATAAACAACAATTTAAAAAAAACCCTACTCGTATTCGTCAGAACTTTTATTCAAACAATTTAAGGTAAGAAAATTAAGTGCATTATACTTTTATCATGCAACATTACAAATTTATAAAGATAATATTCAAAATAAAGTTGCACCCTTTAAAAATAACAGAAATCTTAGACAAACATCAATATTTCCTACTCCAAAATGTAAAAAAAACAATAGGACAGTTAAGGGCCAGGTATCAAACCGCGCTAACGCTGCAGTTAGGTATTTCTTGTACTTGTAGACAAACACGGCCGCAGCTGGCCGCCTGCGTCTGACTAGAGGAGATGTGGGTATACTAGACACTACGGACTTACGAAATAAAAATATACTTGCCTTATAAAATTAAAATTTAGTTTCTACTATAATGGATACAGCTTAACATACTAAGAATCATATTGTGGAATAGCGTGGATAGCTCATAGAGACATTTGCGCCTGGGTCAAACTGCCCATTCACTGCAGTTAGGTATTTTTGGTAGTTGCAAACAAGCTCGGCCGCCGCGAGCCGCGAGCCAGCCGCTCGATCTACTGTGTATTTCGGTTAGATTCAGGCACAACTGGTCAGCATTTAGATAAAATACGGAATAAAAATACACTTGCTTTATAAAAAAATTAATTTATTTGCAACATAATTGATACAGATCGACAGACTATAAATCATATTATGCAAGGGCAAGAATACATAGACTTTTTTTAGCCCCTGGACCTTTACAGACGTCTTTGTTTTTGACTCAATGTGACATAGAATCTCATGGTGTTTTGATGTGGAAAAAATTTCTGGTTCATATATGGTTTGTTTTCAATTGCAGCCAACACTTTCCTAAAAAAACATTTAAAATAAATTTATTTGTAATAATACAACCCAGAATTTACCCAACATCGAAATTCATTCGATTTATCAATGGATCTGACAGCCGTTGTTTTCAATAAAACTTAGTGACTATTTGAACGGAATCGGTAGAGAACTCAAAATGGTCGTCGAAATTATGCATTTTGACATTAAATTCGAGTTCGGTGAACCTCAAACTCCTTAAACCTGATTTTGAACCAAATCGTCAAAGTACTTAAGATATTCAAGATGGATGCCGAAATTTTGCATTTCGACATTAGATCCGAGTTCAGTGCACTTCCACTAACTAACTAACTAACCATCACGCCGTTTCCCCGCAGGGGTAGGCAGAGAGGACGGACCGCCAAACAACTCGGTCTTGACACACACTCCTTGCCTCGTTCACATTCATACACCGTCTCATACATGCTCTTCTATTATTCTGACTCCTGACATGGCCCGACTCAAGTATCTGATTCACTTGGTCGTGCCATGTCTTTCTCGGGCGTCCCCGACTTCTTCTACCATTCACATTTGCGTCATATATTCTCCTTACACTCCTTTCCTCGTTCATTCTCTCTACATGCCCGAACCATCGGAGCGTTCCTTTCTTGATCTTACTCATTACGCTTACATCAGCCTTGCATTCTTTGCGGATCTCCGCGTTTCTCAAACGCCCGAATCCTGATATTGAACCAAATCGGTAGATAACTAGAGAAATTCAAGATGGATGCCGAAATTTTCCATTTTGACATTAGATCCGAGTTCAGTGCACGTCCAAACGCCCTAATCCTGATTTTGAACCAAATATGTAGATAACTAGAGAAATTTAAGATGGATGCCGAAATGTTGCATTTTGACATTAGATCCGAGTTCAGTGCACCTCCAAACGCCCTTATCCTGATTTTGAACCAAATAGGTAGAGAACACGAGAAATTCAAGATGGATGCCGAAATTTTGCATTTTGACATTAGATTCGAGTTCAGTGCACTTCTAAACGCCAGAATTCTGATATTGAACCAAATCGGTAGATAACTAGAGAAATTCAAGATGGATGCCGAAATTTTTAGATGTCAAAATGCAAAATGACTTCAGTCCACCTTCAAACTACCTTTGATAGAAATCAGTAAAAAATTTAAATGTTGACATTATTACCTTATTCTCCTTTTCTTCCAGTGGGTGGGTCTATTTTTATGGCACGGTAAGCAAGGCTTCCTTTATTTTTACCCATTTTGAAGGTACCTGAAGTTTAAAAAAATAATAATAAGTAAAATCTGTAAAACTGTAAATCAAGTTAAAAATAATTTATTAGATAATAATAAATATATTTTATTTCAACTTACCCGGTTTCTGTAACACCTATCTCCTCAATGATTCCTTCAAAAATCAAAGACACAGCGAACAAAATTGCCGCGAAAAAAATATGCGTGCTCCCGCCGTGACCGCTTTCTCACAACTCACATCTGAGAAGTCTCCAGGTCTTGTGTCCAAAGCATCCAAAATGATAAATGATGTTAAAAATAAATTTGAACATTTTGAAACAACCCAACATGATGTCTCATTAAATGTACAAAAAGAAACTGTCGCCTCTCAAGCCAAGAAAACATCTTTCGAAAATAAGCACGTCAAACAAACATCTCCAGAAAGGACCTGTCTCAAGGCAACACCTCATTCGACCCCAGAAAAGGTTTCACCTAATACTCAATCAACTCCAGAGAAGGTCGTACCTAAACGTCAGCCAACTCCAGAAAGGGTTGCTCCTAAATCTCAGACAGTACCGGAAAAGGTATCAGGCAAACCACATACAACGCCTGAAAAGATCCTCACTAAACCTCAGGTGACACCAGAAAAGTCGCCAATTAACACCAGGCCTATCACAACCCTACGCAGCTGTGAAGCTGTCAAAAAAGCAAAGGCTCTGTTTGAAAACATTGCCTCTCAAAACCCTGACTCTCAACCCAGTGGTACTCCCTACAGGAAAACTACCAAACTCACTGACATAGGAGTATACAAAAAGTCTCCGACAGCAGAATCTATCCCTGATGTAATTCCCAAAAAAGAGGTTGAAGTCTCTTCAGTTGACAGTGAAAGTGAAGTTGAAGTTGAGAAACCTGGTAAAGTTCCATTTTCAAATGGCACTTATGAAAAACCTAACAACTTTGTTTTCGTATTTAAATGTTTAAACAATTATAACACAATCTAAAATCCGATTTTTAAATAATTACTACCTAGTTAAAAATCTAAGTTTCTCTGTTAATTTTATCGCTTGCCACATGTTACTAAAATTTAAATGTGTAGGCATCTATTAAAGTTCATAAAAACTCGAGCCCATTCTCAAGTAAAGCACTACTAAGTGATTATACATAAAGTAATACGATAATCGGTCCATTACCCATACACTCATAAAGCCATTGCCTTAATAGCCCAATCAATGGGAGTCGTGACGGTTTTTTAGACTATTCTATGCCTCATAGCTCATAGCATGTCGTTTCTACTTAATATCCAAAAATGACTCAACTTAATCTAACAGTAAAACCGATTCCTAAGAAGCATTTAAGACGTTTATAAAAAAATATGTAGGTACTTGCTAGCTTTAATATTAACATGTTTTTAGATAGTAAATTATAAACAAGTGGTGTACCTAGCTAATAATAATAATAATAATAATTGGACGATTTATATAGCGCCGTTTTTGTGAGAAAGGGCGCTGTACAAACTTACCATACATGCCTAAAATCTAGAAAGACTACAAGCTAGACAAACAATTAAAAACAACTTATGGCTAAAAATTGCATACACCGGTTCATTGATCACCGATACGAAAATATATGTACAATATTTTGACCAATGAACGCGATGCTGCCTAAAAATGAATTAATACAGGACCATACTCATTAATTCGAAAAGAATTAATGAGTATGGTCCATAACCCTCATTAATTCGAACCATAACCCTCATTAATTCGAAAAGAATTTCTAATTCTCTCCCCAAAATCATGCATCTCCACGACAAATCAGCAACAAATGGTGAAGATACATGTGAACTCTTATCTACTTACTTCTCTTCTGTTTTTAGCTCACCATCTAATTCTAAAAGTGACTCTAAACTTCCTTCCCAACTCTATAATTATCCATTGTCTCATATCAAAATAACTCTAGATGAGGTCAAAGCGAAATTGAATACTCTCGATATCAATAAGGGTTCCGGCCCAGATGGAATTCCTCCACTATTTATTCGAAATTGTGCAGACCAACTTGCAGTACCAGTACACAAAATATTCTTCAAAAGTCTGAAGTGTGGGGTATTTCCTGATTTGTGGAAGGTTGCCCACGTCATTCCGATCCACAAATCTGGCAGTAAAAATGATGTAACTAACTACCGCCCTATCAGCCTTTTATCTTGTTTTGGAAAAATATTCGAGTCCATTGTATATAAAACCATTTTTAACCATGTATCACATATACTTAGTCCTTTCCAACATGGCTTTGTTGCTAAAAGATCCACAAATACTAATTTGCTTGAGTACATGGACTTTCTGTGTAAATCTATGAATAATAAAACGCAAGTAGATGCCGTGTACACTGATTTCAGCAAGGCCTTCGACAAAGTTAGTCACCGTATCTTAATGTATAAACTGGATCAAATTGGCATTCACGGAAATCTGCTTCGTTGGTTAGAATCATATTTATCACATAGAAGTCAATTAGTTACTGTTAACGGTTTTAACTCTTCACCAATATTAGTTACGTCAGGCGTACCACAAGGATCTCACCTTGGACCCTTGCTTTTCTTAATATTTATTAACGACCTTACATATAAACTCCGCTGTAATTTTTCTCTATATGCTGACGACCTAAAATTATATAAAGCAATTAAATATATTGAAGATTGTGAACTTTTACAACAAGACCTTAACACAATATCTGCCTGGTGTGTTGACAATGAAATGGAACTGAATATAGCTAAGTGCAAAGTTATTAATTTCACCAAGAACACCAACAAAACTCTGTATTCATATAGCATATGTGGTCACAATCTAGAAACAGTTGAATCAATAAAAGATTTAGGAATTATATTCGATAACAAACTAACGTTCAACCAACACATTGAATACATTGTGAGTAAATCAAATAAATTACTCGGTTTTATTGTAAGATCAACCAAACTGTTCAAGAATTCTAATAGCTTAATAATTCTATTTAATTCCTTAATCCGTAGTGTTCTGGAGTACGGGTCATCAGTTTGGAATCCACATTATATTACACAGATATCTAGACTCGAATCAGTCCAAAGAAAATTCACACGGATTTTGTCTTATCGATCAGGTGTCTACCATCTTTTAGACGGGTACGAACAAAGACTTACACATTTCAAATTAGAGAGTCTAGTTAAAAGACGAAACATAAATGACCTTTTAATGCTTTATAAAATTGTGAATAATCGTGTAGACAGTAATTTAGTCAATCAAATCAAGTTATACGCCAGGCCCAAATCTACCAGAAACCTTAACATATTTTGGACCGAAATTTCTTCCAATAATACTGGATATTTTAATCCTATATCTAGAATGTCTCGATCATACAACGATCTTGTTAAAATACACACCATCATAGATATTTTTGTAAATAATATAACTAGCTTTAAAAAATATCTCCATGATTTGTGCAACTAAAAAAAAAAAAAAAAAAAATAAAAAAAAAAAAAAAAAAAATAAATAAATAAATAAATGCTTTTGTTCCATTACTTTTCAATAATTATTTCATAAATATTTCACATTGTTTTTCTTGTGATTGCTTCAGTGAATAATCTTGTTAATAGTGCACCTAAAAAAAAAAAAAAAAAAAAAAAGGATTTTGTTTCATTACTTCTCAATAATCTCTTCTTAAATATTTCATATTTTTATTGCAAGTTTTGTATTTTAGTTTTCAATATTTTGTATTTTAGTTTTCATATTTTGTATTTTAGTTTTTAAGTTATCTATAAATAATACTTACATTGTTTTTCATGTTGCTTCTGTGAATATGCAAATGTTATTACTGCAGACACATTAGTCTAGGGATATTTATATTTTATTAGAATTTATTTTATATTACATGCAAAAATGTTTTGTAAATATCCTGTTTGTGTCTCAAATAAATTAAAAAAAAAAACTGAATGAATTCTGTGAAATTCAATAGACATTTGGCGGCATCGCGCGGCGCATTATTCCGCCATACATTTTTGTATGGCGGAGCATAGTTGAAAAATTCAGAAAGTTTAGGCGAATTACAATAAAAATCTAGAAACACTGAAGTGCTTTAAATTTAATAGCGTGTTTTAACATAATGTTTACTCTGAGATTACGGAAGGATTTTTGTTAAAAACGTTTACAACAGGTTCAGGAGAGATAATCGCGAAGGCCTTTTTCAACGTTTTAACTAAAGTTGCAGCATGTATAACTTATAGAATTTGTAAGATTACAGTAAAAAAAGTTTAATCACTAGTAACTTTACACATTTTTCTAACTACCCCTATATAATTTTCTAGTATTGCTGCTACTAGATGCGGATGCTACTGATAATGCGGAGCGATGTTTTCCAAAATCTCGGAGTTAATTTTTTTAATTCACTACCCGAAAAAATCAGAAACATGAATACGTAGTTATATAAAAAAAATTTAAACTCAGCTTAAAAATTATACCGAAAATTTGAACTGAATAAAAAAAATTATTAAACCAATATAATAACGCCCCCCCCCCTTCCCTACACACAACCCCTGCTTATTTATGGGGGTAAATCAAATACATATATTATGTAACTAATTAATGTATACGCTGACGTCTCGAAACGCAAAGATAAAAGCACACATAACATGTCGATCTGTAAGTATTATTCTGATAAATTATGGTAATTTCGGGTTAGGTTAGGTTAGGCTGGTTAGGTTTAGGTTAGGTTATGTCATGATTTTAGATAATACATACTGAAGGGAGTGAGGAGGGGAATGAGGGTAAAGGGAAAGTAAGGAAGTACCTGGCTATTCAGATTTGGTCACCAAACACGGCGAAAGTCATTTCAAGTAACGTTTCGGATTCTGAATGGTGGTTTTTCACCGGGGCGATACTGAGCGAATCTACCACCCTTTTGAGCGCGTGCAGATATAAGAATGTCAAGCCGCACTACCTAACCTAACTTAACTTCTCAAAATGGTTCTTGGTATTCATTTATTACCCATAACATTAAAACTTAATAATTTCATCGTTGCAATAATCCTCAAGGCTATGGACGTGTGAAAGTATAATGTTGCATGTACAAGAAATGACTGGTCGCTTGAATAACAATAAAATATTATTTTTATTGTGCAACCAATAATAACTCACTACCATATAAAAAACATGCTTACGTATGTTCGATAACGGTATGTACCTAATCTATCATTATTTATAATTCGGGAAATGGCTTTCGCATTAGCAAAACAAATCAATATGGGTAATAATAATGATTGTTATAATTATAATGGTTGCTGGACATGTTTTGCATGTAATTGTCGAAGTCATAAATACATGCATTTGCATGCATTACATAAATTTACGAATGCAAAAATCAGGAAGTGCATACATACCATTGCAATAATGTGTATTTGATTGTAAAGATATAGTGATGTGAAATAAAATCTTGTATATTTTAATTTTCGACCTAACCTATCTTGTAACTTGTACTTGAGTTAACATATCGATTTTCATTTAATAAATTTCCCACAATAACTACATTCAATAATCAAGTTAATAATAGAAATAATCATAGAAAATCAATACCTGCCTTCATATATATATATTTTTTTAATTTCACAGATACAAAATTACGAAACATTTTGTCAACTAGGGATTTAAATAAAGTATACTACGCTTTGAGCCACTCTAAATTGGAATATGGAATAATAGGATGGGGCTCAGCAGCATCAAAACACAATATAAAACAACTGAAGGTATCTTAAAATTGCATCTTAAAGACCATACTAAAGGTCCACATAAGGACGTCAACAACAGAAATTTTTAAACAGTTTGACGTTCCAAGTATACAGAAAATCTATGCCAAAAACATTCTGGTACACCACCTCTAAAATGATTCACAGGCAAACACCTCACATACTCATAAAACCAGAGCCAAACAAACATAGATACTAAATATACCAAAGTGTAACTCTACCTTTGGACAAAGAAGTTCTGAATTTTTAGCAGTAAAGGTATAAAACAAACTCCCACTTAGTATCAAACAAATTAAAACCAAATATAACTACATTAAGGACATTAAATCTTGGCTTAAGGAACTACCGGAAAAAGAACTTACAAGTTTCTTGAAAACCTTACCCAAAACATGAAGTCGAACCATAGAAGTCGCTGAAAACTTATCCAAAACCTGGTCCCCCTCATCACAGGATCTCCTAGTGAGGAGGACTATAAATATATCTATCTATTATACATATAAAAACCACCGGTCAGTGGTTGAGTGGGCATAGCGCTTGGGTACGATTCCTTCACTGGCTAAGTCCTCCATCACAATACAAGCAACATTTTCGGCTTTCTGTGGTGGTAGTAGGAGATTTTCAAACATTGTTGGGTTATTCGTAACCCGAGAATGTTTGTCTTTCTTTAAAAAAAAAATATACATATATATATATTCGTGTATATGATCGGTCTTTGCTTGTGATCCTAGTATTGTATATATATATATATCGATGCTTGTGATCCAAGACTTGGTATCTGATTTGTATTTTACATAATTAGTGTGCTGTCTAATGGTCAGTGGAAGTATATTATAAAGTTTTGTTGCGAAGTACCTGAAGTTTCTTTGACCAAACGTTGTTTTGGCGAAAGGGATAAGTAAGAGATTTTGCCCTTTGGTTCTCGTATCACAAACAGTTTGGATATTGTCAAAAACAGTTCTATTGAATAGATAAGTTAGTATATTTAATAGGAGAAGAAGTTAACAATAATAATCTAAACGAAAATATGAAAGAGAATAATACACAGAAAAACAGAAAAAGACAATGGTCGCAACGGGTCAAAAATATTAAAGTCTTTTTTTGTGTCTTGTTCTCTTTCATATTTTCGTTTAGTTTATTATTGTTAACTTCTTCTACTATTATATATTTCACTTATGGGAATAACCTTAAAAAAAAAGTTATAAAAAATAAAGTGTCGGATCTGTTAAAAATAGAAAATCGAATTGTTCGCTTATTTAAAAGTCCGTATTTTACGGATTTTTTTATGAAAAGAAAGGAAATGCAAAATATCAAACCAACACTACCTTTATTTCTTTATCTAAAAAACCAGTAAAAATGCAGAAAGGAAACTTTAAATAGCTGTTCTGCAAAACTACAAAATCGCACATTCAACATACCTAGTTCTTCGGGAACGCAGATGTATTTCAAAGATCCATAGTTCATGATGGAAATGATGTAGCGATCTATAATAGTTGCGTTGACCTTTACAATCCAGATAAAAAGAGCTTTGCAAAACTAATGGCGTCCGTTTTAGATATTATGGTACTACGTATACAATCATATTTATAAGATAAATTATATTGCACGTAAAAAAATCAAGTTGGTGTAGACTGTAGGTAGATACACTCCCACTATGAATGAGGATTTAACTTAAAAATTAATATAAGGTGTTACTTAAAAGCACAATATATTTTTTTAATCGGTACAAAATTTTTCGCAACCAGTGGCGTAGCAATTCAAGGCCCCGAAGGGCTAGTGCTAAAAACACCCAAGTCGTTTTTCGGCAGTGCAGATATTACCTATCACTAAAGTTCTCAAAAATACAAGAACTCCTATTCCTAAGAACCGAACTCCTAGACGTACAAGAAGACAACGCCAATGTTGACATTCATAATTGTCTTATGAAAATAATAAATGGTTATATGGCAAATTCATTTTGTATCTTTCGACACTGAAAAAATGCATAGGTATAATAATATTATTATATTATGAACCAGGTAAAATTGATTGGACATAATTATTAATATGAACAGATAGGTAGGTACCTGAAAGTTCCTCGCACTTCTCCAACTTCTGCCCCTGCGTGGCCACGGACGACAGAGCGGAGGCATATTCCTTGTCGCACTTGACCTTGTTCGCCAGGCACCGCTTTATGTTCTCGAGGAGGCGGATCTCGGCGTCCTGCCGCGCTATCAACGCTTCGTGGGCCGCCCTGCCCTGCAGGGTGGGAGAGAACCCCATTTTCCTGGATTCAGACCAGCCTGCTCATCAAAACACTTCCACTAGACAAGAACTTGTCAAATTGACACTGGCAACACTCGAAGAATTTACATTTTACCGCCACACAAGTTATGATAACACTTTTGACAGCCACACAACACACGAAAAAAAACAGGTCGCACGCACTTGTACGATTTTTTTAGAAGTAAGTACCTATTTTTAAGCACGTCTCAAAGACAGTTTACGAAAAACTCTAATCAATTTCTAAATGATTTGATTATAAAAAAAGTCTTTGTGCGACGTTAAAAACTTAACGTACAATAAATACAGAGTAGTGTTAATTTGACACTCTACCTGTTGTAGTTTTATCGGATTCGACGTTTTGTTTATTTTAAGAAATGATCTCACAACTTTTTGTTATTTTTTTATGTTTGGGCATATTCGAAGTTTGCGAGAGGAAGACCAAGCGCGCACACAACACGGCGATGTTTTTCGAGAAACTGTGTTAGTTTACGTCAGAATAAAAAAAGTAAACATAACGCTAATTGAGAAATCGAACGACGCAAGCTCCCGCCACGATAGCTCAAAAATAACTGAAGAAAAGAAATGTTTGGAGACGGAGCCAAAGCGAACTTTTAAGTGACAGTGTGAGACACAAGATCGTATTTCGGTAAGAAGAATAGAGAAAGCTATCATGGGTCGCTATTGGCTAGATACGACGCCGACGCTTTTGCCGCGTAAATTCAAACAAAGATATTTCGTGTTTTAAAAGGTGACCGGACAACTTAGATCAGTCCTTTAAAAAGTCATTAAAAATTATGAAAAAAAACTTGCTTATAGGTTACGTAACATTTTAAAATACATATACTATTATCATTCATTTGCCGAAAACACGATTGATAAATTCGAATGATTTGTTTTTTTTTATGCTTCTAATATCCTGTTTTTTTATTAATTATTATTGAGCATATTTTTGTATTATTGGAATTTAAAATAATGTTATTTTACTTTTACCTTACCAATCTTAAGACTCGTAAGTATTTTATTTATTAAATTTAGGTACTTATTCTATTTAAATATGTATGTATTGAATTGACACGGATTTTTAAAATAATAAAGGTAGCTGGTGAACTTTAGAAAAATTGCTTTACAGATGTCCTAAAAAGACTCCAACACAAATCCTATTAATTTCTGAAAGCACAGATTTATGGAAATCACACTTCATTTCAACAATTACTACAAGAAACAACTATTTACGTACACAAAATAGGTTATTAGGTTCTTAGTTTAGGTAAATTAAGTAATTCATGACCGTATTTAGTTTGAAACGAAACTTCGCAAATGTCAAATCCACACAAAAAAACATGGCGGCAATGGGGATGTTTTATATTGGGAATTTTTAACTTTGAATGAAAGTCGTATTTTAATGCACATTTTTCCGTCTATCACGACTGAAACCAATGGTTTTTGTGGTAATTAAGTTTAAAAGTAGGTTACTTTTCAAAATTTTGCGGTATGCGGCGGTTCTTCCACAGTTTACCCAAATCCTTAGTACTAGTTCCGAACTGAAAAGGTATAGGCTTTGTAATTGTTTTTGCACAAACAAAAGCTAATCTATTACAGTCGCCAGTCGCCACCGTGAATGAAACGGTACATAAATAAAGGTTTTGTTTAATGTTTTTGCACAAACAAATCTATTACAGTTGCCACCAACAAAAATGGTACATAAATATAGCCTTTGTAAAAAGGCGACCAGGTTCAAGGATCAATATAATAAAAATCAATAAATCTGGCGTTTTGTACAGTGCTAACAGATTTTTCAGTTTCTGACACTATATAAATGTCAAATATGTCCGACAATTGAATTAGGAAACCACCTCTGGGCTGTAGGAAAAATTGGGAATCTGTATTGGTGTTAAAATAATTTTTAAACAGGGGCGTAGCTATCGCCGTATCAATTATACGGGGCCCCCGGGCTACAGAGGCCCCTAACGTGTGTAAGTAAAAATTAGTTAAATGTTATCCACAATGTCACTTAATCTCGTGCTTCCCGGGAAAAAACATATAAAAAAGCTGTCATACGTGCCTATAGAGTTTTCACTTCAGAAATGACAAAAGGAAAAAAAAAGCAATCTCTTTTTTTCCCGGGTTAAGCGTGCTCCCAAAAGTTGGCAACATCCTACATCGGTTATTGCGGGATTCTCCCGTTTAAGTCATTCGCTTAAACGAGGGAATCCCGCAATAACCGATGTACAATGACAAACCACGGAGAGAAATATTTACGCGTTTTATTTCATTCTGGTTCAAACGTTATTTATTACATTGTAATACAATACAATCTTGTTCTTCCGATTATTTATTAGTTAATTAGTTTGATTTGCGAAAAGAATGAGTGAAAGGAAAAGAGATTATCCTGGTGGAGCTATGAAAAGAAAAAGAAGAGGGAGTAGGTTATAAAAAAATGCCCAAAATTTCTTCATTTTTTCAGCTATCAGCTTCTGTGAGTGATTTAGATTGCAATGGTAAGTACTACCTATTTATCTACCAGTAGCGAAGGGTGAATTTTGTTTTTTGAAAGAACAATGGCAACCTTCAATACATGAAAATACCTGATCACGTATTGTGCCGATCAATAATAAGGGCCCCAACTAATTTTGATACAGGGTCCCTCCAAGGCACGCTACGCTACTGCTTTAACCATTTGTTTAAATATTTTTTTGAAGTGAAAATTTCTTTAGCACCGTTGTGATTTGAAACTCGATGAAACGGAAACGACACTAAAAAGAGACAAACATATATGTAAACCTGTACAGTGGCGTAGCTCAATACAAACTGGATAAACCTACTGGAGAACCTTGACACAAATAATGCCTGGAGTAAATTCACCAGTGGCGGCCAGCTCTAAGGTGCGGAGGAGCGCCGCACTCCCAAAATATATCTATTAATTTAAATCTAATCTAATTAATAAATTTAAATCTAAAAATTTCCGAGCGCCAAAAAAACATATTTATTTCCGACACGCCTCATCACAGTTCACAATACACACTCGGTTATAATGCATGCGTAATATAGGTGCCTACTGGACTGCGCGCAGATCGTTGTGTGCCTATATTCAGAGTGGTGGTTCATTTTGCAAAGCGATCACAGGAGTTCTTCTATAATTCTATAATGAGCCAAAATCGTAGGTAGGTTGAATGCTTTGCAAATTTTACGAAATCGCGGGTGACGATCCAAAAATTTCCACCACATCAAAAGGAATGGTTCGTTCTGTAGCATGTTAAACGGGGACACGTTTGTGTCATATTATTATCCATATCGTGTCTTTATTTAAAATCTACTCTTTTTCATGCTATGTTTCACTCAGCATCGACCAACGACAGCATAACAACAAACATTGCGGACATTATTTGTTATGAGTTATGACAGTATATATTTCATTGGAGTTACGGAGCGTACGGAAGACTTTCGGATGTGTGATAAACTGAACATTTTTTTAACTCGATTTTCGTGTCAATAAATATCTACATACAATTTTCTGGATAGGAGTCAACTGTTATTGAATTTGAATTTACAATCGCGGCGACTTTACAAATGGTGATGGATCAATATTTATTTTACTAGAACTCTTTTAAAATAATGGAATATGGAATGCTTTTTCAGTGAGTTGTTCCTCACAATCCTTATGAAATCTGTTTAGATTGAACGATGTTGTTAAACTTTAAAAGAATTTAATCTATCTTAATAAATATAATTAATTTAGACTCAATGTGTTGCATGCACCCAGAGATAATGGAGGATCGACCTAATTTACAAATAGGTAGGATTTTTTCATAATTGAATTTATTTTAATTAGAGTAGGTAGGTCCAAGATTTATGGGATATCTCTATGGTATGTGTGGGATTGCACTCACCTTCCCACATCTTGAAATAAAGACCATTGTTATTATTATTTTAGCGCACCACCTATTTTTATGAACACCAGCCGCCACTGGGCGTAGCGAGGGGGGGGGGGGGGGCGAACCACCCCGGGTGCCACTCGGTCGGGTGGCACCCCCTTAATCACAATTCTCTAGCCACCTCCCCCCCCACCCCTAGTGGTCTAGAGGTAAGGTTCTTGACTCTCAATCCGAAGGCCGCGGGTTCGAACCCGACGTGCTCAAATAAATTTTATTTGATTAATTTGTGATATATCACAATTAATTCATTTAAAAATAATATACATATATTTATGTATTATACTCTCAGTATCGCCCTGGTGCAAGACCACTATTCAGGTTTAAAACGTTGCGTGAAATAACTTTAGCCGTGTTTGGTGACCAGATTTGAATCTTCTTCTTCTTGTGACCTGTCCGTTCAACGGACGTTGGCTATACGGACTTTGTTTAAGCGGCCCGGAACAGTTCTACGGTAGACTGGTCAAACCACTGTCTCAGGTTTTTCAGCCATGAGGTTCTCCTTCTTCCAGGGCTCCGTCTTCCGGCAATCTTTCTCTGCATTATGAGATGCAAGATCTCATACTTCTCTGGATGTCTCATCACGTGTCCAAGATATTGAACTTTTTAGATTTTTATAGGTATTTAAAATTTTTATTTTTTTAATTTAAATTTTTAAAAAGAAAAACAAACATTCCCGAATAACCCAACAATGTTTGAAAATCTCCTACTACAACCACAGAAAGCCGAAAATTTTGCTTGTGTTGTGATGGAGGACTTAGCCAGCCGAGGAATCGAACATGCGACGCACGGGTGGGACCCAAGCGCTATGCCCACTCAACCACTGACCTGTCGATAGTTTTAATAACTTCTTTTTCTTTATTCATCCGAATCATAACATCTTTATTCGTAACCCTGTGCATCCAGCTTATTTTAAGTATTCTCTGTAGATCCACATCTCGAATGCCTCAAGTCGCTAAATTAGTTCTTCAGTAAGCGTCCATGCTTCCATTCCATAAAATAATATCGAAAACACTTAGACTCTGACCATTCGTATTCGTAATCCAAGGTTGAGATCATGACTGCAGAACATCTTTTTCATGCGGATAAAGGTTGCACGAGCTTTTTGAATTTGATTTCAACCGAAGTCTCCCATCTATCATTTGAAGATCTGAATAGCCAGGCATTTCCCCGCTTTCCTCTTCCCCTCCTCTCTACCTTCAGCCTCACAACATACCCCAATTGGGGATGCCATCCTGGCTCCAGACAGGAAGGATTTTTCTAAAATGTGAATTATAAAAGGCCTTTTTTTTCATTTAAGATGTATACGTAGAACTAAACATTTGATTTTGTACGAGTCCTCAAAGCGCTCAGGAAGGGGAACGACCGCTTTGCATTTTTGCATTCCCAGCCATTTTGAAGAAATTTAATAGCCGCCAATCGCTTACAAAACTTTGAATGTGGCATTAAAAATTTTATTCTCAGATGTGACCAGGATGGCATTTTTAGTTTTCAGGCTGATCTACTACTAGAAGTCCCAGGTTTATGGGACGTCTAGTAGTTCGAATTAAGAAATTGAAAAAATCTAATTAAGGAATAGAACTATGTATTCCAATTACTACTCAATTGAATTAGCTCCCCATTTTCCTGTTATTTCGAATATCTCCTACTGCAGCCCTAACGTAATGTTAAACATTGCCAAGCGAAATTTATGGTACTTAAGGTATTTAAGATATTAGTCACACTACGCTATAAGCTCAAAGCATTTTTTTGGGCATCGTACAATCCTGTCACACCAGAGAGATGATACGTATGGGTGTGGAGATGATAATGCGCCGTGATCTGCTAGCGAGGTGATATTTTTGACCCCCCTCTACATCAATGACCTCTCGTCATGTGCACCGATTCGTTGTTACGCGGACGACACTACAGTCCATGATAGCTTATTGTTTGACAAACCCCCAAAGGACACACAAACCCCAATGGCTCGTAGGTCTTTAAAGCAAAGAATGGACGGTTACCTCGAGAGTGTTTTCTCTTGGAGTAAAAATAATCTCGTTGAATTTAAGGGGAACGTATGCGCGGCCCATTTCTGCCAGTTTTATACAAATCTTAGATTTGGATTTGAGATCAAAATACCCAACCAAACTGAAAAATTATTTTTTTAATCAAAAGGTATATCAAATATGTAGTAAGGATGTGAGCTACTTTATTTATTTTTGCTTTAAATTATAAGACATAGACCTTGAAAGATTTTAGTGTTTCATGATTTTGGAGGCAACTTAGGCAATTATTTGTGAGTAAAAGAAAAACATTAAACAAATTATTTTACTATATTTATTTTTAAAATAAAATGAAAAATAAAATACAAAATAAAAAATTCTTATGTGTTTTTTGGGTAATAATTTTAGTATGTTAACGACTATTTTTTATTTCGCCATAAATAGGTAATTGGTATTTTTAATTTACACCCATCAAAATTTGTTATATTTCATCATATTTTTATGATAAATATAGTAAAAATAATTTTTCAGATTGGTTGGGTATTTTGATCTCAAATCCAAATCTAAGATTTGTATGAAACGGGCAGAAATGGGCCGCGCATACGTTCCCCTTAATGTGTCAAAGACCCAATTATGTCTGATTACGTCTAAAAGGGATTCAAATGAAAATCTAGTCTCCTTCAACGGAAGCATTCTTCCAAACAGGATTTCCATCGATATGCTTGGCGAAACTCTAAGTGACCATATCAGGTACGGGGGCTCCATCGAAACCAGAGTTAAGTTAGCCTCTCAGAAACTGGGCGTACTGTACAGGGCCTGCAGATACTTTAATAGTACACAACTGCTAACCCTGTACAAATCACAAGTGCGCCCCACAGTTGAATTTGGTAGCCACCTCTAGTCTGGAGCTTCAAAATACCTTGAAAAAAAAACCTGGACTCTGTGCAGAATCGGGCAGTCTGTTTGATAGATTCTCCTAACTTAACAGACGGATAGCAATCTTTAGAGCACAGACGTCAGGTGGGAATGCTGTCCTTGTTCTACCGGTATCACAATGGAAGATGCTCCGAGGAACAAGTGTCATTGATCCCCTCAGCACCGGTGCATAGTCGGGAAACACGCGCCCAACATATGTACACAGTTGAGATTAGTCACATGAGAACGGGTCATTTCTACGACTCGTTGCTGTGGAACGATTTGCTGACCTCTGTGTTTCCTCCCTCCTACATGTTCACTCCTTCCTCTCCTCAAAAAGACCCTTCACACAGCATCTTCAAAGATGACATAGGCCCTGAGGGAAATTATTTCTCTCAGGGCCTCCTGTGTGGAGTTAAATGTAAAAAAAAGAGGGAAGAGCGCGGAATGTCATTTCTTTTTATGAGATCTGTCACCTTACCAGCCGCATGACCACGGCAGCTCCTTACTTGATCTGATCCTCTATCCTACTGTTAACTGTAGGGAGAGGAAGATTATGGCTTTGTGTGACACTTTAACAGTGTAGGCCACGCCCGAAAAACGGTTAAGATGAAGCCATACTAAATAATGCAAAATCATACAAAATCGTATGTTTTTGTTTTGAAAATTTGACCGCTTAGAAGTATTATAGATGTTTCAATTAAATACTGCGTGTAGAACATACCTTGGCCCTTAAAAATATCGGTCATTTTTTAAATAAGTCTTTTAATAAGCTTAGAAAAAAATAAAGTATTAGGTCTATAAAAAACATTTTTAAGTGCAAACTCTCCTACTTATAAACACTTTTTCGGATATGGTTTTATTGCATAATGTGGCAAATTCAGTTTCTTATATAATTATTGCAAAAAAAAATGAAATTTACGCCCGAACCTCACAAAATAAAATATAATATGCATTTTCGCGTTGGTATTTTTGACATCACGGCGACAAAACAGCAGTCGACGAATTTGTTATATCAAAGTGAACCTTATACCGTCATTACTCCTACTCATTACTCCTCCGAACGGAGCGGAGAAACAACGTGTTAGGGTCCGCACTGCTTGTTTTCGTGAAATCAATTTAAAAATTCCATTTTATTACAATAAACAATGCATAAAAAAGGAATTAATGTTTTTTACAGGCCTTTACGAAATCAACATGTAAAAAAAAATCTCAAATATCTTTTTCAACCTTTCCAAAAGCTTTTTCTCAAATATTTTTAAACTCCTCCCATAAAAGGGTGTGAATTCCGATTTCGATTTTTTTCTGTACTAGTGGATCGTCTTAATGCATATAGCTTAGTCTGTCACATGCATTAAGAGGAAATCCGGTCACCGAAAAATTTGAACAATAGGTAATTTACCAAACTGTTGCTGGGCCCTGAATACTGCACCTGACTGTTGATACCTAAAGAAAACTTTTGTATTCCACATTTTTCTCCTCCAAAACTGGACCGATTTAAAGATTTTTTTTTACTACCTGTATTAGAAAAAAAATACTCTATGTGGGTACGTTTTGGTTTAAAAAAAAATAACTTGCCTAGTTTGTATTCTGAACATCTGTTGATAGCGTTCAAATCTGGCAATTTTAATTTTTAGAGGGTCCTAACTCCTATAAGAAGTAACATATCAAGAAATGCAAAATGTACCGACACGCTGGTAGTCAATATCTAAATCATTTAAAAATATATTTGCAGCAGTGTCAAAATCCAGATAGGAAATTGGAGAATCCAAAGAGGATTTGGCATTTGTATGGACAAAACGCCGCCCAAATGATAATAACCACTCGGATTATGTCTCACATCCAGGAAACCCCATTTAGACTAATGCCCAAGTCAATCAAATCAATGTACTTATCATTCCTCAAAATATTAACATAGAAACAAGAACTGCTTACTGCAATTTCACTGTTTATCCCAAATTTTTGGTTGCATAAATTTGGCACATTATGGCAAGCGATCGCTCAAGACGTTTTGCAAACTTGCCATAATATGCCTAAAATCGTTCCGAGTGGATAATATATTATCGTCATTCAGATTGATGGCAGAGCCAGTATAAGCAGTCCCAGAGAGATCGTACATACATCATCCCCTTCCTTCTCACATAAAAACGAAAGAAGATACTAGAACAATGGCTTCAAACACAACCTCTCCCTGGGACTACTGCAGCAGACTTCTGACTCTGACCTGAGGAACATTAATCTTCTTGTGGATTAAACTGCGAGGGTTCAAACATTCTTGCGATGACCTCATAATATTGCATCCGGCGCAGTCAAAAATCTGACGCATAAATAATGTGGATTTGGCATTTTTTTAATTCCACCTGAGATCCTTTTGGGACAAATATGAAGTGACTAACATTATCCAATGGCTTGTGCTTATTTTATTAATACAACACGGACTTACAAAATATATGGACTTGCCCTTACGTGATAAAAGGCGTGTTATTTCCCCCTCCCATTGGAACCATTTTTCGGAACCGGCTGGGCTTGCGAGAGCCCCGCGTTAATCTAAAAAATGTGACGTCATCATTCTTCTCCGGACCAGTGTCGAGCTCTTATCGTACATTTTACGCACGGACGTTGTATGTCTATGGAACACATACTATGACATCGAGATACATGGCGACGCGAAACACAAAGCCGCTGTTTACTGGAGTAAGTAAATCATGAAACATTTGTAAAAGTGTAGGGAAACAAAATATTCGACTATGAAAATACTCAGATCATTACTTTGCGAATTTGGACTTGACATATCTGTTCATAACGTGGCATGCGATTCGCGCTCCCATATAAAAAGTCTATTCATTCAAAAGCAGATTTTACTCTCAAGAACTAAATGGTGATATTATAGTGCGAGGTGCCTGTATACTGTTAGATTGATTTATTGGCGAATCACAAGTCTCTTTCCTCTCTTCGTCCCGCCATAGTTGGTTTTTACCCCTCATCTGTAAGTTCTCGTCTAGCTATTTGTATGTCTATGGAATACAAGGATAATAAAATACAAAAGTGTTGTAAATAGGTGTTAATTTTTTTTATTTATCAATTGACCATAAAGTCAAAAATGATATTTAATACAGCGGTGACATGAATACATATAGTGTGAGCGTTAAAATGTTGTCTTACATATACGTATTAGCTTGTGAGACGAGTTAAAAAAATATATAAATTAAATCATAACAATATGTTGACAGCACCAACATAATATTTAAATCACTGGATGTTGCAAAAGCTAAAGAGTAATTGTGTGAAATAAATGCAAAAAATAAGTTCATCCGCACAAATTTAAAATACTTAAGCGATAATTTCCGAGATTAAAAAAACATTTGTTCTGGTGGTTTAGCCGTCTAGTTCGCCGCTGTGGCACGCATCCTCGTAGCTTCGACCGCCCGACTGTTCAGGGTTAAGCCTGATCATGTCGTCGATGCGGAGGATGGTGATGGCCGCCTCGGTGGCGAACTTCAGCGCCTTGATCTTAGAGATCTCGGGCTCCAGGACTCCGGCGTCTCGGTTGTTGACCACTATGCCTTTGTAGAGATCCAGACCGATCCACTTATAATCTAGTTGGTCCGCCTGAAATAACAAATATTATCATGTACAACTTGAATCACTTGAAAGTTAATATTAAGTCAAGGCTGACTTATGTTCAGATCTGAGCGCAAATGCAAACCAACTTCTAATTCTAGAACAAAAGTCACAAAATACTATCACTGCTACTATGTATTCATTAACCTCCAACAAACATCCATATGTAAGTAAGTAAGAACACTTTTGGAGTGCAAATAATACATTTCTTTGGGGACACGAGAAATTGCAGGAGGCGTCTACTAATATCAACAGTAATTCCAAAAACTGAACAAATCGGACTAATATCTATGAGAATCCATGTTCTGACTAATATCTATATGAGGTATGTTGGAACAATATCTATGGGAACCAAATTGAGGAAGAAAATATCTACAGCTCAAACTGCTTAATATCTATGGAACAGGTGATGTCGACGAATATTTACAGCACTGGCAGAGGTTGGGTTAGGTTAGGTGTTCAGCTGCCCTCTGTAGATATTAGTCCCACCACGCTCCATAGATATTCGTCACCACTGGGACCGTCATAGATATTTACTCGACCTTAGCTCTGTAGATATTAGTCTTCACTCTGAAGTTCATAGATATTTGTCCAACATATGAGCTGTAGATATTAGTATCTGGAGTCAAATTGCAGGGATATATTAAACACTTAGAAGGATCAAAATCTGATAATATGCTTGAAATGTTCATAATTAACATACTTGAGAAATGAGAATATACAACGGTTTTTCAAAAATCTCATTTAGGTTGGATTTGGTTAAACTTTCAGAAGAATTGTTTTAATGCTTTCAAGCATGCTTACCTTTGTCTGGCTGGCATTGTGGTAGGCCCTCAGCTTGGCTACGAGGTCGGTGGCGTCCAGTGCAGCGTTTACAGCCAGGGTCTTGGGGATGACCAGCAGAGACTGGGCAAACTGAGCGATGGCCAGCTGCTCACGGGATCCCTAAACATTACATTGGCAGATTGTAAAAAGATAATCAAGATAAACAATTTATTATCATGGTGCTACATCCCTTGAGATATAGCTTTCTCCACCAGCTTTGGCCCCTAGGCACCAGTCTCGAGTGTTCAGACGTTCCCATTCCAATTTTCTTCCACGCAATTAGGAAAGAAAACCAGATTAATGAAAACGAGTGAAGAAGATTTGGATGGACAGCGTTTAACAAACTACATCATATCCTCAAAAATCTGAGGATGTATAACAAATGCTGTTGGTACATATTAACTTTTCACAACAAATAACAAATTTTCATTAAGAACTTTGTAATAAAAATGGACACTTCCAAGAGTCATGTCAGATATCTTTTGCTTGCATTTGTAATTGTATATAGATGACAACACCGGTTTCGAAAGAGAAGCAGAGATCGCCCAACAACAAAATGATAACCTGAAACAGAATCGCCAAGAATCGGTAAAGCTGGAGAAATTTGAGGGAACTAAAGTTGGACATAAGACAGCTCATAAAGAAGTTTACACAATATTGGTTGGCAGTATTGAAACATGTGAGCATGAGGATATTTGATTAGGAAGCAGCATTATAAAGTAGGAAGATGTTTGGACGGTTTATATTGTGTGGGGTGTTAGACTCACCAGGGTGGTTGCAAAGTTCTCCAGGTAGATGGAGAGGGCAGCCTCAACGCAGCCGCCTCCGGGCACCACCTTCTTTCCCTCGAGCACCCGCTTCACTACGCAGAGAGCGTCGTGCACGGAGCGCTCCATCTCGTCACAGTATGTGTCGCTGGGGCCGCGCAGGATGATGGAGGCTGCCGAGTGGGCCTTGGGGCTAAAGGAAAACACATCATTACATATTAGTTTCCTGCACATGTCATCTTCATTCTTGTCTAATTTTAATATTAATAGTAAACTCCTTAACTCAATTCCCACAAGCCCGTGTTAACTATGGCTGCCAATACATGTCTCAACTGCCGAGCATATGTTTAGCAATACAAATTTTAAAGAGCTTGACGTAGGAAGGTACAATCAGCGTTCATGGGTTAATTAATGCTCTTTAATTGTCATATAACAGGGTAATTATGACAACTAGGCAACTCCGAATCTGGGTTTTTGGAGTTATATAAATATTAAAACTATAATTATGTCCTTTTATTTCCTTGCCCATGGTATACCACACATAATGTGTCTGGCAAAAATGGGACATGAAAGTAAAGTTGACAAATGCTGACGTTGACTTTGGAGTTGCCTAGTTGCAGCAATTACCCCTTGAAAAAGTAAAAAGCTGGTAGCACAAGTCTGAGGGGATACTCTAGAACTAAAATGTCCAAAAGTTGTTCTATCCTTGACCGGGAGAACTTAGTTTACAGAATATTAACTTTATTCCTAAGTTAGATAATATGTAATAGAAATGCCATCCATGTAGATTTGAATAGAAACCGAAGTAGCCATTGACTTAATATTTTTTGGTTAGTTCAGTCAGCACGCACTGCCTCTATTAAGCAGCGTCCATAGCTTTGACGTTTGCCGTAACAGTCCCATAACAACATCCAATGTTAATCAAAACATAAATATTGACAATTTTTGTTGTTTCGAGCTTCCCATGTTTGACAGAAAACATTCCAAAAACAAAATATAAACATCCCATCCCGGGTGAAGCGGAAAGACAGGCGAGGGCCGGCGAAGGGGGATAATCACGGACGTACAAAATATATGGACATGCCCTTACGTGTTACAAAAGTGTTATTTCCCCCTCCCATTGAAACCATTTTTCGGAACCGGCTGGGCGTGTCCGGACCAGTGTCGTGCTCTCATCATACATTTTACGCACGCACGCTGTATGTCTATGAAACACATACTTAGATATCGAGATACATAGCGACGCGAAACACAAAGCCGCTGTTTACTGGGTTAAGTAAATCATGAAACATTTGTAAAAGTGTCTACGGCAACAAAATATTCCACTATGAAAATACTCTGACCCTTACTTTGCGAATTTGGATTTTACACATCTGTTCATACCGTGGCATGCAATTCGCGCTCCCATATAAAAAGGTCTATTCATTCAAAAGCAGATTTTACTATCAAGAACTAAATAGTGATATTATAGTGCGAGGTGCCTATATACTGTTAGATTGATTTATTGGCGAATCACAAGTCTCTTTCCTCTCTTCGCCCCGCCATAGTTGGTTTTTACCCCTCATCTGTAAGTTCTCGTCTAGTTATTTGTATGTCTATGGGGATAATTCATTTTTTGACAGAAGCCGCGTGGCGCGGTCGTGTATGGAGAATAAGCGGAACAGCCTTTTGTGGTTTTGTGCTATGAGCGAACATAATCACAAGATTAAAAGATTATTATACCTAAATAAATATAATAATTAAAATATTTTGATAATAAAATTATAATATAATATCAAATATTTATAATTATTCTGTTTTTGACGTAAATATTTACACACTCTAAATTATATAGTAACTTTAGGTCGTGCAATACAATGACGATGTAGCATCTTTTCTTCATCGAACGCATTTTAACATTTATGTAAACGATAAACATCAAACTTTTTGGTAAATTGTCAACTGCGCGGACCTAATAATTATGATTTTAAATTGTAAATAAACACACTGTCGTAATGGATGATTATTTCTTTCATGAACTCACTTGCAAATAAAGTCTATTAATTTATAAATCGGTTTCAGAGACACGGGAGAAATTGACCAATTTAAATCGGTATTCTATTTTTGATGCTACGTAATTATTTACGCACTCTAAATTCTTAATAGGTAGTAACTTACGGTCGTGCAATCGATATTAGTCGGAAATCTTTCCTGATTAATAAATATGTATTAAAATATCTGTCTTTTCTTCCTGATGCATCTCTTTTGTCATCAGAACGCATTTTAACATTGATATAAATGCCAAAAACGTCAAACGTCAAGTGTTCGTTGCATACGCGTGCCGTGGACAGGTCCGTACCTCAGACCATTTGTCAAATTGTGTGAACTGTGCGAACTTCACCCCAATCTTTGAACCGTGTTTCAACAAACGGAGGAGACGGAAAACAAAAATGTTGGTGTGATGTTTGAGGGACTGTCAAACAAATATTTGAGCTTTGGACCCGCACTTACATTGCCTGGCCTGACATTGTATATTGCCATTCCATTTCGGCAAAATGAAAATTTCGTAATAATGAAATAAATTTCTGCATTACAAACTTAAACAAACAATAGTCATACGTTTGGATAACGAAACATGCAAACATGGCCTTTCTTGTGTTCTTCTTTATTCTATGACAACTCTAGTTAGCAGGCCTAGAGGTTTCCCTCGGACCTGCTAACTAGATAATTTCAATATTATTGTATTTTATTTCTTTTTGAAAATAAAAAATCTAAAAAAAATAGCTCAAAATTATGTTTTGCCGCACAAATAGGGTGTAGGCCTTATCGAACGCAAATAAGGTGGGATCGCTTTATCCCACTCCCTCTGTTGCTACACACCGCACACTGGCGTCTTCGAAGTTTCGTCCAGGTAATATTTGTATCTGTTGTATCACCTCCCGTAGAATCACTAGGAATCGAATCAACGTTCGAAGTAATAGCACCTGACATGGTTATTTTTTTTTTTAAAACGGAAAAAAGTTATTTTTAAATTTTTAAGAATGCACTCTCGTTACTAAATTACGCGCGAGATTAGCGAACGTCCACTCCCGCGGAGCACTAAAAACACATTGATTTGTGATACAAACAATCGCAGCGCTTTTGTGACGCGTAGCACTCTAACGGTTAATATGTGCCTCAAAATTACCATGCACCCACTTAACAAGCGGTGTATAAAGGCAACTACCACTTGCCTCACAAAGTAGGTAAAACACACACCAGTATTATTACATATTAGCATCCCTATATCTCATATTATAGTACCATATCAAATGGCGCTCTATTGCCACTTATTATCAGCGCCCTTGAGGTGATTTTTCACGAAAACGGCGCTATATAAATTAGCCAAATATTAAATATTATCATATTAACTCACCCTTTAATGAGGATCAGCTCTTCATCACAGACAAGGTCTTGGACAACTTCAGCGGCTTCTCCAATCATCTTGGCATCAAAACTCTCCTCACCTACAAAATAAAAACCATCAAATTTTTTACATTGCATGGTCTTATCGTCATTACTCCTTCTTTAGTCAACGTTTTGGATAGCGTTACAATGTCCACCAGGGCAGATGTGTCACCTTGACATTATTCTCAATTTGGGAGTGGGGTATGGGTACCGTCACCCCGAGAGTGATTTATTGGATAACAAAAAAACCTCTGCCCAAGATCATCCCAAGTAGTTCGCTGCATTTGGTGACTTAACAGGGGTGCCCGAGTTCATGGCGTGAGGTTGGTCCGGGACTTGGCAGTGGATACATCTGCCCAACTGCTGCCTGCGTGACTGGTCGAGGGAGAACGTTTGACCTAGTGGACTCTCTCGACCAATCGCTTCGCACCGTAGTTGAAGGGATGAATTCATACATCCGACACTCCTGAACACACTGACCCCCAGATTCCTACCCACCCCTCATACCTTTGCCTTCCCAGAACTTCCTCTCCTTCCTTTCCCTAAACCCCCCCCCCCCACACTGGATCCTCAAAGATGACATAGGCCACAAGGGAAATTGATTTATTGATTCTGTGTGGAGCTGATGTAAAAAAAAAAAATGGCAATATTAAAATATTTTATTGTTTTACTTACAATCTAATCAACATTGTATTGTTCATTAGATTTTGATAAGTGCCTAAACATAATGTTGTAGAAACTCTTTTTCATTTCCCAATGATTGTACAAAATGAATTCAACTGCTCATCTTTCACGATAGATAGCCCCAGCTATTTTAGGTAAGAAACAATAACAAAGACGAATGAAAGCAAGACATTGCTGTCTTAAGGTAGAAATCTGCACAATTAAATCTGCGATCTTGAATAACCATAGAAATTCAATATGAATATCATTAGACGAGACACAAACCCTCGTAAAGTACAAAGCTGAACGCCAGAAGGCTTATGAAAACAATAAAGAAGGATTAGGTTGGAGTTTAATTAGTTGACCTACCTTCCAAATTGGTGAGAGAAGTAAGATATTTGGCTCCGGTTGCTTTGGCTATCCTCTTCAGATCTGTTTTCTTACACCTTCTGACTGCCATGGCTCCCGCCTCAATGAAGTACTTCAGGCAGAGGTCATCGATTCCTCCGGTGCAGAGGACCACATTCACTCCGGTGGAGAGGATCTTCTCAATTCGCTCTTTGGTGATGTCCAGTTCACGCGCGCGGATTGCTTCCAGCTTCTCGGGGTCTGTTACCAAAACCTGCAAATATAAATTATAAAAATAATTAAAATTTATTTAGCATTTCCTGAACAATCTTTTTTTGAAGTTGTGATGTTAGTGTAATAAAAAGCATTGGATCCTAAATAAAATTACTGTCAACAATGTAGAAAGGGGAGTGCTAACCTAAATTTTACGTTTTCTCCTATAAATAGTATTTGCCGATTCATTGACTGAGCGAAACGAAACCTTGTTTCAACTAGACCACTTCGTATTTCATCTTTCTGTAAATTTGTTTGCGTGTTTCGGGTCAGATCAATCCTGTCAAGATGGTAGCCGTGTTATACTAGTCCCAGTGTGAGGTAGTATGTGACGTCATCGTTCTTGTATCTTCTGTCTTTTTCATTTTCATACAAGAAACGTGCCTAGAAACAATTACTCGCTGGATGACCTCAAATAGATTGAAGCTGAATCTGTCAAAGACTGAATTTCTCTGGATCGCCAAATAACAAAACTCCCCAATTATGATTTCAGGATCGACACGGTGACCGGACAACTCAAAAATGTGTATTTTCATCACTTCTTTGAAAAGTCTTTAAAAAAGTGATGAAAATAAAACATGGTTAAACATGGTTAAATAGTAATAGGCTATTTTTTTTCTCACTTTTAATGACTTTTCAAAGGGGTTTTAAGATGCCATTTTGATGAGTTGTCACGGAACCATATTAAGCTACTGGGTGTTAATCTGTACGGTATTTTTTTCACTTAAAACTCTAGTGAACAGACCTGTAAGCATGGGGCTCTTTCAATGAAGGCAAATTAAAACAGTGCGGAGAAATCTGCCAACAGTGGTGACTAAATTGCTAGCAATTCTTATGTTGTTTCACGGCTAGATCTCCTCAAACACCACATCAACATATCAATCAGTTTTCAACGTTCTGGCAAGACTTATCACCGGCGTAAAATATTATTTATAACACATGATTCTAAACTTTAGATTTTAGTAGAGTATTAGACTGCCCTGAAGAAGCTACGGTTGTAGCGAAACCCGGTCGGCATTAAGTTTATACAAAAATAAAAGCGGTGATTACTAAGTTATTGTTTTATTGGCATCATAAAGTATGTGCTTCATATGAACAATAGTCCTACATCAGACACAAGCACTTCCGCTTACTGTGGTGGTAGTAGGAGATTTTCAAATATTGTTAGGTTATTTGTAACCCGGGAATGTTTCTTTATTTTAAAAAATTAAAAATATTAACAAAACGAAAAAAATAATATTCTGGAAACTGCCTAATGGTGTCTAAACATGAATAGTTTGCCCAGGTACTATATAAAGCCTCCGCCTCTAAAGGCTTTGCTATCCTACAGTCCTATTGTTCGATTCCTGCCACCATTTTTTCAAACCACCGAGTCATTTATCAGCAGAATGATTTCAAAGCAATATATAAATAGATAAAGTGGTTTCATTCAGGATAAAGGAGCGTATTGAAAAAATAATAAGAGATATCAATGAACATACCTGGACTCCCATCTTCATCTTAGCCTTCTGCAGTGAGAAATCAAGGCAGGCGATTTTGGCATCTGTGACTTTCTTCACCATGGCTTGGGAGGCCACGGTGCAGTTGAGGGCGTAACCATTGACCAGGACACTCTCCCGAGTGCTCTTTCCATGGGCCTTGAGGACATTCACAGACTTAATGGGGTACAGTACGTTTCCTTTGGCGTCGGTCTGTTTCACGGCGTTGGCGGCATCCACCACCATCTCCGAAAAGAAGTTCATGTCAGCTCCAATGATTTTGGAGGACATGGAGGTCTTGGCACAGTTGATGATGCACTCCTTGCCAAGGGCTTCGGTGGGGATGGAGAGGTTGTCTGTGATGTATTTGCAAGCTTCCTTGCAGGCTAGTCTGTACCCGGCAATAATACTGGTGGGGTGAATCTTTTGCTTGACCATATCGTCGGCATTCTACAAATAAATTCATTTACATCATTAGTTACTGCTTTCTAAAACTTCAAACAGCACATCACCAATAATTAATATAGTAATGTAATTAATAAACAAACATACGCTATTTAAAGGTTTTAAACGTATGTAACTGGAGAAAATAATTGCTGCGTTTCTTTGTGCAGCATTGCATAATACTCTATTTAATTAAAATATTTTTCACATTTAAGGCTCCATTACTGGCCCTAAAAAGAAGAAGATGGAGAGATATGATATTACGAATGTTAGAAGAGCGCGCTAACATTTACAGCGATAAAATTGATGCAAAAATCATGAAAATCTTTAATAAAACACGACTCGTTAAAAATAGAGCAAAAATCTCACGATAATTGTCTTTAGTTTTATTTAAAGAAACGCTGTGAATTTTTTCATACATATAACTTGTAAAATAACTGAAACAAACGTGTTTATAATAATTTTTGGAGCATACTTTGCGATTTTTTTCTATCGAGGGAATTTTATATAATTTGCATTTCGGCACGACAAATGTCTAGATATTATCTTCAAGAATAACATATATTTTTTTAAGAGCTTAAAAACTTCAAATGTTTAAGGGAGGTTTGCAAGAAATCGGTAGAAATTCGGAGAATAGCCTCTTAATATTGAAAAATAATGCTAAAGTTGTGTGAACAGTACATCAGACATTTTACAACAGTCAGGCTGGGCATAAGCTGAGACACAGACTATGCAGCTCATACAGAGCAGGGCAATGCAGATTTTGTAATGTACGGACAAGTACGGACTGCCGTACGCAGCGGCACAGGTTCTGAGCGCAGATACGCATCTGGTCTGTCCTGCGCTCAGCTGTGGCCACGGTACAATTTCAGCAAGCATATGCACATGCAGGCTATATTTTGTACAATACTTTTGCATTAACCCTTCTAATCACAGGAGACCCAAGTTGTCCCAAAACATCATATGCCGTTATAATAACAAGAGACCCAGATTGTCCCAGAGCGACCGTGCATTATTATAAGTTATATATCTCTCTTCCTGTCATGCGAATATTTGTGATTTCTTTTATGTTAGAGAGCCAAAGAAATAATGCTTCTCATTGTATTAGGATTATATGAGCTATGTTGTTGAGATATTTTACAAAACCGATCATAAGTGACGGTTTTATTTCGAGCCAATTTTTGACGTAACAAACATTTAATTTTAAAATAAAATTGTATGAAAGTGATAAAAAGTGAGGTGACAGTTTTATTACAAATTTTGTTAAAAAAAGGAATCTGTATTTAAAAGTTTAAGTTTATTCTATTTTAAGTACTTTAATTCCAATATTCGCTGGTATGCATTTTTTAGCTAATTTACGTTTCCAATATCAAAATTACAATATTTAGAAAAAAAAAAGTTGATTTCTAATAAACACATCGGAAAGATTATTTTATCTAGATTTTAGAACAATTTTTGTTTTTGCAAAAGGGTTAAAAAATAACCCATAAATAGGAAAATTTAAGATGCATGGCAAGAACCAGGAATTTTGCGCGCGAACCTTGACAGGCAAAAGGTTACAGATATTATTTTCTTATTATTCGAAGGGTTAAACTGTAAAATGACTGAGTCTGTCCTGCGGTGACATTCCTGCTCTGTACTGGCTGTGCGGTCAGCATCTCAGCATATACCCAGCTTCATCCGTGACAATCAAATGTATTTAATATACCTTGAGGAGTTCAGCAGCAAGAATGACAACGGATGTGGTTCCGTCGCCGACTTCCTCATCTTGAAGTTGAGCCAGCTCAACCAAGACTCGGGCAGCAGGGTGTTCTACTTCTAAAAGCCTGAAAATAGTTATAAAAATAAATTATTAATGCACAGCACACAGACACTTAATAAGTTGAGTGCCGATTGTCATCCGGGTGACAATATTTCAAGCATATGCGGCCACATTCGGCACACAACAAGTTAAGCCAGAATGGTGCTAAATGTCTACACAATGACTTTCAATACCAGGACCACAATTTATTTATCGATTCTACTTTTGACAGCTGTGGGGATATTCTTTAACCACTCACATCCAGGGCCGGATTAACCATGTCGGGGCCCCTAGGCAATGCACGTCTCGGGGCCCCTTTACCAATGGTGGACTAACGGGGGGGGGGGCTCTGGTCCTCGGGGCCTTCAAACGCCTCCATGTCCCCTTTATCAAATCATTGACAAGGCTTTAATGCCATTAATCAGCGTCCGAGAATTTGTGAAAAATGAAATGAAATAATATCGATATTGTAATAGCTCAATATCGATATTATTTCATTCGCAATATTTGCTTTGATAAATACCTAAATTCAAAAATGCTCAAAGTCGTGATGATAAAACTATTAAAATTATGTACTTTTTCTAATTATTTTTTGATCATACGTATTTAAATTTTTTTAATAATGTCTAAGCAAAATAAAAACGTATTTTTTTTTTAAATACATATATGGGCAGATCTTTTTTTAATGATTTTCTTTAAACTAAAATTAAAATTCTGAAACATATCTTTCCCAGATAATTTATTGATTTATTTTACTCCATGATTATATAATTTGAAATGTGTGTTGTATAATACAAAATTTTGTTTAAAAATTTAACAAATCTGCCAACGCCCTACGGTAAAACCTGAATGTACTAAAAATAAACATATTTTCTCAAAATTTAAAACTTAGCTTTACTAGATAAAATAACCTTTCGAAATCAATTTATAATTTTGTGGTGAAAAAGAGTCAATACGTCTAAAATTTGATTTAAAAACGACATATTTCCGGTTTTGTCTGGTGATTCCCACTTAAGGCGGACACAGTAATTTTTTTTTGTAATAATATTTTATTTCATTTTCTGAAAGACGCATTTGTTAAAAATGCTCTCACCAAATTTTTTAAAGATATTCGAAAAATTAACGGAGATACAGCATTTTATGTGAAACAATAACTTAGTAAACACCACTTTTATTATACATAGGTACTATATGCCGACCGGGTTTCGCTACAACCGTAAGTTCTTCAGGGCAGTTTGTATGTTGAATTATCCTTCAGCAAAACTTTGAATGTGTTTTTCTCTAAACTTTGTTAACAAATTTTTTAACCTTTATACATCCGATTTGCAGGTCTTAAACTGTTTGAAAATCTAGTGTCTATTTCGCCACGTAGGTGAATTTTGTTTAAAAATAAGGAAAAATGGCGGACCAACGTATTTTAATTTCGATTTTTTATGGAAAATTTATATTGTTCATGAAAAAAATAGAAGGGGGCCCATTATAAAAAATCCCTAAGTGGTGACATACTGACTGGATTTACTAACAGTTTAAGATTTAGTACATGCAAATCGGACGTATAGTTCTTCTAATAGGTTGTCAACCGTGTCGAAAAAATCAGTTTCGAGAAAAACGCGTTCAAAGTTTTGCTGAACGTTAATTCAACATACAAACTGTTTTTAAAATGGTTTCATATAAAATGCTGTAGGTATCTCCGTTAATTTTACGAATTTCCTTAAAACATTTAGTGAGAGCATTATTAACAAACGCATCTTCAGAAAATTAATTTTTAAAAATGACATTTTTTTTACAGTGGCCTGTTGCCTTAAGCCTTGTTTAGGATTTGATCAAAGGAACATGGAGGCGTTTGGAGGCCCCACAGAGTTAGAGGCCCGTGTGTGGGGGGGGGGGGGGGGGGGTCATCCAGCTTTTCCACCCCGGACCTCTGACGGGCTTAGTCCGCCACTGCACTACCCTATTCTAACTTCCAAACTTTTTTTTTCTACCACAACGTAATTTTATTCATAATTAATCTGTTTTTTTTACTATATTTCGAAGGCATGCCTTCACCCCCATTCAATAAAAAAAATGAAACGAATACAATAGTACAATGAGCGGTCTTATCACTAAAGTGATCTCTTCCAGACAACCTTGGTATGAAGAGAAACAAAGAATTTTAGCAAGCAGATAGGTAGTGCACACTAAAGCTTGTTCAACATTTATATTTTAAACATTAGAAATAAAAGCAAAAAAAAAAAACAAATGCCAATATAAGCCATACACGGCACCTATAATCATATCCCCATTGATACGAAGGAAAGTAAAGTAAAAAAAAAAACTATGCTAATTATTGAATTTTTATTTGTGCGTGATGTGAACAGTTATTGGGTTATAACCTAATTATTATAATTTGTTGTTTTCTTTAATGCATATAAGGTTATTAACCTATAAATGTTCATAATAAAAAATTTAAATATTTAAAACATCTTGAAAGCTGACTTTTTCCAAAAGTGTGCCGGAGTTGCTCACTAATTGTGAGTCGAACCGTTGACGCAAGTTATTTTTTCTTGGGGCGCGGGGCCCCCAGCCGATGGCCCCTAGGCAGTTGCCTACTCTGCCTTAGGGATAATCCGGTACTGCTCACATCCATAAGCTTATTTAAACGGTAATTTAACATTGCCAGACATACGCATGATATAGGAGGCATACCTGACTTATTAACCTGGCTCTAAGGACTATCAAACAATCAAGGGTGGCTGGTTGCACAGTGTGTTCATGGGCAGTACTTATAAATTATAATGCCTAAATTTACTTTATTAAATCTTACTGAAGACTTATTGCCTATCAATATAATGATTTAAGTGAATATTATCAGGGAGAGCAATTTCTCAATAAAATGGTTTGGCTGCTGCCCGAAGTCATCAGAGTGCAGAGCGATAGCAAGGGGAACAAACGATGTAGTATCTAAAATCACAAACATTGCTGGCGCATCACATGAAGTAAATGAGCATAATTTCATTTCATGAGCAATAATCATAAAAAATAATACCATTTCATGTAAAGTCTAACAAAAACTTTAAAACGAGAAGGATCCTATACTATCACAATTTTTTTTTATAGCAATTTGTGGTTTAGCAGAAATTAAAAGTTTCCAGAACATTCCATTTTCTTTAGAATTGTTCTACGGAATGCTTCTATAAACTTCATCTGTAAACTGCTTCACAGGAATACCTGGGGCGATGAGAGATATGGTTGAGTAACCGCAGCTCTAAAGCATTGAACCCAAAAGTACACCGCTCTTAGGGCGGGGTAGTAGGAGAAAAACCCTATGGTGCTGAAACTTTTGTTCAATTTACCAGACATTTGCCTAGCAAAACTGCGCAAATATGTTATTTAGTTTGATAACAAAATAATATGAAGAATACCGAAATAAATAAACTAAACTTGCAAGGTTTAGAAGCATTGTTTATGTTGGATCCAATGGATTTAAATTTGAAAATAATTACTCACTTTAAAATAGTAGCACCATCATTTGTGACAGTAACATCTCCAATGTCGTCAACAAGCATTTTATCCAATCCCACAGGCCCTAAAGAGCTCTTTACTATGTTTGCAATGGAACATGCTGCCATGACTGAAAACAAAAGAAACAGTTTTTGAGGTGTGACAAAATACAACGCCTACACAAAACAAAATAGGTTATGAACGTTAATAGCGCTATTATGAAGTAAGTAAGAATCTTAATCAGAAAATGATGGCTTTATACGATTATTTTGATATAAATACAAGTTTTAACGTCATTATTTTTAATTCAGAAGGTATATAACATCACGAGAATGACAATCGGCAAGCATGTGATACACCGCGTGCATTACGGGAAGAGTTTCAAGGGTACAATTTTGTATGATTTCTTTAATAAAAAACATTAATTTTACCATTTTGTGTCCGAACTGAGGCACCAGAAGTTCTGGTGCCTGCGACTGATAGAGCACTCGCAAGTGTCGACATTTTTAAAAAAATTATTCAAGAAGGTCTTTCTAGAAACAAATGCGGCGATGGAAACAAAACTCACAGACGAAGTATTATTACAGAAGTGAAACCAGTGAAACTTGTTTGAGTTTGCCAACCACAGACAATTCCATAGAAAGATATCGGTACTTACCATAAACAATATGACATTCTCGTGGTAGGTACTTAATTTCTTAGATAAATATTAAAATAAAGTTCCATTCACAAAGAAAATACAGTTTGTCAAATAAGAGTAGAAAATAAATGAGGGTGCCACCGTTGCCCAAATGGCAATACTAAAAATATAATCATGGTGTTAATCTAAAGCTGTGTAAACTACATTTTTACCAAAAATTAAGAAGGCATAATAGTGAAGAAAAAAAATTTCATTACATTACAGATTCCCACTGATCTCAAAATTAGAATTGCATATAGGTATATTATAACTATACGTTTGCAATTAAAATATAAACCACACCTTAGAAATTGCTCGCATTTATTTAATATTAGCTTAAGTACCTAGCGTTGCCCGGGCTTTAGATCATGCCTCTAATTTTAGATCTGATTATATTTAACTCATTCAGATCTAAAAGTAGTGTAACTAAACTTACCATTAATGACTCTTCATTTCTACCTACTGTTAAATTCAAATATATGTTAAATTAAATTAAAGCCAATCACTTTGTAAAACACAATTTAATCAAATTTATGTCATTTAGTAGGTACCTTCACAATAGTGCATCTTCGATTTTTTTTTTAAGAACAAAAAAAAGTTTTTTTAAATGTGTATACCTACAGTGTTTTGTATTTTCAGTGTAATTGCACTTTTAAATAATATTTGACAGATACATTGGTGTTGCCAGCCTAAAAATTTCTTAGTTTCATTTTTTATATTTTCTACTCTTATTTAACAGACTATAATTAGCTTTTCAGAATTAAGGATTTTGATTCTGAAATTATCCTAGAGCTTAGAGTGAGTGAGTCCAATGCCGGACTTCTGCTAGAGGGACTTTTTTTGACAAATATTTCAACATGTTTCCGAGGGCCCCGGCTAGTTGACAAAACGGTACACATTGAAGACACAGGACTTGGAATGAAATATTTAAACACTTTTCCTAGGGCTCTCAATTTAAAGCGGGCCCCAGCTAGTTGCTAAAATGGTAAACATACATTTTTTTATTGGATTGCCCTTCATTATAGAAAATGTGAAGTCTTTGATAATATTTATAATAATTCAAGTTCCATATTATTTTGTGGTTTGTTATCTATTGGTTTTCAAAAAGGGTCCAAAAACTCATGCCCCAAACTCATACCCATGGCCCCGTCCCGACTTGACGACCCTACCCGTAGTAGTCCTACGATACAGTACAACACAAGCAAGAATATCTTTAAAATTCTGATTCTATTAGTACCTTGTTTCCACCTGCCTAATTATTCTTACAGGTAAGTACGTGTACTAAGTAGGTCTTGTCCTAAAGTTGTCAGATAGATAGGTTTACCTACATTTGAATGTGAAAATAAATCTGTTATTACCCTACCATTTTTTCTTCGAAAAAAAAGTGCCTGGGCCTCCTGGGCCTCTGAGTTGGGCCTGAGTTAGTTCTCGATTTTTGCTGAGTTAGTTCTGAGATACCTATTTATTATTTTTCATCATTTTTGTGTTATATTCTTTGTTTTCCCGTTTCCTATTCCAAGGAACAATGTTGTGACCCAACTTACATACTCGACTTTGTTTTTTTTCCCTTGCGTTTGTTTTGGTTTCTATGTTCTTTTCTTTCTTTTTAGTCTCACAACCTCTACTTTGCTTCGCTCAGAAGGCTGAACTGAACTGCATCTATCTATTTTGTTATGTTTCTTTTTCCCCTTCTGGGGGGTGCGCTAGACCTCGTCCCTGCGTCAACAGGAGTCAGTCGACGACGGCACGGTGCCCTCTTAAATCATTTGCGCCACCCCCAGCAACATGTGCAGGCTTGAGGTTTGGGGGGGCGACCTCGGCTCTCCTTCGCCTTGCCCCCGGCTACTCGACGCTGAATTCCTTAGGGTCGTCGGGTATTTCCCCCCCAATCTCCCATTTACTTTTCTTTGAGGCATCACCGAGGAACCGGCTAAGGGGCGCGGAAGCTGAGTGTGGTTCACGGCTAGACCGAACGTCATGCGCATTATTGCTGGGACTGCCAATTGATTGGAGAGGACTCCCAACCGTTTGCCATGCTCGTATTACTTTTGTGCTGTGTCTTTTTCTCAAACAGGTGCTTGTAGAATACGCTGGATACAATCACCCAGCGCTTGCCACCTCGAGAACTTTCACCAACCTGTCCCATTGTCTTGTCTATATTTTGTAATACTAACACTTGTATCTTGTATTTCCCGATAAGCACTTGCATACTGCTTGCTAACAACGTATGCAGGGACATTGGAGGTCTAAATTCGTTCTAAACTAAATGTAGCTTCGTTCTTTCAAAAAAAAAAATTTTTTTTTCAAAAAATCTGTTACTTATACCAGGGCGGGTAAGTGGTGGATAATAACCTCCAATGTCCCATATGCATTCCTATACCATTCATCCGATTTATTGCGATGAAACTTTGGTGATTTGTTGTGCGCATGCACGCAAAAGTTTCTATATATAATGGTGAGCTCTGGCATTATGAAATTTAAAATTTTTGCGACAGGGAGGGATGGCCGGAGGGGGAAGGAATATGAAGGGGGGGGGGGAAACAAGGAACAAGGACGCATGGGAAAGGGTACGCAGGGGAGGGGTGGCGGAAGGATGAGGGTCGAGGGTGGGGCAGAGGGAGGGATTGCAAAGGAGACATAGTAGAGGTAGAGGATAACAAGAATTGTAAATGTAGACACAAAAATAGACATTGATAAGAAATTGTTTTCATGTTGTTCGTGCGTGTAGATAGGTACTATTGGCGGATTGTAGCATTCATCCAAAAATGTTTTAAAAAATTCAAATATAAGAAATTAAGAACCTAAAAAAGTTTTTCAGAATAAAAACTTGCAATATTTTTTCCATGTTGTTTTTACTCATTCTTGTAATCCCCTTTAGTTTGTTGTCTGTGAAATAATATGTAGGTGCCTACTCAAAATTACAAAATGGATTAAAGAACAAAAAAGACAATATTACCAAAATTTCATAACAAAATAAGAATAAAACACACAACTACACGTAACACTCAAAACCAATATAAAACACACATCACTCACAAACACACAACACATAATATAAACCGATTTTGATTTTATTTAAACAACAAAATAATTCATTTTACCTATAATTTTACCTTAATTATAAATTTTAATTTTTAGTTTATTTTGTTTTAAAAAATGGATGCCTCAGCACAGGTGAGCTACACAGTGAGGCCGACATTGCTGAATTATATTTGAAATGTAAGATATTATATCAAATAAATAAATAACCGACCTTCTTCGAAAAATAATACAAATACGTAACAATTATTGCATTTTATTTATAAAATAAAAAAGTATATTCTTTATTGCATAAAATTATTTATTTGATTTGTATTACAAAACATCAACGTAGTCGTTATTTTGACCACTAAAAACAGTAAAAGGCCGCTGTTTGCGAGTATCCATTTTAAGTTGATCATTTATCCAAGTACTGACAGCAGCAACACGAGTCCAAACCCCTGGAAAGTCTGGCCTTGCGCACCCAATGCCCCAGGAAGTGAGACCGATCAGGACGCCGTTTCTCGTGAGGGGGCCCCCTGAGTCCCCCTGGCAGGCATCTTTCCCCGGGGCCCCAGCGCAGATCATGCGCTCGGTGACCGGGATACCGGTTCCGCTGTACGCCCTCTTGCACTCCTCTTGGTTGACGATGGGAATGGTCACTTTGCGGAGAGCGGTGACCAATACACCCCCTTCCTGTAAATTAATAATAATTTAGCTTCTGGTCTACATTGCGAAGGAACATTCTTAAAACCATTTATGAATTTACACTTTATAACACTTTTTGGGAATAAATATAGGGAGGAATTTGAGCATACATTAGGCCGATACTTCGATATGACCATGAAATATAACAATAGGAAAAAAAAACTTTTCACCTGCAATGACCCCCAACCAGAGGCAACGGCCAAAGCACCGTCGGGAACAACTAAATCCTGTGGGGCTATTGGCACCGTGGCGATAAAAACATTATCAATCTTCAAAGTTTCTGACAGGAAGAGCAGAGAGACGTCATAGTCCATCTGATTGTTGTTGAATTTTCTGTGATAAATGGCTCGACTGAGGGAGACCAACTGACCTCCCTTGTCGTTGTTTGTGGATCCCACCCGAATTTTCATTACTGAGGGATCACGACTGGAAACAAAAAACATTTTTATGTTGTTATGAATGCAAAAATTCTTATCAGAATTCATCAATGTTTTGTCTGGAAGAATGATTTTTCGGGTAAGAAAAATAAAAGTAAAATCAAAAAATAATCACTGGAGAAATATATTAACTATCTACAGGGACGCACTTCTGACATTCAATTTGCCCAACTCTCACCCCGACCTTACTTGTCCAATACCTAATTATTTTTATGTTTTTATTTAAAAAAGAACTTCAAAAATTTCATCGGAGGTCTAAATTTCTTTGCCATTATTTTTTCTCAAAATAATGTCAGGAATCACTTGTTAAAGAAATCTGTTAAGTCCCTAACACTATAAGAAGAGTGCCGCGGTGTGGCTTTGTGTTATAAACAAATCTTAAGTTTTATTTCACATTTAACCTGAAAAATTTGAGAAAAAATTAAAAGTCTACCTTTGATAAACCATTATAATCCCCTTTCCTCACCATTAAAGCAGAATTTTGGTAAACCTTGATGACATTTTGAACACTTGACGATCAAAGTAAGAGTAAAATTACTATTTATATCTAAATTCAAAAAAGCATCTTGCAAGCCCGGGCAACGCCGGGGATTTCAGCTGTATCAGAAAACAATAATAATAATAATCATATAGCCTGGGGCGGATCTACAACTTAAAAAGAAGTAAGTAAACATAACCTAGGGGCCTTTAGGGGGAAATCCATTTTGAATGAAAACTCCACATAAGAGCCCGTTCACACTTCCGTCGTAAAAACGGAGACGGGTTCCGTCGTTAAGACGGTAGCCCTAGGCACCTGTTCACACTTCCGTTTTCAAGACGGATCCTACTCTACGAAAACAACGACCAAAACATTTTATCATTCTTCAGTAGACGAAAGTAGACGGACGTGCGCACTGCGCAATGGACGACGATGAAGCTCTTGTTGTCATGTGGTACTTATTAAAAAGAAGGAAAAAAGTGAAAAGAAAATTTTGGGTACACCCAATTATTACATCTAAAACACTTGACAGACAAATATTGAAAATTTTACTATTATAAAAGTTCCTCTTAGTTTGGGCCGTAAAAGGCCGACAGCAAAAACTTTCCCTTGGGGCTGCCATAAATAGTTATAGGTGCTATTTGAAATGTACAAATACCTACTTAAAATAAAACAATTTAAATAATAAACTTTTTCTTCCAAATCGGTAAGGGAATGTATTGATGTAATACCAGCCATAAAATTACTTCAAGGGTCGGACCTTATTTGTTCAAACCGTGGGAGAATATTTTGTTTGCATACTTGAAAAGGAGAAAGTACGCGAAAATCTTCCAGCAATTATTATAACTAAAATGACTAAAAAACATGAATGATGTGACTAAATATTTTCTTGAGATTAAATAGAGAAAATCGCATTCTGGAACGAACATATATATTATATAATAATATTATAAACTGGGAGCGAGCGGTGGTGAAGTGTGAAGCGGGGTGTGGCGGGTTCAAAACGGATCCGTCGTCCCGCCGCGGCCGTGTAGTGTGAACAGCTCCATTGAAATGTATGAGCCAGCGCGTTCCTTTCCGGCTTCACGACGGACACTCTGCGTAGGCGAACTCTCCGGTAAAAAATAACGGATCCGTCTTCACGCCGGATCCGACAAGTTTGAACAGCTCCATAGAGCCACTACAACGGCTAGGGCTTCCGTCGTAAAGACGGAACCCATCTCCGTTTTTACGACGGAAGTGTGAACGGGCTCTAAGAGGAACGGTAGCGGTACACGGTAGAAGTACAGGTATACAAATTTTGGACTTGAGGCCAAAATATCCATGGGCATGCTGAGCCAATTTTTCCCTCAAAATCGTTTGTATGGTAGATTTACTGACGTTTGGGATCAAAAAAGCTCACGGAATTCAACAGAGCGTTCTCCCTCCAGGTTGAGAAAGCGAATAATTAAATTCACCTAGTTGGTGGAGGCATTCCACAGTGGGGTGTTCATCTCAAACGTACACAAAGATCGCACTGAATCAGCTACTAAGCCGGATCGCCGCTCGTTTAAGGCTCAGTTCCCGGCCCCAAAAGGAAGAAGACGGAGAGATATGAAATTACGAATGTTAGAAGAGCGCGCTAACATTTACAACGATAAAATCGATGCAAAAATCATGAAAATCTTTAATAAAACACTACTCGTTTAAAATAAAGCAAAAATCTAATAAACAGCATTTAAAGAAACGCTGTGAATTTTGTCATACATATGACTTGTAAAATAACTGAAACAAACGTCTTTAAGAATAACATATATTTTAAGAGCTTAAAAACTTCAAATGTTTAAGGGAGGTTTGCAAGAAATCGGTAAAAATTCGAATACCGGCCTCTTAATGGGGGAAAGTCTGAGCTTTACGCTAGTGCCACCATATTTTGAAAAATAACGCCCGCATCACCGAAAATGAATAAAGGTCTTTAATTCTTGGACAACCTTTGTGATTAACTACAGAGATATAAAAAAAGAATTATAAAGTTGAGAATAGCGCACATTACGCCTGACGAGAGAAGAGAGTGGAGAAAAAGGGCAACAGGCGATCTTTTTTCCTTGTCGGAAGGCAAATGAATAATTTATTTTTATTTTTGTGGGTAATCTACGTATGTAAAAAAAAAATATTGAATGTAAATTTTACCTTTCCAAACTCAAAACAATATTTTCATGCGAAAATTGTGTGATACACAATTCAAAATGATAAAAGTGATATTATTTTTTTTTCAGTTAGGTATTTTAAACTTTTTTTTTTTTTTTAATAGAAAGACAAACATTCCCGGGTTACGAATAACCCGACAATATTTGAAAATCTGCTACTACCACCACAGTAAGCCGAAAATGTTGCTTGAGTCGTGGTGGAGGACTTAGCCAGCCGAGGAATCGAACACGGAACGCCTGGGTGGTACCCAAATGCGATGCCCACTCAACCACTGACCGGTCGTGAATACTCATATATCTCCAAATCACGATTAGGTGGTAGGTACCTACAGCACTGTCTTGCGCGAACCTATTCTGCAAAATTATAGAAAATTATGGTTTATTTTTTTCCTGTAGATTAATGGCATTTAAAAGGGGCCCCTTAAACTTAGTATACACCCATGGGCCCCTTCACGGTTTAAGACGGCCCTTTTAATAAACTCGAGCAACGAGTAACGCCGAGTACCTACACTTCGGCTCATATGATAAAAGAAAAGGCAGCAATCTCTACGGAAGCTCCAAAGCAGATTGCTGCCTTTGCTTTTACACACCTCATATAATATACATATTTCTAGTTCATTCTGACTACTTTTTTGTTCCTAAAAAATTTAGGGTCCCCCCCCCTAGCTTGGAAGCTGGCGACGACGCCCCGTGTGATTGTGTCATTTTCTTGAATAGCCCCAAAGATTCATTCCTCTAATACAGTCGCCTGTTTTTCCTCCTCCATGAAATAATATAAACCGGACCTTTTTAAGATCCTCATTAATAAATCACAACGATGCACAACTGGGTGTCGACGTAGTTTCCCTGTCTACACCATATACTTGTGAGGTATAACATACAAAAATAGAGCCTACCCGACGACGCAATGGGCGGCGCTGATGACCGCCCTGGGTGTGACGATGGATCCTCCGCAGAACAGCATCCCGAAATACAGAAGGGCGGCCTGGTAGGGCACATCCTGGATCTCGGTGGTCTCCCCGCCCACTATGTAACTCGAGGACGTTCCTATAGCGGGAAGGGCTGAACCTGAAAATAAAACCAATCTTGTGTTACCTGACGCTGGACTGACACGATAGCTTTTCAAAAAAGTAAAACAATACCCATAAAAAATCAGTCAATAGTTTTGATTTTAATTTCGCCGTCAAGAAGCATATTGTTTAGAGTTTTAGAGAATCTGAGATGCTTAAATAATAATGATTTTTCGGAATTCGCAAATCATCTTATTGATAAAGATCATACCTCCAATCAAATCACCGGTGCTAATATTCTGTTCAAAAATGGCCATGGCGAACAGATTAAATAATTAAGAAGCACTTGAAATAAAGAAAAGCCAAATTCCTAATAATCAATTAAATGTGTCCAATAAGCCAATATTAGATATATTTCCCATAAACTCATAAAATTCCCATTAATCCTTAATCACCTGATCGTGACGCTTTGTCTCTTTAGATATAATACGATAACCCATTATTTACACATCTGTCTCTTTATCTCTGTTACTGTGTTAGATATTAATCTCATGCTATTTCTCTATTACTTTATTCTATATTATGTTTTGCTTAATTCTTTATGGTATATTTAAGCACACACAAAGTATTTTTTGATTATTTTAAGTTTAATGTTAAATGAAACCGGTCGGTCGTATAAAATTAAATAAATGTCGTGGTTATAAGAAAAGTAATTGTTTTATTTCATTAATATGTCAAACCACAAAGAGCCTGCTTTCTAAAAAAAAAGAATAGTATTTCCTCCGTCTGATACCTACTCTTGGCAATTAGGGAGTCGATTATTTTGACTGGTAGGTAGGTAGTACTCTAAACTCTAAAGAGCCTCGCACACGATCAAGTTGCTTGAACCAAGCACGTAGTTTTTGGCTTGGGTCAAGCATTTTGATCGCTTACAACGCTTGCCATAATATATGTGCAACACTGTGTCATTAATATACGTGCTGGCCCATTGCTGGCCACAGGCTTGATGCGATTTTATATTTTTTGAGAATAGACAAACAAGAATAGACAAATAAGTACCTATAGACAAAAAAAAATTACAACGAGTGATGATTAATTAGATAATAGGTATCATATGAAACAGTTATGTAAATAAGATAATTTTTTTGTAAAATAGGTATTAATTTATTTAGTGTTTAATTCGTAGAACTCCATCTAATCTATACTAATACTAGCTGACCCGGGGAACTTCGTACCGTTTCAGAATCAATAACTGTTGTGTTAAATTATTAGGGAGCATACATTAATTACGTGAGCTCAAAATGGGGGGGGGTCCAGAAAAATCTCACGTTACTTGAAAAGAATATACGAAGTGGCCCAAATTTATCTCACCAAGCGCGAGGGGGGGGGGGGGGGGAGGGGGCAGATTGGAAGAAAAACTGCTCACGTAATTAAAGTATGCCTCCTTAGCTGAATTCAATTCAGTTTTTTTTATTGTTAAAAATTACATAATGAAGCAATTATAGATGCGCAACTGTTGGTGTTTTTTATTTTTGTCAGTAGGTATCAGAGATGGCGTTGTGTACAGACTTATAATATTTTTTGTGATTTGTTCCACTTACTTACGGGAATTGCGTTCCATTTTCTTTATACGTGTGAGGGAAATGTATTATAAATTATAATTATTGTATTTTTCCCTTAGAGGGTGCAGACAAACGTTCACCGTTTGTCTCATTTTCGACTGTTGATATTTAGTGTGTAAGAAATAGGGGCAGCATTACATGTTTAAGAACGAAAGAAAAACAATCAGCGCGTTAACATTTGACGTTTTTGAATTTTTAGAATTCACTCACTATTCAATATTATACTTATTACAATATTGCAGCTCAAGATGAGAATTCGTTCCATACAAAATGTAAGAAATAATGAATATTCTTGATACCTTTTTTTCGTGATTTTTTCCGATGTTTTAATAGTTATTCTGCTATTCGGGGCGGAGATAAATCCAACAAATCTAAGATCATAAAATTAGGTCCAGCCGTTCTCGTGTTATAAATGGTGTAACTAACCCGACTTGTTTGACTGTTTTAGATATTAAAAATATTATAAATACGAAAGTGCGCGAGTTAGCTTGTTACGCAATCACGCCTAAACCACTTAACCGATTTTAAAAATTCTTTCACCGATAGAAAGCTACATTATATGGGAGTATATAAATATATATAATGGTAAGCTCTGGCGTTATGAAATTATAATTTGGGTAGGGTGTTCGCTAGAGGGGGGGGGGGAGGGGAACCCGGGAGGGGAATCTGAGAGGGGGAGGAGAATTCGGAAGAGGGGTTCGCGGGACGGGGGAAGGGGGGGAGTGGAGTGGAGAGAGGGAAGATGGAGGAGGCGGAGTGGGAAAGCGAGATGAGAAGGGGACGCGGGAGAGGAAGGGGAGACGGAAGGGGAACGGGACGAATGGGAAAGGACAAGCGGGGAGAAACAATTTCTGCATTAAATGGCATAGCAACGCATGCCGCGTACCAGCTAGTATACATATAGGGATATAGGTGTATGGTATATTGTAAATTTCATGTACCTACTCGTAAATCAAATCTAGTAATTGATTTTAGCTTTTTATAATGAGAGCTGTTTCGGCGTTAGGCGTTCAAGGCCCTTTTGAAAACTGTTTTTTTCGCATTAAATGGTAATGTTTTCTTAATTGTTTAATAATGACGTGACTGCTATTGACTTATTTAATTATGTTTGTTTAGGTCTTGTGACCAGAATGAAAGGTAGGGAATAAATATTTTTTCTTGCTTTATTAATTAATGTAATATTATAATAATAAATAAACCGTTTTTATAACATATTATCAACGGAAATGGGAATCTTGGGAATTCCCAAGGCGTAGATGAGGAAGCACTATGATATATGCCTCTTGTTTGTCCAAGCGGCTTGATGCGCCCATCAAGCGGCTTGAGCATAGACGTCAAAATTACGTGCTTGCCGTCAAACTGCTTGATCGTGTCCGAAAGCCATAAGGGCCGGTATTTCAGTATAACAGGAATTTCATCAGTCGGCTTATTTTACCAGGGTTCCTACCAGAGAGGTACTTAAGGAAGTTAAATACAAACAAGACGAGCTTCAAAAACAACTGCATTTTTGGCACTAAGGCGCGTAACTCCAATCAAATTTTAAAAACCTACTCCCAAAGGCCATTAGCTAATTCAAAACCTAATCATATAAAATTTTAAATACCTATTTAAAAAAAATACGCAGAAGTTTCCTTTCGTAATAAACATGTTATTACATCGAGTACATAGTCGACTCCCCATTTTCATATCGTGGAAGAAGTGATTTTTAAAGATTACAATTAATTGAAGTGTATTGATTTCGAGGTGATTGTTTTTAGACGTACACATTTGACAAGGTTAATTAAACAATCTATTGGGAGTGATTTATAAAAAAAATAGAGTGCAATTCACACGCGGTAGAAGTAAGTGGTCAATGCGGTAAGGTTTCATTTTATCTCATTCTCTCGCAGGCTAAATCCTATAGATGTATGTGTTTGTCTCTTTTTAGTGTCATCCTCATTTCATCGAGTTTAAAATCACAACGGTACTCAATAAGTTTCACTTAAAAAAAATTGCAATCATTCTAGGAATGAGCTCTGGCAATTAATGGTTTCCTACAAATTCGATTGAAAATGTTTATTACGTTACCTGTTGTTATAACACTTGCAGATAAACAATAAAATAACACCGTAAATACACTCATGTTTTCAAAATACTGTCTTATCCTTAGGAATACTGAGGAATACTGAAAAAATATTGGGGAATACCGACCACTTATAAATATGCACCAGCTTACGAATGAATAATCTTTCGTTTTGAGACACGTTAATCAAAATAATAAAAATGTCGAACATGCTTACTGAAGTAGATTTAAACGTCTTAAACAATAAAATTATTTGTTTATCTAACGATAGCTGATATGGGAAATTTCAAATTAGTCCAAAAGATAAGTTAACAAAGTACCTGGTCAATAATATCTACCTAGGATGTGCTTCTAACTAGGAACTAAAGTAAACTGACTCCGTTTTCGCGAGGTTAGATTAGAGCAGCGGTTTTCAAACTTTTTAAAGGCGTGTTCCCATTTTGGTAACAAAAAATTCACCACCTCGCTACTCCCTGGCCTTTTTTACGTGTATCAGCCATGATCAACCTTTTTAGCAGGAGGGTGAATTTATATATTTTTTAGTTTGTATGCCGGCCGTTGGTTTATAGGATACATTATGCTTGGCATGGTTAAATTCGCTGTCGGTGGTGTGGCAAACCTTTTTAAATTTAGTAAATCGTAATTATTTTAATAAAACTATCAAAGAAAGGAAAAATAAAGCGCCGCAGGCGAAAATTAAAAGTGAAATTTAATAAATATCAAAATAAAAAGATGAAAATTAGTGGACATACTAAAAACTTTAGAACACTATAGGTCAGTGGTTCTTAACCTTAATGAATGTACTGACCCCCACCAGTTTCATATGCGCATTCACCGAACCCTTCTTAATTGGAAATCGAACCGAATCATATGAGTCGAGGGTGTTTGTTGACCTTCGCCGAACCCACGAGACCGACTCACCGAACCCCTGGGGTTCGATCGAACCCAGGTTAAGAACCACTGCTATAGATACTAAGAAAAACTAATTATTTTGAGCAGCTGATTCAAAACTTTGAAGAAAGACAACATTTTTCCGCCAAACTCTTTTTCAAAACAGAACAGAAGCCGTTGAATATGTTTTAACCGCAATTTTTTGAATATTTTATTTAGTTAGCCCGAGGCCATATGAAATAGACTTGCGGGCCGTGGGTTGCTCATTACCGTGACTGGAATGAACTCAACTCAACACCTCCTTTGAAAAGTCATTTAAAGCGATGAGTTTTTTTTATAAAAAAAATGGTTTATAGGTTAGATTAGGTTGGTTATGGGCTTTTTTCAATACGTTTTTTTCATAGCTTTTAATGACTTTTAAAAAAGGTGTTGAGTTGAGTTGATCCTGAGTTGGCATGGAATCACTCGTTACTGCGTTATTATATTACAACGTGTGCACTTCTAATAAATATCTATTCTTCTTTTCGTTGAAAGCAATAAACAACCATCATTGCCCTCCGTGAAGTAAAAAACTCTGAAAGCTCATACCTACTCTGTTGAAAAGCGTGTCCGTTGCATTGATTTTGATTGTCAATTTTTTTTTCTGTTAGTGACCAATTCTGTTAAGTTGTTATAATAAAGTATTTTTTTTCTTCTAATTGATGCCTCGCAAATCCCGCAGGTTGCTCCGCGACACTTTGAAAACCACTGGATTGGAGGATGGTATCAGTGGCGGTCCGTGAGTTTTCAGTGAGCTAGAATGCTAAGATTGAAAAATACGATATTACTGATGTTGTTGTAGCTGAAAATGTTTTTTTTTTAAGTTTCAACTTTTTGAATGAAGATCTTTCAGTTATGTGGATGCGGCGCATCCATTGACTGAAAGAATCCTGAAGATCTTCATACAAAAAGTTGAAATTTTGAAAAAAAAAATTGTTTTCAGCTACAACAAAGTCAAAAACGTCATATTTTTCAATCTTAGCGCTCTAGCTCACTGAAAACTCATGGACCACCACTGGTAGGTACCTACATATGTACGATTATTTGTAAGTGATGAACAGTCTTTTTTAGATGTTTTGTTATTCTATAAAATATTCTTATAACAAAAAAACAAATGTGCTTTAGACCACACAACTGAAATAAAACTTCTAATCCATCTATATGATAGGAAGAGAAAAAGAAAATTTGCGCGAGCACTGCTCTCTCTTGCTACTACAGTGTGATACAGACAATAGACCTGCACTGTGTAACGTAACTGGCTATGAGAGAAAGAGATAAAGAAAATGTGTGCTCGCACCTCTCTCTTGCCCCTACAGTAATATACGAAGCGTTCGCCTCACTTTTCGTAACGCTCTCCCCACGCATTCGCCAGCTTATCCCCCAAGTCAAGCGTGCGTAAAGAAGTTTTACTTCGAAAAACTGAAGTACGTAATTTTTTTCTTTTATCGTACTCATTAAACTGATTCAATCGCTGAAGGAATCGAGTTCAAGTGACGTCTTATAGCTTTTTTTTACATGAGCTCCACACAGGAGGCCCTGAGAAAAATAATTTCGCAGGGCCTCCTGTGTGGGTTTTTTTAAGGAAAGGAAGAAGAGGAGAGTTCTGGGAAGGAAAAGGGTTTAAGGGATGGGTAGGAATCTGGGGTTCAGTGTGTCACGGTCATCCGCCGCCAAGACCTAGACCCGCCTCACCCCATGAACCCGGGCACCCCTGCTAAATCACCAAACGTGGCGAACCACTTGGGGTGACCTATGGCAGAGGTGTTGGTTATCCAAAAAAGGTTCCCGGGGCGGCGGTACCCATTCCTGCCTCCCAAATTGAGTTCTGATCGGGATAGGATGAGGTCAGAACCAACCCGTAACGATCGGATCCGTTGGTTTTTTAATAAGTTTTCAGAATTAAGTAGGTACAGTGAAACTTATCATCTTCATAATCGACATTTGTCGATTAATATGAATACAAGTCATAATATTTTCCACTGGAATTCCCATTGTTTATTTAACCCTGCAGCGGTCGCGCTCTTAAAAGTAACGCTAGTGGTCGCGTGGATTACATAGGTAGTCCATTTTTAAACTAAAAAAATAAGTGAAATCATTTAGAATTATTGTGTATTTATGTTTTAATCTTATAATCATTGTTTATTAGAAATTAAAAAAAAAAAATCAAAAGATGCAGTGAAATCAAAAAACTTGTTATGCAGTAACCACGTTAAAATACGTATGACTAAAATGTTTGATAAATAGAGACAGTAGTTACAGGACATAATTAATATTATAATTTGAGTTTTTACTCATAAAGTTAAAAATAAAAATAAAACACAATTAATTGTTAAAAATATCTATACTAGGTATTAATCTCGTTGAAATTTCTGTAGTTTAGCTTGAATTATTACGTAAACGAAAAATACTCGCGTAATTCTGAAAACGTGATAGATACGCGAAGGCTAATGGCGTACATTATAATTTATTCCCTCGAATCTTCTAATCTCCAATGAAATACCCAACAATGTCGGTAATACATTTATTACAATAAACTTGTTTGCGGCGGTAATTTGATAAAGACCATGTAATAAAAATATAAATAGAATCTCCACTAAGTAACATTACATATTATTCACTATTCTGTCATAAAGGGTTTCCCCAGATTATGAATAGATCATGACGTGTGTTATAAATTAAGGCTCAGTTCCCGGCCCCAAAAAGAAGAAGACGGAGAGATATGAAATTACGAATGTTAGAAGAGCGCGCTAACATTTACAACGATAAAATCGATGAAAAAATCACGAAAATCTTTAATAAAACACGACTTGTTTAAAATAGAGCAAAAATCTCGCGATAATTGTCTTAAACAGCATTTAAAAAAACACTGTGAATTTTTTCATACATATAACTTGTAAAATAACTGAAACAAACGTGTTAATAATAATTTTTGGAGCATGCTTTGCGATTTTATTCTATCGAGGGAATTTTATATAATTTGCTTTAAGAATAACATATATTTTTTTAAGAGCTTAAAAACTTCAAATGTTTAAGGGGGGTTTGCAAGAAATCGGTAGAAATTCGAATACCGGCCTCTTAAAGGGTCTTTTAACGAAGTAGGGTTAACGACCAGTAATTTATTATCACGCCAGTCAGCGAAGGTTAAGAAATGTTTTTATTTTAACTTATGGTAAAACCTAAAATTTTAATATTTAGGAGGTAGAGGTATAGTCAAAATAACATCTTTAAAACATAATCAGGTAGAAATGCTAAGAAATTTTTTCCATAGGAAAGCTGATAGTTCAGAAATGCACAAAATAATTTGCAAGGCAGATAGAAATATTTCGCCATTAAATTTATACGACGAGAATGCCAGCATTCTTATAAATACCAACCAGGAATTACTAGATTCCTGGTCAAATAAAATTCTTCACGCAAAACACTTCAATTATCTCAACCAAACATATGTTGACAAATTTTCGTCAAACAAATGGTTGAGTATTGGAGAGTTGAGCGCGGAATTAGAAGGCTTTATGTTTACCATTCAAGATAGAGTCATTAATACTAAAGATTATAGGAAGCATATCATCAAAGATGCAAATCAAATTGATGATTTATGTAGAAAATGTTTGGCGTTTCCGGAAACTATAGAACATATTATATCGGGATGTTCTGTATTAGCGCCGTCCGAGTATACATTTAGGCACAATCAAGTTTTAAAAATAATTCACCAAAGTTTGGTAATTAAACATAACTTGATTGACTACCGTAATGTACCATATTATGAATATGAACCAAATTCATTTTTAGAAAACAAATTTTATAAAATTTATTATGATAAAACTATTCTAACAGACATAACGATTAGTCATAATAGACCCGATATAGTTTTACATGACAAAATTAAAACAAATAACTTATATCATTGATGTCGCTATTCCAAATTCTTGTAATATTCAGAAAACTGTTTCTGAAAAAATAAGAAAATATACAGATTTAGGAAATGAGATTAAAAGAATTTGGTATTCTCAGACTATAAAAATATTACCATTTGTTATTTCGGCTACTGGCATTATACCTAGTTTTCTCATTCAAAATTTAGGCGTATTAGATTTGTCAAAAAATTTGTACATAAAAATGCAAAAGTCGGTCATTTTAAATACATGTAGGATTACGAAAGATTTTTTAAATATTTATATTGAGGGATCAGTAGGATTTATCGGACCAGTTAGGATTTCATCAGAGCCGAACCCTCTGATATGAAAATATCTGGAGTCGGTGAAATATTTTCCCATTATGTTTCTGGTGGATTGACGTATTGTTCTTGTATTGTTTTGTATTTATTATACTTATATAGTGCACTTACATTGCGTGAATTTACTAGATATTCATTTGTGGAAAAGTGTGTGGAAGGGTTTAGTCTTTCATTTGGGAAAGATTTAACCCGGATATAAAATCTGGAGCACCGTAAAAATTAAGACAATATTAGCGACTCCCAATGGAAAATTTGAAACAAAAAATCAGAAAAAGATACGGCTACATCTAGGAATCGAACCCAGGATCTTAGCCTTACCGGGGCAGTGCTCTGCCATTGAGTTAATGGGACCCTATCCCCTTCAGTCATATATATAGGGTGTTAAGGGACGCACTTGACTTACTTTAACCAGTGATTCCTGACTTTATTTGGAGTAAAAAATGTTTTTCCGTGACTTTTTTGGGTGTGTTTATTCTTTTAAATTATTTTTCAAAATAAATCTTCCGCATGTCGTTACACCGTAACTGGTCACTCAACCAAGTAACCGACCAACCCCTCACCCTACTTCAAACCGTCCAACGCCTGCCATTATTTTATGTTTTTGTAGAAATTAAAAAAAAAAAAAACATCAAAAATGTAACCGGCGACCAAAATTTCATTTACTTTTTTTACTCCAAATAATATCAGGAATTACTGGTTAAAGTAAGTCAAGTACGTCCCTTAACACCCTGTATCATGTATCGTACTTCTACTAAGAATTTTCAATCTTCAATCGACCGTATCTTTTTCTGTTTCAAATTTTCGATTGGGAGTCGCTAATATTGTCTTCATTAATTAAATGTTAAAAATATTTTTGTGTATTGTGTATTTTTTCATGTTTTGACATGTCCGATCAGAAGAGGTTGATTGCGATTGCGTCGCCAACTATTTTTTTAGTTTCTCCCGGCCCTTATATATTTAATTATAGTATGAATTAGAAAAAAATCCACAGAAGACAAAATATTAGGTTGTGACAAAGACACAAACTCAAAACCTTTCTTTTTTTCGGTTTTGGAAGCATTTTTCTTATTTTCTTATTCTTCTTTTACTTTCATGTCTGTTATATAAAATCAAACTTTACTTTTTTTAAATTAGCTCCATACAGGAGGCCTTGAGGAAAAAAATCCATGTCATCTTTGGGGATGTTCTGTGGAAGGTCTTTTTATGGGAAGGTGGGAGAGTCTGGGAAAGAAAAAGATATGATGGGGTGGGTAGGAATCTGGAGGTCAGTGTGTCCAGGAGTACCTACGGACGTATGAATCCATCCCTCCCACTGCGGTTTAAGGCGATGCGATGGGTCGAGAGAGTCCGGTTGGCGAAGTCTAGGTTAGGTCTCCCCCAATCATTCTCTCCCAATCCAGCCCGCAACGCAGAAGGTGGACAAACGCATTCGCCGCTAAATCCTAGACAAATATCACCCCATGAACCCGGGCACCCCTCCTACCTTCGTCCCATAGAATTAAGAAGAACACGATGTTGACGTGTTTCATGATTCAAAACTGTTTTTGAAATTAAATATTTATATTTTGAAATTCAATGAACTACCAAAGACTTAATTACGTGAAATCGCTATTTTATATTAATCTTATATATATATATTTTTTTTTATATTACGAATATCCAAAAATATTGACGAGTTAATTGAGGTTTTTTCTATCGTTTCGCTTGAGTAGAATTTAAATATAAAATGTTATTTACTTCATAAAAAATAAAAGCAGAATTTACTAAAAGATATTTTTTTCCTTCGTTAGTTAAACACATATGATGCTTTTATTAGAATTTAAAAAAAAACAGTATTTTGCCTAAGATTGTATGTGACAGTTTCATTTGATTACCTTTTTTCTTACTTATGAAATTATTTACAAAAAAAAAAAAAACATTTGAAATCCAGCGTTTCTAGCCTTCATTTGCCAAGCGGATCTTTATATCTATTACCTCTATTCGTGGCGATATAAGGCACTCTAAGAATATGCGTATTTTTGTTGTGGCTTCAATCTCATATTTCATGAATATATATTTTTTTAATACGTTTCTTAGATTTTCACGACTTATTGTTCACAGGTTCACAAAAGAACCTATTTTCGTTATTTGTTTTTGGGGTGTTATGCTGTGTTGCGCTACCTCATTTTTGTAGCCAACGTTTCGGACAGCGTTAAAGTGTCCATCTGATATCATACATCTGCCCTGATGATGGACCCTGAACGCAGTCCGAAACGTTGGCTAAATAAGAAGGTAGCGCAACACGGCATAACACCCCAAAAACAAATAACGAAAATATATATTTTTCTTCAATTTAAATTCTCGAGATTGGCATCAATCACACTATTAACTTCATATATTATGTTTCATTGCCAATCCTTCACTCGTATTGTAAATTTTTCGGATGGGTTATTCCCTTGTACAAGTATAATTAATAATATTAATCATATCAGTAGGTACATGTGTAATCAATTTGGAAACCTGTTTAGTTTTATTTTTAGGAAGTCACAATCTTAATTTTATTTAACAAACCTACGAAGGTGACTACACAGTACACATATCGCTTGTAATATCATGCTTATCTCATTAATATTTTTCGTTAGTTCACAAAGTTAGCAACATCGGCGCGCGCACAGAATTCATAAAACCTCGATAACTCTTAATATTTAATGTAAAATATGTGATCCTAAAATCCTTTCGCACATAAAACTTTAAAAGCTGTCGACAATAGTCAGATTCAATACTTAACGCATTTTTTTCTACTTCGTTTCCTACTTCAATATAGGATAAAATGCAATACAGTCGCTTAATAGAAAACCTCATTATGATTACGAAATTTGGGTTTTATTAAATGAGGGAGTTTGGAGTCAATTAGACATTTAAAATCCTTAAATCGAGTTTTCAAATTTGGAAATTCAAACACGTGTGCAATTTCTTAAAGGCTCCCGGAAATTGCCGATGTTTTCCGATGGCGGCTGTCACCGTGTCGGAGAACATTCGACGTCCCTCTCATTCTGGCGCCAAAACAAACGCCAAGACGTGCTACTCTCCCGCCATAAAGTAAAAAGATCTTCACCATAGAGAAAAAGCCACCAAAATAGATGCGTGAATAACAATGTTCCTAAAATTCCGTATATTATTTAGTGACGGATAGAAATGAAGTGTTCCTTTTGAAGGAGAGTTTGTGACTGGTCCATGTAAGGGATGTTTTTTGGCGTGAGAGATGGGAAAAGCGGAAAATGGCGCAATGGTGGCCGCAGGCGCGGGAAGGGAGGGTGCGCCTGCGCCCTTTCTTCCTAAACGACCGCTCCCACTATGCTAGTGCTACCAGGTGCATTCTTATTTATTATTTCTGGAAACAAACCCATTTTTCTTACATTCATGGCAGATTTTAGTGTTAAAATTACTTTTAGAGATTTTCATTAACAATTTTGGTAAAAGTTTGGTTGTATTACTATTTATAAAGGTTAATGATAATTAATTATGACATATTTTTATGGAAAAACAATGGTTATGTTATTTAATTAATCTTTCGGTATAATTAGAATCTACTTGTAGCCCAGCCCACCAGTTCATTGGATGTCGAATGTCTACCAGATGCTTCTACATATCAAGTTTAAATTTGGCTGATAAAACGATATATTGTTGTTGTACAATTTCACATAACTTTCTTGGTCCAATTAAAGGATAAAGTAAACAGAAATCAGGTTTTCCTGTTGTCGGGAGGAACAAAAAAAGGTTTCTAATACACAACAGGAATCTGGAAGCAATTTTAGAGAGAATTAAATAATTTTTTTCATTTTCAAATCATTTTCTTTGCGTATCTTTAAAAGGGGTAAAAGAAAATTAAAGATATTTTCAGGTTGTGGATAGAAATGATCCGCATTCTAAATAAATTTGCGATATGTTTGAATTGTGTTGGAATTCGATGCGGCAACTCGGGAAGTGGGTCCACAGCGGGTTATTTCTCACACGCGTGCCGCCAGCGGCCGAGTAAGCCCGCGTCACGGACCGCCGCGGGGAAGGGAACGATAGATCCCTAGTGTTGTGTTGTCAGGCCCGTTGGGACAAACATTTCATCTCGAGGAGTGATTGCCGCCATTTTAATTGACTGTCACAGGCCTGCAAGAGGAACCGAAGGCCTGCTGCGGGAGAAAACAAACGCGGAGGCTGCGCTCGATGGGAAAGATGGCGTCTATACCGCGCGATACAGAGTGAGTTTCCCTTCCGTTTTTCCGTCCCCTCCGCAAGATCTCTATCTCAACCCATCACGAATTTATCGCTTATTGTTAAAACTAGCAAAACGATATGATAAACGAGTCGGACGCTGTTAAACAACGCTCGAAGATGCGGTTGTATTTGTTACATCACAAATCAATTTTCATCTCGTCAACGATGCATTTATCTCGCGTAGTTTCCTACTTTTAAGGTGTGAAATGGTGTATTTTTGCGGACTTGGTGAAATCATTGTGTAGAAAGATATGTTAGATGTGTGATTAACCCTGTTCCGTGTAAATTAGGTTCCGTGGCAAGGGGCGTGGTACGACCCGATTCGCGATTGTCGCCCTTACGGACAGGGTCCTTGCAACGCGGATGAGTCCTTTTGGAAGTGAATGCGACGGTCGGGGTTGGAACAAGTCCAAAGGGGATGGCCGCGCTCCGGTGGCCGATTGTTTGTTTTTTTGCACGTGCTTTAAACGAGCTCTTAATGACAGTGTGTCCGCTATGACGGATCACTTTTTAGTCACACCACCGACTAATTAACAAGAACCTATATCCTGGAAATAAAGCCCCCCCTCTCTCACTGAGTGTTGACTTTATGTTTCGTGACCATTATTAGTGGTTACGACCAATATTTACGTGCTTTAATTAATTATGCTGAACCAAAATATACTTAGCTATTTGTAAAAAAAAGTTAGCAAGGTAAGTTAGGATAGTAATAAAATCAGTTTACTTTATACAAATACAAATAATACTAATTTTCACGCTCGATTTCGAAGATCGTAAGTACCTACATATTTTAAAGTGAAGTGATACTTGTAGGTCTCCTCGTGCAATAGCTTTCAATAATAATTCTGACTTAAACTTGCAATTTCTTGTTTATACAATCGACATATTGATCTAACTCATTATCGTAATCATCTACTAAATACATGTAAAATGTTTACTGAACTAGCATTTTGATCGATTTGTCGAAATAACACGACCGTATGATTAAATAAATTTATATTTGATATAATATGTTTTATTAAAATGTAATTGTATTGAAACCTTAATTAACTAGAAGATACGTCAAACTTAATGCATTTGTAAGAGGCTTTTGAATTTCATTAGTTGAGTTGTATGCCTGATTTCCTTTCATCCCACCCCCAGTGAAATACGCCGTATTGCTTTGTTTGCCGCATATATTTATATTTAGGACACAAGCCGACACAGTTTCTGTTTTCTTTGTGAATCGAATCTGAATCAAGTCGCCCCTATCAAACTAGCCTTTATCCGAGAAGAACTCGTCAACAACTTGGGCCGGTCAGCCGAGCTGCTGGATACTTGAAAGTTGGTCGGTAGAAAGTTTCAAGGAAAACCCACTAACTATCGGGAAGTTAAAGTATGTACGACGACTTGAGGGGGGTGTGCGAGGAATAAGGGCTATCAACTATCAACAATGCATGTGGCAATCCCAACCAGGGCCGTATTTATGCGCAGGCTACCAAGGATGCAGCCCATGGGCCCGTACCACAAATTATGGTTGTGAGATTAAACAAATTATAAGCATCATCAGTAGGTATGTTCAGGTGTAAATCATTCAGCCGCTAATCCACGTTTAGTTATAGGTAACTTTTTTAAAAAGAAAGACAAACCTTCCCGGGTTACGTATAACTCAACAATGTTTGAAAATCTCCTATTACTTGAAAATGTTGATTGTGTTGTGTTGGAGGACTTAGCCAGTCGAGGAATCAAACACGCGACGCCCGGGTGGGACCCAAACTCGATGCCCACTCAGCCACTGACCGGTCTACAGATTGTCGTGTCAATGCATTTTATTTCAAATTATTACTATATATTTTTTTCTATACTATTCTATCATTATATTTTTTAAAGTATGAAATTTATTCACATAGAATTAAATCTATATTTGTGTTCTTTTTTTAAATATAGTTTATTTATTTACATACTTGAGACACTAACAAGAAAGTTATCTATAGAAGATGCTTGTATTAGGTATATAATCGAATTACTATTATTGTCAAGCATATTATGTATAATTCTAATTCCAATCTGTTAAATTCACCTGCCACAACATAGGGGCATCCTTAGCATGGCGGGTGAAACAATACTAAAAATGTACCTTTTTGTTTTCGTTAAGTAAACAAACAAAAAAAACTGTGATCAAATATAAATGTCCCGAACTAACGCGTCTGCACATTCATAATAACAAACACATAAAAAATATAAAATTAGACAGTTCTTTAACAGCGAGTCAATACACCCATACATAGACCGTTTATAATATTATTTCTTGCAAGCAAAATCGCCCTGTATTGGACGTCCGCCGCCAAAACACTGTTTACACAGAATATGTAGGAATACACGAAAATGAAAACAATATCAGTTTAATTTATTACTAAAGAAAACTTTTTTTAAAACATAAAACAATTAAATTTTATATGTAAATAACAGATATGTGTAAATGATATTTGATTTATGGTGAGCATTTCAATATTGTTTTCCTTATTATATCAAAACTTAATACTTGGAGATGTCTGACTAATCAACTGGACGATCGATATGATAGATATATTCTAGATATAGGATCAAAATATCCTGTCTTATAGAAAAAAAATCTGTCCAAACATGTTAGGGTTTCTCGAAATAATGGACCTCGTTTTTAACTTGTTTTGATTAACTAAATTACTATCTACTTGTTTATTCATAAAATTTCTAAAACATCAAAAGGTGGTTTATGTTTCGTCTTTTAACTAGACTCTCTAATTTGAAATATGTCGCCGAGACTCCCTAACTTGAAATAAACGCCGCTGACATCTGAGCCAACTCCTAATCCTAATTAGATAGTAAAGACATTTATTTCTCATTTTAACTGCTGTAAGTTGTTAAATACAATGTCATCCAATTTCAGAAAAATGTATGTGCGCCCGCGTGTTTGAATGTGTGTCACCAAAAGTTTATAGAATGCATTGTTATTGACAACGAGTCTATGTATGGAGTTTCAGCTTGAACGGATGTTGGGAAATGGGTTAATTTCCACTTCCAAAATTCCATTTTCATTCATTCATTGATTTATTAATTCAATCAAGAAAACAAAATTGAAATTCAAAAATGTAGATGTATTTAAAAAAGGGCGGACCCTCAAAACTTCGTAGATCACCTCCTGTGATCTAAGAAGTTTTGGTACGCCCGGTAGGGCCAAAATCTCCCAGGTCCGCACCACAGGTTACGCCTGGGGCCTACAGATCCTAAATACGGCCCTGATCCTAACCAACTCTCAACCAACTTCAGAAACCAACTTCTCGAATACATTCATTAGCCAACTTTTCTTTTATATTTTTTTCAAACGGTTTACTTTGTTAAATTAATAGATTACAGAATTAAGTTTTTTTCTTCTTTTGGGACATTAAGTCATGTTGGGCTTCCCGAGCCAATGTTTTGGAGTCTCCATCATGAGAGCAGATGTATAAAATTATGAAAAATGAATGCTTAACGCTAAAAGCTACTTTGTCTTCAATTTTGAGGGTACCTTTTTCGAGAAGCAATCACTTCCTGCAATTAAAAGGGACTTAAAAGCATTTTATACTTATTGTGACTTGAATCCCACCCAACCAGAATGCAGTCGAAAATATAATTATTTGCTATTATATTTTGAATTAATATATTACATGAAATTTATTCGTACTAAATGTAATTTAAACACTATAATGCATTCAAACTATTTCATTAAATCCCCAGTCCAAAGGTCTTTCCTCTTTGACATAGGCCTTGAGGGAAATTATTTTCCTCAGGGCCTCCTGTGTGGAGCTAATGAAAAAAAAAATCGCCATCCCGTTCGATGCACGTGGTCTGCTCCTTCTGCATCCTTGAGCGAGCGCGTTAACCAATTTCGCTATTGCCACCTTCTGTCAAAGCCGTCGTATTTGTCAATCTCATATTTTCAAATTTCAGAATTACATTATTATCAACTAATTATTTTTCTCCATATTACGGGCAACTAACTTTTTTATTGGAAACAATCATTCTAAGAATTGGTTTGTAACCTGGATAACGTCTCGGATAGATATATCCGAATTTATTTATATGGAACAATTGACTTTTACGAAAGTCTAAATGAATATTCAATTTTTTATAAGAAAAACTTTCTTTTTATACTTTTTTTGAAAGTTATTCCCATCAGTGAAATATATCATTTATATCAATATATCATTTCTTTTTATACTTTTTAAAAAAAGTATAAAAAGAAAGTTTTTCTTATAAAAAAAAAAAAAATTTCATTTAGTTTACTTATACAAATAAATAAATTTATACGTAGAAAAAAAAATTCACAACGGAACAACGTACGCCCACTTTCTGTGAGATTGAAGTGAAAGATGACCCCTTTGTCACAGAAAGTAGGAATGGCATGTTATGAAAAACTTAATAGTTTATATTTCAGGATTTCAGACTGCATTTTTTTTTTCAAATTAAAACGACCTTCCACGGGCATCCCAAATTTTTGTTTCTTTTTGCGGAATGTTCACTATTTTACAACTTACAAGCTAAAAATGTATGTATTCTTAGTGAGCTTTATATCGTCATGAATATAGATAGGTAAAATGCATAAAAATCGCCCGGCAAGCAGAGTCTAGATGTCTCGATTTTAAGCGCAAAAATGCATTTTATATATTTTGTGAATAATTTTATAAGAAAGAAAATTTATCAATGGAAACTGTCACAGATAAATTTATTGCTTAAGCGTTTTTTTAAGTTGTTTCTTATATGCGTTCATATTTACATTTCAAATGATTTTTTTTTAATTGTTTAAACTTATATTTTGTTATAAAGTAATTATCAATTTTCGTTATTTGTTTTTAAGGTGTTATACCGTGTTGCGCTACTTATCAATAATTATCAATTTCATTTTAATTCTAGTCATCGAAAACGGTGGGAAAAGCTTCAGTTTCCCAAGGTATATTTTTTTGCATTTATGTTGTAAACCGATTCGAAAAGTAAAATCGAAAATGTGATTCAGCAATAATTTACACCCTTGAAAAACTATGCATTGTCTAAAACAGGGTTTCTCAAACTGTGTTCCGCGGAACACCAGGGTTCCGCCGAACCTGAGTAGGGGTTCCGCGAGAATTTGTCGGAAGTATTTCATTTAATATAAAATACACGTATTCATATTTCAATACCACTGATATTATTCACAGGAAATTATTATTTATATAAATATTTCACAATAGTTCTTAAGTTAGGTGCTAGATTCTTCCAGGTAGAAGGACTAAGCTTTATGGAAGTTGAAAGAGCAATTTATGCTGTTGTTGCTTATTGAATCTTAATTTTATATATTAAAAAAAATCTCTGAAGTTTAATAATATGGTTTATAATACTGTGGTAAGAGTCAATAACATGAACATCTGTGCGTTGTGGAAACAATAACAACAAGATAACAGATCTGCATGTGTTTCACGAAATTTCTGTTCCCAAGGAACCAAACCATATTTTTTTTTATGATATCGACTTTACCTGGAAGTAATATAATGTAAAAATCAATCAGTCTTACATACGTGTTAGCAAAGTCGAACTATAAATGCGTATGGTGCCGTAAATGTTTGGTACAAAAGTGAAAAACATAACATTTTTGGATTTCACCAGTTCAGTTTTGATTGTTTTCCTGGCTTAGATGAATGTTTGAATAAATTAAATTTTAAAGTGGATTAAGAGGTTTCCAAATAATTTTAAGAAAATCTGCATTACTTGAAAAAACTATTTTGTAATATTTTCCTAAAACTAGTAAAGACGATTCCTGGGTTCGTAATCCATTTTCCGGGACAGCTAAATCAGTAGGCTTAGGCGCAAGTGAATAATTGTCAATGAAGAGAATATATTTAAATCTAAGTGACTTAATTAGTGACTCTAATTTGAAACAAAAATCCAAAGATCAGCCTTTAACTTCTGGGCGAGTTTGTCAAAAGAGTACCCCAATTTATCAAAACAAACTATCGGATTTTATCAAAACATACACGGATTCAAAATCGTCAAGGTCATTTTATTTATATTTTTTTTTGTTTATATTCCATTTTTTGTTTGTATACTAAATATAATAATGTGTTTAATAACATTTTTTTAAATTTTTACTCTTGGGAATTTTTGAAATGGGCTATTCACCCTAAAAATAGTGCTTTATACCCAACGTACCCAACCAAAAAAATAAGCCAAAGTGTTCAGTTAAAATTTACGGGGTTGCAAAGTGTTCCATTGCAGAAAAAGTTTGGGAAACCCTGGTCTAAAATATTCATCAAAGAAAGAAATTTTTTTCAAAGAAGTTGTAAAGAATTATTCTTTACAACTTATTATATATTCTAAAAGGGAATTAAAGGAAGCTCTTACTTATTATAATAAAATTTTCCTCTTCGACGCACCGTTTTCGAGATATAAGCGGAAATCCGGAAATTAAGACATTCCCCCCCCCCCCTCCTCCCTCCCTAGCTCACCACCTAGACGCCAGGATTTTTAGTATGTTCACACCCTAAGCACCTTAGACAAGTTTCTGAAGGAATCGCTTAGGTCCCTGCTCACGCTCACGCACTCTACACCTCCTTATTGACTGGACTAAACATGAAAGCATCGGTTTAACAAAAAGTATGTCTTTGTTATCTTACATCTCAACTTAACCCCAATTCTTTTCCAAAGGCATTAATTACATTGTTATTTTTCTCATATCTTGAAGACCGTACAATTGCTTCATAAATGCTTTCTACACTGCCGAATGGCCCACAATAGCATCCAATTGTTATTAAATATCCTAGCAATTTTGTCGTCAGTCTATCAATGTCGATTATTATGGGTGGCTTCACAAGACTTATTCGGATACAATTGTAATAAACTAAAAATGCATTCCATTATTTTCCACTATTCAGTAAGCTGCACCAATACAGGAAACCGCCAATGAGTTTTGTGGGCACAGTTCGCGTTCAATTACCTAATGAAATTTCATTGGAGCTTTTCTTGAATTTGTATGGTTTCATATAACATGATTGGTGTAAGCGAGCGACAAATTATAGATTATTCTTAATAACGAATAAGATTTATTAGTACCTATTATGAAAGACAGCACTGAAATGGCTACTACTTTGTATGTTGTTTATATTCTGCGAAGGTTAAAATAATGGATCTTTTGAGCAGTAGCGGCCGGTGGTCAAAATATGTGGGGGTTCGCCAGAGTCATTGAGTTAGACAATAAATTTAGTAAAGGTACATACATACCTACTTATATAGAAGTACTATTCTCCGTTCCTTTTGTTTAGCGAAGACCTCTATGACCCTCTTGTTAAAATCGGGCATCGACTGAATTAACTTTTTTTCGATGCTTAACACTGATAGAGCGTTCAGTCTATCCTGGCCCATCGTATTTCTTAAAAAGGATTTTATTCGTTTTAACGTTGAAAAACATCTTTCGCTTTCAACTGAGGTCATTGGAATGGTGCACACAAGTTTTAGTAACTTCACAGTCTCGGAAAAGTCTTCTAATAAGCCAGTATATATAAAAATATATACACACCATAGATCAAACAAGGGAAACAAAACAAAGTATTTAATTTATGACATCCGCAAAGCCACGAAGCTTTATTATACATTGTCTTGTTAAATTAATGATCTAGTAAATTTTTTTGATCCAGATTTACATTCTTGTTTTATTATCAGTTCAGGTTTAGGCGGACCGGCATTTTTTATTTTCACTTTGTTTTCGAAACTAGATCTATTGATCTTAATAAATTCCACATTAAAACTCATTTTGAATGTAAACAATGAACAAACACTAAATATGGGTTAATATAATCTGCAATTAAAGTTAACAACTTTCACAGGGCAATAAATGTTCCGAATTTGACAGACAATGACCGACAACGAAATCAACAATCAGCTAATCACTCTTTCCATAGTGACATGTTTTGACTTGACTCATCTGATAGAGATGCATGAAAAGTAATCATTCGGTACTGAAGTAATCGGTACTCACCGAATAATCAAAGTACCGACTACTGAAAACGAAGACTATCCGTTACTTTTGATATGATTACTTTCATTGATACTTTTGAAATGATTACTTCTGATGCGGATACTTCAGTACCGATTACTTGGTTGTTATTTGTGCCGCTGGAGGCGCTCCACGTTAGTTAATAAACCACACTTTGTACCGATTACTTGGTCGTTTCTATTTGTGCCGCTGGAGGCGCTCCCCGCTAGAGCCAGCTGTATTGCCAGAGACGAAAAATACTGCGGTGTTTAAGTTTATCGGTAAAAAAACGCTTTCAGTTTATAATTATGTTTGTATACCTTGCTATCTGATATAATATATTGCTACCAATTTATACTAAGTATTCAAGTTTTTCGACGGTAGGTATCTACTACAATTTTCGAACGGTATAAACATAATAAAACATGATTATTATTATTACGACTATAAAAAGTTTTCAAAGTAATAATTTTATTATTTCTTTTTTTCCTTCACACATTATAAGATATAAATTTCTGTGGAGTTAAGAAAAAAAATACAATATGCGCTTGATTGATTCATTTTATGATTATAAAGATGAATTTGGTTGGTAGAAATTTCCGCCAAGTAATAAACCCGCCTAACATCTATTACCATAGGTATAATAAGATATTATTTGAGATTTAAATAAATAATAAATAAAAGGTATAAAAAATTACCACCAGCCTAAAATTGTGTTTTATTAACTTATCGCAAAGCTAGAAAAACAAAAATCAAAACTCGCATGTAAAATTACGTTTCGTATTTCAAAGGAAAATAACACGTCAATCCAGTGTGTTAATATGTAATTTTCGATCAAAATTGCCTACGTAAACAAAAAAGAACTGGGATCTTGTTGTAACTCCGGGGAATGGATTCCATTTCAAATTGTTTATATTATTGTATTAAAGCTGTTATTGTTAGTGGTGCGATACTAATGCTTTCACACTTGTTTTCGTGACGGGACCCAAATTAATAACTGAAAATAAAATTGTTTTGTTCGTTGATTAAATGGAAAATAGTGAAGTTCGTCAGTTCTTCGGTCGTATAGCTTTGCCAACGGCTATATTAGCATGTTAACTTTTAGTTCGTTGTTTACGAATTTGCGTCAGTTTTTATTACAACCTTTGACTTTGTTTATACGTAATAATATATTTAATCTGTGTGTTCATAATTTTTTTTTATAAATTATTGTGTTTGGGCCGTTTGTGATCGTTGAAACTTCTAACACTTTGCGTTTTTTCTGGTTTTTGTGATTTATAAGTGAGTGATTATGTGATCGAAATTATTTGGTGTTATTTTTTTTCGATAAAATAACAATAATATATCCGATGACTGCGACTGTGAAGATAAGTTTAATATTATCCAACCACGACTGGTGAGAGATGCTGCAATATTTTTGTTTGTACCTACACATAAACATAATATATTATGTAGCTGTATTCCATATAAAATATTTTCTCCGGTATTTTAATTGTTTGTATAAAATCAAAGATAATGTTAAAACAATCTAAACACAAAACTCTTCAAAACATTCAAAGTACCTATAAATATCTAACGTAGAATGTAGAATCCTAATAATTCATAACCAAAGTACACGCTTTTCACGCTAACGAAATACACAAACGTCAAAATGTAACTAGTAACGATTTGTATCTATTATAAAAGTATCCGTCGGTATCCGGAACCGAAAGAAGTCAAAGCATTCAGTAACGAATTGATACTAGTAGTCGTTACTACCCGAAAGTAATCAAAGCATTCAGTAACGATTTGATACTTGTAGTAGTTACTACCCGAAAGTAATCAAAGTAATCAAGTAACGATTACATAGTAACGGATACTTTTTTGTGAAAGTAACGGATACCGACGGGTAGTAAAAGTACCGATATTGAACACTACTATCATCTGACTTGAATCGAAAAAAGAGAAGAACAAATAACGTGCGGATCGTTTAAAATAGTAGCTCCGCTGTTAAATTGAAGACAAAATGTCCAAAAACATTATACGTAAGCGTTCTCGTTTAACGCGCCACTGTACGAGCCGCTCCTTTCGGTGTGGGGGAAAATTTGGAACGACGTTCGAGCTTTTGTAAAATTTGCAAGGAACATATGAATTCACGCTTTGGACTCTTCAAGGAATTTACACACAAAAGTAGTAAAATTCTGGAGCGCATCGAAAACGAACTGCTACGAATATAGGTGCAGTTTCGTCGCTCGTCGCTCTGAAAGAAAGCACGTATAATAGGTACCTACCTACTTACTGTACGAGATCTTGAGTAAATATTATAATTTATAATCGAACCGCGTTTCGTTTCAAATTTTGTGGGTTGTGCGGCGCTCGGGAGCTCTTATGAACTAGCCGCCACTGCTTTTGAGAACTAGGTAGAAAATGGACTTTTAGGTCACAAATTTCATGGAAAAATGTTAAAGGATGAAAAGAAGAATCAAATACGTAATCTTAAATATTTCTGTGTCTGTCAGCAAAAACAAAGAAAAATAGTATAATCAACAACTCAAAATAATGATTAGAGTCCACATTGCATCATGTAACTAGGACTAATTTTCAGTCCAATGCTTTGGTACCAGTAACAGCACCGACTGCAGTCAGATCTATATGAACCAGCCACTCAAAACACTTGTATGAAATATGCAATTTAGTTGTCAAGTTTAATGAAGTTACTACTGCGTCTTCCGTTTCCCCTCGGGTAAGTGCTACACGAGTGCACTGCACAAAACTGCATCACAGCACTCACTACAACACTATCCACTGCACTTGGGTACCTACTATGATTGGATTCATGCACTGGGTAAAATGCACTTTTAGTTAATTCAATTTAAGCAATGAACGACTATTTATTTTACTCAAACATGACGGATTCATAAAAATGTAGTCATTATTTATTATGTACTTACTTTTACCATAGATTTCATCTGACAGGTATTAATTTTTATGTAAAGGAAAAATCGGTAGTCTTTTTTTTTTACATGAGGCTCCGTACAGAAGGCCCTAGGGAAAATAATTCCACTCACGGCCTATTTCATCTTTGGGGATGCTGTGTGGAGGGGTATGAGGGGTCCATCCCTTCCCCTGCGGTTCAAATCCTGCTGAGAGTCCTGCTGGAAAGATAGAAAGATCTCCACCGACCAGTCTCTCTTGATACGGCCTGCCAAAGTTGGTGGGCAGACGCATCCGCGCATCAGACGCCATTAACCGGGCACCCCTGCTAAGTCACCAAAAGTAGCGAAGCACTTGGGGTGGCCTATGGCAGAGGTGTTGATTATCAAATAAATGGTTCCCTGGGTGGCGGAACCCATGTTACTCTGAACTATGAAAATATTTGCAGACCTTTGAAGTACCTTTACGCGTAAATCATTTTAAATATGTCTTGCTTGTGCAGTGGTGTTCTGGATAGATAAAAATATTTTAATATTTTAATCATTTTGTTTTTGTCGTTAAACTAATATAAAGAACTAAACAAAAACAAAAAACATTGTCGAATTGAATCGCGAATCTAAATTTAAACAGAATTGATAAAAGTCGCTAGTCCAGTATCTTCGAGAATTTTCGGGGTAATGCCTAGTTCACACGAGGACATTACAGAAGACAATACAATATGGTATTTATTATTTATTTGATATAATATCTTACATGTTACATATCAAATACAATCCAGCAATGTCGGCCTCACTGGGTAGCTCACCTGTGCTGAGGCCTCCATTTTATAAAACAAAAATTTATACATAATACATTGAAAAGTAAGCTAAAACTAAACTAAAACTTTATAATTAAGGTAAAATTATAGGTAAAATGAATTATTTTATTACGTAAATAAAATTAAAATCGGTATATATTATGAGTTGTGTGTTAGTGAGTGATGTGTGTTTTATATTGGTTTTGTGATTTACGTGTATGTTTTTTATTCTTATTTTGTAAATTTTGGTAATATTGTCTTTTTTGTTCTTTAATCCATTTTGTAATTTTGATTTTGTTTTCTTACATTTTATTTTCTAGGGTAAGACTGTTGAATGCTTTTATATCATTATATATATATATATTTTTTTTTATTTTTTATTTTTTTTTTATTAGTGATTATTTAGTTACAGGTTTGATGACAATTACAAGATATGATGATATATATAAATATTTAATCCGTTTGTTCTTAGTCCTCCTCACTAGGTGGTCCTGTGCTGAGGCGGACTGGTAGATTTCTTTGATTTTCCGTTATTTAGTTTCTATGATGTTTTTAATACATTCTCTAGTATGTCTGCATTAATTTCTTTCACCCATGTTTTGATTTTTTCATTAAACTTATTTATCTTTTCTATCTTTTTCAGACTTGGAGGAAGGATGTTGTAAAGTTTAGTTGCAAGATATATGTGGTTTCTTTGGCCAAAACTTGTTTTGATTTTATAGTGCCTTCGTCCAAAGCTTGTATTTACCGTCGGAGTTTTTATGTTATTTTTGTACGATTGTCTAACTGGTCTGTTAGTGATATTTTGAGATGGTTGAAATTTGTTTTTCTGGTCAAAAATGTAGTTTAGCAGTGTTTTAACATATAATTGGCGTATATTGTCATAGCTCCGTAAATAGATTCGATTGCGCAGGTCAGGGCAATAGGATAATACAACAATTCGACCATGGTTCAAACCCGGAACGCTACAAAAATGGATACCCGAAGCCGCGATACGTTAACGCGGAGCGACTGCCTATTGTCCTACTGCTAGACTGCTAATATTAAAATAATGGCATAATTGGCGTTGTTGATCGGAAAAAAATATATTTTTTCGAAATTTCGGTTTTTGTATGAAGCTTTTCAGGATATCCGTGTGTAGTGCATTGCCAAACTGAAATTTTATTAAAGTCTTCTTACATAAAAAACGATTTGCGAAAAAAAAATCGTTATCGGAAACGATAACATCAATAATGCCATTTTTTAATATTATCAACCCACACATCATCACACCCAAAAGTCACGAGCCGCCACTAGTGGTGGGGGTAAGACATTGTCCTTCCCGTCTAGATTGGCCTGCAGTCTATCTCTAGGAAAAAATGTTGGTTCATAGTCCTATCCTCCAAACTTCTGTTCACACTAGGACAATGAGTCCGGAGCTGGGACAATAGAATATTGTATTGTCCGCGTGTGAACAAGGCATTAGAGGGGCTGCGGGCGAGTATTCCAAACTAGTTCGAAAAACTTTCAATACTATCGGTGTGCACAAGTACATTCAAACATTCCCTCTTTAAAATGGTTTATCTCTTCCATGATATGCATTTCCACTAGCAAAAAAGATCATATATTGTATTGCATATCGAACCGAAAAAACAGACTTTATATTTTTTACGTGAATGTGTGCTCTTATATCCGAATCAAACAAATAGAAGACCAACTAATTCAGTAACAAAACATTTTGCGTTAACATATTTTTTGTAATTTGATTCTAAACCTGTTTCCAAGATAATTTTATCCAGATTATCATTGATGATAACTATAAATAGCTCTCAGCGTTTATTGAAATAGGAATATGCAACGAAATGAAGTTCACGTGAAAACCCGACGGATTAAAGAAACCACTAGAGAGATAATTTATTCTATGAAAATAACATTTTTTTGCGTAATCGTAAAATGATAACGAGTTAAAAAAAACTTAAATTTTGAGTTGCATGCACATTGTATTACACTTTCTTTTATAATATACTAGCTTTTGCCCCCGGCTTATATTCGCCCCCCAATTTTTGAATTTGGCTAAAAACATTATCTTAGATGGGATAGAACAAAAATTTCATTGAGTTTTCTTTATATCCTGCGCAGATGAAGCGTTTATTCGCTCTTTAGCCTAGAAGTCTTTGTCACTGTCTCTCAGTAAACCCCCGGCTCATTGACTGTAATATTTACACAGATGTCACATTATTTGCATCTAATATGTGCTACGTGCCCGTCCTTCCTCCTGCTCCTCTCCCCGCGTCGCGTGCCCCCGCAACTAGTCCTATTCATAGCCCTCTAACGCTGATATATATACTTCCACCGTAAACTATTCAACGTTATTCCACCGAAACTGCTCTCACGTTTGTGCAGATCCACCTAAAAGGCATTTGATACCAATTTTTAGTAAAAAGCATGAATATAACTTAGGGACTGTATCACAACCCCTCAGTAAACTGTTAACTCTAATTATTACAAATTATTCCACGAATAGCGCTAATGAACAGCTTACTGAGAAGTTGTGAAAGATTCCTTTAGAAATACGTTATTATTAATTTCATTTTAATCCTGAATAATAAAACTTATCACATATGCGCTTTTTAAAAACCTTCGTCGATTCGTTTACTCTTTAATAATAGTAAATACGTACAACGGATTAGTTATTACAAGAAATGGTGTTTACATACTAATTTAGTATAAGGTATCTGTCAAAAAAACATAATGTTTATTAAACCCATATTTAATCATAGTTAAAAATTGTTGTTCACAGATAATGTGAAAAAATAATTACTGATACCAAATATAAAAAGTTACACGAATCAAACATATTGTAAAAACATACATACCTACCCATAAAAAAAATCTGTAAAAAAATCGTATTGTTAGGGGGCATCCATTAATTACGTGAGCAGTTTTTCTTCCAATCTAGACCCCCCCCCCCCTCGGTGAGATAAATTCGGGCCAATTCGTATATTTTTTCAAGTAACGTGAGATTTTGCTGGACCCCCCCCCGTTTGTGCTCACGTAATTAATGGATGCCCCCTAAGAGTTTGTACAATATATTTTTTTACAATATTGCATCCGATACAAACAAGCATGTGCGAAAAGTGATGTTAGTCGATTCGACGACTTGGTAATTACGATGGTAAAGTAATGGAACGGCTGTGCAGCCCTTTTCATACAAAAATTAATTTTGGATTTGAGGCCGAAATACTTACCCACACTGAAAAAATATGTTTTTAATTAAAGGTTAGCAAATAAATAAAATAGCACATTTTCGTACTAGATATTTGCCATATCTTTTGATTAAAAAATATATTTTTCAGCTTGGTCAAGTATTTCGGCCGCAAATCTAAAATTAAGTTTTGCATGAAAAAGGCCGTGCAGCGTTACCCTTAATCCGTTAACCCAATGCAAGGAAAAGGTGCACCAATTTTTACTACAAAATGCTGAATAAGTTTACAAAAGTTTTACAAATATCTCTAAACCATTGGTGCACCATCAACCCTGACCGTGAATTAAAACACGACAGTAATCGTTTGACGTAGTCGATTCGACAAAGGTTTTCTAATTAGGGTTAATAATTTTAGTATTATCTCAGAACGTCTCTCTTCTGTATGTGTATGTATGTTCTTATGTACGGATGTACGTAAGTCGCGGACTCTGCCTTGATTTGCATTCAGATCACGCGTTGGCAATTGAGCGAGCAGCGAGTATGATGGATGGAGTCCTTAGTCCTTCGCGAGGATGCAATAAAATTGTGGATTACTCTAGTCTCCAGTCGCCGGTCTTACGAGTAGGTACAATATTTATAGCTAGCTTGTTTTTTTGTACGCATGCGTAGAACATATATAATATAAAATGAATTATTAAGTAATATAAAATGAATTATTGTATAACCTTGCACATGTAATCATTTGTATTGTAAAAACAAAATTTTTGAAATAAATAAATAAATAAATAAATATGTTTTTGTGTGATGTTTGAGATAATTCTGAGTGATATAAAGCTAGGTTTTGGCGCAAGGCAAGATGTCATTTTAAAAAGATGGCAATCGTCTTATACTTGTGTGAAAATACAAATCATAGTAAAAAGGGTAAGCCTCAGTTAGTAATGTACTCCCATATATGGAGTGTGCCAGTCGGCCATAAAAATGTTAGGTTTTGTTCTCCGAACCATCACATTTTTTCTCATTCTCTGAAGATTTTATACTTCTCCCTACTCAGCAGTAGGCTGGAGAGCGGTTCGCTTATCTGGAATCCTCATGAGGTGGGGTGCTCCCCCATGTTGGAGAGGGTTCAAAAAAAGTTTCTAAGATTTCTCTACATGATGGAGTATTGGAGGGTGTCCAACCACTTTCCCACGGCGTTCTAAGGAAACATATGGTTTCCTCCTTCACCGTACACCTCAGGACTCTATTTTATTGAACGAAGCTAAATTTATTTGAACGACTCTAGACCCTCCAATGTCCATGCATACGGGGTTAGAAAGCAGTATGCAAGTACTTACATTAACATAATACAAAAAAATAATAAATGTTGCAGCCCGTGGAATGATTCTTCTGAAATGTATAGGATAAATAATATATACAGATAAAAGTGTTAATAAGTAAAAAAAAAAAAAATATAAAAAATAAGAGCTGCGCCCGGTTGAGGAAGCCTGGAATAAGAGAAATAAAAAAATAAAATAAAATAACAGTAATAATATAATGCAAGTATTTACAATGATAACAGAGAGATAATAAAATGCATAAAAAGAATATATTCAGAGAGGGAATTCCACAAACCACATGATGGAGTATGGCTTCTATCCATGGATCTACCCAACGTTTCTTCTGGACATGCTGGGACTTCACTCCCTGCAGCTCAGAAGAGAGGGGCATGCCGCCACCCACTTTTTCAGACTGCTGCGAGGCTATACTGAGAACATATACGCCATTTTGGAGCGCGTGAGTCTCTATGTTCCAGATGACTATCTTAGACAGCGTCATCATAGATTATTTTATCTTCCTGCCTGTATGACTAACCTGCCAATGGTTCTCCTGGTAGGAGGAGTATATTGCTCCTGAACCAAATCTTCTCCGAGATTGATATATTTAGCGTCGGTGAGGGGAGATTCAAAAGGGAAATTCTTTCGATTCTTGAAAGAGTCTCTCCACACTGACGAAATCTTCACGACTGCCTGAGATTTTTTTTGCAATTGAAATTTTTTTATGTATAAATATTTGTAAATAATTTAAAAAATATATCTATATGGCGTTATTTCTTACATTTAATGAATTAAAATAAGTAATGGTGTAAGAAATTAATAAAAAATTATTTATAATAATTTTTTATTAATGATCATCTAGTCAATCCACGCTATGTAAGTGCACTATATAAGTATTATAAACACAAAACAATACAAGAACAACAAGTCAATCTACCAGAGACCAAATGGAAAAATAATTCACCGACTCCAGATATTTTCATATCAGAGGGTTTGGCTCGGTAGAACTCCCAACTGGACCGATAAATCCTACTGATCCCTTAATATAAATATTTAAAAAAATCTTTCGTAATCCTACGTGTATTTAGATTTTTGCAATTTTATATATAAATTCTTTGACAAATCTAATAAGCCTAAATTTTGAATGAGAGAGCTAGGTATAATACAGTAGCCGAAATAACAAATGGTAGTATTTTTATATTCTGAGAAAGCAATATTCTTTTAATCTCATTTCCTAAATCTGTTTCCTTATTTTTTCAGAAACAGTTATTTTTTATTATATAATAATAATAAGTACCTAATTATTAAAAAAAATTTGGCATAATTAAATGGTCTAATACAGATTTAGATAGCTTAGAACGATTAATTAGAACTACATTAACTAAATTTCATTGCCATCATCCAAATTCAGCTATAGAACGTATTAATTTACCCAGAAATTTAGGAGGTAGAGGTATGGTCAAAATAACATCTTTAAAACATAATCAGGTAGAAATGCTAAGAAATTTTTTCCATAGGAAAGCTGATAGTTCAGAAATGCACAAAATAATATGCAAGGCAGATAGAAATATTTCACCATTAAATTTATACGACGAGAATGCCAGCATTCTTATAAATACCAACCAGGAATTATTAGATTCCTGGTCAAATAAAATTCTTCACGCAAAACACTTCAATTATCTCAACCAAACATATGTTGACAAATTTTCGTCAAACAAATGGTTGAGTATTGGAGAGTTGAGCGCAGAAATAGAAGGCTTTATGCTTGCCATACAAGATAGAGTCATTAATACTAAAAATTATAGGAAGCATATCATCAAAGATGCAAATCAAATTGATGATTTATGTAGAAAATGTTTGGCTTTTCCGGAAACTATAGAACATATTATATCGGGATGTTCTGTATTAGCGCCGTCCGAGTATACATTTAAGCACAATCAAGTTTTAAAAATAATTCACCAAAGTTTGGTAATTAAACATAACTTGATTGACTGCCGTAATGTACCATATTATGAATATGAACCAAATTCATTTTTAGAAAATGAATTTTATAAAATTTATTATGATAAAACTATTCTGACAGACAGAACAATTAGTCATAATAGACCCGATATAGTTTTACATGACAAAATTAAGAAAATAACTTATATCATTGATGTCGCTATACCAAATTCTTGTAATATTCAGAAAACTGTTTCTGAAAAAATAAGAAAATATACAGATTTAGGAAATGAAATTAAAAGAATTTGGCATTCTCAGACTATAAAAATATTACCATTTGTTATTTCGGCTACTGGCATTATACCTAGCTCTCTCATTCAAAATTTAGGCGTTTTAGATTTGTCAAAAAATTTGTACATAAAAATGCAAAAGTCGGTCATTTTAAATACATGTAGGATTACGAAAGATTTTTTAAATATTTATATTGAGGGATCAGTAGGATTTATCGGACCAGTTAGGATTTCATCAGAGCCGAACCCTCTGATATGAAAATATCTGGAGTCGGTGAAATATTTTCCCATTATGTTTCTGGTGGATTGACGTATTGTTCTTGTATTGTTTTATTCTTATATAGTGCAATTACATTGCGTTAATTTACTAGATATTCATTTATGGAAAAGTGTGTGGAAGGGTTTAGTCTTTCATTTGGGAAAGATTCAACCCGGACATGAAATCTGGAGCACCGTAAAAATTGATTAATCGAAAAAACATCAAGGTTAAAGATTGTTAGTTGAAGGATATTTATCTTATTTCACCTTTATTTTATTTATTTGAGGTTATGGCGGCCAATGCGCGTACCCATCAGCCATACACATCTGGGCGGTGGGTTGGATCGGGAAAGGCCGGTTTGGGGAGACCGTTTGGCTCCTTCAGCTGGATTCATTCTCTCCCGACACACTGACCCCTATGTTCCTACCCACCCCCCAGACCCCTTTCCTTTCCAAAATTTCCTCTTTCTCTTAAAATGCCTTCCGTACAGCATCCCCAGAGATGACATAGGCCCTGAGTGAAATTATTTTCCACAAAGCCTCCTGGGTTGAGTTAATATATAAAAAAAATAATCATTAGAAGGTTGCATGTTCATATCACGTCGGGGTCACCAGTTTGGCAACATTGGTATATTTTGATATTTAACCAGAGGGTTTGACAGCTTACAAACCTTGCCACGTCTGTAAACTGGATGCGTGTGCTGTGGAGGTTTTCAATAACAACTCTTGACCTAACGCGAGTCAAATATATTTACAAATGAAGCTGTTAAGATTTCAGGTACTGAAATATTAATATTTGTGATTGTCACCCTAATGGTTGTGGCAACATTTTTTGTATTGGCGATTGCCAGGGCGATTTCGTATTGCCACGGATTTTTATCTCTTCTCTTGTTACCATCCGTCTTGGGCGGGTCGTTTTTGGCAAAACGTCTGCTGCCAGGTTTTCACTTCATGTGGGTTATAAAAACCGCGGAGAGAGATAGCATTATTGGGCTCACCGTACATGAGGTACCCTACGGGTCTTTTTATTGTTTGAATAAAGACCAATATTCAAGAGCTGGAGTTATTATTGAAGAGTTACTCCACCCACACTTCCTTTCGGAATCTGGTGTTACCACGCCGGATTGCTCTGTCAGGAGAGCGGAAGTTGAGATCCTGAACAGAAACTTTGTGTTACAATAATTAGCAAAGATTTAATAATTATCTTGCTTAGAGGAAAAGCAGGTAGAAAGAACGAACGCTAGAACCGGAATTGTGCATTATCATGCACCCAGCCAGAGAGTCGTGGCCGGTGATACAATTATATAAAATCGGATAAATATAGTATTTTTATGGTTGTTCGTTGCTCGGTTACAAGTTCTTTCTTTCTCTTGAATTGAGCTTTACTAAATTCTCACAATTTTTTTTATTTATTTATTTTTAATTTCATTAAACTAGCTTTAAACTTTTGAACTTTTTATTCATTGTTTTGAATGGTTACATCATTTGTGAATTTTTCGACCACCATGCAAGGCTCATGCCTTCTTATGGTTCAATTTGGTTTATAAAAAATATAATATATATGTACCTAGGTACTGAATACGTCACGTAAATTTTCAGATTGACCTAAATACATGGAAAGATCTAAGAGACTAATAATAACAATAAAAAATAATTTAAATCATTAATGGGTACTAATGCGTTCATAATTTATTTTTAAATATGACGAATCAGTGATATATCACTTTTTTCGATAAATCTTTAGGTACTACTTATCAATATATAAAAAAATGCCAAAAATATTATTTGGAAAAATGGAAGATTTTCACATCGTTTGGCTTGAGTAGGTACATTAAAAATACAATTGTTAATTACTTATTAAAAAATATAAGCCTAAATCACTAAATAACGTATATTTTTAATTAGAAAATTATGAACATATAAGAAACAACGTTAAATTCTATTCTATCGTTAAGCTTATTTGTGATAGTTTTTCGTGATTAAATTTGTTTTGTTCTTATGAAATTATTTAAAAAAACAACCAAAAACCATTTCCGTTTAAATCGCCTGTTTCTTTCCGTCTGCCAAGCTATTTTTATGCATAATACCTATATTCGTAGAGATATAAGGATCACTGAGAATAGAAATATTTGTAGCTTGCATATTCCTCTTATTATGACTCCTCAATAGGAGATTAAGTAGATGAATGTATATAAACACTAAAATGACATGCCAGGCAACTATGGCCCTGTATAGCATTACTATCTACCAGTACACAATACAAATTTATACATAATACAAATAATATTACGTACATTTTTACGCAGTTGGTAAGTATATAATCTATCTTTAAGTTGTAATACTAGATTCCTATATTGTATATTTATAGTTAGTGGTAGGATAGAGTCTTGGAAAAAACATAGGTATTTGCACACCGCCTTTGAGGTGATTTTTCATAAAAAAGGCGCAATTTTTTAAATTTTAAATAAAAACTTCTTTACGCACGCTTGACTTGGGGAGTAAGCTGGTGAATGCGTGACGAGATCGTTACGAAAAGTGTGATCGGGCAAGGCGAACGGAAGTTGAGAGGGAGATATAAGTTAGTGAAGATAGAAAGAGAGAGAGTTACATTTCGTATATTACTGTAGGGGCAAGAGAGAGAGGTGCGAGCACACATTTTCTTTTTCTCTCTCATAGCCAGTTACGTTTCGTATAACTAAGCCACAATGCAGGCCTATTGTTTGTATCACACTGTAGGAGCAAGAGAGAGCAGTGCGCGCGCACATTTTATTTCTCTCTTCTTTCTTCTTAGTAAAGTTTTACGTCAGTCGTGTGGTCTAAAGTCTAAAGCACACTCGTTTTCATTTATTATAGCTTCACACAGGAGGCCTTGAGGAAAATAACTTATTTTTATAACATAGGAGGTCCCAAGGAAAATAATTTTCCTCAGGGCTGTCATCTTTAAGAATGTTAGGATGTAGGGTCATTCTAGAGATAGGAAGGAGAGGAAGTTCTGGGAAGGAAAAGGTATGAGGGGTGGGTAGCAATCAGGGTTTCAGTGTGTCCAGGAGTGACGAACGTACGAATCCCACTGCGGTGCAAGGCGATGGGTCGAGAGAGTCTGGCTGGAGAGATCGAAATGTATCCCTCATCCAGTCTCTCCCGATCCGGCCCGCTGCGCAATGGGTAGGCAAACGCATCCGTCGCAAAGATCTGGACAAACCTCACTCCGTGAACCCGGGCATCCGTGCCAAGTCAGGGGTGTTGGTTATCCAATAAATGGTTCCTGGGGTGGCAGTACGCATACCCGCCTCACAAATTGAATATACATATAAGCTATATAAATAATCCAAGAATAATTATCATCAACATATCATTTTTGAAAAAATATCGGTAATGTGTGGGAACTACTCAATAAAATTGAAATTAAATGCCGAACAAAACCCCTGAAACTAACCTCCCCATTTGTGTCTACTTTTCAATCCACATATTTAAAAAATAAATCTACAAAAATCTTTTCTACTCCTTCCAATTTATTCTTCCCTATCCTAATCGCCGACCCTGTATGATCCCCCCTTGGGCTGTGTTCCCAGTGCGCATGCGCAGTGCATCATGACTCGTGGATAAGCATAAAGGATTTGCTAATCAATGGCCTCAACAGCGGAATTTTAGCAACCCGCAGCATTTCCACATTTCTAGTCAGCTTAGCTGATAAATAATACTGTATTAATAATACTGAAAACAAACAAAGACTTGACTGATTATCCCTTCTTCATTTGATTAGACCAGTGTTTCCTAAATATGCAACCTTTATATTGTATTCTTTCACTGATATGATATGTTCTGGATGATTGTCTGTGATTGATGTGAGTGATCGTGAATTTTTTTTTTGGTTTGAGAATTTCCGAATTACAAAAATATAGTTGTCTATCTTCTATTAGTGTAAAGAAGGGTAGGCGGGCGTTCAATTGATTTTTATATAAATCTATGGTTTCATTCCGAGATTGATGAAATTTTGCACACTTATGATGACCTTCAAAACAATAGAAAGGACACTGCTTACAATTGATTTCGAAAAGCTCTGTGTGAAGCCCGGGCAACGCCGGGGACAGCTACGTAATTTAATTTACTTATTTGTACTTGGTACCTCCTGTGGATCAACATTTTTAAAACAAAGAAATATCGTAAACTAGCTGACCCAGCCACCCGTTGCTGTGGCTAACGACACACAATGCTATCTACTGGATGGTTACCTAACCTATATGATCATGATAAATTAACTCATCCCACTTCTGTTAATTTGCATACAAATCAAATCCACACTGCCTGCTTGCCAGGCCGCTCGTCCACCACATATAGTTTCAACCAATTTACACAAAACCTTGACAAATGATATACCTAAACCTTTCTCGTGAATCATTCTATCTATTGTTGAAAACCGCATGAAAATCCGTTTAATTTTTTAGTTTACCGCGAACAGACAGATTTTGGATTTAATTTATCCTCGCTTCATAATAAGTCTTACAAACTTGGCTAGTTTTTAATATTTAATTTGAAGACCACCAAGATGAGAGTCGTCCGGGAACTAATTTTCCTATAATTCTAGGTGTGGAAACATGTCTGACTGACTGACTCTCAGAGCCAGCGAAAGGAACCGAATTGACGCCATCGAAATGTGGTGCTGGAGAAAAAACTCAGGATTACATTATAGCTACGAGTAGATGCACTAATATAATATTCAATCTGAAAGAGCCTAGCCATCCAAAACAGGTTGTCAACTGTCTGTCCTACAACGCATGTAAGATAGTTTGCAGTATTTTACGATTCTCGCCAAACTCCAACCCGGAAAAATTCATAATTTTTTGGAGAAGCAGAGAAAGTTAACAAATGCGCTGAAGTGATCAACTACAAGTGGCGTCCGTAGGTCGGTGTCCTTGGCTATGTCCAACATGGATATTGAAGTGGAGGTCACGATCCACAGCGTAGAGAAACCTTTTCTAAAAAAGCTTACCAGCTACATGGAGGGACATTTTGTGAACAAGGTGGTTTAATGTCAGTTGTAGGCAATTTTACCCAATCATCAGTGTCGAGCATTGGAGTGGGTAATAACAAAGTCTCTCTCGAATACTAGATGAGAAAATATTCCAAGCACATACTAAACAATGCAGCAGCTCGAAGTAAGACCTTATTACGCTTATTGTTTTGTAAAATCGAAAGGAAAGTCAATGCCCATCTCTCCTCTTCTTAAGTGGGTTTTCATTGCTGAGGATCGTGACCTCTACCTACTCCAATTTCCATGGTGGACGAGGCTTCTTCACTCCTCGCCGTTCTGCGCTAGGAGAGCCAAGGATCCACGTACGCGACGGCCAGTGACATTCCTCTGCGGTGACTATGTGTTTCTCCAAGTTGGAGTCCTCAGTTTGACGAGCAGATAGTTGAGAGCCAATTGTGGATGACTAGCTCTTCCAGGATGGACACATTCCTGCGTCTGGCTGTCCATGGAATGATGAACATTTTATGCGGCACTAAATTTCGACGGCGTCTATCTGCTTTCTTTCAATGGCTCTTAAGTGTCCACGTTTCCACACCGTATAGAAATATGGGGAAAAGCAACCTCCGGACTAGTCTGGCCTTCGTTAAACCGCTGTCACTACTTATCTTTTGCATTTTACTCATGGCGTCTTATGTCATGCAAATTCTATTTCACAACCTCCTTCATCATAGATGAGACCAAGTATAAGAAGTCGTTCACTGTTTCTAAGTCTGTGAGACCATTATGTGTTCTTACAAAAGTCTTTGTTAGTTTTTTTTGACGTTGTTGATCAGTGGACCTAGATTACGGCTTTCTTCCTCTAATTTAAAAAGGAGATGGTTTCAAGGAGGTTCAAACCTGAAGGAATGTCAATGCTCGCCACTACCCATAGACAAAGAGTACTTATTAGTCGATGATATTTTCATGTCCATGTTTTAGTTATTAGACGCTAATACAATATTTAAGAAAAAAAGTAAAAATGTTGAAAGAAAATCTAACGTAAAGTATGTATGTACCTATCCAAGCGTTTATCAAGGTGACAAGAAAGCCGCTTAATACCACAATAATTTAATAAAACCCACCCATCAAAAAGTAGTAGGTAGGGTAGACTGGGGACGATTGAAACACGTTATGATTGAAACATCTCAATTTACTCGAAAACTATAATACCTAAGAGTGTGATACATTACTCGAAACTCCGTCAGGTCTGTTGGGACGTTTCTACAAAAGCGCAGTAGCCGGCGAGTGACTCAATCGTGCATAGGGGACATTATTGAATTTTGCACTAAAACGTAAATATTTAAGACATTATTGCTTTTCTTATAACTCATTTTACTCTCGCAGCTTGACGAAATATTTCATTATATTCTCTTCTTTATCTATTTAAGAGTATTTATAATGCGTTTGCGTGGCGTTAATGTCTATTTAAAAGGCATGTTTTTGACTTTGAAGCAGAAAATGCAGCGTGGGGATGTTTGAAACAACTCGTGTGGGGATGATTGCAACGTTTCAATCATAACCATGTTTCAATCGTCCACACTGAGAGAAAATTTAAAAGTTATAATGAAAAAAGGTCAGAAATTTAAATCATTAAGTATTATTCAAATTCAAATCATTAAGTCTAATGTACTTCTGTGATCTTGAATGGTGAACTTCTGTGATTTTGGTTGATGAAGTCGATCTCATTCGACCACATTCGACGTCACACACCCTCACGTGACAATTTCGTAATAACATATATTTATTATTTTTTTTACATTTATAACTAAAAAAAATCAACGTTAATAGTATCTATACATTGTTTTATCAATTATGTAAGTACAAAACAACAGAGAAAAAAATTATGTAATGAAGAAAGTGTGTTCCCCTTCTCAAGAAACCGAGGTTGCAAACTAAAAAAACAGCCAACATTTACCTATTTTGGGCTATCTTCAAAAGATTTAAGACAATTGGCATTTGATTTGACCACACAAGGCCAGATTCATGGTACACAAATGGGATGGCCGGAATAGAATGGCTCCGAGGATTTTTGCGCGCCATCCAGAATTTATTATCTATAAGATGTGCCCAAGCCACGAGTAGGTATGGCACAAGCAACAAGTTTTAATTGACATAATGTTGATGAATTTTTCAACAATTTAGCGAACGTTATGGATAGTTTTAAATTTGAACCAAAGGGCGCCTATAACGTAGATGAGACCGGTGTTACAACTGTTCAAAAACCTAATCGGTTTATAGCCAGGAGAGGAACTCGGCAAGTAGATGCAGTAACGTCGGCCGAACGAGGAACTTTCATAACTGTCTGTAGCGGCAAATGCAATTGGCAACTCAATTCCGCCGATGTTCACATTTCTACGTATCAATTAAGCCATTTCTTAAAAGATTGTCCGATTGGTAGTATCGGTACCACGAACAAATCTGTCTGGATGCAAGAAGAAGATTTTATCAAATTTCTTATTCATTTTCAAAAATTCACCATTTCGTCCTTAGATCGCAAAGTTCTTTTATAACTTGATAATCATTCATCGCGGTCGAATCCTACGAAATCAAAAAAGAATATTATTTTGTAAAATCAATATTTAGTCTTCAAACCATTCCAAAATGAACAGGCAAAAAAAACTACACCTAGAGACTCCGAAGAAGAAACCACAAACAAGATGACCAATGTATTGGAAAAGGTGCACTGGAATCCGAGGACAAAAATATGAAAAAAAATCACCCTTCACATTGATAAAAAAAGTGCTTCGTAGTCTCCACTTTTGTCTACTTTGGTTTTCTGTATATTTCACTTCTACCGCATGTGAATTGCACATCAAGATTTTTCTTTTCTTTTAATAGATAATATTTACTTGTTTAATAGATTTTAATGCCACTTAACAGATTATTTAAAAAAAAAAATCTAAAATATTGCGATATTTTGTATAATGATGTCACATCCCAAACCATAAAGTCAATAAATTTTTATTTTTTCGACTTCTTAATTGTTGAATTTTACACACAAAAAATGCTCTTCATTCAGAGGTAAATTCTACATTGTTATGATTGAAACAGTGTGATGGTTGAAACAAGCACTTTTGTATGAAAACAAAAAACTTATTTTTATACCGTTCTATTCTGCTCCAGGATAATATCGCAGTAAAAGTATGTTGATTATGCCAAATACTCATAATAAGTATAACTAAGAGCACGTAAACATAAATAATAAAAAATATATTTAAAGTTGTTTCATTTCAAGATATTTATGTTTATAATTTTTTAAATACTTGTGATATGTTTAATCACTATTCATGATCTCATTGAGTACTGTTTTAATAATGAAAATGTTGAACATTGATTAAAATTATTCCAATTATTCCATAGATATTTAGAGTGTTTCAATTATCCCCACATACTGTTTCAATCGTCCACACTATGGGGATAATTGAAACAGTTTTCCCCATCGTCTTTAAGTGGTCATTGTAGCTTACCTGTACGAGTTGTGGCCATACAATAAATTTAATTTGATAACTAGATAGATCATAGAACATCTGGTATAAACATCTTTTCCATAAATACATAAGAAATATTACTACGCCTAGTTAAAGTAAAAGTGTTTCAACCATCCCCAGTCTCCCCTACTTACTCCATGACTTACGAACATTTTTTTTTAATTACTTTTTTTTGTATTTATTTATTGTCCGACAGATTATGATTTATTCATTTACAGTACAAGATTTATTTTTTTAACATACTTAACATTTGGGAACATAGGTAGAGAAAAATTAAGATTATTTAAAGAGTAATTAAACAAACATATTCACTGTTTTTGAAATTTCATTCAAAAGCACCATTCCTTTTGTCATTCTATGCTGTGCTAGAGCATCTGTTCTGTATGTGGTTTCTTGAACATATTTATTGCGCGCTAAAAATGTGAAATCTTACATTTAATAAACGTTTGTCAACCATTGTGTTACCACGCTCCATAAAATTTTTCAGCTAATTTTCTAAAGTATTATTGTTATTAATGAATCCTTTTTTATTTTACAGGTGATCCGCACGGCGGGGATAGTTCTTGCTTATTACAAAGGAACTGACACTGACGATATGGTAAGTTTTGATATTAACTTTCACAATTTTTTATAAAGGAAATATGTAAAAAAATGTACGAATTTTCTGTACGTTTATAACCTAGCATTAGCACCCTATACACAATTCGGAGCGACCGTGCCACGCGCCACTTCAAAAGTCTCACAGTGAACTACCTTGTAAACGAGTATGGATATTTAATCTATAAAACAATTCAATCATAGTTCCATGTTGTAAACCGCTAACTTACCTTCGGTTTTACTTTTCTGCGCGGCGGCCTGAAGTGTCGCGTGGCACGGTCGCTCCGAAGTGTCAGCGTGGGGGATAATATTGTATTTAATTACCCAATTATTTTCAAACTTACTTTAATTATGCAAGAATTTTATTGACCTCAGCCTTTCTTTAGTTTTATGCGATTTTGTTTGAGATAAGTACGACATGTAAAGTTTTATAAAAATACTGGTAGAATGATTTACCCGGCTTCGCGTGAAACACATTTTTACTAAATCTTAACATCGAATTAAATCGAAACAAACCGTACCGGGCCTTGTTAAACGACTTCAAAAACGAGGAGGTTATCAATTCGACGGTATTTTTTTTATTTTTATGTTTGTTACCTCAGAACTTTCGATTGGGTGAACCGATATTGATGATTCTTTTTTTTATTAGAAAGCTGTTGCTTCCAGTGTAGTCTCGCTTTAATTTGGTCCAGTTCTGATAATGGAATCCATGAGAAAACCATATATGTCTTAAATTTGCAATAAGTGTGTGCACGACAAATGAACGAATAACTCAATATTACGCCAACAGATTTCGATGATTCTTTTTTTGAAATAAAACTTCTTTACGCACGCTCGTCACTAAAAATAAAAAAATAAGCGAAAACTTTAACGAAACAAAAAATGCACTAAAAAGTAAAAAAATATTTTCGAACGATTGTTATTTTTGAAGTCGGTGTAAGCCAAGATCTCCACATCTCACCTATAACTACCTATGTATGTAGTTACCTTGGCTGACACCGACTCCAAAAATAACAATCGTACGAAATAATTTTTTTACTTTTTAGTGCATTTTTTGAAGTCGTTTTTTGTTTTGTTAAAATTTTTGTTTATTTTATTACTTGACAGCTAAAATATATTTCAAAGCTCCGTAGCTCTTGATGGAAATGACTAACTGCTGAAAATAGCTGCATTCTACCATAATACGGGCATGTGCTTAGTTTAGCAGAAAAAAGAGAAGACAAAAAACTTTTTACAAAAACATAATTTTTATTTCGATAAAATATTACTATAATATCTACAAAAACAGTTAATTATAAGCAAGTTCTGTAGTGTAATTATTATTACGCGTGACAGCTGTTTCGCCCTCTGAAGGCATTATCAAACTAGAGTAGACAGTTTGAAATTCCTTCAGAGGGCGAAACAGCTGTCACGCGTAGTAATAATTACATAGCAGAACTTGTTTAAAATCAACTTTATAGATTAAATAATAATATTATTGACACAAAAGAAATGAAAAATGAAATGAAGCTCTACAAAATAAACTTGGTAACAATAAATAAACATTATTTTATACTACATATGATTTTAAATAGATACATTTTGACTGTTGAAGTTTAAATTACATGATGCTATAGTTTTTGATGCTACAGTTATCACAAAACAGCTTTGTGCTTTATATTTAATTTAAGATGCGAATTCAAAGATTGATGCCGCTTTGCTCACAGTGGAAAATGGTGAAGGATAAAAAACAGGGAAAAGGAGGAGGCAAGATTTAATTTTGAGAAAAAGGTCTCAAGATGAAAATCTCATTTGTCGTTTATCAAAAAGAGACGATAATGACAAAAAAGTGGCAAGATTTATGTGCGATTTGAGAGTGAAAAATCTCCCGAATTAAAATGTTTTCCTCCAACACCTCTGCAAGGGATTTCTTTTCGTTTGGTAAAGATTTAAATACAACATCAAGATATAATGTCGTTTTTTAATGGTAAATCTTTCATGTTGACACTTATTTTTTTTACTCCACGTTCGTTTTAAAAAAACTTACCATTTTATAGTATTTAACCCTGCATTCTAATTTGTTCGCTTTTTGAAACAACGCTTTTTATTCAAATATAAAATTAACCATAAAATAAGTAAAATGTTAGCTTTATGAAACCAAAACTTCGGTTCGCATTTTTTATTTTTTTATGTTTTTTTAAAATTTTTATTTATTTATTTTACATTTACACAAAATAACATAATATAGCTTACATATTTTATACACTCTCCTAATGTATTTAGGAGAGAACAACTTGTTAATACCTTAAGAATTATTTTAAAAAAGTCATTAAACAAACTTATGAATTAAACTTTTGAAGAGATTTAGAATTAACATATTTTTTAAACATTATAAGGGTAATTAAACAAGAAATGTATATAGGAGGAAGATAAAACATTAGGAATAACAAACAGTAAAACATATATCTAAGAGAAAGTAAAAACTATATGGTGGTACTATCAAAATAATATTTAATTTTTGTTTTATATTTGTCGTAGTTTTTTCTGTTCGCATATCAGCGGGTAATTGATTAAATAATTTTAATTATATTATTTCATATACATGTATATGATAAATTTGTAACTTTGGTAATATTTCATTAATTATGTTTACATTGAACGACAAAAAATGAGGTGAAAATAACTTTTGTTATTCATTTATCTAATAAAATGTGTGTATGTCTTTATTTTTTTTCATTATCAGTAATTTTTTTAAACTTTTTTGAGTTTGCGTGCAAAATTTTCATATTTCAAAAATTATATGTGTATTTCGATTTATAAAATTTGAAATAATATTTTATCACCTTTCTAAAACAGTTTTTAGTTTTCGGATACGTTCAGAAATAATCCATTTATTTGGATTTTATTGTAAAGCGGAAAATTTTTGACCGTCTGACAAAATATGGTCGAGGCCTAAGGGGTTAAGTATTTTTCGATGAAAATTAAAATTAAATTGGATTGAAATTATTTAAAAATTGTTTACAAACTTAACTAAAAGTTTACAAGAATAACTAAAGAGTAATTTATATTTTTAAATTATTTTGCATACACCAATAGTACCAACTTCCTAGCACATGAAAATACTACGAGTATCTATCTATTAACTTGCAAGAATTTAACTAAGAGTTTATTATTTTACTATAGTTTTAACGTAGGAATATATTATTATAGATTGGGTTTCGGTTCCTGGAGTGTAATATTATTGATATATTCAATAACCATAAACTCAATTAAACTTTTCACCATATAATAGGTTTTTTGTTCCCGGTCAGTGGTTGAGTGGGTTTGATCGGTCAGTGGTTGAGTGGAATCGCGTTTGGGTCCCACCCTGGCGTTCCGTGTTTGATTCCTCGGCTGGCTAAGTCCTCCATCACGACTCAAGCGACATTTTCGGCTTACTGTGGTGGTAGTAGTAGACTTTCAAATATGGTGGGGTTATTCGTAACCCGGGAATGTTAGTCATTCTTAAAAAAAATATATATGTATATATATTAATATTTACCCACAAAATAACACATTATTAGGTTATCTTGTTATAATATCTACTTAAGTTATAATATCTACTTTAAATGACCATCTCAGGTACGAGTTAAATTAGCCTCCCAAAAACTGGGCGTACTGTACGTGGCCCGCAGATACTTTACTAGTACACAACTGCTAACCCATACAAATCGCAAGTCCACCTCGCGGTTGAATTTGTCAGCCACCTCTGGTCTGGAGCTCCAAAATACCTTAAAAAAACCTTAACTCTATGCAGATACGGGAAGTCCGTTCGATAGATTCTCCTAACTTAACAAACGGATTGCAATCTTTAGAGCACAGTCGTTCTACCGGTTCTATCAATGGAATACGCTCCGAGGAACTAGCGTCATTGATCCCCTCGGCACCGGTGCATAGTCGAGAAACACTCCAAAAGTGCGCCCAAATATATACACGGCTGACATTTGTCACATGAGAACGGGTGGCTTCTTCTACTCGTTCTTGAGTTCAATAGCTCGGCTATCGAACGATTTGCCGGCTTCCGTGTTTCCTCGTTCCTACAACATGGGTCACTTCAAGACCAATGTTCATTCCTTCCTCTCCTCAAAAGGCCCCTTCACACAGCATCTCAGAATAGATGACGTAGGCCCTGAGGGAAATTATTTTCTTCAGGGCACCCTGTGTGGAGTTAATGTAAAAAGGTTTAATAATTAACAATTAGCATAAGTAATTAAAAACATTATTTTTAGGTATATTATCGATGTCATGAAAGTACCAAAAATTTGTGATGCGATATAAAATAAAAGAATCGCCTCGGCGACCGTTAATAACAAATAATGACCCATTTTTTTCAAAAAGTAGGTCTTATCTTCTATCCCATAATTAACTTTGAACATCTGGTTCATATTATTCACCCAAATTTTTGGTAAAATTTTAACCTTCTTTGTCTCAGCCACTAAACATTGAAAAGACTTTCCTCAGCTTTAAACCAGTGGTGTTCAAAGTTTTAGGATCTTTTGTATACTCTTATTCGAAATAGGGATTTTGTGCCCTTTTATTGTACTATCGGAATTAATTTAAAGACGTACACAGATTGTTGTTAGCTTGTTATTAATAGTACATGAGGATTTTTCTTATACGCTTGAAAAAATATCATCTAATTTGAATAGCAGTGGCGTGCATTCTATAAAGACTGAAAATCTGCACCTATTTGTACCTGCTTCAAAAAAATATTATTATACATTTAATATCTTTCCTTGCTAATATATTGCTAATGTTTTTTAATTGTTTCTTACCGCCTTCGGAACAAATGTGTAGGTATTTATTTAAAATTCATCGGAATTACCGTAAAAATGGGTTTCGACATGTGGGTATAAAAGTAATACTAGAACTGGAAAGGATCTCGATGGGATTATAGTAACTTAAATGCCAATTGATACAGAAATCGTGGCAATAGGCAAGTTCAAGGTCCGTAAAGCATCAAAATCCCGCGGCACCCTGGTTAAGAACCATTTTGTCAGTATATAGTATTTTGTGAGAGGGGAAATGATGACCTCTACCGCTTTTCACAGTTCCTCCTTGGACGACTAATTGCGCTTATACAGAAGGATATTATAATACGAGATCTTTCTAATTATTTGCTATTAAAGAATAAGAAAGACCTAATTTGAGTGTATCAAAAAGATCCAAGAGAGGAATGATTAGTTTGTTTTCTCTCCCATGAATAGAAAAAAATATATAATTTGGAAAACACATATATTTTTTTAATTGATTTTTTTTATTATTTATTAATTTTAAACTGCCTGATGGCTTTTAAAATATTATATATTTTACATGTTTTTTCTGCATGATGCAGGAAATGGATTATTTTTAGGAATCAATCAGTTTTTGATAAGGTAATTGCACATGATTTTTATTCTTCTTCTCGTGCTCTGTACGCTCGTTGGCTATCACGTTGGTTACGCGGACTTTGATTATTGCGGCCCGTAACAGCTCTACAGCAGACTGGCCAAACCACTGTCTCAGATTTTTCAGCCATTAGGTTCTCCTCCAGGGCCCCGACTTCCGGCAATCTTTCCCTGTATTAAGAGATGCAAGATCTCGTACTTCCCTGAATGTCTCATCACATGTCGTAGATATTGAAGTTTTCTGATTTTTATCGTTTTAATAACTTTTTTTTCCATCAGAATCATAACATCTTTTTTCGTAACTCTTTTCATCCAGCTTATTTTGAGTATTCTTCTGTAGATCCACATCTCGAATGCCACAAGTCATCTTATCAGTCCTTTAGTAAGCGTCCATGCTTCCATTCCAATTTTAACCATGATTTTTAAGTTCGATTAAATATATACAAACCAATAATTATACTCAAGGGACTCATCGATATTTTGGTTTATGTAAGTTCTCCAATTCAAACAAAAATAAAAGAAAAATAAAAAATTGAACAAATAAACAATAAGAACAGTGAAAACAGTAAAAATAAGTACTATCGAAAATTTTTGTACCAAGAGATAGATTCAGCCAGTTTGATTTGATCCGGGAGTTGTTCCGCCGATGGTTGGCTCCCCGACGGTAAAGCCGCCGATAGTTGATCCCTCGGACAGCAGATACCCTAAAGATTTCTGCTGTACGACCTTATTCACAAATAAAGTATGCAGAGAGGATATACGGCCGTATAACAAAAGTCGATGTACTTATATCTGCAGACTTTTTGAGTGGAAATCAGCGATAAAAATAATTTTGATTACAATAATGTCGGGGTCCGAAGGAGTATGCTGTGAGGATAAACAGCCGAATAACAAAATACGACGGACTTATATTATGCAGCCTGTTTAGGGAAACATAATATATCAGTCGGGGAACAACTGTCTTGGAACCGTTAAAAATGTCTACATCTCGAAGGGTGTTGAATATTTTGCATATTTATATAGGTATGTACGTTCCATTAATGAATTTAGGGCATACTTACATTTAAAGTGTGGTTATTATGAGTCATTTGATCTTGTGTGACGTTCAGGGCAATGAAATGCAATCCTTTCTAATAGATGTGATATATCAATAAGATAGGTCACAAATTAGTACAAGAATAACTACTTTATTAATTATAACTTAATTATTTACTATAACGTTGAAATTAAAAAAAAATGGGATGTATTACATTGCACTACCCCTGCATACATTCTGGAATAAACTGTTATTATTATTATTAACTTATCAGTTATCTAACTAAGTTACATATACATTATTTTTCTATATGTTGTATATACAAAGTATACATAATTATAACTTATACACCAACCTATCACAACAGTAAAAGGTTAAACTTTTGAAAAGCCATAACCTATTTAAAAATCATCTTTAATGTCTGTCATCAACTTTTTATAATGTATTCATTTTAATTCAATGTCTGTGAATTTAAATTATAGTAACACAATATTTGGATGCACATTGCAATTTTGTTGTGTATTTTCCCATATATATTTTTTCGCATTTAATGTATTTGAAAATTAAACCCACTTCCTCAGGGTTTACTTAAAACTTTTAAGATTTTTAAGTAAACCCTGAGGAAGCATTGCTCAAGAAACATGTAGGTTTTTTATTTAACAACTAGCTGACCCGGGGAACTTCGTACCGCCTCAGAATCAATATCTGCTGTGTTAACTTTTTAGCTGTATTAAATTCAGTTTTTTTAAGTTACAAATTACACAATGAAGTAATAATCGATTGATTTTATCAGTATCGGAGATGGCGTTGTGTACCGATTTATATTTTTTGTGATTTTATTACTTTTCCACTTACTTACGGAAATTGCGTTTCATTTTATTTATCCATGTGAGGGAGATTTATTGTATTTTTCCTTTGGAGGGGTTCAGGCATACGTTCACCATTTATATCATTTTCGACTGTTGACATTAGTTTGTAAGAAAGAGGTGTGATATGTTTAAGAACAAAGCAAAACAATCAGCGCATCGACATTTGACGTTTTTTAATTTTTGGAATTCACTAACTCTTCAATATTATACTTACCACAATATTGCTGCAGCGCTTTCATAAGATGAGAATTAGTTCCATATAAAAGGTACGAGGAAAAGAATTTTCGTCATAATTTTCCGATTTTTCGTGAAATTTTCCGATGTTTTCGATGTTGTCCAGCCGTTATCGGGTTATAGATGGTGTAACTAATCCGACATTGTTTTATTCATAAAGATAAACGTGGTTAAAACTAAGTAATCTATTAATTTTGAATTAAAGTGGTGCCAAAAAATAAGTTTGCAGTATTTATTTATTGACGCCCTTTTTAGGGGATTTTACATATGATTAGTTGTATTTACACATTATACATAGTTAATACTTATGCATAGTTAATAATTATACTACAAAATATAAAATGATTACAAATCTTTTTATATTTTATAATTTCTTATCAGTAGGTACTAAGTGTTGGTGACCATTTTATAAATCCAATAGGAACTAGTTCCAAAAATAGCCGATTCCTCGGACGAGTGACAGCTAGTCACCGGGACAAAGTAACGGCAATGACGTCATACATAATATATAGACGCATGGTAAAAGTGATATTATTATTTACAACTGCCAGTTACAATAACAAATAATCATACCATGCATCCCTCCATACCCGGAGAGGTCCACGAAAGTATAAATCCATTAGTTCTTACGCCTGCCAGCCGACGCTCCTCACGCTAGGTGTTAACGTAAGTGGCATAATTTTATGGCACTGCTTTAATTCGGTTCTATTACAAAAGTTGATTTGTAACAAACTCCACGTACGAAAACAGTTTTAGTAAGACGCGGAGTCAGAGTTGTATTCGTAGTCGGATTATTAATTTCAACCGACAGACGCTAGGCTATTAATACTGTTAGATAATTCAGTTCTACCTATTACACTAGTTGATTTGTAACAAACTCCACGTACGAAAACGGTTTTGGTAAGACGCGGAGTATTCGTAGTTGGAATATTAAATTTCAACCGTACAGACGCTAGGCTATTAATACGCTCAGTTACTATTTGTAATTGAAACATAATTGAGAAAAGTATTATAGGGGAAAAACTAGGGCAAGGGAAATACTAATCTCTTTCTTTTTTTAATTTCGAAACTTTCAGCCTATTAAAGCAGAATAAAGAAGTAAAAGAGTCGGAAGAGTAATGAAGTCTGAGGATGCTTTTGTTTTTATCAATAGATAAACGATGATAGAAGCCTGAAAAGAAAAGCACACGGTTGAAAGTTAACTAATTAGGTACCTTCCAGTAAACTTGATCTTACTAAATACTTTTTTCCACCCTTCATAGATAAGAATTTTCTTAAGTTTATATCCTGCCGTATTCAAGTCGAGAGAAATCACTGAATGATTTATTATTACAAAAAATAACATTCGCGCTACAATCATATTATTAGGAAATCCGTGAGAATTTCAAAATAGCCAAAACTATGCAACTAGCTTTATCTGATATAATATTATAGTTTGTAAAACAATAAAAAATATAGATTATATTAAATCATAATTTCTTCCACTTCACGTCTAGTATTACCAAAACCGTAAACAGTTTGTTTATTTTATAATATTACTAGCAGAACCGGCAACACTTTGCTGTGGCTAACAAAACACAACGCCATTACCCAACCTTTATAAAATCCACACCACCCGCTTGCGAGCTGCCCGCTGTCTGAATTGAATATTTGAATTTATCGGATTTTCTCTACTATAATAAGTATGTATTATACATATAAACCTTCCTCTTGAATGACACTATCTATTGGTGAAAACCGCATGAAAATCCGTTACGTAGTTTAAAAGATCTAAGCGCACAAACATTTTGAGCGTCTTCATTTTATACTATGTAATGATGTATATTTGAATTTCTCGGCTTTTCTCAACTATAATAAGCATATAATACATATAAACCTTCCACTTGAATCACCTATCTATTGGTGAAAACCACACGAAAATTCAAGCGTACATCCATTTTGAGCAACTTCATTTTATACTATGTAATGATGACGATTATTTTAGAAGCTCAAATCACCACGGAATTACGTTAAAAAATATTTGAAATACATAGATTTCAGAACAGGTATAATACATGTAAAGGAATAGGTACCTACCAAAAATGCATAGGATTCCTTTATGTTCGAATTTTAAATAGGTGTTGTCATGGAGACAGAAAATGATAGATGATTATTGTTTTGTTGTCTAGCTGGGTAGCACAGATTGAAGTAATGAGAAGATTGAAAAATAAGTTTATAATTACAAAGTGATGTAATATTTTGAAGACGGACAAATAACTTTAATTGTAGTTTCTTTGTCAGCAAAGCAACTCATTATATTTGTATGTCACATTATTAATAAAAAAATTCAACAAATAGACAAATTGTCTTATAAAACTACAATTTTAGTGAAGAGAAACAATAACCTTAGAAATGGAAAAATTAAGTTTCACATTTACAGTGTCAGCAGCATCGGATGGAAAAAGCAATGTGATCTGCGTAACCTCAATCGAGACACCCGATGGACATATATTTGATATTCCCGATGATTTAAAACATGCAAGCGAATAATACCGCCATAACGACTACGGATATTTATAACAAAATTAAGAATTCTCTAAAGAAAAGATATCAAACACGGAAAATATGGTTTCCCTTATTAAGATTTGAGGAAAATTTACTTAGATGTAGGTGAGAATTTACAATTTGGTGACCAATACCTGGAAGAAATTATATATGACACGAAACTTTCTGACAATAATATTAGTACTGAAAAAAAAAATCTAGGAAAAATAGCAGAAAGATTTTTACTCTAGAAGTTTTCAGGAAAAACATCAAATGTACCCCGGGGCGTACGTTGGTATGGGGCTGCACAGTCCGGGATATGTTTTATGTTCCGTAATGCAAAGAATATGTTAATCAATTTTCTTACCCTTGTTGAGGGGTTTTCTGTGTGGTGTTCCGTTTGAGATGGTTGTCTATAGTAACATCTAGATATTTGATGTTTTCTACACATTCCAAAGCTTCACAGTTGCAGCTTTGGAATGTGTAGAAAAGTGCATATTACGTCTCTATTTTTTATTTTTTATATAACTCTATTTTTTCCACGCTTACGAAGCTTCTTTCGGATTTAGTTTTATTGTAGTGGCTGATTAGTTCTTTAGAGTACGATTGAAAACATTTTAAACATTTTTGAAAACCTTTTATGCTAATGATTCTGATATTTTTTGTATGCCTCTACTGAAGTATAAAGCTGTACTAATTAAACAATTTAGCTGTACATATTAGGGTACACTGTAGGTATTTTCTGTTTGTTTCTTCTTCAATGCTTTCACTAACTTTGTACTAATATGTATTATTCTTTTGGTTTATTTATGTTTTATATATATACTATTTTTCTTTGGTTTATTTGGAAGTAATCTTAAAATTTTACATTTCTTTCTTCTTTCTATATTGAAAAAAAAACATGTACGAAAAGGACACTGTGTCGTTAATTATAAATTATTAAATATTTTTTGCCTCAGTAAGAAAGATAAAGTTATTTGGCGATGATTTTTTGATTTGTGTCCCAATATAAAACAATCATCTGTAAATTAAATTTACGCCTATCAAAATGTTTCTGTCAATTTGACTGTCCTAGAACGGGAGAATCCTAGTTGGACAGTCAACGCTTCTTTGTACTGATGTATTCTTTGTAACAAAAACAAATAAAAATAAAAATAAATAAACACCAATGGATCAATGATTTTGAAAATGAATGCCTAGCTATTAAAGAGGCCATAAGATATTGGCAGTACTGGCTAATAGGCAAACCTTTCACAGTATATTCCGACCACAAACCATTGGAAAATTTTAATATTAAATCTAGAACGGAAGAAGAGTTAGGAGATTTATCCTATTACCTATCACAATATGACTTCGAAATAAAATATAAACCAGGAAAAAGTAATTTAGAGGCAGATTGCTTGAGCAGAAACCCAGTATTAGAAGCTAATAAAGATGTACATGAACAATTAAAAATAATAAACTTAGTAACATTGAATGATATATTAACAGATCAAGATAAAAATGAGGATATAAAAAAATACAATAACAAGTTAATATATAAAAACAATATATATTATAAGAGGGTAAGAAAGCGAGAAAAAATACTACTCTCAGAGGAATTCAGTATAAAATTTATAAAACTGATACATGAAAATATGTCATATAGGTATAAAACAAATGCAAAAGAAAATAGGAAAAATTTAAACAGCAAAGAATTTAACTAGAAATATCACCAATTTATGCAAACAATGTGAAATATGTATAAAAAATAAGACAAGAGGACAGGCTAAATATGGTGTAATGTCACACTTAGGCCCTGCCACAAAATCACTTGAAATTGTCTCAATAGATACAATTGGGGGATTTGGTGGCTCTCGATCAACCAAAAAATATTTGCACCTTTTAGTCGACCATATTACTCGATATGCTTATATAGTAACCTCAAAGACACAGAGTGCAAAGGACTTTATAAAACTTATAAATATTGACCAAATTGTAATGAAATTGGCATGGTTCTCACCGACCAATATCCTGGAATTAAAAGAGTTTAAAACTTTTTTAAATGAAAGATCAATCACACTAATTTTCACTGCAGTAAATTCGCCGTTTTCTAATGGACTGAACGAAAGGCTAAATCAAACACTCGTAAATAAAATAAGGTGTAAGATAAATGAAAATCTAAATACTAAAGCATGGACAACTATTGCTCATAATTGTGTTGATAGATATAATAACACGGAACACTCAATAACAGGCTTTGCACCGAGATACCTATTGGATGGTACTGATGTTTCATTCATACCAAATGAACATAAATTAAAAAAAGAAGCAGATGACTGGATTAGAGATAGAAAATTTGCATTAGAAAGAACAATTAAGTCACATGAATATAATAAAATTTTAATTGATAAAAAAGAACAATTCATCATTTTAAAATAGGCGATATGGTATATGTTGAAAATGGTCACAAACTAAATAGAAGAAAATTAGATGAGTTAAGGATTGGTACATTTAAAATCGAAGATAAACTATCCCAATCAATATACAAGATTAATACAGGACATAGAAAGATGGAGTCAAATTTTTTCCATATTACAAAACTTATTCCTGCCCCATACTAGAAGAAAATGAAGATTAGAAAGAAGAAAAAGGAATTGAAAGAGACGAAAATCTCCAGAGAAATTTTCTAACCCTAGGGGGGAGATGTAAAGGAATAGGTACCTACCTAGAAATGCATAGGATTCCTTTATGTTCGAATTTTAAATAAGTGTTGTCATGGAGACAGAAAATGATAGATGATTATTGTTTTGTTGTCTAGCTGGGTAGCACAGATTGAAGTAATGAGAAGATTGAAAAATAAGTTTATAATTACAAAGTGATATAATATTTTGAAGACGGACAAATAACTTTAATTGTAGTTTCTTTGTCAGCAAAGCAACTCATGATATTTTTATGTCACATTATTAATAAAAAATTACAACAAATAGACAAATTGTCTTATATACATACTCAAAATAATGTTAGGAACCACTGGTTAAAGTAAGTAAGTACGATTCTTAACACGCTGTAAGCATATAACTAAAATAAATAATCTGCAACTCTTTTCCAAAGTAATAAATAATAAAAAATAAATATTCAAGATATATAGAATTATTTTTTAAATTTCGTCCCAAATTTTTTTATTTTCGACTACGCAAAAATGTTATAAGTGATGCAGAAACACTAAAATTCACGTCCCACCATTCTAATTCATTCACATTTTTATTCGCAGTACAATCAACGCCTTTGTATTATGCTGTACTTTCGCAGACAGAGTGCTAACTCAAAAGTCATCTTCAAGGCGAAATTAAACAGACACTTTCAGCTTCCACCAGCTTACTTCTCCGCGCCACCCTCTTTACACCCCATTACCCCCCCTCCTTCTTACTACCCGTCCACCCAGTCCGTCCTTACCTGAATAAAATTCACATTTGTTTGTCACTTCACAATTCATTAAATTAAATAACAATTTAAAAATAATTCATTAAATAAAATATCACATAAATAAAGATTTTAATATGTAAATGCAATTATTACGTACAATACACTTTTAGTTTTACTTTACATAATTGATTTTTTATGATATCTTCAACTAATTAATCACCGCTTTTTCTAATAATGTTTCTCTGTATGTACTTTTTTGTTAGTTCATGTTTGTCGTTTGTAATTTTTGTTAATCTTCATTTAATCCTGACGAAGAAATTATTGTTTCTAAACATGTTGATAATTTTGATTAAAAAGAGTTGTATAGAAATTGATTTGTTTTCATTTTATAAAAAAAATATTATTAAGTTCGGTTGGGTATTTTGGCTCCAAATCCAAATTTAGCTTTTGTTAGAAAAAGGTCACCCAGATGTTCCTCTTCAGCAACGCGTTAGAATTACGAAAACATTTTAATAAACGCTTACTGCCAGCGTTCGTTCAATTTATTTATAATTTTTAATGAATAATAACCTTCTAACTTAAATAACTGCATATTTTTTTAAAGTTTGTTTTAATATTTAATTGTCAAAGTTTTAATTTTTCAAGATCCCCGAAAACCACCGTACCGTACGTATCGTGTGACGTCATCAATCACGCCATTTACTATAAGATCGCGCAATCAGCTGTTCGACTCGCCGCCATTTTGAAATTTGGAGTTCGAAGGAATCTCCCTAGAAGTAGAATTACTATTTTTTTGTACAGTAGTTTTTGAATATTTTTAATAATAGAGATAAACTAATAAGAGATACCTTTATTTTTGAAACTGAATTATTTAGGCCTAAATAATGTTTCAATAAACCCAACAACTAAATCTCAATAAACAGTATGTAAATAAAGAGTAAGATGAAATGTTGGTAATACATGGCTTACAAATATACCAAACCACCCATCATTGGCTTGTTCATACCTACATTCCCGTACAATGACTTTACAGTGTCGGTGACGTCACCTCTAAACATTTCAGTAATACCAACTTGACGGCGTGTTTCAACGAGACTATTAAAAATGCACTTTTTAATATATTTTTAAAACTCTACGCTTAATATTATATATTCGGAATCAGCGTTGGTCCATATGAACATATTTTTTTAAAGCCATAATATTTTTCACTTGAGTTCCTTATTGAGGAGAATGTTTGGGCCTATTAAAATTGACTTGATTCAAGTGATACCATGTCCAATTATGTCCATTTCACCCCTGTGTCCCATCAGCTATCAGCCATCAATACAGCCTGCGCTGCCTCCTGTTATTGCGGAAGTTGTAACGAGCTCCCGATTCTACGACAACCCTCTACCTCTCCCTACAGGCTACAGTCCCCGTAGCTAGGGGATGATTTATTCAAATTTGGTTGGCGAACTCAAATATTTAATAATACTCGGATCACCCTTGCAGATATGGTTTTCATTTTCATGGTGATGATTTTTCGATCAATTTTGAATCAGAATTATTGAGGCAGTTGTGGACTGGTTAAGAGTCCAGATACTAATATCTACAGCCTGTATGTCGTACGAATATCCACAGCTCATATGTTGGACAAATATCTATGAACTTCAGAGTGAAGACTAATATCTACAGAGCTAAGGTCGGATAAATATCTATGACGGTCCCAGTGGTGACGAATATCTATGGAGCGTAGGTGGGACTAAAATCTACAGAGGGCAGCTGAACAAGAGGTTCTACTGAAAAGCATGAATTACTTCAATTACGTAATACTAACCTAACCTAACTTAACTTAACATAAATTAAGTTTTTTAAACTGCATACGCAATATTCCGTTATGCCAATATGCTGTACATAATTGAAAATCTAACTTCTGCCAGTGCTGTAGATATTCGTCGACATCACCAGTTCCATAGATACCTATTAGTCAGCAGTTTGAACTGTAGATATTCGTCCTCACTTAGGTTCTCATAGATATTAGTCAGCAGTTTGAGCTTTAGATATTCGTCCTCACTTTGGTTCTTATAGATATTAGTCCGATATGTTCAGTTTTTGAAATTCCTGTAGATATTAGTAGACGCCTCCCTGGAAAAAAAAGATAGAATGTGAGGGTGATTTCTTCAGTAAAATGCATTGGTAGTGAAGTAATTCTTGAAAGTTTCATATAAATTGACATCATCACTAAACATATTCTCCGGCATTAAAATCTTGGCATTGATTTAAAAAAAAATATGCAGTGGTGGTCGTTTAAAGTTCCGTTATAAGCGTTAAAAAGATAAGATTAATAAATATGGTTTGAAAGGGAGATATGTAAGCAGGAATGATAGGGGGGGGGGCACGCTAATATTAAAAAAATCGATTATAATTATCGGGCGTAAGCTACTGTTGTGAAAATATTTAATAAATACGACTTATTTTAAATGGTTCAAAAATCTCTAGACATCTGAGTTAAGGATCAGCAACCGGGCTCGAAAAGAAGAAGATGGAGAGATACGAAATTACGAATGTTAGAGGAGTGCGCTAACATTTACAGCGACCAAATCGAGTGAAAATTGCGACAATGTTTAATAAAACACGACTCAAAATTTGACAAAATTGCGACAATGTTTAATAAAACACGACTCAAAAATCTCTAGACATCTGAGTTAAGGCTCAGCAACCGGGCTCGAAAAGAAGAAGATGGAGAGATACGAAATTACGAATGTTAGAGGAGCGCGCTAACATTTACAGCGACTAAATCGAGTGAAAATTGCGACAATGTTTAATAAAACACGACTCGTTTAAAATAGAGCAAAAATCTGGTGGGGAGCATCTTAAGTATCATTAAAAGAAACATTGTGAATTTTTTCATAAATTTAATTTTATAAGATAATAGAAACAGACATGTTTTTAATAATTTTTGGAGCATACTTTGCGATTTTTTTCTATCGAGGGAATTTCGTATAATTTGCGTTTGGGCGTGGGCATCATCTAAACATTTTCTTCAAAAATAACATATATTTTTGGAATTATCGAAAAACTTCAAATGTATTAGATATGTAAAATCTTCAGATATGTAAAAAATCGGTACAAAATTCGGGTTGCCGAGGCTTTAAAAAAACCCGTTGAATTTGGTCACATCTATAGTATGTTAAATACCGGGGCCAGATGTGTTTTTTATTTTATTTTTGGAGCACACCCCATGTTTTTTTCTGGCGAAGGAATTTATTCGAATATAATCTGTTTTAGATTCTTAATATTCAGAAAGAATGATGCTGTCGCGTATTTACAAATTAGGATACTTATAGTTAGGAATAATAACACAAAGGAATGATAATATTTTTTGGCGAAATCGAGTTCTGTGAAATTGTGAACTTTAAATGAAGCTCATTTTGGGATAAAATTAAGTGAACATTCCGTCTTAAATTACGTATTAGCGATGAGCCGGACAAATATTGAGCTTTATAACCCGTGAGAACCTTAATAGAGTTAGGTATACTTGTACGATTGGCTATATAAAACAAGTGAGCACATTAACCGGCCGCTAATGAAATAGGTAGGTACCTACTTGGCTAATTTAAATTGCGCCACTTCTCTAAAATATCACCTGCTGTATGTTATTCGTACTTAGTACTTTGTAGCGAAATATGCACTAAAAATGCTGTATGTTATTGGTACTTAGTACTTTGTACCAAAATACGCACTAAAAATGCTGTATGTTATTGGTATTTAGTACTTTGTAGCAAAATATGCACTAAAATGTTTATATATACTTACCTAGCTATTGCCAGTTGCCACGAATTGAAAATCCACGCCATCATATGAAGCTATCTGGCGCTGTAGCTTCCGAAACGTTGGCTATCAGTTGACACAACATCCCGTACTAAATCCGCAATGTCGTGCCGGTGCCGGGTGCCGGTGTCGGGTGCCGGGTGTCACAGTCTCTGTGTTGGTGTGATAAGCCCTTAACTTCACCTTCGACTCTGCCAATAGATAGCGCCTCGTAATGATATAATGAAGATATCGACATTTAGATACAGGAATTCAGTGGGACCTTAAAGAAACACAATGGAGTACTGATTTTGTATCAAAATTTTTGGATTTTGCGTACGGCAATTTTGTAGGTGGGAATGGGTACCGCTGCCCCGGTAAAACAACACCTCTGCCATAGGTTATCTGACGTTTGCTGACTTAGCAGGGGTACCAGGTTCATGGGTTGAGGTTTGTCCGAATGTTGGCGGTGGATGCGTCTGTCCACCAACTGTGTGGTAGGCCGGATAGGGAGAGACTGGTTGAAGGAGACATTTTAATTTCTCAAGCACGACTTTCTCGGTGCATCGCCTTACCACGATTAAAATGTCCGTTACTCCAGTACATACTGACCCCCAGATTCCTACGAACCCCTGAAACCTTTTTCCTTCTCTGAACTTACTCTCATTCCCAAAAAGGCCCTCCACATAGCATCCGTAAAGATTACACAGGCCCTTCGTACTAATTTCATATTGTAAGAATGTTTAGTGGCTAATTTGACCACTAGGGTATATGGGTGAGACAGCAGATGCTATAGTATATAAGCTCTGTAATTGTAGCACTCCATCTCTCATTAGCTAGCTCTTAATTAGTCCACACATATCGTTATTCTCGTTGTGCAAATTAAGTTTATACTCGATCACGCGCGTCTTTATTTAAGGTAACATTTCTAACCTAGAAATACACATTCCCCAACACATATCATAGAAACAAATTCAAATAAAATAATGCTTAGTGACGGCTTCCGTGATTAAGCGGTCTCGATCTTTGGCTACGAATCTGGAGGTCGCGTGTTCGAATCGAAAATGAGTTAATTGAAATGTCTTTGGTTGTGTTTGGTGACCAGATCTGAACATACAGGTACTTCACCACCTTCCACTTCCCCATTTTATTTCCCTGCCCACCATCTTAAGTGTCACAACATACCCGAATTGGGGATGTCACAATCTCACTGGCCCCAGATGATTGTGAGCAGTTAGGATGGTTGGGCACTCTTGTACAGTGCCCACATAATTTAAAAAAAATAAAAAATAGTGCTTCCCAAACACAAGTCATTAACTAAAACATGTCATTATATTCCTATATATTCAGAAAGATCAGAAATTTTCGAAAAAAAACATTTTCCAGAGTGGAGGCAGAGTTAGTACCAGGGTCCTAGCATGGTCAATCGATATAAGTTTTATCGAAAATGTCTGTAACTTGTCATCGTTCCCGAGCACGACTGCAGGCCGCTAACGAACAAACAACAGTTTACGTCAAATAAATTAGGAACCCTTAGTATTTGTGAACTGTTGTTTGTTCGTTGGCAGCCAGCAGTCGTGCTCGGGAGCGATGACCGATAAAACCTAAACCAATATGGGCCCGATTAATGCTTAGGATCACTAGGTTTATCAAGATTATTTGGGGCGCAACTCGGGTTAATGACATGAATTAATGAAATTTTTATATTTTTTTTATATCATGTGTATTTAAATTTTTTATAGACAACTCTCTTTTTATAACTTTGGAAGGTTATTCCCATCAATGTAATATATCATTGAAGAAGAAGATAACACTCATAATCTAAACGAAAATATAAAAGAGAACAACACACAGAAAAATAGAAAAAGATAATTGTCGCAACTGGGACTTGAACCCAGAAATTCTCGTTCATATGTATTTATTTAAAATTGAATTATGAAAGCAATAAACTAGATAATAGGAAATAAAGTTTACACTCGAGTTAAAACGTGCGTTGGGTCAAATAGTGACGTTTTTGCCACAAAACGTCATTAGCCGTTGAGTTACGTTGTGCCATACGTGTCACCAAATTACCAAATTATACGTCCTCATAAAACTCGTTCTGTCTTATTTTATATTACGTTTAGACATAATAAGAAATAATTAAATTTCGAGCGGGAATATTTATTACTAACCTGAAAGAATTTGTAAAATTATACTATATAAATCATGGAAATTTGAAATGCTAAAATATTAATTTTTATTTTTATTTTTAACTTTATGAGTAAAAACTCAAATTATAATATTTAATTAAATGAAGACAATGTTAGCGAAACCCAATCAAAATATGTGCGTTAAGAAAAATGAAGATAGTGTTGGTAGTTCTTATTCGAAGTATGATACAGTTAAAAGTGACCGATTTGGAAATTGGTTCCATAGCTCAATCGGTAGAGCAGTTGGCCATGAATGCTAAGGTATCTGGGTTCGAGTCCCAGTGGAACCAATATATTTTTTTCTGATTTTTCTGTCTTCAGATTTTGATTGAGTTTCGCTTATATTGTCTTCATTTAATTAAAAAATATTAATTGTTCAGGAGAGCGAAAATAAAGTATTTTAGACTTTATAATAATGATTTTTTATTATAAAATAACACTGAATAGATCTTTTAAGTAATACTTAACATATTTTGTAAGTTTCTTTTTAATTTATTTAGTATTTAATTTATTTTGAATTTTTCGAAAAAAGTCATCCTTAAATGCACGTAGCAAAGAAGCATTTATTTTCCTAGAAATATTTCGACGATGCAGATAGAAAGAGAAAATAAAACGGAGAAAAATGACATATTTAACTCATTTTTGGATTTATTGTCCTTTACTAATTTCAAATTTCCGCTATCAATATTATTTAGCATCAACGCACAATACAACCAATCAAACGTCTCTCTATCTCATCTATGTATTTTTCGAATAACGTTTTTTCCAACTGATCTCTTACACGCTCTCTGATGCTTTTCGTAACTACGCCAAGTTACGGACGTTACGGGTCTTGTTGCCTAAAAGTATAAAAGTAAAAATTCGTAAACACATCGCACAAAGGTATCTTTATAAAAACTTGTAAATCACATTGGCATGTGGCGTGTCCTGGCGTGGCCCGAGAAAGGTAACAAACGCCGAGGTGAATTTATATGTAAATTGAAGATTGCTTTTCAACATTCACATGTGTCTATTTATTTTCATCTAATGCATATTTAAATTGTGCGGTGAGACAGACCCAGCTAGTCTCCATATAAAATATGCGTATTCTAAGGTCCCCGTCAGCAGCCACCCCCTATCACCCACTTCTCCAACCCCCACCCCAGTTTTTAACCCTCTCTTCTATCCCAGTTCCTTCACCCACTCTCATCCCCACCCCGCCCATACTCGCTGCATATTTCATGGCGGCAGATTATTTGCCACCCTTGCAACTCCAAGGAAACTATGCTTTAGAATTTTAGAATATTGTTTAATATTTACTGTACGGCAAGAAGCCCTAAGATGTGTAGACTAGAGGTATTTCGTATTTAAATTTCACAACAAAAGCTCAAAGAAAGGCTCGAATCGTTCTTGCAGCGCGACCTTAAAAATGTTTTTATTTAATGTTTTCCACGTAAAAATAACAGATTATGCAATATTACAATGAAAATATATATTATAAGTAAATAAAGATAAATATCTGTGTTTGTACCACTGTTTAATCAAAATAATTGACATGTTTCAATATAAATGGTTTCTTCATCAGGATAATCGAAAAATTAAGAATGGACAAATAAGTACACTAAAACCAAAAAAATATATTAATAAATAAAATTATTAAAATGGATTAAATTAATAAATAAAATAAAATGAATAAATAAAATTATTAGATAATAAGTATGTTATTATTACATTTCCGTACATATTAAAAACTCTAAATTAATAATTAATGGGAAAAGAAATTTAAGAGACTGCTATTTAAAAAAGAAAAATTTACAATTAAATATATTATATTATTAATCTTTTTCTGTTTCCAAAATTTTATAATTATCTAATTCCAAACCCATTGTATTCGTATGTAAAATTTTGAACCCTCTATTTAACTACCAACAAATGATTTCTTTCCAAAATGTCGGAGGCAAATTCAAAATAATTATAATTAAACACCTTAGACCTTAGGTGCTCCTTAACTCTTATATTACTCCACACAGCATCTCAGATGATATAGGCCTGTGTGGAGTTAATGTAAAAAAAATTCTAGATCTTACCCGTATAAATATAGTTACTTGGTTACAATCGTTACGAATTAATTTATGGACCCTAGATTTGTTTAAAAAGTGAACCCCGTCCTTGTTATTTAATACATATGTTTTTAAAATTTTAATACGAGTATAAAAAGCTCTTTGGATAATATTTCAGATGTTTTTAATTTCAAAAAATACTAATCTAATTCTAACATTGTCAACAATGTGTTGATAAACATAAGGTCTAATTTTTTCTTACATTTATTGTTTAATATTTCTATTGGATTTAAACTTTAACCGTTTTAATTGCAATGTGTTTTAATGATATTTGATTATACGTTAAAAATATTTAAAGATAGGGAGCATTAACTAATCTACTTAGCCTGGTATGAAAAGCCATTAATTTTTGCGAAAATGAACGGTACAATCTTATTTTTTTCATTTATATTATAAATTTTAAAATAAACGTAATTTTTAATTTATGATTAAAATCCTTTATTTAAATTTTATCTTTTGCTATTTGTTCCTACCCGGTTTCGTATGTATTTTAAAACTCCTTATAATATTATTAACTTGAATTAAAAATATTCAAAACTTCGAGTTTGACGTCTAGTCTTAATTTTCAACAGTTAAATGGATATTTGAAAGCTGTATAGGCCATTATAGGAGCTAAAAATATTTCCGTTAAAAGAATATCACCTTAGATTGATTTATTAATATTTTTTATTGATTCGATTGCTACTTACATGTTTGACGGTTTTGCTTGATATTGTTTTCTTGTTTTGACATAATATTATTAAAATTGAAATATTTATATGCAAGATTTAAGCCAATAAAGGCATTGCCAGGAGAGGGTGTAGAAGGGCTGGATGCAGTAGATGCTAGTATAAATTTCTCAAAGGATCTGAGGCTAACAATCTACAAAGAGTTCTCATACCAACCTTATTGCCTGGTAGTGAGGAATGGAACTGGCAGAGGAAGGACGAAATTAGACTCAGTGAAGAAGATAAAAGATTCACGTAAAACCACATAAAACCGAATTATAAATGAGGAGAACTAAAAATAATGCAAGACCAATGTAAGTGTACCTAATGAAAAATATTTGAAAGGGATGCGAAGGATAAATGGTTTGAGGATGTACAGTGCATGTGGAAACAGAAGTGTCAGTGAATAATGTTAGTAAATGACGGGAAAGTGGATTAAAGGAGATGTCGGGGATGTCTAATGGTGGACATACAGGTCAGGGTTTGCATGATGGTTATGACCGTACAAGCTTAACCGACAGGCAAACCCTAGCGTGTATGTTATAAAACTGTACAGTTATCAGTGCGTGTACATGCAACCTAATAAATACCAAAATAGATATTTTTTGCCGCTCGGTTATGTTTGCGCGCATGCATAACCGAGCGTGTGTAGCGCCAGTTCGTGCTTGCATGCACGAGCTGGTATTATTCGACCTAAAGCCTGAGGTGACATTATGGCAGAATATTGAAGACACTCATCTCTTCTTCTTGTTGCAAGAAATCTTAATGTTACTGCTAGTCTCTCATGTGCTGATATAGCTTTTCTCATAACAGAATCTTGTCTTTGGATCAAGGGAGTGACCAATGATAAAAGTTTAAAATAAAGTTTTTCATCCATTCGTAAATAATTCTTCTAATCTTTCGGTGTAAATCTCAGTTCATTCATCAAATTTATATGAGAGAACTGTTTTCTTTTCAAAAGATAGTGTTTACACCACTCAGAGCGATATCTTCTTATTTTCCTTTTCTTTGTTACAAGTATTAAGCCAAGTACAGCTGTAACATCGCGACAGTCGTCCATTATTGGCGATACAGTGCACAGCAGATTAGGTAAATGTCCAACAAAACACCGTCACGTAGCTGCAACTATCTTTGACTGAGAGTTTATAGAAAATTGTACAAGCAAACCCTAACGTTTGTGTGTTTTATAAAATTCGGTTATACCTGTCGGTTAAGCTAGTACGGTCATAACCATCATGCAAACCCTAACGTGTATGGCCACCATAAGGAATAAGTGAATCTCTGAATGGGACAGAGTCGGAATAACAGAAATATATCTGTGTGTATTATGCTTATTTGGTTTTGTGACGTTCCACTTTCTCTGCCCACCTCTTAAAATACACAATTATTGGTTTTTATTATAATGCCAACTAACAATCGTAATACCAACGAGATATATGTAGCAACTTTATAAAAACTTTGGTTATGTGCTGTGTCTGTCTCACAAGTAACATGAAATCAAATATCATTTAACAAATTGCTATCAATAATGATTGCAGTACAAAACCTATAAATAGTATGTTAACAAAAAAGAAAAGAAAAAGTGTATTATGTATTATGTTTATCCACACATAGATTACAATGTTAAAGAATTGGAGGAAAATAGTACTTGTATTAAATAACTAGGACGGGGATGATTTTTTAAACAAATCTGGCGTCCATAAATTAGTTTGTAATGATTGTAACTATGTATATTTTTTTTATTGGTGCCCTTTTTTACTCATTTAAAGTACGCTCTAGCGTGTTTAAATCGCACTTTATGGAACGTGCGTTTTTTAAAGTTACCATGGCAACATCAACAAATCAACAAAATGTGAAGTCTAAATGTCAACTTTTAACTATAAATCTGACAGGAATATTTTAAACGTCAAATAAAACATTAAAAATGTTTCAAATATTTTATTCAAAGTTTACATTCTTTTTTACATCGTTTACATTCTAAATATTTAAATGAATGTGAAAAGAGCAGTTCGTATTATTTGAAATATTAATACCTCCGTTTTTTAAATCGGAGGAAATGCTGTTCAAATTAATAGTATTCTCGGAAGTCAATGAGGCTGCACTTCCATTAATGGCAGTTCCAATAATGTTTGAAACATTCTTCTTATTTCTAATGCTCTCTTCCACGTAACCAGTCGCCACAGCTGCCGATTTCCATCCTACTTGTCGTTGGATTTGATCAATTGTCATGCCACTATTTGCCATAATGGTAGCGGATGTACGTCGAAACGCATGTCCTGTATATTTCTCAGGATCGTTTAATTTAAGATAGCGTGCGATTTGTAAGGGGCATGATCCAAATGTGTTAATACCAACCACTTGATTGGTGCACTTACCCTTATCATACCGTAAGAAAACCCTGTCTGTACTTACATTTTGGGGTCGCAATGATAAATATTGCTTCATCAAACGCACATAATTAATTGCACCACTGTCGGCAACAGTAAAACGTCGAGCCTTCACTGTTTTAGATGGTTGGATGGTAATAAGCAATACACTTCCTTCTTCTTTGATATCATATAAGCGTAAATCGCACAATTCACATCTTCTGCAAGAGCCAAAGATTCCGCAAATGGCTACCACCTTCAAAAATATGTACGTAATGTCCGGTGCTTCCGTGAAAAACTTCCGCAAATCATCTTATTTGAATACATACGCCTTCTTAGCAACGTCATCCTTGCTAATTGCCTTCATGAATGCATGCACTTTCACAAATGATTTTAAATCAACCCCTTTATTTATCCTCAACAGACATTGCAATTTCGAATGTATGGCCCACATAGTCGATGCTTTGTACTGTTCCGACATTTTCTGAAGGTAAGCAAGCACAACTCGTTCATCTACATCTACTACGTTTTGCTCCTCCATCCATGTTATGAACCTTTCATATTCTTTTTTATAAACGTCTTTGGATTTTTCAGGTATTAACCGCGATTCTGCTTTGGTATTTAAATTATCAATGTTAGAACTCATTTTACAACACACAATAACTAGTAAAAACTGTGATGTCAACTATTAATCTTATGTGACAGATTGCAAATTAATGTTTGTGTTTTTCATTTCCATGACAATAAGATATTGTGATGTCACATCACGAATTCATTAATAGTTCTTATTTCCAAATTTTTAATAATAATATCAATATTTATGTTTTCAAAGTGTACCAATAAAAAAAAATAGCGTACAGTATTCGTGGATAACTGGTCTTTGAAACACTTGCTTTATTTCGAGCACTCGGCTACGCCGTCGTGCTCGAAAAATCGCGCGTGTTTTATAGACCTGTTTATCCACTTATATTTTAATATACTTTTATACTGGTAAGACATCTAGAATTTATATATTATTAGAGTTAAGGAGCAACTATGGCCTATGGTCTTTAAATAATAATTATTATTCTGAATTTGTCGACCACATTTTGGAATAAAATCATCCGTTTTGATGGTTAAATAAAGGGTTAAAAAATTTACATACAAATACAATAAAGGCGCAGTTTATAACATAGGCAGTTTACAACTAAAATAACTACTCAAAATTACAAACAAAATCATCGAAAACATACTTTTATAGGTTTTAATAAAATCTTCGATGTTTGATCTGTCTTGGCTGATGATCCAAGACTCGGTGCCTAATTTACATTTAGAATAGTATGTGTTCTGTCTAATGGCCAGTGGAAGTGCATTGCATAGCTTTGTTGCAAAGTATCTAAAATTTCGTTGGCCAAAAGTAATTTTAGCGAATGGGATAAGTAAGATTTAATTGCTTACTATATTAAAAAAATTATTGATAAGATTACGAGTACCTACCATTTTATTATACCCCTATCACTGTCGCATCCCCTAATAAACCGCTTTACCCTATTACAATATTAATAGTAGTTAAATATAACAAATCATATTTTTAGTTTTCAGAATAGGTACTGTAGTCGAGTAACGAACAACCATAAAAAATTATTCAAATTCGATTTTATACACTGGCATCACCGGCCACCGCTCTCCAGCCGAGTGCATGATAATGCAAAATGATTCCGGTTTCAGCTTTCGTTCTATCCACCTGCTTTTCCCCTAAGCGAGATAATGATTAAATCTGTGCTAAATTATTGTAACACAAAGTTTCAATATAAATATATTTGACTCGCGTTAAATCAAGAGTTATTATTGAAAACCTCCACAACACATGCATCCAGTTTACAGACGTGGTAAGGCCTGCAAACTGTCAAACCCTCGGGATAAAATATTTTAACATAACCCATATTGCCAAAGTACCTTAAAGTTTTTGGAGACATTAAAAAAAAGCTATAGTTATGTGTGGTAAAACCATGTATGATCGTTTTGAGAAATGCGGAAAACCACAAAGAATGCAAGGCTTAAAAGATAAGTAAGATTAAAAAAGTGACTCTCAGATGGTTTGGACATGTAGAGCGAATGAACGAAGAAAGGAGTCTAAGGAGAATATGTGACGCAAATGTGAATGGTAGAAGTCGGAGACGCCCGAGGAAGACATGGCACAGTCAAGTGAATCAGATATTCGAGTTGGGCCATATCAAGAGTCGGAACAATAAAAGAATTTCTATGAGACGACGTATGAATGTGAATGAGGCAAGAAGTGTGTGTCAAGACCGAATTGTTTAGCGGTCCGTCCGTACGCCTGGCGGCGTGGCGGTTGGTTAGTTAGTTACAGTTAGGTTAGGTTGGGTTAAAGTTTATCTTGTTCAGTTTTACAGTTATTTTTAATAACATTTGGAGTATCTACATTGATGATTTCACTAATTTTTGTATTTTTGAAACTGATAATTCGTGGTGGAAGTCCATTATAATAGATTATAATAAAACAAATAGAAAACTTTTTTTCCACTTAATTTTACTTTTTTCCACAAAATTAAGTGGAATAAAGTTTTTTATTTGTTTTATTATAATCTATGATAATTTCACATTTCGAACTTTCGTCAATTGGATTTATACATTCCGGAACATGGTTTTTGAAAAGTTGGTCCTTCGGGATTTTAGCGGCAGGGAATCCATTTATTAATATTATGCAGGTACAAAATCATCTCCTTGTTGTTTTAGGAGACTGATGGTTTATACAATACTCCCACTTATGTACTTTAATTCGATCACTTCACAACTGAGATCTAGTCTATGGTGTTCTGGGGCAATGCGTAGAATATTTAAACAATAACTCCGTTTTGGATCACGGTTTCGAGAGCAAGTCCCGGCATTATTGCTATTTGAACTCAGTCGGGCCATCCCGGCCCCATTTCAACTTTATAATTAGATATTGATCCGGCTCTGTCTATACATGAACAGGGAACGGCAAACTTCCCAATATAAACTCATTTGAAGAGCGACAAAGCTTATCTGAACGTGCATACAATACATTGTTATTTATTATACAGCCTCCCATTGAGTTCTGTTTGATAAACAATGAACTGCAAATAGCTTTAACAATATTCCCTTTAAACATGAGTCAGTATTTTATGAGAGAAATTTATTACACTGTGAAGTAGGTGTACAGTTTTACAAACTGTACCGCGCCAGCTCTCGAAATTCGAAATATGACCTGATGAACGAACCATAATTTTTTGGTTAATGTATTTTTGTGTTTAATTCGTAGAATTCCATTTAATTTATAAAAATTTAATTTATATTAAACTAAATTTAATAATTTTATTATCAAGTTATTGACAAGTTAGTATGTATTTTTGTTACAGCTGTTTAGGCTTACAATGCCATTTCCAAACTGTCACTGTAACAAAAATAGATACGAAAATACTTGCAGAACTTGATAATAACATTATTATTAAATTAAATGAAATTAAAATTAAATTTAAAATTAAAATTAAAATTAAAATTAAAATTAAAATTAAAATTAAAATTAAAATTAAAATTAAAATTAAAATTAAAATTAAAATTAAAATTAAAATTAAAATTAAAATTAAAATTAAAATTAAAATTAAAATTAAAATTAAAATTAAAATTAAAATTAAAATTAAAATTAAAACAAAATAAAATTAAAATAAAATTTAAATAAAATTTAAATAAAATTTAAATTAAATTAAAATTAAATTAAAATTAAAATTAAAATTAAAATTAAAATTAAAATTAAAATTAAAATTAAAATTAAATTAAAATTAAATAAAAGTTAAATTAAAATTTAAATTAAATTAAATAGAATAAAATTTAAATTGAATTAAATTAAATCTAAATTGAATTTATATTAAATTTAAATTAAATTTAATTAAAAAAAAACCTTAACAATCACTACGTTCATAATGACTAATGACTGACTTTTTTTTACATTAACTCCACACAGGATGAGCCGAGAAAAAAAACTTCCTTAGGGCCTATGTCATCTTTGGAATACTGTGTGGACGGTCTTTTTAGAGAAATTAAGGATTTTAATTTCTGGGAAATTGAGAAAAGGTATGAGTGGTGGGTAGGAAACTGGGGCTCAATTTGTCCAGGAGTGACGGAGTATGAATCCATCCCTCCCACTGCAGTGCAAGGCGATTGGTTCAGAGTCCGGCTGGAGAGGTCTAAGTTAGGTCTCTCTAAACCAGTCTCTGCCGTTCCGGCCCGCCACGCAGTAGGTGGGCATTCGTATTCGACGCCAAGATCTAGACAAACCTGACCCCAAGATACCCGGGAACCCCTGCTAAGTCACCAAACATAGCGAACCACTTGGGGGTGGATGGCATGGGTGTTGATTGTCCAATAAATGGTTCCCGGTACGGTGACCCCCTTAACCGCCTCCAAAATTGAGCATTACTATCAAAATTATCGATTAGTTAGTATAACTGAAAAAAATTATATTTAAGTTCACAGTTAAGTTTATAATGAACATTGTAAACGGTGTCCGAAAACTCGTAAACAAGAGGAAAACCTGTGAATTTAAATCATACATCATAAAGAAGAGAAAAAAAACGAAAAATCCACTCTGAGCATTTAAAATTTTGATTTTTTTTTCCTCTTATTTTCGAAACTAAAGGATTAAAAAACTTTTGACGCCGGGTCCACACTTCGACGCATTTTAGACGATTCACATTAACAGCTGATATTAACACCAACAAAAACCAACTTTGGACGCGATTTAGCCGAAAAAGACTACAAATGTAGTGTACTTGATTGTACGTACATTGATTTTTTTTTTTTTTTACAGTGAATACCGCACAAGAATCTCAACTGCTCCCGTCTGGAGCCAGTGAGACTATGGCATCCCCAATTGGGGTATGTTGTGAGGCTGAAGGTAGTGGGGAGGGGAAGGAGGTGGGAAAGAGGAAGGTCGGGAAGTACCTGGCTATTCAGATCTGGTCACCAAACACGGCTAAAGCCATTTTCAAGCAACGTTTCAATTCTGAATGGTGGTCTTACACCAGGGCGATACTGATAGTATCTTCCACTCTGGAACTTGCCGCAAATATACTATATATTATTTTTTTAATTAATTAATTGTGAAATAACACAAATTAATCAAATAAAATTTATTTGCGCACGCCGGGCTCGAACCCGCGACCTCCGGATTGTGAGTCAAGAGTCTTAGCCACTACACTACGGAGGTCGTGATTGTACGTGATTGCCCAGTATCCCACTGGTACTGCGTGTTTACGGATACTGATATGAATTTTTGGTTTTCCCGCCTTCGTAATGATTTTTTTTGGATAGGTATCCGTCAATGTAATTTTAATACCGTGGATTCATGGGGTCTTATATTTTTAGTAAAAGTATCGATTTTCGCCATGCAACCTCATTTTCATAATAAGCTGTGGAGCTTTGAAATGTGAATTTAACTGCTCAAAATTAGGCAACATATACCATGTTTTTGGTTTCTACTTCCCAATTCATCAATTAAGCCGGCGAGTGACTAATTTTTCCCATTAACTCCACACGGAGGTAAATAATTTCCCTGGTAAAGGTCCTGAGGAAAATAATTTCCTTCAGTCATCTTTTGGTGAGACCCAAACGATTGCACTGGACATTTCCACGGCCTTTGACCGGGTTTGGCACCGATGGCTTGTCAACAAACTGTCTTCTTACGATCCCGCATCCTTGTGTGCGTGGATTACCGACGTTTTGAAGGAGAGGTCGATTCAGGCGGTTGCTGACGGTTTCACCTCTTCCTCGCATTCGATAGGGATCGGTTCTGTCTCCGACTTTGTTTCTGTGGCACATCAATGACTCTTGTCATGTGCACCGATTCATTGTTACGCCGATGACAGTACAGTCCATGATAGATTTTTGTTTGACAAGCCTCGAAAGGGCACACAAACCCCAATAGCTCGGAGGGCTTTGAAGCAAAGAATGGAAGATTACCTCGAGAGTGTTTTCTCTTGGGGTAAGAAAAACCTCGTCGAATTTAATGTTTCAAAGACCCAATCATGTTTGATAACCTCTAAAAGGGATCGGAATGAAAATCTGGTCTCCTTCTAGTAATCTTCCGAACAGGACCTCCATCGATATGCTTGGTGTAACTCTAAGTGACCAGCTCAGGTACGGGGGCTTTATCGAAACTAGGGTTAAGTTAGCCTCTCAGAAACTGGGCGTACTATACAGGGCCCGCGGATACTTTAATAGTACACAACTGCTCCTCCCTCCTACAACATGGGTCTCTTCAAGACCCATGTTCACTCCTTCCTTTCGTCAAAAAGACCCTCCACACAGCATCTTCAAAGATGACATAAGGCCCTGAGGGAAATTATTTTCCTCAGGGCCTCCTGTGTGGAGTTAAGGTAAAAAAAAAGTGCGCCCGTTTGTGACCGTGATGTTCCGGGCACCGTCCCCTAACGCGCGTCACGTACGCGAAAATATAGTATTGATGGTGGTTGATAATTTTGGTCTTTTCGAGGTATGTGAGCAGTTTGGCTTTGATCACACGCTCCATCACCCTGGACAGAACTTACGTGATCGCTATTAGGATATGTATATTTATAACATATATTTAGCTTTTTTTAATGAATTTTCAATCAATCAAAAAATACACCGACTACGTTAGAATTTCGACATCGTTTTTCCATTAGTTTTTCATGAAATCCTGGGCTAATTTATCAATACAAAAATATCAATTGAGCAAATGCCGAATAAAATTTCTATAAAAATAAACTTGCATGCCAGACTGACACAGGATATCACTTAAGTACTCGTAACTCGTTCAAATGCTTTTACCAGTACATTTATATTCTTTTAATCAAAAAGTTTCGCGTATCAGAAAATAATTAAAATCTGCTTAGAGCTTTGAATTAAAATCGTCTTTGTTAATAAACTTTTGATCACATATTATATTAAATACAGTCTTAGAAAAAAAAATCAACATAACAAGTACTGTTTACTTAGTTTTGCACCAACTGTGATACGGGAGATAGTGAGTAGGTAGTTATAGTTTGTCAAATAAGAGTAGAAAATATAAAAAAAAGAACTACAAAATTTTTAGGCTGGCAATACCAATTTACCTATCAAATATTATTTTAAAATGCAATGACACTGAAAATACAGAATACCGTACACACTTTTAAAAAAGCATTATTTTGTTCTTAAAAAAAATCAAAGAAGCACTGTTAAGGTATCTACTTAATGACATCAATTTGATTACAGTGTGTTTTACAAAGTGATTGCTTTCATTTAATTTAACATAAATTTGAATTTAGCAGTAGGTAGAAAGGAAGAATCATTAATGGTGAGTTTAATTACACCACTTTTAGATCTGAATAAGTTAAATATATTCAGATCTAAAATAGTGACATGATTAAGAGTCCGTGCAACGCTAGGTACTTATGCTAATATTAAAATAAATGTGAGCAATTTCTAAAGTATGCTTTATATTTTATTACAATATCGTAATTCTTCATTTGTTAACACAAAATTGCAAACGAATAATTAAAATAATATACCCACATGTATTTCTAATTTTGAGATCAGTGGGTATCTATATTGCAATGAAAAATATTTTTTTTCGCTTTTATGCCTTTTTATTTTTTAATAAAAATGTAGGTTACACAGCTTTAGATAACCATAATGATTATATTTTTAGTATGTGTTTAGTCCGTGCAACGCTAGGTACTTAGGCTAATATTAAAATAAATGTGAGCAATTTCTAAAGTATGCTTTATATTTTATTACAATATCGTAATTCTTCATTTGTTAACACAAAATTGCAAACGCATAATTATAATAATATACCCACATGTATTTCTAATTTTGAGATCAGTGGGTATCTATATTGCAATGAAAAATATTTTTTTTCGCTTTTATGCCTTTTTATTTGTTAATAAAAATGTAGGTTACACAGCTTTAGATAACCATAATGATTATATTTTTAGTATTGGCATTTGAACAACTCCTATGTTTTCTACTCTTATTTGACAAAACTGTTATAATATTCTGTAAATGACATAATATAATCCTTCAGCATTAGTCCTGTAAAATATTTACCGAACATTTCCCATGAAAGGATTTCGGTGTATGATCTCATTCAAAGGGTGGTTTCTGAAACAGCATAAAGCGGATAGGGGGTGAAATTCACCCCAAACTGTAAAAACGCAACACGAAAATGCTATGTAAAACAAGTTTATTGTTCTTCCAGAGGAGGTCGTTGATAGGCTGTTTCTTTAACTGTTCAAGTGTTTGGACAAGGGAGGTAGATCGAATTAAACTTATGAAGTTGAGTTAAAGTTCGGAGAGCGCTAGGAAAATTTTACACGACAGAGAATGAATAAACAATGTCACACGCGTCACAACAGTTTTCTTTGAAAAAATGCAATTCTATATAATATTAGATTATGAGAAAAGATTTTCACTGCATTTTCTTGTTTTTTCACTACCTTAAAATTATCTTTCGAATCATTAGATTCAAAAAAGAATCAATGGAAAAAATATATTTTCGTTGAAATTACTATCTTTTTCAATTTGTGAGTTATTTTTTTAATTACTTGCTTTAACTCTTCAAGGGTTTTCTATGCCTAGGCCATCATTTAAAATTATAGAGAAAGGAAAGGTGAAATTATATATTAATTTTATCTAAATAAGCAAATTTCAGAATTATATGGAAGATTGGAGTGGAGTTCAGACTTAGAAGAGATGAAAAATTTGTGAGTTAAAATTTCAAAACTTCTTATATTTTTAAAAATATAGTTTAGTGCCTCCCGGTTTCGTTTATATTACTTTTCCGTGTACAGATCGACGTATTAAACTATGCAGTCGGGAGAGCAGTTAGTTTTTTTTTGTATATGCATTGTTAGTTCCAATTTTGGTCGCCGGCAGAGATAAGTATGTCAAGCAGTGATCAAACAATATTTTTTCTCAAATTGGTAAATATGGTATAAAATATTTTTGGAAGTGAAGTGAAATGCATAATTATTTACTGAGCGCAGCGAAGTCTTGTTTTAACTCAACCATTTGGCATTTCATCTGTCTGTAAATTTGTTTGGTACGTTCCGGTTCCGATTCAAGTTGGTGGCCGTGTTAGATACTACCTATTATCCGTCAGAAATTACTACTACGAATTGTCACACCGGAATAATAAATATTATGGAAGGTACCTATGGGCCTGAAAAACTTTGAAAAAAGAATTTTCATTGAAATGGTGACATTTATTTGGAAAAATTGTATAATTCCTTATCTTTATCTTTACTAAGTATAAAATGAAGTCGCTCACGATGTATGTGCGCTTAGATCTTTTAAACTACGAAACGGATTTTCATACGGTTTTCTCCAATAGATAGAGTGATTCATGAGGAAGGTTTTTAGGTATATAATTTGTCAAGGTTTTGTGTAAATTGGTTGAAATACATAATAAATCTGGCCAAGCGGCAGCGGGCAGCGGACTGACAACCGGGCAGTGTGCATTTGATTTAACATATGGCATTGGTTATACAGGTTTCGTTAGCCACAGCAACGTGTTGCCGGGTCTGTTAGTTTAAAATAAAAATACACGTTACGTAAAATATACGGTTTATTATTATTAATTATGTAAGTATTTAAGTACCTACATACTTTCAAATTTTACGATTTTTGGAGAAACATGGTTTTTATTTTTTAAATAGGAGAAAATTAGATATAAGTTTTTGCAAATTTCATTGTTCACAGAACTAATAGCATAAAATTGCATAGCATAGAATCGCCGACTAAAAGCTTTGCAAATTTCATGACGCCAGACTTCACCACTCGAGATTTTTAACTGGTGTAAACAAAAATTCAATATGGTTAAGATATTTGTTTGATGTAATTTGACTACCCTGCAGCAGAGGTTACCGACCGCTGCAAATGCCGGGTCACAGACGTGCACCGGAAGACACGGCTAGTAACAGGAGCACAGAGGGTTGGGTCACAGGGGGAGGGGGAGGGGGGGAGGGGGGGAGGTTAGGGGCGGGGTTAATATATAGAGCTTTTACTGCAGTTGTGAATTTTTAATCCACCCGGCTGAAAGGTGAAAGGCAAAACGCCCGAGACAGAAAAAAACCATTATGGCGGAGGGAAATTGGAATCAAGTGAAGGACGTTTACTTATGGTGGCGTCGCGACGTCCGGACCAGCCAGCGGTCGAGAATCCAAATTTCGTCGAAAGATGTTCTTACGATCGTACAGGGCGGTTCCGATGAGAAAGATTAATTTTTCTCCGAACCAGCTTTTTAAAATTGTTACTCAATTTCGATTTTATATCATTCAAAATTTGCTTTAATTTATACCTACATCCAAAAATGCTGAAAGACGTGATGATAAAACTAGTAATATATATCCTTTTTGTAAATATTTTTTTATGGTAAGTATTTATAAATTTTCAATACTTTCCAAGCAAAATAAGAATGTAAAAAATCTTTAATGTAATTAGTTTGTAAGACTGTAAATAATTAGATTTTATTTAAACTAAAAGTATAATTCTGAAACATAGCTTTCCCAGATGATTTATTGATTTATTTTTACAAATGTGTGTTGTATAATACAATTTTTTTTTTAATATTTAACAAATCTGCCAACGACCCACGGTACCTATAACCATATTATGCGAAAAGTAAACTCATTTTCTCATAATTTAATACATAACTTTACCAGATAAAAGAACAATCTTCCGAAATCAATTTATACATTTTTATGGAAAAGAGTCAACACGGCTAAAACTTTAGTTAAAAATGAAATATTTCAGGTTTGGTCTGGTTATTCCCTCTTAAAGAGTAGACATTGATGAGACGCCACAGTAAAGATATCAATGAATCCAACTAATGTTTACTTTAGACAAAAATGATGATGCGTTCCCGATTAGGTGTATATTTATTAATGATGATGTAGGTAGGTGCTGTCAGGCAAGTAAATATTTATTTCATGGTTATATGTTACATGAAAAAATAAATTTGTTACAATATTTCTATTTTTCAACATGTAGGTACATGTTTTGTAAAAATGGAATTGGTTTTCGTTTTTTTTAGTTATCAGGGAGAAGGTTGAAGATTTTAGGAGCTAGGTAGATGAGTTATTGTGTAGTTTAGGCTTTGATTATATAATGTCTATTTAATCAAAGTGTTAAGGTAATTTTTACTGTCGGTTGGTTAATTCTGTTGTAAGAGAGTTTTATGTAGCGTTTGAATAAAAAAAAAAACTTGTGCGCAGTTCACACGCTGTAGAAGTGAAACCTTCAGAAAACTAAAGTAGACAAGAGTGGGGAAGCTACGAAGTACCGCACAAAGAAAAGACAGATTATTCTATCTCATTCTTTCGCAGGCTAAATCTTATACATATATGTGTTTGTCTCTTTTTAGTGTCGCTTTTTCGCTTCATCGAGTTTCAAATCGCAACGTTGCTAAAGAAGTTTTCACTTCAAAATGTTTAAGCATAAATTTTTAATGGATTTGACGTATGCTTTAGAAACCACCAAAAGATCATAAATAGTAATAACAAGTAGTTCGAGACATCCCGCATAAGAAAATCTTTAATGGAAGAGCATTAATTCGTTTACTGCAGACTGCAGTTCCACATGAATTGTTTCAATCCAATTGAGTACAAAGCAAAAGAGAGTATTCGGCGCTACGTTGCGAGTTTTGGATTTAGTGCCGTGATTGTGAGGAATTCAGGAACCGTTTTGTCGCTTCTAGAAGCTTCTGTTAATCAATTTAATAAAATACAACCTCCTTCACGCTCTTAATTTGAGTCGCAATATTTGTTCGCGGATTAATTTGCATTATTTACATACATAAGTTAGACTGCAATCAAAAAGTGACGATGAAGGGGATAGCGTGGTGCAGTTAAGGCTCCGCCTCCGGGCTCAAAAAGAAGAAGATGGAGAGATATGAAATTACGAATATTAGAGGACCGCGCTAATATTTGAAGCGATAAAATCGATGCGAAAATTACAAAAATGTTTAATAAAAGACGATTCGTTTAAAATAGATCACAAATCTCTTGGGGAGCATCTTAAGTATCATTTAAAGAAACATTGAGAATTTTTTCACTACTATAACTTGTAAAATAACTGAAACAAACGTGTTTATAATAATTTTCGGAGCATACTTTGCGATTTTTTTCTATCGAGGGAATTTTACATAGTTTGCGTTTCGGCGTGGAATGCGTCTGGATATTATCTTTAAAAATAATTCATTTTTTTAAGAGCAATAACTTCAAATGTAAGAAATCGGTAGAAATTCGGGTAGCGTCGGCTATTGCACGTTTTGGTGAAAGTCAATTTTAGGGCACTGAGAGATCACTGGTTTGATCACCGCGCAAATGTCCATAATGGATTGATTGGTACAATTGTTGCAAGGCCACTAACGTAGCTATGTACTCCACACTGTCAGACAGGGACAGGAAATGAACAACAGATTGAGTGGAGGAATGAAGGAAAATATATAAAGTGAGATGCATATCAACATACAACATATTAAGGAAGTGCCGTAGTCTCACTGGCTCCAGGCAGTTGGGAGCCTTCAAATAAAAATAAATACAATTCGTGTATTCATTTCATTGTATCTTTTTATGTGAGTAGTATTACTAGAAGTAAGTACATGGCTTTTCAGTTATAGTCCCCAAACACGGCCACAACCAATGTTTCGTTTATGATACTGAAAGAATCTAAAATAATAATATAGTATCATAAACCGACAAAAGTGTATTGTGGGCGTGTCCGTGTGCCCGAATTAAGCAAATTTTTCCTTTCTTATCGTAAAACAGATCAAACAAAACACTTCCTTAAAGACATAATCACTTTTATTGGGTTTTCTGGGACCAAGAAGACTTTATTTTTTAATTCAAAACATACCTGTCTTTTTTATATCCGTACATTTTATAATCTGGCGACATTACGTTTCTTTAACCCTCCGTCAGACGCACCTACGGGCGATCTGAAATCAGGCGCACCCGGCCTGAGAGGCCACCCTCCCCCCACCCCCACTATATTAATTCTAATGCAACATTTTTATCGGGTAGTCTTTACTAGGATCTATAGAAAGGAATTATACCAAATTTAACACAAAATAACCGGTTTATTAAACATTAATAATTTTTCTAAATCTTCAACCAAAGCTGGATCTTCCGAAGCATCATCGTCGAGGAGGAGCTTCAGCATATCGTCAACATCATTAGGTGGAAAGAGAGCATATTAGCCTATCAAGCCATTAAAAAAAAATCATATCAAATATTTTCATACAAATCTGCATATAAAACGCTTGAAAAGACGGCAGAGTTCAATCGGGCGCAGGCGGCCTGTGAAGCCAGAGAGGTTGTACGCGAGTTGTGTAAATACCGATTCCTGACTTGAGGTGGGCGCCGTGTGAGGTCCCTAAAGTAAGGCTAGTAAAAGGAAGGAAGAGGCGGTGGGAGGCCTTTCAGAAGTGGAGAGGGAAGCAATGTCTTTTGTTGGCCTCTGAGGCCGGTTGCGCCCGACGGAGGGTTAATGCAACATCAAATTTGGCGACGAAGCAATAGGGACAAAGGTGAAATTATAATAAATATTCTTTGTCGCGGCACTGCAACCTTGAATGATTCAATAAAAGAGAGATACATACATATTATGTGTAGGTACTTTATTACGTAACCCGACAGTTGATCCCCCGATAGTTGGCCCCAGAAATTATAATTATTATAAAATTATAAGCTTTTGTTCATTATTTATCAATTTAAGATGAAGCCATACTAAATAATGCAAAATCATACAAAATCGTATGTTTTAGTTTTGAAAATTTGACCGCTTAGAAGTATTATAGATGCTTCAATTAAATACTGCGTGTAGAACATACTTTGGCCCTTAAAAATATTGGTCATTTTTTTTAATAAGTCTTTTAATAAGCTTAGAAAAAAATAAAGTATTAGGTCTATAAAAAACATTTTTAACTGAAAACTCTCCTACTTATAAACACTTTTTCGGATATGGTTTTATTGCATAATGTGGCAAATTCAGTTTCTTATATAATTATCGCGAAAAAAAATTATATTTACGCCCGAACCTCACAAAATAAAATATAATATGCATTTTCGCGTTGGTATTTTTGACATCACGGCGACAATACGGCAGTCGACGAATTTGTTATATCAAAGTGAACCTTATACCGTCCACCGAAGAACGACTGGCAGCCGCCCCATTCTTTCGTCATTACTCCTCCGGCCGGAGCGGAGAGCAGTCGTGTTATGCTCCGCGCCGCTTATTTTCGTGAAATCAATTTAAAAATTCCGTTTTATTGCAATAAACAATGCATAAAAAAGGAATTAATGTTTTTTACAGGCCTTTACGAAATCAACATGTAAAAAAAAATCTCAAATATCTTTTCCAACCTTTCCAAAAGCTTTTTCTCAAGTATTTTTAAACTCCTCCCATAAAAGGGCGTGAATTCCGATTTCGATTTTTTCCTGTACTAGTGGATCGCCTTAACACCTAAAATCGACATACCTAAATACCTTTAATAAGTTGGTAAGGATATCAAACGAATTAATTTACAGTATCGATTTTTTGTACTTATAAACTGGTATATACAGTTTTATATAGAGAAGTAGTTTTTTTCTTAACGCATTTCAATGAAAATATGTTAAATACTTTTGTTTTTCGGCGGTACGTTCTCTCTGCACATCCCTTCGGGACACTTAGTTATATTTTGTGAAAGAAGGTACCTATACCGTATTTTCAATAAACCGACTGCATGTTGTACATAAGTATGCCAGAGGGCCGACCGTCGGGGGATCCACTGTTATGGATTCACTTTATGATATTAAATTGTATCAGATAAAATATAAATGCATAATGCAGGTATGTAGTGGAAATGGCCATACATATTGCAATATACGCCAAAAATGTATTTTGAACCTTCGCTAGGGGTTTAGAAGTCTAGACTTGGGAAGTTATTTTTAAATTCAATGAACTGCATTGAAAGGTGTGATCTCATATTTCAATATCATTGGGTGTGATGCTAGACAATTTACACAGCTTTAAGAGGGAAAGTACCGACCGGCGTAGTCCAGCGGTAAGGCTCTTGACTCGCACTCTGAAAGACGCGGGATCGAATCCCGGCGTGGCAAATAAATTTTATTTGTTTAATTTGTGTTATTTCACAATTTATTCATTAAAAATAATATACATTATATTTGCAGAACGTTCCAAAAAGGAAGATCCCAGTATCGCCCTGGTGTAAGACCACCATTCAGAATTGAAACGTTGCTTGAAATATTTGGTGACCAGATCTGAATAGCCAGGTACTTCCCCACCTTCCTCTTCCCTATCTCCTTCCCCTCCCCACTACCTTCAGCCTCACAACATACCCCAATTGGGGATGCCATAGTCCCACTGGCTCCAGACGGGAGCAGTTGGGACTCTTGTGCTGTATTCATTTAAAAAAAAAGAATAACCAGACGTAACCGGTAATACATCATTTTTGAATCAAATTCTAGACGTATCGAGTCTTTTCTACAAAAAAATTAAAATTGGTTTCTCTGGATTGTTATTAAATTCAGTCTTCTAGTAAAATTATGTTCTAAATTTTGAAAAAGTATGGTAATTTTTATTGTAGTAAGGTTATACCTACCATTGGTCGTAGTAAGATTTGTCAAAATTTTAAACAAAATGTTGGATTGTACAACACACATTTCAAATCATATAATTAATTATACAGTAAAATAAATCAATAAATTATCTAGGAAAGCTACTTTTCATTTGAATTGTATTTTGTGATGAAAATACTTCAGTTTGTCTATTTGTTAAAGGTCTTACAATATAATAAATATTGGATATTTTTTACAAACTATTTTGCTTAGACATTATTAAAAAATTATAAATACTTAACATCAAAAAATAATTTCAAATTGTACATAAATTTTATTATTTTATCACCATGCGTTTGAGCATTTTTATTGCTTTTTTAATGGGCCTTAGGGGGCATCCATTAATTACGTGAGCAGTTTTTCTTCCAATCTAGACCCCCCCCCCCCCTTGGTGAGATAAATTTGGGCCACTTCGTATATTTTTTTCAAGTAACGTGAGCTAATGATGGACCCCCCCCCCTCTTTTGAGCTCACGTAATTAATGTATGACCCCTTAATATATTTTACCATTCTCCGGTAAAATACCTCTATCATTTCAACCGGTTTTGTAGCTGAGTGGTCTAAAGCGTTGGGTATGTATCCAGGGATCAATCAGAGGATTATTTAATTTTATCTTATTTAATAATAAGTTATAAATAAGATTTTTCTCTGAAATCATAAGATTTGTAGGTAGGTACTTAAATACCTACCTAGTTATTTATAATTGCCCACTCAATTAAAAACCATAGATTTTTTCAAATAAGGAATTTTACAATTTGTCCAAAGTTAGCTAACTGTCTCAAAGACAATAGTTTTTTTTAACTTTTTTCCGGCAGGCAGGTACTATAATATTGAAAAAATGCGAATAAGGCAGTCCAAATAAACACTACAATTTCACGTTTGAAAGAAGAATCTTTACTAAACCATTAAAAAGGTCACTATGTTGAAACGCAAACGGAACTTACTAACAAGTTTACAAGCGAACAAAATGCAATACCGTCGAGTTAAGACGGGAATTCGCTACGCTTAGTCAATTACTGCAGCTCTTAATGATAAAAAAAAGATGTGGTTGGGATATTTCCCTAACAATGTGACGTACTAAAAATATATATTTGTTGCTTTTAAGAATAACACATACTCGTATCTAGACAGATGTTTGTCTTAAGGGCCAGCGGACGAAAATTCACATTTCGTCGAAAGAGGTTCTTACGATAGTACAGGGCGATTCCAATGAGAAAGATTAATTACTCTCCATACCAGGTTTTTAAAATTATAACTCAATATCGATTTTATTTCATTCCAAATTTGCTTTAATTTATACCTACATCCAAAAATGCTGAAAGGCGTGTTGATAAAACTATTAAAATTATGTACTTTTTGTAATTATTTTTTAACTATAAGTATTTATAATTTTTTAATAATGTCTCAGCAAAATAAGAATCTAAAAAAAAAAGAAATATATTATTAGTCTGTAAGTGCGCAAATAAATACACAAACGGACCAATTTTCGTCAAGAAACACATATACATGTTTCTATTAAAACTAAAATTATAATTCTGTTACATACGTTTACCAGATAATGTATTGATTTATTTTACTGCATGATTATATGATTTGAAATGGGGGTTTGAAAAATTTAACTAATCCGCCAACGACCTATGGTATAACTTTATTATACTAAAAATTATCATTTTTTCTGAAAATTTAAAACATACGTTTACTAGATAAAAGAACACTTTTTCGAAACCAATTTATAATTTTTCGTGGGAAAGAGTCAATACGTCTAAACACTGACTTAAAAATGACATATTTCTGGTGTTCTCTGGTTGTACGCTCTTAATACTACCCTTAAGTTAATATGATTTTCAGGCGTTATTTTATTAAACTGAAAACTTCTTTAGCACCGTTGTGATTTGAAATGAAAAAGCTAGACTAAAAGAGACAAAAACCGAAAAAGATGAAACAAAAAAGCTAGACTAAAAGAGACAAATACCTACATCTGTAGGATTTATCCTGCTAGATAATGAGTTAGAATAATCGGTCTCCTCTTTGTGCGGTGCCTCATAGCCTCCCCATTTTTGTATATTTTAGTTTTCTGAAGGTTGCACTTCTACAGCGTGAGAACTGCACAGTTGTATTTTGAAGTGAAAACTTCTTTATCACCGTTGTAATTTGAAATTCGATGAAACGAAAAATAGTGACACTAAAAAGAGACAACAAACATGTATTTAGAGGATTTCTTTCAGGTACGGTGCTTCATAGTCTCACCACTTTTCCGAAAATTTCACTTCTACCGCGTGTGAATTGCACACTCTGATTTTTGAAGTAAAACTTCTTTACGCACGCTTGACTTGGGGGGTAAGCTGGTGAATGCGTTACGAAAATTGGTGATGTTACGAAAAGTGTAATGCGAGCGGTAATCGATGCGAACAGTGATCGGGCGAGGCGAACGGTTTTTTTTAATTTTTATTCGACTATTTGTCCGTAAATAAATAATAAATTATTTACAGCGGGTACCCGGCAAGGTTGCATTGCAAGGCCACTGCAACCTCGGGGTCAACTAAACTGTAATGGTTCCATCCCAAGCCCAAAGAAACAACATTATAATGCAAGCGCCTGTACTATATAACATTATATAAAGCGGGCATGCGGCGGGCGTTGCAAGGCCACTCAAAGAAAGTCTAGCATTTGTGCGCTTTAATTCTGTTTGTTGAAGTTCTTTTGGATAGGTTCACATATATTTTTGTGTCTTCGTCCGACACGCAGGTCACATACAGCTGTCCGTGTGAGAAGCATGATTTTTTACAAATTTACCGTTATAAGTTAGTGAAGTTTTACTTCAGTCGTGTGGTCTAAAGCACACTCTTTTTTTTAACCATGTCGCTGATATGAGAAATATTATGTAAAAAAGTGATTAATTATCACACAAAACTTTTTAAAAAGTCCTCAAAATTAATTTAAAACTCCCAAAACGGATAAGATTATGCTAATCACACTTTCACAGCAAACACTTAGAGTTCCCCAGAAAAGTCTATCGCGACCCTCCCATTGAAATCGTTTTCCCGGAAAATTTCCCCGAAAACTGTCGCTTTCCCCGAACGATTTTTCCTCCTAACGATTGGCATTACCAGGAATGCACGTTGACAGTAGGGGTGGCTCTCAGGCCGATGTCATGGCCCCCGCCGATATCTTCTCCCTGATCGATACCTAAAAGGTTAGATAAACCATTCCAATGGGCATTTAACCCCCGGAGACCTCTTCTCGAACATGGATATATACCAGGCCTTATCAAACTTTTCGCTGAAGGGACACATTAAGAATTCCAACGGAATTATGGCGGGCCGTAAATAAAATACTGTTTTTAGATGGTTTCGTGTTGATACAGAAAAGTACAAAACATAACATTGGAAAAAAAAAACTAATTAAACCTAACCTAGGTATTAATTTTCTAGTTCTGTTTTATCCGGTTACCTTTTTAGATAAAAATTAGTGATTATCATGAAAAGGAAATTACATAAAAATCAGCCAATCTGGAAATTGGGGGTCAATGTGTCCAGGAGCGACGGACGTACAAATCCACCTCTCCCACTGCAGTGCTAGGCAATGGGTTGAGAGAGTACGATCTAGTTTAGGTCTCCCTCAACCAATTCCCTGAAGGAAACTATTTTCCTCAAGGCCTCCTTCGTTGAGCTAATGTAAAAAAAGAAAGCCTATATTTTTCGCGGGCCGCACAAAAACACTTTTGGGTTTTGGCCACAGTTTGTCCAGACCTTGATTTTATTTCCTCCCGACAAGTTGATTCGTGGATATTATGTTCTATAAGTTGGTGCGGTGCAAAATATGCTTTTGCGGCGGCTTTAGATAGGTAATAAAGTCCCGAGTACACTTACACCCTTGTCCCCACATGTTTTCTCGTATTTACTATTAATCACGAACCTAGACCATATATTATTCACCTGTTCGCAGTCAAATTCGATCAAAATGAATATTGTTAGTCATATCTTTACATGGTATAAAATGAAGTCGCTCAAAATGTATATGCGCTTAGATCTTTTAAACTATGCAACGGATTTTCATGCGGTTTTCACCAATAGATAGGATCATTCAAGAGGAAGGTTTGTATGCATAATGCATGGATATTATAGTAGAGAAAAGCCGTTAAATTCAAAGAAAATATCTTCTTTAGATAGTATGAAGTCGCTCAAAATGTATGTGCGCTTAGATCTTTTAAACAATGCAACGGATTTTCATGCGGTTTTCACCAATAGATAGGGGTAAAGCTATCTTTTGCAATGACCATTAATAAGTCACAGGGTCAAACATTCAACGTTGCTGGCTTAGATTTGAGTGTTTCTCACACGGCCAGTTATATGTCACACTTTCGAGAGTAACATCTAAAGAAAACATGTTTGTTCTATCTCATGGAAAAACAGCTGTAAATATATATATATATATATATTTTTTTTTTTTAAAGAAAGACATTCCCGGGTTACAAATAACCCAACAATCTTTGAAAATCTCCTACTACCACCACAGAAAGCCGAAAATGTTGCTTGTGTTGTGATGGAGAACTTAGCCATCAGAGGAATCGAACATGCGACGCCCGGGTGGGACCCAAGCGCTATGCCCACTCAACCACTGACCGGTCAAAACCTGTCATTGTATATAAAGATATCCTGCAGTATAGACTAATCACAATCATAGTATTATTAAATCACTCCACACTGCCCCACATTAGTATCTACATTGCACCCGTGCGAAGCCGGGGCGGGTCGCTAGCAGTATACATATTATGTAATGTTTGCATAAATAACAATATAAATTTAAATAATTAATTAAAATGCACTTGTAATGTCTAGTGTAACACGAGAAATAAGTAACATTTACCGCTTACTGTGATGGTAGTAGGGAATTTTAAAGCATTGTCTTATTTTATGTATTTTCAGGTTGTAAACCGGGAATGTAAAAAAAGTAATAAACGAATTTTAACAACCTATTTTAGAAATCGTTATTCCTATATTACTTACGTATAATAAGAAGAAAGTGTCTATTTGTTAGGCGATTTTGGGTATACCAGCTCTTTTGTCATAGGTTACCCAAATGGTTAGCTACTTTTGGTGACTTAGCAGGAGTGCCCGGGTTCATGGGGTGAGGTTTGTCTAAGTCTTGACTGTGGATGCGTCTGCCTACCTACTGCACGGTAGGCCGGATTGAGAGAGACTGGTTGAGGGAGACTTTTTGACCTCTCTAGCCGGACTGTCTTGTCCAATCGCCGTGTACCGCCTTGGAGGGATAAATTCGTGGTTTCTGGACATACTGACCCCCGATTCTTAACCATCGCTCATACCCCTTTTCATCCCAGAACTTCCTCTGCTCCCTTTACTTAAAATACCATCTACACAGCATCTCCTAGGAATAAATTATTTTCCACAGCAACTCCTGTGTGGAGCTACGTAATATAAAAGATATCTGATCTAATTTGTTGATGGTGTTGAAGAAAGTAGTATTATTATAGAAGTGACTTTCAAAGGCATTCAGTTTATTTCTCCACCTTCATAATATTTTGCGAAATAACTGTCACTGTTAAATGAATATTGAAAAGCTCCATAGCTCATGATAAAAATGGCAAATGCAACTCTACTAGGTTATATTCTGTGTATTTAACACGATCAAACGAACTATTCCATATCCCACGTTCAAAAACTAACTACACCCAACGTTAATTTCTCAGAAGGACGTGCACAAACCATAATAATATCTTTTCAGATGCTGATATTTTCCATTCATCCTCAGGTCAATTTATTAAAAGTATATTATAAAAAAAAAAAATGATTGTTAATTATAAACCCTCTCCCTCTGTTGTGTTCTATTTTCTCATTCTCCTTATTATCTTTTTAAAAATCTTGTTTATCTACATTATGTATTATTTTTACATAGGTACATGGTTTAATTTCACATTCGATTATATATACTTTAACCTGTGTTTTTATTTCTTTATCTTAAAAAAAAAACTTATTCTACCAACTTTAGTTTTTTTTAAGGGGGGAGTCCGGTCCAGCCGATTTTTTTTCAATGCGTTTTTTTTCAAATATAAAATTTATTTTCGTTCACGAAAATTTTAATTCTTCTAAATGTACATTTTAACAAGAAAAAAAAAACTATTAATAGTTCGATTTGAATATCTATGTATGTATAGATATAGAGGCCGCAAGCGGAGGGTCCGACCAAATCGGCTGGAATCCTGGAGTCCACGGAAATAATTTGAAACGTGAAATTTAAAAAAAAATGTTTTAGTATGAATTTAGAATGCGTATGAACCACACTTTTCAAAAAAAAATATTTTAATTGCAAAAATGGTGAACATAAAATGAAAATTGACTTTTTTTTTCAATATTTTTTTTTCTAAATTAAAAAAAAAATTCTTCCGCAAACCGTCCAAACTCTTCCCCCGCTCCCTACTGTCCAAAACGTACTATTTTTTTATATTTTGTAAAAAAAAAAAAAATGTCACTGAAGACAAAAATTTCATGAACATTTTTTACTCCCTTAACACTCCGTATAGTATGAATTCTATGTGGAAACTTCGCTGGTTGATGCAAGCATGTAACATGTAATTATGTTAATAAAATATGTATAAGTGTTTTCCAATTAAACTAAAATATATATTTTTTAAATATCTGAGATCTCGAGAGAAGGAAGTTCATTATTAGTACACTATTGGTTTTTAGGTAAGATTTGGTTCGTATTAAATACTTTTATGTATTTATTTATTTTATTTTTTTCTTTGTTTTACATTTTTTCAGAGAAAAATGTGTCCTTACTGGGGTACCCCGTTCTAAGGACACATTGTACAAGTTTTTTTTTGTTTGAATACAAGTATATACCTACGTTGAAAATATTACAGACAAAAATTATGAGTTGAATCTAAAAGAAAGTACAATACATTAATATTTGTTCGGTTGCAAAATTGCATCTATCTTCTTCCTTCCCATGTCCATAATCCATATTTTTATGTTTCTTTTGAAGTCGGTTATTTTATTAGTTGTTTTTATTGTAAGAGGGAGTAAATTAAATAATTTTACAGAGAAGTACTGCATATTTCTTTGTTCAAATGTCGTTTTAGTTGTAGGTTGGTAAAAGGTATGGTAGGTGAATCGGCTCGAGTTTGTCTATGTAAAGTTATCCTGGTTTTTGAATGCGTACATTAGAATATCTTTTGTGTATAATTGTTTCAGTGACATTAAGTTCAGAGCTTTAAAATCATAGTCTGTAGGGGTTCTGATGGGGACTCTAAGTATAATTTTTAAAATTGCCCTTTGTGCTATAAGGACTGGTTTTATTGTGGAATCGCACGAACTTCCCCATGCGATTAGACCATATTGTATATGAGATTGGGCTATTGCGTAATAGATTTTAATTAGCTGTTCTTTATCTAAAATGTTTCTTATTGTTTTGAAAAAATAGATTAGTTTTCCACTTGGAATTTTGATCTATAATTATTCCCAGGTATTTTATTGTTTGTATTTCATTCAATTTTGGGCAGTTGCAAGGAATTTCTCGGTTCACGTTTATACAGTCTATTTCTCGGTTCACGTTTTTATGTTTAGGTTTGTATTGAGGTTATCTGTCTGTTGGTTGTGTATTTTGAATTTAATATATTTAGTTTTTGTATCATTTAATGTTAGTGAATTTGATATTGAATTTGAATACGTTTCTATTACATTATTCTATTCAGTTATCAGTATCTAGGTCAATGTCTATTAATGCCACATTAATTACAGAAAGGTTTTGATTATGTAGTAGCTAGACCAAAGCCTAAGCCTTTGGTATTATACAACATTGATAATGAATGTCCCACTTTCCGCATCACACATTTCCACGCGGTGAGGAAAAACTTTCTCGTTTAATCGTTAACACGAAAATAAACAGCAACGTTATCTCCCCACTGCATTCATAATATATTACCAACACAAACTGGGTGAGTACTGAGCTGGCTGAATACTGACTTAGAAGAGAACCTACGTATTGGGTTGGGCAAGAACTGTACTGGGTGAGTGCCTACTGAGCTGGTTGAATACTAATTTGGCTGAGTAGGGACTGTAATCAAATTCTATAAATTGAATGGAATGGAACAATTTTTTTGTTTACTACGGCAACACCAAATAATTCTGATTTAAGAACAAATTATATGTGAGGTTATGTTTGATAGATCTGTAAACAAATTTAGATGTAAGGTTATGTTTGAAGGTACCGCGCGTTTTCATCCCGCGCAAAATATCCCCGACAAAATATCCTCCGACAAAATATCACTCGACATAATATCCCAAGGACAAAATATCCCACGGACAAAATATCGGGGGAAACAAGGAAGGAAGGACACAGAGCAAGGGACTTACAGTTTCAATTAAAATTTTAAATTCGGCCCGGAAAGGTTTTTGTTGGGTTAGGTTAAGTTAGATTAGGTTAGGTTTATCGAACGACCTAGTTGCGCCATAATTTCATCATATTTCTAAAAAATGCGTGTGTGTGTGTGTAAGAATGCTAACAAAAGTTGATACAATGCATTATCATCAAAAACGAGTCTATCTGCCGAGTTTCAGCTCGATCGGATGTCGTGGAAGTGGGTTAATTTCCACGTCCAATATTTGCATACATTCATCCAAGAAATCAAAATCAAAATGCAAACAGATGTATTTAAAAAACACATCTTTGTATGCAATTCAAAATTTTAACAATCCGCCATATCATTTTAACATTACAGAAAGATATGTAACAATTTGTTCGCATTCACTGGATATACTTGTACAATGACTAAACGTTATTTGGAGTTGAAATTCAACCCTTTTTGTGGCTCGTACGAGTCCCTTATCTTTTCCATTGGGAGGATGAAGCGTGGAACTACTAAAAACCTCCCTTAAAACTCGTGGAACTCCACAAAAAGCATAAAATACGAAACAATGCTTAAAAAATTATCTCTTAGAGTTGCTGAGATATTTTGCTGAGGGATGTTTACTGTTTCATTGCATGTTGGATATAACGTTAATATTAATTGTGGACGTCAGGTTTATCTTCGGTAGGCTTTCTGTTTCTGTTGAATTGTATTTTGTGCGGTTTTTTAAATTTATTTTTCGTCGACAAAGGAAAAGCTATTCTTTTCTGATGTACTATCATATATATAATAATTATACATTAATATGATGTTCTTGATGTTTTACATTGAATATTATATATATATATATCCCTACCCCCTCCACCATCAATCATCTTCAACCAGGGTACTCCGTTCTAGACCATAGAGATATATACGTTATATACGTTCATATACTACACATGTTCTAGACATAAGAATTGATTAGCACTCACTTAAGTCTTAGCTTCTGGACCGAACAAACACGCGCAAGCGATCAGTTTGAGACAAAAACTCAAGACATAAGACCTCTGAAGATGGACAGTGATATCTGTCCGAAACGTCAGAAGTTAAAAAGTCCTTTTAAGGACTACGTTACGCGGATAAACCGAGAAAATTGTTCTACAGATATATATGCTTCCTACACGTTATATAAATAAGGGTGTATTTCACCATCCTCCTCCTAGATTATCCATACTACAACGTACATTTTCGATTTTTCACATACAATATATTTATTTCAAAAGTCTTAGTTTGCTATTCGGCACTTGAACTTACGAATAGTGGCTATATGTAGGATAACTGACCGAGTTTTTTTTACATGTTGCGAGTACTTATTTGATAATTTATTAATATTCGATATCGTACGGTTAAGCTATCAGGAGGATGGTGAAATACCTTCTAATAAATAACATAAACATATCGGTTGGTTAAAGATGAGTTTCAATGTAAATTTTCTAGGTAGGATTAAAAAAAAATTGCAGTTTAGTAGGTACCTACCTTTTTATACTATTTAATTTTAAAAATTGTATTATACGACTAAGAACAGGCCACTTTAAGGCCCGGCTTCCCGCATATCTACCGATTAATTACATATTTTCCTTAAATACTTTAAGTTTTAAACCTCTTTAAAAAAATTATTCTTGAGGATAATATCTATACATTCCCCACGCCGAAACGGCAATTATATGAAATTCCTTCTATAGAAAAAAATCAGTTATATGTATGAAAAAATTCACAGTGTTTCTTTAAATGCTATTTTAGACAATATCCATGAGATTTTTTCTCTATTTTAAATGAGTAATTTTTTATTAAACATTAATATTAGCGCGCTCTCTCTGACATTCGTGTTTACAAATCTCTCCATTTGTGCACGTTTCGCTTACCCCGGAAATGTAATAATACCTTTTAAATTTAAACTCCCGATTCAATTTGACAATGTTCTTATCATGTTTTTTTTAAAATTTTATTTCTCAAAGTCCTAACAAAAACAAAACAATTATAAATATTATTATTTTTTTATTCATCCACTACACCGGTACACAAGCAATGCTATCTTTAAAATGATTTACCTGTACGTACTCGTATGTAAAATTCCAAAGATAATATTCCTACGTTTTATAACCTCTGATTTGCTTCCTTATTCTTTAAATAAATTAGAAAAAATGGGCTAATTTGCAAAAATACACCCACAGTCTCTCTGGTTTGTGACTATTATTCAGAACCAAAAATCGTTTCAAATAGCTGTGTTTACATAATAATAACAATAAAAAACATTTATTTGTCAATAGATTATTACAATTTTATAACATTGATACCGTTGATAAATTGGTCATTTCTCAGCCACACATTCAGGATTTCTCCCGGAATGTGAGTAGAATGTGAATAGTGCCTCTAATACAATATAAATACTTAAAATGAAATAAAAATAAAATTCAAATCAAAGGATAAATAGGAAGGTATTCCTTTCATTGTAAATTCTATCAATTATGATGTGCGGTTGACTGTGCAGTTAGCAACCATTCACCGCAGAGCTTCTTGAAGCACTGCAACGATATCGATATTCGAATAGGCAGTGGTATTTCATGCCAAAGTTTTGATATTGAATAGCTGAAACTAACCTCAAATACAGTTGTTTAATGTCTGGGGAGAATGAGTAATCAGTAATAGTCAGGTACCTACTTTCCAATCTTTCTTCCCCATCCCCAATTTTCTCAACTTTTTGTTAATTCTGAAAATTGAAGATGTTGTAGCTGAGACAAATAATTCCTATGTCCATCTATGTTATAGTCCTATGTCCAATTACAGGCATCTTTTTAACTATTCTCAAAATTGGTTGTTTTTTTCATATCTGTTTTTTTTTTGAACCTATGTATTCTTACTTTTTCTAATTTCTTTTTTGTTATTTCAAAATATACAATTTATTGCATTGCACTACTCCTGCATACATTCTGGAATAAACTATTATTAACAGCTATAAAATATGCATTAATAAAATGAAGAAAATGTGGGTGGCTCTTAGTCGAAGTATGAAACAGTTAAACTATTATTGTTATTATTATAAATTTAGGGTGATATACGAGCAGTGGCGGACCAACGGGGGTATGAGAGAAGTGACCCGACCCTGTCCCCTGGTCCTGGGGGGCCTCCAAACGCCACCATGTTCCCTTGATCAAATCCTAAACAAGAAGGCACCTTGAAACTAAAAAAAATATTTTTTTTTAATTTCATTTTCTGAACGATGCATTTGTTAAGAAAACTCTCATCAATTTTTTTTAAGAAATTCGAAAAATAGACGGATTTACAGCATTTTATCTGAAACCGTTTGAAGCAGTTGAATGTTGAATTTGGCTTCAGCAAAACTTTGAATGCGTTTTTCACGAATTTTGAAAACCTGATTGACAACATATTAAAAAAATATATACATCCGATTTGCATGCACCAAGTCTAAAGTTGTTCGCAAAGTTCAGCAAAACTTTGAATGCGTTTTTCACGAATTTTGAAAACCTGGTTGACAACATATTAATAAAACTACACATCCGATTTGCATGCACCAAGTCTAAAGTTGTTCGAAAATCTAGTGTCTATGGCACCACGTAGGGGAATTAAGATATCTTAAAAAATTAAAAAAATAGCGGACCAATCGTTCAAAAAAAATAGAAGGGGGCTCTTTATAAAAAAGTGGTGCCATAGTGACTGAATTTTCGAACAGTTTAAGACTTGGTGCATGCAAATCGGATGTGTTTTTCTAATACGTTATCAAACAGGACAAACAACGTAATTTCAAGAACGCGTTCAAAGTTTTGCTGATAATTCAACATACAAACTGTTTGAAACGGTTTCATATATAAAATGCTGTATCTCCTTCAATTTTATGAATTTCCTTAAAACATTTGGTGAGAGCATTATTAACAAATGCATCTTTTAGAAAATGAAATAAAACAATTTTTTTAAAGTATCCTGGTGCCTTAAAGCCTTGTTTAGGATTTGATCAAGGGAATATGGAGGCGTTTGGAGCCCCCCCAGGACCAGAGGCCCGTGTGAACTGAATGAAAAGCTTGTAAAATTACATCAATTTCTTAAACTAGGTGGGGGGGCCTCATTCAGCTATGCCGCCCGGGCCTTCGACGGACTTAGTCCGTCACTGCATACGAGTTTACGAATAATTTTATTTTTGCAAAGAGATTTCTATGACGAAACTGTAATGTTTAACTTAATGTTGAACATAGATGGATAAAAATTTAAATCGAAGTGAATTAATTAATTTTAGTTATTTTTGGATACAAGATCATTGACCTTTCGGTGGATAATTTAAAAAAATGATTAAATCTGCTTTTAGATAGCGGCCGTCTCAAACATGCAGATTCTTGAAATATTATTTAATTAGAGGTGGCACGATAAAGTGACCCAAATACTTGAATCGCGTTACGTCAAGGGTCAGAATAATAAGAAAGGTATGAGCATTGATGAAGTAAGGAGTGTGTGCTGAATAGAGTCGTGTGGCGATCCATCCTCTTGTTTACCCATGTAAGATAGTTAGTAACTTTTATATTGAACTACTTAATATATATACATTTTCAGATAAGTTTGTTTCATCTCAAATATATGGATTTTACAAATATTTAGTTTTTCTCGCAGAGGGTATTTTTATCGCGGAAAACTTATTCGTGGATAGGTCCACGAAAGCCTCCAGGCCTTAGGGACAAAGTTGTGACAGCCCCACTCGAGACCGGAGCAAAGCGATTGTTTAGGTTATCGCTGAAAGCTCAAGAAATGTTTTCACGAAAATAAATAATATTCGGGCACATAAGGGTAAACAATGATTTTTTAGTCCTGTCAACACTTCTGACATTACATATTATCTCACGAATATGAATGATTTTCGTCCTTTAGGAGGTTGTTAAACGAGTAATTTTAATAACAGTGCAGGTAAACCATAAAAGTATATCAATATGGCGTAAACAAAGTAACAGTGTTTCATTTAAAAAAAAAATTCATCACAAATTTGGTTGGTAACTAATTTCCATATTTTTTTGTTTTTGCCCGTTACGAAAATTTAATATAGTTATTGGATGGTACCGACATCTAAATATACTTAGTTACATATACCCTGAAAATACAAGCATGAACATAAAATATTGTAATTTATTTTAATTAAATGATAAGTTTTAAAGAAAAACATTACAAAAGTACCGTCTTTAAAAATGGATGTATATAACAGATTTCGTACCACAATCTTCCAATAAATATTAAATGAATATATTTTGTTTTCCTCTCTCAAAGAATTGGCTCAACTGTACCATCAGCTAGGAGCTCTAGCACTGTGAAATCGATAATTTTACAATATTGGATCAATAGGCGTATATTCCGATGATTAAATATTTATATGTATTAAAAATACCAATGCAAATGAGCATTGGCAGTTCGTATTTACTTTTCGACACTAAACGGGAGTTAATTAGTTAATGAGATCTTTAGTCATATTTCAACCACAGTAATTTCTCAAAGATCGAACGGAATAAATTGGACACTTCTTGGTTGAATTATTTAAGCCTATGGATCGCGTATACAATTTCTTTCAATTCTAAGAACTTCTTTAATTGAATTCCGTTCATTAATAAGTCAGTAATTTTGCATTATCTAAATAAATGCGTATTTTGACAGTTAACCGAAATTTATCTGATACTATGGAGGCCGGACTATAATTTATTTTAGTCGGTCGGAATATCTCTTACCAATTGTTGACCATAATCCCAAATATTGATAACTGACCACAGTTGGCGTATTTAGTCTATATCGTAGTGATATAGGGTTTTATAGATCATCCAGGTCGAGAATACAGGAAATGCAAATAATGTCAACTTACATACATATCTTATTCATCGCGATGTAAATACATATAAAGCGGCGCATAAGGTCGGAACAGAGAAAAACTTTACTTATTAACACGGCGTTTAAAAATAGCCTTAAACCAGATGTAAGGCCGGCTATTATACCAATGTTGAACTAAATTAATATTAGAACTAATTACTGTCGATTCCGCTTAATGGGTACACAGGTTTATCGGGACAGCCGGTTAATTGGGCCAAAATCCAAGGAACAGAAACCAAATAAAGAAACTATTGCTAATTTACTTCGGTGATCTAGACTATCTAGAGCACCATTTCGTTTCGCAGCAAAACGTGTCTCAGTAAATTTTAGTTAAGAAGAGTGGAGGAGATGCGCCGCGTAGACTTCGATAGCCGGCTGCTCTCCGTCCGCCGACATTCGTCAACGTAAAGTTGTTTAGTTCGCAGTTCAGTTCGGAGTACGAAGTTGAATTTTTTGGGTTACTATCATAATATGTAATTGTTTGCTTTTAGTCCAGTGCAATTAGCGATCCGCGATCGTAATTATTCCGTTAGTCCCAATTTTTGTATATGTTTTCTATACTCATCTCTTGATGTAAAATATGAGTTTTCGACCTTGGGTCACTTAAGCTTTCGCCGCCATTTTTAAAAAACCAGTCGAAATCGCGCCAAAATCTAGTTTTTCTTAAATATATCGCACAAATTTAGTAGAACATAAAATTACCTACAATTTTTAGTTAAAAAAATTTCTTCTATCTCTAATAAATATTGAGATATGCAATCGTAAAAATGTGTATAAGTTCATAAAAACAGGTAAATTGCTCGACTTGGTTTAGTTTTTTGTACGTATCTCTTTTCCAGTACAATTTTCTGAAACAATTATTGATATCAATTTTATAGAGAATAAAATTTCACGTCTTAGGTATATGTTTATTGTTTTTATCTCAATTAGGTATCCAGGTTCTAATACAAAAATTACACAAAAATTGAATCAGAAGAATGGTGTTTAAATCTTGGCATACCTTGATTATTCTTTTTTTAAACAATTATTGTTGAAATAACATGTAACATACATAACTGCAACATTAACCACCAATGTAATCAAAACAAATAAATTAAATTATTAATTAAGGTACATAGATGTGGTAAAAAAATGTATTTTCGCAAAATTTATGACTATTTACTATAGTTTCTTATTGCCACTTACGGGCCCCGAATAGCTTCATTAAAGTCTTCCTATGCCTCATCAGCTGAATTTGTGGCGACTGGGTAACCAAATTCCTCGTCATCATCATGAACGAAGGCTTCATTCTCGCACGAGTTGCCGTTACAATAAGTACAGAATAGGGAGCATTTCAAATTCGACTTTCTACATGTGCACTTTCCAGCGCAACTTTTTTTTGCATTGGCATGATATAAAGTACAGCAACGCCTGAGGTGCAGCCTCTTTCAACACTGGCACTGGAGTTAGTAACCCAACAGCGTCCTTCTTCCACCCCATTCAGTTGGATCTTTATGGTGACCAAGCCAAGTCTGCACTTGCAACTTGCAAGTATGTTCTTGAATCATGTTGCTGGACTGCATCTTTGGTGGGTGGTAGCCTAGATAAATAATTGTTCTTTTTCACTCCTTTGACAAAAATATCCATCGAATACAACTGCATTGGCTCCATAATGATTTTGTAGATACCTGACATATTGCCGAAAAATGTTTGAAAAAGGTTGATCACGACCCCATACAACTTTGTGCAGTAATATTTTACTGCTTCCCAGTTCTGTGTTATTTGGTAGAGGGTTAAACGATGAGTAAAATTTGGACTTGATTCCTTTGCGCATGCCTTCCTCTGAAAAAAGAGACAGTGGAACAGGAGATAGTTCATGTTGGAAATATTCTTTACGTTCAATTTTAGACTTTTTGACAATACACATACGATGGAATAGTATTAATGTATGTATTATCATAGTCACACTCTGATTTTTTTTTATGTAGAAACTATCGCATCCTTACGTTGTAAGTGTAGGCTTCCAAAGTTCTGGTTGATAACTTATATAGCAAATTTCCCCATCTTTTCAGCCATGTGACCAGTTACTTATAGACATAATCACGTTTGTTTTAGGGAATGTTTCATGCAAGCAAACCAATCAATGAGAGTTTGGACGTCTTTGTACTCCTCTTAATTCGTGTAGGCCTCATCTCTACATGTTGCTCTTACGTTCCTGATTCAACCCCACAAAATGACTCGATACCCTCATAAATGTAATGCAGATAAAAAAATCCGTTTCTCGTCCTTGGGTCAAACTTCCGATGTTTTCATCGATCTCATCAGAGTTTATTCGATGGTCGTGTCAGATCAAATCCCTGACCAAAATTTATGAGATCGTCGAATCGTATAGAAACCCTCTTTGGTAAATCTTTCCTATTCTGTTGGACCCATCTTCTCTTTCAATGTCAACATATCTTGAAGATATAGATGTGCATCTTTGACGTAATTAAAGTGGGCGGCTGCGTGAAAGAGAGGTTTCATTTTTTTGACCGTTGCAAGATGGAGCTCCCAATTTCCAGCACGTTCCGCTTCAAAATACAGCTCAATCAGTGTAGTGATCTGAAAGTACTGAACCCATAGCTGGGAAGTAGGTCAGTTTTCTTTTAAAATTTTCAATATATCAATCAGTTTAGACTAAACTGCCTGAAAAATGGCCTTTCCTGGAGTAGCTAATTGGCGGCAACTGGGGGGGAGGGATTGAAAAACGTGATAATAAAGCTTGATAAATTTTCGGTTTTCACCTAACGATATTTGTTTATAGTTTATATAAGTAAAAAAACTGCAAAAAACACAAAAATTACTTTTAAAAAAAAAATTATTATACATAAAATGGGTACAAGTATTTTTTTCACAAAATTGTACTGGAAAAGAGATACGTACTAAAAACCAAGCCAAGTCGTGCAATTTACCGGTTTTTATAAACTTATACAAATATTTACGACTCTATAACTCAATAATTATTAGAGATAGAAGAAAATTTTTGTACCAAAATTGTAGATAATTGTATGTTCTACTAAACTTGTAAAGATACTTTAGTCGAAATTTTTATTGGAAACGATATATTTGAGAAAAACTAGATTTTGGCGCGATTTCGGCTGGTTTTTTTTAAAATGGCGGCGAAAGCTCAATAGACCCAAGGTCGAAAACTCAAATTTTACATCAGGAGATGGGTATATAAAACACATAAAAAAATTGAGACTACCGGAATAATTACGATCGCGAGCCCCTTTTTTGCGCTAATTGTACTGGCCTATTTGGTGAATTTATTTTTTATATTCATATGTAGTATTTATTTTATCTCATTATGTACCTACCTATGTGGTACCTACCTATGGATGATGCATAAATATTTTTTCTCTAATTAAGTATGTTTTTCAAAAATTAAAATTCACAATCGATAGAATTCGAACGAACGTAACGTATAACAAATCTCATAATTACCTAACTCAAATTTGGCTTATTTGGAACATTTGAGGTAGGATTTTGTGGTCGAGGGGTAACACTCTCGACTCACAATCCGAAGGCCGCGGGTTCGAACTCGGCGTGCGCAAATAAATTTTATTTGATTAATTCGTGTTATTTCACAGTGGAAGGTACTCTCAGTATCGCCCTGGTGTAAGACCACCATTCAGCATTGAAACGTTGCTTGAAATGGCTTTAGCCGTGTTTGGTAACCAGATCTGAATAGTGAATTACTTCCCCACCTTCCTCTTCCACACCTCCTTCCCACACTACCTTCAGTCTCACAAAATATCCTAATTGGGGATGCCGTAGTCTCACTGGCTCCAGAGGGGAGCAGTTGGTAGTCTTGTGCGGTATTCTAATAGAAAAAATAAAAAAAATCGCTTATTTGAGACAAAATGTTTGGGCCTGTAATGTCCCAATTAAACGGAATCGACTTGACATTTACGTTAAAAATATTCACAAGCGGTAGGCTTTTTAAAAGTTAAATGATTTTCCTTGGTTTTGCCGTTTGAAGGTGGTTGCTCGCTAGAAGCGCTAGGAGTAGAGGAACAAGTACAAGCAACACAGAAGCCCGTAGAATTGGAGTAGGTATCTTCTAGGAAAACAGGAGTTCTAGAAGGTTAGCAGTCTAGTTGGTAGGTAGAAAATCTAAGGGGGACCTACCCGAAATTCGCCTCAAGCCTGTTCCAACTTCAGCGAACTATTTGCATTAAAATTCCTACCGCATCTGAGACGGCCGGGAGGGGAGGGAGAGATGAGGAGCTGGCTCCCGGGGGATGGATAGGATACTTCATTTAAACCAGGAATTATTTTAATCCGTTAATCTTATAAACACACTGACAATTTTTGTGAAAACCATTTTCACTATACGATAAACAATTTGGAAATAAATTACACATACGTACGAGCAATTTGAAGGTTTTTCAAATTTACGTGCCTTTAACCAGCCAGCGGCCGAGAATCCAAATTTCGTCGAAAGATGTTTTTACGATCGTACAGGGCGGTTCTAATGAGAAAGATTAAATTTTCCTTACCAGATTTTTAAAATTATAACTCAATATAGGTTTTATTTCATTCAAAAATTGCTTTAATTTATACCTACATTCAAAAATGCCGAAAGGTGAAATGATAAAACTATTAAAATTATGTACTTTTTGTAATTATTTTTACATCACAAGAATTTATAATTTTTCAATAATGTCTAAGCAAAATAAGATTGTAATTTTTTTAAAACATAAAACCGTAAACAAAAAGACAAATTATTAAGTATTTTCGTCACAAAACACGTGCGAGGATAATGATTTAATTTAACCTAAAATTAAAATTCTGAAATATAGCTTTCCCAGATAATTTATTGATTTATTTTATTGCATGATTATATGATTTGAAATGTATATTGTATACTACAAAATTTGGTTTGAAAATTTAACAAATCTGCCAACGACCTACGGTATAACCTTATTATGCTAAAAATAAACACATTTTCTCATAATTTAAAACATAACTTTACCAGATAAAAGAACAATCTTTCGAAATCAGTTTATACTTTTAAGCAAAAGAAATACACATTTCAAATATAGAATTTACCAATTATTAAAATAATTTTATGGTTAAAAAAAAAATTATTATAGGTAGGTAGGTACTAAACGGTAACCGGACAGAATGAAATCAACTCAACCAACTCAACCTTTGAAAAGTCATTAAAAGTGATTTAAAAAAATCATAATAAAATAGTTAAATAGGTTACGTTAGGTTAGGTTATGGCTATTTTTCAATTTTTTTTCATAGCTTTTAATGAATTAACGAAGAGATGTTGAATTGACTTATTTCTGAGTTGGTATGAAACCGTACTTAGACAAATTTACACAAAAGAAATTTGAAAAAAAAATTATATTATAGATGGGTATTAATTACTTCAATTTGTTGCTTTACTATAATGGTTTTTTTTTTAATTTTGAAAATGACCCGAGGTCTAGAGTTCATTGAACTAGAGTTACAAACCGAGAAAATTATGTAGGTTTTAGATAGAAGATGGAGATTCTATAAACATATTTTAAAAAAATGTATGTATCACCTTGACGAGGAATATGTGGGAAAAATCAAATAATACATGACAAGTTATGGGTACCGCCACCCTGGGAACCATGTATTGGATAATCAACAACTTGTATAATCAACACGCCATAGGTTCGCCACGTTTGGCAACTTTACAGGGGTGCCCGGGTTCAAGGGGGGAGGTTTGCCCAGGTCTTAGCGGCGTAGGCATCTGACCGCCAACTGTGTGGCAGGCCGAATCGGGATAGACTTGTTGAGGGATATATTTTGCTCCAGCAGGACTCTCTCGGAACCCCGCCTTACCGCAGTGGGAGGGATGGATTTACACGTCCGTCACTCTTGGACATATCAACTGACCCCCAGATTCCTACCGATTCCTCATACCATTTTCCTCCCAATCAGCATTCCCAAAGATGACATAGGCCCTGAGGGGATTTTTTTTCCTCGGGGTCTCCTGTGTGGAGCTAATGTAAAAAAGCGTGTTATTATAATTTAGACTGCTTATAATAATATTGAAATAATATTCTTTTTTAAATTCAGGGTACATTATTGAATAAAAATTGCATCTAATCGGCAACCGTAGGTACTTCTTTCTTCTTTTTCTCCATTGTGAGCAAAAATAAACATAAATCTTAATCTATGAAAACTCCATCGTCATTTTAGTTCTTGGGTTTTTATGCTCTTTCTCCATCTTCAGCTAACGTTCATCTGCCCTGATGATGGATAAGGTACTGTCCGAAATGTTGGCTAAAGAAGGAAGAAGCGAAATACCACGTAATAACCACAAACTATCATATCCCGAACAATCAAGAAAACTTTTGGCCGTGAAAATCTCTAATCACGAACAAAACTCTCTTCAGAAACCCTTGCCGTCTTTTTTCAGAATATACTAAGTCCTTGCTAACTTAAAGTTTGTGTTTAATTTCTTGTATATGTAGGTACTTACTTTCGTTTTATTTTAACTCTGTCCGTCATAAAACGATTACAGTTAGTTATAAAAAATGAGAATATCATTTTATTATTAGGTATTACAATAGGTACCTAAGGTGAGGGCAGGTTGTTTCACAGAATTTGAACAATTCATCAAATTAATTTCAAAGATGTTCTGTTCAAGTTCTGTTATTATTTTTATCATGGGGCGGTTGTTTCACAGCACTTGTACAGTAACAGAACTTGAATAGTACCCCTTACACCTACACTTTGAAATGTAACGACAGAAAGTAAGAAAACGGTTTACAGCGCAGTTCGAAGTGTACTTGTGGGGGTGCTAATAGGACTGTCTCAGATTTTAAATATTAACTTTGAAATTTGATGAATTCATTGAAACGATCTGTCCAAAACCTTTTGTATAAAATTAAAAAAACTTTATTTACTATGAAGATATTTTTAAGTTGTAAATGAATCCTATACCCCTTTGCTTTAATAGACTCCAAAAAATATTGTCTTACCGTCTTTTCTCCCTTATCCCACTTCGCGAAAACTCATCTCAAATGTTCCGCATTCAATTCGAGGAACCTAGTACGCATGCTTCTAGAAACGTCACCTACCAATCTACCAAAGAACCCACGCAGATGTTACGTAATTGTTTGGAGCCTACATAATATACCGTAGCTGTGTAGCTAGGTTCAGTAGGAATAAAATTGGGAGAATTCGAGAAAACAAAGATTTCGGTCCATCTCGGCCATTGTCGGAAAAGCACCCTCTATCGGCAATCGAGTCCGTTACTTTACAACGTGCCTTCACGGTACGAACACTATTAAATCTTCACCTAGCAAATTGATCCCTTCTATAAAAAGAACCTAGCATTTTTATCGCAGCTTTACGTGCTTTTGCAGATGTTCTAACATTTTTATCACCGTAAAGGTACTCTGTCGCCTGTGTGGTTCTTTCAGACGAGACATTTGAAATAGTTCCCAATTTTCGCCGCTAGTCGTCGCCCTTATACGGTTATCAAGTTATCAACAACTTTCAGCACCGCTCTTGCGGTTTGAACGAAGGAAGGAAAACTCTTGTGAGACATCTAGCGGAACTTTTCAGAAGCTTTTGTGATTTACTCCCAGTTTCCATTTTCACCGGTAGATGTCAGCGGGAGATATGACTTTCAAAGAAGTTGACCGAAAGATTTCACATCACAAGTATGGTGAAGGGTTTTTCTATCCGGCTTCGTCCGTAATACTATTTCAGAAATGTTTTCCTCTTAAAATGATAGAGAAACTGGAACAAATAATGGCATTCTATGGATGTAAGTGGTGGTTTGCATTACAGCTTTGTATTACAAGTGCTGTTTACTAATAAGTTTCAAAATAATGATTTTGTAACGGTGCTAGAATGCTCCTTACATAGTTGATAAAATGAAATGACAAAATATTCGTGTGCCATTATGGGTTTCATATTTACACTGAAATACCTCAGAATGCCTTTGAGAACACCAAACATGTCTCAGGTACAAGTAAATGGGGAAATTCTGCTCATGAATAAACATGTCCCTTGTCATTTCTGATGGATCGGTTAGTTGACTTCTACTCTGCTTCTGGGATCCAAATTCTACATATTTTATGAATAACTCCATCCAGCCAAGAAAACAGTATTTTATTTATGTGCGAAAACATCCGTGTTGCAATGGTCTACGAATTTTATATTGAGTCTGGAGGTCAAAGTTCAATACCCACAGAAGACTTAGATTACTTTTTTTTTCTTTTGTGAGGTGCTGCTAGGGGTGACATTAACGATTACATAACATAGAGATATATATTATAGAGGCGCTATCCCGTACATAATTCTCCGAGATTCGTGTTCAAATCATGCACAAACAGGCCTTCGGAAAGTGAATTCAAACTGAAGCCACAGCGTCGAAAGGCTCGGCCGTCAGAACGTCCTTTCCTTTTACTCAAGCCCATGGTTTCATCCTTTTCTTGTTGTTGTTGTTGTACTAATAGAGAAATGGAGGTAGCAACCTACGATTCCGTTGAACCAATTTATTCGCTTAATGTCTCATCTATGTATATATATCAATGTTACATAAGCAATATACTCTGGTAATAACATACGCTACCATAAGTACTCTGGTAATAACATTATAGATATAATGTTAATAAAAATTATTGCATTCGTATCGCAAAAATTTTCCACCATGTTTCTTTGACGTTGTATCACTACGAACTACGATTATCATTTATTATTTTCTAGCTGGGTTACCCGGCTTCGCTCAGGACAATTCGAGAATTATCTGGAATGTTCCACAATGATGTTCCCGATTCCCTACTCCAGAACATTCCGCGACATACTCCGCCACTCCTTCCAGAACTTTCTAGAGCTCTATGGAACCTTCTAGAACTTTCCGGAAAACTGTTCTAGAAATTTAAAGAGGGCGAAATTTCCAGCCCTTATATCTTCAAAAGCACGCCCTTAAGGTTAAAACGGATACCCTTATTCCCTAGGGGAGACAGAGATCTACTACACCATATAACTCACTTGATTGTACCGGGACTCGTTTCTGAGTTTTTGTGAGCCGCACGTTTTTTGGACTTTCTTTTATAATATATATTGATTAGATGTTTGACGATGTCTCTTGGTTCCCCAACGTGGCTCCCCAGTTATCTAAGCAAGCTACCCGCACATCATGGTTGGACACTGATGCCATACTGTATCCATAATCTATAGACCTGTTAGTAGCTAAGTGGACAAATGCATCGGATTCCCACCAAGCTTCAATTTCTCTGCTAGTCAAGTCCTCCATCACTGAACTAGAAACATTTTCCTAAGTTAGTTTAGTTGATCGGAATGGCAAGTATAAAAAATAGTTTCTTCACTACCTTCAAAGAAACTACTTCATTCCATTCATCCAGTAATCTAATCACCCTCAGCTTTACCTTCGAATGTCCTAATACAATTTACAACAAAAATGAAGTCTGAAGATCTCACACTCTTCTACATAATTCAATATCGCTATTGATTTAGAATATTTTAAGCCGCTTTCTCTAAAAGGTTTCTTTCTCAAATATAAAAATTACTAGGTGTACCCTTCATGGCCCAAAAACATAACAATGTCCCTTCTTTAATTTTTCTCATCTGCAACCATATATTATACCCAATAACAAATTACTTTTAAATAAATTGTATTTAGGCACCTAATGCATGAATGCGAGATATTATTCTGAAATAAGTAATAGATACATACCCACTGCATAAACAGAAATAATTATGTACTGTACGTACATTTATAAAATAAATAAAAATATTTCTAAAATAAATAATAAATACTAAAATTCAAAATGAAACGACAAAGAACACCGATACCTTCATTCTTCGTCCATTCTCCAGGCTGAATCTTTCGATTGCGCGACTTTTCACCCCGTGAAAAAATATCCCCGACAAAATATTCTATAAACATCTTCCAACCAAATATTTACTAAAACCTAACCTAACCTAACAAAAAATGGGACAAAAATAATACAGACATCCTCTACAGTTAGGTTAGGTTAGGTATTAGTTTTTATTTTCTTGGAGGATGTTTTGTCTGTAGGATATTTTGTCGGGGATATTTTGTCGGGGATATTTTTACGGGGGTATTTTTTCGGAGGATATTTTGTCGGGTATATTTTGTCGCGGGATGAAAATGCGTATTACCGAATCTTTCTTCATATACAATACGGTGTCCGGAAACTAGTGATAGGTACAAGCGGATAACTAGTTCATTTTACTGGTCACATTTGGAGTCGATTTTGTAATATAACTTTTTTGATTAAGGCTTTCATTTGCGAGTAAATCGAGTTTGAAGTTACAATTTTTTCGGTCAAATTTGTAAAATAAATCGCTCGCTACTACTTATTAAAATTATCAGCTGTTTATTAAAAAAAACATCGCATTACATAAACCTATATTAAAAACGTACATTTCTAGAATCTCTGTGTGTTGTAAATTCACCAGTTAGAAAACCTAACACAGCTAAAACTATTGCAACCTTATAATTCTGAAAAGAGGTTTTACCAGGACCATCGAAATCTTCCACTCTGATGAGATAATAATTATCAATAATTATCACGAAACTAATTGAATTGAATTTTTTTTTCCATCGGGTATCGCTGATTTATTTGGTGAAATTGTTTTTTTTAAATTTTTTTTATTTGAATTTTATTTTAGTAATTTGTACATTTGTTAAGCATTCACTTATTGCCAGATTTTTTGTTTTTCCGATGTTTATTGTTTTATTTAGTTCACTTATTAAAGTTTAGACTATCTTTTAGTTCACTTATACACAATTAAAGTTTAGAATTTCAGTTTTGATATCACTTTTGAGGCACTCCTCGTTCGAGTATCGATAAAACAGACACACGAGGACATAAATTCTGCACAGAGTTTTATTATGCACACAAAATTTCAGTTTGTTGACCACTTTTAGTACGAATTCTCAAAACATTTCTAGGTGATAAAATCATAGGTAGATTGTCAATTTTTTTGGAAAAAGTCACTTTATAAGCATATCTCGGTAGAATACCGGAAGACAGATACACCGGGTAATAGCCCGAGAAAAACACTGCACTTCAGTAGCAAATTTGATTCGATTTATACACTATTTCATGTTATGATTCTTCAAAAACTGGAGCTAATGAAATTCTGATTGTTGACGGTATACTTAGGTATACTTAACCCTCGTTGTGCAAAAGAGCACTGCTTTATCAGACATATCTACCAATCTACTGCATTGTTTAAGTATATTGTATAAACTCTGGTAATGTATAATAATGTAATATGTAAAAGCCCTTATAACGGACATCAATATACTTATAATAATGAAAAATGATGTATGAATCTTCAGTGGATTTCACTTTTCGTTACAATGGTCAACCTCACCCTTTTTTTTCGTGGAAATTCCCTAAAGAAAACATACATTTACAAAAGACGAGAAGTATTTTTTTTACGAAAGACAAAGAAATTTTCGGAGCGGACTTTCGGCGTCCCTCAACAATTCATTTTCATCCCCGTTGACATTTTGTCTCGGAATCGCCCAACAAAATGCTTTAAAGTAATAGGTTTTCCGGAACTGGGAAAAAAAATTTCAAAGATATAACTTTTTCATATGAAAAAGGTTTATTTGTTTGAATTTCTTTGAGGTTAAAAAAATCGGGGTGGGCAATGAACGGTATTTAAATTGAATTCCGCAGTTTTTCTGGCGTATTTATTCATTACTTTGAAATTTAAAATAGTTGAGAAGTCTTCCTCATTACGTTTTTGTGTTGCTAGAATAAGATATTCGAATGACAAATAATGTGTGGAGAGTTTATTTGATGTGATCAACATTAATGATACACCTAGCGTTAAAATCGTGAGCATTATTTGGCTTGGCCTATTTCGCTCGCCGTCGCTTTTGTTCGCCATATTCCCATTGGGAATGTATGGCGACCGATATGCTGAAATAGGTCAAGCGAAATAACGCTGGCGCTTTTAAGGCGCCGTATACCAGCTCAAAAAGAAGAAGATGGAGAGATATGTAAATGCGAATGTTAGAGAGAGCGCACAATATTTAAAACGATAATATTTAAGCGAAAATTGTGAAAATGTTTAATAAAAAACCACTCGTTTAAAATAAGTGAATAAAAAGTGTTTATAATAATTTTCGGAGCATACTCGGCAATTTTTTATTTAAATGGATAAAGAATTTGTATAAAATTTTGCATAAAAAATGAAATAAAGTGTGACGTGTGTGAAATGTTAACAAAGGCCTATGGTGAGTCTGCTACGAGTAAAAAAAGGGTTTACGAGTAGTATAAGCTTTTCCAATATGGCCGTGAAGATGTTGAAGATGACGAACGCCCCGGACGCATCAACAAACGATGATGTGCTGGGCCTTACGGCCATCTTGGAAAAGTTTATACCACTCGTAAACCCTTGTTTTACTCGTAGCAGACTCACCGTAGGCCTTTGTTAACATTTCACACACTTTGTTACACTTTATTTCATTTTTTACGCAAAATTATATACAAATTCTTTTACATTTCAAAAAAAATCGCCGAGTTCATAAAAACACATGCAACCTTAGCGGCTGCCACAGACAAACTAAATATAAATTTATAAATAATGATTATAACTGAAAGTTTTACCATACTTCAGGGGCATGCATACCAACATAACAAAACATTTTTTTTTGACAATCGTACTCTCCAAACTTGCGAAATTTAAAAATTCTCGATACTTTTTGAATAGCCGACGTATATCTAACACGATTAGCGGTAAAATTGAAATAAAGTGTCGATTAACCTTAGTAACTTCTCTTTAGTACTGGTTTGAACTTAATAAGTAGAATTACACTAGGTTATTTATTACGATAACTTTTGAGTGATAATTTATTATGCTAAGTTTCTTCCATATTTAGCCAACGAGTTCTTTGTATAATGCATTTTTCGTGGGCGAATTCGGAAATGAAAGGAAACTGATCCATTAGTTACCTGCTTTGAAGTAAAGTTTTTTTAAAGCACAAATTAAATTGACATTTACCCAAACCCGACTACGTCATAGACAAATCGGAGGAATTATTCTAATTTATTTATAATAAATCGTTCTGCACGTGAGAAGAAAACTATAATTCCTGGCACTGCCGCTGTAACCACTAAATCATCCCTTAGATTCATCAATCACCGCTGAGGGCAGGTCATACTATACTGAACCCTCCCTACGATGCCAATGTAATTCCACGCTACAGCTTAAATGTGAGGAAATTAAGGAAACCGTCTCACATTTCTCCTTGAAATATCTTCGAGGGACTCCCAAATACGTGCACATAGTGAAATTATGATTGTATGTTTGGGCTTCTTCGGGATAGATGATCATGTAAGTCATGTTTTCGTGTAAGCTACATTGAAAATTGTATAATTGCAATTTCGTTCTTGAAAGACACGTTATGTATGGTTATGGTACATTCCTAAAACGCCCCCTAGACTTCAATATTATAGTTTACTTGGTGCTTCAGATTTTATGTCCAGGTTAAATCTTCCCCACAGGAAAGACTAAACCCTTTCACACACTTTTCCACAAATGATTATCTAGTCAATCCACGTTATGTAAGTACACTATGTAAGTATAATAAATACAAAACAATACAAGAATAATACGTCAATCCACCAAAGACCAAATGGGAAAATAATTCACCAGATATTTTCATATCAGAGGGTTCGGCTCGGTAGAACTCCTAACTGGACCGATAAATCCTACTGATCCCTGAACATAAAAATTAAAAAGTGCTTCATTATTATTATTATATATTATTTATTATTATTATTCCACAATACATTGTGCAAAATATTACCAGAGAACTCACACGTTGCAATATTATTGTCCAATAATTTAGTTTACAACTGACACTTCTACAATCAACAACTCAACATGCAGAAAGTAAAGCATGTGTGGCCAATGCTTTAGTCATAGCTTTAAAAAGGAGGAGAAAAAAAAACAATGGTTCAAAAAAAGAAATAAATACATTCATGAAAATTTGTAAGGTGAATTAAGAATATGTGAACCAGCTGATTACCAAAACTTTCTGCGGATGGACGGTACATTATTTGATGGACTCTTGAGAATGGTTAATAATAATACATTTTCTCTCTTCTTTACTGTTTTTTTCATTCGTAGCTATTTCGATCAAAAACCTATACATCACTATGATGTTCACTGCTTGACTGCGGAGATAGATGTGCAATATGTTAACCGGCCAACTCAGAACGAAACCAACTCAGAAACACCTCAGTGATGATAAAATAAATATTAAAAAATGGTTAAATAGGTTAAGTTTACCGGCTATTTAAAAAAAAACATAGCTTTTAATGACCTTTCTGAGGTGGTCCTGAGTTGGTTTCATTCTGAGTTGGCAATATCACCCACAGACGATTCAACATTTATCTGATAAGATCATATAGCACAATACATATCTAAATCTTTTTGATTGACTCAATATATTGTGCAATCCTTCAGTATAACCTACATACGGTCAATATTATTGTGCAATATATTGACCATAACATTGAACGTCTAGGGGACGCTTACGTCCGTCATTCTCAATCCTACAGATCAACTGTTGAGCCGAAATTTTTGGCTCAACCCACGTCAAATGCACAAATACACTCTTCCCAAAGCAACTGCGACCAACAGGCGAATCGAGCGTTACTAAACTCAGCTGATCGGAGATTTGATTGATTGATCGAAAGTTGGGAACAATAGCGGTTAAAGAATGTTTAAAAAAAATCTGGACTGAGCAATAATGGAACAGGATAAACCTCATTAAAATTGTTTTATTTGCCCAGCTTTCCATTCCATCACACTCAGGGCCGCTAGCTGAAGCACCTCGATAAAAGTTTTATCAACAATGTCGGTAATTTGTCATCGTTGCCGAGCACGACTGCAGATCGCCAATGAACGAACCACACCGACTAAATAATGTGCTTAATATTGTTTGTTTGTTGGCGATCTAAAGTAGAACGATGATAAATTAACGGTATTGTCGATAAAGCCTTTATTGATTCTATAGCTGGTTCAAAAGATCCGATTTTAGTTGATCAACTCGACACTTGAAAGCATATTGACGAGTATGAGCCTTCTTTCAACAAAGTCGAACAGTTTTTTTCATACAATTTTTATCGTTCAATAAAAGTTGATCAACTAGAATTGAACCCACTATTAGGGACCCTGGAGTAAATGGAGCCTAGCCTACTTTGAATTTTGGTGCCTAACTGAGAAAGACTTTTGATACCTGATAAACTGTCGCTCTCTGCTATCAATTGTATTATTTCTACAGTTCTATTAGTTAGGCACTCCCTAGAGCAGCATAAACTGCATAGCCTTAAAATTTTACTTAACCATTTATTTTATAACATTTTTTTCCTTGTTTTCAGGACACAGTATGGCCCCAGAATATTGGCTCAACTCACACAGAAGCCTGTCCCTTTCGTTGCTGTGCCTGTTTGCTGCCTCTCTTCAAGTCACAAGTGGTGAGTCCTCCATTTCTACCCTCCCATAATATTATAGGCGGAAAATAACCGGTTCGGTACACAGTCACTAAATTAGTTGAATTCAAATACGGCAATCCCGAACTGATACATGAAGATTGATTTATTTATACATGAATTGTTTGAAGACCTTTAAGTAATAGTTACACATTACGAAAAAATTATTTTTCATAGTTTCGTTATTTATGAAACTATGGAAACAGCCTTTTATTATTTTCTTATTAGTATACAGGTAACATGTAACACATTCGTTTTTAATAATAATACAGTTTTTAGTAACAGCTTAATTATTTCAACGTATAGATTCTTAGGAAGCCGATGGCGTACAGTCCATAAAGGCTGAAAGGCGTAAGAAAAACGAACTATAAAATGAAAATAAAAATTCTGCAAATTTCTGATCTAAATATTTTTTCCATGAATTTGGCAAGGAATTTGTGTGCTAATTTATTTATTTGACCACAACGGTCTAAATAATATTTTTTTTTCTCGGTAGAGTAAATTTGTACCGAAAAATTCTACTAAAATTGCATGTTTGCACCAGCAGCCAAACGCCATCAAGTATCAACCAGCGACAGCCTACAGCGGCCATATGTACATACGTGTACTGTACATACATCCAATTTACACAAAACCTTGACAAATTATATATCTACTTAAAAACCTTCCTCATGAATCACTCTATCCATTGGTGAAAACCGCATGAAAATCCGTTGCGTAGTTTAAAATATCTAAGCGCACAGACAGCGGGAGCGACTTCATTTTATACTACGCAAAGATTACGCAGCGCCTGTTACTTGTAAGGATTCCAATAACATTAGCGCGGATTCCCGATATATTAATAACTTTGTAAGTACCGACTTTCGCAATGGTTCAACGCGAAATAAATAATTATCTTAAAGCAACATCAAAAGCATTGATGTGTTAATGGAAATAGCCCAACTCTAACGTATTATTTTATTCTAACCGTGAATTATTAATAATAATATGAATCGAGTAACAATAAATTATTGTGAATATTCGCCATTCCCTTTCCAAATATTTTTGTTTTCAAAGTAGGCCACCCGCTTGCACTAATTTTTTAAAAACAACGAATTCCACTTCACCCTTGGAATAAAGAAAAATACAAGAAATTCGATGTGGGTGCGTCGTGATTGAAATTTCTGATTTTGCTCGTGCATTGCGAACCGAGACGCGAGCCAAACCACGAATCCTTTCCCATAATTCGTGGGTTCGGATCGCAGGTTTGGCTCGTTTGTGTATACGCAGCCTGACATAACGAGTGCCAAACGGTCTTGTCTAGAACTAAAAGGTAGTTAAGTCAGTGGTGTCATCGGTTTTTATTCAAATCTACATGGAAGGCATTTCTGGTGCGCATTATCTTCGCTTTACTCCTTTACTGATATGAATGAAATCTTAGAAATCTTAGAAATCCTCTGTTGTTGAAATGTTGAATACCTCTTGAAGAGCCCTTACCGCGTCAAAACTTTCGACCATCCACACAGCATCCTCGAAGACGACATTTATTTTTCTGATTAAATTTTATTTCTTCGGGGCCTCCGTGTGGAAATAATAAAAAAAACAGACGTCTCTATTTTTCTCAATCTTTTCCTTTCTTTCTACTATTGTTCTCTAGGCTACCCAAATTTGCTCAGTGGATCCGTCCCAGTTGTTTACATATTGAAGTATCTTTTGAGTGAATTCTTACATTAGATTTTAGATTTTTAATTTCATTTAGATTTTAAACCGCACATTGCGGGATTTGTTATTTTTATCCTGACATTATTGTCTAAACTTTTTTTGATACTTAACAGGCACTCCGAAAACTGTTAAATATTTCATTCATGCTGTTAGGATAATACGATTTATAGTAAACATACATTTTACGGCTTGTATTTTCGTCCGTAGTATTTCTATTGGTGAGGATTGAGGATCTTCTCCTTCTTGCGATCTTTCTTCACTCTTTACGGTCTAGGGATGGGAAAAAGCTGTAATACTCAATCAGTCGATGACTCGTCATCGACGTCCTCCCTCAATTCCTCTTGTCATTACTAAATATTAATATCGAAGGTTGAGGTTTGACAGTTCGAACGTGTGTGGTTTGGTTTATTTATGGTTCGAACGCGCCCACAATAAGGTCCCAGAAAAAGCTTGATTTTAATTTTTTTTGTTTTACTACATTTTTATGTGCCATTTTGTGGGAATCATTTAAATTACTGAAATTAAAGCTAGTGTTCTTAATACAAATATTATACCTAGCTATTATAGACTTCGAGGCCTTGTTTTTTCTCGGTAGGGAAAATTATTACCAAAAAAATTGCATGTTTTCATTGCCAGCTAGCAACCATCACGCATCAAGCAGCGACAGCCTCCACGGCCATATGTTTATACACAAGAGTCTGTTTGTGTTATGTTGGAAGTGGGAAGGAGTCAGTCATGTCCTTTTGTTTGAAATTTTTCCGCATTCGCCTTACGGAATAAGGAAACCCATGAAAAAACCTTTTCCGCTAAGAATCGGCTGTCCGTCAACGTGAAACAGAGTCGGCCTTCGGTGACGTCATTATATAAATTCATGCATTGTGGTGTGTGTGTGTGTGTGTGTGTGTGTGTGTGTGTGTGTGTGTGTGTGTGTGTGTGTGTGTGTGTGTGTGTGTGTATGTGTATGTGTATGTGTATGTCTATTTTTATGTTAAATATACATCTATGGGAATAACATACAAAAAAATCGACGATGAAGGTATTTTTATGACGACCAATAAATGTACCATTTTCGATTTGCCGCCAAAACGACACGTTCGTTTATATTCGGCATTTTCTAGTTTTTTAAATTTTATTTATTTATCTATAAAAAGTATATTTACATTGGCTTTATTTGATGCCTGTCTCACTAGGATATACCAGTGTCGAGACAGGCGTAGAACGTAGAAATATATAAATAAATATCGTAGTTACAAGAATATAAGGTAATATACATATTAATTTGAATAGAATTAAAACATAAAAGTGATGAGAAGGGTGGGTAAATCTTGTAAAGAGAGTTATCTTATAAATGTTGGAGAAGATGAAGTAAAGTAGTAAATTCTGTCTTATGGAGTTAAATTTGACAGGATTCTAGAATTTTCATTTATTTTATATGGGTTAGGTCTATGAAGTTGTAAGTTGTAACCGGTCGATGATGTCGACAATGATGTTGTAACCTTTCCGAATGTGAGGTTTTTCAAATCAAATAATTATTCTAAATATTAAAATTCGACATTTTTGGTACAATGATCTGACTCAGAAAAAAAACTTTAAATCTTGCACACATTTATATTTATAGTTTGTGAAAATACTCCATTGAATATCTGATAATCATTTAAAACCAGCCGGTTTCGCATGAATAAATATCAGGCGAACGAATAGAAATAATAAAACCCGCACGATTTTTTAATAATACCTGGAATGAATGGAAATATTTCTCCAACGCGGATTATGGAAATGTCGGCCGGTATTAATATCGGTATAGGCGGTGGTTAAATCCAGATAGGAGAATTAAAAAGAACCCACACACATTGGTGTAATTTGCCAATACACCTAGAAACTGGAAGATTAAAGATTTGTAGAGAGTAAAACCACGAAAAGTGAAACTATTGGTTAGCTTAGAAATCATGGCAAAACCACCGGAGTGTTCCGCAATTTGGTCAATTTCAACCTTGGGCGCTAGGGAACTTTTAAGCGTTAGTTTTGGAAATTTCCCGCCCTCATTGAAAAAATCATACCTCCGAATTTTAATATCGACACATATAAACTGCTTACAGTGATAGAGAGCCATTGAATGTACCTATATTTAACCACCTATCCCATATTTTTGGAATTTATAAAAAAAATATTAAAAAACTGTGGAATTTATAAACGTTAATTCTGCGTATTATTTATATTAAAATAGTCGTACGCAATTCCTATTTGGAGAATATTAAATATTATGACTTCTGTAGGTTGTCTATAGCCTAATTAATAATCACAGAGATAAATTTGATCGAAAAGTAATGCCGTCTGATCCTGGAGCTTTATCTTTCTTTTGAGATTTCATAAATTTATTTATTTCTGCAGAGGTTATGTCCGTTAGGCTTGTTTCTTGTATAGTATTTTTCCTTTCATACAGGTTCTGTAAAAAAGCTGGTAGCTATAGACATGATTTCTGGGCGACGCTTTTCATATTTGTAATTCTTATTTATTATATTTGGAATCCAGTTTCGTTTCCTAATAATTGTTTGGTTGCTTTTTTACTGCCTCGTGTTCTTTGTATGCACTCTTCAAGTAGTTGCAATATATATATATCTGATGGTCCTTTCTCATTTGAGTTTTGATTTTGATACTCATTTGCACTATTTCTTTTCTTATGGTTTTCGACTTCTTAGGGTTTGATATTGGTTCGGCTCTAGATTGTAAGAGTTTTGATTTCCTATCCATTTTGTTGTTCTATTTTCACCCTCATGTTTCGATAATTGATTTGTACGAAAAAAATATTTCGATAATCGGTTTGTGGAATGTTAATAATAAATAATTAAGTAGGGATGCGAGACATCTCTTATTGAACTTTGAAACTACTGTTACGTCGACAATTGTAACTCGCGAAAACTTGCTCTTTTCTCCTCGTAAACCCTCTAATTACACCTCCGTCTTCGTCGATTTTCCACTTACACCTAATTATGTATGAATATTTGTCAGTATGTGTACTTTATTTTAATTCTCCCGATGAATGAAAGTCTTCTGAAACCGGTAGAGTACAATTATTTAAAAAGTTGTTTCAAACAAATTTATGAGTTTATATTATTGTAATAACGATTATTTATATTTGTCAATATTTGGCTTTTAAGCATTCAAGAACTGCACTGATAAATTGGCACTTCTAAAGATCAGCTTTTACAAAGGCCTCCCTAAAATAGTCCAGTTTTGCAGATTTTTAGTGGCTCTCCTTAATCTGAAGCCAACAGTTCTTATCATGTCAGCCCATTTCATCTGTCGGTGACCTCTGACGTTTCCCTTCCCCTGTTAGTAAAGGAAGTGAAATGTCATTAGCGACGTCATTGATCTGTATTGTAAACCCCTAATTTCTCTTTTCACCATAATTACCAATCTACTTCCCTTTACTGCCACTTTACATAACACTAACTTTATTCCACTTTGGCTGCTGTTTTATAGCCTAACTCATGTCTCCACAGATACTATATTAAAAAAGTAATATGAGAAAGACAAACAATCGTTAGGCGGTAATGATAGCAAAATAAATAACAAACATATTTTTAATACGAAAAACCGTGAAAATAACTCACCTAACTATATGAAAGAAGTTTCCTGAATTGTATTTTTCAAGAAGAACTACACCAGTAACAATAGGGTCCCAAAAATAAGTCGTTCTAAAAAGTTTGTTGTTGGTTGCCACCCGTGAGTTTATCCTCTTTTGTTTATCAATCATTGGAATGTATATATTCAGAGGGGAATATCCATTTGTTCGACTTCGCAAAGAGCGCAGTAGGTACCATATTTTGTCTTCTGGGAATAAATATCGGAAAAACCACGGCCCCCTTTTCAAACGGAAAACTGCTGAGAGTTATTTTCGCCTTTTCCATCAGAATTGATTAGTATTTCCTCCGTTCGCCAACTTCCTTCACCGTGGCGGTGACGACTGAGCATTGTCTCCATAAAGTTATCTTCTCGAATGTGCTTCGATCACGATTCTGTATTATAAGATCGAGTAATCTCGAGTATTTTTCATTTCGGTCCAAATATTATGATAGTAAACATTACTACGTCAATGTTATCACCATTTAATGTTTTCCTAATAATTGACCAGTCGCGAGAAAAACTTTTACTCACAAAAATAAATATCATTCAATTTTACTTCGTTCTGAGATTAATGTAACTTACGGCGAAGTAGGTACTACGACGTAATGCAAAATCATGTATTTTTGGTTTGAAAATTTGATCGCGTAGAAATATTATAGATGGCGAACATAACTCATTCAGCCTTTGAAATAATCTAATTTTTTCATCGATTCGTCTTTAAAATAACCTATAAAAACTGATGAATTTCAAAATCTCCTACTTACAAACCACTTTCGATTATTTTTTATTGTTTAATGCGACAAATTAAGTTCTTTAGAAAATGAATGAAAATGCTGGTGTTAAGCGGGAATTTAAACCTTATTGCCATCTACATAAGCAGTATTATTATTGGCGACCAGGCTACAAATATTACAAAACATCTTTGATCGCCTTTGTTTTTTTCTGAGAATTAAAAAAAAATAGTTTGGTAAATTCAAATATATTTCTGAAACCGGAGCAAGTGAAACTAATGCACCCCCTTGGGGAATGTTGTGAGTTGAACGAAATGGGACGAACAAGAGAAAAAAGAAGGTTGAAAAGAATATATAATATAGAAGAAGCAGATCTGGTTATCAAACGTAGCTTTCCACTGCACTGAGGCAATACCCTCGAGTACCTTTAACCTTGGATTGAGGTGATAATAAACCAGACATCAAAATAAATACGATGATTTCAAATTTTTTTTAAATTTAATCTTAAATTAAAAAAAATATATATATATTAAATCGGCCGCCATCATGAAATGAAAACGGAATGTTCAAGGAAATTTAAAGAAAGACAAAATGTAAAATGGTCGAATAGTTCTATGTACGCTCGGTCAAATAACAAAAAAAAGATTTCCTACGGGATTTCGAAGCCGAGACCTCTGTCTCCAGAGCACAGTAGTTTAGGTACCAATCTATCATAAACTGTTATCGAGTTAAGATACAGTATGTAGGGTACGAAAATTTATAACGTCTTAAAGTAGGAACTATTGAAAGAAAGGTCTAAACTTTTCTTATCTTGTCTATAAATTGATTAAATCTTTTATTTCTAAGGGCAACAGTGAATAATGTTCACTGTTTCTTCCCACTTTTAATAGAAATAAGGTTCTATCGCTACAACACGTGTCAGCTTTATACAAACACATGAAGCAAGTAAGTTCCGCACCTTCGCGATTTCCATTACAGCTCTCACACACTCAAAGCATCTCAAAATACTCGTCTCTGTTTTCATACTTTACACGAGAAATGTAAATATTACCTCGTACTCTAATCTCCCCAAACATTGCATTGCCAGAAATATTGTGTTGATAATTTAACAAAAAGAGGAACGTAGAACACGACTAGACCATTGCATGAAACCATAAACTAACTGTTTCTGAAAGTTCATGTGTATTAGGTAGATTCGGATCCTTGACTTCGAATTCGGAGGACGTAGGTTCAAATCAGGATAAATTTAATTGAATTAATTTGTCTTATTCCAAAATTTATTAAATCAAAATAATATTTCGGCACGTTACGTTCCAGAATGGTACCTATCGATACTTTCAGGATTGCCTCTCTGAAAGAACATTATTCACCGTCGAAAAGTTGTTAGAAATGGCTTTAGTCGTGTTTATGTTTACCCATCTACTTCCTCTCCCCACTACCTTCAGCCCTACAATATCTAACTAAAAATCTAACCTGATCTAAGTTTAAAAAAAATCATTTACGATTGCGGAGATCTGAAAATAAGTGGAAGACAGATCGTAATCGTAATAAGAAATGTTAATAAAGGGACGCCTAGATGTTTCGGACATGTAGAGTTAGAGTGTAGAGCGTCTACGAAGGAATGGGTGCCAGGAGAATCCGGGGGGACTCCCCAGGAGGAAATAGCATTACTAAGCCAATCAAATATCATTTGCAATTCAATTCAGCTCAGTTTATTATTATTATTTAAAAAACATTAACAAAACATTGTCCATTTTGGTGCCTTTTTAAATACATTTGTAAAGGGGAATTACATAAATATAAACAGTGGGTATATCACTATATACGAGTAGTAATAGAGCTTGCCTTTTAAAGAGAGCTTCATTGCTGAATGAAGTATATATAAAGGCCGAAAAAAGTCTATCTGTGGTCATAAATTGGCTAAACAACAACATTCTTACCCTAAATACAACAAAACCCAATTATATTACACACAACATCTCGCAAAGAGGCCAACCTCCACCGCACATAGACCTCATCTTACATGACTGCGGACAAACTTCTCGCACATGTCAATGCGAGCGTATTGAAAGGGTTGACCACACAAAATACCTAGGAGTTATAATAGATGCCAACTTACGCTGGACTGACCACATAACTTATATCACAAACAAACTGAAACGAGTCATGCATCTGATAAAGACAATAAAAAACATGTTTCCAAGAACAATCCTCAAAACCATATTCTTTGCACTTTGCCAATCCATTATTACATATGGCATACTTGCTTGGGGAAGTGCAACGAATATAGCAATAGATCCATTAGAAAAAATTCAAAAGGCAACAATTAAATTAATCCTCCAAGTTCCTCGCTACACATGCTCGAATGTAATTTACGAAACACTAGACGACATGACAATAAGACAACTCTACGCCAAATCTGTACTATTATACTTCTTCCAAAATAAACTTCACATTCAAATGCAACCTCAATTAGCAATCGTACCAGAGCCTCTACAAAAAAAAAACACTTAACATACCGATAACACGTACCTCACACGGGCAAAGACCCTTTAAGTATTACGCAATCAAACTATATAACCACATGCCCACCACACTGAAACAACTACTTACTGCAAATCCATATATAATTCTTCACAAAAACGCATTAAAGACTGGGTCAAACAACAAGGTATTCAATTTACTCAAAAAATCATAACACCTAACCAAACATAACCAAAAACAAATATTAAAAAAATAGTAGGTAATTATAACTTTGTCTTAAGACAAAAAATTAATATCACAATATTATTCATACCATTGGCGTGTGGTATTTAGAATATACCTACATATTTACCAAAACTTTTATTTATCTTGTACAAAAACTAGATGCTATGAATAACTGTATATATAGATCCTAACTGCAATTAATCTTTTATTTTATGGATACGATACTGCCGCCATGGGTCGACCCACAGTCTCCTTCTTGACAATATCAAAGAGGATACTGTGTTTCTACTTTTGTCGTCAGAATTGCATTTATTCCAAAACATGGGAACACCTCAGCACAGGTTCGCCTAGTGAGGTGTTAAATACTATTAGGTACTTACCTATATACAGTTACGGATCAGTAACATTTTTTTTCCTTATTACTAAACTTAATACCTATGTATACCAATGTAATTATCTGTAATATGTATGTATGTTAAAGAATAGAAACAAATAAATAAATTGCTGCTAAATATGTCGATATCCCAATTGATTCTGTTCTACAGCAAGATTGCTCTCCCCACCGGCATGACCATTGCATTGGCAAGTTAATCCTGCGGTCTGGGAGATAGAAGTCTACAGGAGATAAACGGAAATATAGAAATGAATGCTCTCCATGATATCTGAGTTTTCAAACCATCCACGAATCAGTCCGTGGAAATGCATGACCATTGGCAAGTTAATCCTGCGGTCTCGTATATAGAAGTCTGTAGAAGGTAACCATCGGGAACATATACACCATAATATCTGGGTTGTCAAACCATCCACGAATCATTCTGTAGGATTGTGTAGCAATGTAAACATCCCTTCTGACCCGTAGATGGTTCATTCGGAGCATACCCAAAAAAAGTCGGTAGGATAGAGCCACGATAGTAATCATTTAGGTACTCATAATTGAACGTTCATGTCGTAGTGTATGGACGCTTTTAATATTCCTACGGCGACGGTTCAGCAGCGGCACAAAAAAGCATAACACGTACGTTCTTTATTACATTGATTCTGCAGCTCGTTTTTGCGCAATAATTAAGAATGAGGTAAACTATGTGTGATTGAATGTCTGCTTCCTCAAAAAGAGAAATACAAAAATTATCATACACCCGTATTAAAAATTTGAGACATTGAAAACCCGTATTGAAAATATGTGGGGTGGTCGTTTATTTATTTATATACAAGTTTATAATAATAATAATATAAAAGCAATATGGAGAGGGCGTAAAGATTCCGTTGTAAGCATTCAAAAAGAAGATGTTTTGAATGGGAGATATTTAAATACGAATGTTATAGGGAGTGCGCTAATATTAAAACAAAACCATTAAACTAGGGAAGTTGAGTGAAAAACATTTTGACTTATAAAAAATATGTTCATGTAGATAAAAAAATATGGATTCTAAATATGTAAATGTATTTCTATATCATTGTTCTTAGAATTAATTAAACGTTTTTACAAAATGGTTAAAAAGCTGTAAACTAAAAACGCTTCATGATTGGTCGAAATAATTCTGACGTCATCTGTACGCCGGTTTGTACGATCAACGGAATGTCAATGGTGCATCTCTTTCTATTACGTGAGAGATAGTTTGTTTATGATGAGAGAGGTATAGGCCAAACAGTTTTGCTTGTTATCTTGTTTAGGAGTCTTTTTAGTATGAGTAAGTGTCCGTAGTATACAAATTAATAATACTAATACAAAATTCGTTTAAAAAACTAAATACCATGTCAGAAATCGGATATATTCAAGGCCAGTCCGACAACCATTACGGGCGTTACGTATTCTATCCATCTGACATGTGACGTTTCGTCATAGCCTCACTAGTTTTGTGCAGGTATGTTTATTGATTTCGCATAATATGATAATTATTGCCTAATTATTATAATATATAATGTGGTGGTGGCTTTTCATTATTTCATCTTTTGTTTACCACATTTATAGGCACTGTTGAAAACCAGCTGCATTCCCGGAGAAACCCATTTGTCAATAGAATCTATTCGAAAAAAATAGATTCAATCTATTGTCAAATAAATGTGTTTGTTGTAATTATTATTTGAAATGGATTTCTAAAGATACGTATTCTTAGAGTATTTTATAATAAAATGTTGTTTATAATATACTGGGAAAAGTTTAGGCGGGAGAAACAAAATTTCTTACTTTAAAAATTAATTTAACTATGAAATCTTGATTTTTTTTTAAATACCATTAATTCTGATAGACGGTTAACATTGATAAAAAAATTACTGGAATTCATTATTGAATTTTAAAAAATCTCTAGTTAGTTACCCTCGGACAGAAGCCGCTGAAATGGAGTACGGCTATTTATCGCGAGATAAATGCTACATTAGAAGCGTCCTTTCAGCGCGATTCTCGTAAAAGAAATGGCGAGCCCTTGAAGGGGTTTTATCCGCCGCCCCGCCCCCGCCCTTGCACCCGCCCTTGCGTCACACCTTCTTACCCTCCCCTTCCCGCCCACCACTCCCGTAGGAGCCAGATCAATAATATTCCATCCCTTGAGAGGACCACGAGCTAGTGAATGAACTCTGAAGACACGTTGGCTGTTTTTCACAAATCAACTTTATTCGAATGCAATTTCCTCAGTTTATTTTCAGAAGTTTACGAATTGATGATAAATTGGCTAAAACGTTCGCTGAGAAGTAAAGACACTGCTGCTGTTGATTTGATATCGACTCATCTTAACTATGAAGCAGAAAATGGGTACCTAATGGACCCCTTACTTTAAAAACCGCAAAAACTTTTGTCTGACTGGCAAACATGGTGCTATTAGAGATAAGAAAAAAGAGTATCGAAACGCGGGTCAGGCCGGGTAATGAAATAATGTTTTTTTTTCCTAATTTATGAAGCTATACAGTCATAATAATTGTTTTAATTGTTCTGTCTTATTTTTTAAAAGTTATATTTAAAGCTTAAATTCAAAATAAAAAGATCTGAAAATTACTTTGTTTACCCAGGAATTAAAGACAGACAGAAATTGAAACTGTTCATACTTTACGGCGCCAGAGCTCACCATTTGGGAGCACCTTGCTGTTTCAAATATACATAAAGATTTCAAATTAATAAATTACTTTGTTTTTACCACTATGTTTGCTGTTTTACAAGAAGACATAAAGATTTGATAAAATGTTAAAAAAATTACAGTAACTAGGTACCTAATAACTCTGCCGATTTTTGATTTAAGCTCGTAGGTAAGTTTTATCGTTAGTAAACGTGTAATATCCAAATCACCTTATCGGATTACGCTAGCTCGTACGATCAAAACAAAACCATTTCAAAAGCGATAGCCCATAACTTAATCCAAAGTTACGGTGTTTTTATTGAAGGATCAAGGCTTAAGGGGTAAATACCACATTCTTTTCGCCTTATCTTCCCTCGGGAAAATGCAAAACTAAATTAAACTTTCCGAGGAAAAACTCCACGCCCAACCAGTCGTTAAATGAAGAAAGCGATTTTATTTTGACATTGTACTTAACTAAGTAATCATCAACCAAAATAATGTTTACACTTCAGAAATATATTACATGCATCAAGAGTGTTGTAAAACGACATTTTTCTTTACATTTAATAATTAACATAAACATTTTAAAGTATTATATCTTTACGTCGTAAAACCGGTTTATATAAATTTATTAGGTGAAACTCTCGTATAAGTTGTTATAATTCAATAATAATTTCATAGAAATTATTCCTTAATAATTTGAGGTTCAAAGTTAGAATTGGTTGCTTTGGTGAAGCTCTCTGCATAAAGGTCCAATCGCTGAGTCATCCTAAAGCCCCACTTGTCCTTGACCTGACGACACAGGTTCAGATCCATCTTCACAATCAGGAGGCCATCCTTCACCCTGGACAATCCGGGTGTCCTAGAACCATCAGGAGCTGAGACATAGGAAGATCCGTAGAAATGTCCAAATGTCTTATGCCCAGGAGCTCCGTCTCCAGAAGTAAACTCATTCGGGAACGTTTCAGATCCAACACGGTTGATGGCACAAGTGAAATAGCTGTTGGCTATGGCTGCATTCCTGGCCTCAATTCCCCACAACGGCTCGCTCAAGGCTCCCACCGTAGCGGATGGATTGAACACTATCTCGGCTCCATTGATTCCAAACATCATCCAATTTTGTGGATGGTGTCGCCCGTAGCAAATGTTAATAGCGATGTTCCCATATTTAGTAGCAAACACCGGATGGCCTGTGTTTCCCTCCATGTAGTAGGTGGACTCGTTGAAGTCCCCAACTCGAGGAATATGATTCTTGCGATGTTTACCAATCACCTCCCCAGTATGGCTTATTACAACGGCAGTGTTCCAAATGGTTTCGCCGTGAGCGTCATCACGCTCGAGAATAGGTGAAATGATCACCATGTCATATTTCTTGCAGTAACCACTGAGGAATTTCGTTGAAGGTCCAACCTCTGCCGATTCAGCAAACTGACACCAAGGATGCTTCTCACGAGTGCAGAATGCAAATGGCATTGTCCAAGCTTCCTGCAGACACAGAACGTTGACTCCTTCAGATCCAGCTATATCAATAAGAGCACCAATCTTAGAAAATATAGCGTCTCTTTGTTTCACGATGCATTCCGAAGTTGGTAGAACTATAGTATTTTGGATAGCTCCTATCTTCACCTCTCTGGCTTGTCGGATCTGTTCCTTTAAAGCAGTGAAGGAATAAGCAGATATTTCGGCATCGTTTCTTTCAGCGAACTCTTTCGTCTTAGTTTGCAGTTCTATGACGTTGTCATCACTTCTTCCGTAGAGAATTCTTTTCAACTCCGATTTATCTTCGATATTTAATTTGTTAATAATGTCTTCGACACTTGATATTTCTTGTTTTTCGGACATTTTGGAAGGAATAATTCTAGCTGCGATAGAATATTGTTTGAGTAATGAAACACGACTGATAAGTGCTACTAGTAACAGCTGGTACACAACCTCTCGCCGTTATCTGTTCATTATTATCATTTTTGTTATTCTTGTTTTTCAAATGAAACGTCACCGTTACAATAGATAGCGTATTATACAGGCTCGTCAAAATAAGGGAATGATTTCTTAAAATGACCGCTTTAATTTTACGACTAGTTTTTTGAGTAATAGGCGAATGAAAATTATAATAAGTCTTTCGTAATTGGCTCCAGTCTTTACCATTCTACATCCATAGAAGTGTCCTTGGCGGATGTCAAGCTCCATCCTTGCACATCCCAATGATAATATTTCAAATACTCGTACAAACCTATCCGTCGATAGGTATATCAATTTCATAACGATTTCTTCCAAAGAAAGTTATTTCAAACTCACCTTTTTTATCGTTCAGTTTTTTTTTATGAAACCTTCTATATCGGATATTTCGTGTATTAGCAGTTTTCACGCTATGATGATTTTTCTGTGAGCAAAAGACCCACAGATTTAACAATAGATATCGTACACCTTTCTGTTTATCATATTTCTAATATTATTGTTTTGGAGAAAAAAAGCGGCCATCGATAATATTTACATACATTTCTTCTACAACACTTTAGGTGCCTTCCAACATTATGTGTGTGCTGTGCATGTGATAAGAATTTTAATCTTTATAATGTTATCATTGTTGTGTTTACATTAATACTTGGTTAATAATTTTCACAAGATACGTTGATATCAATTGAAAATAATTAACACACTAAAAATAATTATAACTTTAAATGTAGGTATCATTATTTTAACAAAAAAATATGAAATTTTATTACGATTTATTTAGGCATCTACGTAAAGCCTTTATTTATTTTTTCAATGAAGTTACATAAGTGCAATAGTTTTATAAATATAATAGATATAAGCTTTAATCCCTAACGTAGGAACAACTCACGTAGGTCTCGTAGAAATCATTGTCTCCCTTACTATCATAGTGAGAAATATGATATGAAAAGTGTTAAAAAGAGAAAACACCACGCATGTATTAGGTATATTGTGGGTTATTTCTTAATATTTAAATCGATAGTGGGAAAAGCAACGTTTTTGCTCAATGACACGCTTCAAAATTTAGAAAAGGAACATAAAAAAATAGATTTATTGTACACTAGCTGGGTTACCCGGCTTCGCTCAGGACAATAAGATAGTGTTCTGGAATGTTGCACAATGATGTTCCCGATTCCCTATTCCTGATCATTCCACGACATACTCCGCCACTCCTTCCACAACTTTCTAGAGCTCTATGGAACCTTCTAGAACTTTCCGGAAGACTGTTCAAGAAATTTCAAGAGGGCGAAACTTTTAGCCCTTATATCTTTAAAAGCAGGCCCTTTAGGTAAAAACGGATAACCTTATTCCCTAGGGGGGATAGAGATCTACCACACCATATAACTCCCTTGATCGAACCGGGACTCGTTTCTGATTTTTTGCGAGCTGCACTTTTTTTTGGATATTTGCCATATTCAAATAAATAAAATGTTACTCCTTACATGTCCTTTCCCGTGCATTCCCCTCCAGCGTTCCACTTCCACCTTCCCCACCACCGCTCTCCCGCTCCCCCGTCCCGCCAACCCCCCTGGCACTGCATTTCTTGACTCCTCTCCCGCCCGGCCCGTAGCCGAAACTTTTTTCTAATACTAACGATTTTAAACTCGTGATATCTTTCTAATTAAATATCCGAATTGAAAAATTCAAAAAGTTAAATAAAGGTATTGAAGCTGTCTTGAATACGAAGTAATTTATTTTGATAAGGATTAAAACAAAGATACAAATAAAGAGCCTTTTCAAGAGGCGACATTTAAATTAAATTTTTAAAATAAAAGAATACTTATTGTGGCATAACCATAATAGTTAGACATATGCTGTCGCGACCTTTTTTGTAAATAATGATGTGTTCTATAAAGTCGTAGTACATTATTTTATTCTACCATCAATAGTTTTCGCAGCGCACGCGATTTAAATAATATTTTTGGTAATTTTTTTACACCCTGGGTTACATTATTGAAGTTTTAGTAAGGATGCATATATTTTTTTAAATTATAATATAGCCTATGTCACCCAGGGATAGTGTAGCTTCCCAACAGCGAAAGAATTTTTCAAATCGGTTCAGTAGTTTCGGAGCCTATCCGATGCAAACAAACACACAAACAAACAAACAAATATTACCTCTTTATATAGTGTATATCTTTATTAAGAGGCCGGTATTCGAATTTCTACCGATTTCTTGCAAACCTCCCTTAAAGTTTTTTAGTTTTTAATCTCTTAAAAAAATATATGTTATTCTTGAAGATAATATCTAGACATTAGTCGCGCCCAAACGCAAATTATATAAAATTCCCTCGGTAGAAAAAAATCGCAAAGTATGCTCCAAAAATTATTATAAACACGTTTGTATCAGTTACTTTACAAGTTATATGTATGAAAAAATTCACAGCGTTTCTTTAAATGCTGTTTAAGACAATTATACATAGATGGTGTAACATATCGATTATTTTAAAATCGTCTTAGATAAATTAAAGACATTTTTAATATTGATTAGATTTTTTTTGTATCCAAACATTCTAAGGAACGATTTGCCGGCCTCTATGTTTTCTCCCTCCTACCACATGGGTCTTTTCAAGACACAGCATCTTCAAAAATTGAGGAAAATAATTTCCCTGTGAGGGGTTTTTGTAAAAAAAGCAATAAATTTGCTTTTGCTTAGATAATAATTCAAATAAAACATATCACATGAACGCTGATAAATAAAAATGCATTTTTTGATATTTGTGTACGCATTGAATAAATTTGGCAGGGTGTCAACCATTAATTATTACACTACCCAGTTCACGGAAAAAAATATTTTTCACTTTCGTTCGCGTATTTTTTCGCGCCTTTTCCTGCAGGTGACAGCACTGACAGCCGTCATATTTTGTGTTACTATCACGATTTTAACACTGGTTATATTTCCTCACAGGTATATTCTACTCTTATCATACTTGTGACGTTAAAATAATTCCAACCCTTATCATAAATTTCGTCCACGCTAACAAACGGAATTGGGACGTTTTCAAAGCTATTTTTTTCATTTTTACTATCGCCTTATAGATAATTATAACCATGTTCATATTAACTTTTCATATGAATAGGTACTTACAATTATGTCACATTTCCCAACTAGTAACTTTACATGTATGCATGTTGAATTTTTTTATTCCTTCCTCGCACGTCTCACTGGCAATTCTTGTATATTCTCTAATTTGGGAGGCGGTATGGATACCGCAGCCCCGGGAATCATTTATTTACCAACGTCTCTCTCACCCTAAATGGTTCTCTACGTTTGTCAGGGTTGTCCAGGTTCATGGGGTGAGGTTTGTCCAGATCTTGGCGGTGGATGAGTCTACCCACTAACTGCGTTTGAAGACCGGATCGAGAGAGACTGGTTAAGGAAGACCTTTTGCGCTCTCCAGTGGGACTCTCTCGCCTTATACCACAGTGGGAGGGATAGATTCATACGTCCGTCTCTCCTGGACACACTAAACTCCAGATACCTACCCAATTTTTTTCACATACATATTTTTTTTCGTTAATACGGCACAAGATTCCCAACTTCTCCCATCTGAAGCCAGTGAGCATCCCCAAATGGGGTATGTTGTGAGGCTGAAGGTAGTGGAGAGGAGAAGGAAATAGGGAAGAGAAAGGTGGGAAAGAACCTGGCTATAAAGATCTGGTCACCAAACACGAAAAATGCCATTTCAAGCAACGTTTCAATTCTGAATGGTGGTCTTACACCAGGGCGATACTGAGAGTATCTTCCACTCTGGAACGTGCCGCAAATATACTATATATTATTTTACATTAATAAATTGTGAAATAATAATCAAATAAAAATTATTTGCCACGCCGGGATTCGATCCCGCGACCTTCGGTGTGCGAGTCAAGAGCTGGACTACGCCGGCCGTCAAACCTCCTTCCTTTCCTAAAAAATAACCTCCACGCAGCATCCCCAAAGATGACAAAGGCCTTAAGGGAAATTATTTATATATATACATGTATGTTTTTTTACATCGGCACCACACAGGAGGCCCTGAGGAAAATAATTTCCCTCGGGGCCTTTGTCATCTTTGGGGATGCTGGGTGGAGGTTATTTTTTAGGAAAGGAAGGAGGTTTGACGGCCGGCGTAGTCCAGCTCTTGACTCGCACACCGAAGGTCGCGGGATCGAATCCCGGCGTGGCAAACAATTTTTATTTGATTATTATTTCACAATTTATTAATGTAAAATAATATATAGTATATTTGCGGCACGTTCCAGAGTGGAAGTTACTCTCAGTATCGCCCTGGTGTAAGACCACCATTCAGAATTGAAACGTTGCTTGAAATGGCATTTTTCGTGTTTGGTGACCAGATCTTTATGGGAAAGGAAGGAGGGGAAGTTCTTACATATACTATAATTCCGATAGATCTGATTTACTTCAAGATCCGATAATATTGATATTAATTGAGAGAACACACAGATTAAAGAATGCCTACTATCATCAACAAAGAAAACTGGTCAAAAAACGGGACACCAGAAAGTTGAAAACCAACAATCAATCGGCATGCTTGGACAATTAGGAGGAATCATGGCCATCTGGATATTGTTCCTAAAAATAATAGAGCTGGAATCACGATGTAAACAGAAAGCTAAATTCGTCCATCGCGTTGGCCACACCTCTATTCACTGAAGACTATAATATTCTATTCAGTAGACTGGTCAGCTCTATTTTCTCAAGACTATCTCTAATCAATGCGTTAGTGATAAAGACGTAAATGATACGATTTATATGCCTTTTTGTGACGTAGGTAAAAACTTCTTGACTTTTCGACCCCGCCCCTGAGACACGTGGCGCCTGGACCTGGAGCCGCTTGAATTTTGGCGCTTTTTGAAATAGTACCAAAGAAAGCAATCAGCTATCGCTTTATGATTTAATATCTCGACTGCAATGCAGATAACGGTTTTAAAAATCATCAAATGAAGCAGGCTCTTGTGTAATGCAATTAGCACAAACTTTTCAGCTCGAAATCTCAAGTTTAAGGCAGCTGTTTTCAGCAAACAGCGTCATTTTCATCCTGAGCTACGGAACTCTAAAATATATTATGTCAACATATAAAACGCCATTCAGAATCGAAATGGACTTCGTCGTATTTGGTGACCAGATCTGAAAATACAGGTTTCCTAATCTTTCTCTTTCCAATATCCTTCCCTTCCCCACTGCCTTTAACCTCACAACGGTTGGGAGCAATTACCACACTTGTGCGGTATTCACGTAAACAACAACAATACCTTATAACATCGTTTGTTTCATAGTTCAATAATTGTTCAATTAAAAAATTACAAACTACTGACAGAAAACCTACATGGGTATAGTACACGCGGAACTAGACCAAAGGAGGGGGGGCGTGCCACTTTTCTGTTCTGAAACGCGCCTATTGCGACAACTTCTGATCAACATCAGGTCGGTCTTAACGTTTGGCGTGTACTGTACATAGCAATATGCACAATAAGACATTTAGATATAAATAATGAGTTAACATTAAAGAAGAAGATAACAAATCTAAACGAAATATAAAAAGGTTATTTCTTCAATGACGTATTACGTTGATGGGAATAACCTTCAAAAGTTATTATTATTATAAAAGAGTGCTTTTCTAAGGAAAAAAATAATACATGAAGTTGGTTTGTAAGTTTAGTTAACAGCTATTTTATATTAAAAACCTGTAGCCGAGCAACGATCAACCATAAAAATACTATTCAAATCCGATTTCATACAATAGTATCACCGGCCACCGCTCTCTGGCCGAGTGCATGATAATGAAAATTCATTCCGGTTGTAGCGTTCGTTCCGTCCGCCTGCTTTTCCTCTAAGCGAGATAATTATTAAATCTTTAAACCAGATTGGCAATATGGTTATGTTTAGATGGTTTATCCAGAGGGTTTGACAATTTACAAGCCTTGCCACGTCTGTAAACTGGATGCGTGTGTTGTGGAGGTTTTCAATAATAACTCTTGATTTAACGCGAGTCAAATATATTTACAATGAAACTTTGTGTTACAATAATTTTAGCACAGATTTAATAATTATCTCGCTTAGAGAAAAAGAAGGCGGACGGAACGAACGCTAACGGAATGAATTTGCATTATCATGGACTTATCATGCGGTGGTCGGTGATACCATTGTTTTAAATCGGATTTGAATAGTATTTTTATGGTTGTTCGTTGCTCGGCTACAAACCATTCAGTAAGTTTAGTCATTTTTTTTTTTACAAATTTGATAATCTATCCACATTTTGAAAACACAAAGTCACTTTCACTTTAGTGTGTCCTTTTCACTCAGATTCAGAGGAGCACATTTTAATTGCCATATTTAATAATTTATGTCTCATGATAGGATGCTGTTATCCCGGATAACCCGAATTCGAATTCACTTTTCCGGGCCATTCATCACCGCGGGACAGGTGAAACGGCGGCCAAAGGGGGCAGGTTGTATTTTATTTACGGAATTTGTAGGCATCACGTGGAATATTTATACGTTATTCGGGAGGATGGCTTTTGTTTGAGTTCCGGTAAGAGGTGATAAAACGTAAATGTTGCTTTTGGAGATGAAGCCGCTAAATTATGATTTTATTCGCGCGCTGGTGGGAATATTTAAAACTGTTTATCCCAAAATAGAAATTCGTGAAGGTTGCCTGAAATTAATTATTCTAACTGGTACGTAGAATTTTGGGTGTAGGGTTGAAAACAATGTACGCATACCTTCAGTTGTTCAAAACTCGGTGTGCGCAAGAGAAATTTGATTGAATACATGATATATTAGTTACATTATAAAAAATATATACCTACTAGCTGATGAATCACAATGCTGTCTACTGGATGGTTACCCAACCTGGATAACCAAGTGTTGTGTCGATAAATTAACTCACACCGCCATCTGTTAGAAACTTATGAAACTTACAAATAATTACAAAGCATTTTCCTGTAAAAAACATTTATTTGTCTTTTTATTTATTGTCAATAATTGAGATAAAAGCATCATATCTTTAAGTTGGACCAAATTACACATAGTAAGCCAAATTTCATCAAAATCGGTTAAGGGGTTTCGGAGTTTATCTCGAAGAAACATTGTGACGCGAGATTTATATATATATATATATATAGGGTGTTACAAGACGTACTTGACTTACTTTAACCTGTGATTCCTGACATTATTTGGAGTAGAAAATGTAAATGAAATTTTGGTCAACGGTGACTTTTTTGGTGACTTTTTTAAAAAAAAAATTCTTCAAAATCAAACAACAAAAAAATCTTCCGCATGTAATCAATAACCTTACGTCCAACTGTCAAACACCTACCATTTTTTAATGTTTTTGTAGAAAAAAAAATCAAAAATGTCATTGGAGACCGAAATTTTATTTACATTTTTTACTCCAGATAATGTCAGAAATCACTGGTTATTAAGTCAAGTTAGTCCCTTAATACCCTGTATAAAGAAAGATAAAGATATTATTGGCATTATTGAATTATATTGTATTTATATTCATTTAATTTCAAAGGGAATATTTTTTTAAATACGAGTATGGTACCTAGACTATTTAAGTATCGTCTGGAGGTCAATTATATAAATTGCCTTCCTGATTGCCAATGAATTGCTCACCATATTATCATATATGCATGGGGTTGACATTTAAAAGTAATATCGCCTATTTTAGAACCTCTGACCCAAATGCGTCAACTACAAAAATATAATAAGATAGAGTGTGTTGAAGTAGATATTTTCGTCGATAATCTAGGTATATGGAGTCAGAAAAAAAATTCTACGATTGCAAAAAAATATGTTGAGCTAATAATATCATTCGTGTCTCTAATTGTGTCTCTCGTGTCTTTTGTGTTTCTTAACCTTTAAGTACGGACGTGAAGTCTCAGAGGCTACGCGCGGTTCTCAAGTTATTTGTTTCACACCATAGACAACACACTACCCCTCGCTCCCCGCACCCGAGCGTCTCGGTAGCTTCATTTTCAGCAAAATAGACAATGAGGGAGGAGGTTGCATCGCTGGGTGCATAGCACGTGAGTAATAATCATCGAAATATTGGCTGAAGCCTGTCAGGCTCCACGTCCACGTATAAAATATTTTGATAGTTTTTGTGCTTTTTTTAGATTTTTGTTATGGATTTTTTTTTACGTTCGTATTGAATTAGTAGATAAAGAATTTTTTTTTACGTTCGTATTGAATTAGTAGATAAAGAATTTTTTTGTGCTAGTGTTAGATTTAGTTACTTTTAATTTGTCAAAATGATACGTCTGAAAAAGTGCTAAGATAGTTGATTTTTCATATTTTGTATATATATTTTTTTGTTATTAAACACCTTTATTTAGATATAGATAAGATTTGCCGCGGTTCGGAATCTGTTTCTAGAAAAAAATTGGATGTGTAGTATATAGAAAAAAAAAATAAATATATATATATATATATTAAAAAACATAGACTGACTGACACAAACCAAATATTCAACAGTTGTGACGTTCTAGATATACGCCCATTATATGTTAAAACACTGCTTAACTAGACAATCGTACTAAAACAACCTAAAAACTCCGACGGTAAATACAAGCTTTGGGCAAAAGCACTACACATATCATGCTATAAAAGCATTCAACAGTCTTACCCTTGAAAATAAAATGGAAGAAAACAAAAATAATTTCGTACTCAAAATTACAAAATGGATTAAAGAACAAAAAAGACAATATTACCAAAATTTCATTACAAAATAATAATAAAACACAACTACACGTAACACTCAAAACCAATATAAATTACACATCACTCACAAACACACAACACATGTGAAATATATACCGATTTAAATTTTTTTTTTAGTAATAAAATAATTCATTTTATCCTATAATTTTAACTTAATTATAAATTTTAAATTTTAGTTTATTTTGTTTTTGATTTATAAAATGGAGGCCTCAGCACAGGTGAGCTACCCAGTGAGGCCGACATTGTTGATTTTATTTTTGAAATGTAAGATATTATGTCAATCAAATGAATAAATAAATAATAGTAGCCTGAGAAACTCCACGTCCGCACTAGTGTTAAAAATATTTGACGTCCATACTTAAAGGTTAACTCTCTCTGTATTATTTGTCACTTGAGTTAACTTTTATGTATTTTCATAATTTTATATTTTTATTTTATTTTTTTAATCTTTATTTAGATGTATGCAAATGCATAATTTGTCTGATTAGATTTATGTGATTGTTTGTTATTAATAATTTATGTAATATAATCAAGTTCTTATAACTGGATTGTTCAGTAAAAATTGCTAACCCATGAAAAATAAATTTTATCATATAGTCGTGTAAAGTACGTGTATACTTGTGACGTTTCAATGATTTCTATGTTTGCATGCATAAGTTTATCATTTTTTTTTAATATCCTACCTCACTATGACTATGACTACGCCTGTATTGAAGTTAACAATATCAAAAAAATATTCGATTTAATTTCTGGAATTCAGGCTGCTAAGTGCCTTCTGTTCTAGGAATGGTGCAAATGGCAAAATGGTAAAAACCGTAAGGTTCTTTTCCTGTTCTCGGCCCATTCATAAATCGTCCGTAAGGCAGTTTTATGAAGATTTGTGATTTATAAATATCTTAAAGTCTAAGCTTTCTTGGAAATCTTTCCCTTACTTCTGAAGAATAATTTATTGTAAGAGCTTCGTACTAATTTTAGTATTGTTTAACTATATTTTTTATTAAAGCTTCTTCATTTACAAAAGTTACAGATTTAATAGAAAACTTCTGATAGAAAATAAGTGATTATTATAAAACTTTCGATTTCTAAAGGGCTTCCCTTCTTTTGAGTATGAACGAATCTAAACCACAAAGGCTGGAGATTCTCTTCACGATTTCGATAAATTATGGAATAAATAACCTGTTCTTATTAATCTTATTTTAGAAAGATTTTATCTTCTAATACCGTAAGAACTCCAATAATTTACGGTCTTGAAGAGAACCCGGATCACGAGGGGAACCTGAGTCTTGAAAAGAACCTGGGTCTTGAAGAGAACTTGTTTCTTGAAGTTAACCTTGTTATTGAAGAGAACTTGTATCTTAAAGAGAACCTGGTTCTTGAAGAGAACATAGATATTTAATAGACTGGGTCTTGAAGAGAACCCGGGTCTTGAAGAGAACATAAATATTTAATAGACTGGGTCTTGGAGAGAACCCGTGTCTTGAAGGGAACCTAGGTCTTGAAGAGGATCTTGTTCTTGAAGAGAAACTGGGTCTTGAAGAGAATCTGAGTCTTGAAGAGAACCAGAATCTTGAAGAGGCCTGGATCTTGAAGAGAACCAGAATTTTGAAGAGGCCTGGATCTTGAAGAGAACCAGGATATTGAAGAAAACCTGGGTCTTGAAGTTAACATAGATATTTAATAGACTGGGTCTTGGAGAGAACTCAGGTCTTGAAGGTAACCTAGGTCTTGAAGAGGATCTGGTTCTTGAAGAGAACATAGATATTTAATAGACTGGGTCTTGAAGAGAACCCGGGTCTTGAAGAGGATCTGGTTCTTGAAGAGAACCTGAATCTTGAAGAGAATCTAGTCATTTAAGAGAAACTGCCTCTTGATTAGAACCTGAGTCTTATAGAGAACTTCTGTCTTGAAGAGAACCTGGGTCTTGAAGAGAACCTGGGTCTTCAAGATAACCTAGTTATTTAAGAAACTGTTTCTTGAAGAGAACTCGAGTCTGAGAAAAGAGGACCATGAGAGACCATGTACAATTAGACATTTAGTCAGGTGGTGTCGCAGTTTCAAGTTTCCCTAGAAGATTCCCATGAATCGATTCCTAGGAAATGATTTAAGTAACGCTTATCACACGATACGATTAAGTCAAGGAAGAAACGCTTATTTACCGTAATTAGGCGTAATGGGTTACCAGTGACAGCTTTGAGCTTCTCCATTCATTCCGGAACGCCCATTAATAATATTGAAGTCAATTTATGATAAGTATAATATTTCTTCGCTTCAATTTAAATGACTCACTTAATGATGAACAAATCAAAGAGGATTTTATAAAAAAGGTTATCAACTTATTTAATAATCGAAGACAATTTGTGAAAAGTTAGATTTTTTTTTCTTCTTTTTACATTAACTCCACACAGGAGGCACAAGGAATATCATTTTCCTCAGGATCTATGCCATCTCCGGGGATGTTGTGGAGGGTATTTTTCAAGGAAAGGAAGGAAAAGTTCTGGGAAGGGAAAAGGTAAGAGGGGTGGGTAATTCTACGGGGGTTAGAGTGCCCAGAAGTGATGGACGTATGAATTCATCCCTCCAACTGCGGTGCAAGGCAATGGATCAAAAGTATCCCGGATCGGACTCTCCCGATCCGACCCGCCACGCAGTCGATCGGCAAACTCATCCGCCACGAAACCTTAAAAACGCCACCGCCACCCTGTGAACCCAGGCATCCCTGCTAAGTCACCAAATGTAGCGAACCACTTGGGTTGACTTATAGCAGAGGTGTTGGTTATTCAATTAATGGCTCCAGGGGCGGTGGGCCACTTCAAATAGAATATGAACAACAATATTTTTGTTGCAAATTTTCTATGAAATTTTAATATAATTTGTGATAAGGTTGAAAGAGTATTGCATTATCTACTGCAAAAATATAACAAAGAAAGTGAAGAATAATTTATTGTTTACTAGCTGGGTTACCCGGCTTCACTCAGGACAATTCGAGAGTGTTCTGGATTGTTCCACAATGATGTCCCGATTCCATATTCCCGAACATTCCACGACATACTCCGCCACTCCTTCCAGAACTTTCTAGAGCTCCATGGAACCTTCTAGAACTTTCCAGAAGACTGTTCTAGAAATTTCAGGAGGGCGAAACTTCCAGCCCTTAAATTTTCAAAACATGCCCTTCAGGGAAAAACGGATACCCTTATTCCCTAGGGGGATAGAGATCTAACACACCATATAACTCCCTTGATCGTACCGGGACTCGTTTATGAGTTTTTGCGAGCCGCACGTTTTTTTGGACTTTCTTTTATAATAAACTAGCTGACCCGACGAACTTCGTACCGCCTCAGAATCAATAACTGTCAAATCAACTGTCCGTGTTTTGGAGATGGCAATGTGTACGGATTTATATATTTTTCTTATTTTTCCACCTACTTACGGGAATTTGGGAGGCGGGTATCGGTGCCGTTGCCCCGAGAACCATTTATTGGATAACCAACACCTCTGTCATACATTACACCAAGTGGTTCCCTACGTTTGGTGATTTAGCAGGGGTGCCCGGGTTCATGGGGTGACGTTTGTCCGGGTCTTGGCGGCGGATGCGTCTGTCCATCTGCTGCGTGGCGGACCGGATAGAGAGAGACTGGTTGAGGGAGGCCTATTGACCTTTCCAGCTGGACTCTCTCGACTAATCGCCTTGCACCCCAGTTGGAGGGATGGATTCATACTTCCGTCACTCCCGGACACACTGACCCCCGATTCTTCCCTCACCCACCCCTCATACCTTTTTCCTTCCCAGAACTTCCCATCCTTCCTTCCATAAAAATACCCTCCACACAGCATCCCCTAAGATGACGTAGGTCCTGAGAAAAATAATTTTCTTCGGGGCCTCATGTATTGTGTTGTGGAGCTGATTAAAAAAAATTGCCTTTCATTTCTTTATACGAGTGAGGAATTTTTATTATAATTACTGTAGGTATCTTTTTTTGGATAGGTGCAGACATGCGTTCACCGCTTGTCTCATTTTTAGCTATTGATACTTAGTGTGCAAGAAAGAGGGGCAGCATTACACGATTAAGAACAAATTCAAAACAATTAGCGCATTGACATTTGATGTTTTTGAATTTTTGGAATTCACGTGGTTAAATATTATAGGTACTTATCACAAAATGACCGCAGCTCTTTCAAATATGAGAATTCGTTCCATACAAAATGTATGGTGAAAAGAATTTTCTTAATAACTATATTTTTCGTTAATTTTTGTGACGTTTTAATAGTTATTATCCTTTCCGGAGCGGATACAAATCCAACAAATCAAAGATCATCAAAATCGGCCCGGCCGTTTTCGAGTTATAAATAGTGTAACTAACCCGACTTTGTTTTATATATTAAGATTATTAACAAAAAACAGACGAAAAGTTACTTGCCAACACTAATTTATACGGTTCCGAACACAAATAAAAATATGATTTTTTTCATCAACGTGCTTCATCCTTGATCTGTGTAGTATATTGGAAGGTTTTATCCATATCTACGAAGATCTCAATATCGGGGGCTGGGGTACATTTCCTCATTTAATGTGATATGTTACTCCATCTAAGTATAATATACTAGGAGGGTCCTACGATAATTATCTAGAACTGATCAAAAAAAAAAGTGATTTATGAAGCGAGTTATAGCTAAAATTGATGATTAAGTGTATTTTTGGTCTCTCAGTTTAGTATAAAAAATATTCCATTGTAATGAGTCTTCTTATAACATAATATACTAGTTATAAATGGTATGGTAACACCGTATTTATTTTGTTCATTTGCCTTTTACTCGTACATCTTCGTTTGCATGTCAAATTGTGTGATTAATTGTCTGCTAATGACGGCATTTTGCTTCTAGTGACTACAATTTACAAACTTTTCTAGTGACAACAATTTATTTTTTATCTACGCTGCCGGTATTAATGTCTTCCCCAATTTCCGTTTGCCCACAAGAATCTCACTTAGACGTTTTACAAATCTTAAGTTAGTCATACACTCACGATATAACCTCATAATATATGTACATATGTGGGGTTAGTCATGATAAAGGTTCCGATGTTATATTTGTGATTTTTTATTTATTTTTTCTATACAAAAAAATAATTATCTATAAAAAAACTCTCGCATGTGTCTAGATTTACTATCTCCGGACTGTGTACAATTTGATTGGTATCAAAATAAATAAGTAATTTTGAGCGGGGCAATCCGTAAAGCTTTATATCAACGGATTCGTAGAATCCGCTCTGGATCTTAATCCGTTGATAGGATAAATCCTGGATTTATTGGTGTATCGAGATTATAGGTAATGCGGCGTAAATACGAACATCGAAGCTTCTAAACTTACTCGATAGGCGTCAGCATAAGTTTAACTATTAAGCTAACTTCAAATTTTTACGATGCGTTCTGAGTACACATGAAAAATGAAAAATAATAATAAGGAAACTAACATTCTTAATAACATTAATATTTATTTTTCTTCTATTTGTGCTCTCTTTTATCACTATCCTTACATAACTGTCGAAGTCATGAATGTCTTCTTGATATTTCTATTGTTGATATGACAATTCGTGGCGGAATTCCATTATAATGATTTTAAAGCAATTTAAAACTTTTATTAAATAAATGTTTTTTTTCTTCTTTACACACGTTGTCCGGAAACTCGTAGTATATATGCGGGAAACGAAGAATATACATCACAACTTTTTTCCATTTTAAAAAACATTAAGCAGCTGATATTAACTTCCTAGCGACCGATTTTTAAAATCAAATTTGACCTAAAAAAATTCCAACTTCGGTCTCAATTTACTCGAAAACGAAAGATGAAATCAAAAAATATTATATGTACCACAAAATCGCCTCCATGTGTGATATATAGTTTTCTGATTTTACTACGGGATGCTGCTTATCTAGTATAATTTTACAGGTTTTGACAATCCCATTTAAAAAAATCGAACCGGGTCAAGAGTATTTTCAGGCTTTATTTTACAATACTTACTATCTTTACTGCCAACGCCTGGTTTAGCGAGGGTTTTTTCACACAATTTGAATAATTCATCAAATTTCAATATTAATTTTCAAGTTCTGTAAAGATTATAATCAAGATCAGTAATTATTTCATTTTTGGCCAGTTTTTTTTTAAATTTCAATGCCGGCAACCCGGGCGTTTATTGTTTTAAATTATCGTTTACAAACAAGAAAGTAACTCGCCTCACTAGACTATGTCTGTTCTGAGACGGGTACATGTACATGTACATATATTTACAGATGCATACACTTACACAATTTCTTAAATACAGTTTTAGGTAAGAGAAAAGTTTTTTTTATCTGAAAGAAATCGCCCCCAACCTAGCCATCTCAAAGCACACCCTTACTAGGCGTAAGGTCGATAAACGACAACTTTTTTTAGCCCTATTCCAATTAGAGACCAAAGTCAACATTTTTCACTTTACGCGATCGCTATTTTCATCTCTATTTTCATTTCTACGATTTCAATTGTCATCACTGCAAACAACACATGAACCATGCTGTTTGCTGTGATGCCAACTGAAATCGTAGATGAAAATAGCGATCGTGTAAAGCGAAACATGTTGACATTGGCCTCTAATTGGAATCGGGCTGAAAAAAGATGTCGTGTATTGTAGGCATTACTTCTTGATATAAATTCAATTTGTTGTTTTCCCAAGTTACGAAATTCATGTTGGAAAAGAAGTTCTATTGGGTATAGGGTGTTAACTTACTTTAACCCGTGATAACAGACAATATTTGTATTAAAAAATGTGAACGAAATTTTGGTCCCCGGTGACTTTTAATGCCTTTTAAAAAAAAAATTCAAATTGAAAAAAAAATAAAATTAAAAAACCATCAAAAATGGCACTGGAGACTTTAGTTTCATTTACATGTTTTACTCCAAATAATTTCAGTTATCACTGGTTAAAACAAGTCAAGAATGTCCTTTAATCTACATGATTGAAAACACGACTTATTCATGATTCTTATTTTTTTTATTTATTTATTTCTATTCTTACAAGTTTCAATAATAAACAATAAAAAAGTTAATGATCCGAAACTGTATATAAATTAGTTATAAGAAGTGTTTGGTGAACACGTCACTAGGCGGACCTGTGCTGAGGGTAAGTTTCATTCTGCGTAAACATATTGTCGTGTCATTAATATCCTTGAATAAGGCCATTGTTCTCAGCATTTAACGTAACGCTAAAGTGGACCAGTTATAAAACTCAACCCTTTCTGTCACTTGCGGAAGGTGGTCACGAATTACGTCGCACACGGTGGCAGTGGGCGGGTTAATAACGCGTGATAACATCGTTGATTAGTTAGGCTATTAATATCGCTTTCAATTAAATGTCGCGATCAAATACGTAGCACACAGTGACTACCGTAGATATTATTTACTTCCTTTAAAAAAATTGAATGAATGAATGGGTAAACATAAAGTAAGATTACTTAAAAAAGGTAGTAATGTTATGGAAGTCTGTCATCGATATAACTATATATAAATACGATTTTAACCAAATCCGCCATATATGGTCAGTTATCAATATTTGCGAGCACGGTCTACGATTGTTAACCAAATATTCCGACCGACGATTGATAAATTTTATCGCTGCCTCCGTAGTATCAGATAAGTTTCGGTTATCTTTTTTTTAACATTAGTTCCACACACGAGGCCCTGAGAAAAAAAATTCCCCTCAGGGCCTATGTCATCTTTGGGGATGCTGTGTAGGGGTCTTTTTACGAAACGAAGGTGAGGAAGTTCTGGGAAGGAAAAAGGGTATTAGGGGTGGGTCGGAATCTGGGTGTCAGTGTGTCCAAAAGTGACGGACGTATAAATCCATCCCTCCATCGCGGTGCAAGGCGATGTTCCGAGAGAGTATGGCTGGAGAAGTCAAAGGGACTCCCTAAATCATTCTCTCCCGATCTCAAGTCACCAAACGTAGATAACTGCTTGGGGTGACCTATGGCAGAGGTGTTGGTTATCCAATAAATGGTTCCCGGGGCGGCGGTAGCCATACCCGCCTTCCAAATTTACAAACATCCATCAATATACAAAATTTTTTCAATAATGTCGTTCTTTGTGCAAAAAATACTGGCCTTGCGGATTGAACTAACGAAGCTCTTAGAATTTAATGAAGTCGTATACACGATACATAACCTTAAATAATGCATCTAAGACAGAATTTCTTTAAGAAGACATTTTTCAACAATGTCATTCTTTTTGCAAAAATTACTGGCTTATTTAATGAGCGGATTGAACTAACGAAGCTCTTAGAATTGAAAGAAGTCGTTTACGCGATACATAGACTTAAATAATGCATCTAAGACAGAATCAGTTTATTCCATTCGATATTTGAGAAATGAAAACGTGGAAATATGAATAAAGATTTAATTAATTAATTAACTCCCGTTTAGGGTCAAAAAGTAAATGCCAATGCATATTTACGTTAGTATTTCAATTTAACATTGCCAATTTATTAATATTTTTACGTAATTGATTGGCGTTTGACATGTTTGGGGTTTTAATTCGTTTCAACGTTTCGGTTAATTTATTGATGTGCACTGTAACGCTGTCCGAAACGTTGTCTAAAGAAGGAGGTAGCGCAACACGGCAACTCCTCAAAAGTAAATCACGATAATATTATTTCTTAACCATACATTTTTTTATCATTTATTTATTTATATTTTAAGTATTGATAAAAAAATAAAAAATATGTATATATATTTCACGAAGTTACACGCTGTTGAGAGGGGAAAAAATAGCATGTCTATCTTGTCACGATTTCCACCCTTCTGGTCATATGAAAAAAAAAAGTATATTCTTTATCAGTTCAAATGTCATTATAATAGGAACGAGAAAAAAATGAAGAAAAAAAATCCCCCCAAAATTGCGGCTACTCAGAATTTATTAAAATTTTCCACAATTTTGAAAAAATCGAAAATTTTGATTTTTTGTTGGTTTCTACCATAGAGGGATGTATAAAGAAAATTCATTCTAAATTTCAAGAAAGTCAATCAATTAGAACTTGAGATTTTGTGACAAACGTTTCGAAAAAAGTAGTTTCGAGAAAAACGCGTTTAAAGTTTTAGGTTAAGTTTCAGGCAGTCTAACTGATAGAAATTATAGAGGGGTGATCATTTTCAGGTAGTCAGAGCCTATTTACCACCTTTTCTATTTAAAATGTTAGATTCGTTCCGACTAAACTGGTCGAATTGTCACGACACCAAAACGGCTATAACTTTTAAAATAATACTAATTTAAGGGGACATTCTTGAATATCTAAACTATCGAAATATGAAAAAAAACGTGTTTTTTAACACTAGAAAGACCGGGTACTTCTCCATACCTATAAAGACCACGACCGTCATTTTGACGGCTGATACTTTTTGCTAATTGGTAGGCGAATATGGGTACCACCGCCCCGGGAACCATTTATCGGATACGCAGCACCTCTGGTATAGGATACTTCAAGTGGTTCGCGCTATTTTCGGTGACTTAGCAGGGGTGCCCGGAATCATTGGGTGAGGTTTTTCTGATCTAGGTGGCGAATACGTTTGCCCCACCTATTGCGTAGCCGACCGGGTCGGGAGACACTTGTTGAGGGAGATCTTATCTAGACCTCTCCAGCAGGACCTCTCTCGAACCGTCGGCTTGCACCGCTGTGTGAGAGATCGATTCCTTCGTCTATCACTCCTTGATACATTTACAAATGTCTCCTATTCATCCCTCACACCTTCATTCATCCGTTACTCCTGGATAAATTTACCAATTTTTCCTATTCACCCCTCACACGTTCTTCATTCCCAGAACGTCCTTTCCTTCCTTTCCCTAAAGACACCCTCCACACAACATCCCCAAAGATGGCATGGGGCCCGGTTTCTTTTCTTTTTTTCGTTTACATTAGCTCCACAGTTCCCCTCAGGGCATTGTCATCTTAGGGGATGCTGTGTGCAGGGTATCTATAGAAAAAGGAAGAAATATAAGTTATGGGAATTAAATGAGGTGTGAGGGGTGGGTAGGAATCTGGGGATCAGTGTGGTGACAGACTTAAGAATCTATTCCTATCACTGAGGTGCAAGGCAATGTTTCGAGAGTCCTGCTGGCGAGGTCAAACGATCTCTCTCAACCAGTCACTCCCAATCTGGCCTGCCACGCAGTCGTTTGGTAGACGCATCCGCCACCAAGATCAGACCATACCTTTCTCGTACAAATTTCCAATTTGGGAGGCGGATATGGGTAATACCGCCCCTGGAACCATTTATCGGATAATCAACACTTCTGCTATAGGTCACCAACATTGGTTCGCTACGTTTGGTGACTTAGTAGGGGTGCCCGGGTTCATGGTATGAGGCTTGTCCGGGTCTTGGCGGCAGATAATAATAGTATTTGGCTTATTTGTATAGTGCGATTTTTGTCAAAAACCACCTCAAGGACGCTGTACAAATAAATATACATCTGCCTATCAGCTCCATGGCAGGCCAGATCGGAAAAGATTGGTTGAGGGAGTTCCTTTGACTTCTCCAGCCTTGCTCTCTCGGAACATCACGGATGGATGGATTCATAGTCCGTCACACCTGGACACACTGACCCCCAGATACCTACCCACCCCTAATATCCTTTTCCTCCCCGGAACTTCCTCTCCTTCCTTTCCTAAAAATACTTGCTACACAGCATCTCCAAAGATAACATAAGCCCTGATGGGAATTATTTTTCTCAGAGCCTCCTGTTAGCTAATGTAAAAAAAATACCTAACCACATTAAGCTGGGCACCCCTGCTAAGTCACCAAACTTAGCGAACCTCTTAGGGGGGCCTATTGCGGAGGTATTGGTTATCCAATAAATGATTCTGCCAGTTCTTCAGGAGCTAACCCAGCTGGACCAACTCTGGTATATGTATGCATACCCTGTCTTTAGTTCTCCGACGAGCCAAAAATAATTTAGGGCCAGAGATATATATTTTTTTGTATTTTTATAAATTATATCATATGCGATAGCGAAAGAAAGAGACAGACGAATTAGTACTATCGTGGTTCTATCATAAACGAGAAGGAATGGGCATGTTGTAAACTTGGGTAAAGAAGGTTGTTAACAAACTCAGCATTATGGCCCAAACCGTCACATTGACGGCGGCGGTCTTTGTAGGTATAAGTCAATATATCTCAAAAACTAAATAAGACCCAAACCTGTTTTTTTTACCATAGATGTAAAATCATAAATCATGAAATGTGAAAAAAAATCACACCAATATATTAATTATTAAGCATTATATCGTCACATTACTTCGGCCAGCCGTCAAAATGAAGGCTACGGTCTTTCTAGTGTTAAAGACTAGAATACGACCTTAAGTATTTGCAGTTCTTTTTTTTTTAAACTTAAAATCGGCACACTTCATCATGTTTGTAATGTTGTGAAATAGAAGTGTTGATCTAAATATTTCAAACGTCACAGCTGGTCACAGCGCACCGTAATAGTTTTTAGTTAGCATACAAACAGATTTTCTGTTTATAGTAGCTAAGTTTCCGTGTTTAGCCCTGTAATGGCCTAGGCACAGTTTACCGGTACACAAATCTATTTGAAAGACGTCTGCTATAATAAACCCGGCAAACACATCAGTAATGCATGTCGTAATGTCGGTATTATCTGTATTGCACCACGAGTGGTATTTATTAATGTGCAATGCTCCACATTGATTCATCCGCAATCTACTTCAATCTATTCAATCAGTCGGAGTAACGAGATTTTATCCGCCATAAAATGCTGCATTGATTTTCATGCCAATACATTTTCCGCTGGCATCACTAGAGTTCAGGTGACGTAGGGATGAGGTTGCATTTCATGGAAGTGTTTAATTTTAATGTTATTTTAACAGGTTACTTTCAATGCTGAACGTGAATCTTAGATTAAATGATGATGTGATGACCTGATGGCTTTGAAGTGTTTTTGATGTTTCTAATAAAAAACATGTCATTTAATGTAGGCTCAATTTATTTTCTACCATGACCGAGATAGACTAAAATTAATTTTAAGAAACATGTGTTTCTTTGTCATGTTTTATGTGTATATATTATTATTTTGTTTGATATGAATATCTGGACAGTAAACTGAGATGGAAAGAATTATTGATAAGAAAGGCAGAAAGTAGTTTTTGGAAATTTGTTTTTAATAATAAGTCAAACATTCCTGTTTTACGATATTTTAATTCCTCCTACTTCCATTATTATAAGCGGAAATTGTCACTTGTGCAAAGTGGAGGACTTAGCTAGCAAAGAATTGAACCCACAACGTGCTAATATTACGTATTTTGCCATTCGGTTTCTAGTCGTTACAAATACAGGCGCATTCTAAAAATATCACGGGTAAAAGACATGGCTAAAGTTCTTCATCGAATGGCCAAACATTGTGAATTAGAAGTAACTTAAAAATGGTGTTCAGAAACTAGTGGGACAAGCGGAAAACTAGTGAATCTAAACAGATTTGGAGTCTATTTTGTGGTTTAACTTTTTGATTTAAAGCCTATTCCTGAGCAGTGGCAAATCAGGCAAATTCACCTCTCCCCCATCCCGTAAGACCAAAACCTCGATCTAGAAGATTCTTGGTAAAAACTCGCGCCGCCGCACGCCGTATATTTCAGTCATTGGTGTTCATAATTACGACTATACTGACGAAAGTCAACAAAGTTTCGCTACCCATAGTGGACGCGAAATCCACCTAGGTTTGAACAGTGAGCACACTGCATATCCACTCGGTTTCAGCTATCCACAGCGGCAGTGAATTTCGCCCACATCTGTATAGGCCTTTAAGCTTTCGTTTACGAGTAAACCGAGTCCAAAGTTGGAATATTTAGATTAAATTTGAAAAAATCGGGCGATTTAAAAAATTTTCAGCGAAAACCAATAATGTCCTCCATTGGGAATATTAAAGGCAAAACCAGGCTATGATTTGCTTCTGTAAAGAAATACTAACCTAAATAAATAAAAATAAACGCTGGAGATCTTTGAGATGAAGACATAATGCAATACATTTAATTAATTTTATTATATATTGTCTTTGAATAAAGATTTTGGGTATTTCAACTTGCAGCCCCTATTTGCCAGCAGCGGGGGTCAAGTCCCCTTCAGCGTAGCACCTCTCACCTCGGTTCCGTCCAGCGTCCTTCACTCTTTATCTACATGCATAGAGCGTCAGCCATTTTTCCATTGGGTGACATTGGGAAACTGGGCTAGTAAATGTACCGACACGTGCATTGAAGTTGCACTGAATTTAAGTGTCGTGAAAATATTTAATCCGATTTTTTATTGCATTCTTTTCCATTGTTGCTAATTTTATTTTTAAAGGGACGAAACATATCATTGTTGTATCCGAACTTAATTATCTTGCAAACTTTTGGAACTGTTTATGACAGTTGATCCGCTGACAAATGGCTTTCCGGCGTACTTATATAGTTTTTTTTGTTTATTTTATTTTAATGTGAATACCTTCTTTAAGCTGCTCCCGTCTGGAGCCAGTGAGACTATGGCATCCCCAATTGGGGTATGTCATGAGGCTGATGGTGGTGGGGCGGAAAATGATGGTAGTGGGGAAGAGGAAGGTGGAGAAGTGCCTGGCTAATAAGATCTGGTCACCAAACACGGCTAAAGCCATTTCATGCAACTTTTCAATTCTGAATGGTGTTCCCACACCAGGCGATACTGTGAGTATCTTCCACTCTGAAACGTGCCGCAAATATAAATCTTTTTAAATGAATTAATTGTGATAAACCAAAAATTCATCAAATAAAATGTATTTGCCCACAACGGGATTCGATCCCACGACCTTCGGATTGTAAGTTAAGAGCCTTACCCCTCGACCACGGAAGCCGTCATTTACAGCGTGCAGTAGTTTTAGGGAAAATACGGTATACCTAATCACACAAAATATAATTAAGTGACCGTAAATATGCAGAGAGAATGTACCTACCGCCGAATAACAAAAGTATAACACATATTTTCATTCAAATGGATCCATGAAAAATCTGCTGTGTTAAAAATGCGCTAATACCAGCGCGTAATTACAAATTACAAACAAGTTATAAGTGTCTTAAGAGTAAAACTGTTTAGAATGTTTGTTAATATTTTTTTATATGTTAGTAAAATCTTTGAAAAGCGAGCTCAACTTAACAGCGACATCAGCAGTCAGTCAACGTTTCTATTTTCAGGTTGCAGCGTCATGACGTAAGCATTAATACTTGTTAAAATAAATAATACAAGACGCAATTGTTATTTTTTCACAAAAAATCTAAAAAAAGTGTTGAAATCCCGAGCATAAATGTGTAGTAAAAAATAGTAGTAAATAAATCAGACACAAAAAAAAACTTGAGTGAAACCTTCAGAAAACTAAAGAAGACAAGAGTTGTGAAATTACAAAGCACAACACAAATAGGAAACCATTAGGCTTTGAAACACCGCACAAAGAGGAGACCGATTATACTATCTCATTCTCTCGCACGCTAAATCCTATAGATGAATGTGTTTGTCTCTTTTTAGTGTCGCGATTTTTCGTTTTATAGAGTTTTAAATCATAACGGTGTTAAAGAAGTTTTCACTTCAAAAAACATTGAAACTGATTGAGCGTCTAAACTCTAAACTATTAATAAATACGAATATTAAAACACATTAACTTGACATATAAATAGCATCTAACTTATTGAAAAAAGTATTGATTCAGAGATACTATACTGATACAAAAACTAAATATATTAAATTCAAAATCCACAACAAACAGACAGATAATCTCAATACAAACCTAAACATAAAAATTGTAAAGACTGTATAAACGTGAACCGAGAAATTCCTTGCAACTGCCCAAAATTAAATGAAATACAAAAAAACTTAAATTGGAACTCCCAAGTGGAAAATGTGAGCAACAAATTAAAAAAAACTAACCTATTTTATCAAAACAATAAGAAACATTTTAGATAAAGAACAGCTAATTAAAATCTATTATGCATTAGTCCAATCTCATCTACAATATGGTCTTATCGGATGGGGAAGCTCATGCGATTTCACTATAAAACCAGTCCTCATAGCGCAAAGAAATTCCCCTTGAGAACCCCTACAGACTATGTTTAATGTTACTGAAACAATTATATACAAAAGATATTCTAATGTACGCATTCAAAAACCAGGATAACTTTACACAGACACACTCGAACCGATTCACAAGATCTACATTACAACATACTACATTCCACCAACCTACAACTAAAACGACTTTTGGACAAAGAAATATGCAATACTCCTCTCTATAAAATTATTTAATTTACTCCCTCTTGCAATAAAAAACAATTTAAAAAAATAACCGTCTTCAAAAGAAGCATAAAGATATGGATTATGGACATGGGAAGGAAGAATATAGATAGAATTTTGCAACCTAACAAAGATTAATGCTTGTATTGTACATTCTTTTAGATTTAACTTTATAATTTTCTTCTTTTTAACATAGGTATTTACTTATATTTCAAACAACAAAAATTGTACAATGTGTCCTTACGGGGTACCCCAGTAAGGACACATTTTTCTCTCAAAAACTGTAAAACAAAATATATAAATAAATAAATACGGAAGCTATTTTCATCGCACCAAGAGAAAAAAACTACTCCATTTGGGGTAGAGAAACAACGAAGTTAGAAAAAAATACTGTCACAAGATAAGTAAAGTTAAAGTTGGTTCAACCACAATGCCAGACCGAGCTGGTCCGAGGGGATTCTAGAAAGCGGAAACTTTCAGGGTCTGTTCTGGTCTGGTTTACCGGATGTGGCAGGCGAAAGGAAAGACGGAAATAGTCAAAGAGATAAGAACAGTCGCAAGAGTGGGAAGTCAACAAAGGAACATTTTAGAATTTTACTGTGCATGTGTGATATATGTATAAGTTGACGAATTCAGTTTTCTGTCAATGTTTTAAATCGAGAAAACCGTCCCATAAAGTTCGTAGGTATTGGTTGTTTATAATATTAGGTATGTATTAAAAATAAATATAAATGATATTTATCTTTTCGAAATTATATTCGTGATCGTATTTCATTGTAACATGGTTAAACATTTGAATTTTAAAAACTGCTTCAATATTTTGAGTAGGTAGTCTGAAAATGCCTCGGGAAAACAGGGCGATATCTGTCTGATAAAAAAATCGAATAAAGCTGGGTATCAACACCTCCGCCATAGGTCACCCCAAGTGGTTCGCTATGTTTGGTGATTTAGCAGGGGTGCCCGGGATGAGGTTTGTCTAGGTCTTAGAGGTGGATGACCAGGACACACTGAACCCCCGTTACCCACCCCTTAAACCCTTTTCCTTTCCAGAACGCTCCTTTCCTTCATTTCCCTAAAAAAACCCTCCAAACAGCATCCCCAAAGATGACATAGGCCCTCAAGGAAATTATTTTCATGCTTTCTGTGTGGAGCTCATGTAAAAAAAATCTAAAGAATGTTAAAGGTATTTTAGAGAGAAAATATTGATTGATGGCAAATTTTAATGTAAAAGCATACTGATAAAATTTTGTGGTCTGTGTTTTTTCAAACCATGTAAAAACGACAACGGAAAATAGAATTCGCTTTAAACAAATATACGCTGCGGACAAAAAATATGGAAATGAGTTTTTCATATTCTCAATCTTACATATTTAACTGAAAACTACTATCGATAAATGGTCGTAATCCATATCACGAACGGGTTTTTTCATAAAATTTGAACAATTCAACAATTTTCACAGTGAATATTCATGTTCTCTTACACGTACCTATTGTAAACCAAATGATACATGATGAAATAACAGCAAAATTTCAATAGAAATGTCAAAGAACAAATTCTGTGACATATTCTCCTTGTATGAATTCAAACACTGCTAAAATTTACAACTGAGTGAAACCCGCTGAAATTATATCCGTATTTCCCAAACCCAATTTATCTTGTCCTTTTCTTTCACAAAAAGGGTATCATAAATTAAATTCCCACCCCAACCCTACTAAATAAGCTGCTCTTTCAAGTTGGCTGAAAAAATGGCATTAAAGCTTATAAAACTACCTCCCGTCAAAGCGTGGACGCGGACGGCCGCAGATAAGTTCTAAGCGGTCTTATCAGCTGGACTGTAAACCCCACAACCAAATTTCCCTGAAAGTTTACCATTCTTACGGTCGCATAGCTGAAAATAATTTGCAACTCGATATAAAGTAGCTTCATCACTCTAAAGAGCTTCTTCCCGAGTGTTTCTGTCAAGTTACAATTATTATTTATCAACACCCCCCTTCCGTAGAAGGAAAATTGACGATACTGAAATGTTAAGCACTTGGTAAATGGTTTATTAGATTTTATTGGAGTTTTATAATCCCTTTTTGGGTTTCAAGCTTAAAAAATCCATTTTCGAGATACCTAAACTTTTACTGCTCAACTTGATGGCATGATCTCTAGCGATGACAAAAGAACCTGCGTTTAACGATAACGTGTTTCAAAGTCGAATATATAAAATTTAAAAATTTCAGAATTGATGCAAAATAATTACATATTTAAAAAACATCATTTTGTTTGACAAAGTAAGATAAAATTTTCAATTTTTGTCCTCAGGCTTCGATCATATTTTGTAACACGTTCAAAATATTTCCGCTTTGCAATAAAATCCAAATAAATGTAATATTTCTGAACACAATCGAAAACTAAAAACTGTTTTTAATAGGTAAAAAATATGCTTTTAAATTTTGTAATTCGAAATAAATACATAATCTTTGAAGTATATAAATTTTGCATGCAAAGATAAAAAAGTTAAAAAATGGCTCACATTACGTGTTTTCTAACTAAAATACATACATATTTTAGTAGACATATTATGTATTACAAACGTCATAACACTTCACTTTTTTGTCGTTCCACGCAAAAATAATTTATTGATGTAAAAGTTTTATAATTTTTTTTTCAATTTGTGAATAAATTGGCTTTATAAAGGTGTATATTTTTCTTTTACGGTTAACTTTTCGATTTCAATATAAAGCGTGACGTTTTCTTTTTCTAACATCCTTTATGCACGATATTTCTTCACCGGCGTAGTGCAGCGGTAAGGCGCTTGACTAGCACACCGAAGATCGAATCCCGGCGTGGCAAATAAATTTTATTTAATTAATTTGTGTTATTTCACAATTAATTAATTAAAAATAATATAAAGTATATTTGCGGCACGTTCCAGAGTGGAAGATACTCTCAGTATCGCCCTGGTGTAAGACCACCATTCAGAATTGAAACGTTGCTTGAAATGGCTTTAGCCGTGTTTGCTGACCAGATCTGAATAGCCAGGTACTTCCCCACCTTCCTCTTCCCTTTCTCCTTCCCTTCCCCACTACCTTCAGCCTCACAACATACCCCAATTTGGGGATGCCATAGTCTCACTGGCTTCAGACGGGAGCAGTTGGGACTCTTGTGCGGTATTCATGTTAAAAAAAAATTAAATAACAACGATATTTCGCACTATGATAGGAAGGGAGACACAACGATTTTTATGAGACCTGTATGAGTTAATCCGAATAGCAAACAAATTACCTTGTGGGGTGTGTATCGTAAAATTGACCTATTTGTCTTATTGACAAAATAATAAATTACAGCATTTGTTACATTTTACGAACGTAATCGACATTGTGATAAACCCCCCCCCCCCCCTACGAAGTAAAACCTACCACTTTTGCTTTCCATAATGCTGCTACAGCTACAGCTACAGGCGCAACCCCGCCCGGCCTTTAAAAACTCGTAGCTCGCCCGTTCTCGCGTCTCTCCCCCGCATTTCTTTTGCAGCGCCTTTTCAACCCCATCACGTAATACTTTTATGCAAACGTGACGAGATGCTCTTAATTAATCAATTGTAATTAACCCCACAACGTTGTGTACTTTTTTGTTTTAGTGGTTTGGTATAGTTAATCCAATTTAATTAATAATTTATTTGTGGTAAACCCTTGTTCTTTTAGGTATGGCGTGTTACAATTTGCAAGGCTTCGAATAACAATGACTGGGTCTGACTAACTTGAAAAATAACTAATTATCTATCTATATCCATCCAGCTTCCTCCCCTAGCACCTGTTATACACCTACGCTCATCGACGACTATTTTTATTGAAGTAATCTGCATTTTCCCTCCTAGCATCTAATATATAAATTTACATTCAAACGGCGAATTGAGAAGATCCTACCTTTCGATGCGATGTCACGTACTCTCTGCAGCTCTATAAAATGCTATCATGAAAATAATTTGACATTTATGTACATTCTAACAAAAGATTTACACTCAAGCAGTACGGAGTGCAATAACTCTACACTTACAGTTCTAGATGCAGTTTGTTAGTTAGCTAGCTTGTTTTATTTTGTTAATTTGATTCTACGGGTAGGTATTTTGGATTAACATGAGACAGAACATGTGCTGTTTAAATAATTGGACTCCTCCATAGCCCAACTGATAAGGTGATGGTCATAGACCGCCGAATCAGCTTCCAATTCCAACGCCTCCGGAGAATGTTAAGGTCGCAAGCGACGAATGAAAATCGACATGTTTTGCCTTCTGTCGGGAAAGAGTTTAATGTGTGTTCCTGAATCATAGAGTGGTAACGGGAATAATATCGACTAATACGCCGCCAACTTATAAATGTGTTGATGATGATGATGAAAGGTCATCTCATACCGTTTGATATGAGGGTCTGCTCCGATTAATGGCGTGATAGCCGATGTCAGGAACTGTTCAAGAAATGTGTGGGTGGCACGAGGTTTTGGATCGTGACATCCTACTCTGGATTGATGATGATGATGGTGATTCTGAAGTTCTTCAGCATGCCGATGACTTGAGTTCCATTTACTCCTAAAGCACCGGCATAAACATTAAACCGAAGTTGATTAGACAATCGGCAATGTCAGGAGATCGGTGGGGCCGCTCTCTCCTCTGATCTGGCGATGTATGAATTTAATTAAGGAAGATTTTGATGTCACCGATCCTCGCCTTGGCAGTCACTCATGTCCTCAATAGTCCCGTTCTACGTCCAGCACGCCGCCTCGAACCAGTAGAAATAATGATTACGTTTTTCCTAGGCACGCTACAAAACCATGCGCCAGCCTGCAATCGCGATGGTCATCGGTATTTGATTTGAATGACAAATACGTCCTCTCGCATAACATACACAAGCGTAACTTGGGACCTTCCCCTATATGTGTCACGGGCATATGCTCTACGATAGGCGTACCCCAAGCTCAAACTCAAAAATTAGCTCAAAGAAGGAATGTCAAGCTCGGTTTCCAGGGTGCCGGGTCCGAGAATGAAAGGCACCAGGTCGTGAATCTGGCTTCCCTCCCTTCTATTTCCCCCGCTGCGCTTTCGTCCAGAGTACATTCCCACCCTGATGCTGGATGATCCCTATTCCTAGTGTGAGGGAGTTAAGAAAACTTATCTGGATTCCAACAAAGAAACGTCGAACCAGTAGAAATATTGATTACGTTTTTTCTAGGCACGTTACAGAAACATGCGCCAGCCTGCAATCGCGATGGTCATCGGTATTTGATTTGAATGAAAAATACGTCCTCTCGCATAACATACACAAGCGTAACTTGGGACCTTCCCCTATATGTGTCACGGGCATATGCTCTACGATAGGCGTACCCCAAGCTCAAACTCAAAAATCAGCTCAAAGAAGGAAGGTCAAGCTCGGCGTCCAGGGTGCTGGGTCCAAGAATGAAAGGCACCAGGTCGTGAATCTGGCTTCCCTCCCTTCTATTTCCCCGGCTGCCCTTTCGTCCAGAGTACATTCCCACCCTGATGCTGGATGATCCCTATTCCTAGTGTGAGGGAGTTAAGAGAACTTTTGCTACTTATGTAGGTGGATATAACGCATTACGCTTAAAATATGAATACCTACTGACGGCTTCATTCAACCGACAATGTGAAAGTTTTTGCTAAATCGAATATCGAATGAAATATACCTACCTAAGCGTAAACCAAAAGGTGAGGATTATACGATAATTTTATGTATAGTCCTATGTAATAGACTTGTCGTGATACCTAAATTTTGGAATAAGATATGGGAAATTTTTAGGAGTGGGAATTTAATTATGTCAGATTTTGTTAGTAAGCAAAGATGCCCATGCTACGCACCTTCCATAAACTGTTATATTACCTAATGCCTTTTCAAAAAAAAACCTTCCTGAATATAGTCCCCTAGCTACGTTTAAAATTATTATTACGAAACTCGTAAATAATAATTAACACCTCAAAGGCGCTTTACACATTAATTTATACCTACATTCTATACCTATGTATTTTGTTACCCGTTCTGTATTGGAGAACACCCAGTAACCTAGTTTTCTAGATCACCAACAAAGCACTTTTAAAGGATTTTATTATTGTTTTGTGGTTTCAAAATCCCGTCTTTCAAATGAAGTCTCTCGTCTAAGATTTATTGCCCGAAAGTGTCCTTTGTGCTTCAAATGCTATTTTAGTTCATTGAACCCCAAATTATTATTTTACAACGGTCTTGTCTCAAGAAATTGTCGCCGGTCAACATCAGGCAGCTCCGGATCGACTTACGGAGGGAACGCTCCTTTTTTTTACGATTACCGATAATTACCCGATAGCTTTTTAAATGTTACCGTTATAATTTTCCGATTAAATCATCCGACTTAGGTGACATGGTTCCTTATTAAAGGCCCCATTAAGGTAGCCATAATAATAATACTAATATTTGAACGATCCACATGGCACCGATTTTATGGAAAACACCTCAAGGCGCTATATAACCTATAATACATGTTTAAATCTAGAAAACTACAAGCTAGACGAACAATTATAAACAATTAAAATACTCGGGAGTAATGATGATTCTATTGTTTTAACCCTACTTTGTACGAAATCCAAACATTAATGTGGTTAATAATTAATTCAATTTTTCAAACTTACCAAATTCGCCATGTTGCACAAAATAATTTCACAAATCAATTCACTACTCTAATATTTAACTCAAACAAGCATTTCTAAACCACAACCCGTCATGCAGTTATTTATTCCAAGATGCAGCCGTCAAACACAATTCTCGCGTCGATTCGTTGTAAAATTTTTCCTGACCCTGATAAACGCCCCGAAAGCACGTCCCGTATTGATAATTGACCGCCTCAATTTACAAATTATATTATTTAACGTCACAGATATGAACTCTCAAGCCGCAATCTCTGACTTCCTTATTCGCGTGGACTCCTTCCAAATCTTGACTCCCCTCAATCGCGTGAACTATTTTCCTTTAATTTTATGAATTATTCCCGGTTTACGCGCCCAGAGTTATTATTCTATCGTGTATTCAACCTCGATGATTTTTCGCTAGCCCGTGCGTCTCCAGAATCTCTCCCCGACTGTCCTCTAACACTTCCCTGCCCCGACTGTCTAGTCCCAACCCCCTTGTGTGGTTTCAATAATTTATTCGTCCCTCTTTTTAAAACCTCAAGTGGGCACATCTCCCAATATGCATATTTCAATCGTTTTAATAGTGTTCTGTCACATTAGGTCCCAAATTCCAAGAATTCAGTGCAACTTTCATGTTTGCTATTTTTTTTTTGTGTAACCTTACATAACAAAATACAAACTAATTTTGTCTGCGCCGGAGTCATAAATTATCCCAATAACGCTTAAAAGAAGAGCTCAGTGGCGTACTTCAATCTAATACTCTTTCTCAATACTTGCGTTGACTATTGGTTATATAATAACATTATATATTCATTGTCCGAACACGTTTTTGTCCTTTCTACGTGCGTCACTATTCAACGAATTCTGCAATCCTATTTCGACAAATATGTCAAATATTTCAACCCGTAATCGGCGCGTCGCGCTAGTATATTTAAATGCACCAACGAGCAATCCTTATTGACTAATTTTCAATTTCCTACTGCCATAGAAAATTCACCAGATAATTGTTTCGTAAATCCAATCTGCTCGCGTTAAGATCAATCACCACACGGGCAAATATTCATCGGCCGCCTCTGGTTTTGTTAACGATCCTGACATATCCACGTGTTTAACCTAGTAATGGCCCGGTTTCATAAATCACCCTTAAGAGCTGAGAACAAAGAATCGTATTCTGAAACCATACCCTGTTACAAAATTTAATATATTTCTAAATCGATCTCTCGATTTTAAAGGAATTATTTCGTAGGCCCAAAGGCGAGATCATCACAACATATTTCAAACCAAATACTATAAAAAAATAGGGTGGTAGAAAGCCAATCAAATAATTTTAGAAAAACTGAAAACTTCTTTAGCATCTTTGTGATTTGAAACTCGATGAAACGGAAGCGAACCACACTTAAAAGAGACAAACACATATATCAATGGGATTTATCCTGCGAGAGAATGAGATAGCAATAATTTTTTTTTCACGGGTAAAAGTACTCGGTTCCAATATTATACGATAAATCCACGATCCCACGCAAGTCCCCTTTAGTGTAGTGGTATAATGCGCCTGACGAATCTTTGGAGACATTCAGCCGACCAGGGGTCGAATCCTACGAAATAAAAAAATAAAAAACATTTTTATTTTATAAAAACAATATCCAGTCTTCAAACCACCCAGGAAAAGCTGCACTGGAAATCGACGACAAAAATATGGAAGAAATCATCCTTCACATTGATTTTAAAAAGTTCTTCGTAATCTCCCCACTCTTGTCTACTTTAGTTTTCTGAAGGTTTACCTTCTACCGTGTGTGAATTGCACTCTGATTTATTAAATTTTAGTTACGATTTTATGTATGTGTAAAATTTTGGAAGAAGGTAGACTTGCAAATGAAACGCATCATTCAGGAAATCAAAAGGACTAGTGAAATTTATTGTTATATTCCCAATTACATTGTGAATATCGTTAGATCCAACTACCCAAGACAGACCAAGGAGTTTATGTTGTTTATGAAGCTACATCGAAGGAAAGAGAGATAAAAAAACCGCAACTCGATCTTGACATATCCACGTGTTTAACCTAGTAATGGCCCGGTTTCATAAATCACCCTTAAGAGCTGAGAACAAAGAATCGTATTCTGAAACCATACCCTGTTACAAAATTTAATATATTTCTAAATCGATCTCTCGATTTTAAAGGAATTATTTCGTAGGCCCAAAGGCGAGATCATCACAACATATTTCAAACCAAATACTATAAAAAAATAGGGTGGTAGAAAGCCAATCAAATAATTTTAGAAAAACTGAAAACTTCTTTAGCATCTTTGTGATTTGAAACTCGATGAAACGGAAGCGAACCACACTTAAAAGAGACAAACACATATATCAATGGGATTTATCCTGCGAGAGAATGAGATAGCAATAATTTTTTTTTCACGGGTAAAAGTACTCGGTTCCAATATTATACGATAAATCCACGATCCCACGCAAGTCCCCTTTAGTGTAGTGGTATAATGCGCCTGACGAATCTTTGGAGACATTCAGCCGACCAGGGGTCGAATCCTACGAAATAAAAAAATAAAAAACATTTTTATTTTATAAAAACAATATCCAGTCTTCAAACCACCCAGGAAAAGCTGCACTGGAAATCGACGACAAAAATATGGAAGAAATCATCCTTCACATTGATTTTAAAAAGTTCTTCGTAATCTCCCCACTCTTGTCTACTTTAGTTTTCTGAAGGTTTACCTTCTACCGTGTGTGAATTGCACTCTGATTTATTAAATTTTAGTTACGATTTTATGTATGTGTAAAATTTTGGAAGAAGGTAGACTTGCAAATGAAACGCATCATTCAGGAAATCAAAAGGACTAGTGAAATTTATTGTTATATTCCCAATTACATTGTGAATATCGTTAGATCCAACTACCCAAGACAGACCAAGGAGTTTATGTTGTTTATGAAGCTACATCGAAGGAAAGAGAGATAAAAAAACCGCAACTCGATCTTTTATAAATTATTTGTCCTGGTAGAGTGGGAGTTTGCATCTAGCGACATCTATTAACAAGTACAGTTTGCATCTAGCGACATCTATTAACAATTCTTACAATTAATTAGTTTGGTTCCCAAACAAACAATTCATTTTATCTACATATTTTGAGAGGTGTGAGTCCTAGCTAAAAACTAACCCAAAAATTTATACAGTATGTAATTCATGTATTTTATTATTTTTATTTTTATTAACAGTATGCAACATAGTTGTAAATTATGAATACTTGGAGCAGGTGGATGAGTTTGTGTGTCTGGGTAGTAGGTTTACGAGAGATGGGAAGGGTGATAGAGATATTGAAAGAATGATGAATGCCGGTAACTCCATTAATGGAGGTCTGAATGGCGTTGGCGCTAATAAAAAAAATGTCAAAAGGAGCGAAGCTAGCAGTCCACAATGGAGTCCTGGTACCTACCCTGGTGTATGGCAGTGAGACATGGAACTGGCAGAGGAAGGATGAAAGTAAACTGAATTCTGTTGAAATGAGATCCCTGAGGCGGATGTGTGGTAACACAATGTATGATCGTGTGGGAAATGTAAATATCCGCAAAGAATGTAAGACTGATGTAAGCATAATGAGTAAGATTAAGAAAGGAACCCTCAGATGGTTTGGGCATGTAGAGCGAATGAACGAATAAAGTAGTGCATACGACGCAAATGTGAATGGTAGAAGAAGTCGGGGACGCCCGAGGAAGACATGGCACGATTAAGTGAATCAGATACTTGAGTCGGGCCATATCAAAAGTCAGAATAATAGAAGAGAATGTATGAGACGATGTATGAATGTGAGTGAGGCAAATAGTGTATGCAAAGACCGAGTTGTTTGACGGTCCGGCCTAATCTGCCTACCACTGCGGGGAAACGGCGTGATGGTTAGTTAGTTACGTTTTTTTGTTTATTATACCTGATTGCATAATATTATTGGTAATCCTAAACTTGCCTCACCCCAATTTGATAATTGGATGCAAGTAATATATTGGCTTTCTGGTTAGTAGGGATGTTAGTTACGTGCTCTGTAATAGTAGGGGAGGCGAAGCAGGGATTTTGGGATTTACTCAAGCGCGTCAGATTAACTAAGGGGAGATACCTCCCGACCCTGTTATGGACTGCCACCATTTATGAACCAATTATATTGGTGGGTGCGGCTAGGGCAACCGATCAGATTAGTAAAAAAAAATCGATCCGGGAGTTACTCGAGCGTTTCAGTTTAAGGTATTGTGAGTTAATTACATGCAGAAAAGTTTACATTTCAATAATCTGACGATTTGAACGTGACGTAAGAAAATTAGCGAGTCACAAAGTTGCAAAAAAAAAAGTCACGTGGATTTACTCGAGCGCGGTTAATTTTTATTTTTATTTTGAAGGAAATAATGTGAGGATCACAGAAATAATATAATCTGACGATCAACATGCCGAAGAAGCTAAAATCATCACTGAGTGTGGAGCGTACAGCGGCTGACCGCGCTGAGGACTGCCTATAACTGTAGAGTCCATAGACATAGGAATATTACTAGACCTGCCCTAAGTGATAAAAATGGTCTGCCTATATTTAAAGAGGAAAGATTTGATTATTTGTTTCTTTGCATTGAATAGGCTCCGAAACTACTGAACCGATTTGAAAAATTACTACGACTCAAGCGGCGACATTTTAATTAAATTTTAAAAATAAAATAACACTTATTGTGGCATAACTATAATAGTTAGACATATGCTGTCGCGACACTTTTTGTAAATAACGATGTGTTCTGCAAAGTTGTAGTACAATATTTAATTCTATCATCAATAGTTTTCGCAGCGCACGCGATGTAAAGAATATTTTAGGTAATTTTTTTACACCTTGGGTAACATTATTGGAGTTTTGGAGTTATTGGAGACCTAATTTATTGAAAATATAATATATAGCCCTTGTCACACGGAGATAGTGTAGCTTCCTAACAGTGAAAGAATTTTTCAAATCGGTTCAGTAGTTTCGGAGCCTATTCAATGCAAACAAACAAACAATCAAATCTTTCCTCTTTATATATAGGCAGACCGCTTTTATCACTTAGGGCAGGTCTATTAATATTCATATGTCTATGGTCGAGTCGTACGTTGACAAGCGCTTGCTTGTTTTATATTCTGTCGCAGAGCCGGAGGCCCTTAGGCCACGCGTTCGTGTACAACGTTTTGGTTTATTCATTGTGTAAAGAAATTTAATAAGTGAAATTTTTAAGAAGTTTAATTAAGTGATTTTCTTTTTATCATTATAATAGGTATATATTATTTTTTGTTCATTGTAGTAATCATCAGTAATAAAAAGTAAAGTAATAAAAAATAAAATAAAAAACTTAAAACTGTTAGATAAAGAAAACCCCTCCACATAATTGTCAGATTATAGGTCAGCACAACAAGGACATCAAACTGAACCGTCTGTATAAAAATCTGACGCGCTCGAGTATGTCAAGGTCATGATTTTTTTTTACATTTTCAAAAATCTGCCACGAGTTTAGGTTACGTCCAAATCGTCAGATTATTGAAATGTAAACTTTTCTGCATGTAATTAACTCACATTACCTTAATCTGACACGCTCGAATAAATCCTTTTTTTTCAATTTTCTACCTCTTCATACGGCCACCCCCACCACTCAACTCGTCAGATTAATATCTCTCCGTTACCAGAAACACGTAGGGCGTATACGCTATTAATATCTGACGCGCTCGAGTAAGTCATTGTGACGATTTTTTTTTACATTTTTGAAAATTTATACTCGCTCCCCCCACCACTGAAAGGGCATACATTACATAAACTTTTTTTCTTTTTAGCGTCTAATCTTTGCTATCCAATAGGTCCCCACAACGCTCGAGTAACTACCCATTTAGCGTTATTTCCTCCCCTACTATAATGTCGATCTATTGAACTATCCGAATATTAATTAACTACACAGCGGTTAACCTGAATTTCAATTACGCGGGCTGTGTTATTGATGTTCGTAAGATTGCCTGTATTACAGGTGCTATGTATATAATACATATTTATATGAATTGTATATGATCTTGTGTGCATAATAAGTCATCATCATAAGTATCTGTCATTATTTGTGACATCACTTGTGTGTAACTGTCTTCTGATTTAAGTGTGGAGGGATGTGGTGAACGTATGTCTTGCGGTATGAAAGAGACATGCGTGTATGAGTGAGACAACATGAGGAACGTATAAAAGGGTGTGATTGTTGTTCATTCGTCCTCTTACCATCAGACTTCCTTAGAAGTACCATTGTACCTAATCCCGGAATGAACATCAACAGACTACCTACGCATTATTATTGTATGTTTCCTAAATAAATAAAAAAATTAAAAAAATAACACCCTGTACTGAGATCATCATCTACAGAGGAATCTGGATCCATCAAACGGAGACCAGATTATTATGGGATAACCGGCCACGGTCATCACACTTACTTACTTCAGAACTTATTACAATAACTACATTAAACACGATTCATATCGCAATGATTCTTGAAACATACTATTCCGTTCAAATATGGTGTTAAAAATCATCCAGTAAAAACCAACTGCTACTTCCACACCGCAGCCAACCTTCCAACTCCGAACTCCAATATGGCGGGCATCGAACAGCTGGATCGGCGCTGTATTTTATCAGTTGCCTACAATTGTGCAAGCTATAGATCGATTACCGTAAGATTGATTTCGATTCATAAAGCTAAAAAAAAAAATAATTTCAAACAATGTTTATACCACTCTCACGAACCAGCCACCGCCGATCGCCTAGCCAACTCGAATTCCATCCTTCCAACTCGAACTTCCAACGCACGAACTACCCCTTCACACAATCGTCCAAACGTTTGAAGTTGGCCGTAGTTGGCCGTACCACAAGGTTTGCACGCCTATCGCTTTGACGCCTCTGATATTTGTGTACATGGAAATATGATCTATTCCTTAGAACAGAAAGTACCATAGTCGCTGACACTTATAACGCACATATGGGATTGATTTTGGACTCGCTCTTGAGCAGTATTATTCGGACGAATGGATTTATTAACACCTAATTTGAATGGTGCTGTTTTTAAAGTGTTACAATAACGTCGACTGTGCAAATTGAACTTACTGGTTTACATTTTAATAAAAAATGCAACAGCAAAAATTAAAAACACGTTTTCAATTAGAAAAATATTTTCGAAATTTTACATTCCCAGCATATTTGGAAAAACCTAAGCAGTGAATCACCAATCCTAAATGAAAATCCCGTACGTTAGATCACGTGTCCTACTTCCACTAGAATTCGTGGAATTCATCCGACTCATCGGAAGGCAATTCCCGGCAACATTTAATTTAACGGGCTGTATCTGCTCTAAAAGTCAATCGTGACGATTAAATGAACTAGAATAAGTGCAAACTGAAGTGTTGTTTGAGATATAGGTACCTACCCGATCCGTAACGTTTATTTTAGTTTTTCGACTTTTGTTTTAAATTACAAAAGCTTGGGTATATTTAAAATAATTCATAATCTGCTCTTTCGTAGATGACGCTAATTTGATCTATCTATCCATGTAGGTATATATGTAAATAAAATCGCCGAAATATTTGTACGCGCATAACTTACGAACGACTGAACTAAATTGGATAATTCTTTTTTTTTGTGTTCGTTAATGACAGGAAAAAGTTTGTATAAAACTACTGGTGAGCTCTGGCATTATGAAATTTGTATAAAAAATGCAATAGGTGGCACGCGATCTGTTTGAAAACTGAATGTAACGGGACTGAATTTATGGAATGCGGGAAGGGGGAGGAGATTTCGGGAGGGAGGTGGGGAACTCAGGAGGGGGGTTCGCGGGATGGGGGAAACGGAAGGGGGGAATGGGGAGAGGGAAGACGGAGAAGGCGGAGTGCGAATGCGTGAGGGGAAGGGGATACGGAAGGGGAAAGGGATGAATGGGAAAGGACAAGCAGGGAGAAACAATTTTTTATTAAGTGGCATATCAACGCATGCCGGGAACTCGCTAGTAAATCATTAAATTTAATTTTTCGAAGAAAACTTCTTCGGAAAGGTTTTCAATTTGTGATGGCATTATTTATTTTAATAAAAAGACAAATAACTTTGTTAACATTAAATTTAACTATTACCCGTAGTTCAGGTTCATAAAAGTAATTAAATATGTTCATCCTCTAGATTTAGATGATTTAATACATTATACAAGCTTGGGTTCTGGCGAGTAATGCCTGTCTTATGTAATTAATATTTTTTATAATTGTGTTTAAAAAAAATCTGAGATAATACTCCGTTTGAGATAAGTCAAGACTTATTTAAGAAAATAACTGCGGTCAAAGGGTTTTACAAGATAGAATGTTAATTTATCATCTTTCCGTGAAAAAGTTTCGTTTAAAGTGCGTGAAATAACTGAAAACCCAACAAATTTAAGCGGCAGTTAATCTAAAACGATATTTCTGAAAATTTGGTAAAAAAATAAAAACCAGCTTATCTCTCGTACTCCAATTACATTGATGGCGTAAACACAAAGAAGTACGCCAATTTGAGAAAGTACTGTGTATTCAACCGTTGTCGGTATGTTAATTAAAGATGTCAGTTAAAAGACATTTCCCTGGATTTTATTTATTCAAACATTTTCCCCTGACGAAGAAATGCCGGAAATTTACCAAAGATGGAAGGAAAGCGGGCAAGGAATAAAGGACATTTCCAATGATTTATAGTCGCAAACAAAGGGAAATAAGGACTTTGTTTACTGACGGGATGGTATCCTTGACACACTTTTAATTGAACAAAGATATTATAGTCAATTTAAATATTTTTAGGCTGTATGGAACCAAGTTAGCTTTTGAAGTAGAAATGCCAATTGGAGAGTAACAATTTCCACCTAGATACCCCCACAAGAAAAATATACCCATAAATGAACTCATTGAAAATTATAAAGTGGTACGAATATGACACACGCCTTTTAATCTACAAAATACAAAATTGACTTACTCACACAACATTTATAAAAACAACATTTGCACACTAATTCTGTAAAGATTTAAGAGGCCGCTATCCGAATTTCTACCGATTTCTTGCAAACCTCCCTTAAACATTTGAAGTTTTTAAGCTCTTAAAAAAATATATGTGATTTTTGAAGATAATATCTATATTCCCCACGCCGAAAAGAAAATTATATGAAATTCCCTCGATAGAAAAAAATCGCAAAGTATGCTCCAAATTTTTTTATTTTCAAGTTTGTTTCCGTTATTTTACAAGTTATGTATCTGAAAAAATTCATAGTGTTTCATTAATTACTGTTTTAGACAGCCCCCAAGAGATTTTTGCTCTATTTTAAACGAGTCGTGTTTAGTTAGAGAATTTCGTAAATGTTTGCGCTCTTCTCTAACATTTGTATTTTCGTATCTTTCCATCTACTTCTTTTTGAGGCCGGTAACGGAGCCTTAAAGTGGTAAGAGAAGCAATAGCGTCGTTCACATTATAACACCGCATATCTCATTTTACACATGTTTTCAGGAGGAGCAAAAACCCGGCCAGTTTAATAAATAAAAAAGGACATATTTGAAAAAAATGGTCAACTTATATTTAGGGATCAGTTATTCGGAGGTAATTTTTTCATTATAAACATATTGTTTGGTATTTTAAATGACCCCATAAAGGCTGAGAAATAATTAGATATGCGTTGTTCTTATGCGAGAAATATTAATTCAACTTTCTTCCAATAATAATTATAATCATTTTGTTCTACTAAATAAAACTTTTGAATAAACATTTACTGCAAATCATTGATAAGAACCAATTATTTTGTATAAAAGGAGCGGTGATCGTTCAAAACATTTGTTTGTCGGTTCAAACCATAGCGCATGCGTAGTTTTAAAATGAATTCGATAAAAAAACATATTTTTTTAGATACGCGGTGTTATACGAGCATAATCTCCTTTTCGATAGCCAGAAAACGGAGAATCGACTAAATACATTAAAAACGTGATTTAATATACTTATAGTGTCCTCCGAATGCAAAGTCGTATCTTCTTCAAGCATAAAATTTCTAATAAAAGTTTGTTTATCGGTTCCACGCCAAATAAGAATCAATTCAACGCTACACCTCTTTGAAAAGCCATTAAAAGCTGTGATTTTTTAATCAATAACCCACAATCTAACCTAACGTAACCTATTTAACCAATATTTTTATAAGTTTTAATGATTTTTCAACTGAGGTGTTGAGTTGAGTTTATTCTGAGTTATCTGGTCACTGTATTTATCGGAAGTGACCTGCAAGGTAAGTATGCTTTCTGTTTCGATTTGTAATAATAGAATTATATAGAGCGTAACAATTCGTAATAAATTGTTTAGCGCCCCCTGAGGTGATTTTACCAGATTTTTCCAATATTTACAAATTATACAATTATTATTATTATTATTTATTTTCCATTCACCAGTGATTAGTCAAACCATGTGAGTTACGCAGTAGGTCAAATCTAACGAATATATTCATCAATCCATAGAGCTTTGAACAAATAGGATTCATATTCGGTAATCATCTCATTTGGCTTTCATTCTGACGGCACTCACTTAACCTATAAATCTCCTCATCTGTGTTCGGCCTCGGGCCTCGTAAAACATCCACATAACACCCGACACACCTGAGATCCCTAACAGGTAGAGGTATTCGTGTAAATGTACCGCTGGTTGTGTATGTTTGTACGAGTACAGTTCAGCAGTATAATAAGGACAAAACACATCAGAGTCAGACCCATAAAGACAGATTTCACGGGAAAGAGTTCAACGGGCCATTTTAACGGAGGGCCTCAGTAGCTCGGCTGTGGAATGATATGACGGCCTCTATGTTTCCTCCCTCCTACAACATGGGTCTCTCTAAGACCCATGTTCACTCCTTCCTCTTCTCAAAAAACCTCACTACACAGCATCTCCAAAGATGACATAGAGGGAAATTATTTTCCTCAGGGCTTCCTGTGTGGAGTAAAAGAATAAAAACAGTGTAAAATCAGTCTTATTTTTGTTACATATGTATATATAAACTTTTAAGTTATGTAACCATAGGTTAAAGTTTTTTTCTGGCATTATAAATAAAGCACACTTGAAGTTATATTCTTACAAAAAAATGGTTTTGTCACTATTAATTTTTATACATATATGTGGTAGCATTTTCGACAAAAAATGATTAGCAATAAAACATATTTCTTATCGAAGTTCCACATTGTTTTAAAAAATTCTAAACGGTTGACATCTGTTCCACTGTGGCCGCTGTGTGCTTTTAAGGGCTTTTACAAATTTAAAATAATAAATCATCGTTATTACTGCGAACCTTTTGAAAGGCCTGTTCTAAAGAGCTTAAATTCACAACTATTTAAGTTTGATGCGTACCGTAATTTATTTTAGGCACCTGCCTAATGTAATTCTTTAACATCCGACAAAAAAATACGTAAGCTTTTCAGACAATATTTTCTCTATAAATTTTTTTTATCACTTTTATGATAAATCATATGTGCTAAAGAAGATATCAAATATTATTTTTTCTTAGAAGACTTAGAAACCACACAGAGCTTATATTATGTTATGCTTATATTATGTTTGGCTAATGTAGGAAACTTGAACAAACTAGACTTTAGGCAAAACACAACTACGACATGTATACTTAGAAACGCAAATATGCAAAAGAGAAAAGATGAGCTAAATTAGATTCCAATAAAAAAGAGACAGCTATTTGGTGTGTACATTTTTTAACATAAAATTATGAAAAACCAAATGCCAAAGTACTTTAAGGATTAAATATGTACACTATACAGTTATGAAATCAGAATGACCATGAACGGTCAGTGGCTGATTTGGCATCGCGTTTCAGTCCCATCCAGGCAGAACAGTCGGTTCCTCGGCTGGCTAAGTACTCCAGCAACATTTTTCGCTTGCTGTGGTGGTAGTAGGAGATTTTCAAATATTGTCATGTTATTCGTAATCCAGGTACGTTTGTCTTTCTTTTAAAAAAAAATTAAAGAGTAGATAAAGAGAAGTAAGTTGCCGCTTATGAGAGTCTCAGAATTGTTTCATGTATAGAAGACTAAACATGTATGATGAAATGCCTGAAAGTCTGAAGAAAGAAGGAAGAATGAATGTATTTAAAAAAGGTTATCTTGTGCATATAAGTTTATTTACGAATGTGAAACCTTCAGAAAACTAAAGTAAACAAGAGTGAGAAGGCTACGAAGCACCGCAGAAAGAGGAGACCGATTATACTATCTCGTTCTCTCGCAGGCTAAATCTTATGTGTATATGCTTTGTCTCTTTTTAGTATCGCTATTTTTCGTTTCACCGAGTTTCAATCACAACGGTGCTAAGGAAGTTTTCACTTCAATACAAAAAATTGCGTCAGAGGAGAGAATATATTTTTTATCATTGTTATTTAAATCCATCTTAGTATTTAGGTACCTACTAACCTACTTGGTAAATTTAATGTAAAATTTTATTGTTAAACTTATTAAAATCTGTTCAAACAGAGTTTCTCAGATTCGTTTAAGATTGACAGAGAAAATCGTCTGGATTAAACCCATCGATATAAATATTATTTTTATCACATCGCCAAATCTGCGGAAATCATTTTAATCATTGATCTAAAAACCTGTTCTAGTATAGGGATGCGGGGCACCCCCGAAGGGATATGGTGAGGGTGTGGGGTGCAGTGGTGTGAGGTTTGAGGTAGGGGCAGGGGGTAGGGCGGACGCCAGCAGCGCCGCGACGCTGAGAGGCTCCTGTCCGCTCTCGCCCGCCGTGCCGCTTGGTCGCTACTAACTAAACAAACCAACTCACTCATCTATCTAAAGCGAATCTATCAAAGATCCAAAAGTCTCTATCTAAAATAAATCTATTATTAAAAAAGTTTTTGCATTATTTTGGTTTTGCGCGCCGCTTGTGCGTTTGAAATTTGAATTCACGTCGCGTTCGAAACGTTCGGGTGTTTTGGCGGGACGCGTCTGTGTTTTCAAGGAAGGTGATCGACGCTTTAATTTATATTTGCAGTTTAATTGAGTGATAACATATTTGCATTATTAACTATCTGAATTGTTATTCGTCTATGGTGAGAGTAAGATATTAATTTTTCATTCAGAAATACTGTACTACCAAGACTTTTTAATGTGTGAAACGTACACAATTTCGAAAATGTGGCATTGTTTTTTTTTTAAATCTTTATTATATTTTATGACATCTTTAGCCAGTTAAACTATAAGGTGACTATCTAACAGGTGAATTCAGCCTATTAAAGATGTAAATCTCGGCATGCCCGATAATTAGAACGAAATTAGAAATGTATATTAACACATACCTAGATACCTACACTATTTTTCGTACTATAAATTTATAGATTTTTTTCCTTCTTCATTTTTTGAGACATGCGCTGCTTTTAATTTATTGGACTCCATGTTCGTACCATAATATAACGCATATAAATATATATAATATACTTACATGTATCATGAATTAGAATTATTATTTGAATTGGATTAAATACCTCAATATAAACAACACCGTAAGAAAAATTAATTATAAAAAACGTAAACTATAATTTCATCGAAATCTAGTCGTAGTCTTTCAAAACAACAATATAAAATGTGCATAAGTGCCTAAGTTTTCTCCTATAAATAAACATGTATGAATTGTATAAAGCTGCCATTAAATGTCTTGTTTCCTTGTTATTCACGCGTTACGTTGTTAAACCTGTCACAGGCTATATTAATTTGGAGCAAGAAACAATATAAAATGTGGATAAGTACGTGCTTGTTTACCTACAAAAAAACATTATTGAATTTTATAAAACTGCCATTACCTCTCTTGTTTCCTTGTTAAACCTTCACGCGTTACTTTGTTAATTCTATGTCAAAGGCTACATTAATTTGGAGCAATAAACAATATAAAATGTGCAAAAGTAACTACATATTCACCTAAAAAAAGCATGGATGAATTGTATAAAACTGCCATTACCTGTCTTGTTTCCTAGTTAAACCTTCGCGCGTTTTTTGTTTTAAAGTTGTCAAAGGCCTACATTAATTTGGAGTATGAAACATTATAAAATTCGTATAAGTACATACGTACACGTACGTGTTCAACTACAAAAATACATGTATGACTTGTATAAAAAAACTTAAATAAAACTGCCATTACCTGTCTTGTTTCCTAGTTAAACCTTCACGTGTTTTTTGTATTACTATGCCACAGGCATACATTAACGTGGTGCAAGAAACATTATAAAATGTGTTTAAGTAAATACGTACATGTGCGTGATCAACTACAAAAATACATGTAAGATTTGTATAAGCGCCCTTGAGGTGATTTTTCACAAAAACGGCGCTCTATAAATTGTCCAATTATTATTATTATTATTATTATAAAACTGCCATTACCTGTCTTGTTAAACCTTCGCGTTTTTTTGTATTACTATGTCAAAGGCCTACGTTAATTTGGAGTAAGACACAATATAAAATGAGTATAAGTAGGTACATACTTACTAGTACTCGTCAACTACAAAAAAACATGTATGAATTGTATAAAACTGCCATTACCTGTCTTGTTTCCTTGTTAAAACCTTCACGTGTTTTTTGTATTCCTATGTCGCAGGCCACATTAATTTGGAGCGAGTTACGTGCTGACATGTTTTTACTCAGGCCCGAAATAGACACTCAGTCGTGAGGCGCATTAGGTAAAAAGTAAAGTAAGAAACTAATGACCATTAACCCCCAGCTGCCCTAAGCAGTGAACCGGGGCTAATTAGTCACCATTCAGGGGTTAACCGAATTAAATTATTAATCAATATGATTATCTTGATTTGTTTTTGGGGTATTACGCCGTGTTGCACCACCTCTTTCTTTATCGAACGTTTTAGACAACATTCATCACCAGGGCAGATGTGTAATGGATAACATTATATTACATTACCATTACACATCTGCCCTGATGATCAATATGATTTTCTTGATTTGTTTTTTTGGGGTATTACGCCGTGTTGCACCACCTCTTTCTTTAGCCAACGTTTCGGACAACATTGCAGTGTACATCGTCAGGGCAGATGTGTAATGGTAATGTAATGTAATGTAATCCAATATAATTTTCTTGATTTGTTTTTGGGGTAAAATGCCGTGTTGCGCTACCTCTTTCTTTAGTGAACGTTTCAGGCAACATTGTAGTGTCCATCATCAGGGCAGATGTGTAATGGATTTCATTATATTACATAACCATCACACATCTGCCCTGATGATCAATACAATTTTCTTGATTTGTTTTTGGAGTATTACGCCGTGTTGCACCACCTCTTTCTTTATCGAACGTTTTAGACAACATCCATCATCAGGGCAAATGTGTAATGGATAACATTATATTACATTACCATTACACATCTGCCCTGATGATCAATATGATTTTCTTGATTTGTTTTTGGGGTATAATGCCGTGTTGCGCTACCCCTTTCTTAAGCCAACGTTTCGGATAACATCCAGTGTCCATCATCAGGGCAGATGTTTGATGGATTATATTTCATTACAATTACACACCTGCCCTGATGATGGATACTGCAATGCTAAACTGTCCGAAACTTCGGCTAAAGAAGGAGGAAGCACGACACGGCATAAAACCCCAAAAATAAATCACGATCATACTTTTGGTTTTGTCCGTGAAAATCTCTAATCAAGTTTTTTCAATTCAAATTAAGGTTTTATCTGTTTATTTATTCATGTTACAATTTTTCTTTAAATTCGCATACGAGTATCTATCTATTGCAACGGCTGGTAGGCCATTGTTGGCAACTTTACCCACCTGATTGATATTCGATATTTTAAGTATAAAACTGAAAATCCCTCCGACAAAGTCATAAAAACTTTCTAACTGTGAGGTCTGGCGTAATGAAATTTGCACAGTAATTTCCGATGGGATTTTGTAATCTAACCTAACTCTTTTTATCTCACAATGTTATTTCCATCGTGAACTATGGAGCTTTTAAATATTCAACTAACAATAATAAAAATGAAGTGTCCATTCGTCGCGTCGGCGTCGGTGCGTCCCGACACAGGCCAAGTTGTTTCGCAGAAATTCGCATGTGACAAAGTCATCAAACGGATTTTCAGCGCCATTTTATTTTTTTGACAGGCGAAAGCACGGAGGAAGAAATGCCGATGAATAGACACTTAAAAAAAAAAAAAAAAATACTACGATCTATATTACTAAGATAAATGCCACATAAGAAAAAAAGTGTGCAATTTACACGCGGTAGAAGTGAAACCATCAGAAAACTAAATTAGGCAAGAATGGGGAGGCTACGAAGCACCGCACAAACAGCAAACCGATTAGTCTATCTCGTTCTCTCGCAGGCTAAATCGTATAGATGTATGTGTTTGTCTGTTTTTAGTGTCGCTATTTTCCATTTCATCGAGTTTTAAATCACAACGGTGCTAAAGAAGTTTTCAAAATTATGAAAAAGAATAACAAAACTCGGACAAAGTCAGGTAGCGAAGTTAGCAAATAGGTATATTATTATATAAAGTGTACACATTATTTAAAAAAAATTATTGTAATCATTTTTGAAGGTTATATCCATCAATGTAATAAATCACAGAATTTTTTTTTTTTACATGAATACCGCACAAGAGTCCCAACTGCTCCCGTCTGGAGCCAGTGGGACTATGGCATCCCCAATTGGGGTATTTTGTGAGGCTGAAGGTAGTGGGGAGGGAAAGGAGATAGGGTAGAAGAAGGTGGGGAAGTACCTGGCTATAGATCTGGTCACCAAACACTGATAAAGCTATTTCAAGCAACGTTTCAATTCTGAATGGTGGTCTTACACCAGGACGATACTCAGTGTATCTTCCACTCTGGAACGTGCCGCAAATATACCATATATTATATGATTTTAAATGAATAAATTGTGAAATAACACAAATTAATCAAATAATCCCGCGACCTTCGGAGTGCGAGTCAAGAGCCTTACCGCTGGACTACGCCGGCCGAATAAGGAGATAATCCAAACAAATCAAAACGATACATGAAAAAGAATAAGACACAAAAAAATAAAATAGCTCTTTGTCCCGGTACGATTCATGTTTCGTTCATGTTTATGTTTTATGTTTCGTCTTGATTTGTTAGTATTATCTTCTTCAATAATATATTATTTATTCATTAAAAATATTACACATCAATATGTTTCCGTTCAGAGGGAGTGTTTACCCCTTATTTCTGTGTCTCTAAATGTGAGAGATAATTTAATAAAACATCTCTGCATACTAACGGTTGACTTTAAATTAAAATTAAGGGAAAACAACTTATCTGAAAAATCTACATCAATTAAAATTAATATGACGACTGCCTTTTAATTGGATTACACTACTTACCTCCATCCGAGATCAGATTTAATAGGTATAATCTAGTAGAAGTCCAATTAAAAAGTGCTGAAAATACGGCTTTGAGCTCGACAGCCTTGTGTGCACAGTGAATAAAGGTTCCACGGGAACTAACCTGATCGTGTGTTAGGGTGAAAAGCTTACCGACCCATATATACATATATTATATAAATGTAAAAGCAGCGTAAAATGGTATGCAAACAAACTTACACATAAGAATCACAGCGTCGGTCGGTATTCTTTGTTTTTATTTATTTGCTTTCTATGGAAAATACAATATACGCGATATGTTATTTCGGTTATTAGAAAAAGAGACTGCTCGGCAAGATGATGATTTTAAAGGAAGATATTTATGTAAATACGAATGTAAGAAGGAGCATGCTAATTATATATATTTTTTAAAGTTTGCATCTTGCAATCATTCATAAAGATAGCAGCCAATAAAATTTACGTTAAAAAATGAAGATAATGTTGGTGGTTCTTAGCCGAAGTATGATACAGTTAAAAATAACAGAAAAGTGGTAAGCGCAGTGGCCCGGAAAGCCGAAGGTCCTGGATTCAAGTCCCAGAGGTGCCAATATCTTTTGCTGATTTTTCTGTTTCCAGATTTTCGATTGAGTTTCGCTAATATTGTCTTCATTTAATTTAATTAACTTTGTAATAATTAATTGGCGTGAGTGAAAATATCTAATAAAACACGACCTATTTAAAACAGACCAAATATCTTCAGACGAATGTCTAAAGTAGTCTTTGAAAGAACACTGTGTATGTTTTCACACCTATAACATTACGAACAACCGAACTAAGTGTTTTTATTTTTTATTTTGGAGTATACTTTGCAATTTTTTTTTTATTGAAGGAATTTCATTCAATTAATTTTTCGACTATAAAACTTATGTTCAAGAGAAATTTGTTATAAATCGGTAGAAATCCGGAATGCGGGGTCTTATTGGTTACATATTTATAATTTTGAAAGGATCTTCAAGATTTTATTTGAGTATGCATAGGTAGCATAAAATAAAGAATTTCCCTGGAGAAGTAAATATATGTCTAGATGAGGAATGGAATAGTAGATAGCACGGAAGGGATGAGGGATGGAACCCAGGTGATTAATGGAGAAAATATACATCTGATAGTTGTAGATTTGTAAGGTAAACGTATTTACTCTTCCACGACGAATCTCCAAATAAACAAGATGGAAGTACGTGCTTTTGGGAGGCAGGTATTAACTTTTTGATAGAAATCCTTTTCTTTTCCAATTCTAAACATCATTTGGTTTATTTTCAATAATTAAATCCATTTTTTTTTTATTAAATTGCAAGCGAAGCAACTCCACATAAATCACATATTATTCTGTTAGTACGTACCTACATATGAGATGAGATGTGCCCTGAGGGGAATTATTTTCCCCAGGGCCTCCTGTGTGGAGCTTATGTAAAAAAAAAGATTGAGGCAGACGTTTTGACCTCTGAAGCCGGATTCTCGACGTATTACCTTGCACCGCAGAGGGAGGACAGGATTCATACGTCCGTCACTCCTGGACACACCGATTCCCAGTTTCCCAACCACCCCTCGTACATCGACGGCCGGGGTGGTGCAGCGGTAAGACGCTTGACTCGCACATCGAAGGTCGCGGGATCGGATCCCGGCATGGCAAATAAAATTTATTGATAAATTTGTGTTATTTCACAATTTATTCATTTTAAAAAATATATAGTATATTTGCGGCACGATCCAAAGTGGAAGATACTCTCAGTATCGTCCTGGTGTAAGACCACCATTCAGAATTGAAACGTTGCTTGAAATGGCATTAGCCGTGTTTGGTGACCAGATCTGAATAGCCAGGTACTTCCCAACCTTCCTCTTCCCTATCTCCTTCCCCTCCCCACTACCCTCAGTCTCACAACATACCCTAATTGGGGATGCCATAGTCTCACTGGCTTCAGACGGGAGCAGTTGGGACTCTTGTGCGGTATTCATATAAAAAAATAATAAAAAAAACATTTTCCTTTCCAAAACCTTTACTCCTTACTTTCCCTAAACATAATAATACGGGCACGTACCTGGTGTGGTAGTCGAAAAAACTGTAAAAAAATTATTTTGTGAATAAAGAAAAAAAACCTCTACGAGATGACAAAGATGACATACTCCCAAGGGAAACTGTTTTGAGCCAATGTAAAACTAGGTATTTGTTAATATACATTTCACTTGGCATCTCCGATCCTCGTTTTCTACAATTAATTACTGAAAAAACACTAAATAGTGAGTCTAATGATATGGCATCATACACGAATATTTTTCAGATGAAATAATTAAAATTTTATCGTGGTAAAAAGGGTTCAGGGTTGTTTTATGTATGAAATCGCAACGTCCCCTATTCATGCGATCCTCGCGTTTCATCGCAGACCATCTCTCAATTGCTAGCGACATGTTCAATGTTCGGATGTGAGGCTTTTCCATCTCTTGTTTTTGTATGAAACATGGCCTGGAATAATGTATTCGAGTAGAGGTAATTTGGTCACTCACTTCTTTTGCCATAAACCCAAAATTCAACGCATCATAAAAAAACACGAGAGAATTGAAGAAGGCATGATTGTTTCAATGACTATCGGCTGAAAATTACAAATTATTTAATACTAGCTTTTGCTCCCGGCTTCGCTCGCATATTCGCCCCCCCCCCCCCCTCTCCTCCCCCCCTCCAAACCCGTTACATTAATTTTTCACGATGTCACCTATTAAAACGTAATAAAACAAAACAAAAACAAACAAAAAAAAGTGTTTTTGTGCTTTCCTCAAGATAAAATTTAATTTTCAAAACACAGTGCTTCCTGATGTTTTTTCCCGATCCGTATACAGTTCTAGAGTATGCGAAAGAAGAAAAAATATTTATTATGAACAGAGTTTATATAATTTATGTTTCTCCGCTTTACTGAACTCTTGGATTAATAAACACAAAAATTCTCATCTAGAATCCCATAATCGTATCATGATTTGTCTCCCGAACCGTGATACACGGGGTGGTAACTGCTGGGAGGTAGGCAGAGCACTGGGTGAGGGTTGATTTGTAGGTCACGTTAGAAGGAGGGAAAGAAAGTAGATAATAATTAAATAGGTCACCCGTTACTACAAAACAGCCGACGTAAGGTAGATTGTTTTTCGCGACATCGTTAATTATAAAACACATTTGAAATTTGTGTATCTCAAATTTTGTTTCTACAATACGCATTTTAGTACTTTTTAACAGAAACGATAAATCTTTTACGAAATAACTTTCACAACATTTTAGAAATTCCTACCATTTTATTCTCTTAATTAGTAGGTATTATACTATTCGTAACGAATATTGTAACTATAGGACACAAAAAATAGATTTATTTTTTGTGTCCTATAGTGCATTTGTAAGATTTTTGGCATTGCATATACACCGCATAAATGGTACAATTATAACGTCTTAGGCTATATTGCCTGTAATTTGTTAAAAATAAATGTACAAATTATATATATAAATAAATATACTAGCTTTTGCCCCCGGCTTCGCTCGCATATTCGCCCCCCTCCCCCTCCATACCCGTTACATTAATTTATCGCGATGTCACCTATTAAAACGTAATAATCAAATACGCGCTAGCTGTTGGCTAAGGTCAAAATGAAGGTTAGTACCTATTTTATACATATTTGAATTTTTGCAAAGGAATCTCCAGAGTAACATAAACAAATAACAAAATGACAGCCCACGTCAAACAATTACTTAGCAACACGCTTTGCTTTTCGTTCGGACAATAAACGTATAATAAATAAGTTCATAACGCCACAGCTTATTCATAACGCCAGAGCATCCCAATATATATAGCCTATATTACTTGCAAATAATGTAGCTTTCGATTAGTGAAAGAATTTTTAAATTCCATTCTGTACTTATTGCGTGAAAGAGTAACAAACATCCATACATTCATCCATACAATCATTCGCATTTATAATATTAGTTAGATAATTCAATTAATAACAATTGCATCATCATCAAATAAACATAGCTGCCATTACAGACGATTTTGGATCCCATTAGTGTAAAATCCATTAATTCTAAATAATTTTGAATTTTACCAAAAATAAAATAATTTTCATTCATACATGTAGGGGAAACCCGTCCAAAACCGTATACCTAAGGTAGAAGCTCTAAATTTTAGTAAATTTGGTTTACAATAATTATTTTTATTAATGATTTTACTAAGAAACAAAACACAAAAAAGAAACATGCCAGAGAATCTTAGTCATAAATTTATGAAGAAAAAAATACAAGACCTCTAATATTTCCGATTTTGCCCCATGGGGTCGGTAAAACCGTATACCGGGTTTGTATTGTGTAAAATGCAGGCTTAAAACGGCCTACGCCTTTTGTCGTAGATAAAGCCAAATCTTGATTGTTTCTGTATTTATTGACACGGTCTCCCCGGCATATTTATATATAACATGCAGTTTGTTTAGGGAAAATACGATATACCTACACATAAAAAAATATGTAACTAAGTGTTCCGAAGGAGTGTGCAGAGAGGATGTACCGCCGAATAACAAAAGTATTAAACATATGTTCATCCAAATGCATCAAGCATAAAACTACTTGTCTGTAATGCGTATACCAACCAGTACAAAAAAATACTTGTCTGTAATGCGTATACTAACCAGTACAAAAAATACGAGTATTATTAAAGGTATTATAAGTCGATTTTATCTTTGAAATTGGTAAATAATGCACAAAAATATATAATTTTATAATAATTATAATTTCGGGGGCCAACTCTCGGTGGATCAACTGTCCGGTCACCATCCAAAACAATTTACTATTACTTACAAACTTTGCAATTTGTATTTATTGAATCCACCAAGCAATCAGATATAAAATCATAATGCTAGAAAATTTTATAATTCTTTAATCTATGTATCTCCTGTATAAAAGTTAAAGTTAAATAAGTAAAGTGGTTTTCACTAATGAGCAACGGTACTTTTCATCTGAATCGTTACCTTCACATCAGAGCATTTTAGGATTCCTTTAATGAGCGGGAACTTATACAAATCCAAGTTCTAGATCCAATTAACCCTTTCGAAATACTCACATTACCATTACTTTGTATGACGGCCAACGGACAGAGTAGTGGTCTGTAATACATTTTAAATCGTGTATTTTCGGTTTCCCAACCAAAGTTTTTTTTCACAACGAATGAGTGTCATGCCTTTTCGTTTTATTTAATTTTAGCTCTAATTCTCTTATATCAGTCATTAACATTATATGGATCAATTCGCTTTAATTCTCTTAGACCAGTCATTAACATTATATGGATCAATTTGCTTGATTTCTCTTAGACCAGTTATTAACATTATATGGATCAATTCGCTTTAATTCTCTTAGATCAGTTATTAACATTATATGGATCAATTCGCTTTAATTCTCTTAGACCAGTCATTAACATTATATGGATCAATTTGCTTGATTTCTCTTAGACCAGTCATTAACATTATATGGATCAATTCGCATTAATTCTATTAGATCAGTCATTAACATTGTATGGATCAATTCGCTTGATTTCTCTTAGACCAGTCATAACATTATATGGATCAATTCGGTTTAATTCTCTTAGACCAGTCATAACATTATATGGATCAATTCGCTTTAATTCTCTTAGACCAGTCATAACATTATAGTATCAATTCGCTTTAATTCTCTTAGACCAGTCATAACATTATAGTATCGATTTGCTTGATTTCTCTTAGACCAGTCATTAACATTATATGGATCAATTGGCTTTAATTCTCTTAGACCAGTCATTAACATTATACGGATCAATTTGCTTGATTTCCCTTAGACCGGTCAATCAAATTACATGGATCAATTCTTCTAAGAGTAAAGTAGTTTATTTAAATTTCCATACATAATTTATATATGTATACCTAATACTCCATTTTGTGTCCGCATGCCACAAAATGTCAAAATGGCATAAAAAATGTAAATCCAAGAATCTCGCCATGAAGGTAAAAAAGAGACACAAATATTGGCAGCGAATATTTAAATGCGTGACCCCTCAGGTACGAGAAGGACAGCGGGAGGCTATTAAGAATGGGGATTAACCGCAATTTTCAATTTATTTTCACAGAGTCAGAGTTCCAAAATAACTTGAAACGCAAAAGCGGCTAAATAATATAATATCTGCGCGCCGGCGAAGCCAGGTGTTCGTTTAGTACGTCCTAAATTAAATGATGTTCAGCAGACAAATGTACGAAATACGTATTCATGTGCATAGCGGAGCTACGTGAATGTATTTAGAAAATATATGGTTGTAGTTACGAGTAGTTGTTTGTAAAATGTAATGATTTTCCACTAGTAACTACAATATAACTGCTGCTGTAAAAAGCAGACACAGTCCTACAACAGAAAGATATAATAGATTCTTAGCATTTTTGTGAATATTTGAAAAAGTTTATCTTATATATGGCTCAAGATAAATCCATATTATGTTAAACTATTTTGTAAAGTTCGTAAGAAAAAGGCCATTTACTAAACCGACATGAGAAAAGAAAAGTTTTTATTGCCATAATATATGTGCAAATGAGTGTTCAAAAGAAATTACGAAGTTTCCGTTAAATTGTTGTCGCTTATATTAAGTTTTTATAGGAGTGCTTTAGGCAAGGCCTGTGTTTGCACCGCTAAAAGCTTCCACTAATGTACATTCAAGATGTCAGTAAATGAAATTATAAACTTTTTAACTAAATGTCTTTTAAAATAGTCTTATCCTTGATATGTTTAAAACAGAAAGTGTGTTTGTATGAGATCGATAGTTTAAAAAAAAAATTTGGTTCAAAACTATTTTCAGTTCGTAATTTCAATTCTATCACAAGCTACGGAACTTTGAAATTGAAATAAAAGACAATGCGTCATATTGTTCGTTGTTGTCTAGTTGTCAATTGTTCAATAATAAGAAACATTTCGAAAACAGGCGTTTAAACTCGGACAAAATCGGGTAGTAAGGACCAGCACTCAAAAATATCCCTGAACATTTACTAGTAGACTGCTAACTCAAGCAATACTGCAAATGATTTATCTGTAAATTCTACACGGGTAGTTATGAAAATGTATAAGATTTCCAGTGACGAAAATTCTCAAACTGTAATCTTTTAAATTCTGTGGAATTCATGCCAAAATGTCTGTAATGCATGTAGTAAGGCATTTCGAAGCTTTATCTAAATTTTAATATATTTTATTTCAAATAGAACTTTAAGCTTACAGAATACGTACTGTTTTCAGTGGAAATCTTAAACATTTTCCTACCTACTGGTATAGAATTTACAGATAAATCATTCGTGGCATTTCTCGGGTGTTGACAGTTGATTTTATGATGACAATATTGAAAAAACACCTTTACCGACTTTTTAAAATGCTGTATCAAATTAGATAGTGAAAGTGATGAACTAACCTTAAAATTGTAAATATTTAAGCCACCATCACAATACGTTAATTTTATTTCGGACTAAAATAAGACGTACGTTCTACTTCGTATTTTAGAAAACTGAGAGAAAGGATACGATAACAATAGTTTAAAAGGACAGAAAGAAATTTATATAAAATTGACCTCCGTTTGAATTTGTAACAGACAAAAGACTGTGACTGAAGGATTGAACCGAATCTTCCACCGCCACTACCTTCTGTAGAAGTAAACATAATACAGGAAATAGCCGTTGGATTGGCGTGCAGGAAATGTTATTTTCTGGAAATAGCCTCCCTGTCTCGACATTTTGGTGATAATCAAAGTAATAGCTTGGGCTTTATTCCTAACTGCGTTTTGGCGGCTTCCATTTCAGAAGGTAGATGTAAACCCTGGCAGAGTCCGTAGCGAACCTGCTGATAAGAATGATGTCAAAACAACGATCAGATTGATACACAGACAGGTACCGTGATTTGAAAGATTTTGCCCCATCAGATATTCACTTTTTTCGCTCTCTATCTAAAAATATATCAGATCCATATCGCATTTAAACGAAGCTTTTTAAAAGTGTTGCTTTTGAGAATCAATGGTTACATTATATAATGGAAGAGTATATTATTTATACGTTTTTTTATGTTTGTTTCATACCATCTATAAATCTTTTTTATATGAAGCATTATAAAAAAGTTTATTTAATAAAAAAATTATGATATTTTATGTTTTCTGTGTGTCCGTAACAGCCTCAAAGTATAACGTTTTCGTTATAACTTATTTGAATTCATTTGCAGATTCTTGGAAAGAGTAATATATTTAAGAAACTGTTATGGATTGGAGATGACAGGGAAAATGTTCTTTTTATTTATTCACAGCCGGTGGCATACGATAACTTTTACCATTAAACAGTATAGTTATTTTCTGCTATCGAACGTTGGTTACTTTATTTGACAATATCTTTGAAACGCCAATAAAAATTCGCCGTTAAGACTTTGGGGAATAAAAAACAGCTGTCCAAACCATTATCCCTTTTTGCCATCGGGGCGTTCCAGTAACCTTGAGATAATATATCGTCTAGGAAACATCAGTGTCACAGCCATACAGAATAGTACAGCATATACCAGAACTGATTAGAGATCGTAAATGTTCACTGTTATGTATACATATTAAACTTTCGTCAAAGTTTGTAAATCGCGTTTTTGACATGTCCCACGATTTTGGTTAGATTTTTTGTATTTGCGTTGTAGAATATTGGAAAATTGTATATTTTTAGCAGCAAATTTATTAACTTACTTTATTTAGTCAATTAAAAATAACGGTAGAACCTGCATTTATTTTCATGATCAAAAGGCAGTGTGTTTTTACAATGTCCCAATTCTCTAATTAATTTTTCCAATTTCAAAATTCATTTTAAGTGTATAAGATTAATTTTGTGGTGTCTTAAATAGCTGCATAATACATTTTTGGAAGATTCACCGTTTTTTCGTAAATTTGGACCAACATTGGAAAAAATCATGCTTAATATTTTTAGTATAGAATCCGTTAGTTCCATTACGTGATTTATGTATGTATAACACCATTTTTAGGGGCTTTTATATAGGAATAGATTATAAAATTATAAGCAATTATATTACTTTATACAGATTTTTTGTACTAAAATGTCCTGCCCCAGCAAAAATCTTTTGCATTTTGTTAAGTGATAAACTGAAGAACCCTCATTATTAACCTTCATTAGTATTTTGACCAATGAGGAACATATATTTTTATAAGAGTTAGTCCCAGAATTTCTCCGCTGAAATAAAAATTTTGACTTCTAGTAAATGGTGAAAAAATGTAAAAGTAACGAAATGGAAAGCACAAAAATTATAAAAAATTTAACAATACTGCCCCAGGTTCAAGCATGGGGGGGAGGTGGATCCTAAATGGGGGGTAGACCCCCTCTCCTCTAAAGGTTTGATCCTGGGGGGAGGGGGACAAGGAAAAAATGAGGGAAGGGAGCTGAAAAAATTTATTAGAATGTTATTTGGGACCTCGGCTTACTACAACGTATTACTCACATCACAATGATAAAAGATATGATGGTTTTAATATTTTTATGTTTTTCAGGAATGTAATCCATGAGTACCGTTCTTTATTTTTCCGAAGCAGTACTGAGGCCGATGGTCGAAATATTTGTTTTTTGAACTAGTGAAAAATGTGGAACGCTCAATATGGCGTCTCGTATTTTCTCCGGTAATATTGATTTTTTAAAACTATTTCGAAATATATATAACACAATGAAGTAGCCAGCTAAAAAAAAATCTAAATTTCAGACATAAAACCAAGCAAATTTTTACAGCTTCTTTCCCACAGATTTTCTGATTTATTATATTTCACACATAAATGTAATACATCTCGTCGTAAGTAAGTACATACCTTCCTCAAATAAATGATTATTATAGATCAAAACAGAAATACATTAAAAATGTTCTTATTAATTTTACGATTTATCGAACATCACTCATGTCTTCATAGATCAAAATCACGTTAAATTTTGTTATCAATTTTAAATTTTTTTCTACTATCTGCCTCTTAAAAAGCATAAAAAACATACACCTGGTTAGCGAAAAGCAGTCGTAATTCATCCATCAAATGTAAACAAATACTTGATTTCCGCGCTGATACAATTATCATATCCCGAACTTTTTAGATTTACGATTGCCCTGAGTTTGGCCGGCCATAAACATAAAAGCTCGCGAAGCCCAACGGTAAATATTTATGTCTATATTTCATGGATTTATTCGAACACGGGTTTTATATTGTTCAACGCCTTTTACAAAACTTTATACTTTAGCCCAAAAAATGTTTTGATAAACGTGATAACTATTGTGTTACCATGTATGAATCAATAAACGCTCTCGAAAGGTGAACTCATATTCACAAATATTTTCAGTTCGGATAATCTAACAGCGAAAAAATATGAAAAGAAGCCATGTGATTTGTTCCACGTTTCAGAAGAAAAAAAAACTAATATTATTAGTTTGGAGCGAAACTGTATTATAGTACAAAATTAGTAGAATACTTAATTTTACCAACGTTTATTGTTTATAAAAAACCGACACGTTTCGGGAGCAATGTTCTTCTCAGAGTAAACTTTTTTTGTTCATTCGTCCAAATGAACAAAAAAAGTTTACTCTGAGAAGAACATTGCTCCCGAAACGCGTCGATTTTTTTATAAACAATAAACGCAGTTAAAACTAAGTAAACTATTAATTTCAATTTAAAATGCCACAAAATAAGTTGGAAGAAGTGTATTGCAGTAGTTTTAGTTTAAAAAAACAAATTAAACCGTTGCTCCTTCTGCTCTCTGTGGTTGAGAACCAACACGAAGGTTAAAAACTTATAATTAAAATAACTGTTTTCAAGTGTTAACTGTACCAGCGGCGTGTTGAGATTTATTTTCCCATTTTAGCGATTTATCCTAAAAAATCTTTATTTTGTTTATGTTTACGTCTTTTGTGAAAAGATATGAAAAAGTGTAATCTTCCTTTTGATAGAGAGCTTTTTCCAAATAAACAGCGGGAATTCTGAAAAAAATAAATCTTTTCGATTGTAAAAACACCAACCGAAAACTATTTGTTCAGTAAAATCGAAAGAAAAGTCACGGGATCCTTCTGGTATGTGCTTACATGAAAATCGTTCAGTAGTCTGAGAAAACTGATTCAGATAGTCAGAACACATTTAGAATCAGTCTTGTGAAAAGACCAACTTCACGTTTCACAAATTCATAATCAAACCGTTGCGAAGGCTTTAGCTAAATTTTAATAAAATCTGAATGGTGAATATCCGAGTTCTCTCAACCTTCCTCACTCAGGCAGTTGGGCAATCGCATAAAAGGCTTAATGTCCATAAATTACAAAAACTTAAAGCCATGTTTGTATTTTTAAAAAAGGTTCTGCATAAGCGGAAAAGGAATACAACGGAGAAAACTTTTACAGTCTCTCCTCGGCCAAGGTAGAAATCATCTCTTCCCGGCTTCAAAAGGTTCATTTTCTTATTTTGTTTTCGTTGTCGCATTTTCTTTGGCGAAGTTTCATTATAACTTCCAGACAAAGTTCTAGCTTAATTCTGAATATTCCACCCTGACCGTTATCGGCTGTTTACTCTTCGGGCAGTAGTGCCTAATCTGAACAATTTTTTCTTTTTCTTTTTTCGTTTAACTTTTGTTCAAGATGCTAGCCAAAAGCAAGCTAATATCAAGCAAAAAAGTATACCTCATAATATATATTAGTACGTGGGCTTAATATACTTCATTGTAGTTTGTTGGTTCATAAAAAATAACGCACAACATGGTGTGTCTTTTTCCTTTAGGTTGAAAATAAGTTTGACATTCTATATAACCGGCTAAGGGATGTCACCTAACTGTGGAACAAAAAAAAAGTTTTAAAGAATCTGATATTTTTGACAAAATTGATTATTTGCATTTGACAAATTCGGTCTTAAAATCATAGGAATTCAGGTTTTTTATAAAGTAATTTCAAGCCCAACGTCACTTTGGTCGGTTAAAAATATGTTTTTTGACTGGCGCGAAGCTTTTTTTTTGCAAAGAGTTTTCTTTGATTTGTGGTCGGCGTGTTCTAGGTTCTCTTGCATCGCAATCCGAAGGTCGCGGGATCGAATCCCGGCGTGGGCAAATAAATTTTAATTAATTAATTTGTGTTATTTCACAATTAATTCATTTAAAATTATATATAGTATATTGCGGCACGTTCAAGAGTGGAAGATACTCTCAGTATCGCCCTGGTGTAAGACCACCATTCAGAATTGAAACGTTACTTGAAATGGCATTAGCCGTGTTTGGTGACAAGATCTGAATAGCTAGGTGCTTCCCCAACTCTTCCCCATCCTCTTCCAAATATCATCACAACATACCTCGATTGGGGATTTCATAGTCTCACTGGCTCCAGACGGGAGCAACTGGGAGTCTTGTGAGATTCACATGAAAAAAAGTTACTCTCTTCTAATACCGCCAATTAATTTTGGAGATATTGCTATTGAGCGCTTTTATTATTACCGCGATTTGCCTTTTTTATGTCACGGTTCCGTAACCGTGAATCGTCACGGTAATTATAAAAGCGTTCATTGCCTTCAAATAAAAATTGAGCACAAATAGGTTTCGTAGAAATGTTTCTGATAATAATAGAGCTGGTATGCATTACCTACTCCATTACTCAATAAACAAATTATGCCAAAAAGTTATTTTGAAAAACAAAAAACGAGACCACACAACTGAAGTAAAACTTCACTAACTTATAAAAGAACATATATGACATTGGGGTGACATGTGTCATTGGGGTGACATATGACCTTGGGGTGACCTACGACCTTTAGGGTGACCTACGACCGTGGGGTGACCTACGACTGTGGGGTGACCTATAATCGTGGGGTGACCAACGACTTTGGGGTGACCTACAAATATGGAATGACCTACGACCTTGGGGTGACCTACGACCATGGAATGACCTACGACCTTGGGGTGACCTACGACAATGAAATGACCTACGACCTTGGGGTGACCTACGACCTTGGGTTAGTATGTACGCCTTACCTTACTTGTGCAGTAAGTACGCCTCGCCCCATCACCGTTCGCATCGATCACCGTTCGCATCACACTTTTCGTAACGCATTCACTAGCTTACCCCCAAGTCGAGCGTGCGTAAAGAAGTTTTACTTCAAAAACAAACAAATTAATTCTTTTCACTGTGAGAGCCCCTGTGACTACTAGAGTCTACCCTTTTCAGATCGTTACAAACGACACCTATCAATCTGGAACGTAGTTAGTTACATAATGCCCAGTTTGATGGGACAGCCCAACTTGGCGCCATCTTGAACAAACTGTCATTAATTTCGAAAGAGCCTCGATTCTTTGTGGAAAGAAATGTTAATATTTACAAAAAAAAAAAATTTATTAACATAATTTCTTTCGTTAGTTTGCCATCCAATATTCTGGGCCGTATTTAATTTTTTAATTTATTTTTAAAAAGAAAGACAAACATTCCCCAGTAACGAATAACCTGACAATATTTGGAAATCTCCTACTACCATCACAGTAAGCGGAAAATGCTGCTTGTGTCGTGATGGAGGAATAATTAATATCAGCTACCGCAAAAAAGTTATCTGTTCGGAGTACTATGCAATCATAGGTTTTGGTACATTATTCCTGCAAAATTAAAGTAATTTTCATGTGACTACTAGCGAGTAGGTACCCGGCATGCGTTGCAATGCCACTCAAAGAAATAAATTGTTTCTCTCTTTTTGTTAGCTCCACATAGGAGGCCCTGAGGAAAATAATTTTCCTCAGGGCCTACGTCGTGTTTGAGGATGCCGTATGGTGGGTCTTTTTAGGAAAAGAGGGAGAGGAAGTTCTGGGAAAGAAAAGAGTATTAGGAGTGGGTAAGAATCTGGGGGTCAGTGTGTCTAGGAGTGACGGACGTGTGAATCCAATCCCACTGCGGTGCAAGACGATGTTCCGAGAGAGTACGGCTGGTGAAGTCAAAGGAACTCCCTCAACCATTCTCTCCCGATCCAGCCTGCCATGCAGCTGGTGGGCAGACGCATCTGCAGCCAAGACACAGACAAACCTCACCCCTGTTAAGTCATCAAATGTAGCGAACCACTTGAGGTGACCTATGGGAGAGGTGTTGGTTATCCAATAAGTGGTTCCCGAGACGGCGGTACCCATACCCGCGTCCCAAATTAAACTAGAACTAAACTCCCTGCGTATCCTTCTCCAAGCGTCCCCGTTCCAGCCCCCTTTCCCCTTCCGCATCCCCTTCCCTGTTCCTCAGCCCCTAATTCGTTCCCCTTCCGATTCCCCTCCCCGTCACGCCTTCTCTCCCTGCCACTAAACTATATAAATAAAACACATATTTAAAACTACTCCTACGCCACCTACTGCAATTTTTTTATTAATATTTCATAATGCCAGAGCTCACCATTATACAATAGAATAGAAACCTTCGCGAAAGTGTGCCCAACAAATCACAAAAAAATTATCGTAATCGGAGTAATGGTGTAGGAAATAATTTCATAACGCCAGAGCACACCAAATATAGAAACCTTTGAGGGCGTGCGCTCAACCAATCACAAAAGTTTCATTGCAGTTGGATCAATGGTAAAGGAACGCATAAGGGAAATAAAAAACATTCGTTTTGTTTATATAAAGATTAATTTACCTTACAGTTACACCTAATTCAATAACCACCCATAATTTGTAAGAAATTGTAAAAGTATTTTTTCTAATAAGTAATGAATATAGGGTTTAGTAATGACAATGACCTTTGGGCTCCCTTCCGGACCCTTCAACAGCCCCAGGTGATGGCCCAAGCTGCGCAGCTCGTGACGTCGCTTCGCGTCGTGTAGATATTTGTTGTACCTAGGTTTACCAATGGTGCGTGACATATACCCTTTCCCTTTTGTCTTGAAGAACATCGAAATATCCAATTTATATTGTATCCTTCTTGCAACTTAAATTAACCTTTTTAAATATACCTTGATTAATATTTCAATAAAATGCACAAAATCAATCATGAGGAAGCAAGGCAGGAAAATTAAAAGAAATGCTATCTATTTATTCTTTGAAAACTTAAAAAAAAAGTTAGGACTCCGTATTAAAAATTAGTATTAAACTCTGGGTGTAGTTAGTCTTCGTAAAAGAAGAAACTCGTTTGTTCTATAAAAACTAAATAGTTAAAACAAGAATGCCACTCATGATCCGGACCATGGAAGTATAATTGTCCATACTCTTAGATCCAGACATATTATTTTACTTGGGTAGAAATTATCTAAGACATTGAAACATGATCTTGTTCAATGTACGAGTATATGTGGGCGCCAGTTGTCACGATTATTCTAGAGACAAATAAAATAATCAACAGTAAACCAAATAAATCTATATGTGAATGGTGATATCAGCGCGCGAAAATGTTTGAATGATCAACATATTGCTCCCGCACTCTGCCGTATTTCGCGCTCTGCCGTACTTCTTTACTGTCGTCCTGCTTTCGTGGAAGTGTCTTCATAGATAAACGGGATTTGTTGTTCACAATCAATTCTCAAGTAACAATAAATTATAACAACTTTTTTTTATATTCTAGAAACATTTCTATGAGATGAGTCCTAGCTTTATAGGTAGTTACCTACTACAGAATATTGTACATTTGATACCACTTTTCTATATTACTAGAAGATAAATAGCGCAAAATAATGGGCGTGATTGCACTTCACTGAGAGGTTTACCCATAAATTTCCTCCTGGCGGCTATGCTTAATGAACTTGCGTAATCGTCCGCCCAATACTAAATCAAATTAATTCCGAAACGCGTCATCATTCCCATTTCAATCCGCAGTTCTGTCGCGTGGGATGTGCAGAACTTAGCATTGTCTCAGGCATTCACAAACTACAATGGCGTATGATAAAGCAGCGCGGACCTTTCTCGCTAATGGCGTCGCTTCCACTATTATTATTTCGTTCTCAGACTCGCTTCCGTGAAACAATCGCTCGGCCCACAATGGCCGAAGAGTTTTAAACTAAAAATGGAAGAAAATAGCGGAACGGAAAAATGCTGCACCTTTACCCGAACGGAGACTCTTCTTTCTTCCGCTGGCATTTGAATGAGTTCACCAAATGAAAAACCAATGAATGGATGCCCTACATTTTTTTTAATCAATGGACTGATGTTTTCATGAATTTGCGTCGATATTTTCACGACGATTGACAAATATTCAAGGTACCTACCTGTCTAATACGTAGGACAATTCCAGGACAGGTTTTTAATGTTTCCTAAATGCAAAACCCCGTGCTAATGATTTCCAATTCCAACTCTAATTGTTTCACATAATTTGAATAACTCATTAATTTTCAATTTTATATTCAAATTCTGTAAAATTTCAATTCAAGTTCTGTTTTTATATCATTTTTCAGCCAGTTTCTTCACAGAACTGAAATAATACCAGAACGTGAATAGAACTCTCAAAAAACTTGAAAATCAATTTTGAAATTTTATGAATTGATCAAATTCTGTGAAAAACCCGCCCCAATTTGGTTAAACTGCCTCGTAACCTTGCTTAAATGTACCAGGTGATCTGTGATGTGATCAGTACGAACTCTCTTGTGTTTTTTGTATTTGCCATGGCTTTTACAACGTTTTTGTAAAATAAACAAAGCATGTAAAAATTAAAGAATGTCTACCCACAAAAAATCGTTAAAGTAAAGCCATTTTATGCAGGACCAAAGTTATTGCTTTTTAAGGGTGACTTTTTAGATGTCATTTTAAGAGCGGAACGTAATAAAATAGTTTGGAAGTTACTGCTTTCTAAAATGGAATCTAGTTACATACCTAATATTAAAAAAGGGGTAGGTACTATTTTTTATGTGATGATAACACAATGATAGTCGGTGGTACAATTACATCTTAATGAAAAATGCTGAAGAATGAAAGTGGAAATAAAAATCTTGGGAAATTGTTTGAGAGAGCTTTGTAGAACAAAATTTCTTTTAATTGTTAATAAAATTTTAATTTTGATGACGGCCGTTTGCCCTTTCACAGTAATATCATAACTTGGGAATTGTAACACAAACATAGTTAACACTATTGAGTGGTATGCTTAACTACAAAAATATCAAGCAATGAACCAGTCTGATTAGATCCTCAACTGAATATTCTGTTTTCTAACACAACTCAATTCAACAATCAATGTTATTCAATTTATAATTTTTTTACAGTCGTACTAATTTACAATGGGGGGTTTCTAGTAGCCATTAATGTTTAGTTCATGAGAATCATTGTTCAAGAACGAAACGACACATTTGAGCAAAAAAAAATCTTCAAAATAGAACGACGCGTAAAAATAAATTCATATGTATGTGAAGGTAAATATAAATTCAAGAAATCAATATTTATATCGCGCAAAAATAAATCCAAAATGTTGGATTTTTATTTGTTATTCTCGCGGAATTATTATTTTCATACCTTTTTCATTTTTAATTTTATGAACAAAATAAAAAGAGAAATGGCGGTTTTCTAGAAAATTTCTAAAATTTTCTGATATTTTTTGACAATTTGATTTGTGGTTAGGTTTTTTTTTTAAACTTTTTCATGTTTGAAATTAAAATATTGCAATTTTAAATGCAAAAATCTCTTAGGTAGTTTTATCTGGTTTCGAAAATGGTATTTGTTTTTATGACATGTTCAAAAAATTATGACATTTAAAAAACTTTCCGAAGAAATTCCGAAATTCGATGAGAAATTATTATTATTAACAGTTTGTACAACATATTAACAACCCTCTTTGGATGGATAAGCAATGTATATAACTTTCCATGAACTATATTAGGAAGGTTTTCTCATGCACGATTGTTTATCAATTGTATAAAATTTTCACCACTTTTATTAGTAAGGCTGATTAGGATACATTCGCTTTTAGGGGGGCAAACAAATATAGAGAAATCCAGATGTCAAATTTGGAAAATTTTAATTTACGAAGTTTAAATTTACAACTCTAGAAAATAGTAGACAACATTTTTAATAATGAACGAGTCATAATGGATTCGTATCATAATTTTTTCTATTCGATGTTAGTTTGTATAACTTTTCTGTCACTTATCTTGTACAAGCTGAAGTCCCCGGCATTGCCCGAGCTTTACACGAAGTTTTTCGAAATCAGACTTGGACAGAGAACTTCCTCTTCTTTTTGAAAATCAAGTGTACAAATTTTCATCAATTCGGGATAAAATGTAGATTTGTATAAAGCCATAGACTTTCATATTTGTATTAACTTTATTTTTATTTATATTGAATTTCTTATTTAAAGTAACATATTAAATTGATAGACTAGAATACAATGTACCTATAACTAGATTACTTTCATAACACTTCATACATTACCTGCAGTTGGACGATAATAACAATAAAACAAGTACTAGTAATAACGTGAAAATAAAGTGCGACTAGTAAGCAATTGAAAATGAAAACAGCAATTCTGACCACTTCATACTTATTTATTTCACTTTACGAACGTTATTAATTGTCTTTCTAACACATTTCTTCTCGGTGAAGCGGGTATGGTATTTTTTTGAAAAATCTGTGGTCCGCTCGTTATGAACCTCTCACTCGAGGCAGTAGGTTTTTATCCAGAAACTATTTGAGGTCGTTTCACTTTAATCCAGAAGCTGTTAGTGGTTTATGTATTTGAAACAGTTTTATATCGCAATATCTGAAAGGAAATCGCGCCAGTCGAAATACTTATGGAATAAAAATTAATGGGAATATTGCGAACCGATTTATGGCCTAGAAATAAAGTCCTGGCACCAATCAGATTATGCTTTACCCAAGGGGTTTCGGGATATGTTGTGTAGGCCCAAACTAAGATTTATTAGATTATTAGGGATAGGTTTACTATCAGAGATGGAAGTTTGTTAAGAGCGCGCAGGAGCGCCGAGAAATTTTAACGATAGGTATTTGTAAAAATTATTTCTATTTCGTTCATCTCAGCGGGGACAGCAAAAGCGCTATCGGTGTATTGGTGAACCCCAATGCGTGTGTGTGCGTGGCTGCAGGTGTTGGAAGCACGAATCGCCGCGCCGCGCCCGCCAGCGACTTCGCGTTCTTATTATTTCATTTACTGTTATTCATTTATTCCAAAAATTAAGTAGGTGCCTAGGTACATATTCGTAATAAAATAGCGAGGTCTACATTATTTAATATTGTATTGTACTTAACTTTATTATTATTATTACTTACTACAAATACATGTGACTGCCTGCTCCGAGCTCATCTTCTGCACACGCACAAGTCAATGAGACTTGTGGGTGCGTGTATACAGGTTGCTGCCTGCTGCAACAGATAAGTCAATACGCGTCGCGACTTGAGCGTGCGTATTCCTATATAATAGATATCTTCTGCGCTCATAGTTCATTCATCTTGTTACTATTAGTAAAGTAAGATGCACGCTGTTTTGGTTTAGTAATATCGGGAGATTCATACCATCTTTTTTTATAAAACGGCAGCATAGGCGCAGTAGGTACATCACGTACTTTGTGATTGTATAGTGTTTTTATTTTTCGCTGGCTGCATCACTCTACTGTTTTTGACTAGCCTTTTTACTGGAAACTATTCTACGTCAAATACAGACCTTCGAATTTTGACCCTGAAACCCCCTTGAATATTGAAATCTGTTTGGTCATTTCTCACGATTTACACATATAGGACATATGGTGAGTAGATACCTACTAAACTATTCATAAATTATTCATAAACTATCATTATAAACATAAACTATTCATTCATAAAAACTCAATATTACAACACAATTTCCTTTTTTAATTAAACATATAAATATCGCTAAAAATGTTGTTGTTTTTTGGCTCTCCCTGAATAACGTAAATTCATCAGTTTTGACTGTATGCATAAAGTGCATTAGTGCAAGTCGGTACATTTGTTAACATATCTAGTAACCTATAATAAATATTATTCTACGTCTTAGGCTGCGTATACACACGCCAGCCGAACAACGGATTATGGGAAAGGAACGAAGCAAAAGCAAACTGCCCGAAACGCTGCGCCGCTTGCGGTTGCTTCGTACCTTTACCATAATTCGTGGTTCGGCTCGCGTCTCTGTCCGCAAAGAGTGGCGTGCACTGATTTTTCAGTGGGCTAGAATCCTAAGATTGAAAATACGACATTAATGATGTTGTCGAAGCTGAAAATTTTTTTTTTTCCGAAATTTCAATTTTCAAATTCTGTGCACGCCACTATTCGCAAATATATACGTAGCATAAGATATGTGTATTTAGAAATTGAGTTACATAAAATCGACTACTATATTACCTACCTTCAACTCAAAAAATTTTTTCTTACAGATAAATAATGGGTAAAAGAAATGGAAACAAAGCGCGTTTGTTTTTATCTACTAGACGAAAAAAACCGATTATTAGTATCAAACGACAGATTCATGTTGCACCACGTTCGACATCTAGGTAAGTCGAAATATCGCTTTCCTGTCACTCTTACTACTGAACCTTCCTAAGGTTACCTTTACGTACGTAAAGTTTTTTTTCCCGTAAGTTGCTCACATAAGAGAGTTATGGCAAAATTACCAATGGGTATCGTTTACATTGATAATTTTGCCATAACTCTCTTACGTGAGCGACTTACGAGAAAAACCTAAAGATTTATGCTATGAGAGCCGTGTATTATGTAGCATGTATAACGGGAAAATGGGATGGACAAATTTAAATAAATAAATCATTTGCATTTACAGGGATATGGATGTCATCGATACTACTTTTGGAAACTTAACTACATCTTCACTAATGCATGAAACTTCCATGGATGAATCATTTGCTCCAAATATAAACGAAAACGCAAGTTCATCATCATCAACAACGCTTGATGATTTGGTGATAGAACCAGACGATATTGATGAAACCGATAATTTCGAAGGTCGCAGAATTGTGGATATAAAATATTTGTTTTCGGAGATATCAAATATAAAGCACGAACACACCAACTGCACATTTTCCGATTTAAAATTTATGAAGGAACGACGAAATGGTCTTCTAAGCCAGTATGTTTTCGAGTGCAAAATGTGCAAGAAAATAGAATACATTCACTCCGAAGACCCGAAACGGAAAATGTCTATAAATACTGCTGTCGTCGAAGGAGTGATGTGTACAGGAAATGGGTATTCACAATGGAATGAAATTTGTGGGGTTTTAAATATGCCAAATATGGATTGTAAGACTTACACGAACATAGAACAATGTTTAGCGCCAACAATTGAAGAATGTGCCTTAGAAGAAATGATCGCAGCTGGTGAAGAAGAAAAAAGGCTAGCCATTTTAAACGGTGACGTAGACGAGGGTGGCTATCCTTTGGTAACGGTGGTTGCAGATGGATCCTGGGCAAAGAGGTCGTACAAAAGTGGATTTAGCTCCTCATCTGGCGCAGGGTGCATAGTTGGACTACGAACTAAAAAGGTTTTATTTCTGGGAGTGCGAAACTCATACTGCTGCATATGTGCTAGAGCTACTAAACTACACATAGTTGCTTCTGAGCACAGGTGCTTCATAAACTGGCGTGACAGTGCTAATGCCATGGAAGCCCACATTATAGCAGAAGGGTTCTCGAGAAGCATGGAAATGCATGGATTGAAATTTAACAAACTAGTTGGTGATGGCGACTCCAGCATCATGAAAAAAATAATGCAACAAATGCCATATGGTCCTAACCTTATAGTACAAAAAATAGAGTGCAAAAATCACTTACTCCGCAATTTTTGCAACAAAATGAAAGCACTATATACGTAGCATAAGATATGTGTATTTAGAAATTGAGTTACATAAAATCGACTACTATATTACCTACCTTCAACTCAAAAAATTTTTTCTTACAGATAAATAATGGGTAAAAGAAATGGAAACAAAGCGCGTTTGTTTTTATCTACTAGACGAAAAAAACCGATTATTAGTATCAAACGACAGATTCATGTTGCACCACGTTCGACATCTAGGTAAGTCGAAATATCGCTTTCCTGTCACTCTTACTACTGAACCTTCCTAAGGTTACCTTTACGTACGTAAAGTTTTTTTTCCCGTAAGTTGCTCACATAAGAGAGTTATGGCAAAATTACCAATGGGTATCGTTTACATTGATAATTTTGCCATAACTCTCTTACGTGAGCGACTTACGAGAAAAACCTAAAGATTTATGCTATGAGAGCCGTGTATTATGTAGCATGTATAACGGGAAAATGGGATGGACAAATTTAAATAAATAAATCATTTGCATTTACAGGGATATGGATGTCATCGATACTACTTTTGGAAACTTAACTACATCTTCACTAATGCATGAAACTTCCATGGATGAATCATTTGCTCCAAATATAAACGAAAACGCAAGTTCATCATCATCAACAACGCTTGATGATTTGGTGATAGAACCAGACGATATTGATGAAACCGATAATTTCGAAGGTCGCAGAATTGTGGATATAAAATATTTGTTTTCGGAGATATCAAATATAAAGCACGAACACACCAACTGCACATTTTCCGATTTAAAATTTATGAAGGAACGACGAAATGGTCTTCTAAGCCAGTATGTTTTCGAGTGCAAAATGTGCAAGAAAATAGAATACATTCACTCCGAAGACCCGAAACGGAAAATGTCTATAAATACTGCTGTCGTCGAAGGAGTGATGTGTACAGGAAATGGGTATTCACAATGGAATGAAATTTGTGGGGTTTTAAATATGCCAAATATGGATTGTAAGACTTACACGAACATAGAACAATGTTTAGCGCCAACAATTGAAGAATGTGCCTTAGAAGAAATGATCGCAGCTGGTGAAGAAGAAAAAAGGCTAGCCATTTTAAACGGTGACGTAGACGAGGGTGGCTATCCTTTGGTAACGGTGGTTGCAGATGGATCCTGGGCAAAGAGGTCGTACAAAAGTGGATTTAGCTCCTCATCTGGCGCAGGGTGCATAGTTGGACTACGAACTAAAAAGGTTTTATTTCTGGGAGTGCGAAACTCATACTGCTGCATATGTGCTAGAGCTACTAAACTACACATAGTTGCTTCTGAGCACAGGTGCTTCATAAACTGGCGTGACAGTGCTAATGCCATGGAAGCCCACATTATAGCAGAAGGGTTCTCGAGAAGCATGGAAATGCATGGATTGAAATTTAACAAACTAGTTGGTGATGGCGACTCCAGCATCATGAAAAAAATAATGCAACAAATGCCATATGGTCCTAACCTTATAGTACAAAAAATAGAGTGCAAAAATCACTTACTCCGCAATTTTTGCAACAAAATGAAAGCACTTGGAAAAAAAACCAACAACGCTAAAGGCTTTGTACCAGTTCATATAAGGAAAAAGGTTGAAGCAAACGTTTTACGCATGAGAAGAGCTGTAGTTGGAGCAATAAATTACAGGAAAGAGCAAGAAAACACAGTACAAAGTGATAAAATAAAAAATTTGAAAATGGACATAAAAAATACCGCAAATCATGTGTTTGGTGATCATAAAAATTGTGCATCGTACTATTGCAAGCCGGAGAAGTATACTGATGATCCAAATTTAGTAAGCGATCTTCGAGATTGTGGAATATGGACTGATATCCAACAATTCTTATTGTCTCTAATAGCAAATGCAGAAAGTCTTATTATTGACGTGACAAATAACACTGTGGAGCAATTCAACAACGTTATCGCCAAATTTATAGGTGGAAAAAGGGTAAATTTTACTACAAGAGGATCTTACCAAGCAAGATGTTTTGGAGCAGTAACTTAGTGGAATAGTGAATTGGCAACCCATTCAAGAATACAAAAGAAAATACAAGGCCACAGTCCCGGCAAATACACGAAGCACTTTATAGAGAGAAAACGACGTTCGAAGGAGAATAAACAAATGTGTCGAAAAAAAAAAACTAAAGTATAATGAAAATACGACAGAAAAAAGAAAAAAAAGTTACAGGGCCCGATGAAAATTATGGTCAATTGGAATTAGAACCAGATATGCCACCTGAAATATTTGAAACGAAAAAAGAGGAATTTCTCAAAGAATTATCTTCAACCAATAAGGAAGAGCTCGAACGGAATACGGTAGGCCAAAGCAATAACAATCTGTGGGCAATTGAAAGACGTAAGCGGATAACGGCGTCTAACTTTGGAAAAATATATAAGCTTCGGCAAAAAACTTCAGTTACGGGAGTACTAAACTCTTTACTGTACTCACAATTCAAAGGAACTATGGCCACAAATTATGGAAAAGAAAATGAAAGCCTAGCAATAGAGCAATTTTCAAAAAAAACAAGTTTTCAGGTATCCGCTTGTGGGCTATTTATCGATAAAACCAAAAACTTTTTAGCGGCAAGTTCGGATGGCCTTATCGGTGAGGATTCTATAATTGAAATTAAATGCCCTTATAGTATAGCAAATATGTCACCAGAAGAGGGAATTGCACAAAAGATAATTGATTACTGTAAATTGGAAGACCATTCTTTAACATTAAAACGGAATCATAATTACTTCTACCAAGTACAAGGCCAGTTACATATTACTCGTCGTAATTATTGTTATTTTGTTGTGTGGAGTCCAAAAGGTTTGCTGTATGAAAAAATTGAGAGGGACGATGAAATCTGGCAAAAAATCGTTCCACTGTTAGAAAATTTCTACCACCAATGCCTTTTACCAGAAATAATTGACGGTCGCATACCAAGAAATTTACCGGCGAGGGAAAGGTCTGGACCATAAATTGTTTTAATTTCATTGTGTAGATGTTAAACAGTAATTTTTTTTACAATAAAGCGTTTAAAAACAAAAAATATTAGATCATTGAAGAAGATTGAAAATGTCAAGTGATGTAGGAGGTATTCCCAAAAGTGCATTTTTCTGTAATAATATAACGTATTAAAAAAGTTAAATAAAAACTAAACTAGTTATGTGTATGTACCTAATATGTAGCACAATAAACAATATGGTGCCTCTTATACATAGATTTCAATATTCATTTGTATAATATGATATTATAATAACATAATCGATTCAACAACATATGGTAGATGCATGTACCACTGAACATACGCTGTACCAGCATTCCATCAAACGATCAGTGGTGTATGTACTTACCATCACACATTTTCTTGTAAAATATAATTTTTTTGAAAAAAAAATCTAGAACAATATATTTAGTCAAATATAAAAGTTTTTTTTTGGTTCGGTAGTTGTATCTTAAAAAAAGTGTCCTATAAAGGGATAATATTATGTTGAGTACAACCTTCAAAAGTTATCAAAAAATATTTTAATTAATTTTTGTGTTCCATATCCAACTCGGCAATACGGAACGGAATCATCTCGGGGTCTGTCTGTAACAGGTGTTTTTTTTTCAATTTTTTTCCATTAATTTATTTGACGTAAACAAATTAAATTTGTCACAATAACTTTAGTAAATAAGCTCGGTAAGTATTGGCACACTCAAAATAAGTCACCAAACAGAAAAATAATTTTAAAAAAACATCGATAACTCGGGACATGACAACACTAGTGGACTAGTGTATCGATATAATTATTGAGAATGTCACATCACTTCGTTGACTGTATACGTATTCAACAAAACCCTCTCCGCCCCCCCCTCACCCCCGAATACTGAGAGAAAGGGACACATGCACCTCAGCCTGATAATACCCAAATAAAATTGTCAAAATCGAGGTTTTGTAGTCCTCATTTTTCTACTCCAAAACTGAACCAATTTCCAAGATTTTTTTTACCAAATGTATTGGAAGAAAACATTCTATGTCTGTACCTTTTGCTTTTTTTAAAAATACATCGTCTAATTTGTATACTGAACGTTTGTTGATGGCGTTAAAAAAAGGCAATTTTAACAATTTTTGAAGGGTTATAACTCCTATAAAAAGTAACTTATCAAAAAAATCAAAACGTACCGACACGCTTGCGGTCAATATTCATATTATGTAAAAAAAATATTTTCTCTAGTGTCAAAATTCAGAGAGGGAAATGAGGAATACGTTTGTATGGAAAAAACACCACCCGGTTTCCTCTTAATTATTGATAATTTTATCAGTGTTTATTGGTTAACTTTTACTTTTAGTCGTAATATAAATATATTATGGAATTATAGGGTGATAAGAAATTGTTATTAAAATACTGTGCTAAAAAGCAACACAACAACACTTTCCTACAAAAGTTTTGAAAGTTTTTCGTTAGCAATAACGGTATTGGATTATTTTTTTCATAATAAACAATTACTTTGTGGTAAGACATTATATTATAAAAATAAAACAAACACATTGTATTTAACCACGAATATTTATTATTTTATATATCGACCGGTTTCGCTTCGACCAAGCTTCATCAGGATTATTATTACATCCTGATGAAGCTTGGTCATCGGTCGATATATAAAATAATAAATATTCTTGGTTAAATACAATGTGTTTATTTTATTTTTATAATAGGTGTTGGAATAATCGAAAATTTTCCGAAAGTATTTTTAAAACATAGATTTATTTTTCTATTATTTTATTTGTTTATTATTGCTTAATTCAGTGTGTAAATGATCTATCTGCCATATAAATAAATATAACATTTTTAAAAAAATATATGTAAGAAAGAAAGAAACGATATATACTTTAAAAATAATACGATGACATAAAACAAAAATAAGAAATTGCGTATACGTGTTAATTTAGAAGAACTTGTATTAGTGTGATTTAAGGGAAACTCTCTATCTATAATGTAGAGATACGTTGGGCCATTAGACTACAGACTGAACGAGAGTGTTCTCGGATTTCCGGAAGGCCTGACTCTTTGTGGCTGCTCTGTGGCGCATCAAAGCAGCGAACCAATGAACCCTTCCTCTTCCAAACATCTGCAAGATTCTGCTTCGCCAGTAGTACTACTTACTAAAAATCAAAAGAGACGATTTTTTGGACTTCGCATATATATGGCCATCGCCCTTGCTGACAACGTGGCGCATCCGATTCTCATTTTCCTCTGGGTTTAACTAAGCTCATATATACGAATATTGAAAAGAGCTCAGGACATGTCTGATAGTGGGGACTTTTTTGACGCTGAGAACATGTCTTACGTTGTCTAAAGCTGCAATTTAATTTGCTGGTTCCGATATCATCTTACATCATTTTCCCAGTGGTTGCTGGTGGTGCTATTTGGCTTTCGGTCAGTTTTTCCCATAGCATTTGATGTTTAACCATATATGAGCTATAAATATATTTAGCTCTGCTTAGATCCAGGAAAAATGGACTGTGGTTTTTCTATTTAAAAAGTTACCTATTTAAAGTCTACTTTAGGCCTCTGGCGCTCAGCAAGCTGAGAAGTCAATTAGCGAAATGCACCTTTAGTAGAAAAGTGGGCAATTATTTAATGCAGGGAAAATCTACTAACAAATACCTTCAAAAGTCATTAAAATTGGACAGCTTTTTCTGTCTGAATTTCTAGGTACTTTATGCTCTCATTGCAATTTTATTTTGAACTACGGAGCTTTGAATCAATTTAGCCATTCCGTAAATAAATTGGAGATAACGCAATCGTGATTGTTTCACATTTTTAATTATTATAATCATGACAAAGTTTGAAAATAACGAAATTTTTTTAATGATTTAAAATTTAATCTCTTCCGTAAAAAGTACCTACCCAAGATGCTGATTTTTATATACCCCGTTCCTTTGTCCATTTTAAAACATTATAATATAACTTTAAAATAGTAATTATTATTTTTAATTGATAAACTAACGTTTAAACAAGATTTTTATGCAAAGCACAAAGGGTGATAACAAATATTATAATCAATAATTATCAGCGTGAAACACTCATCTACATTGAAAAAATCTTCCGAGAAAAGATACTGGCCGCCAACGGGAATTGAACCCGTGACCATCTGATTGCCGGTCAGCAGCTCTGACCACTGAGCTATGGCGGCTTATCAAATACCCGCCAAATAATTCAATATATACTAGTGTTTCATTCGACAATTACTCATTATTACATTTTTCCAACTGAAAACAACCAACTTTATTTTTGTGAGAGAGGTATTTTTAATACTAAATCTCCCGCTAGGTGGCGTCGAGACTAATTATGTCTGCATTTTTTGCTGAAATACTTTAACTTGTCAAATATTAATTATTATTTTTAATTGATAAACTAACGTTTAAACAAGATTTTTATGCAAAGCACAAAGGGTGATAACAAATATTATAATCAATAATTATCAGCGTGAAACACTCATCTACATTGAAAAAATCTTCCGAGAAAAGATACTGGCCGCCAACGGGAATTGAACCCGTGACCATCTGATTGCCGGTCAGCAGCTCTGACCACTGAGCTATACCTTTTCTGACCACTGAGCTATACCACTGAGCTATATCTTTTCTCGGAAGATTTTTTCAATGTAGATGAGTGTTTCACGCTGATAATTATTGATTATAATATTTGTTAACACCCTTTGTGCCTTGCATAAAAATCTTGTTTAAACGTTAGTTTATCAATTAAAAATAATAATTAATATTTGACAAGTTAAAGTATTTCAGCAAAAAATGCAGACATAATTAGTCTCGACGCCACCTAGCGGGAGATTTAGTATTAAAAATACCTCTCTCACAAAAATAAAGTTGGTTGTTTTCAGTTGGAAAAATGTAATAATGAGTAATTGTCGAATGAAACACTAGTATATATTGAATTATTTGGCGGGTATTTGATAAGCCGCCATAGCTCAGTGGTCAGAGCTGCTGACCGGCAATCAGATGGTCACGGGTTCAATTCCCGTTGGCGGCCAGTATCTTTTCTCGGAAGATTTTTTCAATGTAGATGAGTGTTTCACGCTGATAATTATTGATTATAATATTTGTTTAAAATAGTAGGTTAATATCAATAAGCCAGAGGCCATAAACACTAAATTCAAGTAGTTATAAAACAGTTTCCAAATGTAATAAAATCCTTCCTAATGTATTTCCAAGGTTATTAAGATAAATTTAATGAGTTGGCCAACTTTAGGTGAACTAAACAATAAAATTAAAATACATGAAGGTGCTTTTAACTAAAGTGATTTAAACGTAGCTAGGTATAATGCTTTATTTTATAATTTTTCATAATCATTAATCAAGCTTTTTTTCTTTAACCCATTTAGAATCGACTAAATGATTTTATCGTAATTTTATCCCCGTTCTCTCGAGTATCTTACCACCCCAAACGCAAGACATAGCAAGAACTCTTGAAAGCAATATTCCACGTTGGGGTAAAGTTTGGGAGTTAACCGTGGAAACCCCGAATTAGTGATAAAATCAGGCAAACTTTCAAGAACTCACAAGAGGTTTTCTAATAAATTTCAATTCCGAACAGACGAATTTATTTCCATAAAAAAAATCAGGAAAAAATGTCACAATGCCCTTCCAAGAAGTGCTTTCTTTTCTACTTAACAGTATGCAATAATTACAATTTTGTAAAATGTCAGTAAGAATAATTTAATGTAAAAGAAAGAAAACGAAATAAAGTTACAAAATTTAAGGGAAGGAAGTAATGAACTCTGTAGTAATTTCACAACACATTTGAAGAAAGACAAACATTACGGGGTTATCTGTCAATCTTCGACAATCTCGTAAAATTAAAAGCGGAAGATGTTGCTTGAGCAATGATGAATAATTATTATAAAAGCATAGGCGAAACGATTCAACTAAATGAATATAGAAAACAATGATTACCAAATAAAAGTGTATTCATGAAACGTGAGTCAAAAATAATGACTCGTTATTTACCTTACATATTTCCTGATCCGTCTTTACCGATAAAAACATCGTCAAAGTATTCATCAATTCCCAAGCCCTAAAAGTCTTGCTTAACTTCATCAAATATCACACCATTCAGTCGAGAAAAACTGGCAGCATTTCTCAGAGTCATAAAAGAAGATTACAGTATATTTACCTCCATCTTGGAGGGCATAATCTCTTTCATTCACTGAAGACTTTCAAAAGATGTTGAGTGTTTGAACAAGAGTATTTATTTCGACTTCCAATATTCTTCCAGATTGATTTTCTTACTGCCAACCTTTTGTATTATGTTGGGGATTGCTTATTTAATAATAAAATAGTATATGAGACATCTTTCCATTTCTAATTTGCCAAGTCATCTAATCCGAGCTAAATACCAAAAGATAGGCAATTGAAGATTAATGCAATAAGAATGAATTCAATTTTCCTACACCTTTCCCAAAAGAATTTCCTTTATTTCAGTAAGCCAAATATAATAGAAAAGGATTCTTTTTAATATTACCCTTGGGATCATAAACCTACAAACCCTTGTTTCTGTTATATCTCTCTTTTTGTTTACCCCTTTTTACCATTACCAAAAACGTTCCAATTTATTGATTCGTTGAGTTCAATCATATTCAAATTACAATCCCACTTAAAAGTTTTACATGAATACGAGATGATTTTAAAAAACGTTTGCCTTCCGAAAACACCAAAAATAATTGGCATTTTAAAGAATGCGCACTTTACACATTTACGAAGAAAAAACGATTTCCTCTTACATACAAAGGCGGGCTTTTAATGGGATCGAACATTTTAAAACGATGAAAAGTTGTCAACACGAAGAAAATATGTTGACTTTTGAAGATATTATTTCACTAATAAAGAATAAAAGCGGTTATCAGTGTGTAATGAAGCTCCCCGAGTTTTGTAAAATCATTTCCGACCGCACTACGGATTGGAGAAATCCCAAAATGATTCGTGGTAATTAATGTAATTAATAAGATTAAGAAAGGGACGCGAGAAAGGATTATCAGGACAATAATATAATAAAAGACGAAGAAAAAGTCGGCTAAAAAAAAAACGACTCTGACGATTTATGTGAAAGAAGCAAGGAGTGTGTGTCAAGACAAAGTTATTACGTTACATCCAATCTGCCTACGGTTGTGGTTAATGACGTGGTGGTTACTTTATTGGTACTTCGAATGGAGTAACTTCTTCAGAAAATTTCGAAAACTTCGAGAAATTTATCTTTAAGAAAATGTTTTGATATTTATCAACTTTTTTGCTACTTACAAACATGGCGCAGTGGCATAAGGTACGATTATATTATTGTCGCAAAGGTACTTGGTACCAATTTAATATCTCAAGTTCTGCGGGGTTCATCTATCAAATAAATGGAAACGTCAATCTGGCTGTCAATTTGGGTCATGATATTCCAAGGCATATAGGCATATCATTTGATAAAGTCCCTCCCATTTAATCCCAACAATAGCGTGTCTCTGAAATTACCGACAGATTCATTAGAAATACCAATACACTGTGACAGGGTACCTACCAAGGATTTTTTTATTTTAAACTTGGTTCTTGCCACAATGAAGGATTTTTATATAACAGTAGGCAAGTACCATATTTAAGTAACCAAATGAAAAATTTAAATTGAAGTATTGGTTCTTGCCAAAATCAAGGCATTTTTGAAAGAGTTCCTTAGTTGTGTGCCATGTTTCCATAGTGGGGGGGAAATCTTTTGGTTCCATCAAACCCCAATGTTGGGAAATTTTCTGTGGTGGAGTTCAGAGTAGGAGGATAATTCTACAAATCTACGAATTCGTGTTTTGTCTCTAAACCTCCCGCATTATTAGAGAGTTTTCATTGCAATACGGTGGAATTTGGTCAGGATTGCTTAGGCTTAGAATATCTTCCACAAAATTTAAAAAATAAAATAAACGAGGTAAAAATAATTTGCCTGTGATTTGGCGTAACTGTCATTATCATTTGTGAATTAAAAATTGCGATATTGTTTCGATTCTGTATAGAGATACATAGAAAACGCGAGTTGCAATACAATCAGATAAATTTTATTTGAAAAATTGTAATTAAATTGTCAATAATTTTTTTTCTTTGTAGATTTGTGCACTATTTTTCTAAAATCTGAGGTAAAAGAGATGAGTTGTTCTGGATATTCCAAACAGAAAGCTTTGCAAATTTTGTGTGGCTTTTTTTCAAGAATTTTGCAGCTTTTTTTTTTAAATCTACTTTATGGGTACCTAGTTGAGATCACTGTTTTGTTATCCCGTAAACTGTAGGTAAATATAAAACCGAGTTCACGTTTGACTAAAGTTATTCGAATTACGAATCCCAAGACATCAATTCCATTAAGGTCCGCTGCAAAATCAATATGGCTCGTTTACCCTTCTCCATAATCCGCCCTTTCTATATTTATGACAAAAGCAACCTATCTGCATAAACTCACACCTCTAAACAGCCTCCAGCCGACGCTTATCCGAGTGCGAATGTCGTCTGATAATCTAACCCTTTATTAAACTCTATCTCCCCTTTATGCGTACGAACATTTTGAAATCAATTTTGGGGTGGAAAATCACATTTTTGGCGTTCTTAACATACTTTGCCATGCGTTATTTACACGCAAATACATGTGCAAAAAATGACTGAAAGGTGAATTTTAAATAAGATTTTGATTTCGAAGCTTTGTAATCTTTTCAATCACGTTAAGATTAGCAGCGCATTTGCAAATAGCGTAGCATCAAAAGATAAAGCAATAAAATAGTACCTAAATCAATATTTTTATAATTTTATCACTATGTTCTGCAAGTATAATAGATTTATTATTATATTATTAAAATTGCACTTGAGTTAATGATAACAATATTTAAATTAGAAAAAAAATACTACTCTGCAAAATAAACTAAAATAATAAAAAATAAATTCTAACCCTCCCAGTTCAAAATAGCTAGAAATAAGAATTTGAACAAAATGAATAAAACAGTTAAAATTGTTTAATTATTATTGACGGATAAAAGTATTTGTTGTATTTTTTCTACATTGAATTGATTTCGCTAAGACCACCGCCTATTTGGTATACCATGATGGTAGTATCCATAGTTTTCTTTTATCTATAGTATCTATAGTTTTCCTAATGGGTTGAGTGTCTTCCGAACGGTACACTAAAATCGTAGGCCTTTTTTAGTAGATGAACACTGCAACTAGTACACAGATATAATTGGACATAATACGACTCCCCACCGGGGGCTGTTTGCTCCAATTGCGCCTACAAAATCCGGGGCTCAGGGACGGCGCTGGGCTTATCGGACCAAACGGGCTCAATAACGCCTTCACCATGGTACAATCTTTGGATCACATGACTAGAAAACCACAAAAGCGCCAGTTGAAACAAAACAGCGTTAGCTTAATAATGATTAAATTATTAATCTAGATTCAAAGTGGCCACCACCAGGTCAACATTTTACATACATTTTTATTAGCCCTATTTTCATTAAGATTGTGTCAAAATCCAAACACATTTTTTGCTGACTTCGTAGCTTCACTTTCTCCAATCATCATGCTCCAATCGGGCTAAATATTTTTAAAGCCTACAAATCACATAATTTAGTTCAATTTGGCCGAGTTCTTTTCTTGTCAGACGTAAGGCTCACGAAACTATACTGTCCATTGGCAGTAAATCCCTTAGATATCCAATTGCCTCCCGCACGACCGTCGTAAACATTGCTACCTGGCAATATTTTCCCGGCCAGCTGTAACCTATAAGTCTAGCGTTATTGCAGGCGCCGGTGCACCATCTGTTCAGACCCGACAAGTGAATCTTGCGCTCCCTATCACATTTTACGTCCCCGGTAAACTGAATAAACTCAGGTGGGCGTTACAATTTAAGCACGTACTCAAGACTTCACTTTAGAACCATCTGAGAACCCTCAGGACAAAGTTTTATAATTGACACGTATCTAAAGGCTGCTTCAAACCATCACATTGTCCGTAGTTCTGTAGGTAACTCGTAGGTACCTGCAGCGAATACTAAAATTACTTGGAAACTTATGAAACATTCAGTACAAGCTTTTTATTTTTACATGTGAATATGAGTACGCTCATAAACGTGAAACAATGCATATACAACATTGAGAAGAGGATGCTTCTCCATTTAACTACCGCAGTATTTTTTTACTTTTACTTCACACAGAATAATTTTCCTCCGGACCTATGTTATCTTAGGGGACGATGTGTGGAGGAAATTTTTAAGGTAAGAAAGTTCTGTGAAGGAAAATGGTCTGCGGGTGTATAACTGTGTAGGAATCTGAAGATCAGTGTGTCCTGAAGTGATAGACGTATGAATCAATCGCACCAACTGTGGTGCAAGACGATGGCTCGAGAGACCGACCGGAGATGTCTAAAGGCCTCCCTCGACCAGTGTCTCTCGACCTGGCCCGTCTCAGTAGGTAGGCGTCCCAGAAAAACCTCACCCTCATGAAGCCGGACACCCTTGCTAAGTATTTATCCAATAAATGGTTCTCCCAAATTGAGAAAATATACAATGTATTTGATTTTCAATTAAAAAAAACAATGCCCATTTTCGTTTTTGTGAAGAGTTAAGAAAGATTTTTCAATATACCTACGCACGTTAAACTTAATTTAATTTAAATTGTTTCTTTTTCTCTAGAAAATTCTACTTTCAAAAAGTTATCGAAAGTAAAGTGGTGCTAAGTTTAATCTCCTGTGATTACGATTGTGGCCTTTTGGCAATATCTACACCCAGAAAGTGTTATAGAAATTGTAACTCGATTTTGGAGGTAAATAAAATAAAATTAAAAATATATTTTTTGAAAGCCTGGAATATTAAAAGGAACATTATTTAAAAGAAACTTTATATTGGTAAAAATATTCTTTTTTAAACACACCTGTTTCTGAATATATATTTTTTTCAAGTTTACTGTTGAAAACAACATAGACTAAGCTGTGCCAAAACACTTTTTAACCTCTAATGTTTTAAAGAATCTTTTTTGTGTATGTAAAGAGCATATAAATAAATTCGAGTGCCAAAAACATTATCACACAGCCAACAAAATAATAAAATAAAATTTAAAGCATTTATTCTACAACTTCTATAATATTTCTCCTTTAAAACCAAATATTTTCATTGTCAATGGTTTATTGTAATCTGTTAATAATATTGCATTCTTAAAACCGAACCATCGTGAATATTTTATGAATAACCAAGCGAAAGTGTACCACAAGGATCTCCTTTAAGTCCTTTTTTATATTGATACCCCTATAATAGTTTTATTTCAATTTGATATTAAAACGAGTCTACTCTAAATATTAAAATAAAATACTATCAAGATAAAATAAGTGGATATCATAGTGCACCCATAACAACCAGAGGATTCATCTTTAAAAACGCGAAGTGAAGTGAAGTGTTAACATCAAAGTAAAAATAGTTAATTGTTTTTAGTACGTGTTTGTAAAGGCATATTTTTAATCCAGGTAAAACAAGTGTGACGTTTTATCAGTGTTAAATAAGTAACCGGAAGTTGCCGGCGAGCGCCATTTCCGTTTCCGTCGGGTCGGGGTTCCGGGTCCGCCGTGGGCTCCCACACAGACATGGTGGCTGTGGCCATCTGCTGCATCCTCGTGCTTCTCGTGGTGTTCATCGTTCTCATCATCGTGGTCGGACAAAACATGGGGGACGTCAAGCAGAGCACCTAGGAGGAACAGAATAGCGTAAGTTTAACGTTTGAGCGATGGTTTCGATGTTGAGAGCATTTTACGTCAAAAATTATTGACTGAAAAATTTCACAACTAGTTATATATAAAGCATGTTTCAATTTGGAGTGTTCATCGAAAATTTGTCAGTAATTCATACCGTGCAATAGAATTAAAGTAAACAAAATAAACTTCTAATTCTGTCTAACTATTCTCTAAATGTTGTACGCGTTGTGTTCGTTCATATTATGCAGAACTTTTATCATTATTTCGCAACCCACCGCAGACCGCAGTGTTACCAACCTGGTGCATGTTTAGTAGCTGTAGACTGAAGTGGACTCCAGCAGAAGTTTTACATTGTTTGAAATGCAGCGAATTCCGAAGTTGCTCTCTTTATTCTCTTGACTCAGCTGCACAGTGAACATATTGCACATATTAAAGTGGTTAAGTACTATCTCTTTCAGACACGAACCCTTTCGACAGACAATGTTATAGGTACCTAAACATAATGTTCCTAAAGAGCAGAATATACGAGCTTTTCTGACAAATATTCAAATTATTTAAGTTGTCATTCCTATATTAAAAAAATCTTCCCATCACCACTTTCGAATCAAAAAATTAAAACTTTGTTTGTGAAACATGAGTAAGGTGTCATAAATTAATTACGTGAGCTTAAAAGTCGGGGGGGGGGGGGTCCAGCAAAATCTCACGTTACTTGAAAAGAATATACGAAGTGGTCCAAATTTATCGCACCAAGGGGGGTCCAGATTGGATGAAAAACTGCTCACGTAATTAATGTATGCCCCCTAAGTAGGTACTTACGTAGCTAATAGCTAATAGCGAGCAATCCATAAATATTTAGAAAGTATATTTAACTCCGGTAGGGTTCTAGCGAGTAAGATTAACTTCTTTAAATAAGAGCCAACAGAGAAGATACAGGTGCAGCCACCAGGGCACTCACCCTCCTGCTATACTTCATTCAGTCTTCCTTGTGCCCCAATCAGTGGCGGATTAATATCTGGTGGGAGACCACCTGTGACACGCAAAATTAGGTGAGTATTTATTACTCACAAATAGTTACAAAAGCCATTGAGCTTATACGAATACTTAATGGCCATTAACCAGCCAGCGGCCGAGAATTCATATTTCGTCGAAAGATGTTCTTACGATCGTACAGGGCGGTTCTAATGAGAAACATTAATTATTCTCCGTACCAGCTTTTTAAAATAATAACTCAAAATCGATTTTATTTCATTCAAAATTTGCTTTAATTTATACCTACACTCAAAAATGCTTAAAGGCATGACGATAAAACTATTAAAATGACGTACTTTTTGTAATTATGTTTTGATAATAAGTATTTATAATTTTTCAAAAATGTCTAAGCAAAATAAGAATATAAAAAAATCGTTAATATTATAGTTTGAAGGACCGTAAATAAATATACAAACTGAAGTATTTTCGTCACAAAACACGTGTGCGGATCTTTTTTTAAATGATTTTATTTAAACTAAAATTAAAATCCTGAAAAATAGCTTTCCCAGACAATTTATTGATTTATTTTACTGCATCATTATATGATTTGAAATGTGTGTTGTATAATACAAAATTTTGTTTGAAAATTTAACAAATCTGCCAACGACCCACGGTAAAACGATATTGTATTAATAGATAAACATATTTTCTCAAAATTTAAAACATAGCTTTACTAGATAAAAGAACAGTCTTTCACAATCAATTTATATTTTTTTGTGGAAAAGAGTCAATACGTCTAAAATTTAATTTAAAAATGACATATTTCCGGTTTTGTCGGGTTATTCCCTCGTAATACTTTATTAAAGGAAGGTTTACCATAACCTACTGTTACGGGTATTAAAAAAAAATTGCAGCTACTGCTGAAATCTCAGCCATTATTATTATTTTCGATTAAAAAGTATTATTGTGTAAAGAGCTATGAATTCTTATTGTTTTATTCATTCCTATCCATAGAATAGGTATGCAAATAATACCGCATTATTTAATTAATTATTCTTATAATTAGTATGCCCTTCATGTACCTACCAACAAGTAGATAATACCCTCCTAGGGTTAATGTAAACTGATTTTAAATTATTAGTGAAAATAATTCCTAATTATGTTCCAAATTGCCCGTAACATCCGAATGTCAAAGTCATTTTGGCTGCCATAGAAACCACCAAATGTACATTTGAGAATAACACCAGGCTAACATAACATGACACGTAACATTAAAACGGACTTCGCTAGCGCTAGGCTGCCAAAAGTGCAACTGACAACGTTCCAGCAGGTTTGAGAAACCCCAAATAACCTCCAGCAATAGAGGATAGAGGCTGGCGTTTGTGACTCATCCGACCCACATACCAAAAACATTACCACTTGCACTTACCAGAGTAGTAATATCATCTAACGGATTCCGAAGTGTTGGTTATAAGTTCATCCTCAAATTATCCTGCCCTGCTCAAATTTTGCCCTGCGGCAAACAAATCTTATCTTACTAATATTATAAATGCGAAAGTTTGTATGGATGATTGGATGGATGGTTGGATTTTACTCTTTCACGCAATAAATATCGAATGGAATTTATAAATTCTTTCACTAATCGAAAGCTACTTTATTTGCGAGTAACATGGGCTATATATATTGGTAAGCTCTGGCGTTATGAATAAGCTGTGGCGTTATGAAATTATCTCTTATTATTATAAATCTCACTAATATTATAAATGCGAAAGTTTGTATAGATGATTGGATTTTGCTCTTTCACGCAATAAATATCAAATGGAATTTATAAATTCTTTCACTAATCGAAAGCTACTTTATTTGCGAGTAACATGGGCTATATACATTGGTAAGCTCTGGCGTTATGAATAAGCTGTGGCGTTAGGAAATTATCTATTATACGTTTATTGGCAAAGCATGTTACTAAGTAAATGTTTGACGTGGGCTGTCAATATTATTTCTTTGATAGCGTAAATTCAAATATTAGTATTCTAATATGAATATTTAGTATAGGTAGAAACAAATATAAAATAGGTACTTATCTACATTTTGACCTAAACCAACAGCTATACTAAAAGCATTACATAACAATAAAGTTGTAATTCATTCCTAACTTCATATTATTTAAATAATTCAATTAAATATTTAATGAAATCCTAGCACGAGAGATCCCAGTGAGGATATCATTATCCCTACTTGTAATAAAAGAGGAAGATTTTTCGAAGAAGATCGAAATTTATATAAAAGATTTACTTATATTTTCCAAAAATATATTATGTAAGCCATTTAAGAAATCGCCAATTTAATATTGCGCACCTAAAATTAATGACGAAAACAGACTGTATATTGAATGTAAAAATCTATTATTGTATGTAAGAATGTATAGATCTAAATCTAAATAATTGATTAAAAACATAATGTACAGGTTTGACAATTGCATTCAACTAACTATATAAAGTAAATTAATAAATTTGCATGCTAAAAATATATATAATTAATAAAATATATAGTATCTATAATACATGACTATAAAAAAGCCAATCAAAATATTGGGATACGACAAAGACACCAAGCAGAAACTTTAGCGAAAATGCATATGAGTAAACTTCGGTCGGCTGTCTGTAATGTAACGGTGACTTGAATTTTGATCCAAGATCCAAGACACCAAAAGAGGGAAGATAAAAAAATGTACTGGATGTAATCTATAAATATTTGAGAATAATTACACGCTTATTATCTTATTCGATATGATCAATCACGTGGATTCCGTTGCTTCTGTTTTATAAATAAACCCTCTTAAAGTGTTTGAAGTTGGTCATCAATGACTGCCCCACATTCAAAGGTTCTGGAGTTGAAATAAATCCACTGATCCTACCTAATCATCCCCATAGATCTAATCTTGATCGCGGTTTTGTCTGTTGGTTCGAGAATGGAACCAGTTATAATTAAAGCAACGACCTTTCGAATAACTGAACATAAAATTATATTGGCTGATGGAAATACTCGTTCACAGGCCTATCAACACAACAAATGTATTTAGCCAACATTTATAAATTACTGCAAATGTTGGGTTTATTATCTGGCTTGTTGAAAAAGTACCCTTTGCGGAAAAGTGTGAAAGTGCCGCTTTCACAGTTTTCTATCTTTTTCTGTACCACTGCGACTGTGCAAAGAAAAACATAAATGTTTGAAGAAAATTGTTCTTTGTCTACTTTAAAAGCGTGGAAAAGAAAACAACCTTTTGAAGTGACGAGAGATGTATGTACTCTACACGAGAGGGTATTACATCTTCACCAAAGTAGCTACTTGTAAATTGATAAAGTGACGGCATTGAAAGTACGTTATAATGAAACGTACACTGACGCTACTTGGGGTTTTTTCCACAGTTTTGCAATTTCTTCCCCAGAATTTTACGGGAGTTCCATTTTCCAAAGCAAACATTTCCAATGTTTATTTTCTCAGCTTTGAGTGAAGTGAACTGGAAATGCACGGCAGGTGCTTGTAGTACTTCCACTGGCGATGTATATTATTTTCCCGTCTCATTAGTTTTATTCTTATTTACCAATTCAATAGTTATTATTGTGATAGATGTTCGGCGCTCAGGGTCAATATTGTGGTTAGACCACATTTAGACAACTTATTAATACGATTTTATTTTCCCCTGCCATATTTTATTTTTTATGATGTTTAAAATGATTTATATCTATTTTCATTAAATACTGAATACTTGAAATTTAAGATTAACGATAATTATGCAGAAAGCAGTCAACCATTTAAACTGGATAAAACCACTTTTGCCTAAAGATTGAATGATCATATCTACACAACACCTAGAATGATCATATGAACTTAAAAAAATTATCAATTTCTTATAACTTTAAAATGGATTTAAATATACATTTTTATAGATATTCTTAGTGTTTTTTTATCTAACTGTTTTCTGTAGAATACATATTAGTGATCGTAAGCTCTGCATTCAATTATCTATCCTTAATATGTGAAATATGCATTCTATGCAAAATAGCCAGAGCTACTAAAACCACTAAATATATGTAATTACAGCGGGCCGTGAACGTTTTCTGCTGATTGAATGTCGTTCGAATGTTATCTATTTTGCTGAAGGCACCGTATCCCCGCTCAAAAAGAAGAAGATGGAGACATACGTAATTACGAATGTTGGAGAGAATGCGCCAATATTTAAAACGGTAAAATTGAAGCGAAAATTGTGAAAATTGTGAAAATGTTTAATAAGACACGACTCGTTTAAAATACTGCAAAAATCTGTTGAGAGATATCTTAAACATCATTTAAAGAAACACTGTGAATTTTTTCATACATATAACTTGTAAAATAACTGAATCAGAAGTGAAAATAATAATTTTCGGAGAATACTTTGTGATTTTTTTCTATCGAGGGAATTTCATATAATTTGCGTTTCGGCGTGGGGAATGTATATATATTATCTTAAAAAATAACGTATATTTTTAGCTTAAAAACTTCAAATGTTTAAGGGGGAAATGTAAAAAATCGGTAGAAATTCGGGTAGCTGAAATCGACCAGTGGGCTGTTTTCTGGTATATATTTTTTGAGAAATAGTCATATTAAAAATGTTTTTTATTGCCGTTGGTGCTTTCTGGACGTTTTTTGGCATTCAGCTAATATTTCGGAAGATTACTATAAATTTTCGTATGAAAACCGCCTGGCTGATTTTAGTAGAAATTAGAATCGACTTTACTCCGTCGGATGACAACCATTTCTTATTTTGCCAAAATTGTGGACTGGTTGCTTTTTGCAAAACTACGTATATATATTTGGAATGTATTAATCCGTGGGGCACTTACCATTAAAATTTATTTTATTCACTTGCCACTAAATATTCCCAATTTTAATGGATTTGGGCAAACCTCCCATCATCTGGTTATTCCTGGTATAGTTTGTTGATTAAGAATTTGTTTGAATTTAGTTCAGAATTTTTCGGGTATTTTTGGGCTCTAAGGAGAGGTGACTAAAATTCAACCCTCCTAAAACTCAACCTTAAGGCGCAACTGAGATTTGTATAAATTTACCAGAAATACAAATCATTTTGATTAAAGAAATCAGGACGAATTTTAAAGTTTTCTCGTATTTTTTTTAAACATACTTGACATTCCGTAGAAAATTGGAAAGCATGAAATCTTTCGTCTATAGTCTCTATGGAAAAACCAATCAAGTAAACAATCCTTTTATATTTTATATATTGTCATTTCTGTAAAATTGGTGTTTACTAACAAACTGTAAAAGCGTGTTTAAACATCAACAGCTTTTAAATCACTCGTTAACTTACCCGACCTCCGGAATATTCAGTATGTGGGACACCTGGAGAAATAAAATGTTTTATTTTCACCGTAAAACTTTAATTAACTCTCGGTTCCGACCATAAAATTGCCAATATAATAAAAGAACTAACCACTCATTGAATTGCCTTCTTTACTTTGCTGGCGACGTAAAGATTTAAGCTTCTTATATTCATAGCATAAAAGTATTGTACACACCATCTGGTCGATGATGGTGCCAAAACATTCCCGGCACATTGTGAAATGGCGGCAGATCACGATGTGGCTAGGCGCATCATGATCTGCCTGATTTTACGATCGGCCGCCAACATATACATATAAAGATATTTTAAATATTGTTTAAATTGATAGAAAGATTAAATAGTATAACATTTTTAACCATTAACGAAGAACAAAATAACATTTTTAATTTTTTTACATTGGGGTGGGTAGGAATTTGGGGGTCAGTGTGTCCAGGAGTAACAAATGTATGAGTCCATCCTTCCCACTGCGGTGCAAGATGATGTTCCGAGAGGGTACGGCAGGAGAAGTCAAAGCGACTCCTTCAACTAATCTCTCCCGATTGGGCAGACGCATCCGCCGCCAAGGCCCTGAAAAATCTTACCCCATGAAAACGGGCACCCCTGCTAAGTCACCAAACGTGGCGAAGCACTTGGGGTGACCTATGGCAGAAGTGTTGGGTAAATGGTTCCCGGGGCGGCGGTACCCATACCCGCCTCCCAAATTACTACGAGATTGATTCACAAATTGACCCTAGCACTAATACACAGATATACACATCCTATGAAGGTGAAGTTATACGTGAAATCCTATTTAGATACTATTTAGATTAATCTTTACGACGAATTTGCTTGAAGTATGAACATTAAAAAATATGCTACGGATAAATTGAAGCTTTTACTAGGTTTTCTATGTAACGGAATCAAAATAAAATTATTATTTACATAACGAAAAAAAATAAGCGTAAACCACTAAAAAAAATTTTTTTTCATGACTTCACTATGAAGTACTAATACAAGAAACATTTTTATAAAAATTTCCCTTTATGGCTAAGACCGTTTTTGAGGTTTTCTTTGTTCTAACATTTTTTCACTCTTATAAAATTATGGATAAAATAAATAAAAACTACTTTTTCGCTTACTTGCCTCGCGCAAATAAGACGCTCGATTGCAAATTTTGCAGGCACGAGAATCGAAATATTTCTAGCATTTATATTCCTCTTAAGAGAGCGACCGACGCGCGACGCCTACGGTCATCACTAAACCTTTAGTCCTTCAGGCAAGCGACAAATTCTCCAATGCATTCGACACCTATTCCAATATCCTGTTTGCACAGAGAAAGCAATCAGCGATTTTAGTGTAATTAGTTGAGCCCCATGTTGACGCAGCCCGCTGTAACGTCCATTGGGTGGGCTTAGAGCTTAGACTGAATTGGGTGGGGTTAGGATAGGTTGGGTTGGGTTGCGGACTAAACGGGATGAGTTATCTCCTGCTTCGGAAACAATACGTGCTGAATACAAATATTGATCTTTCACCTGACTGCTATTATTGGGCCGTCTTGTATCAGCAAATATACGAAGATATCTGTGCAGGTGTGTCCCATCGAAGGCTTGGCTTGTATCCTAAATAAACGGAAGTAAAGGTCAAATACAACTAAAATGAAATTTTTCCCAAAATTAGTAAATTAGTAAAAATAAATCGGTTTTCCAAAGAAAACTGAAAACTCCGTGAAATCTGGCATGATAAATTTTGCACATTGCGTCTGTAATTTATAGCTCAACTAGCAGACCCGGAAAAACGTTGCTGTGGCTAACGAAACCTTCTTAAGAGGACATTACCAGAGAAACCAGAAATATGTCATTTTTAAATCAGTGTTTAGACTTATTGACTCGTTTCCACAAAAAATTATAAATTGATTTTGAAAGATTGTTCTTTTATCTAGTAAAGTTATGGATTAAATTTTGATAAAAAATGTTTATTTTAAGTATAATAAGGTTATACCATAGTTCGTTGGCAGATTTGTTATATTTTCAAAAAAGTACATGTATTATACAACACCAATTTCAAATCATATAATCATGCAGTTAAATAAATCCATACATTATCTGGTAAACGTATGTTTTAGAATTTTAATTTTAGTTTAAATAAAATCATTAAAAAATATATACGTACATGTGTTTCTTGAAGTAAATTGGCCAGTTTGTGTATTTATTTGCGTACTTCCAAACTAATATATTTCAAGATTTTTTTAAATACTTATTTTGCTTAGACATTATTGACAAGTCATAAAAATTTTGATCGAAAAATAATCATAAGAAGTAATTAATATTAATTAATTTACAGCTCGCGTTTTACCATTTTTCTTATAGCTCGACGACTCGAGAATTGAGAATTCACTCTGCCCGCAAACGTGGCAGCCGGCGGTTGTCTCCGCGGCGCTCTGTATCGTAATATTTGGAAATGACGAATTTAAAACGAAACAAATAATACGATTTCATTGTTTCGTGTTTGTAAAAACCACAGGGTTTACCGAACGCAAAAATTCATGTTCATTGAATATTTTTATGAAAATTTTGAAATTTTTTTTTATTGTAAATTATTCTTATGTGAATACCGCACAAGAGTCCCAACAGCTTCAAAATATTTTTTTTGAAGTAAAACTTCTTTGCGCACGCTCGACACATGGGGGGTAAGCTGGTAAATGCGTTACGAAAAGTGATGATTGTTACGAAAAATGTCCTGCGAACGGTAATCGATGCGAACGGTGATCGATTGCTAGGCGGGTCGGGCCTTAACGAACGCATGTTATTCGTATTATTGTTAATGGACTATTTTTCCGTAAATAAATAAATAAATTATATACAGTGGGTACCCGGCATGCGTTGCAAGACCAATGTAACCTCGGGGTTAACTAAACTGCAATGGTTCCACCCCAAGTCCCAAGAAACTACATTATATTGCAAGCGCCTGCACTATATAACATTATATACAACGGGTACCCGGCATGCGTTGCAAGACCAATGTAACCTCGGGGTTAACTAAACTGTAATGGTTCCACCCCAAGTCCCAAGAAACTACATTATATTGCAAGCGCCTGCACTATATAACATTATATACAACGGGTACCCGGCATGCGTTGCAAGACCAATGTAACCTCGGGGTTAACTAAACTGTAACGGTTCCATCCCAAGTCCCGGGAAACTACATTATATTGCAAGCGCCTGCACTATATAACATTAAATACAGCGGGTACCCGGCATGCGTTGCAAGGCCACTATAACCTCGGGGTCAACTAAACTGTAATGGTTCCATCCCAAGTCCCGGAAAACTGCATTATAATGCAAGCGCCTGCACTATATAACATTATATATAGCGGACACCCGGCGGGCGTTGCCAGGCCACTCAAAGAAAGAAAGGGTTTGTGCGCTTTAATTCTGTTTGTTGAAGTGCTTTTGAATAGGTTCACATAAATTTTTGTGTTTTCGTCCGACACGTCCGCAGGTCGCATACAGCTGTCCGTTTGAGAAGCACGTTTTTTTTTTAAATTTATTGTTATAAGTTTGTTAAGTTTTACTTCAGTCGTGTTTGACTCTAAAGCAGAATAAATTAAAATATATATATATATATATATTGTAAATTATTGTTATGTGAATACCGCACGAGAGTCCCAAATGCTCCAAAAAATATTGTTATGTAATACCGCATAAGAGTCCAACAAGACCATTATAAGAGACCATTACAAAAATAACAAACACGAGAATCGGGTATGGGTACCACTGCCCCGAGAACCATTTATTAGATAACCAACACGTCTGCCGTAGGTCATCCCAAGTGGTTTGCAACGTTTGGTTCGTGGGGGTGAGGTTTGTTCAGGTCTTGGCGGTGGATGCGTCTGCCCACCAGCTGCATGGCAGGTTGGATCTAGAAAAAGTGGTTGAGGGAGTCCCTTTGACTTCTCCAGCCTTACCATCTCGGAACATCGCCTTGCACCGCAGTGGGAGGGATGGCCCCATACATCCGCACTCCTGGACACGCTGACCCCCCAGATTTCTACCCACCCCTAATACCCTTTTCATTCTCCGAAGTTCCTCTCCTTCCTTTCCCTAAAACGAGCCTCCACACAGCATTCCCAAAGTAGAGATAGGCAGTGTGTCGAGCGATTGTAAAAAAACGGTCTCTCCTGATCCGAACTTCCACGTAGACGAACCTCGCCCCATGAACCCGAGCTCCCCTGCTAAGTCACTTGGGGTGACCTATGGCAGAGGTGTTGATAATCCAATACATGGTTCCCGGGGCGGCGGTACCCATACCCGCCTTCCAAATTACTGATACTACCTATTGACGGCCGGCGTGGTCAAGGGGTAAGGCTCTTGACTCACAATCCGAAGGTCGTGGGATCGAATCCCGGCGTAGGCAAATTAATTTTATTTGAATAAGTTGGGTTATTTTACAATTATTTAAATTAAAAATAATATATTTGCGTCACGTTCCAGAGTGGAAGATACTTTCAGTATCACCCTGGGTGGTGTAAGACCACCATTCAGAATTGAAACTTGCTAGAAATGGCTATGACCGTGTTTAGTGACCAGATCTGAATAGCCAGGTAATTCCTCGCCTTCCTCTTCCCCATCTCCTTCCCCTCCCCACCACCTTCAGCCTCATAATATACCCCATAGTCACGTCATAGTCTCACCGGCTCCAGACGGGAGCATTTGGGTCTCTTGTGCGGTATTCACATAAATATAAAATAAACAAATATGCACACGAATAAATATTTTAAAATGAGTAATTTTTTAGAATCCAACTGAATATTACTATTTTTTTTTCATTAATACCGTACAAGAGTCCCAACTGCTCCCGTCTGGGGCCAGTGGGACTATGGCATCCCTAATTGGGGTATGTTGTAAGGCTGAATGTAGTGGGGAGGGGAAGGATATAGGGAAGAGGAAGGTGGGGAAGTACCTGGCTATTCAGATCTGTTCACTAAACACGGCTAAAGCCATTTCAAGCAACGTTTCAATTCTTAATGGTGGTCTTACATCAGGGCGATACTGAGATATCTAATGGCCGTAAAATACAATTAAAAACAAAATATTAAAATAATATAACAAATTGTTTATTCATGTAGGTATCTACTTAATACCTACTGGGTTTACGCATTTTACTTGTAACTATTTATGTTTATGCACTTCGATATACAAATTACAAATAACTACTACTCATCAAAATTCTGGAAGCGAGAATTTAACATCTTCATCTGACCCATACTGTAGCGTCTATACAGTCCTAGCGCGTGAGCTAGTATATCTCGAAACCAAGCTTGGAGCGGATCGAACTCTAGTTCTAAAAATGCCCGCTAGCGAGTGTGTAGCGCTGACGTCGGAATCTGAATTTAAATTTGCTGGTTATTCGCTCATAACCAACGCCATCAATCTGTTAAATCAAATCCACACCGACCGTTTGTCGTCCTGCGGCCGCTTGTCCAGATATGTTATATATTTCAACCAATATACACAAAATGTTGACAAATTATGTAACTAAAAATATTCCTCATAAATCATTTTATCTATTTGGTGAAAACCGCATTAAAATCTGTTGGGTAGTGGTTAAGCATTATAATTTGTTTTTTATTGTTTGTTCGAAAAAATATTTAAATATATTTTTATCACAGGGAACGGTAGTTACTCGCTCTTTGAAATTAACAAGGAACCTGAAATGGATTGATTTTCAAAAATAGAGCAAATAAAAAAACTGTCATTGTGCGTTTGTTTGGATATTGTTATTTTTTTTCATTATGGAAAATTCCTCTTTGTAACATTGACAAGAAACTGATTTCTGTTGTATAAAATGTTGACAACAGACTAATTGTGAAATTGAACATGTTGTAATGGACAACTAATTACTTGCGCGATTCAAGACAAAAGGATTACACTTATTGATCAGAAATTTGGAGGCCTCCCGAGCTGCAGAGAATTGCATAATCAAGGTTGGTGAATTTGTTATTTTTCTTGGAGTGTAAGACTGCTCTGTTCCTTTGTGATATATTTGTTCGCGCAGGTAGAATTTCATTTTAGGATTTCCTAATCGTATATTGGGTATTAAGCCCAGAGAGCTTGGGGAATTTACACACCTCATGCTCACAATTTATAATGCATAATTATGGTCCTTCATAGCCGGATACGTTCTAGCAAGTTAATATAATATAAATGGACATTCGGTTTACGTAATTTTTGGTAAATCCGGAATACCTATATTATATTGCTGGTTCTATTTATGAAGGTTTTCAGAGTCACGTAATAATTGGTGATTTTCTTGAAATACCTTCCTCTTATGGAATTTGTTGGTTATTTCGATTTTACATACTTTTTTCGGTAAATATCGGAGTACCTACCTGTATTATTGCAGGTTTTTGTTTAAAAAAGCAAGTCTAGCAAGAATTTGTGTAATAAATTGACAAATTTCATTGAAAGCTATTGATAGCATTTTACGTTTTCTTCTGTAAATTTCTGAGGTACCTACAGTAATTATAATTATTGTAAACTTTAATTTTGTGATAAAGTTATTGTATTTTTTTTTTTAAATGCCGAGAATTACAGAAGAAACTTCAGATGATCAACCGGATCGAATGCTTGTTATGTTAACAGCTAAAAGGGAAAGACTTTTTTCACGCATTAACGATCTATTCAACTTAACAAAGAATATCTCGGATTTCGATTCCAGAAGGAATGAGACATTTATGGTGCAGTCCGAAATAATTGATCATATGCAAACACAGTTTGAAAGCATTATTGACGATATAAATGATCGTCAATTGTCCTTAAATCCAAGTTTTCAACCGGAATTTCAGGCTTTGAACGCCTTTGAAGATCTTTTCTTGAAAGTGAAACGAACCCGTAACCAGATACTGGCCACGGCACGTACACTCTCGACTCAAAATAATTCTCGCGAACCTTGCGTCATCAAGCTTCCCGCCATAGATTTGCCGAGCTTCGACGGGAAGATGGAAAATTGGGCAAAATTTTATGAGTCTTTTAAAGCTAATATACACAATAATAAACAGCTAACGGACGCTCAACGTGTTCAATATTTGGTTGGGAAATTGACGCACGGGGCGCTTAAGGTCACGGCCGGCATTGTGCCTGCAAGCGACACCTATAATATTATTTGGGATGGTTTAGTAAAAAAGTATCAGGATAAACGTGCGTTAGGTACGTATTATTTAAATAACATTCTAGATGCCAAGGGTTGTATAAATACACCTAGCAGTCTTGATGTTTTTATTCAAAGTTTTTCCGCATCCGTTTCGGCATTGAGGCAGTTAGACATTGATGACTTAGCTGATTTTATAATTTTGAACTGTGCGTTAAGAAAAATAGATCAACATACTGCTCAGATTTTTGAGTTGACTGTGCGGGGTAAAGAAGTGCCTTCATACACGGAATTAATTTCTTTCGTACAAGATCAAGTGAAAATATTAGAGCGTTCAAAGAGGTCATCAAGTGCCATGAATAAGCCGCCTACGGCGACTTCATCCCGTTCGAACAATTATAAATCTTTCGTCGCGAGTAATGAGAATGTACCTCGAGTACCAACTCCGCCCCCGAAATCTTGTATGTTTTGTAAAAAAACTGATCATGCAATTACTGCTTGCTCTCGGTTCAAAGGGCTAAGTTCTCCACGAGCCCGTTTTGATTTTATAAAATCAAAACATTTGTGTATAAATTGTTTTAGCGCATCACATGCTGTAAGCTCTTGTAAATCGTCGCTTATGTGCGATTTGTGCAAAAAACCACACAATACCTTACTACATTTTGGTAGTGGGAATAATTTGAAAACAAATACTCATGTACATACGTCGGAAGTACTTACCAATGAGGAGCAGTCTTCCCCCCCTTTGGTACCATCCAGCGTCAGTGGAACGGATAATTGCAATATGCAACTAGAGGAACCCTTGCGCGTTAGCCCTTCGTGTTCGCTGTCAGCCAAAGTAACACCTAATTCGACAATTTTACTTTCAACCGCTCAAATATATGCGAAAATTAAAAATGGTAACAAAATGATTGTTAGATGTTTAATTGATAATGGATCGCAGAATAATTTGATTACGGTAGATTGTTGCAAGTCGCTGAATTTGCCAATAATTCCTTTGAGTAATTCTTTTGTTAAAGGAATTGGTTCAGCATCTCGACCAATTTTTGGTTACGTTTATTTGGACATTGAGTCTCGCGTATACCCAAATAATAAATATAACATACATGCGCTCGTTGTCGAGTGCATTACCGATAAGTTACCTAATCACTATATAGCAAATGGTGATATGAGGTACTTAGAGGGCATACCCCTCGCTGATTTAACGTGGAATATTCCTGGGAATATAGATGTCGTCTTAGGGGCACAATTATTTCCACATATCTATTTAGGGGACAGGGTTGAATCAGGGACTAGTGCACCCCCCGTATTATCGACCGCGTTTGGTTTCGTTCTAATGGGTGACTACCCTCATAAAGTGACCAATACAAATATGTCATTTTCCGCACTCGCGCTAAATGATTTAGTGCAAAAATTTTGGCTGTTAGAAGAAATACCTAACATACAATTTCTGAGTCCAGAGGAGACGGAATGTGAGAATCTGTTTACTTCATCTATTTCTCGCGCTGACAACGGGAGGTATTCTGTTGCTTTACCTTTCTGTAAAGACCCGAACCAATTGGGGAATTCTCGAACTACCGCTCAGCGTCGATTTATGGCCTTGGAGCGGAAATTTAAACAATCGCCTTCTTTACAGGAGAATTATAATAAAGTTATCAGTGAATATATTGAAAACAATTACCTGTCAGAAGTCCCAGAGTCTGATATTATAGATGATGGATATTATATCCCGCATCACGCCGTCATTCGTTCTGATAAACCCATGCCTCGGATTGTGCTTGACGCTAGTGCTAAGACACATACAGGGCTGTCACTAAATGACATCTTGCATACTGGTCCCAATCTACAAGCTGATTTGTTTTTGCTTTTACTTGACTTTCGTCTTTTTCCCATCGCTATGACTGCGGACATAAAGCAAATGTATTTACAGATTGAAGTTCCAAGCAAGCATCGTAGATATTTGAGAATCTTATTTCGATTCTCCAACAACGATCTTATAAGGACATTTCAATTTAATCGGGTCCCTTTCGGACTAACGGCAAGTCCATACTTATCAATGCGGACTGTTCGTCAGTTAGCCCAAGATATGAGACCACATTTACCGGATGCTGCCAATGTGGCAGAGTCCAAGTTGTATATGGACGACCTGGTCTATTCTATTGCAGATGAATCCAGCGCCGTACGTCTTTCTCGAGAATTAATCTCGTTATTTAAGTCCGGTGCCTTTGATTTGGTCAAATGGACTAGTAATTCTCAAGTTGTACTTGAAAACCTTCCAGATTCTCACCGCAGCACGGTGGACTTTACTGTTGGTTCTAACAATACCTCTAAGGTGTTAGGCCTCTCGTGGGAACCAGTTGATGACAGCTTCTTCTTTACGACTTATTATGTCCAGGAGAAGTGTACAAAGCGGAATATACTATCTATAGTCGCCCGCTTATTCGATGTCCTCGGTCTGGTCGCCCCCGTCATTCTGTATGCTAAATTGCTTATTAAGGAGCTATGGCTGTGCAACATTGGTTGGGATGATACCCCCCCTGAGAGTGTTATTCAAAGGTTCTCGGCGCTCACACAGGAATTTCCTTTAATTTCTACGATAAAAATCCCGCGTCATGTTGGTGTCCTAAAAGACAGTACAGTGCTCATCGTTGCTTTCTGCGATGCGAGCCTGAATGGTTATGGCTGTGTTATATATTTACACACAACTGATCTGTCTGGGAATATAACCGTGAGATTGTTGTGTGCAAAATCAAAGGTCTCTCCCACCAAAGTAACAACACTCGCTCGTTTGGAGCTGTGTGCCGCGGTCTTGATGTCCAAACTAATTCGGACGGTTCAAAATAGTTATCGTTCGCGTCTTACTATTGCAGGGACTTATGCGTTTTCAGATTCTACCATTGCGCTTTCATGGATACATTCGTCGCCTCATCGATGGTCGGTGTTTGTTAGTAATCGCGTGGCTCAATGTCAGGAGAATTTGTCTCCTGAAAACTTTTATCATGTCGCCGGTAGTGAAAACCCTAGTGACTGCCTTTCTCGTGGCATGCTTCCTTCCCAGCTTATTTCACACGAATTATGGTGGAATGGACCATTGTGGATTCGCAGCCCACCCTCGGGATGGCCATTAAGACCGTTTCATTTCTCAAATATCGGTGAAATGCCTGAGCACAAAACTAATGTGCTCACTGCAATAGTTCAGCGTGAACAATCGGTCCTGAGTGAACTGGCTCAGCGTATATCCACATGGAATAAACTTTTAAGGATTGTCGTTTTTGTCCTCCAATTCGCAAAAAAGGTATCACCCTCTTCTGGAACGGTCAATAATCTTATGACTGCTGAAAAGGCTGTGATTCGTTCCGTGCAGAGTATTCATTTTATAGAAGATATTGCTGCACTCCAGAAAGGCAAATTGCCTTCAAAAAAGCTTAGGAATTTATCAGTTTTTCTCGATGAGGATAATTTGTTACGTATTGGTGGGCGGCTTTCTAAATCGGATTTACCATTTGAGGTTAAACATCCGGTTTTACTACCTAAAAATGACTGTGTTGTGAATCTTATCATCGATCATTTCCATGTCATGAACTGTCATACAGGCCCTGGACTTCTTATGTCCATCTTACGGCAGCGCTATTGGATATTAGATGCCAGGACTGTTATTAAGGCAAAAGTACGGAAATGCAATTTCTGCTTCCGCTTAAATCCGTCGCATCCTACACCGAAGATGGCAGATTTACCTTCATACCGTGTTGTAGAAGCAAAGGCTTTCGTTCATACCGGTGTAGACTACGCAGGTCCCCTCCGTATCACGCTTGCTCGTCGGAGAGGACAACATTCACAAAAGGCATATGTCTGTCTTTTTGTATGTCTTGTAACCAAGGCCATTCATATTGAGTTGGTCTCTGACCTAACTTCAAATGCTTTCCTAGCTGCTTTCAGCCGTTTTATTTCTCGGCGTGGCCCTGTGTCATGCTTGTATTCAGATAATGGAACCAATTTTGTTGGTGCCAAGGCACAATTAGATGATCTCTATAAGTTTTTGGTTGAGTCGGAATTTGAGCCCGCTTTAAAGCGTGAACTCACTAATCGCCGGGTTGAGTGGAAAATGATTCCACCACGCGCGCCTCATTTCGGAGGTATATGGGAATCAAATGTAAAGAGTATGAAGACTCATTTGTACCGTGTAATCGGAACTCAGCTCCTCACTTATGAAGAACTACAGACCGTTCTGGTTCAAATAGAGTGTATAATGAACTCGCGCCCACTCACAGTCGTGTCTTCTGAACCCTATCCGGAAGTTATTACGCCTGCACATTTTTTAATGTCGACTCCTTTGCAGTACTTACCTGCTTTTGTTTTGACAGACGCTAAAATAAACTTTGCTCAGCGCAAGCAATTATTAGACGGCATGATTCAATCCTTCTGGAAGAAGTGGCGTTTGGAATATCTGCATACGTTGCAAGTCAGGCAGAAGTGGGCTACCACTGACCATCCTATTAAGGTTGGAACTGTCGTACTTATGGGACAGGAGGATTCACCTCCGTTAAATTGGCCTTTGGGCGTAATCACGGATGTTCATCCTGGTACTGATAAAATCATTCGCGTTGCGACGGTAAAGACTAGATACGGACTCTTTAAACGTCCTGTTGTTAAACTATATCCCATCCCAACGCAATAATTTTGTCTTTATTTTATTTTATTTTATGTTAATATTCTATTATGATCTAATTGTTTCTGACTTAGCCAAGATATGTTTCTATTTATTGATTTGATCTTTACTTGTTTTCATATTCGTTGATTTTTTTTTTTGAAAGTTCTGCGAACTTCCAAGGCGGGGAGCATGGTTAAGCATTATAATTTGTTTTTTATTGTTTGTTCGAAAAAATATTTAAATATATTTTTATCACAGGGAACGGTAGTTACTCGCTCTTTGAAATTAACAAGGAACCTGAAATGGATTGATTTTCAAAAATAGAGCAAATAAAAAAACTGTCATTGTGCGTTTGTTTGGATATTGTTATTTTTTTTCATTATGGAAAATTCCTCTTTGTAACATTGACAAGAAACTGATTTCTGTTGTATAAAATGTTGACAACAGACTAATTGTGAAATTGAACATGTTGTAATGGACAACTAATTACTTGCGCGATTCAAGACAAAAGGATTACACTTATTGATCAGAAATTTGGAGGCCTCCCGAGCTGCAGAGAATTGCATAATCAAGGTTGGTGAATTTGTTATTTTTCTTGGAGTGTAAGACTGCTCTGTTCCTTTGTGATATATTTGTTCGCGCAGGTAGAATTTCATTTTAGGATTTCCTAATCGTATATTGGGTATTAAGCCCAGAGAGCTTGGGGAATTTACACACCTCATGCTCACAATTTATAATGCAGGTAGTTTAAAAGACCTAAGCGCACGTACAGCGTGAGCGACTTCATTTTATACTATGTAACCAGCAGTACCGGCTACACGTTGCTGTGGCTAACGAAACACAACGCTCCCGCTGCATGCTGCCCGCTGCCCGCTGCCGCTTTTCCTGATATATTATATATTTCAACCAATTTACACAAAACCTTGACCTATATACCTAAAAAACTTGCTCATGAATCACTCTATCTATTGGTGAATACCGCATGAAAATCGGTTGGGTAGTTTAAAAGATCTAAGCGCACATACAGCGTGAGCGACTTCATTTTTTACTATGTAAAGACGCAACAAATCATCCATATCTATGAACGCATAAAAAAACAGACAATAGACAATACGTGTTATTCGCAACTTAGGTTGGTAAAACATTAATTTATGGAAAAGTGTATTAAAAGATGAACGAGGCCGTGTATAATAACCAAAAAGGAATGCTGCAATATATGTGGTGGTCAGCATATTTTCGTCATTTGAAATTCTCATGCAAACAGAATTTAAGAAATTCTCGTGCATAACTCCATTGTTAGCATCCACAAAGGGTTTTTTAAAGTTATGCGTCCTTGATATATCTGAAAAGACGTGCATCATATTCAAAATTCCTTGAATCTATTTATATGTAATCTCTCTACAATGTGCAGCGGTACTTAACCTCATACAGCCGACTCGGATATTACCACTTGCCTCGTGTCAAAGAACCTCGTCGATTGAAAGCAATCGTTGGAAATCAGGTCAAGAACTACAAAACACCTTCAATGTACGGGTGGGTCCAGCATCCCCTTTCTATCCGCGCAACACCGCATCTGAGAGTAAAACTTCCCCAGTACACAAGATGTAAGGCCCATATACTGTTACGTACTTAGCGGGTAAGCCTTTTCAATGGTACAGCCTACCGATCGTTAGGCTGGTTAGGCAGACAACTAACATTCAGATAGATAAGTCGCCACCTATAAACCTCACACAAGATGCAAGTCCGCTTTACATTTCCGTACTTAGGTGTTAGGTTGGTACAAAGAGCAAGCGCGCTTTACTGTCACATATTTAGCTGTCAGGTTGTCGGTATGTACTACCTGCCGATATGTAGTTAGTTATGTAGGCAGATACGTAAGTGCCTAACATCCCGATAAACAGGGAGATCATCCGATAAACACATTAGTCACCGAAGGCCAAAATTTATTAACATTTTTTACTACAAATAATTTCAGGAATCACAGGTTAAAATAAGTCAGGTACCTCCCATAACCCCTATACGAGTCACCTGGATATTTAAGATTCTACCAACTTAACGGCTCGCCAGATAAGAATGCAGTTTTCTCCCCTAGCGAATTGCACTAGCATATCATTTTGGTTGTCTCTAAACCGAGTATTTATAGAATAATATATGCGTAAAATAGATATTTATAAATATATAAAAATCAAAATATGTTTATTTGGGGATATACGAGCATATACGTCTATGTATTGCTATATTAATCATAGGAAATGTTTGAAACTTTCAAAATACCTTCTTTAAACCCCCGGAAAACGTTTCTGGATTATTACAACCACATGACAATACATCTGAAAAGATTTTTAATCATTAAAAAAATTTTTACAAAACTGTCAAAAATGTAAAAATTTGAGAACGACATTTTGCAAAATGATGATTGTTGATCAAATCAAGAATCATAGATATTTTAAGTAGACACTTATGTTAGATACCAAATTTGATTTATTGTTCTTATAATATATACAAATAAATATTTGTAATATATGGAAATTGAGAATTTGAAAAAAAAATTGTAATACCTGACAAACGGCTGTTTGAAAATTGAATGTATTGGGACTGAATATATGGAACGCGGGAGGGGGGTTGGCGGGACGGGGGAGCGGGAGAGGGGTGAGGGAAGGGAAGGGGCCGCGGGAGGGGACGGTGGCGCACGGGAAACTACATACAGGGATAAACCATTTATTTCTTTGAATATTGAATTGCAACGCATGCCGGGAACCTGCTAGTTATTTTATTTTTATTTATAAAAAACAGGCAATTATTCCCAAAAAATTACATACATGGATGATTTAAATTACAGAAATTACAACAAAAATAGTATTAAAAATACTTAGTTACTCGTAAATATGCAAAACTGAATGACAAACAATAATAGTTAAATGTAGAAAACCAAAGAAACACCAACAATTAGTTATATTAGTTAGTTATAATAATTATGACAATTTCAACATTCAAAATAAATCAAAACCTTCGATAATCGGAAATTTAAAAACCAATAAAGTTTTTTACATATTTTTACAGAACAGCATAACTCTAAGTAAAATCATAATAATTTCTGAAAAATGGTTTTGTGGGTTACTAAAATTCCCCTGAAGTAGGACTATGTTCGGAATAAACTAGGTTTTCATTATTAAATCATAATTCACATTGTATGTTTACACATCAATTTCACTATTATAAGTTATAAGAGACTACCAAGCCTTTACGCAAATGCCTATACAGTTTTGAAATAGACTCTTATTCAAGTTTTATTTCCTTTGAAAATTGTATTACAAGCTTTCCATTTTCTATTATATTATAGACATTACAAAAGTCTTGAAACCGCAATTTTATTTCAAATATGCGATGTCATTACAGGCTTTATTATGTTTCTAGTATCAAGCAGGTGTATCTACGCATTTAAAATGGATATTTAAAAAACACTTTAAATTCTTGTTCCTTAACAAACACAACGTTGTTCGGGAAAAACAGAGTTTTAGATTGCGGGGTTCATTACGTGAAAACCCTTCAATAAAGGTACTCTTTATTTGCATCCTTTTACAAGGGCTACCTGAGAGGACCGGAACTGGGTAAGGGTTGGCCGGAAGTAATATTTAAAAATTGCGGGGGAGGATCCAGTGCTTAAAGCTCACTGTTCGTTTATCGTTCTCTTCTCTTTCCTTCCCCCTTTTTATCCTTCTTTTACTTGAATTTCTCTTATCTGTTTCTTCGTATAAGCGTTGTTTCACAGGCGAATGCGGGACAAATTATAAATCAGGTTTTGAGGCTATGTTGTAGGCACGTGATAAAGTTTTTTCTTTTTCAATTTAATTGACTCATAATATGTGAGCATTGGACATAAAGCGCAGTAAATATTTTTGTAACCCCACTTATTTCTTCACACCCTTATTTTTTTAAGTAAAACTTCTTTACGCGCGCTCGACTTGGGGGGTAAGCTGGTGAATGCGTTATGAAAAAGTGTGATGCGAACGGTAATCGATGCGAACGGTGATCGATGCGAGCGGTGATCGGGCGAGGCGAACGGTCGGGCCTTTACGAACGTTTGACTTGGGGAGTGATAAGGATGAGGATAATGTCGTAGGTCACCCCACGGTCATAGGTCCCCCCACAGTCGTAGGCTACCCCACGGTCGTAGGTCACCCCACAGTCGTAGGTCACCCCAGGGTCTTAGGTCACCCAATGATCTTATGTACCCCATATGTCATATGTCACGCCAATGTCAAAGTCAATGTCATATGTCATCCCGATGTCATAGGTCACCCCAAGGTCGTCGGTCACCCCAAGGTCATAGGTCACCCCATGGTCATAAGTCACCCCAATGTCATATGTCAACCCAATGTCATATGTTCATTATAAGTTAGTGAAGTTTTACTTCAGTCGTGTGGTCTAAAGTCTAAAGCACGCTCGTTTTTTTTATAATAATGTTTTTAGCATGAGATATCCGTGGCTAAAAGGTAAGTGCTTAACTCCAGAGGTTGTGAATTCAGAACTCGATGTAGAAAAACGAACAGGAATGCTTTTACAATCCTTAGTTTTTTCCAATATGAATTTATGTTGGCTATTTATTGTGTTTAATTCGTAGTTCATTTCTCCTGTTAAATTTATTTAAATTTAAAGTAATCCAAATTAGTGGCTCCCAAACAAAAATTTGGAAGTGAAAAATTTGAAAAAGTTTCGGTCCCAAATCTTTGTCCATTTAAATTTTCGTTCGAGAGTCGCTAATATTGTCTGTTACAGTGTGAGGTTTTACTCTCTAAGGTTATTCCGAAAATAAATTAAGTTTGATAATGGCCTAGAATGCCGAAACAGCTGTCACTTGTAACAATAAGTATAAGTAAAAAGTTTGCAGCACTTAATAAAGTAATTATTTAATTTGGTTTACTTAAATTTTTTGAAAATATATATTTGGGTGTTTCAGATTGAAAAATTTCGGTATCAGTGCTTGTCGGGTCATTTCCAAGAGTCAGAGAAGTAGGGAAGTTGGTACAGATGATACTATAAATGAGTGTCAATAAAGCAAGTAATGTGCGTGCCAAGTGAGTGACATCTCATCCTCTCTACCTTTTCGGGGAAATGATTTGATGTTGTAGTAATACGAACCTAAATTAAAGGGGTCCAAAAACAACAGATAAATGAAGATATCGGGAGAAAAAATTCTATTATTCTAAAAATACTATTATTTAGATAAATAGATTTCAAAGTTTACATTACAATAAATATATTTATGTAAATCATTCATATAAAACCGTATAAGTTTATGGATTTCAGTCCGTATTCCATCTGGGCCCGCTGCTTTCCCGGGTTTAAAGAGACGAATTGCATGTTCTACTTCATTTGTTATATCTATATCATATTCTGCGCTCCTATTATCATTGAAGAGTTCTGAGATGTAGTCTTTCCATCTTTTTAGTTTTTCGTTTACATCGATTAGAAGGTTTCCATCTCATATGTCGGTTTTACGACTGTTTCCAGTCAATTCTTTGATTTTCTTGTGCACTTGGAAAATATCATGTTTATCATTGTGGGTTTCAATTATAGCACACTTTTGCTTACCTAATTTTACTTCGAATTTCTGTTTGGATTCTTTTGTATGTTTCGATTTTTGTATTTCCTTCTTACTTCCATGAGGTGACAATATAAAGAAAAATATTTATTTAAATATAGCGGATAATTTTTTTTAATTATAAGTGTAATTACTTAAGGTATTTAAATATTTGGAAGAAAACAGAGACGGTCCATATGATATTAGGGGGCATACATTAATTACGTAAGCAGTTTTTCATGCAATCTTGACCCCTCTCCCCCCTTGGTGAGATAAATTTGGGCCACTTCTCATATATTCTTTTCAAGTAACGTGAGATTTTGCTGCTCCCCCCTCCCCCTTTTTGAGCTCACGAAGGTCTTCGCTGGAACTATTTTTTCAAATGTTTGCTTTTTCTTTTCTTGATGAATTACAGCACCCTATATAAATGGTTCAATATATTTTGTAGCCTCTCAATATCACTCACTTTAGTAGTGCACCACAAACGCTTGCAATTTCAACATTTTCCATATTCGTGAGACTGTAGTCACAATTTCTTTATTACTTCATACATCCGCCCATTTTTCGCACATTTTTTAGAAGTCATTTTTTATTGATAACTCACCCAAAAAAATAGACACTTTCGTGTTTATCGTTCAATGTCATAAATGGTACCAATAGCCGCAACAATAACCGATAGGTTATGGTGTAGGATAAAAACAAAGAAGTACTGAGAAGTGACATCATTCTCTATAATAATACAATTGGATATCTATTATTTTCTCCGATACTTCAAATTTTTGTATGAACGTTTAAACGTACATTTCAACGTTTACACCCAATCCGTCAAGGCACACGAAACTATATATTTATTATCTTCAGCTAACAGATTGCATATTTAACTGAAAAACTAAAAAGTGCGACTTTCATTGTTTACTCCTGACACCCTTAAAATATGTTTAGCAAGTAAAATTTCACATTATTTTAAGAGACTTGGCAAGAACTGCAACGGTTGGTCTACTACTTTTATTATTTTCATGAAAATGCTTGGGACAAAAATATATTTTTTCAAATCATCATAACCTTGATTGCGTATACTAAGTATGGCCTAGATATGCAATCCCTTTCACTAGCATCAAGATGTCGCTAACCAGCAACCCTTCATTCACCGAAGCAAGCTCAACTTTTAATTAAAATACCTGAAATACTCCTCAAAAAACCCTTCTCCAACCCTTTGCCAAAGTAGGTAAATTCCAGAGTGAGTAGGTACAAAGGTAGACGTCAAGGAATGTTGGTATGAGAGTAAGAACGTACCAGATTACGAAAATTTAATACTGGTGACTAAGCGCCAGGTGGAAAAGCACCCCTTTAGGAATAACACGTTGTGTATTGGCTAGCGTAAATTTGATGAATTCATAATTTTTAAGTTCTATTTAGTTTCGTGTAACGGGTAAGCGAACAAAATCGAAGAACGAACACAATCGCAACGAATGGATTGATATTTCTTCTAAATTTTTATATAGTTATTGAAGTAAAACTTCTTTACGCACGCTCGACACTTGGGGGTAAACTGGTGAATGCGTTACGAAAAGTGTAATTGTTACGAAAAGTGTGATGCGAACGGTGATCAATGTCATTAAAAAAGGAAACGGAGCATGTGCAACTTTTGCCCAGCGAAAAAAAGAAGCATGAGTGTGTACTACTGTGCGAAATGCAACAAACCATATTGTCCGGAATGTCAATGTCACCTCAATGTCATATGTTATTTTATAAGTTAGTGAAGTTTTACTTCAGTCGTGTGGTCTAAAGCACACTCGTTTTTTTTATTCTATCAAATCATCTAAGCGTCTCTAAAAATTATGTTCATTGGGTTATGTTCACAACGTCCTGCGATTATTTTCGGATTTTTTCATCCATATTCGGTAAAACATGGTTCAATGGCATAATGTATTATAAATGTGCCTCAATGAACTCATTTCCACTGCATCCAGTCTACGTTCATTCACTATTTAGTTAATTACATGTTTCACTGCCGTATATCAGGATTTTACAAAACTCGCTACTTTTCACGAATGTTTTATGTATGAAAAAGGGTGACAAATAATGCTATATACTGTGGCTATAGAAAACAGCTAAGTAGGCAGGTAGCTACCAAGTCCTTTTATGTCAATTTATAAAACAGTACAATTTTTGGTAACTTTGTGCTTTTATAACCACAATATTTGTTAACCTTGTGCTTTCATAACCATGCACAATATTTGGTAACCTAGTGCTTCCATAACCAGAGTACTTGGTGCCTTGTACTTTCGTAAACACGCACTTTCATAACCGTTACTTTCGTAAATTTCGAAAGCACAATGTTTTGTGCTTTCATAAACACAATGTTTAGTAACATTGTGTTTTCGTAACCACAATATTTGGTAACTTTGTGGTTTTGTATTCATAATATTTGGTAACCTTGTGCTTTCATAACCACAATATTGGGTAACCTTGTGCTTTCATAACCAAGATATTTGGTAACAACCTTGTGCTTTCATAACCATACTATTTGGTAACCTTTTGTTTTCATAACTAGAATATTTAGTAACCTTGTGGTTTCATAACCACAATATTTGAAATCTGTGCTTTCTTAACCACAATATTTGATAACCTTGTGCTTTCGTAAACACAATATTTGGTAACCTTGAGCATTCATTACTACACTTTTTGGTAACCTTGTGTTTTCATAACCACAATATTTGGTAAGCTTGTGCTTTAATAACCGCGATTTTTGGCAACCTTGTGCTTTCAAACCATTATATTTCGTAACCTTGTACTTTCGTAACCACAATATTTGGTAACCTTGTGCTTTCATTATCACAATATTTGGTAACCTTGTTCTTTCATAACTACAATGTTTTGTAACCTTGTGATTTGATAACCACAATATTTGGTAAACTTGTGCATTCACAACCAGAATTTTTGGTATCCTTTTGCTTTCATCACCAAAATATTTGGTGACGTTGTGTTTTCATAACAAGAATATTTGGTAACCTTTTGCTCTACCACAATATTTGGTAACCTTGTGCATTCATAACCACAATGGTTGGTAACCTTGTTCAGAAATATTCATCCTTTTAGTTAAACTCTAGGTTCCACTTGGACAAAAAGATTCTAATGTTATCGTATCTGTTATTATAAATATGTCCTCCTGAGAGGAATTTATAGGATTTTAGTGTTCCTCGGGTCTCGGGAGACCGCCTAACTTTATTAATCTCTGGATTTAGGAGTTTGTTCCAAACCTTCACACGTTGTTGAGCCCACAAAACCTTTATTAATTGTGACGGCCCTCGGCTCCTCCCCCAACTCGAAATAAACAATCGCCTAATTGTTATGTGAGACAAACATTTAACGGGACCCAAACTTTTTTCATTCCACTATGAAGATGGAATCATGAAAAATTTACCTAAAACAAAAGATCATCTGTTAAAACTTTACTCTATTAAAACGGGTTCCGTCTTTTAGCAGTGCTTAAATTTCTTTTATATATATTATGGTATATATTATTTTAATTGTCTGAGAATATAAGAATATATCTAATATTATAAGAATATACTGTAATGCAATAAGTATATACTGTAATATAATGATCTAATATTTATATTTAATAATATTAAAAGTTTTTTTTTTTTAAATCACAAAATATCTGCTTCATATGAAAAAAATATAATATATATAATGGGATTTCCCTGGTCGCCTCCTTCCTTTGGTTTCTAGTTTTCTTGGGTTTTCTTCTTATAAAGCCTGAAATTTTCAATAACTGTGACATGGAAATGGTTTCCAAGTCATATATTTGTTTTATGGTTCTTTTACGCATACGATGTTTCTCTCGGTAGTACGTTTTGTGACTTTCAGTTTATTGAAAGTGCTTTTTGTAAAATCTTAAGCTTTTTGTACTAAGGTCATGGTCACGACTGGTTTAAATGACAATAATAGAAGATCAGAAGAGTAATATTCGAAAATTTACGACTGTACACAGAAATGTATAAATGGACGAGAATAGATAGAAACGTCTTCAACTACCACAAACTGATGAAATGTAAGAAAATTAATGAAACATCAAAAAATAAATGATTAGGCCTTTTTGCTATCGACGTGTGTTAAGCCTTGAATGTAGTTCCATTGTGTTGATTTATTAATTAAGGGTTTAGTTTATTTACACAACATTAGAGTTAAATTAATGGGTGTTTGCACACTATCTCACTGCTCTGGAGTTTGTTGGAACACTAAAACCAAGTAAACACTAGCCATCTTATTTGTACACAACTTCACGGTTGATTTGTTTACAGTCCAGATTAATTAATTATATTGCCACCGAAACAAAACACATCAACTAAGACAAAGGGTAATAATTCATTGTATATGCTTGGATCTTGGAAGAGTAAACATACTATTAAGACATACTTCGATATTAATGTAAATACGATGCTGAAATCTAATTGAATTGCGTTTCCGTGTTTTGTACAAGGGTACCCGATGAAATGTACAGGAATGTATTTCAGTTAAGATGAAGCCGTTATTTATACCTTATAATTTAAATTATACATTAAATTTCATCTTGTAAAAGAATTGATATACCATTCGCCTGAATTTTAGAATTGAAACTATTTTGGACACCGAAAAAAAAAAAAAAAAAAAACGAGGCGATGTATTTCTTCGTCTGTTCAAAAAATCAGACCTGCTAAATATTGCTCTGGAATTCCGGATACATTTGTTTTGCCTTTTAAAGGCATTTTCAACGGTGATCGACCACATATATTCTTCTGCAGTTAGTTGATTTATTTTTTTTATTTTTGAATTTAAAAACTTCTGTAGCACCGTTGTGATTTGAAACCCGATGAAACCAAAATGCGACACTAAAAAGATAGAATTTAGTATCTATAGTATTTAGTCTGTGAGAGAATTAGGTAGAATATTAATAGGTCTCCTCTTTGTGCGGTGTTTCGTAGCCTCCCCACTCTCGTCTACTTTAATTTTCTGAAGTTTCCACTTTTATCGCGTGTGAACTGCACACTTGTATTTAGTTACTAGACATGTGATGAGACGTCCAGAGAAGTACGAGATCTTGCATCTCATAATGCAGGGGAAGATTGCCGGAAGACGGGGCCCTGGAAGAAGGAGAACCTCATGGCTGAAAAACCTGAGACGGTGGTTTGGCCAGTCTACTATTGTAGAACTGTTCCGAGCCGCAGTAAACAAAGTCCGCATAGCCAACGTGATAGCCAACGTCCCTTGAACGGACAGGACACAAGAAGAAAAATACTAGACTTTTATTAATAAAAAAAAAAATGTTTTTATTAATCAAAAAAAATACTATTTCGGCTGTGGGTCTGTCTGACTGCCCCTGTAACCCTGGTTCAATGAACTCAATTTTTTGTTGTATTTAAGAGTCATTTTCAAAATTGGAGCTGATTGTGTCAAGAATTCAGACAACCGATTAAGTATCTATCCATAGTGTAATTAATTAGGTACCTATAATATAATAAATATTTAAATTTAATTTTTGTTTTTTTTACATTAGCTCCACACAGGTGGCCCTGAGGAAAATAATTTTTCTCAGGACCTATGTCATCTTGGGGGATGCTATTTGGAGGGTATTTTAGAAAAGGAAGAAGAGGAGTTCTGGGAAGGAAATATGTATGATGTGTGGGTGGGAATCTAGGGGTCAGTGTGTCCAGGAGTGACAGACGTATGAATCCACCACTTCAACTGCGGTGCAAGGCGACAAGTCGAGGGATACTGGCCGGAGAGGTCAAAAGACCTCCTCAACTCAAAAGTCTCTCTCGATCCGGCCCGCCACGCAGCAGATGGGCAGACAGATCGGCCAAGACCCTGACAAATCTCACCCCATGAACCCGGGCACCCCTGCTAAGTCACCAAACGTAGAAAAGCATTTGGGGTTATCTATGGCAGGGGTAAAATATTTGAAATATGTATTATTAAATTTAATTTGCAAGTTAAATTAGATTTCGTGATTTTTAGACCATACGACTGAAGTAAAACTTCACTAACTTATAAAATAATAGAGAAAGAAAATGTGCGCGTGCACTGCTCTCTCTTGATCCTACAGTATGATACAGACAATAGGCCTGCACTGTGTCGCACCTCTCTCTCTTGCCCCTACAGTAATATACGAAATGTAACCCTCTCTCTTTCTATCTTCACTAACTTATATCTCCCTCTCAACTTCCGTTCGCCTCGCCCGATCACACTGTTCGTAACGTTCTCGTCACGCATTCACCAGGTTACTCCCCAAGTCAAGCGTGCGTAAAGAAGATTTACTTTAAAAACGTTTAAGAACGAATTACTTATAAATTCAAAAGAATAATCCAAGTTCAAATAAACAAATAACATTAGGTTGCCAATCTCCATTTCGAGAAATTCATGCAGACGGGATTTGAATGAAAATCTAATATGGCGGCGGATATCTGCTATGAGCCAGTAGGAACTATGTTCAGGAATTAGCGACGCCAAGTTGGTGCAAACTCTCCCACGGAATATATTAGTGGCGCTAACTAGGTGCAAACTGGTGCAAACTCATGTTGAATTTCAAGCAGATACAAATTATTAACTATTACCCGCGGGCATCGGGAGGTGGGCTGACAAACAGACAGTGCCAACACTGCGATATGAGCAACTTGCACGCTCTTTCATGTGAATTCATGTGAATAGAATTTTCTTCAGAAAATGCGGAAAAACAACTTTACGATTATGTATACCGGCGTGGTCTAGGTGTAAGGCTCTTGACTCGCAATCCGAAGGTCGCGGGATCGAATCCCTGCGTGGTCAAATAAATTTTATTTCAGTAATTTGTGTTTTTCACTATTAATTGATTTTAAAAATTAAATACTATCTATATTATGTGCAGCATGTTTCAGAGTGGAAGATGCTCTAAGTATCGCCCTGGTGTAAGACCACCATTCAGAATTGAAACGTTGCATGAAATGACTTTAGCCGTGTTTGGTATCCAGATCTGAATAGCCAGATATTGCCTCACAACATACCCCAATTGGGGATGTCATAGTCTCACTGGCTCCAGACGTGAGCAACTGGGACTCTTGTGAGGTATTCACATGAAAATAAAACTTTTTAAAGTGAAATCGACGATTTTAGCCAGCGCATTTGGTTTAATGAAACGTTGTTAAATAATCTTTTTTATTATTATTTCTATGATTTTGAAAACTGCGTCCATGTTAAAAAATCGATTATATTGTAGGTGCATTCTTGGACAAAAAATTTATATCGTTGGCCCAGTATTAAACGGAAAAATGTCCGAAAAACCATAAAATACGATATGGGTATTAAAAGATTCGCCAAAAGGGACTCTTCCCTGTTTTGAACAGGAATGAATGTAATAAAAATGTTGGATTCTTTCGAAAAATCTGTTTTGAAAATATCCTAATTTTTCAGATGTAGGTACCTACCCAATTTTATACTAACTATTTCGAATTATTTCCATTTCAAAATTGCGCGATTGTTTTAAAAACAAGGATTTGCATTTGAGATAATGTAGAAATTTCAGTGAAAATTATTGAAATTTGAGTTTTTGCTCACATTTAAAACAAAATATTGATTATCTCAAAACAACAGATTTTGCCTTTTTTCAGTTTAATACTGGGCCGTCGATATGTAGATGCATATTATGTGGCTTTTAAAACACAAATAAATATCAGTTACAGGCTATGTTAAAAATGTGTCCATTTCGCAGGTGAAACTGTATAACTGCGGGCTTTAAAACTATATACATTTTTTTAATGAACTTCACATTTTCCTTTACCAAAAAAAAACCCACGATGCAAGTGGTTCGCTCTGTTTTGAAGCCCGCTTTGTTTTAACGCCTGACTCACAGTACGTTAAAAACAATGTTCCACCCGGATTTCAGTTTTCTCTGCTTATTGTTTGCTCATGAAAATGTAGAATTTCCAGAATTAGACGAAAATTCACAAAAATACAGTTTAAACGAATTTCAAACCATTTTCAATGCCAATCAGACCAAACATAATAAAACCTTGGTCTATTCTTCAAATGAATAGGCGAAGCGTGATTGTGACAAAGCATCATTTCTCACTTACCAAAAAATATGTTTTCATTCCTCGAGTCGAATTATTAAAACCATTACTTGTCACCGCTTACCACCATTGTGACTTGGTTCGTGTTCGCAATTAAGAATTTGAATGCCAAAAAGTACCAGTTAATGAAAATTTCTTTATTCTCGTATATTCGTATCCTTACCACTTACATTATTATATATCACGCATAAACAGTAGAGAACATTCCTTTATCATGGATTCAGTTATAATTTGTAATGAACATTTCAACATTTCCCAGCACCCTCGGAAAGACGACTGAATGACTGAAGATCCCCACTAATAATAATAATAGTCCTCAATACCCATTATTAATATATTCGATGTCAACTGTTGTTTGTGAGAAGTTATCGATACAATCCTTATCAATTGAAATCGACCGTGCTAGACTATCAATCCATTCAAAGACATGTCCAAACCATCTACCAAGTGATGATTCCACCAAATGAAACTCTGGTAAAATTAATGTAATTGTGAAAATTAGTGGCTAAATCAAAACCTCCCAAGTTTTTCCTAATTATATTAGGTCATCATGTATGCTTAGACGTTTGGAGAATAGTCCAAATCATCTTTATTCAAGACTAGCTGGGTTACACGGCTTCGCTCAGGAAAAAATTCGAGAGTGTTCTGGAATGTTCCAAAAAGATCTATCGATTCCCTTTTCCCGAAAATTCCACGACATACTTCGCCACTCCTTCCAGAACTTTCTAGAGCTCTATAGAACCTTTTAGAACTTTCCGGAAGACTGTTTTAGAAATTTCAAGAGGGCGAAATTTCCAACCCTTATATCTTCAAAAGCACGCCCTTTAGGTAAAAACGGTAACTCTTATTCCCTAGGCGGGATATAGATCTACCACACCATATAACTCCCTTGATCGTACCGGGACTTGTTTCTGAGTTTTTGGGGTCCGCACGTTTTTTTGGACTTTCTTTATAATTTATACCTATTGATTACCGGTTTCGATAATATCATAGAGTGAGCTCACATTTCTCCGTCTTATTAAATATTGTGAAGAAAGCGCCCAAAAAAACATTCGTACGATATTTCATAGTTATGTTATGTTTGAGTTCTTTAATGTTGTCTTGTAATCTAAATGATTCATTAATTTATTTCTTGTGTTCAATTTCTATCTCTAGTGACACTTTTTATAGTTGTACCAACTCCATTACTTTCAAAAACGAATATTGTTCCTCCGTCGAAAGGTTAGGAGCTCTGGCCCAGGATTTATTTATTTGGGCACTCAATTTCTGGATGAAAATAAAATAATACAGGACGCAACCACAACATAATCTCAAAATATTTTAACACTCGCAAATTTAAGCGCCCCCCACATGTACACTTCGGAGCGATTGCGCTCCTCGCCACTCAGGCCGCTGCGCATAAAGTGTATGTGTGTGGCGTGCTTAGGAACGACGCAACCGTTTTACCGACGCGTTAACGGTGGTAACTTTTACCGACGCTAAATAGCGTTTAACAAAATACCAACTCGAACTGCGTGGAGCAAGACGAATAATACAATTTAAGATAAAATTAGCGATAGTTGTTGCAAGGTGCAATCCGCCCTCATTATTAATGTTTTAACTCTTTACCTTTTTATTATTTAATTGTTATTTTGGACAACGTCAATTATTAGATCCCGGGTGGTATATTTTCTTAAAACTGAAACATACAACACAGTTTAAAACACAATTTAAACAATACATTTCAAAAAATACTTTATTAATACTTAAATAACAACCAAAAGAAGACTCCCACCTGTAATTTTGTTCCAATTACGGTTCCTTTTCTCCCATTTTTCTTTTTATCGCGATTTCCCAAATTAATATTCTTACATTCGTAAAAAGAAAAATATCCAACGAAAATAAATCATAGAAATGCAGCAAAAATTAAAGATTTCTATTGGTGGAGTTAGTAGCCGGCGACCATAAACAAATCGAATGTGACTTAAAACATCACCAAAAATCATTCCCATCCCGCCAGGCACCAAGCCGAGCGAGATGAGCGCGACCACGCAACTTTTTTATAATACTTACATTTTTAAACTCGTGATGAATGTCCGAATGTCCGAATTGAATAATTCAAAAAGTTGAATAAAGGTATTGAAGCAGCCTTGAATATGAAGTAATTTATTTTGATAAGGATTAAAACCAAGATACAAATACAGAGCCTTTTCAAACGGTGACATTTTAATTAAATTTTTTAAATAAAAGAACTCTGATTGTGGCATATATATTATAGTTAGACATATGCTGTCGCGACACTTTTTGTAAATAATGATGTGTTCTGCAAAGTCGTAGTACATTATTTAATTCTATCATCAATAGTTTTCGCAGCGCACGCGATGAAAATAATTTTTTAGGTATTTTTTTACACCTTGGGTAAGATTATTGAAGTTTTAGTAAGGATCCCTAATTTTTTTGAAAATATAATATAGCCTATGTCACCCGGGGATAGTGTAGCTTCCCAACAGTGAAAGAATTTTTCAAGTCGATTCAGTAGTTTCGGAGCCTATTCGATGCAAACAAACACACAAACAAACAAACAAACAAATCTTTCCTCTTTATATAGTGTGTTAGATTAGATTAGATTAGATGAAAACACTGCAGCGATCCCTTTTGCGCTGCATTTACACTACTTACTTTAGTTCTTTCCTTTGATAGTTTAATATAGGTACCTCGGTATCAACCATCACGACTGGTATTAGGATTTGTTTGTGGAGTGTGGAGTGCTCGCCTCGCTTCCTTTGACAACCATTATTAGCAATATTAGCAACTAGTGCATTCTTTCCTGCTATAATTGAATTTCCGGCATTCACCCATCCGTCGAATCCTCTATCAGCCTTCACAAGTACGTAAACTCATTCAGTTGCTCCAAGAATTCACGGCGGTTACACATTACCTACATTATAATGGAGCTACTTGAAATGTTTACCGCAGGTAGACTTTATAAACGAATATTCAGAGATTATACATAATTCTATACAATACACTACCAACTACGATCAGACAAACTGACTCCTTTACAAAATTCAAACAAGATATTAAAAAATGGATTATAAGTATTGGATTTATTTATTTTTTATTTTTTTTATTCTTCATTTTAAGCACCCGCTAAACCGCCAAGGCAGTTTGTCAGCAGGTCAATTTAACAATATTAATATAACACTAAAGCACAAATATAACAAGAAACCACAATATGCAAGATAGATACAGAAGAATAACTTTTAAGTAGAATACAAAGACATAAAATATACAGACAGACAGATATTATACAGGCAAAGTCATATTTATACATAAGATTACAAACAATATCAATATAAAAAGTTTTGATCTATTAGCCATTTTTTAATTTTTTTTTGAGATCGGTGGACGCCTCACTATTACAAACATCTGTAAAATAAATCACACATAGACCAAAATAACTATGCACATAAAACCTAACTCAAATAAAATAAATGAAAATAATGGAATCCTGTCAAATTGACCTTTAAATATATTAGGCAGAATTTACTTCTCAACTTCATCTCCAACATTTATAAAATAACTCTCTTTAAAAGATTTATCACTTTTCAATTTTACCAATCACCTTTCTGTTTTAATTCTATTCAAAGTGATATGTATTTTACCTTAAATATCCTTGTAACTACAATATTCATTTATATACCTGTACGCCTGTCTCGACACAGGTATACCCTAGTGAGACAGGCATATACATAAAACCATTGTAAATATATTTTATTATAGATAAATAAATAAAAAAAAATAAAAAAATTACACCATCTACAGTTGGAAATAAGAATCTTTAATAAAAATAAAAATAATTGTTACTAAAGTGAACGGTAATATAACTTCGCGATTTGCACAGCCTTTTCTACGTAATTTTTTTAGGTAAACAAAACTATTTTCAAATCATTTACATCCTGAGGAAGGGAGGTACGTAGATTTTTGTTATCTCGATTAGCTTAAAAGAATAAGACCATTTTTTATTGGTTTCATATTGTTCAATTAGATAAAAAAATGTTTTTTGGAGGAACGCGGCTTTTTTCATACAAAACTTAATTTTCAGCCAATTTAATTCAAAATTTAATTAGACGGTGGACGGGCAAAGTCAAGTTGCAACTGTTACTGTAGTAAATAAAACACACCATTTTCAGTATTAATAATAATAATTAGCAACTGGATAAATAATATAGGCGTTTATTTACAAAAGAAAACCACTTCAAGAACGTTAAATCTAAAATTACTTTGACTAAATTGGAACAAATCTGACTAATTTAGAATTTCTTGAATAACTTAGCAAGTTAGAACTCAGTGGGTAAAGAGTTAAAAAACAATAAAGCCCGCGTTACTTGGATTAGCAGGCATAATTATGCCAACCGGTATCATCCACCCATTCCCCTCATAAATTATTATTTATTTATTCATCCCTTTCATGAATTCCTGACAAAAGATCTTGGCTGTATTTCGAAAATTCAAATGAAGTTAGATCAAAGTTGATCAATTCGAATTGCCCCGGGGTATTCTAATTCTTAGGGATACTTTTCCGAGACGGTGAACCTGGTAATTTACATTCGTGATTAGAGATTTTATAAATAAGAAGGGGTGCAAGCGTGGTAATGTGAAATATATAATAGCGTATTCTCTATCCATTAAGATGATTAAAACTAAATAATAGGTGCTGTGTAAAATGTTATACAATATTAAGAAATAATTAAAAATATTAATTTCGGTTGTGATGCTGACCGAATTCGAGTTCAATAAACTCTAGAACTTGAATTCAAGTTTTTTTGTGTCATTTTTAAAATTGGAACTCATTGCGGGAACAATTAATTTAATTAATTACTTAATAACTCTATTTTTAAATGTGTGTGTCTTTTATTAAAAATTTCAAGTTTACTAACAGTGTTCATAAGAAAGTTAAATTTATGATAGTCTATAAAATATACATTCTATGTTTTCAAAAGACAATGTCGGCGAGGGAAATTATTTTTTTACTTAAATTTTATATTGTTAATTATATTTTTCACGGGTCTGTGCTTGAATATAATAACTGCCATATTTTAGTGATGGGTAATTTATTGATTTGATTTTTGTGCGACAAATTAAAGAAAACGGAAGAAAAAGGTGCGAAAAAGGAGGTTGTTAAAGTAAAAAAATAAATCATCCGTTAATTTTATTTTAATTTTTGTATGTAAATGCCACACAATAGTCTCAAATGCTCCCAACTGTCCGGAGCTAATGTAGAAATATGATTCTTTTAATTTAATTAAAACAATGCAATTATACCCTCTTTAGAATAGGGGTGGTTTTTCACACAATTGCGTATCACATGCTGTGTTTTTTTAGTCAATATTTACACTGCAATTGACAGACGAATTACTTTCCCACCGTACGTGAAATTTTTTGAAAACATTTATTGTGTAGTTTCGAAAAAAATATTATGTTAAATTTGGATTCTTATTGGTTTAATAATAAAAAAATATGTAACAATGATTTTAAATTTGCTTTGATTTCCAAAAACTCTTATCATTTTCAATTGATTAGTGAAAGTCTTCACTATGTCGGGGTCACCAGTAATTTTAATAACATATTATTGGAACGCTGTTTGCTAATCAAAACACTAAACTCTATTTAAAAGTGCTTAGATGAATACCAATCAACCATAAATAAAATGCTTAGATAAATACCGATCTACCTTCATAAATTTATTATATAATAAAATATATTAAAAATTTTGGAACAATAAAAAATTCTATATACGTATAAATAGTAAATTAAATGGTCACCAGGTTTAGTGGTCGTATTGTATTGTTTGCATGTAGTGTTGGTGATTAGATTGCTGTGATTGTAACGAGTGTGGTTGGTATGTGCAGGGTCCCAGGGGCAGGGCGATCCGGCCGCGGGGGAGCGGGGTGTAGAGGCCGCCCCCGCACCCAGCCCCACCCCCGCACCGACCAAACCGCCAAGTACGTGACACTCACTTCATTTTAATAGACGTAGTACATAATACCAATACCAAGCCACTACCTCTCTTCGTTTGGACAAAGAACTTCTGAATTTTTAGCAGTAAAGTTATATAACATACTCCCACTTAGTATCAAACAAATTAAAACAAAAAAATAGCTACATTAAATGTTGGCTGAAGGAACTATCGAAAAATGAACTTACTAGTATACTTAAAACATCGTCGTAAAAGTTTCTGGAAAACCTTATCCAAACCATGAAGTTAAACCATAGAAGTCGCTGAAAACTTATCCAAAGCATAGTCCCCCGCAGCACAGGATCTCCTAGTGAGGAGGACTACTAATATAATCTCTATTTTATATATATACTTAACATGTTTCATATTAAAATGTCAAAAATAATAAATACGAGTATATCTGTAGTTACTAAAATAAAAAACCTATATTTTTTGCGTAAAATTCGGACGGCCAGGAGGCCTTTACGAAATTAATTTTCCTCAGAGCCTATGTCTTGGGGACTATGTATGGAGGATCTTTTTGAGGAGAGGAAGGGGCGAACATGGGTCTCGAAGAGACCCTTAGGAGGGAGGAAACACGCGTCTTCCATTGAAATATCGACAGAACAAGGAAAGTATTCTCACCCGACGCCTGTGCTCTAAAATTGCATTCCGTTTGTTAAGATATGGTAATCTATCAAACGGACCACCCGTTTCTGCAGAGAGTCAATGGTTTTTTTCAAATATTTTGGGGCTCCAGACCAGAAGCGTTAAACATTGTTGATACAAGTATCTGCGGGCCCTGTACAGTACGTCCAGCTTCTAAGAAGCTAATTGATTTTGGTTTTGATGGAGCCCCGTACCTGAGCTGGTCACTTAAAGTTAGACCAAGTTTTTAAGACAAGATAAAAAATTTCAATCCTTGCCAAAATGAAAATAAACAAGTAAAGTACTGATAGATAGTAACCGATAGTTATGTGCGTTACTTTTGTTAAATTGTGAAATTATTAACCCCGATACAGGCGAGCCCTAGTGGGGTTAATAATTATATTCTAAACAATGTGTGAAGAAACAATTAATAATAATAATAATATAAAAGTTTTTTTACAATAAAGCATGGAAATTTAATCTCCGTTGTAAAATTGGTTTTCATTAGATTAAATCTGCAGTTCGACGATACATTTTGACATTTTCCTACAATTGTTTAGCCCTCCATCCTGTCTCACCACTTTATGCCGGGAGTCCCTCAGGGATTTATTCTTGGTCCCTTACTTTTTAACTAACTAACTAACCATCACGCCGTTTCCCCGCAGGGGTAGGCAGAGAGGACGGACCGCCAAACAACTCGGTCTTGGCACACACTCTTTGCCTCACTCACATTCATACATCGTCTCATACATTCTCTTCTATTATTCTGACTTTTGACATGGCCCGACTCAAGTATCTGATTCACTTGATCGTGCCATGTCTTCCTCGGACGTCCACGACTTCTTCTACCATTCACATTTGCGTCGTATATTCTTCTTACACTGCTTTCTTCGTTCATTCGCTCTAAAAGGTATGTTTGAAATTTAGTATCGTTCACTCATGTTGTGTGCCCTTTGAGGATCACATGGCTTTTTTTATCTATTATATTAACCTAATCGACATTAAACATTAAAAAAACCACATTTACTTTTTTATAATATAATATTTTCATATCAAACGTAAACCATAAAAATATTATGGGATATAACATTTTTTTAACGATAGGGTCGTTTGAACGATTTTCCAAATAATTGTATTCAGGTCGGGTCGATTCAATTAGTTACTTACAGTGGAAGCTCACTATGTATTAGTTAGTACCTGCTCACAACCCTATGAATTTGTGTGGTGTATTTCGTGGTTCAGTCTGCCGTAATTATTAAACCTTTGACCGCAATGGCAACATGCTAAATTGGCTCGACGGCGATGGTTAGATAGCTGATGTAATTCCCAACATCGAACCGGGAATACTATACGTAGACGTTTATTATATATTATTATGAATATTACATTGCCAGATATCTACGCTAACGACGGAGCTGGGAGGCACTCGCTTATTGCCCCAGCCATAGAATATACAGGTAAACTAATATTAATGATTGATACCCTCCACATAGCATCTTCAAAGCTGACATAGGACCTGTGGAGTTAATGTAAAAAAAAATACTAACACTGCTTTAACCTTCCTCGGTTCTTCGGTTCAATATGACCGGAAAATATGAAATTTAAATGATAAAAAAAATGGTAATTATTAACCTAATTTACAACGACTCATGACAATTATTAATTATTTATTCACTTTTTTTTACGGTGCTCCAGATTTTATGTCCGGGTTGAATCTTTCCCAAATGAAAGACTAAACCCTTCCACACACTTTTCCACAAATGAATATCTAGTAAATTCACGCAATGTAAGTGCACTATATAAGTATAATAAATACAAAACAATACAAGAACAATACGTCAATCCACCAGAAACATAATGGGAAAATATTTCACCGACTCCAGATATTTTCAAATCAGAGGGTTCGGCTCTGATGAAATCCTAACTGGTCCGATAAATCCTACTGATCCCTCAATATAAATACTTAAAAAATCTTTCGTAATCCTACATGTATTTAAAATGACCGACTTTTGCATTTTTATGTACAAATTTTTTGACAAATCTAATACGTGAATTAAATCTAATCTAGTTGAATTGAATCTAATCTAATGTAGCATTATAAAATTATGGATAAGTCTATTATATTAATAAAATTAAGTTTTTTCTATCTTAGGTTCCTCGGATCAATAATACCCGAGTATGAAAAGGTCCATTCAATTCAAAGATGGTTCTTGTCTCATACATTCCGAAAAAAAAACAAAAACGTCATTTTGTTGAACACAAACCACAACAAAATCGAAATAAACTAAAATGATGATGGACCGTAACGCAACAAAGGGTGCTGTTGATTTTCTAGACAAAATGGTTTCGGCCTATAGTTGCAAACGAATGACAAGATGGTGGCCTATAGCCATACTTCATTACATGATTGATATTTCATGATTCAAAGCTTGAATCGTCGGTACTATGTGAAAAACTTGTATTATTACTGGGAATTAAAAACTAACTAATTTAGGTACATATTTATTTATTATTATTTTTAATTGATAAACTAACATTTAAACAAGATTTTTATGCATAGCACAAAGGGTAGATAACAAATATTATAATCAATAATTATCAGCCTGAAACACTCATCTACATTGAAAAAATCTTCCGAGAAAAGAGACTGGCCGCCAACGGGAATTGATCCCATGTCCTCTGATTGCCGGTCAGGAGCTCTGACCACTGAGCTGCTTTACTTAATACCCGCCAAATAATTCAATATATACTAGGGTTTCATTCGACAATTACTCATTATTACATTTTTCCAACTGAAAACAACCAACTTTATTTTTGTGAGAGAGGTATTGTTAAATACTAAATACTCAGAGGGACACGGGTTCAATTCCCGTTGGCGGCCAGTATCTTTTCTCGGAAGATTTTTTCAATGTAGATGAGTGTTTCAGGCTGATAATTATTGATTATAATATTTGTTATCTACCCTTTGTGCTATGCATAAAAATCTTGTTTAAACGTTAGCTTATCAATTAAAAATAATAATTAATATTTGACAAGTTAAAGTATTTCAGCAAAAAATGCAGACATAATTAGTCTCGACGCCACCTAGCGGGAGATTTAGTATTTAACAATACCTCTCTTACAAAAATAAAGTTGGTTGTTTTCAGTTGGAAAAATGTAATAATGAGTAATTGTCGAATGAAACCCTAGTATATATTGAATTATTTGGCGGGTATTAGATAAGCCGCCATAGCTCAGTGGTCAGAGCTCCTGACCGGCAATTAGAGGGACACGGGTTCAATTCCCGTTGGCGGCCAGTATCTTTTCTCGGAAGATTTTTTCAATGTAGATGAGTGTTTCAGGCTGATAATTATTGATTATAATATTTGTTATCTACATATTTATTTATTTGTCAAAAATACATACACTCCAACGAAAGGTTTCCTGTCTTAGAACAGTCAAATAGACACGTTTAGTTCACATTAGGTAGGAATATATTGCATTAATGCACAAGTTTCATTTACATAATTATCGGCAAATACTAGGTTCTAAAAGCAATTAAACATCGAAATAGTGTATTCGTACATAGTAATAAAGCTACTGAGTATATCAAAAAAGCAATAAATAATAAATAATAAATAAACCCATTGATTCATGAAACAGAAAAAAAAACTTTCTTCAAAATATATTTCTCTACTCGACTCTGTGTTTTAATGAAAATGCATGTTATATTTGGGTAGAGGTGAACATAAAATTTTAGTATAATATTTTCGTAATCTATCTTCTGTTTTATTATAACAAAATATTGTAGAAGTAAAGTAAATGAGAGGATTATTTATAAATGGAAACCAAGTAAGTAGGTACGACATGTATCTAATTCTAATTATGATTCTAACATTATATATATATATATATATTATATTGGAATCATAACCAAGCTTAGATCACGTAAAAATAATTTTAAACACACAGATAGCAGAAATCGTAATATTTTTAAATTTCTCAGCAATAAATAGAAATATTTGTTTTTTTCCAAGAAAACTTCTTCGGAAAGGTTTTTACTTTGTGATGGCATTATTTATTTTAATAAAATTTTAATAAAAACATGTTGATTGTGTACCATTAAAAGTGATGTAAACAAAGTTATTTGTCTTTTTTATTAAAAGAAATATTTGTGTATATCAGTAGGTATATTAGAACAGGAAAATCATCTAACGACTAAAATAATTGCATCTGGATTTTCAATGCACAACTCCATGTTAACTACATGGAAGAAAGAAGGGAGGGAATGCCTCATTTAATGAGTTTCATTGTAAAATCACCCCATCCCACCCACGCGTCGTTAGTTCAATTCGTTGGATGGCTAAGTCCTTCATCACGACACAAGCAACATTTTCCGCATACTGTAGTGGTAGTAGGAGATTTTAAAATATTGTCAGGTAATTCGTAACGATTCTGGGAATGTTTTTCTTTTTTAAAAATTGAAAAACTAAAAGTTTAGCAACATGTATAAATTGTATTTTTATTGTTTATTTTTGTGAGGAATTTATTATTGTTTGAAGGTACCTACTTCCAGTTTAATTATGCGGTTATTATTTATTATAAACAATACCGAATGGTATTGTTCACAATAAATAATAAATAACAACACATTTTATCAATTCTTAGTTTCTTTCATAATATAGATTTTCCAGAAAGTTTTCTCCTTTTAGAATGTCAGAATTTCCTAGATTGAATCGCGAAATCATAAAACGATAAAAAACCTTCATGGCAGATTGACTTTTCAGGTCAGTTTTAGAAAAGCGGTAGGCTTTTCGGTCTTGGAAAATTCAGGAGCCGCGCGGTATTACTTCACATGGTGTTTTAGTTTCTCGTTATAACTTGGAAAACTGGAATATTTCATAAGCATGAAATTTTCCAGATAAAGGTCGGGAAATTTAAACTTTTAGAATTAAACTACAAGAGCCCCGAGCGTACTTGCAAAGCTTAAATCATTTGAGTCGGATTATTTTAACAGATTAGCTTTTGTTTGCACAAAATCGTTTACAAAGCTCGTGTCAATTCAGTTTATAGACTTTATTTTATTAATGAGATTGGAAGAACCATTATAGATGCAGAAGTCTGGTCTAATGCAGAATATAGGTTAGGTTTCCACAAAAAAAGTATAATCTATTATGGCTTTGTTTGTAAATACGCCTCCGAGCAGTTGGGGCTCTTGCACAGTAATCACAAAAATATGCATTTAGGAAATGTAGGTAGAGGAACCTATAAATATTACCAAAATTTACTAGAAAAAAAATGTTACAGATAGTAAAATAACAGATTTTCAGAAGAAGTACCTACGAAATGGTATTATTCAAGCATAATTGGAAGGGTATGTAATGCAATATACAAACTTCCATCTTAACATATAACACAAAGTCAGGTTAGTTACACCATTTATAACTCGAGAACGGCTGGGCCGATTTTTACGATCTTTGATTTATTGGATTTGTCTCCGCCCCGAATAGCAGAATAACTATTAAAACATCGGAAAATTGACGAAAAAAAAAGTTATGATGAAAATTAATTTTTTCATAGATTTTGTATGGAACGATTTTTCATCTTTTGAAAAAGCTGCAACAATATTGTGATAATTACAATATTAAATAGTGAGAGAGTTCCAAAAATTCAAAAACGTCAAATGTCAATGCGCTGATTGTTTTGCTTTTTGTTCTTAATCATGTAATACTGCCCCTCTCACTAAATGTCAATAGTCTAAAATGAGACAAACGGTGAACGTATGTCTGCACCCCTCCAAAGGAAAAATACAATAATAAATCTCTGAAGAGAAACGCATTTTTTTACATAAGCTCTACACAGGAGGCCCTGAGGAAAATAATTTCTCTCAGGACCTATGTCATCTTAGGGGATGCTGTGTGAAGGGTCTTTTTAATCCGGGGGTTAGTGTGTCCGGGAGTGACGGACGTATGAATCCATACCTCCAACTGCGGTGCAAGGCAATGGGTCGAGAGAGTCCGGACAAAACGTCACCCCATGAACTCGGACACCCCTGCTAAATCACCAAACGTAACGAACCACTTGGGGTGGTTATCCAATAAATGGTTCCCGGGGCGGCGGCACCCGTGCCCGCCAAAAGTAAGAAAATTGCAAAAAATGTAAATCCGTACACAACGCCATCTCTGATACCGACAAAAACAAAACACGGACAGTTGCGCATCGATAATTGCTTCAATGTGTAATTTTTTAACTTGATAAAAAAACTTAATTTAATTCTACAGTTATTGATTCTGAGGCGGTACGAAGTTTTTCGGGTGAGCTAGTATTAAATAATTCGATACTTGCAATATTTTAACAAGTTAAATAAAGGTTTTTGTTGTAGGTATGTTCCATATTCCCAAATTTTTGGGCAAGATAAGATGCTTAGGACGGGTTGTTGCTCAGACATTAACATTGTCATCAAATTCGGCGCCATTTGGTTTTTTTAGGACAGTTGAAAGGTCCCCCGTTTATACCGGTTCTAATGAGCGTAATACACGAGCCCGATTCCAATTAGAGACAAAAGTCAGCATTTTTCGATTTGCGCGATCGCTATTTTCACCTCTATTTTCATATCCAGGATTTCAATTGTCATCACTGCAAACAACACATGAACTATACTCTTTGTTGTGATGCCTACTGAAATCGTAGGTATGAAAATAGAGTTGAAAACAGCGATCGCGTAAAGCGAAAAATGTTGACTTTTGTCTCTAATTGGAATCGGGCTGAAAATCGGGATCGTGTATTACGCTCATAAGTCCGTTTTAGCTTTCGAACAAAATGAGATTAGCAAAAGAGCACAACACAGCACAGGCACAACATAGGCAAAACACAGCACACAAGCACAGTTATTAACCCTTAACTGGTATATATGGGTCAAAATGGATCCGAAAAAATCTACCATCGACTGTAATTCAACGTTCTTTCGATATTCACACATCCCATGCCCAGTTTTCCTCAGTCGGACGTAATGCCGTAATAATGTAGGTGCACGCGCGTCCAGTGTCAATGTCAATTGTTATTTTCGGAGTTACGTCCTCTCTCGGGTCAGATTTGATCTATGTGTACCATAAGTGTAACCCTTTCCCTCATAAAAGTACAATAAAACTATGTAACATTATATGTACAATAAAAGTAACAAAATGTGAAATGTTATGTAAAGTTAACTACAGTATGCTTGCAACATGCAACAATTGTTTGTAACATCTAATTTATTTAAAGTTTGGGCTCATAATTAAATAATGTTTTCTTATATCTAGGATGATTTCTAGGATTTTTTTCTCTAATTCTATGTATTGAATAAATTATCTTAATTTTAGTTTTATTTTGAGTTTAAAAGTTTTTAGATATTATAAAAGTGGTAATTTAATGAGTCCAATTCTATAAAAGTGTCTTCTTGAACGCCCGTGTGAATAACCTTATTATTTTCGTTGTTAGTTTTTGGGGTGTTATGCCGTGTTGCCCTACCTCCTTCTATAGCCGACGTTTCGGACAGCGTTGCAGTGTCCACACAGTGTTACACATCGTCGGATCTACCGGATCTGCCCTGATGATGGACACTGCAACGCTGTCCGAAACGTCGGCTAACAGCATAACACCTTAAAAACTAACAACGAAAATCCTTTTGGCCGTGAAAATCTAAAAACTTATCTGACTAACCTTATTATTGAATAATTTTATCACTTGGTGTAAAATATAATGTCACAATAAATTTAAATACAAATATATTTTTTTTTAATTACCCAATACAATGTATACACTATACTACACATATACTACACATACTACGTATATACTACACATACTTCACAATTGAATTTGGGTCTAATTAGACCCATTTATACCGTGAACGTAGTTGAAAATACATCCCGGTTTCTCGCATTACATATTTTCCTTAAATACTATGTGCTAAAGCTCTTAAAAAAATATATGTTATTCTTGAGGGTAATTTCGATAAAATCCCAATGCGGAAACGGCAATTATATGAAATTCCTTCGATAGAAAAAAAAATCGCAAAGCGTGCTCCGAAAATTATTATAAACACGTTTTTTCAGTTATTTTATATGTATGAAAAAATTAAGATATATGTATGAAAAAAATCACCGCGTTTCTTCACATGCTATTTTAGACATTCCGCACGAGATTTTCGTTCTATTTTAAACGAGTCATATTTTATTAAACATTTTCACATTTAAATATTATCGTTTTTAATATTAGCGCGCTCTCTCTACCATTCGTATTTACATATCTCTCAATCTTCTTCTTTTTGAGCGGGTACAAAAAAAACAAATGGCGACGAATGCGTTGTGTTGGCGATGTTACATTTTAATTTGTGTGAAACAATTGGTCCTTAGTTCGACCGGTCAGCGGTTGAGTGGGCATAGCGCTTGGGTCTCACCGGGCGTCGCGTCGCATGTTCTATTCCTTCTGGCTAAGTCCTCCATCACAACACAAGCAACATTTTCGGTTTTCTGTGGTGGTAGTAGGAGATTTTCAAACATTGTTTGGTTATTCTTAACCCGGGAATGTTTGTCTTTCTTTAAAAAAAAAATAATAAAAAAATAAAAGTTAGGATTGTAGAGTATTTCCTTGAGACTAATGATTTAGTTCTAGCACAGATTACTTTATTTAAAAAGCCTGTAAAAAGGGATTTTATCAAATAAAACTACTTCCTACCTTACTAATGGCCGCTTTTATAGCATGAACTGGAGGAGATCTCGTGCGAAATCTGAAACGGACAGAGAGAGCACGAGGCACGAGACACGAGACACGAGGCACGAGCGTTCACTCGGCTGTATCTCCGGTCGTTTTTCATGCTGAAAGTTACTTCTCGTGTTCCACCTTCCATCATAAACGATGTTAGCAGGGCCGGACGAGCTGACTGATTTAAACATTAAACACATTCAAGATAAATCAAAAATATTTCACAAACTGTTCTATTTTTGGCTAAAGTTCGGTTTAGTGGCGAAATTCCTAAAAATACAAACTAGTTATTTTTATACTAACTATGGGCCGGGGAATACGAATCTGAAAGAATTAGGCGGCGGCAAGCAATATTAACTGAATTATACGACTTTAAAAATTTTTTTTACACACATAGGAAAATGGCCATTTTGGAAGCATTCTGATTCCTAGAAAATCAAACTAGTTATTTTTATACTAACTTTGGGCCGGGGAATCCGAATCTGAACGAATTAGGCGGCGGCAAGCAATATTAAATGAATTATACGACTTTTAAATTTTCAATACACACATACGAAAACAGCCATTTTAAAAGCATTTTGACACATGAAAACCATAGAAACCATAAAATTAATTGTTGCCATTAAGCAGTAATATCAATAACGTAAAATAACATGTTTATAATTTAAGTACTTACTTTTTATAAATTTTACTCACTTTTGTATCACAAACCATGCTACCTAAACCTAGCGTAGCCGCTAAACTACTTGAAAACTGGGATGTTTTTTTTAATTGACGCGAGCAGGCGGTATAAAGGGGCACTAACCATGTGACACAAACCTTGCGTAGCCGCTAAACTACTTGAAAACTGGGATGTTTTTTTAAATTGACGCGAGCAGGCGGTATAAAGGGGCACAAACCATGTGACACAAACCTTGCGTAGCCGCTAAACTACTTGAAAACTGGGATGTTTTTTTAAATTGACGCGAGCAGGCGGTATAAAGGGGCACAAACCATGTTACACAAACCTAGCGTAGCCGCTAAACTACTTGAAAACTGGGATGTTTTTTTTAAATTGACGCGAGCAGGCGGTATAAAGGGGCACAAACCATGTTGGGTTAGGTTAGGTTAGGTTATGTTAGGTTAGGTTAGATTAGGTTATTTGATTTATAAGGTATGTTCGATGATATTATTGTTTAATGGCCACACTTAAATTGTTGTTTTTCTATGGTTTCTATGGTTTTCATGTGTCAAAATGCTTTTAAAATGGCTGTTTTCGTATGTGTGTATTGAAAATTTAAAAGTCGTGTAATTCAGTTAATATTGCTTGCCGCCGCCTAATTCTTTCAGATTCGGATTCCCTGGCCCATAGTTAGTATAAAAATAATTAGTTTGATTTTTTAGGAATTTCGCCACTAAACCGAATTTTTTCCCTATTTTTAATCACATACATAGCACTCTTTTTAGGGTGAATTGCCTTAAACAAAAAAAAGCCAACGAACTCTTCTCTCTAAATCTGGGCGCGGGACGGCCAAATAACGTAGGTACCTAGTCAGTGCTGTCGCTAAGTAAACTTCACTTTAAAATACGTAGTCGAATCACTCTTTTTATTATATATATATATATGCTTGCGGTAAAACAACACACGCAGTAACAACGAGTGTCAACAACAATCTCTGCCGTTTGCAAACTACCGTCGTTGCTCAATGGCACTGACTTGATCTCGTGACACTTCAAAAACTGTTGCGCTGCGAGACTTGTGCTCTAGTCGGCCTTGCTTCTCGAGTAGGTACCTGCGTACAATTTGGGAGGCGGGCATTCAATTTGGCAGGCGGTTACTGTTACCGCCGCCCCGGGAAACATTGAAATTTAATTTTTTATTTTATTTATTCTGTGTTTGGAGACATCCTATATTATGAAAACGCGATTTGGACACAATAAATAATAGCGAAATGAAACAGTCGCTATCCGGACGAAATAAACCAATTAGTTTGTAAGGCGGATATGGGTACCGCCGCTCCATTAATTGAGTAACCAACCTCCGTCGTAGGTTTTACGAAAGCTTCTCATTTATATTTCGTAACGATATCATATTGATAGCGGTAATTTGAAACGCTGTAAAGGAAAATAAATCCGAAAATGTAAATATGTCATTTTTTCTCTTTCAATTTGCGTCGTCGAAATATTTATAGGAAAATAAGTGCTTCATTTACGACATGCATTTTAAGATTTTTTTTTTTCAGAAAAATCAAAAATAAATTAAATACTAACTGTTATTAAATAAATTAACAAAAATGTTAAGTATTCTGAAATATGGGTATATTCAATGTTATTTTATAACAAAAATTCATAATTACATGTCAACAAAAACAGGATGTAGAATTTTTTTTAAATAAAAATATACCTATCTTTACGCTCCGGTGAACAATTAACATTTTGTCCTTTACAGCATTTATAATTTCCGTGATCTATATGGACCAAAACCTCTTAGATGATAGGAGGTTTTGTATGTACACTACCAGATCCCCGAGTACTACTTTGGTTCCATGCCAACTCAACATGTAGTCAACTCAACACCTCTTTAAAAAGTCATTAAAAGCTATGAAAAAAATCATTTCAACATAGCCCATCACCCTAACGTAACTTAACCTATTTAACCATTTTTTATATATTTTTTCATGACATTTAATAACTTTTCTGATGAGGTTCTGAGTTGCCGGTCACCACAAAAATAAGGTGTTAATATTCTTCTGATTCCTTCTCCTATAGGAGAATTGACTACCATCAGGGCAATCTTCACCTCACAGCCTACAGACTGCACCCCGGAACAAGTCTGTGGAACTGGTGAAAACTTAGACAATCCTAAGACAAGTCTAAGCTCGTCTACTTTAAATTTCCAAACTTGTATTTAACTTGTAGTTCGTCCCTGGCTGCGATGGTTGCAGGATGAAATAATTCCTCTCCCCCGGTGCCCGCTTATCAGATGATTTTCTGCTCGCTGAGCCCCGCGCTGCTTCGGGGATCTATTTCTAAAATCTCGGCTTTCTTGATGAAATTAGTTAGACCTTACACATCTACATGAATACTATCTATAATACTCCACGTCCCTCGCGATTGAATGATCAATCTTTTACTCCTAATACGTTTCATATGATACTGTTTAGTATAAGTATATATTTTATGTGCCCATTGTAACACATTTCTTCAGACTGATTCGTGGAAGGTTCGAAAACTCGGCTATCGTGGAGAGCATTATTTTCTATGTTCCCGATGGTTATCTCCGTCACCGACATCGGAGACTGTTTTATCTCCCGGCTTGCAGAACTAACTTCTATATTTCTAAAATTGTTTTTAAACTCTATTTTAATATTATTTAATAAAACTAATATATTCAGAATCAGCGTTTATTGGTCTATATTATGAACATATTTTTTAAAGCCATAATATTTTTCACTGCAGTTCCTTATTACTACATAATACATAGTCACAGACGGGACAGCTATTTTGCTTTCCAAAATTACATATTCTTTTAAACGCGTAGGTTGTGCACAATTAAGCTACAGTTCGCTATACATTGCATGGGGAAGGCAGTATAAAACCGTAATGTGTGTTTGATAATTTAAATACCAACCTTAGAGAGACGAAGCATCATCGTGTGAACGATTTGGTAAGAAATAAATTTGATCGACTTACTTTAATGTTATTACATGACATAAGTTTTATTTCGTGCGTATTATCAAATAATGAATTCTTGCTCCATTGGAAAGGTGATACGTAATTCATTTTCCGGAAGGTTTTAATGGTTACCCAAGAATTCTCGCGTTGAATTGATTTCAAAATTTCTCCTTTATTTCTAAGAACAATAACCTGTCAAGTACTGGAAACCGCTTTTCCAGATGTCAGACTGAAACCAGCTGAAACTGAAAGATAAATAACCAGAGTTCCACTAAATGGCAGTACGAATTTGAAAATACCTACCTATCTTTCGTGTGAATATCGTGAAAGGGATATCGACAATTGCTTACAGAAATTGTATAATTCTATTCAAATTATTTACGGAGTTCTGGCTAGAATCTAAGCACGCGCTTTAAATTAGTTATTTTATCTAATTTGTAGTTGCATACTTATCTCTGCACGCAACCAAAAGATGTACTAATCAACTTTTTTGTATCCACAATATCTACGGTAGCGACTCCCCCGACTGTACACACTGTACATGTACGCCAATCTTCTGTACTATAGGCGCCTTCGCCCGTAGAGAACTGAACAAAATGTAACAAATAAATATAATTATTGAAGAAGAAGTTAATACTAATAAATCGAATCGAACCCAGGATCTCTGACTTACTGGTATAACGCCTCACCTTCGGCCATTGGGACCTATTTTATTTACGTCATTTTTGTCGATTCAATTCAGAACAATATTATCTTCAACTATTTTTTTCACCATATTTTTGGTACGTATCTTTTTAATGATTACAAACTTCTAAAGAATTTGTAAACTTGGATAAACATATTTGATTTTTATTTATATGGGAAAACTATTGACTTTTTCTTCAAGTCTTGATATTATTTTTCCAAGTTATTATAATATGTGAAACGTGAAACCTGAAAGGATCATTTTATTATAATATATGATACTTGAAATGTGAAAGGTAAAATTTAACAGATGCAACTGGGAATCGAACCCAGGATCTCTGTCTTTCAGAGACAATGGTTTAAATAAAGTTAGTCCCAATGTAAGACAGATCCTGGATTCGATTCCCCATTGCGATTTTTTTTCTGTGTCTTGTTCTGTTTCATGTTTAGTTTTAGTATTAAATTTTTCTTCAATGATTTTGCCAACCAGTTTTCAACCCTCAGTTGCCAACCAGTTTTAGTTTGGTTTCAGTTTCTTAATGAGCGGAGGGCCTTAAGAAATTCAATATGTCATTTTCCTCCGTTTTTTTTCTCTTTCGATCTTCGTCTTCCCAATATTTCTAGGAAAATTACTGTGTCCTTCACGAAGTGTATTTATAGACGATTTTTTGGATTCTAAATTAATTTAATCCTGTTATTAAAGAAATTAGCAAACAAAATCTGTATTCGGTATTCTAAATTCTTATTCAATGTAGTTTTATAATAAAAATTCACAATTATAAGTCTACAAAAAGAGGAGATAATTAAGAAAATATTAAGAAAAAACATTCTATTCGCTCTCCTGAACAATTATCTTTTTGTCATTTACAGCATTTCAAATTTGCGCTATCGAAAATGTCATTCTGTTGTATTGCATCTTGAATAAGTGACAACTAGGGCCAAAGTTTTCAGGCGTGTATAAAACCTACCATTACAAGAGGAACCGGTTAGCAACAGAGCAGTGAATTAAAGTTTGGCGTATAGATATATTTCAGTTGACGCTAAAACTTTTCTACGCCCCTCTTCTGATTTTATTTATTTTCGGAAATCAGTGCAAAAAGCGTACTTGAATTCGAAAGCCATTAAAAAATCAATGACGCCCATTATCCCAACATTTATAAATGACAAACGCCGTCGATGTATAGTGACAGCTTTTCAAGGGCAGTTGGGTTTCTTGACATCAATTTGTTACCCCTGGAAGGGATGAACATTTATGCGGCTCGCCCGGCTGCCCCCAGCCAGAAAGTGATTTACAACCCCTGGCCCTGTTTGGAGTAAGTGAAAGGAAGGGCGGGGGAAGCGGTTTTTTCCACTGAGTTTTTTGCTCACCCAAGACATGATAATTTATCAAACGCAAATAAGATGCTTTAAATGGGTGTACATAAAGATGCTTTTTCGCAAAAGGTTCTCGATTTTCGATACGATGTGTTATCGGTTAGATATTGACGAAACCCTTATTTCGTTAAAAATGATGTACAAACTTTCGCACTTCTTTCGGAAAGTTTTTAAAATGTTTCACTATAATACGATTCCAGCATGTTTAAAAATTCCATAACTTTTGTGTGAAAATTGGTGAAAATTTCTAAATTGCATCCGTTGTGCAATATGCAATATGGTTAACTTTAAAGAAAACGGATAACTTTAAAATAAATCTGATTTAAAATGTGTTTTGTGTGTGTAAACGGGTAATGTGAAAAAAGATCTTTATAAAAGGGGATTTGCGTGATTTTCAACTAGGAATTTCAGGACACCGTGTTTAAAACCACTACCCAATTAACGTAACGGCCCGCCAAAGGCTCTGAGCCGTGACCATCTGTAATCCAATAACTCAAAAATAACCCAAATTGCTTTTAAAGATTTATTATTATTTTGTGATTTGATACTTTTTTCGGTTCAATAACACGAGGGTCATGCCTCGCGCGGGCGCTTCTGAAACTTTAATGTCACGGCTACGCATAAATAAACCAATCCCCGGCTACGGCTCCGGCCATCGGCTGTTTCGGATTCGACTCAACAGACAATAATCAGTAATCAGTGTTGCCATGTCCCAAAAATGTAAAACCATGTTTCAGCGATGAAAAAACTATGTTTTACAATGTTTTGATGGATAAAAAAAACTACGTAAAAAATTGTTTTCCGTGAGCTTTTTATTGAGAACATAAATAATAAAATAACAGAATCTAAGTAAAGAATCTATAATACTTTTATTAAAGAATGTATTTATGACTTATTGATAAACTTAAATTACATAAAGAGACATTGTGAACCCGTGTGCCCTTCAAGAACTCCATTCCTGATTTCAGGATTTCCCCATGCGACCCATGCTAAAAAAAACGTATACCACTCAGAAGTGCAAATTGTTGTTGGCCGGTAAAAAAGGTATGTCTTGTTCGACAAGGTTTTTGGAAAAAACCATGGAGGTAGAAATTTCACAAATAACCGTGAATTCACCGTTTTTCAATACGTGGGTGCATAGCAGTGATACCCTGTCCCATTTTTTTTTTAACTTGATTCAGGGGTAAAAAAAAATGTTCTTAAACTGTCTATAATGCTTTATTAAAAACTCATTTTATAATTTATCTTTTGAATAATAGGTTAAAAATATAAAATAAAAAGTTTAATTTTATTTTTTTACTGTTATGAAAATAAATTTGGAGAACGCCATTTTAAAAATAAATAATAACAAAAATATAAATAGGTAACTTTCTTCAGATATAAAATCTTCCACAAACCTAAAATGTACATTTTACAGTAATTGGTGTTGGTACATACCCAATTAAAGTTACTTGATATAATATTGGTTTAATTTTATTGGTATTCATATTATTTATTAACAAAGACAATAACAAATAAAATACATTGTGAACTTGTGAACCAGTAGGTACTGAAGTTTAAGAACTAGATTCCTAATTTCGGGATGCTAAAAAAATCGTATCTCACTCAAAAGTACATGTTTTTGGTTACCGGTAAAAAAACATTGAGGTATAAATGTCCCAAAAAACATGAAAATATGGTAAAAACCATGCATCTGGCAACTCTGATTCACGGATATGTATATATAAAATTGGGCAGGCCGATTTAGATCGGGGAACACCCGGGACAGGAACCTGACCATAGACATAGACAACATAATTTTTTACACAAGTGTTAGTAATAATGTAATAAACAATGGTTGAAAAAAATAATTACTTAAGTACATTGCAATATAAATATTATAATTGGATATAATTAAAAATAATAATAATAACTGAAATTATCAGAAATAATATTTTGACATAAAAAAATGTTTAGATAGGTACCTATGTTTTAAACACCGAATTTGTTATGTTAAAAATGTCGATAACACTTATTCGTTTAATTTGTTTTCTAAACTATGTAGGCGAGTTTGCTATATAATTTGTTTATAAGCGGTGACGTTAATATGTCCTAATGCCTAATGTGCCGAGTAGGTACTCTTAACTTGACTAGACTCAGGAGTTCGCAACAATCGAGCTCCGAATTTACAATTAAAAAAATGTTGGCATGACCCCATGAACCTAAAAATCCCTGGACGTAGCATTAGTACGTTTTTTTATGGATAACATTGAAGTCAAATCTATGGTGAGAGGAAATTGCCTGGCAGCAATCTTCGATGACAAACTTGTGAAATTATTTGTATGCAAATCTTAATATTGGTATCTACTATTTCAAATTTATTTTCATACTATCTGAAGTCCCCATCGATACCCAGGCTTTACACAGAGTTTTCAAAATCAAATGACAGTGACCTTCCTCTTGTTTTGAAGGTCACATGTGCAAAATTTCATCAACCTCGGCATAAAACTGTAGATTTGCATACAAATCAAATCCACAAGGCCCGCTTGCCAGCCGGCTCGTCCTCCACATACAGACATTCTCCTTTATATATTATATATTTCAACCAATTTAAACAAAATCTTGACCAATTATCACAGGCCTGCAAATTGACACTTTTTGATGTTTTTTTTTTCACCGTAATGGGTGAATCGTATGTATTTTGGTGCGCTGAGTCCAAATATGCCCTCAGTTTTTCTCCAGCACGTTGGGATTTTCCGCAAAATGAAAATGAAAGTTATGCAAAACCCGCAGTATATATAGGTAAAAATGCATTTTGAAATGAAAAATAAATATATATTACTAGTGGTTTATTTACATTTTTAAATACAATTTGATAAAAATAATATGTATTTACAATAAGAATTTATAATTCTTTATAATATCCACATCTTTTTCCCTCAAAACTCCGTTTTGAGCTTTTCCGTTTGTGTGGGATTTCTGGAAGTTAACAAGTTGAAAAGAAACTATGAGGATTATTAACACAAGCTCTTGAAGACATTTTGAAAGACACTTTAAGAATGTTTAAATTGAAATGAACAAATCGAAGGACAACGAGGGGTATATATAGGACAATGGGAAAATCCAGGTTTTACCATCTTATTCACTAAGCAAGACACCTTTCTACTGGGTTTCCATGATTCATACGCTGACTAATACTGTTAAATATACTAATTTTTATCATATTTCATAGTTTCTGATATAAAACTATAAAGCCGAATAGGAAAAACAACTGTTTTCGGCATATTCATAAATATATGCCTTAAGGTAGGCAATCCCGCAGAAAAATGCATTTTGCGGAAAATGCTTACGTGCTGGAAAAAAACTGGGGGCATTTCTGAACTCAGCGCACTAAAATACATAAGAATCACCCATTATTTTAAAGAAAGCAATTTGGTCGCAGGCCTGTGTTATATACCTAAACCTTCCTTATGAATCATTCTATCTATTGGTGAAAACCGCATGAAAATTCGTTCAGTAGTTTTTGAGTTTGTCGCAAACAGAAAGACAGACGCGGCAGAGGACTTTAATTTATAATATGTAGAGATTGTTAAAGCAATTATAACGGATTATGATTTTTTTGACAGGGAATAGGATAAGTCATTAAAAAATTTAAGTAGACAAAGGCATTTTTTATACTTCCATATTTTCCCCTCACCTGGATGCTTCATATTGTTCCCATTAGCTCCGTCTAGGGCTTGTTAGATTAATGCTCTACCCTACTGCCATGCACTGCATGTGATGCAATGTTTTTACAGTTTGACTATATTAGGGTGTGTTGTGTTGTTGCAGAGTGTGATCAGACGTTTGTGAGCGGTGGCGAGGAGGAGGGAGGTACCTTCTTTGCGCCCGAGCTGCTGAACCCGGGCAACCACTCGCGCCAGTGCCTCTACACCTTCCTCGCCGGGCCGGGCCAGCGCGTCGAGATCGTCTTCACGCAGTTCAACCTCCGGGGCACGCCGCAAGAGTTAGTCATTACTCCATACCCACAACACAATGCTCATCACACAGTTTTCCTGTGCTTCTCAAAAAGCCTTCTGTTATTATTCTAGTAGCATAATCCATCTCCTCATATTATTCTTGGTGTCCGGAAACTCTTCGAAAGTACGAGCTGTTAACTAGTGAATCACATTTGGAGTCTTGAGGTGTAACTTTTTTTAAAATGGAGTCAGAATTGGAATTTTTTACAGCGTTCAATCTCCGGGATGCAACGCAAGATTTATCGATAGGGTCGGAAAGGTTAAGGAATCGATATAAACCCAAGACCCACAATGAATGTGCTGCAAAGCGTTGCGAACTTTACTTTTCTGCTTTAGGGTCTTCGGTTTAAATCGATTCCTTACCTTACTCACTCAATGGAACGACGGGCTAAGTGCCTTGTTCAATAACCATACTCAAAATGCTCATCTTTTTATTTCCTTTCTGTTAAATGAAAATGATTACATAATGTATAAATTACATAATTAAATTAAAATACTATGCTTCTCTTTTACTCGTAAGTGATGATTGCGTAGAGAGATTCCAAGACAGTTGGACCCCCAGCCAGTGTTGCCATCTTTCCAAAGTTGCCAAATTTTCGTATCCTAGGGTGGTTAGGACACATATGCTGTTTTCCTATTTTATGCCTATAAAATAACGTACTTTGTTGTTTTATTTGATTCCGTCAGGAAATTCGCCTTCCTATTAATCCTTTTAGACACAAATTTCTCCCGTTTTAAGGCACTCCAATCCGAAATCCGTCAAGACGCTGCCCCCAGCATACTTATATACAATATGCAGTCGGTGTACCTACTTACACAAAATATAACTAACGGCCGCTGTTCCCATTTCTACTAAGCTAAAACTAAGGTTCATCTAGACTAGGTGATGATTAAGTTATGCTTAAGCAGTTTTGAACCTTATTGAAGTTCAAAATTGCTTAAGCATCACTTAATCTAGACTAAGTGATGATTAAGTTATGCTTAAGCAGTTTTGAACCTTAGTTTCGGCTTAGTAGAATTGGGAACACCGGCCGTTAGTGTCCCTAAAGGGTGCAGAGAGGATGTACCGCCGAATAACAAAAGTCTAAAACACATTTTCATACAAATGCATAAAGCATAAAAATGCTTGTCTACATACTGTATATATCAGCATACAGATATATACAAAAATCGATACTGCAAATAAATTTGTTTGATATCCATACCAACTAGGAGTTTTTGAAGACGATTTTACTGGTAAATAATGCCCATTATTTTATAATAATTATAATTTCAGGGGGGGGGGGCAAATTTCGGGGGATCAACTGTCGGGTTACTCTCCATACTCCATATCATATTATTCTACGTGTATAAGATATCCTGACACTTTCATAAAACCTATTTGTCACTGAATTTCTACAGACATTTCTTCTTTCATGTAATGGTCACAGGGAACATCTGGTCGGAATATGACAAAATAGTGTGAAAGTAGTTTTTGGCCTTGGACCAACAAATATTTAAGGAAATATCTTGACAATTTTATGCACTCTGGACCTGTGTAGATTTATAAAAAAACTCTGATAGGTACTAATCAAAACCTATATTTTTCAGTGGAGCAGCGGTGGGAGAGCTTCCAGGGTGAGTACAATAAAAAACTTATTAAAATAATATGCATGGCTACTTTTCTCAAATTGCTTAAAACATTTGATTAACAGCTGTGTATTCCAATCCCTCTAAAGAGCCGTTCGGATTCGCCAAGTATTTTAGCCGAATGGAGAGTATCTAAAGTAGTAACTAAACGCGTCCGAACACCATAATTTTAGTAGAATGGGTTAGTCGGCTCTTTAGTAGATTCAATCCATTTCGTTCTATTTTTCGGGCGAGTAAGGACCCCCACCACGCTTTCCTGCGCACTATCATGCGCAAACCATTTCATTAGTTCATTTGTGGACGCGCGGAAATGTAGTGGCATTGGAGAGAAGTTGCTACTCTAAAATTATTTATTTATGATGCTATTAATCTCTTTTCGTAGTTTATTTATTTTCATCTCACTAATTTATTCTTCCACCTCTTCTAAAAAAGCGTAAAATAAGCATTTAAATCAGCTTCAATGTCTTATTTACTTATGTGCCGCGGCCTGTTTGTCTTCCAATGCGCCACTTACGAATGTATTCTCTACTTGATTGTAATGCGTCGTAATGCAAACGGTTTACGGCCAGTCAAGTAGCTAGTATACTAGCTACTTGACTTACTATTTGACCAATGTGAACAAGCAATGCATTCTTGGGATTCTCATTCTTCACAAAATTTAAAAAATATGTAGTGTAGGTACCTCATGGAAGCAAGAATCCATGGAATGGTAGTCTGTATGGAAAGGGAGGCGTCTACTAATATCTACAGGAATTCCAAAAACTGCACAAATTGGACTAATATCTATGAGAACCAAAGTGAGGACGAATATCTACAGCTCAAACTGCCGACTAATATCTATGGAACAGGTGATGTTGACGAATATCTACAGCACTGGCAGAGGTTGGATTTGCAATTATGTATAACATATTGGCATAACGTAATATTGTGTATGCAGTTTAAAAACTTAATTTAAGTTAGGTTAGGTTAGGTTAGTATTACGTAATTGAAGTAATTTATGCTTTTCTGTACAACCTCTTGCTCAGCTGCCCTCTGTAGATATTAGTCCCACCAACGCTCCATAGATATTCTTACCACTTTACCACTGGGACCGTAATAGATATTTATCCGATCTTAGCTCTGTAGATATTAGTCTTCACTCTGAAGTTCATAGATATTTGTCCAACATTTGAGAGTAGGTGGGACTAATATCTACAGAGGACAGCTGAGCAAGAGGTTGTACGGAAAAGCATAAATTACTTCAATTATGTAATACTAATCTAACCTAACCTAACCTAACTTAAATTAAGTTTTTTTAAACTGCATATGCAATATTACGTTATGCCAATATGTTATACATAATTGCAAATCCAACCTCTGCCAGTGCTGTAGATATTCGTCAACATCACCTGTTCCATAGATATTAGTCAGCAGTTTGAGCTGTAGATATTCGTCCTCACTTTGGTTCTCACAGATATTAGTCAGCAGTTTGAGTTGTAGATATTCATCCTCACTTTGGTTCTCATAGATATTAGTCCGATTCGTTCAGTTTTTGGAATTCCTGTAGATATTAGTAGACGCCTCCATGTTAAAGCAGTTTCATTGTGTTTTCAGATGCTGTCAATGTGAATTCAATTAAAATGCTAATTCCACGCTGCTTACTTGTATCTGTGCAGATGCGTGCATGAGTACATGGACGTGTACTCGGAGGCGGTGAGCGGGGAGGCTGGTGAACTGGTGAACAGCCCCTTCGGCGGGCGCTACTGCGGGCCCATCCCGCCGCGCCGTCGCGTCTCGCTGCACCGCGCAGTTGCGCTGTCCTTCTTCACCGACAAGCCGCACACGCAATCCACTCTGTTCCAGGGCACCTACAAATACATCAATGACTGTAAGACATAGATACCATGATCCCATTTAGTATAATTTCCCCTTTTGGTATTTTACCACCCTATCGAATAACACACAGGGCTAGCAGCTAAAGGAGCATTAACACCACTTGTGGGATCTGATTCAACTGAAGAGGTGGTAGCCTTCAACACTTTACTGAAATTCCAGCACGGAAGAAATGGGAGAAAGCAAGCGGGATAAGACAGTCCAAAGTGCTTGTGACGATCACAACCTCAAACAAGCTGTTAGGAAATGAAGCCTTTGTTTAAGGTAAAACATTTCTCTACTCCTGACACAGATGTCAGGCATAATTATAGTTTAGGGTTTTTGACATAGATGTCAAGAGCAGCTATATTTGTCCCCTTCCAAGAGACCTATTATGTTTATAAATGGGATGATTTCTCTTAATTCTTTCTTTTCTGCATTAGTTTGCCTTTAAAAGGAAACATATATTATCGGTCCTTTGGGGGGCTTCAGGAAAATTGTTGTATATTCTGTTGGTTACAATAAAAACTATCTTTGATCTACTTTGGAGTTATTGTTGGAGTAAAGACCTAAAACTTACACAAACCAAATTTAAACACAAGCCATGCAATTGCTCAATCTAAATAGAACTTCATTTAGGAAGCTAGTAGGTCTCTTTACAGAACACATGCACATGGAGACACATGTGGTATTATAATACAGTGAAACCCTCTTAAAAAGTTCTCTCTTAAGACGTTTCGTGGCTTAAGAAGTTTGGTTTTTTCGGTCCTTCGGCCCAAAATTGGCCCAATTTTTCCCACATATAAGGTTTTCCTGCTTAACCCGTCTGCTTGGTGCAATATATTCACACCTCACAATCCAGAAGCCTCGGTTTCGTCAAACCGAAGTCAAACCATCACTTTGGATCGAGATTGTAAAATATCTATGCAAGATAGCTTTCATATTTCAAAGACAATAAGAAGCATTATTTCGTTTTCTTTCTAGTTAAAAGAAAAATACATATGTTTGCATGAGAGGAAGAGAAATGCGAGAGAGCGAAATGTAAGGTCGCTCTGGGACGTTTTTGGTCTTATGAAAGTATAACGCGATTACGTGTTTTGGGATGTATATTCCTAAACAAGCAGACGGGTTAAGAAGTTTGCTTTATCTGGTTCCTTGGAAAACTTCTTAAGAGGGTTTCACTGTAATAGTCAGTGAGTAGTTTTCTCGCCCGCCAGCGATTTGGACTGTCTTTAAACACTTTGTGTTGATTAATACTGTCCACACTGAGTTAACATGAAGTATAAAAACGAAGCGTCCTTTCATTATAATGTAGGTAGAGATATCGTTTGGAGGACGGGTAAGAACTAAGAGACTGGTACAAGTAAAAAGGGAACTAAATGATCATCTGTCTCTCCTATCAACACATAATGTCACCGCAGTAGGGAAGTTCAGTTTCTATCAATGACAAGACAACGAGAATGCTGTTGTAATTGTTTGTACAGAGATATAATTGACAGGGTCATGTTTTGGCTAGTACGCTATAATAATATACCTATGATCTACATGGAAACTAACTTTATATATTTTTATTTTGCAGCAGAGTATTTTGTGGGCACGGCCGTGGAGCAGGCGACATGCTCCTTCACCGTGCATGAGTCCAAGCGAAGAAAGGGGGCCCTCCTATCGCCCACCTACCCGGGGGCCTACCCCAAGGGGCTCAACTGCGCCTACCAGTTCCTCGGGCGGCCCGGCCAGAGAATACGCATCGAGTTCCGGGACTTTGACCTGTTCTATGGTGGTCCACAGTAAGCCTTTTTCTATTCGTTTAGATTTTTTGTAGTTTTAATTTTTTTTTTTTTTAGACTGAGCGTAGCCTGTTTTAACTTTTTTGCATTCATCTGTTAGTAATTTTTTTTGTAAATTCCATTTCCAGTTCAAGATGGTGGCCATTTTAATCGTTCAGTAAAGACCCTTTTTCGAATGATCTTTGTCTTTATTTAGACTTTCTTTCTTGCCTTAAAGAAAGTTTGAAAAAATAATAATTATTGTCATCTAGAAAGTGATATTTCTTTAGAAAAATTGTGTAGATTCTTTGAAATTAAAAAAACATTATTATAAATTATGGTTATATTTATTATAATTTATAGTTTATAAATAAGAAATTAGATATTTAAGTAGGTACCTAAACTAAACCCAGCAAGAGCTCGTACGGACGTCATCAACTTCGTCCTCTTCCTTCTCACGTGCCTAGTTTGAAATCAAAAATAACCGAAGATACTAGACTAGTATATCTACCAAAGATATTCAATTACAAAAGAGATATGCTATGATGTCCGCGCGACTGTCGGCGGACTACTACCTAATAGGAGTAGTTTGCATACAAAAAGAATTCGTTCATTTCGTTGATTTTTTTAAGGTGTGCATTAGTATTGGTTAACAATATAGTTTGAATACGGAAAGAATTCGTTAATTTATTTATCGTAAGTTTAGTTTATTCGTTAATTTATTTGTTCATTTAGTTTATTCCTTAATTGTTAAACAATATCGGCGACACCCGGAAGCGCAGTCCCACCTAGTAAAAACTGCGGATAGCACATCTCTTATATTTCAATATCTTTGATATCTACCAACAAAACTTATGATTTTGGAGGAAATTTGTTTTTTGATCTATTAAAAAAGAGAAAATTAGAAACATACTTTAATGGATGCGAGGTCTACTGTTCACAAAACTATTAGTTTTACAATAGAGAACTATCGTTATTTATTTATTAACTTCCTTTTTAGGGGCTTTTACATATGAATAGTAATTATACATTTTACATAGTTAAAACTAATTATAGTAAATAATTATACATAGTTATTGTACACAACTGAACTGCCTCAGTAACAACATTTTGTATTTGTTTTGTGATGAATTGAAGATATCCACTGACTCATTAATATTTCCCTACATTAGTATTCTGGGCAGAAAGGAGTATATATGGTAGTTAGTTTCAGACTTTCTGCACTGAAATAAATCTCTACTTCTGTGTAGAGTAATAGTAGAATCTGAAAGCTTATCAATGCAAGAATTTCTAATACATTAGTCAGAATTTTATACAGAAATACTTTTTTTGTGAAAATCTTTGTCTGACAATTCAAGCATAACATGACAAACATTAGAGGAGATCCCACCACTTTTCCAATGGCGTTGTAAGGAAACATATGGTTTCCTCTTTCACCGCACACGTCAAGACTATATTTTATTGAACGAAGCTACATTTATTTGAACAACTCTAGACCCTCCAATTTCCATGCATACCGGCTTAGAAAGCAGTATGCAAGTACTTACATTAACATAATACAAAAGAATAATAAATGTGGTAGCCCGTGGAATAATTCTTCTGAAATCTATGGAGAAAAATATATAATATAGTAAATAAAAAGAAAAATAAGAGCTGCACCCGGTTGAGGATGCCTCGAATAAGAGAAATAACGAAAAAATAACAGTAATAATATAATGCAAGTATTTAAATAATAACAAAGGGAAAATAAAATGATAAACATGACAAACAGCGCAAAACTCCACTAGGGGTTGTTTCGTTCCTTTCGCATAATTCATGACAAGGCTCGTGTCTCGGTTCGCGAATGCAACCCACGTATCTAAATATGGGTGCCTGGGTTCATGGAGTGAGGTATGTCCGGGTCTTGGCGACGAATGCATCTGCCAACCATCAGCATAGCAGCCCGGATCAGGAACTGATTCAGGACTGGTTGAGGGAGACCATTAGACCTCTCCAGCAAAGTTCTCTTGAAACACCCGGGATGGATTCATACGTACGTCACTCCTGGACACACTGACCCACAGATTCCTATCCACCCCTCATACCTTTTTCCTTCCCAAAACTTCCTCTCTTTCCTTTACTAAAAAGACCCTCCATACAGCATCACCATAGATGATGTAGGCCCTGAGTGTAATTATTTTCCTCCTGGCTTCCAGTGTGGAGCAAATGTAAAAAAAAAACCTTTTTAAGAATTCTCTTGTTGCATTGGCAACTTGTATAAAAACTTCACATAAGAGTTGGTGCCAAGTTGGTTCAGCTGGTCCAATAAATGAGGAAGTATATGTATTCCAATAAATGACGTAGCCCCCGAGTGGAATTATTTTCCTTCTGGCCTCCAGTGTGGAGCAAATATTAAAAAAAAAATCGAGTGCGGTTCACACGCAGTAGAAGCGAAACTTTACCAAAAACAATCTCAAGCAATAGGAGCCTTTTAAAAGTGTAGTCATAATCAAGTGGCCAATTTCCAATTGCCAATTTCCATTTCATCAGAATTCCAAATCACGAGGCTAAAGAAGTTACACTTCAAAAACCTTTTTGAGAATTCTCTTGTTGCACAGGCAATTCTATATAAAAGCTTCACATGAGAGTTGGTGCCCGTTTTCAGTTGATCCAATAAATGAGGAATTATGAAAAATATTTTACTAAAATGCGTTTGACGTTGGACTCAACATTTCATTACTTTATTTAATAATGATATGTGACCTAGATCTGAAAATAAAACAAGTAAAAATTAATTTGGTCTGCAAACATTAGTTACAGTAAACACAAAATTTTAATGCTGACCTGGTTGATACAGAAATCATCGTAATACGCGAGTTTATGGTCCGAAAAGCGGCATGTCTTTCTTTGACGCACATATATTTACGCATCTTTCTCTTTCGCTTACGGCCGTTTTAAAGTCAGTAAAGTGACTGTACCTGCACGAAATTCAGGTCCACATTTAAGTTTGGAGCGTACTATAAACAACTAATAATTTGCTGGTAGACTAGAAGTTCATCGTTCAAATTAACTCAGAGTAACGGCATTATGGCAAAGTAATACCACATAATGCAATATTTTATTTTTTTTATTAACATTAGAGACCTAAGACAACTTTTTATCACTAGCACTCAAGGAAATAAGAAAAAAAATATTTCGCCATACAGTTGCGGCCCACACTAATATGTACTTAATTTTCTATGCAAGTTTCCGTTACATCCATAATTACAATAAATTAAATTGTAGGTAACAGAAACTACTTTAACCTAAAAAATTACTATTTCTAGCTGCCCATTCGACTACGTCCGGGTATACGACGGCCCGGACAACTCCTCAGCCCAGGTGGGGACGTACTGCGGCCAGCAGAGGAACCTGGTCCTCTACTCCAGCGACGAGAGACTGCTGGTAGTATTCTACACCTTGCCCCGGGCGGCCAACACGCAGAACAGGGGCTTCAAGGGCATGTTTGAGTTTTCGGAAAGTTTTGTTAAGCTTGGTAAGAGATGCTAATTATTTTTGTTATGATAGCTATCTTCCCGAAGGGTGCTTTACACTTGTTTTTCTTGTTGACGATTTTCTTGCAAAAATTCCTAAGTTAACTGGAAGATCTCTAGCGCATCATGAACTCCTCATCTTTTAACGATACAGTTCTCTTTATTGCTTTGAAATATACAAATACATTTTACTAATATTGTTAATATTTTGATGTAAGGAGGTTATATACTAATTCCAGCGAGAGTTTATATGTGCGTCATCGACGATCGTCCTCTTACTCTCACATTTTGTACGAAAACGAAAAAGACTGAATGTACTAGAACGCTAATATCACATATACCCTCTGGCTGGGACTAGTATAGGGGCCTCAGCATGGTAAAATACCCAGCGAGACCCACATTATGACATAATATTTTAATCAAAGTTATTGCATCAAATGAAAAAATATATTTAAAATTGTGTATTCTTTCAGATTTTATAAGTAAAAATGATGCAGAGCATATACGAGGATCAGAATGTGACCAAAAAATCCTCAGTAGAAAGGAGTCTACGGGTTTCGTTTTTAGTCCTAATTATCCGTTTCCGTATATTCCAAAAATTGTTTGTAGGTAAGTTATCTGCAAGTTATTCAAATATGTAAAGTTTTGAAATTGAATTTGTAAATTGTAAAATTTTAAATATGTATACACTTTCTCCATACAAACAATAATAATATTTTATGTAAGAAACTTTTGCATTTCATTAATAAGTCAGGTTTGCCTCATATGTCATGTCTGGTAATGTTATATTATCGTGAAAACAAGCTTATGGGTCCAAGTGGTTAAACGTGTGTTCTTTTCATTTCAGATATTTTATTTATGGGATGCAAGATTCACAACACTTGGAAAGAGTGCGATTGGAGTTTGTTAAATTTGAAATTCCTAAGGGAGAGAAGGTGGGAGAGTAAGTACTAATATTATTTCAATGCTTATATTTACAAAAAAAGTAGACACAGTTAGACACACTTATCTACGCAGTTGAGCTTGTTGCTACTGTGAATATTCTGGCTGTAGCCTTTTATTATCCTTTATTCCTTGTTTAAAAGGGATTAACAAAAAATATAGTCCTTCCATCCATCAGTTTCTCTTTTGGCAATCCGCACAGTTAACTTTTTACACAAGGAATTATTTTTAAATCCAGCACTATGGAATTATTGTGATAGCCTAACCCAGGGGTCGGCAAGAGCCAATTTGTCAAAGATACAGGATAACAAATATATCAGAGAGCCATCGGGGAGGGGGGAGGGGTTGAATTGTACTGTGGTAAATGTGAACCATTTTCATGTTCCGAGTCAAATAAAATTCTAGTTCCACATAATATTCATAAAACCTTAAACCAGCCTTGTGTTCCGAAAGTTCCGAAACCATTCTCATACTTCAGAAGATTCGTTCAATTAATCAAGCGTTCCATGAGCTGAGTTGGTAACGCTGATGCTGATCAAGTCAAAGTTCGTTTGGCGGCTCCATCTCTTTCGATTCCATTCGGAATTCGCTCCATCGAATTCCGACCCCTGGCCTAACCTAACCTAATCTAATGTAACTTTACCACATTTTCCGACCAATAAATACCAAAAAAGCAATACCTAATAATATTAGGGGTAAAATGAGATATCACGTGCATTTATTTTTCATTGAACGCACGATTTCTAAAGGTGAACGTCCTATACTTTGTACTAAAAAAAATACACGTGATTTGGGGGGGGGGGAGAGTTAGCCTAAAACCTCACCACATATCCCCAGGGGGGGGAGGGGGTCAAAAACTTGTTAAAAAACATCACTTGATTAATGGACGACCCCTTAGGTAGTCAAATTTTCCCTGTATTTTTATGCTTTTTCCCTTTTTCTTAAAATTTTTTTTTCTCCCCTACATCGAAGGGAATTTCCCTAGCCATGTTTGCCGAATGAACTCGGAACAATCGCAGTGATGCACTGCGTACCGCACCCCCGTCCTTCTTTTGAGACACATTTTGCATCGACTTCAGATCAGAATTTGTTCCAATTAAATGTTATAGTGTCCCAGACAACCGAGTAAATTAATATTATTTTTTTTATTTGGTTTCTGTTCCTTGGGTTTTGTCTGTGTAAACCAGTGTACTAATCAAGCGGAATCGACTGTATATGTATTATAATAATCTAATATTATAATAAATCTAATCTTTTACTTTAAATGTACATATATAACATTGTTGTTGTTATCCTTATTCTTATTTTTGTGTTAAACTACTTATGTTAAAATGCGCCTGCTCTCAACACAGGTATTCCTAGTGAGACAGGCACAGTACAATCACCTATGTAACTTGATAAATAAAGATTATTAAAAAAAATATATAAAAAAAAAAATCAAATGTAAGGGACAAACATACCTCAAAACTCACAATGAAATATGATTGTATGCAGTTTTACTTCATCATGCGAACCAAAAATCTTTACTACTTATTTACTTTCTAAATTGCGATTTCTAATTTCCAGGACAGGGGCAGCTTGCACCGATGGCTACCTGAAAGTCTATCTCAAAGGCCAGGAGGCCTCGGATTCCTATGACAAGTTCGACATGGATCTGTGCGGGGAAGTGGCGCCCCCTATAGCCGTATCGGATGGGCCAAGACTGGTCCTCGTCTTCTCTTCCGGAGATCTTTGGGGGCGGGGATTCAAAGCCAAATATTCCTTTGAAACAGGTAAACTGACTAAAGATCATATTGATTATCTTGTATGACCAACACTTTCTTTACCAAAAGTATTTTTCTTTGACTGCCTTAATTTCTAAAAACTGGAGGTATTAGTAACTATACAATTTAAAAAATGTGAAAAAAATACAGCTCTTTTAGATTAACTCCACGCAGGAGGTCCTAAAGTTTCTCTCAAGGCATATATCATCTCTCGGTATGCTATATCGAGGGTCTTTTGAAGAAAAAGAAGAAGTGAACTCTTGTTTCCTATATCCCAATAGCATTAAACATAATGATCGCAGCTGTAAAAGTATTATAAGGCTAGCTTTACACTCGTAAGTAAAATTTACAACTTAACGTAAGTTTTTGACATGTTACTCCCAGGAGTGTTTACATATGCATCCGACTTGTGGTAATTAAGGAATTCATTAATTAATCACGGACCGTTTACATCTGTAAATTTATTTGCGGCAAGATGGTTAATTATTAACAACGATCCGCTACTGTCAAATTTACGCGATTTGTCAATAAAGACGAAAAAGCCCAAATAAAGAGTTGAATTAGATTTTGGCTTTATTAAACAATTCTCCATGCGCTTTTGTGCTGTCAAAGGCGGAAATTTATAATTAGGCGGAGTTCTTTCATTTTATCCGAATGACAGCCTACCTGACAGCAACCGGCTTTGAATTCAAATACGTAATGTTAAAAACAGAAACATTGAGATTAAAAAGGAAGGCTCATTTTCAGAACACTTAAATAAGTGTAAATAAATACTAGTTTTATAGGAAAAAATCCTACGAAAACAAGTGTCTTTTAATTTTTGACATCTCGAAACGGCACATTTTGTTACTATTTCTTGCGGCAAATTCTCCGCTTATCAAACTGATTTTATATTAGCTGTGAGAAGGCTGGAAATTTGCGCGGATATGATTAGATCGGACAAAAACTTCCGAGAGAACAAGTTCTGTAACTTGCTATAAATTACGTTGCGTGACTTCTGGTGTCGTTTACATTGGTAATTTGGCCATAAATTGCTTAAATTGACGATTTACAGGAAAAAACTTACAAGCGTAAAGCTAGCCTTTCTATAATTTTTTGTCAAACAAAAATTATTTACCATTTATTTCCAGAATACCGTATCCCCGGAACCGCAGCGCCCGACGGCAGTTGCTCCTTCACGTACCGAAGCTCCTCGCGCAAGAAGGGGGAGTTCAACTCCCCCCGCTACCCCTCCAACTACCCCTCCGAGACCAACTGCACCTACATGTTCCTCGCCACCCCCAACGAACAGGTCACCATCGTGTTCGAGCACTTCAAGGTCAAGGCAGATTCTGTTAACAGCACCACTGGTGCCTATGGGTGAGATTATTCAAACATTTTATTGCAATATTATAATATTCGCAATATTATAATATTGCGCCCTTGAGGTGATTTTTCACAAAAACGGCGCTCTATAAATTATCCAATTATTATTACGGTGCTCCAGATTTTATGTCCGGGTTGAATCTTTCCCAAATGAAAGACTAAACCCTTCCACACACTTTTCCACAAATGAATATCTAGTAAATGAACGCAATGTAAGTGCACTATATAAGAATAAAACAATACAAGAACAATACGTCAATCCACCAGAAACATAATGGGAAAATATTTCACCGACTCCAGATATTTTCATATCAGAGGGTTCGGCTCTGATGAAATCCTAACTGGTCCGATAAATCCTACTGATCCCTCAATATAAATATTTAAAAAATCTTTCGTAATCCTACATGTATTTAAAATGACCGACTTTTGCATTTTTATGTACAAATTTTTTGACAAATCTAATACGCCTAAATTTTGAATGAGAGAGCTAGGTATAATGCCAGTAGCCGAAATAACAAATGGTAATATTTTTATAGTCTGAGAATTATTATTAAATCTTATTATTATTATTATTATTATTATTCATTTATATTTTTTAACTATATCTAACAAAAACAGTACTTTGCAATTTTTAAAATTCAGTTTATTGATTCGGGGGTCACAAGTTGGGCCTTTCCATATCGTTGCAAGAAAGCGATACTTACTGTAATATTTTATGTGTAAAAGCTTGCCATGCATAGAGATATACTATAGAGGCGCTATCCCGTAAATAATTCTCCGAGATTCGTGTTCAAACATGCACGAACAGGCCTTCGAGAAAGTGAATTCTAACTGAAGCCACCGCGTTGAAAGGCTCGGCCGTCAGACCGTCTTTTCCTTTTACTCAAGCACATGGTTTCATCCTTTTCCATCCTACTTTGATACGTCACACAGAAATGGAGGTACTAACCTACGATTCCGTTGAACCAATTTATTCGCTGAATGTCTCGTCTGTGTATATATATCAATGTTGCCATGGTGATTATTTTTAATAATTTAAGATAGTAAATGGGTTATTTTGAAGTTATGTGCCTATTTGGTTGGCAAACAGCAATGACGTTATGTACTGTAGACCCATGGTAGAAATCTCAAAGTGGGAAGCCAAAAGTAAGCCAATTGCACTAGTCTCAACTTCTAGTACTTTAAGGCGATCCACTAGTACAGGAAAAAATCGAAATCGGAATTCACGCCCTTTTATGGGAGGAGTTTAAAAATACTTGAGAAAAAGCTTTTGGAAAGGTTGGAAAAGATATTTGAGATTTTTTTTTTACATGTTGATTTCGTAAAGGCCTGTAAAAAACATTAATTCCTTTTTTATGCATTGTTTATAGCAATAAAACGGAATTTTTAAATTGATTTCACGAAAATAAGCGGCGCGGAGCATAACACGACCGCTCTCCGCTCCGTTCGGAGGAGTAATGACGGAAGACAGGGGGGCGGCTGCCAGTCGTTCTTCGGTGGACGGTATAAGGTTCACTTTGATATAGCAAATTCGTCGACTGCCGTATTGTCGTCGTGATGTCAAAAATACCAACGCGAAAATGCATATTATATTTTATTTTGTGAGGTTCGGGCGTAAATATCATTTTTTTTTCGCGATAATTATATAAGAAACTGAATTTGCCACATTATTCAATAAAACCATATCCGAAAAAGTGTTTATAAGTAGGAGAGTTTTCAGTTAAAAATGTTTTTTATAGACCTAATACTTTATTTTTTTCTAAGCTTATTAAAAGACTTATTAAAAAAAATGACCGATATTTTTAAGGGCTAAGGTATGTTCTACACGCAGTATTTAATTGAAGCATCTGTAATACTTCTAAGCGGTCAAATTTTCAAAACTAAAACATACGATTTTGTATGATTTTGCATTATTTAGTATGGCTTCATCTTAATACTAAAGTGCCATTCCTTGAGTAAGGTCGTGTCCTACCAGCAGGTAAATTGCATTTAGAAAGCACCAAAATGCCCTCCTGCATGATGAAAAAATGTTCCCATTATACGAAAAGTGAAGAAATGTGGAAAAGTGAAGAAATAACATATCATTTATAATTATCGATTATTATAAACACTATAATTAATATTTATATTTCCTGCCCGATGATTTTATATGTCACTAGCTGGTTCCCGGCATGCGTTGCTATGCCATTAAAAGAAATAAATTGTTTATCCCTAAATTTTTAGCGTTAATATATAAATAAATAAATAAATGGATATTCTCATGCGTCCCTTTTCCTTCCTGCATTCCCCTTCCATCCTTTTGACATTGACTCCCCTCCCGTATGGCCCGTATCCCAGTAACGCCTAGATCGCATAAGATGTTGCCTAGCTAGCCGAGCGGGGTGACCGGCGACCACGCAATTTTTTTCTAATACTTAGTGTCTTAGATTAGAAAAAATAGAGACACATTCTTTGATTGTCTTATGGTATGGCCACACTGAACTTTCAACTTCAAACGTTCGGACGATTGTGTAGAGGGGTAGTTTGTGTGTTGGAAGTTCGAGTTGGAAGGTTGGCTTGGTGTGGTGTATCATATCTTTTTAATGCATGAATAACTTTTGAATTAAGAAATTACTGAAAACCGCTGAAAACAAAAGAGTGTTGTTTACTTGCCACATTATATCTCGAGTTTGTGAGACAATGGTAAGTCTATTTAAAAAACGTCATTGGCGAATAGTTGATTTATTGGAAATGAAAACAAAATTAATAAAATCAGTACCTCTTAATTTAAAATGTCGTGGAGAACGATGAGTACCTCAAAATGTTGTGTTTGGCTGTTTGGCTGTACAAGATATTGATGATTTATCAAAACATGTTCTATCAATTTTACACAATTTCTGAACGAAGAAATTAATTATTTTTATTTCTTTATTCAACAATTGCCGATTGCAAATAATTGAAATTGAAATTTTAAATATATTTAGTTTCGGTTTATTTAGGTTTTCTACAACCTTACCTACAACCTAAATGTCGTTTTGAGGTTATTGACGGAAAGATATTATTTTTACATAAAATGGTAATTTCTACCCACCGATTAAACTATTGCAAGTAGCTTGTCAGCAGGATCTTAGTTAAACGGTTATAGGTATAAAAAGAACAATAAAAATAGAAGCATAATAATAATACAGGTAACGTTAAACCATTGATATTTATTTTAGTCATTGCATTACGTAATCAGTGTTGCCATCTCGGAATCTACAAATCTACAGGAAAATCCGTCATTCCGTTAGACACCCAGTGTTACCATTTTATTGAATATTTTTGTCCATCCTGGGGACCCTGATTTAACCCTGAAGTGGTCGCGTGGATTACATACATAATCCACTCATGCAAAATTAAAGATTTCTCAAAAACGGGTGGTGCGAATAATTTTATCTTCCGTGTACTTTATGTTGGATAACTTACGAACGCGTTCAGCTCAGCGCTGGTGTCGAGCACGCATGATTGTGTTACAGGAACTCCGCAAAGTCCATTATCTACACCTGTAATCCGCGCGACCAATTACGTAACGCATTTTGCATACACGAAAAGTGTATGCAAAATGCAAAAAACTAATTTTTCCTGATCATTTTATGATTTTATTTTTATCCTCTTCAGAAATCAGCAATTAAATTGGTATATATTATTTTTTTTTTTTTACATCATTAAAACTGAAATTCGTAATTTTTTGTTTTAAAAAAGAGGTCATTTATGTTTTGGTTAATTGTGAAAAACATAGAAGTTATGTTTAATATGTGTTGCTTATTTCTAATAAACAATGCTTAGATTATAAGAGTAAAACATAAATACACAATAATTCTAAATGATTTCACTATTTTTTTTAGTTTAAAAATGGCCTACCTATGCAATCTACGCGACCACTGGCGTTACTTTTAAGAGCGCGACCACTGAAGGGTTAAACAACCCATCCTAAGTCATTTTGCGCTTTCTCCTTATTGAGCGACGTTTTGAATAGCCTTTGCAGTGTTCATCATCAAGACGTATGTACACAGATGAATACCTCAAAATTCAAATTCAAACGTAACACTGTGATACATCACAGTCATACATTTTTTTTTTTATTTTTTTTATTTAAAGAAATATTAACATAGTACATAGTTCATATTGTTTACAACTTTTTAATGTAATTTTTTTATATTTATATTGGTAAGTATATAACATGTTTCTTGATTTAATTTAATACCTCCCTAATTGAGAATAACTCGTGTTTAGGGAGGGAATTTTTACAAGATTTGTTTAATTTCTAGAATTATACCTATAATTAACACTATATACACTCAATTTATTAGCGTACATATATGCACTGAAGAACAGATAACATATATTAAAAAAACAGACAGTTCTTTAAAATATATAATACAGTGAAACCCCTATTTTACGTTTTTTAAAAGGGACCGAAAAAAAAAAACTTAAACGGAGGGAAAATGTAAATGGGGGGTATTGAAGAAAAGAACATTTTAAATTTTGTTTTTTTATTTATTTAATCATGTATATTGGTGAATTGAACAAAAGAACCCTTTAAATTTGATTTTTTATTAATATAATCATGTATATGAAGAGAAAAATGTTATTCCAACAAAAGAAGAAGCAATAAAGTACATCGACGGTCTTAAAATCTATTTTTCCAGCATTGTTTGCTTGCAAGACGAAACTTTTAAATTTGTATACATGATTGAAAAAGAATTAGAACAGAAAAAAATGTAAAAAACTAATCTATGTGATTTTTTTTTATAAAAAATAAAATGTTCTTTTCTTCAATACTGGGGGTAGAGATATTCTAAGTAAATTCGTTGAAATACGATATATTTCCGCGTAAATCAAATTTTCGCGGCTGATTTGTAAAAATATGATAAATTTCCTCGTAAATCGAATTTTTGCAGCCGATTTCCGCCGCAGCCGGCCATTTAAATTCATATATACGAAGTAAATTTGTAAAAATACGACATTCTAGTGAAAACCGATTCAATTTAAAACTAACCAACTTGTTTTATCAACTTTTTCGAGAATGTTCCTTTTCTCGCACTGAACTGACAGTTTTTCTTTGTTGAGACATTACGAACGTAATTAACTTAACGAAAACAAAACAAGAAACGTAAAAACTGTGTGTAAACGATTATCACGAATAATGTCGGAAAAAATGTCGGAAAAAAGCGTCTCAAATCACAAATCGAGTCAAAACCAAATGACAGATGCGTAAATAATAAACTGACAGATGATGTAGCATTTTACACATGGCTAAAGTTGAAAGATGTCGGCCAATCGCCGCGTTGCGAGCAGTACGCCGACCAATCACGGCCGGCTAAAAATGGAAAGATGTCGGCCAATCACCACGTTTCGCGCAGTTTGCCGACCAATCACTGCTCGGCCGTGTCAAGCGCGCGTAACTCACATATTTTGAATATTTTCGACGTAAATTGCGGGAAAAAAAACGTAAAAAGGGGGTATAAATGTACTAAAATATATCGGGACCGAAATAATTACACGTAATTGGCGGGAAAACGTAAAATCTGGGGACGTAAAATTCGGGTTTCACTGTATATAATGGATAACCTTTACGAGAGTGTATTGTTCGTTTGAAAAGGCAGAAAAAAAAGGTGATAGTATCTATAAAAAATCAATGAGATATTTACTGATTCTAATTAGCTAATTTATTTATGATATTATTATTTAATTTATTTTTAAATTTATTGTAATCAGGTTCTAATCTTAGCTCTGTCCCAAGTTGATTAAACCACACCACTCCATTGTACGTGTAGTACATGGGACAACATACATACATACACATACATTGTGTTAAAACGTGCGTTGAAAAGGCCGGTGTTATAAAGGTTAAATCATGTTTGATACATTCAACGTTTTTACATTTCAGTTCCCTGACATGTTATGAAGACTGGGTGGAGGTGTGGGGAGTGGAGCGGACTGGGTGGTCCCCCCTGGGCCGGTACTGCGGCCTCACAGCCCCGGGGCCCCTGGTGTCCCCCCGTGGAGCCCTGGGGCTGGCTGTCTTGCTGCATGCTGATGACATCGGAGTTGCCAGTGGATTCAAAGCGCGTTACAACTTTGAGGTAGGATTGCAAATTCTTGGCATTTTGAGTCACGTCTATAACAGAAGACATCACAACAGCTGGGTTGTGAGAGGTATCGTATCCCATCACAACTGTTTTCTTGCGAACACTCTTCTATAAAAAAATGCTGTACATGCGGCATCTAGCATCGAAACGTCGCACGTTTAAAGAGTTAAATAAGACGCCAAATTGTTTGTTTTATTTTTCCATTCGTATGTTCAATGCTTGGCGAAGATGAGCAGTAAAACTATTCCATTATAAATCATTTGTATTACAAGAAAATAACTAACTAACTAACCATCACGCCGTTTCACCGTAGGGGTAGGCAGAGAGGACGGACCGCCAAACAACTCGGTCTTGGCACACACTCCTTGCTTCGTTCACATTCATACACCGTCTCATACATGCTCTTCTATTATTCTGACTCCTGACATGGCCCGACTCAAGTATCTGATTCACTTGGTCGTGCCATGTCTTTCTCGGGCGTCCCCGACTTCTTCTACCATTCACATTTGCGTTATATATTCTCCTTACACTCCTTTCCTCCTTCATTCTCTCTACATGCCCGAACCATCGGAGTGTTCCTTTCTTGATCTTACTCATTATGCTTACATCAGCCTTGCATTCTTTGCGGATCTCCACATTTCTCACACGATCATGTATTTTTAAGTTAAATAAATATGTTGCTTTGAATAATTAGTTAGAGCCAAAGGCGCAGTTCCAAAAATAAAAATAAGCTTTTTTTGCAGTGCACGAGTATAATATGTAATGTAATAACAGTCTCTATTTTCCTAAAAACACTATTTTTTCGCACTTTCATGCTTACAATAATGAAAAAAACCTGTTTCCAGATTGCTAAGTCCATCTTTGGAGACTGCGGTGGTAACATGTCAGGCATGGAGTACGGAGTGATCACCAGCCCAAACTTTCCATCAAACTACGATGGGCCTGGCAGAGGTTTGGCTTCCAAGACGTGTAACTGGTTCGTTTCTGTTAAGCCCCTACACAAGATATTGCTCAATTTCGAATTCTTCGCCGTGGAGGGAGAACCTATAGGTAAGCATTTCACTTCATTGTCCATATTTTTTATATGAAGTAATATACATATGCATAAAATAAGAATTGGTGACATGTGATTTCATGCAGCTGGTAAAAAAATCAAATAAAATTTATATTTATGACCGGTCAGTGGCAGAGTTGGCATCGCGTTTGGGTCCCAACCCATACGTCATGTTTTCGATTCTTCTGCTGGCCAAGTCCTCCATTACAACACAAGCAACATTTTCCGCTTTCTGTGGTAGTAGTAGAAAATTTTCAAATATTGTTGGGTTATTCGTAGAGACACTGATTCATAGCTTTAATTTTTAAGAAATGTAGCATTAATTATTGAAAAAATAGCTTTTATAGCTTTAATTTTGCGTTTTCATAGCGTCTGTAGCTAAATAGGATAACGTCAAGTAATGGGAGTCGGCAAGAGGGGAAAAACAATTAAATTAGCAAAGTCACTTGAAACATGTTTATTGTATTATTGATTTAAACTCAACATGGCACATGTTTCTACAGTACAGTGTGTCATGTTCGTTCTACGATCTGTCAATACAAGATTATAGCAACTAAAAAAAATTTCTGCGTCAACACACAGTCATCAGAACCGCCTCAGCAAATTCTCCGTGAACAATTTTAACATACATATTAACCAGTCTGCTTGGTTCAATATATTCGCACCTCACAATCCGGAAGCTTCGGTTTCGCGCCAAATCGGTCAAACTGTCACTTTGGATCGAGATTGTAAAATATCTATGCAAGATCAATGACGTTATATTATAAATAGACTCGCCATAGTCTCACATACTCACAATATAATGTGGAAAGCAAGCAACACTCTTTTGTTTTCAGCGGTTTTCAGTATAATTTCTAAATTCAAAAGTTCATTCCTGTGTGATAAAGACAGACAATCGAATAATGTACGTGAGTGAATGACATAGATTCATACTAGGGCTGCTTATTAGTTTCTTCGCCGAATACTACTGTCACATCACGGGTGTGACCTATGGGTGTGACTGAGATAACAAGATACTCTTATTCGGTTACACAATATGACAGGGAAGGGTAAAGGCGGGTAAAACGTGACACACGGGCAAATATTTTTATATTTATTATATGAGTTTTCATTAGTAATACAATATTGGTACTATTATAGTAGTATTGTTAAGTACATATTTTATTACACAGTACAGGTTATAGGTTCAAATGATTATACAAATCTATACAGATTAATAACACCTAGGACCGTTACTATTTACAATTTTCATCAACGACATTATTAAATTAATGAACGCGTTACCCTTTGTACGTTTTACCCCATCTTTCCCAATGGAATAAAACGAATGCGGGACGCTGTGTGAACCGACTTACTGTTAGTAGGTTGTCCCTGTTATGCTTATGTCACTTTGTGATGCAATTTTCGCTGTCTCCTTTTCGACTATTTGCCGTTTAATTGAAGCATTTTCTCATCACGCAGGAGCGCTTTGCAATACAATTTACTTACTGGTAAGACACGACCTCACTCGACGCGTAGCAGTTTAGTACTAAAGTACTAGAAATAGAGACAGCTACAATCGTATTGTGTTTGGTTTCCCACTTTTAGATTTCTACCCCGCGTCCAGTATTAATGTCTTTGTGCAAGATAGCTGCCATATTTCAAAGACAATAATAATAATAATAAATAATAATAATAATAGCCTTTATTCAGACAGTGAATTATATTACATTATTTATAACACTTATCACGCATCGACTCCCTGTCTGTATGTCACAAGTTGACAAAGGCCTCCTCCAACTGTCGCCATTTCTCCCTATCATTAGCTACTCTTGTCCATGCTATGGCTTTGTTGTCGTCAACCCACCGTCTAAATGGTCTACCTAGTTTTCTCTTTTTGTCACTTGTGAACCAATTGATGACTAATTTTGACCATTTTTCACTTCCTCTGATTGTGTGGCCTGACCACTTCCACTTTAGCTTTTTTATTGTTTTTATGAGATCTTTTGTTCTTGTTTGTCTCTTAATGGATTCAATTTTTATTCTATCGGACAGTCTTTTCCCTATCATACTTCTTTCCATGGAGTTTTGGCAAGTTTCGAGTTTCTTATTATGAATTTTTGTGAGTTCCCAAGTTTGGCAACCATAAGTAAGTAGAGGAAGTACACAGGTATGAAAAAGTTTCCGTTTGATAGTTATCCTAGTTTCACTGTTTTTCATTATTTCTTTCAAACTCCAATATTGTTTCCAAGCATTTCCAATACGTCGGTCTATTTCTTTTGTGTCAAAGACAGTAAGAAGCATTATTTTGTTCTCTTTCTGATTTAAAGAAAAAATACATACTTTTGCACAAAAGGAAGAGAGATATATAGCTTTTAAAATGTAAGGTCGCTCGGGACGTTTTTGGTCTTATGAAAGTATAACGCGATGACATGTTTTGGGATGTATTTATTCCTAAACAAGCAGACGGGTTGAAGAGTGGTTGGTTTTTTTTTTTTTAATTATTTTTTTAACGTATTTATAGCTAAAAACACTACTTATCACTATAATTCGCGAAAATATATAAGTATATTCGTTAATGCTATGAATCAGTGTCTCTCAGATACGACATTGCAAACAATTAACTTTTCATAATATACCTACTCAATAGAAAACCTTGAATTAAACTATAAAAAAGTGGAAAACATACATGAAAGTAAAGTGAGAATAATTTTATTTATTTAAATTTTTTCGAAAATAATATTTTTAGTTGATTTTTTTGGTTTTAATTTTTGCCTATCGTCAGCAAGGATTATTTTTTATGAACGATAATGAAAAGACACTTCAGGAACAATTTAAGAATTTGTTTAAAACAGTCATTCATTCAATCAATCAAAAATACATGATAAATTTGTAATTTCAGGTAGAGGTTGTCCAGCAGCAGTGGTGAGACTGTGGCACGAGTCGGTGGGGCCGCCCATAGAACTATGCGGTGAAAAGGCACTCACTGACAAGTGGCAGTACATCACTGAGACCAATACACTGAAGCTGACGTAAGTATAGACAAAAGTCATGGGTAATAACCAATACACAATTTCAGACTTCAAATTCTGTTTGGTTTTAAAGAATCGTATTTTATGCTCCAAAAACAAGAGAACACCTTGAATTTTCAGAGAAACACTGTCCTGCCACCAATTTTATTATTTAGGAATCAAACAGTTGTTTATAACATACTAACACATTGCAAAATCAACATATGATAGACCAATTAAGTTTATTTATAATTATCTAACTAATTTGGGAGGCGGGTATGGGTACCGCCGCCCCGGGAACGATTATTGGATAACCTCTGCCGCAGGTCACCCCAAGTGGTACGCTATGTTTGGTAACTTTCAAGGGGTGAAATTTGTCCGGGTCTTGGCAGGCCGGATCGGGAGAGACTAGTTGAGGGAGACCTTTTGATCTCTCCAGCAAGACTCTCAGAACATCACCTTGCACCTGAATGAATGAATCTGATTGAATTACATATTCATTCTGGTGTGGCATTCAGGGCAATGAAATGCATTCCTTTCTAATAGATATAATACTACTTCTTCCTACAAGATATTGTAGTGAAGCTTCTTTGGTAACTGTTTTTAAAAAGAAAGACAAACATTCTCAGGATACGAATAACCCGAAAATATTTGAAAATCTACTACCACAACAGTAAGCCGAAAATGTTGCTTGAGTCGTAATGGAGGACTTAGCCAGCCGAGGAATCGATCACGGAACGCCTCAACCACTGACCGGTCTGATTAATGATTTTCTTCTATTCATGCCAGTCATTCCAATTTCATTTAAGTATATTCTTATTGATGACCTGTATTATGATTGTAACCCCCAGGCTAATTTGTTCACTTTTCGGATCAACTCATATAGGTCTCATAGAAATCGTTGTATCTCCCTTTCTATCACAACGAGAACTGTGATCCCAGCAGATTTGGAAAGAGAAAACACCTATATATTCATATCTAAAAGTTAACCACAAAATAATTAAAATATACATCTTTATGAAATCAAAATGTCTGAGCGTAATTTTAAAAAAAATTATAAAAGTTTGTGAATTTCTTAAATTATTTTTACATGAAACGGCAAAAAAGTTAGGTGATGATAATATCTATAATACATTTGTCTAATAAAATACGTGTAGGGTGAGTAATTTTTAAAAAGGTTTGAAAGCTAAGGTTCGCTTATATTGTCTTCATTAAATGAAGACAATATAAGCGAACCTAAATCGAAAATCTGAAAATAGAAAAATTAGAAAAAGATATTGGCACCTCTGGGACTCGAACCCAGGACCTCTCGCTTTCTATTAAAAAAATTTAAAAGATTATAGATTTAAATTTATTTGCATCACCTTTCAAAAACAGTTTTTAGTTTTCGGATCCGTTCACAAATATTTATGGAATATTTGTGAATGGATCTGGTGAAGAATATGGAAATATTCTGACTTACTGACAGAATATGGTCGATACCTGAGGGATTAACAGAATGCGCTTTATTTTTAGATTTATTTCCGCCGACAAGTCAGTGGGAGCCCAGGGCTTCCGGGCCGTGTGGACGGAGGTCCGGGAGGTGAAGGTCGACAATCCGTGCGATCAGTTCACCTGCCTCAAGTCCTCGCTGTGCATCTCCGACAAGCTGGCCTGCAACCGGGTAGACAACTGCGGGGCAGACGACAACAGTGACGAGACACATTGTAGGTTCTAATACATTACAGTAGCCAGTAACCCGTAGTCAATATTTATCGTCACTTTTTATTAGATATAATTAACTATTTACAGTCCATGGTCACACTTGCCTCCTCAAGGCTACAAGGTGGTGGAAGATTATCTTGCCAGAAAATACGCAATGTTATTAAGCAGTTATATTTTCAAACCCTTTTTTACTTGCTAAGTCATGTTAAATTACTATTTACACATACCTAAATACAATAAATTTTAATGGTGCGTTAATTTTTCACTGTTCCTAGCGGCAAGTAAACCTAATAAAAAATTTAAGTAGCACTTTTTTATGGCTGTCATTGGATGAAGCGCTTTGCTAAAAATGGATGCCGTATACAGGCATACCTATAGTTAGAATATTATTTAACATTGTAATGAATTAATTCTTCAAAGCAGAACAACTACCTTTCCCAAACGACCCCGGTCCTTGTATTAATTCCTCTCACTGCAGTTCTAGATAATTAAACACACTAATATTGGCTGGGTAAGTAATGTGAAATATTGCTGTGTAATGCCTGACATTATTCAAGTTCAATGAACTTTAAGGGAGCCCGCAGAAGAGAGACTAAAGTTGCGAGCATAAAAATCCATTATGTTACAGTGCTACACATACAAGTATGCGGTGGCGTAAATGTGAACTAATGCTAAATATTTATATTTTAGTCTGGCAACCACACGTGTCATGAAAATGACAGGGCCCTCTTTTTCGCCAACTTATACGTATAGCACAGTATGTAGAGGTGCGCTCATGAGAAACTTTTTAGTGTGGAGACTTTTTTTGAATTTTTATGAATGTTGGAATAGTTTTCCAACTGTCGCCGCGACTAAAGTCTCTCGTGTGCGGGTGCCCTTAATTTTCAAAACTGGAACTACTTATTGGACCTGTTATCATATCAGATAAGCGATAAAGTAGGTACCAACATTATTTTATGAATTAATAACTCCATTCGAAATGCGTATTTGTTTTGTTCAAAAGCTTGACAGAATGCTTAGATGAATACATAATAAGGAACTCCAGTCAAATTTTTTTTTTAATAATGACCTTCTAACTTAAATAACTTTTTATTTTTATAGTTAGTTTTAATAGTTAAAATAATTGTCAAATTTTTAATTTTTCAAGATCTCCCGAAAACCACCGTATGTATGGTGAATCGTGTGACGTCATCACTTTCCAAAAGTTTTATTTATTTTCAACAGGTGTTTTCATTTTGTACGGAAGAAACTATTCAATATGTAAAAACATTATTTAGGTGGAATTATTTATATTATTATATTTTACGGTGCTCCAGATTTCATGTCCGGGTTGAATCTTTCCCAAATGAAAGACTAAACCCTTCCACACACTTTTCCACAAATGAATATCTAGTAAATTAACGCAATGTAATTGCACTATATAAGAATAAAACAATACAAGAACAATACGTCAATCCACCAGAAACATAATGGGAAAATATTTCACCGACTCCAGATATTTTCATATCAGAGGGTTCGGCTCTGATGAAATCCTAACTGGTCCGATAAATCCTACTGATCCCTCAATATAAATATTTAAAAAATCTTTCGTAATCCTACATGTATTTAAAATGACTGACTTTTGCATTTTTATGTATAAATTTTTTGACAAATCTAATACGCCTAAATTTTGAATGAGAGAGCTTGGTATAATGCCAGTAGCCGAAATAACAAATGGTAATATTTTTATAGTCTGAGAATGCCAAATTCTTTTAATTTCATTTCCTAAATCTGTATATTTTCTTATTTTTTCAGAAACAGTTTTCTGAATATTACAAGAATTTGGTATAGCGACATCAATGATATAAGTTATTTTCTTAATTTTGTCATGTAAAACTATATCGGGTCTATTATGACTAATTGTTCTGTCTGTCAGAATAGTTTTATCATAATAAATTTTATAAAATTCATTTTCTAAAAATGAATTTGGTTCATATTCATAATATGGTACATTACGGCAGTCAATCAAGTTATGTTTAATTACCAAACTTTGGTGAATTATTTTTAAAACTTGATTGTGCCTAAATGTATACTCGGACGGCGCTAATACAGAACATCCCGATATAATATGTTCTATAGTTTCCGGAAAAGCCAAACATTTTCTACATAAATCATCAATTTGATTTGCATCTTTGATGATATGCTTCCTATAATTTTTAGTATTAATGACTCTATCTTGTATGGCAAGCATAAAGCCTTCTATTTCTGCGCTCAACTCTCCAATACTCAACCATTTGTTTGACGAAAATTTGTCAACATATGTTTGGTTGAGATAATTGAAGTGTTTTGCGTGAAGAATTTTATTTGACCAGGAATCTAATAATTCCTGGTTGGTATTTATAAGAATGCTGGCATTCTCGTCGTATAAATTTAATGGTGAAATATTTCTATCTGCCTTGCATATTATTTTGTGCATTTCTGAACTATCAGCTTTCCTATGGAAAAAATTTCTTAGCATTTCTACCTGATTATGTTTTAAAGATGTTATTTTGACTATACCTCTACCTCCTAAATTTCTGGGTAAATTAATACGTTCTATAGCTGAATTTGGATGATGGCAATGAAATTTAGTTAATGTAGTTCTAATTAATCGTTCTAAGCTATCTAAATCTGTATTAGACCATTTAATTATGCCAAATGAGTAAGTTAATAGAGGTATTGCCCAAGTATTTATCGCCTTTACTAAATTTTTAGCAGATAGATTGCATTTCAAAATTTTTCTGATCCTAGTTTTAAATTTAATCCTAATATCATTTTTAATACTAGTATGATCTAATCTATTTGATTGCGGATATCCTAAATATTTATAAACCTCACCCCCTTTCATACTTTCAATTTTGAAATTTCTAAATATACCCTCGTCTCCATCTACAATTTTACCTTTCTCTATATGGATCGTTCTACATTTATCTAAACCAAAAGTCATTTTAATATCATCTGAAAAATTTTTAACTACTTTAATCATTTTCTCTAAATTTGGTTCAGAATTTGAATATAATTTTAAATCATCCATAAATAATAAATGAGAAATTATATTTCTCTCTCTAGTATTACCTTTAATTTTTATTCCAAACTTGCTTTTAATTAACATTTTAGATAGAGGATTTAATGCTAAGCAAAACCAAAGAGGACTCAGTGAGTCTCCTTGAAAAATCCCTCAATATTATATCCCTTAATATTATATTTATTTATTATATTTTTCAACATTATTACGAAAGAATGGTATAAAAATTGTTTGAAATTATTATTTTTTTAACTTTACGAATCAATATACGATTTAATATTATTTAATAAAACTTTATAATATGTATACAGAATTAGCATTTATTGGTCTATAGTCATATTTTTTTTATGAACATATTTTTTTAAAGCCATAATATTTTTTTATATTAGAATAAGTTAACAATAATAATCTAAACGAAAATATGAAAGAGAACAAGACACAGGAAAACAGAAAAAGACAATGGTCGTAACTGGTCATATTTTCATTTAGATTATTATTGTTAACTTATTCTAATATGATATATTTCACTGATGGGAATAACCTTTAAAAAAGTATAAAAAGAAAGTTTTTCTTATAAAAATTTCATAAAATTTTTCACTGGAGTTCCTTGTTAATAGAGTGAAAGATACTTTACTAAGATAATGCGTTTGGTACTGAACTAGGGCTAGTGGACATACTTTAGTGACCCATTCATGTTCGTATTCTTCATTTGAAATATCGAGTAATGTTGTTCACGAAGTGCAAACTCTTAATCCTTTTTATTTATTAGGCAGTTGAATCGTTGACTGCGTTGAATAATATTCGCATGTAGGTATTATATTTCAACTATTGGCGCTAATTATTATAAACAGCGTTGAAAGTTGAAACAATATAGCAATTGTTTCCAACGGCTAGTTATATTTTGATACAGTACTAGCCGACACATATCAAACTCGCCTAAGTCCCGTTCAAACATTTTTCGGATAATAACGATTTTTTCTAGTTTCAACTTTTAGCTAATAAAAACCTGTAAATATTACTTTATGTTATGAATATTGTACCTGGGAACACAGAAAAATAAAAATCAAAATGAATTTATTGAAGTAAATATGCATTTTCGATGATTTTTTTATGGACTGCACTTGATATAATACCTATGGACTTAGTCGATATTGAAATAGAATTACTGGACTTAGGTGTGTTTGAATTACAGAAATAGGACTTGGGTGAGTTTGAACAAACACAAATGGCGGCCATGACAGAGTGAAGACGACGTATGGTTGGCTGTAATGGACTTTGGCTCATATGATTTGAAGCGGGTGTGACTTAGGTTAGATTGAAAAAATCTATCAACTTTCACCTTTAATTTCGCTGGGAAGCCGTTGACTTTGGTTAGATCGATCTAAAGCAAAAGATTTGTTTTTTTTTGCTGAATCGAATACACAAAAAATGGTTGGTAGTGGACTTTGGCAAGTTTGATATGTATCGACACAAATGTGGTTGCATATAAATTAAAAGTTATATCTAAAAAAACGTCTCTTCACAATTTGTTATTTTATTTTTCATTGTATTGAAACAGTAGGTAGTGCAAGGTTTATTTTTTTAATACATATTTACAATTATAAAAAAAGTCAAAGTTGCCTCTAAAATCCTGCAAAATTGAATTCTTTAATGGCCTGTATATCATAATTAAAAACATAAATAAACAAAATAGCATATATCCGTACTAGATACATATTTGCTAAATCTTTTTCAAACGATTTAAAAAAACTATTATTCAGTTTGATTCAGTATTTTGGCCTCAAATTCAAATTTAAGCTTTTTATGAAAAAGGCAGTGCAGTCGTTCCATAAGGATTCCACGTAAGAAATTATCACACTTTTTTTTTAGTCACTTGAAAAATTAAATGAGACAATGTTTTAGGTCAGGTTGATTCACAGAATTTGAATAATTCATCAGAATTCAAAGTTGCTTTTCAAGTTCTGTTATTATTTCGGTTCTGAGAAGCAACAGGCCAATAATAATATACATAATAACAGACCTTGAATAGAACTTTCACAGAAATTGAAAATTGACTTTGATATTTGATGAATTGTTCAAATTCTGCGAAACAACCCGTCATTTGTTCGACACCTGAACCCGGGAACAAAATACATAGGATTGTCCCGTCTTAAGAGTTTTTTATAAAAGATTCTCACTGTAGTAGCATTAGAATTGTTGAATAAAAGGAGAGTATTAAAAACACCCGGAGCCTACTTACTGAGACACAGGTGACTGATTCAGGTCCCAACCTGGGCAAGAGCGAGAGCAGCCTGGTGGAGTCTGAGTGGAGCGGGTGGGTGGTGTGGGGCAGCTGGGCGGCCGGCGGAGTGATGGTGGTGGCGCTCATGTGGTGTCTGGTGGGCGGGCGGCGGCGGCGCCGGAGGTCCCGACAACGCCTGCTGCCCCCGCCCCCTCCCCCACGCCCCCCGCCGCCCCCGCCGCCCCCTCCCCCAGCACACCCTCGCTCGCCGCCCCCGCCTCCACACTGCGATCCCTGCGGAGAGCGCCTCGCCAATGCCGACACCGTCTGACACCACTCCTACCAAATTATAACTAATTACATTATTAACTACCTACACATTTTAGGGCACTATTTCATTTGACTCCTACTATAAACTAGATGAAATCTGGCAACAGTTGTGACATTACAAATAAAATACAATACAATACAGTAGCTTTGATTCACATCAGTATCTTTTATAAATATGTTTTGTGCCGACCATGGGTTGAACCTAAGCTTAATTTAAATTTTAACCAATTAATTCATTTTAAGTCCTGACAAAGCTTGGGTTCGAGCAAAACCTGGTTAGCATAAAAAATTGTTCAATAGTGGTGAAAACAAAGTTACTATCCTTGAATTGTGGACACAAGTCCGAATAGTTTTCATAGATATTGCCTAAAAAACTTTGTTGGGAGTAAGTTACTATAACTAGCACTGTGTGAGTAAATGTTTGCAATGGTAGCCCTTTGGTGGTGGTGATTTTATTGACTAAGATTGGTCAATTACAAAATATCGCCACTAGTGAGAAAGAGGCCTAAGATATTTTCAGTGAATAATGTTCATGATTGCAAAGCGGACATTGATTTGAATGTTATTATTGTTTAATTTAACAATAATTTGCCCAGTTTGCATTGTTGCCACACTTCCTTGGTCTTTTGGTAGGTATCAAATCTAAAATGAACCCACTGTTGTCTTGTGGAGCCCTGAATCAAAGATGGTCACATCATTTCTTCCAAGTCCATTCACCCATATTGTAAATTGTATTATTAGTGTTGGCCGACCCTCCACCTGTTTATTATTTTTAACCACAATAATGATGATTAGATTTACTAAATTGTAATAAAAGTACACAAATAATAGCACAATGATACACAGTTCTCCAACTGCCATCAGTCTCATAAAAGAATTAACAATAAATTAATCAATCAGTATTATAAATTATTCATTATATATTCATATAAGAATGTTTTAAGCGTAATATTTTGTAAAATTAAAATAAATAAAAAAACTGAGATTTCATTAGTAATTGCAACATTTTCAAAATGCATATTATTAATGCACAAATGATAATACATATTATAAATCCTTCGATTGTTTATGAATGTTGTTTTAGTGCATATAGGAAAGGATAAAAAAATTATTTGTATTTTTTGTTTTTTAGTTAGTTGAAAATCGAGGAATCTCAATAGAAACTAAAGGATTCATTTTCATTCTTCTGTATAATACTATAATGTACTTGATTTGTTTGAATGGAGGTTCATTAAACTTGTTCATTGTTTCAATTCAAGACTTTGTGGAGTGACAAAACATACTAAATGGTACCAAGCAATGATTCTTAGAACAAAGTCAAATTGTTCGTTGTTTGCGGCTAGCTGTGATAAAATACTTTTTACTGTCGAATGTACTTATTTGTGTGGGGAATTTCCATACCAAACACCGGCACCAGCACCAGCACCAGCATCAGCACCAGCTTTGGTTCTGGACTCCAGTAATTACTAAATGTTACCAGTGATGGTTTTAGACAGGTGGCAGGTGGGTGGGTGGAGTGGATATACATTTTCTGGTTGCTCAGTGGTCACCCATTGCCATTACATTTGGTCCTTTTATCCACATTTTACACTTTTAAGATGAACATGGCAACAACTAAATCGTCCAATCAGCCGCTGTTTTCTTTTTTTAATCTATAAATAATATAATAATTAAATTTATCTTGTGGAAACCCACAAGCTGATAATACTATTGTATTATGTTTAAATAGAGCTATCTTCATTTTATGTAGTGATAATGAATAGTAATGATTGCTCTTAATACTGATATTGTGTTTTTTACTGGTTAACTGATAAACAACTAAAGTATATTGATAATAATATTATATTGTAACACGGACAGTTTAAAGTGAAATACACACGCGATACACATTTTGACATCAGTTTTTCATTGGTCCCTGAATGCTTGCCACTAGCCACTAGTCACTTGTCACTTGCTAGAGGAATGATCAGAACTTATCGATCCCCATTGCCCACAACCCACACGCTGAAACCATCCCTGGCTAGTCAAATCCTCTCGAGTATGTATAAGCATTAGCTGTTACCGTATTGTATATAGAAGTATGATAATTGTAAGTCACCCAAATAATAATATGATCGATGTTAGTAATTTTATATGATATATTGTTCTGGAACGCCTGTGGTAAAGGCGCTACAGCACTTATCGTTTTATACATGCTCACAAAGTAACATACATACATAAAACATTATGTAAATGATTAAAGCAGAAGTTTCTAGTTAAATGAATAGGGTGCGGTGCAAAGGCCTCTTTACTCTTTTCCTTACTTGATCATTTCCACTTCTTCAGCTTTCATAATATATATATATAATGCATTTACTAGATAATGTAAATTTGTAAGGTTAAATTTTGTACATCTGTCGATTGGCTAAACATTAGTTTGTTGGAGATTCGGGCTGCACCGCCCCTCTCGGTGGACTGTACAATGTGTACACATAGTAAGTACATGTACTATGTAAGAGATGTGATGTCATGTAGTGGTAGTGGTAGTGGTGGTCGTGGTCGTGGTCGGTGGGACTCTAGGCTACTATTGTTTAGAGCAGCCACACAACTCACACCACACATACCATACTACCATACTGTCTCTGTTCACTTCTCTTCAGTGTAAGGATAAGGAAGGAAAGAAGGAATGTTATATCTACAAAATAAATAATACAATGAAATTGTAGTCCACATAAAAACTGTTTTATTAAGATAATGGGTAAATCCAAAAAAGAAAAAAACGACAATCATTATTGTCAATGGCCGGAAACATTACTATAATATAGTATAAACTAAATTTTCACTCAGTGTATCCTTATTTCTCTTAATAAAACGGATAATCGGGCAAACAAGATTAAATTAAGCAAAAGCAGGATAACATTTTAAAATAATTACAATAATAATTTGCTGAATTAGTGATATTTTAGCTGTAAATGGTTTGTTTATTTCATTAGTTAACATCAAATTCATTTTAGTACATTTGAAACATTACGTTATCGTTATCAACAGTTTACAAGTGAAACACATACATTACATGATCTATTTACTGCTAAAATACATCACATCGCAAAATGCATTGCCAGGAATAAAATATATTTAATAACATATATTTAAAAAACAGACATTGTCTCGAGCAACAAAAATACTCTCAACTAAACAGTTTAGGAAAATATATTCCTCGGGCGGGGTGGGCCGACAGCCACATGGCCACACAGCCACCCACAAGCAAAACAATAATAACCTACAAGACTCGGTGATGACAGATGATGGGGATGGGACAGGGGTCCAGCTGATACTATATCCACTCCACCCACCACACTAACACAACAACTATCCACTCGCTCCATATGTACTATACATACATACATCACTAAGTTTATGAAAATTTAAGCATAACAGGACACTTACAATCAAAATACTCAAATGGATAACATCCTACTAAAGATTTTTATCAGAATCAAATACAAAATTGAAAAACATGAAAGTCAAATGAATAAAAACACATAATAGAAAAAGGTTCGTCTCTAACACGAGAAACCACAATGTAATGTAACCATGAACCAAAGATTGATTTATTCCCCCTGCGCAAGTGTAGTATCCTCCAGAACAAGGGGTGAACCAAACAACTACTAACTCATTTACTATCCGTGTCCGCGCGGGACCCGGTAACATTGTACGCGTGCGCACATGTAGAGATCATTATAAACAGCGACGGCTTCAGTAACAGCCTGTCCATCCATGAAGGTGCCCCAAATATAATTATAACAGCCAATAAATACTTATCAAACGAAAAATATTGCAACAAAATTTGTTAAAGAAGTAATTTGCTCTCCATCTATATTTCAAGCACATCATGATTTCCTTCCCACGAATTACGTTATGTACAAGCCAGAGTCACCACTCTGGCTGTCCTAACCAACCAACCCATCTAATCCTTCTCGCACAGCACAGCACAGCATCGCACAGCACATTACAGTGACAGCTCTCAGTCCCAACCAACTTAATAAAACAAACACATTTAGAATACGTTCACTTACTTAAAATGGGTATCAGCCTTAACAGAAACGTTAAAGCCCTTTAAAGCTATCACAATGACCGCCTTGGGTCGTAACAAACACTTCCGCTATCCATCCTAAAGTCCGTCTCGCTTTAAGCCAAGCCCTCTGGCGTAACAAACAAACAAACACACACACACTCTACTCTCTCTTTCCCTAATATTTACTATAAACAAACTCAAATCATTTCTCTCAAAGGCTGTGTTTGACACTAGTACGGAATTAAATATCGTATAACATGTAAATATTACCAAAATTACACATCTGAATACAAAATTGAGCTTCTGCAAAATTACAGCAATGGACACGAGTAAATGTATATTATAAAGGAGAATTGCAGAGGGGAGGAGCTTCGTAGATTCTACGTCCAAGAGTGGCAGGAGTCTGACTCCCAGCAGCCCTCATCCGCGGGTAGGGGCTGCGACAGGTGCAGCAGCTGGTCTTCCTTGTCCCACACATTCCTGCGGCGCTTCCCGGCCCCTCCGGCCCCCCTAGGCCCCCCTGGCCCCCCTTGGTTCTGGTGACTCCCGTCCCACTTGCGTTTACCTGCCACAGAATACACTAAAGTATATACATAGACTAAACTGATTAGCTATTGCTCTTTTAGGTTATGTATAGATAGTCATATCTACATTGACAGGATATGGAAAGGATATGGAAGGAAGTGTACCTCCTCATCAAGGCTAACTATTCAGGATGGGCTTGGACTTTGGCTTGGGCTTGGACATTATACACACACTTGCAAGTAAACTGAAAGCAGAAAAGTTATCATTTAAATATGTTATAAAAGTTAGGTCATTCGATATGAGCATTAGCCCGTCAACAAACTCTTCAACGTCTCACAAGAAACAAAAGGTGACGTCATTTATTTAAAAGTTTTCTTTTAAATTGGCTCGCATGCGGCATGGACACTGAGCTTAGCTTTCATTTTAATGATTCAATCGAGTAATAATATCTCACTCAGAAAATATGCTTTGTTTTGTAAATCTTATTTTATATTCATTCTTTTTCTTAGTGGCAAAGCAAAATAATACATATATTTATTAGGGTGTCCCAAAAAAATGGAAGTTGTTATTTTTCAACGCATTCCCTCTTATTTTATTTGAATAATGACAAAACACTTATAAAAAAAATTTCGTTTACATGGGACTACGGCAACCCGTGCCGACTTACATCGAAACATGTTAGTACTTGTATATTAAGACGCCCGCGAGCAAACGTGTTGATGCGCTTGCTTTTTTGTTAGTTAACACGTATCACTCATTCAGGCAAGATGTCGTTAGATTTACGCAGTTCTAAAAAGAGTATATTTTTAATAGGAGTCGTAAAACACCAAATATCGGGTTCTAAACTGCCCTCTAATGGACAAGTTCTTGAAGTTTTGTTCTACAATATCCGGGAAGTGAATTTAACTGTCAATGAAAGTACTAATCTTACTATTCGCGAGTGTGTTATCTATTGGGAAAAGGCGCGTATACCAACCAGATCTTTACCTAATTGTGTGAAGAAACTTGTAAACTTATATCAAGTTTGGAGGGACTTGCAAAAAAATGCGCAGAAAACGCAAGATATATTTGAGCAACGTCGTCAGGAGTTCGTCAAAAACTTAGATAATTTATTTGATATTGCACAGGTAAATGCCGTTGAATTAATAAAAATTAATGAAGATAGAATCTTCTTGCAACGGCAAAGAGAGCCAGGTCGTCCTGGCTTCTTAGCGGGGTGGACAAAAAACTGACAGATAAAGAGGAGAGAGCGCGCCTTAGAGTAATCGAGGAAGAAAAGCGGCGTACTAAATATTTATCTGCGCCAACTCCTTTAACATGGTCCTTCGAACCGTTACAAAACGACTCATCTTCTGGTTCTAAAGAAGACACAGATTTAGAAAATTTGACAAAACCGCTACAGAATTCTCAACTTGAAACCAGTAAAATGTCGATGCGAAAAGACTTCATTACGCCAAAGTTAGTCGCAGCGCTAGACAGGTGCCAGTTAAGTATGAGAGATTCTGTATTCATTCTTGAAGCCACTTTTGAAGCGCTTGGATTTAATATTGAACAGTTTCCAATAAGTAAGTCTTCAATTCAAAGAATTCGAAAGGAAAAACGAAAGGCGCGCGCGGAGGCCATAAAAGTTAATTTTCAACATGAGGTACCAGATGCGGTGACTCTTCACTGGGACGGCAAACTGTTGCCTGCTTAAGATCCTCGAAAATCAAAAGAAGAACGTCTTCCAATTGTTAATCATATGGAAATAGCGAACAACTTATTGCTGTGCCACGATTGGAAAGTTCTTCGGGAAGCGAACAAGCGCAGGCTGTATGGAATGCGATTGTAGACTGGAATCTGGAAGATAAAGTGCAAATTCTGTGTTGTGATACTACAGCTTCAAATACAGATCGCTTCAATGGTGCTTGTGTGCTTCTTGAACAAAAATCTAATAGAGAAATGCTTATTTTTGCTTGCCGCCATCACGTGTATGAGTTGGTATTAAAAGCTGTGTTTGAAGTAAAAATCAGTCAAGTGACTACAAGCCCTGACATCCCACTCTTCAAAAAGTTTCGAGATAACTGGAAAAATGTTGATCCTGATAAAATTCAGTGCTACAAAGAAAATTTCAAATTGTACCTAACCGCTTCCGAAATCGATGATTTGCTTGACTTTAACCGTACTGCACTGGCAACAAAAATACTTCGAGATGACTATCGAGAGTTGCTAGAGCTCTCTGTGATATTTTTAGGCGGAGATACAGAGAGAAAATAAGATTCGGCCTCCAGGTGCTATGCACCAAGCTCGATGGATGGCAAGGGCGCTTTATTCGTTGAAAATATGATTACTTAGTGCGCAATTTAAAATTACCGGTAAGGATAAGGCGGCACTTTTAGACGTTTGCTTGTTCATAGAAACATCCTATGTCAAACCATGGCTACAATGTAATATAGCAGTTAAAGTACCTTACCAGGACTTGTGCTTTTTGAAATCGATAAAGGCTTACGAAAAAATTGAGAAAACATCTCAAAGGCAGCTTTACAGAAGTTCAGTAAGCATTTATGGTATTTGACCGATGAAGTATCTATTTTATCGCTGTTTGACGACGCTTTGGATCAAACAACTAAAATTAAAATGCTTGAAAATATAACCAACAATAATTTATCAACCCATGACAAACGTTACACCCCATCAAAGGAAGATCTTGATGGTAAGTTTCATAAGTAGTTACATTTATGTTTTATATTGAGGTTTTTGTTCATATCATCATTAAGTGAATTTTGTTTCAGAGAAAAATATTTACGACTTCATTTCAGTCAAAAGCAAGTCTTTGTTTGATCGTCTGAAAATAGATGACAGTTTTCTTAACGAATGTCCTACGATGTGGTCAAATAATGCTTCGTATCAAGAAGCCAGAAAGAAGGTGTCTTCGCTGAGGGTAGTGAATGATACAGCTGAAAGAGCTGTTAAGTTGATGCAAGATTTTCATGGCTTAATCACCGTCAAAGAGGAACAAAAACAATTTTTGTTACGATGCGTTCAGGAACACAGGAAGATTTATCCTGACTGTAAAAACAAACTTTGAAGCGAAATTTTAATCAATAAACCATTTTTAAATATAAAATACTATATAAATGAAAATTTGTGCATTTTTTAGTTTTATTTATCGAACAAAAATTAAAGTTTAAAATGCTTCCATATTAACTCAGTACAAATTTTTGTACCATATGTTTGGCATCAAGTCGGCACGGGTTGCCGGTGTTTAATCAAAATAATATTTATTACATGAGTTATTGGTATCAAATGGAAAAAAATAAGAGGGTATGCGTATTTAAATTCATGAAAAAAAAATTCTTCTTTATGTCTTGGGACACCCTAATATATATATATATATATATATATATATAAGGATTTTTTTCCACTACCTCTTCACCTATCAAAAATATTGTTTAATATGAATATTTTTAGCATTAACAATAAACTATTTAGGATGAGGAATGTCTGAATGTTTTAATATGAATAGATTGGTTACCTGGTAAACTTCCCTTGGCGCGTGGATTGCCAGTGGTGCGTGCGGTAGTGGGGGCCGGCGGGCCACGATCTGCGCGGGGCCCCCCAGGGCTGCGCTCCCCCCCCGCCTGCCCCAGCCCCGCCGGTGCCCCACCTGCCCCACGGCCCGGCCTCGCCCCAGCCCCACGTCCACCCTACACAACACAATGCAACATACATTACAACACACAACACTACGCTACACTTCCACTACACTACAGTACAGTACAGTACTATACACTTCTGAATCAGATCCCCCTCATCTAGTTTAACATTACATATGTGACCACTTCACTTATCTACCATCCAATAGTGAAAAAAAAGTAGTTAACAGTATTGCATATTGCAATCACAGTAACCACTAACAAAACCTCCAATAGAGATTCATCCTACCCAAGATACACTGTATCAAATCCATTTAATACACAAAAATTATACTGTAGTAAAATATTTTTACATTCCATTGGAATATTATCCTTTCAAACATAAATCCTGAACATACAAATATAAATACATAAAAACATTACTCACAAGTTTTCCTCTGAAAGATTTGTTTTATAAAATATATTTAAATATTTAAAAGTTAATAGAAAAAAAACACAAAACAAAATACATATTGTTTTTAAACTCTAAATTAAATCATGTTTATTGAGAACACATTCTCACTAAGAAAAAAAATACACATAATTTGTCATTATTAGGATAGGGAATATCAAAACAATAGAAAGAAAACAAGTATTAATTGGTTAAGAGGAAACATAATTTCATAAACAAAGAACCCAAAGTAACAAAGGGAAAGAAAAGCAGATAATTTAATAAGCAAAGCGGGTTAGTATAATCTAATAAAGCATGGGAATAATGAAAAGCAAATGTTAGAAAAGCATTAGATAATATGTAAATAATTATAACATCCATTTGGAAAGTATCCAAAAACCCATTTAATTTTACCAAAAAAACAATTTCTGACTGATTTTGAAATATTTCATTATTTGTTTTCCAAGTTCAAGATAGATTCATCTGGTTTCTGTTTCCTCTGGAATGTCCTTGTATAACAAAACACCAAAGTAGAGTAATCTCCCCCTTACACTTACTTATATGGTTAGCGCAGAATAAATATTAAAATAGTTGTTTACTCTATTCAGCCAATATTGATATAATTGCATGAAATGAGAGTAAATATGTATTTAGAAAGCTTGAATCGGATCGGGATGTCGAGCGAGATGGTTGATTGTTGCATGATCGCTGAAGGCTGATTGATTGCAATTGCTAATGCTATGGTAATGGAATGGTTCATGGTTCACAACCACCGGCGCTGACAGCCGACCTGAATGCCGCAGGGCCAACACAAAATAATGTTACTTAAAACTATCCCATTAAATTTAGTAGGCCAATCATTCAAAATCAACAATGATAAATAAAAGAAGGATAAATAAATTTTGCAAATATAACAAAGTGAAATGAAAGTATTATAGATTATAGGGACATACACCCACCGGTGGAGGTCTGTTGCGGGCAGGCTGTCCCTGTGCGGGGGCCGCGTAATCAAAATACAACTCATCGTAGCCATAATAGGGCTCCGTGTAGCCACCGCGGTACCCGCCGTACCCGTAATAGTCGTAATCATAATCTATAAACACACACAATTAATACGGGCCCAAGTTACCTTGCTACCTTCCTTATCCACTACTTATACATACATTTATTACATTTTAAGTTTCATGAGTTATTCAAAGGGATTAGATTTAATTAGTACATCAAACAATCCCATCACGAAAATAAATAATTAATAAACAAAACAAAAACCATGCTATTTAAAACTGATGAGGCATGTTATAAAATCCAATATAGTTGGCAGCTTGCACTGTGGGTAATCCATAAATTGACTGCATCAAACAGTGATCAAAAAGAAAGGTATGGTATGCAATGTGTGGGATTTAATCACTACTATTATAGTATTATTATACAACACACCATTATCCAGCCAATGTCTCACTCTATATAATAGCACTCGAGACAAGGACTATGCGCTTTTCTTTCATTATACTGTCATAATGTTTCCCTAATTATAGTTATTTGAATTGAATGGTTCATCATAAGTCAGAAGCAAAATGATTTGGATGTATGGATGCATGGCTATATGACTATGCCACTGATGTACATACTATGTATTTATGTAGCTGGTTGATTCAGTAAGACACAATACATAGGGAATTTATTCGGGATCCATCACCACTCCAACTAACACACACTTGTACTTGTACAGACAACAAAACCACACAAAATATTATTCAATTGGGTTTCAACCAGCATGCAACATTAATCTTTAGGAAAAAGGTTTTTTTACATTCTGAAAATCTAAAATTTCAAGTAACTTACATCACTTTTAATAATAGATTTTTAAAGATGTGACAAAAAAACATTTCGGTTCAAGTGTTAATTTAGTTGACTAGGACTAACTCACACGGGTTTATAATGTTAAGGGAGTTACTGTTATATTAGCATAGATATAACAAAAGCGAGCAAACAGCGTTGGAGAGAGATCAATTGAAAGGGCCCTTCATCTGAAAAAAGATGGTTAAATAGGTAAAGAAAAGTCCATTAATAGGCTGTGAGTGAGTGAGTGAAGGTAGGTGGTCGGTTGGTTGGAAAAAAGCCACTAGGGGAGGGCGAGTTGCAAGGAAGGGCACTCACCATATTCCTCACGCTCCAGGGGACCGCGGTTGTTGGGACGGCCACGCCCCACCGGCCCGCCCACGCCGCCCACTCCCGACGGGGAACACCTGCAGCAAAACACAAACAGTTATAGTTAGTAACTATTATTTTATATGGTATGTAGTGCAGCAGTGGTGCTAGTGCTAATGGCACTCACCCCCCGCCTCGGCCATGCAGCATCTGCATCATCCTCCTTTCCCGGGCGCGCAGCATCTCCTCTTTCTTCTTCTTGTCGGACGGGGGCTTGGCTAGTGACACCTCTATATGCGCGCCGCCCATATCCTTTCCATCTAGATCTCGCATTGCCTGTACAAACATATATACTCTGTATTAGAATCCAGACACTTTCTCGCCTTCTCTTCTCTTGATTCATGATAATGACAAGACTTATACCTTTACTGCACAATCCCTATCTTCAAAATGGACAAAGGCGTAATCTTTTAACTTTTTTACTCGTTCTACTTTTCCATAGCCTTCAAATACATCTTTTAATGTATCTTCTGAAGTATCTTGAGTTAGATTCCGCACATAGAGCACTTTGACCTGTTAACAAGTAAGCGTACATGAGATATGTTACATTTTAACTGTAGGGCTTATGAATGAGGTTTATTTGGCAAAATTAATAATGAATACCTTGCTCATGGTCTGTTCATCGGGTTCTTCCTGTGGATCGGCCCAATCTACGATAATATCACAAGTCCAAACCTGAAAAACATTGTAACTCTGATTATATTGCACACAAGTAGTATTGTACATTTATATTCCAAAGGTACAGTAAACAGATATATGTATTATATATACTAGAAAATAGACCAATTGCATGCTTCCCTAGTACTTTTTCATAAAAATAATTAACAAGGCATGAAAAAACATTGGATTGAAATGAATAAACAAAATGAAATTAATTTAGCAAATAAACATAACATTGAAATGATATTATTATAGGTATAGGGACATACATCATCCGCTGGATAGCGCTTGACGCGAGCAGGCTGTAATGATAAGATCCCTCTTCATTTTACAATTTTACTTAAAAAAGGGGAAACGGTAGAAAAACATTTAAAACACAACGCACCTTGAATCTGCCAGATCCGAGCCTTCTCTTGGCCAAGGATGCTTGTTTATGTGATTCATATTCCAGGAAACAAAAGCCCCTGTTCTTTTTCTTATCATCGGGGGAACTGTATATTATTACATCCATCAGACCAGCTGCAAACAGTTGGAACACAATACAGAAACAAACACATTGAAGACGGACTAGCGTCACGGCACTCTCTCTCTCTTTATGTAACACCACTCTTCTATCTATTAACAAACCAACCTAACAAACAACCCATTGAGATGATGAGACATGCAAGCAATTGCTATGGGTGCTACGATAATCAATAACACCAAAGTGGAGAAAATCGTAATTTGATTGTAATTTTAAAATCTAATTTATATAAAATATCAAAAGCTTTTCTACCTATTTTGAAATGCTTTGTTTGATTCAAGAAAATTCAACTTCATACGATAAAATTAAAAAGTGAGAAAAAATAAAATGGATTTAATTTAAATTAAATAAAAACAAAGAGATTATCAACTTGAAATTAAATTAATAAAACAAACTTTAAAAACATAAATTATGTAGGTATATTGAATATAAAATGACTGTGGGCATTTAGTAAGTTTGGGTTCTAAAGGTGATTCAATAATCATTAACATTGTCCTTTGTAAGAAATTCTCTTTGCACTTTTAAAAATAATTCTAAACCATGGACACACAAATAGATGGACCTGCCCTAAGTGATAAAAGGCGTATTATTTCCCCCTCTCATTGGAACCATTCCATCGGACCGGCTGGGCTTGCGAGAGCCTCGCGTGAATCTAAAAAATTTGACATCATTTTTGTCCGGACCAGTGTCGAGCTCTCATCGTACATTTTACGAAATAACACGGCAAAAATGGTGGCTTGTGCTATAAAAATGTGTAAAAATAGAAGAGAAAAATAGAATAAACCCAATTGTGGCATTACATTCCACAGCTAAGCATTATTTTTCTTTAAAGCTTATTTCGAATCAATAATATTATCAGTTTTGTAACATACTATGACATCGAGATACATGGCGGCGCGAAACACGCAGCCGTTGGCAAAAGAATCAGGGATGTGTATATAAATAATCGTATCATTTGGAACATCTATTTTTTCATCTGTTATTTCTTGCTGGAACTCCGTCGTATTAATAAAGGATAATAAAACAATCATTTTAAAACTTATTCCTTTTTAATTAAGGGCGTTATTACTAAACGAGTTTTGAATTTTACACAACTCATAAACAACCGTTAATATAGGATACATAGATGGTTATTATCAGTTCTGCTGGCATATGCTAAAATGTATCTAAACAAAAAAAAATGTGTATCTAAACAAAAATAAATGTGTCTATAAATATTATACCCAAAAAATACATAAAAAGCACCTTCGTCGTCAAAATACTCCCAAATAATACCCCACTACTGGCTACGTATGATCCGACTTGCAGAACCCCGATAAGTCGGGAGGTAGAGGGGGGAAGTTGTTGCCTACACACGATGCGTCGATGTGGTGGTGAGAAGTACCTAGATATGTAAATCTGTTCACGAAACAAGCCTAAAGCCATTAGAAGCAGTTGGGGCGATACTGAGAGTATCTACAAAGACTAGGAGCAAATAATAATGTTACTGCTACGTATTATTGTAATTAAATAACTTGTGAAATAATTCATGTAAATTAAGTTTAATTAAAAGAGATAATTATATTATTTTATTATTAATAGCAACAGAGCGGTTGCGACAACCCTAAAATATGACTATCATAAGGAATGTGGGCGTGTCTCCAGTGTGTTCGTTGCTGTTACTGGAGTAAGTAAATTATGAAACATTTGTAAAAGTGTCTTAACTAAATACGGCAACAAAATATTTCACTCTGAAAATAAGTGAAACTTTACTTTGCCGAATTTAGACTTTGCATATTTGTTCATATCGTGGCGAGCAATTCGCGCTCCCATGTAAAAAGGTCTATTCATTCAAAAGCAGATTTTAATTTTAAGAACTAAATGGTCATACTATAATGCGAGATGCCTATATACTGTTAGATTGATTTATTGGCGAATCACAGTCATCATCCCTCTCTTCGTCCCGCCATAGTTTGTTTTTACCCCTCATCTGTATGTTCTGGTCTATCTATTTGTATGTCTATGTTCTAAACCATATCTGCAATATTTAGTAGATGAAACAAAGTACAAGTTGACATATAAGACTGAATAAAATAAAAGTGGCAAATCATAATATTTAATAAGAAAGTGTGAAATAGAAATATGTGTGTATAATTCAAAGACTAATGAGAAAAACAGAGTAAAATAATATAGCCAGAATACTTTTTGCTGCTGTATGGAAAGGTAGATCTGATGATTTAAAGAATGAAATGGCAGCGCCAAAGATAATCTAGCTATAAAATAAGAGACCAAAGAATTTCTTATTAATTACTGAAAAACTTACGTGCATGCCTAGTAAACTCTTCAAATAAATCATCTCGATCTCGATTCTTAGGGATATTTCCCACAAACAAACGGTGGTTGTTAAATGAAATTGTAACGCCAATCTTTTTGCCCTTTCGAATTTCATAATCATTCAGCTGTAAGAATAATTTGGAAGGAGAACAGCCAATTTAGACGGCTCGGTAGAGATCTGGTGACAGCCACCTGCAGCCAGGGGGTGGGGGAGTGGGGGAGCGGGGTAGTGATGGGGGAGGCAAGCCAGGTGCAGAGGGTGCACAAGGGAGTGGACAGAGGTAGCCTGCAGCCCACAGCCAGGCCCTCGCACCTACTTGTTAGTGTTACCCAACACCGGCGAGGGCCCGGCTGGGGCGGCCGGTCAGCCGGCGACCAGCTAGCCAGCCGGCAACCAGTCAGCCACACAACCGACTCATCCAACACGGGAAGAATTAAAGCACGGAGAAAGGAGCGGACAGACGACCAAACTGATCAGTAATAGTTTCAATAATTTAGATAAACTTTACCTGCTAATTTACCAAACTCCTCCAGTATCTCCTCTTTGCCTTTCGACTTGGGTATGTTTCCCACGAAAAGTCGTAGATTTGGAACGCTAATGTTTATTTTCAGACTCTTGCCCGGCTTTATTTCGTGATTATCAAGCTGTGGGAAAACATAATGCCAAATGTCCTTTTAGTAAATTTCATACAAAAAGCTACAGTTAAATGTCATTCAAACAAAGCGTCCCACACGGAGTGAGGACTTAATTTGCTTGTGTTCCACGCCCCACACCCAAAGAGAGCAAGATCTTTGCAAATAAACGGTACCATATACCAATATTAAAGACTGTTCATTTCAAACTAAAACATGGGACCAAAATAACACAAATATATACGGTTATGAGATACTAAATAACTTCATTATACATACATAAAATATTATAAATAAATAAAGGAAGGGAAGATTCAAGTCTTTAATTTTGATATGAATACATAAGTATAGTTGTACCATCCTTGAAGATGAAATGAGACGCCGAATTCAGCCAAATGGCCTTACGAGCAAAGAGGAGAGCCTGTAATCAATTTATAATGAAACTGTGAGCCAGTTTCAAGTCAATATGTCAATATTGCCAATTACCGCTACAGGATCAGTTTGCTAGTGAAAAGATTAATAATAAAATACAATCAACACATTCACAACATAAAATTATAAACAAAAGATGGTACAACATAATAAAAGGGTTATGTGGGGCTTTTGGTTGGGACTTTCAAGGAGGCAAGCGAGGCTATTACATGTGGGAGATTATAGACATTCTGGTGGAATTAACCATACACATTACAAGTCATATTCAATCAATCAATGCTACAACATCCTAACTTAATCTTAACATCTTCAAAAATTATAACAAATTAAATTTAAAATAAAATATAATTAAATATTTTGAAAAACAAAAACTGATATGGTAGATTTTAAAGAATTTAAAATGGTTTTATGCATAAAAGAATAAACATCAATAAAATAAAATGAAAAATAGATTTGAAATACCATAAACAATAAACTTAACCTTATTTTAATTTTGTAATAAACAAACAACTGACACATATTGCTGTTGTACTAAATGTCAAACTAAAATCCTAACAAGTGAAATAGCAGGTGTGGGAAACATATAGATTAACAAGATTCAATCTAATATTTTTTGAATCTTTACAGAAAAACATACATAATTGTACTCTGCATTTTATCTAACAATAACACTGTACACAGTCCATGAATAATCATGTCAAACAAACCAGTGTTCTTTGAAGCTAAATGCTGAATTTATTTTCGAAAAAGGGATAATTTGATCTAGTGTACTGTTATGGAAATCATTGAAAAATTCAAGTGGAACCGTAATTGGAAAATTCTGTGAAAAGTGAACACCATTATATTGGTCATCTTAACCATATTGCCAGTGAAGTTATTCAATATATAAAAAAGGAATACCCAGGGAAGTGGTCCTTAATGTTTTGAAAAAAAGTAAATCTAGTACCGGTTTCACTGTTGGCAAACACAATACAGCTTTGTACCACATTAATGTTGTGGGTACATGAAAAGCTGTCGGGGAACAAAGTATAATACGTTACCTCTCTGACAGCATTTTGGGCTGCTTCACGCGTAGTAAACGTAACAAATGCATAACCTCGATTGGTCCCCGTCATGGGATCCATCATGAGGCGCAGGTCCCAGATGGCTCCGCAGTTCTCAAACAGAGGAATCAGTTCATCCTCATACATGTCCTTGGGGATCTTCCCACAGAATACCTCGCAGCCTGCCCCGGGGGTGTTGCCCTCCCAGCCCGGAGGGGGGCCCCCATACTTGCGTTGCCCTGCACACAACCAAACAACCAACTTAATAACGTGCTAATATTCTATACACACCTGCTGAGTTATTATCCTTTTTGGAAGAGTGCCACCTACGTTCTGTGATCAGTAAATACAAAGTTGGCAGTTAAACATAAGCCGACAGCGTGCGGTACACTTGCCGATGGAAAATATTTTGTGATAATTCGCAGTATTCAAATTACTTTTGTATTAGCCCAACTTACATAAAAGGTTTCTTTTTTAAATCATAACTGATTTAAATGAAGAATTGTTACCTGTCGTCACGTCGAGCGTATATCCAGTGCGCTGGAGAATTAGTTTAATTTTCTCATCATCGGGTCCCTTGGCGGGCTGCACAATGGCCGCCACGGGCCCTCCCTGCTGTACAGCGCGGGTCTTTTGCCTACAGTGGAGCATCGTTAATTAATCTGTGTTTCAAACTAGCATATTCTTTAAATAAAAAAATAAAAACAAATAGTGGTTGGTGAAGCCATATGAAAAGAATTTTATTTCACATTCGCCACTTTCATTTATATGTACTTGCAAATTGTTAAAAATAACATGAAAGTGATTGTGATGGAGTTTCTTACCTATAAGTCTTCATCACACCACAGAGGTAGGCACTTTTATTGGACACGTGTTCGAGGTTAGAATCCAAGAACTGTCCGAGGACATTCAAAGCGCCTTCCACGGGGAACTCTATCAGTGCATCTAAAGCTCTCTCATCCAACTCAATGTGAGCTAGCTTACCAGTCTTATAAATGTCATCTAATTTTATAGCCACCTGAATCAAAGAAAATGCATTATTAAATTATTGGAATCCATTAGGATTCTTATTGGATTTTTTAGTATACTGGTTTCTTTTTCGGTTCTTTGTCGCATTAAGTTTTTGAATAAATTATCATATTCTAAACTATTGTCTGTTAGATAAATTTATAAATTAATAATTTAATTTTCACATAAATTCATCACTTTGAAATTGAAAATGTAGCAACTATAGCAAATTTTTCCTCTCCCATGCAAAAGAAAATTAAAAATATTAACAGGTTTCCGGCGAAAAGAGTAGGTATTAGACTTTATTTCTCAGGAACAATTTGTTATAAGATTATATTACTGGTAATAATTATAATACACAGAGATTTAGATACTTTCAGGATCGCCCTGGTGAAAGACCACCATTCAGAATTGAGACATTGCTTGAAATGGCTATAGCCCTATTTGGTGACCAGATCTGAACAGCCAGGCACTTCCTCTACACCATCTCCTTACTCTCCCTACTACCTTTAGCCTCACAACATACCATAGTGTCACTGGCTCCAGACGATTTTTGGGAGCAGTTGTTACTCTCACGGGGTAGATAAAAACAATAATAATAATTGGATTTAAAATAGACATAATTTTCGGAGCATCAGAGTTTCCAAAAGATTTGGTAACCATATAAATGCTGGACCTTCTATGTTGTATGAAATAATATCTTAGTGTTGAAGAAAGCTTATTTACCATGGTAAAGTCTTGGGGCCCCTTAATATGGCAGACATATCTTATCAAAATAAGAAAACATTAAAATGTACAACATACCTTACTGTCTAAGCCATACTCTAATAGTTTGTGAAAGTCTGGAGTGCGGGTATCACAGTCTTGTCCAGTTACTTCTAAGGACACTTCTCCATTACCCTCCGCCATAGCAACTGCAAACAGAAACAAAATGATTTTATTTTTCAACAATATTTTTCATAAAAATCTTAGCAGTTATTGCGAAAAAAATTGCGAGAACTCACTAATTGGATGGGGCATACAAATAAATATTGAAGGTTTAGCTCGAGAAAGATGTTTTCGGAATTACTGGCCCTGAAGTGGTGCAGGGAAAATAATAATGTGTTACTTTACTTTCAGGAATGTACCCATTTCAAACAAAAAAAATACTAATGCGAAAAACAAAAGACATTAAACCAAAATAGAACCGTTCAAAAGTAGATCAAACTTCGAATGCAACAAAGAATAAAAGTACTTTTGGGAATCACGACAAAGTAGGCAAATTTGCACAAAAATACATTTATAGGATTGTAACTAAAGGAGCCTAACAATAGACACTGGACGTAGGTATAAGATTAAAGAAGCTATTTTCGCGGTCATTGACCGGAACTGCAAACGAGTAAACAACGACTGTCTGCCCGCCAATAGTCGGCAATCATTTTTTGCAAAATTGCACTTTTTCCAACTTGAATACTTATTGCAGTTAAAATCCACTTAGTTCTGATAAAATATTGCTAATTATTTTATGTCCGCGGCGGAAAATGCACGACGTTTAAAAACTGCATGCACCGAATGCAACTTCGATCGACACCAACCGGCCGGCGGATGCACCGAAACTTTATTCAAAAATATTTGTGTAAAGTAAGTATTTAAGCACGACACTATTATATTAAACGATGTAAAAAGATATAACACACAGAAAACACTGTAAGTTGAATGTATAATTAAAACATAGAATGGCATATTCACCTAAAAACCTATCTCTATCTATGTCAACCGTGCACACAAATGGCGGCACCGGACAACGTCAACGTGATCGGCGCTACGGGGTTCTCAAAATGACGCTCAAGGTGCCTTGCGATTTCAGTGCATTCTTTCCAAACTTTGTTTTAATACTTTGACACGATGTGATATTTTTAGATTTTATTTGTCTCTAGCACTTTACGTGTTCGCAGAACTTTTTGATTAAATTAAGACTATTATCCGAGTAAATTCGCGTAAACTTTAAATTCGCAACACATATTTTTCACTATTTCGCACAAACTACATACCGTTTATTCGCGAACCATTCCTATTATCGTCCGATCAGAAACTAATAAGTGCACTGTTGAAACATAATCTTTAATAATTTAGCAAGTAAAATAATGTAGTAATTGCGCGACTGTACAGCAAATAACTTTCTCTCCCATTGAAATGAACTGACGATTGAATTTCAAAAGCGCGGCAGAAATCCGGCGACTATTGGCCTCCACCTATATGCAAATTATTTATCTTAGGTACCTGCCGACATGCTTGTTCATTGTCTGCTTGCAAAACGCAGCAGTTGTACAGTACTAGTGTACACTCACACTGTACTGTTGTACGCTTGTACAGATCTGTACGAGGGGGACGTGAGATATTCAAATTTTAGGGTGGAGTCTCGTCTCTCTGCAAACGCTTTTGTTGCATGAAGTGCAATGTCTGCAGCTAGATCTTGTAGACATGGAAATTTAAATACCTACTTTACTACTTACTACATCGAAGCTATCATCTCTTCACGATACACTTTACACGATGCGCTATGCATTATCATATTAATTTATTGGTGCATTTATCTGACTGTTCTTATTTTTTTTATACATAACATAAATATGTATATTTTATGGAAAATGGTTATCAAATGCGTTTTAAATAAATCAAAAGTACTACATACAACAGGCTTAAAAATAATAAAAGCAGCGTTTAAATAATATTGACAAAAAACTTAAGTTGTACGAATATGAAATTCAATTCAAGTACCTATTATATAAAAAATATACATTTTTGTAGCTACTTTGGCACTTAATTAGTTTTCCTAGCAACCACGAAATATTCTTATTAGATGGGTATCAAAATATTATTATAATCTTCCCTGTTGGAGAAAAAATCATTAATACCTTACCCGCCAAGATTTAATAATTTGTTCTGTTATTTTTTATATCACAAATATAAAATTATATAAATATTAAAACTATATTGTTGTAGTAACAAATTATTTTTTATTATTCAAACTAAGTAGTAACTATTCGCAAGTTTAAATATTCAAAAGATTTTTTTACTGGCAAAACTAAAATAAAAAAAATAACCATTCAAAATGTGTACTGCTTTTTGAATTCGTTAAAAATATTAAACGCTACGGTCATCTTATTATTATTTCTCCAACTTGGGGTTGATATTTTTTTGCTAGTTCACACAGAATCCGGTTAGGACCCCTCGAGATGAAACTTTAAGCTTATAATGACTGCATTATCTCTCTGCAATTCATTGCGCTGTAAATACGTAAATAACATTACCGGAAAACTGAAACATTATATTCAGACTTATTATTATTATTATAAGTGTAAAAAATCCATGAAATTGGACTTATTCAAAATCGAAAAATTTTACGACATTATTGAGATTTCGGAATGAAGAGGAACCATCTCCGAGAATTAATAAATTGAATTAATGAAATTCTATGGGTAGGTGGGTAGGTAGGCACTCACTATCTTTTTTGAAAAAAAAATAATAATACGTGACATCTTTTTGCAAATTAAATTTTCAAACATCAACGCCGAACCTATTCCGCACTTTTTAAATCGTACCTACCCATTGTGAACTATACTGTAAGTAGGTACCTACATACCTAGGTTTTTAAAGTACCTATATAGGAACAGCAATACTCAACATCAATTTTTTTGAAATCTACTCGTAAATCAGTGTTTCACAAATTGAAACCCTGTGCGCAAAGATTCGAGGGGGTAAGTTACGAGGTTAACCGTTTAAATAAAAATGAAGCTGTCGCATAAAACTACGGTTGTAATAATTTTATTTTTTCAATACTCTAACAAAAGAATAAGAAAATGTAATTCAAATCGCAAGGATTCAATGGTAGAGGTGAAACCGTTGGGATTTTACGTGTAAAAGGTGCAAAATGGTCATGATTTCATGGAACAAAACAATATATTATGAGTAAAAACAATCATCATTGCTTTCGATTTCCAAATTATTAAACTAGTTAAGATTTTCAATGTTTTAAATTTCGTACAGCAATATTTGTAGGTACTAGTTACTGTGATGTCATTGGTTATACTTTCCTGCTTTGTCCGGGTTTTGGCAGTTGTTTTTCGTATTGCAAATTATTATTATTTTTATGTAAATTGCCAAATTAAAAAAATAAATTATTAAATTTATTTATTTGTAGTAACTGTTTAAAAACATTATTTGATAATGTGGGCCTCTCTGGGTGGCTTACTCGTGCTGATCCCCCATTCTTCAATTTTATAAATAAAACAATAAAAAAATAAAATAGTAAAAACGGTAATGAAAAAAGGTAATATGTTGCTTATATTGTGTATTATGTTTGTAGGTTAGTTTTGAAAAAAAAAAAATGGTTCCATGCCAACTCAAAATGAAACCAACCCAGAACCACCTCAGAAAGGTCATTAAAAGCGATGAAAAAATAATTTTAAAATAGCCGGTAACCCTAACCTTTCTGGGGTGGTTCTGAGTTAGTTTCATACTGAGTTTGCCGGTCACCAAAATAATGAAACAATACGGCCGGCGTTTTATCTTATTTTTATTTAGTAGGCACCGTGATGATGGAAATGACGTTGCGAACTAAAAATAGCGTTGATATAAAATACGAACAGAAAAAAAATAAGCAATTTCTAAAAATCTATGCCATCGAAATTCCATGACAAGGGTTTCAGTTTCTCTGCAGCTCTTTGTACCTTCACAGATATTGCTTAAATATATATTGACCTCATCAGATAACAAAAACAAATATAATTTTATGTAAAGATTAGACCTAGTCCATAGAAAGTTTAGTCATGATTGGTGAACAATTTGAGGACGCGACAATATTATCGTCGGTCGGCGTGCAATACCGCCTATATACAATTTCGCTCATAATGAGATTTTTTGTGGACGATGTTTCTTATTCCCGATTAGCTGTCCCTTATTCACTTTTTTTTAAGTAAAACTTCTTTACGCACGCTTGACTTGGGGAGTAAGCTGGTGAATGCGTGACAATATCGTTACGAAAAGTGTGATCGGGCGAGTCGAACGGAAGTTGAGAGGGAGATATAAGTTAGTGAAGATAGAAAGAGAGAGAGTTACGTTTCGTATATTACTGTAGGGGCAAGAGAGAGAGGTGCGAGCACACATTTTCTTTCTCTCTTTCTCTCATAGCCAGTTACGTTTCGTATATCTAAGACACAGTGCAGGCCTATTGTCTGTTTCACACTGTAGGAGCAAGAGAGAGCAGTGCGCGCGCACATTTTCTTTCTCTCTTCTTTTATAAGTTAGTGAAGTTTTACTTCAGTCATGTGGTCTAAAGCACACTCGTTTTTTTTTACATGAGCTCCACGCAGGAGGCCCTGATGAAAATAATTTCCCTCAGGGCCTATGTCATCTTAAGGGATGCTGTGTGGAGGGTTTTTTTTAATGAAAGGAAGGAGAGGAGAGTTCTGGGAAGGAAAAGGGTTTAAGGGGGTGGGTAGGAATTTAGGGTTCAGTATGTCCTGGTCATCTGCCTCCAAGACCTAGACAAACTTCACCCCATGAACCCAAGCACCCCTGCTAAATCACCAAACGTAGCGAACCACTTGGGGTGACCTATGGCAGAGGTGTTGATTATCCAATAAAGATTATTCATTCCATTCCCACATTCCAACCAACAGAAATCAAGTAGGTACCTACCTACTTATTCGAAAGAATTATACTTGCATAGAAACTTTCTGAAACTATCACTTCAAGTAAAGTGAATCAGTGTTCAATGAAATGAACATTTCATTATTTAAAAAATGTCAAAAGTCAAAAGGATAAATGCTACAACTTATAAGTTGTTATAAGTTTAAATTTGGAACCTCTCTCCTGGTGATAATGAAACGCACACCAAAAATAAAATTGGAGACGAAAAAGAAAAGAACAAAGAATGCATTAGATGGAGGTCTTAGGTAGGAATAGATTTACAAGTTGTTAAGACGTGGAAGGTGATGAATGTGATATGTGATGATGAATACGCTGATTTGCCAGGAAGCTTCTAGCCATTTCTAAATGATTAGGTACCCACTGATTGATTTAATACCCACACCCTCTCTTCCCAATTTTAAATACCGAGCCTTGCAAGAATTGAAATTATTATTGTTATTAAGATTGTCGCGACATATATCTTATTTTTATTTAATTAACTAGTTACCTATTTACAGTAAGAGGCAGAAGATGGCAAAACCGCCTAAATGCCATAAAATAATTCTATATTGCCGTGCCCGACGCTTATTTGGCATTCAAAACTTAAATAATGAAATTTTCAATGAAAGGAGTGAATGGAGTGTTTTATATAGGTAATTTGGCAACGTAGTTTTCAAGGTTGATAGAAAAACCAAAAATCCTGCGATTATAGTTAGGTAGCTCGTAGCTACTAGAAGCGGTTTTTTTAAAAATATTATTATATTTTCAATAAACAGTTAAGTTCTAGGTACCTACTATACTTAATATATAATACATTTTTTCTTATTTTTTTTTTAAATAAAATTTTGTTTATATCGATATACGAATGGACGATGCCACCACCAGACCACGAACCGGGTTATTTAAAGGTTGTGAAATGACGTACCATTTTTGCCAAGACAAGAATATTTTATGCTGTTTTGATTACACTAATAATGTGTTGGTTACAGTACATAGGCAGTTAGATTTCAAAACATAATCCCTACCTAATACAAATTACTGTATTGTAATGTGGATATTGTCGCACAATTTATTTATTGTGGATATTGTCGCACATCTGTAAATGAAATTGAAATCGTTTTTCTACACGTTAAAAACATATTTTTAAAGGCTTTGTTGACTGAACCTAGCGAAGTCCTGTTTTAACTCGACCATTTGCGCCATTTGGCATTTCACCTGTCGGTAAATTTTTTGTTACGTTCCGGATCCGATTCAAAATGGTAGCCTTGTTGGAATCATTTTTTTATATCCCACCAGAGTTTGCATAATCGTCGTTCCTACTACGAGCTGTCAAATCGGAAAATCAATATTTTGGTAGGTACCTATACCTACCTACTGGCTTAAAGAAAGTTTAAAAAATATTTGTTATTGAGATAGCGACGATTGGGATACATTGTAATTCCTTATTTGAAATAAACAAAAAAGTTATGTACATGGTATAAAATTAAATATGTAGATATTTAATTACCTACTTACATTGACGTATGATATCGAAGCCTACTTACAAATATTTTGATTGCAGGTTTTGATTTATTATATGGTAATACATTTTGGTTTTGATTTGTTAAATAAGAGAAATATTATATTAAACACTTATTAAACATTATATTTTGGACGCGAGTTCTACTGTTCATATAACTATCAGAGCTACTTGTAGGTACCTACTCAAATATTTATAAACAATAGTTTCCGTATTAAATTTATGAAAACATTGAATGACCTATAGACCTATAGATATCTTCCATATAAAATAATAAGTAGGTGATTACTGATTATTGTTAATTTTTAACAGCAAAAAAGACAAAACAAACGTCATACAGTTTTAAAAGCTCCATATTCCAAGGGGTCGATATTTGCATGCGGGAAAATTTGTCTGCAAAGGGGTAAAAACACGTCGTTCGTTTGAGAAACACTGCTCTAAACTATACATTTCGTGCGAATCAAGTAAAACACTTTTATTTATGAAGAATCGAATCGGGATGTTATTCGCGTTACTGAAATATTAAAACAGATTTTTATTTTTCGATACCGCATTGCAACTGTAGTATATTATAGGAATTCGCAAGATAATTTTTATATACCCGTCTCCAATTTCGTTTAGGTACCTACCTACTTACATCTTGCATGCAAATATTGCAAATATGCAGTTAAAAATAAATTACCGCACGGAGCGCAGATTCAGTCCAAGTTCCCTCTGTCATGCTCATTCAAACTATTTTTATTATTTATGCAAAGCTTTTTCATTTAGATATATTATAATCAAACTTAACTTCAATGTTTTTTACCATTGCTGTAAGCTAAGCCAGCAAGCAAACAATCTACAGTACCTACCTATCTACACGCCAGCTTTATTTTACCTCGGTGATGCACGTACCTACGAATAAAAGGAATAGGTATGTGTGGAAAGTACTAATGCGAAAAACTATCGAGTGAAAAAAATCAGGTTCCCCGCTAGTATTTGGTCTCGTTATATAATTTTCTATGTGTCCTGATAATGTCGTGGAATATTTTAGAAAATATTTGCAACATAACCTATCGTTGCAGATTTATTGCCATGCAGCTAACGTGAAGACAGCGCGACGCTACGATGCGCTAGTATTGCTATGCGTGTTTTTATTATAAAGGTGCATCGAGTGCACTCGTGTACACCCTGTACACCTGATTAGACATTGTTTAGAAATTTTTATTCTTGAACGTTAAGGTGGTAGAATTGCCACGGTATTTGATGTTACCAGCTAAAAAAAATGGCTATATTTGGCGAATTTACATTCTTACACAGACCCTATTGTAGAAGCAGATGTATTGCTGATTTCAGGACATGATGTTCATGGTTTCATGCCAACTTAGAATCAAGTCAACTCAACACCTCTTTGAAAAGTCATTAAAAGCTATGAAAAAAAAAAATTTAAAATAGCCGTTAACCCTAACTTAAGATGAAGCCATACTAAATAATGCAAAATCATACAAAATCATACGTTTTTGAAGTAAAACTTCTTTACGCACGCTCGAACCATATGCGAACGCTAATTGAAGTAAAACTTCTTTACGAATATGAAACGTTACGAAAAAACATGTAGCGCTAATCTAAATGAAACGCTATAATGAATGTGTAACGCTAATCTATATGAAACGCCATAATGAAAGTGAAACGCTAATCGATATGAGTTAAGTTAAGTTAAGTTGAGTTGTTATGAGTTGAGTTGTTATGAATTGTTAAGAGTTTTTGTGAGTTGTTATGAGTTGAGTTGGTATGAATTGTTAAGAGTTGTTTTAAGAGTTGTTATGAATTGTTAAGAGTTGTTATGAGGAGTTGTTGTGAGTTGTTATGAGTTGAGTTGAGCTGAGTTGAGTTGAGTTGAGTTGAGTTGATTGGGATGTTGAGGCAGTGGCGGATACAGAAAAAACTCAAGGGGGGCGCTAAAGATATCTTTAGTTCAGCAGTGGCGTGTAGCTAGGGCCCACCCGACGCCACCCCAAGAGCCTAGCCACCCCCCCCCCCCCCCCCCCCCACGCCGCAATGTTGAAAAACTCATCTCTACTATAGAAATAATAGATACAGGTAGACAAACAAATATTTTATACGGGGGCGGTCAAGTATTACGCCTAAGTGACAATTTTTACTGTTAAGTTGCGCCAAGTACTGGAAAGTCGCTTGAATATCTTTTTTCTTGTTGTCGCGTTTGCGGTAATAAATAGAACAAGAGATTTCTAATTCTAACTCGCGATACATGCGTATATTGTTTATTTAATTTATTCATGTTGCTATGTATTTATAAAAAAAATTGGAAAGTATTATTATTTTTAACGGTTTTGTATTCCTTCCGGATATCCATAATTTAACACTGTCTTTCCTCATATTCCATACGCAGTTATACAAGTTCTCAAAAGGAAGATTTTTAAAATCCACAGTATGATTCATAGAAGAGAAAAACCTTATTCATGTCCTGACTGCAACTATTCTTTTCCTAGAAAAAAAAACTAAAACGGCACTTGCGGACTCACATTGATGAAAAACCTTTTCCATGTCCCGACTGCGACTATTCATGCGCTAGAAAACGGTATCTAAAAAATCACATGTTTACCCACACTGGAAAAAAACCTTTTTCATGTCCCGACTGCAATTACTCAATTCATACAAAGGAATTTCTTAGAAAAAATTTGCTGACTCACAGTGACATAAAACCTTTTACCTGTCTCTACTGCGAGTATTCACCTTCTTCAAAAAGGCACCGAGAAAATCACATGTTCTTCCACAGCGGACAAAACCATTTTCATGTCCCGAATGCAGTTATTCAAGTTCTCTACAGGGAAATTTAAAAATCCACAGCGCGATTCATAGTGGAGAAAAAACCTTTTTCATGTTCTGAGTGTAACTATGCATAAACGAAGAGAAATCTAAAAAAATCGCATGTTTTCCCATAGTGGATAAAAAAACCTTTTTCGTGTCTTGGCGGCAAATATACATGTTCTACAAAATAAAAAAATAAAACGTCATGTATTTACCCACAGAGAAGAAAAATCTTTTTCATGTCCCAATAGCCACTATTGAGAGTAACCTGTTTTGTGTACTGACTGTAATTATTCATGTACTATAAAGGGATATCTAAAAAATCATATATTTACCCACAGTGGAGAAAAACCTTTATCAGAAGATTTTCATTCCATCAAAATTTGAACACTGAAGAAGTTCAAAATAGTGCTCGTAAGTTTTTTAGTAACGACATAATTTTGGAGGTTTAGAAAAGTGCTTTTTTGATGAATGTATCCATCTACAATATTATTTAACAACGATAGCTTGAGACGGAGAACTGCTCCGAAAAACCAAAGCGATTTTACATTTTAGGTTCTAAGAAATAAATACTTAAAACAATTTACTCTAACTTCGCCATAGCCTTAAGAATGTGCATTATGTTTCTAATTCCCTATTTTTTTTTTATTTAAATAAATAAAAAAAACATAAGAAAGCTAATGCTACATAAGAAAGTATAACTACTCAATAACTCGACGAAAGAAACGAACGAATAGCGTGCGGGCTGACGGCCTCGCAAGGGGGGGCGCGCACCCCCTGCATCTGTATCCGCCACTGTGTTGAGGGGATGGGGATATTTTTATTCCTGTTATTGTTATATTGTTAATGGACGGCATAAGTTAGTGAAGTTTTACTTCAGTCGTGTGGTCTAAAGCACACTCGTTTTTTGTTTTGAAAATTTGATCGCTTAGAAGTATTATAGATGCTTCAATTAAATACTGCGTGTAGAACATATCTTGGCCTTAATAAGTCTTTTATTAAGCCGGGAAAAAAATAAATTATAAGGTCTATAAAAAACACTTTGAAGTCCAAACTATCCTATTTATAAACCTCTTTTCGGGTATGGTATTATTGTTTTGTGGCAAATTTAGTTTCTTTTATAATGATTGAAAAATAAATTATTTTTCGAACCTCACAGAATAAAATATTATATCCATTTTTGCGTTTATTATTTTTGACATCACGGTGACAACACGGCAGTCGACGAATTTGAAATATCAAAGTGAACCTTATATCGTCCACCGAAGAACGACTGGCAGCCACCCCTATTTTCTGTCACTACTCCTCCGGACGGAGCGGAGAATACATGTGTTAGGCTCCGCGTCGCTTGTTTTCGTCATATCAATTTTAAAATTCCATTTTATTACAATAAACAATGCGTAAAAAAGGAATTAATGTTTTTTACAGGCCTTTTCCAAATCAACATGTAAAAAAAAATTCTCAAATATCTTTTCCCACCTTTCCAAAAGCTTTTTCTCAAGTATTTTTAAACTCCTACCATAAAGGGGCGTGAATTCTGATTTCGATTTTTTCCTGTACCTACTATTGAATCGCCTTTTAACGTAAACTATTTAACCATTTTTTATACTTTTTTTATCATCACTCTTAATGACCTTTCTGAAGTGGTTCTGAGTTGGTTTCATTCTGAGTTGGCCGGTCACCGATGTTCATAAATGTAAAAAGTTTTTTTATAAGAACGGAAATAGTTTGTAGAAAAAATACTACACAATTGCATTGCGATGAATGTGAGCTTGTCTAGACTTTGGACAACATTAAAAATACTTTGTTTCGATCGCAAAACTAGTTTGTGAAAATAATGGAGGTTCAGTTCTTTCAGCCGACAGGTCTGACCAGCATCGTACTCTACTTACTTTTTCCCAGGAGACGCCCCTTAGAGCTGGTCATTGCTCGTTTTCCATAGAATCAAACTTTAAAAAAATCAAAGTAATTAAGTCAAGTAAATTCAAAATAAGTTTTGCGTTTCTCTCAAAAATGATGATTAACTAACCTCTCTTCATATAAGAAGGGCCCTTTCCAGCGAAAAAAAAAACACTTTTTTTCCTTTGTACTGTAAAAACAAGACCTTTGATACGACCATGTTTAGCCACATTTAGCCGCTAAACGGCAATCGAAAAGTACCTAACACACAGTAGGAGTATATAATTTAATATTATTATCCATTAAAAAATGAATATTGTCATCAACCGGGGGTCAAACAAACAAACCAGTGTAGTTCGCAGAGGTTGAAGGCCATACATAACTTAAGAAAACCAGACTGAAGGAACTCCTCGTGTACTTATACATTTCTGTTTTTTGTAATTATTATATATGTTTGGTTTGCACCCCGTATCAACATATGGGGAAGAAATTTCATCTTTGTTGTCATCAATATGATTTCAGGTTCGTTTCAGCTTTCTATCAAATTGTAATAAGCTGACAAGCTTAATGATTTGCTAGTTTTCCTCTTCTAGTGACTTGATTTGTTCAAAAGCTGAAACGGGCTTAAAATCGGAATTTAACGGGAACTGTTTAACTGTCAAAAAACAAAATGGCGCTGAATGGCCATTTGATAACTTTGCCACACTTTAGTATTTTCGAAACAACTGGGCCTTAGTGAGGTAAAGTGTGTTTTCACATCGTATTGGCATCCCTGGTGCCTGAAACCCGAGGGGCACCCCTCCACCCCTTTACGCCGCCGTTGTCCAAGTGAGAGCTTGGAAAAATAACTGAAAATAAAGTATAACATTTTTAACTCTGATTAGGCACATCATCGTACGCCAAAAATTTTCCGGACAGTCGGTCGAAACAGGAAAATAGTGATAAAAACTTGTAAAAGAACATATGAAATTGGGGTGACATATGACATTGGGGTGACATATGACCATGGGGTGACATATGACCATGGGGTGACCTATGACCCTGGGGTGACCTACGAACGTGGGGTGACATATGACCGTGGGGTGACTTACGAAATTGGGGTGAACTACGACCTTTGGGTAACCTACGACCTTGGGGTGACCAACGTCCTTGGGTTGGTATGTACGCCTTACCTTAGTGTGCAGTATGTACGCCTCGCCCGATCACTGTTCGCTTCGATTACCGTTCGCATCACACTTATCGTAACGCATCACACTTTTCGTAACGCATTCACCAGATTAACCCCCCAAGTCAAGCGTGCGTAAAGAAGTTTTACTTCAAAAACTTTTTTCTTCGGTGTGTCTGGCTTTCACCCTTCAATGGAGTTCTAGGCAACCATTTCAAATTATGGTGGGAAGGAAGGAAAATTTATATTTTTAAAAATTAAATAAAAATTTTATTATAATAATATTATGAAAGACCAGAGTCGAGTTCAGATTTAGAAGAGATAAGCTGCTGAACGGAGGGGAGGGAATTTTAGATAAGGCGTGATAGAAGAGAGGATATTTGTTCGATATTTGCGCTATCTAAAGTTACCAGACTACGGAACGTTAAATCTGGTAAGTCAAGCACGTGAATTTGAAAAATGTGAGAGGGAATGGAGCAGTGTCCAGTTCTCATTCAAGTAAGTGAATATTCGAATAATATTAAACCTATTATTTTTTTAATAGATTCTATGATTGTTTTCAATAATAAATTTTCATAATTTTTAAAAAAATATAAATATTAGGTATTTATACCGATGGGTACTGTAATATCACAGTGTAAAAAAATACAGTTAATACAACCTATTTTATTCCCCTTAAAATTATAGGGGCCCCGTAAACAAATCAAATTAACTGGAAATATCGATTATATATTTGTTTACCTACCTTATAATGCTGTCACATATATTTTCCATTTTCGTTAATTTTACATTACTGCTCCCGCAAGAATCTAACTAGAAAATATATTTCGGTACGTTTTTCTTACTTCTGGAATATATCCAGGAGATACAATAGGCATATATCTAGGCACACGTTTTTTATTATCTGAAACATTTAGTAAATCTCGTAATAATTTAAAAAAGTGTAATAATATTTAATGTTTTTGTTGTTTGTAGGTACTGGTCGGCAAAATAATGTAGACAAAAACTGAGGACCCTGTACTTAATGATAATTATGATGGCTCTGAAAGAGATGATTTTAAATAACGACCGATGAAAAAGTCGAATATATAATAATTATATGTATAATATGTAAGTAACATCATATTATTCAAACCTCAGAGTGCAAACAAAATCAGATCTTATGGAACCTTCTTATACAGGTGCATGATGTAAAAATGTTCAATACGTAGGTACTTAAGCATTATTGAAGTAAAACTTCTTTACGCACGCTCGACACTTGGGGGGTAAGCTGGTGAATGCGTTACGAAAAGTGGTGATTGTTACGAAAAATGTCCTGCGAACGGTAATAGATGCGAACGGTAATCGATGCGAACGGTGATCGATTGCTAGGCGGATCGGGCCTTTACGCACGCTTATTTTTCGTGTTATTGTTATATTGCTAATCGACTATTTGTCCGTAAATAAATAAATAAATAACCACTTTAACCAATGGTTCCATCCCAAGTCCCGGAAAACTACATTATAATGCAAGCGCCTGCACTATATAACATTATATACAACGGGTACCCGGCATGCGTTGCAAGGCCACTGTAACCATGAGGTCAACTAAAATGTAATGGTTTCATCCCAAGTCCCGGGAAACTACATTATAATGCAAGCGCCTGCACTATATAACATTGAAATTTAATTTGTAAAAACGCACATCCCGGTTAGACGAGAGGTTCTGGGTTCGAATCCCAGTGGCGACCATTATCTTTTTCTCTTTTTCTGTGTCTTGTTCTCTTTCACATTTTCGTTTAGAATATTAGTGTTATCTTCATCTTCAATGAAATATTAATTGATTATTTTCACCCGTCTTGAAATTTGTTTGTTACGTTCCAGTTCCGAATCAAGATGGTTGCCTTGTTGGACAGTACCTTCATATCCCAACAGAGTTCAAATTTTCGTGCTTCCTACTACAAGCTGTCAAATCGGAGTACTTAATTAATATTATGTTACGTATGGGGTATGGGCCTGAAGAAAGATTGAAAAATGAATTATTTTGGAGACGCTGACGTTTCTTTATATGTGTTAGGGGACGTACTTGACTTTCATTCCTGAAATTATTTGGAGATAAAAAAGTAAATAAAATTTTTGTAAAAACGTAAAAGATTTTTTTTTCTAAAAAAACATTAAAAAAATAGTAGTTATTGGACAGTTGGGGCGAGTTAAGAGGTGGAGCAGTTACTCGGCTGACTGGCAATATTACATATGCAGAATTTTTTTTTTTGAAGAAATTTTTTTTTTTTTTAAGTTATCGTTAAAGTCGCCGGAGACAAAAATTTCATTTAAATATTTTTACTAGCTGGTACCCGGCATGCATTGCAATGCCATTCAAAGAAATAAATGGATTCTCCCTGCGTCCACATTCCCTTCCTAACCTTCCCCGCCTTCCCTCTCCCTCGTCTCTTCCCTCTCTGCGAATCCCACCAACACCCTGCCGCTAAAATATATGAAATACAAACATTTTCATTTACACAAATTTAATAACTTCAGAGTATATCATTATGTACAGTCAGCCTATGTTACTCGCTGATAATGGAGCTTTCTAATGTGAAAACTTTATCTAAGGTGAAAGAATTTTTAAAATCGGTTTAGTGGTTTAGGCGTGAAAGCGTAACAAACAAACACACGCACTTTCGCATTTATAATACATATTAGTATGGATTCCAAGAAATCACTGGTTAAAATAAGTCAAGTACGTCCCTTTACCCATTTCTAATATGTGAAAATATATGGTTTATAATTTAATCTAGTAGGAGTAGTACCTATTTACAAATCTTCTGTATTTTTGAAATTTTGATTTTGATAAATAAGAGAAAATTAGAAACATCCTTTTTGGACGAGAGGTCCGCTGTTCACAAAACTACTAGTCGTTATCAAACTACAAATTTATGAAGTTTACGCGTTTTAGCTAACGCGTTCTAGCGAGTAATACTTTTAACTACTGGCAACATTCTACAGGGGTGTGTCAGGTCGTCAGGTGTGTCAGTTATTTATCTTTGATTCTGATTCATGTTTTCACTTTGCGTTGTTTGGTGTTTTGTTATTCGCGGTGAATAATATGTGTGATCAGGTTATTTTAAAAATAAAATAAGTTCACTGAAAGTGCAATGCACAAGCAATAATTTGGTTTCCTTTTATTAATTCCTCGTGAAAAAGTTATCACGATGGAAAGCCTAACCATAGTTTTAATTTGTTTGTGTTTGATGGGCGTAAGTGGTCAATTCGAATGGCAGGCCAAAGACAGTTTTGATGAAGTGCAGTACAGAATGGACAGGGTTACGGCAGATAATTGTCCTATTATGCACTTGGGCGATCTCTATTTGCCTGAAGATTCTGTATCTCATTTACCGGACATCAAAGACATCAATATTAATCCGGTATTCCCGAACAGAACCGCCTTGCTTCATTTACACAATTTAGCTCTCAGTCGGTCTTTCTTCTGGAGTTATATTTTGCAGTCCAGGTTCATTCGTCCAGCGATCAATGATACGTACGATCCTGGTATGATGTACTATTTCCTGTCCACTGTGGCTGACGTATCCGCCAATCCACACATCAATGCTAGTGCCATCTACTTTTCTCCAAACATGTCTTATACATCATCGTACAGAGGATTTTTCAACAAAACCATGCCTAGGTTTGCTCCGAGAACATACCGTGCTGACGATTTCAATGATCCCATCCATCTACAAAAGATTTCTACGCTCAACACCTTTACAGTTAAAGATTTGGGTGGTATTCCTCCGGATACCTTGTCCGAAGATTACACATCAGATTATTATAGAATTAATGAATGGTTCAAGCAATGGCTGCCCGACATTGTGGCGAGCAGACACGACACCAAGACAACATATCAAGTGGAGATCAGATATGCCAACAACACCAACGAGACTTACACGTTCCACGGACCTCCTGGTGCTGATGAGTTCCCGGGACCAGTGAAATGGACCCGCCCATACTTTGACTGCGGAAGATCCAACAAGTGGCTGGTGAGCGCTGTGGTTCCCATTGCCGATATCTACCCCAGACATACGCAGTTTAGGCATATTGAATATCCCACGTAAGTTCCTTTCTTTCATTTCGTAGTCATTTTTAATTCTGACTAATTATGAGTCAAATGACTTAACACTTAGTATTTATACAACATAACAAAGCAGGGTCAGAAATCGATGCTGGAAAAGAAAAATGGCTAAAGTGCCATGCAGCTGGAAAGGAAGACTGACTGAAGCGCCATACAGCTGTATGGCGCTTGAGACATTTTTCCTTTCCAGCTGTATGGTGCTTAAGGCGATCCGATAGTCCAGGAAAAATCTAAATTGGAATTCACGCCCCTTTATGGGAGGAGTTTAAAAATACTTGAGATGAAGCTTTTGGAAAGGTTGGAAAAGGTATTGAGAAATTTTTTTTACAGGTTGATTTCGTAAAGGCCTGTAAAAAACATTAGTTCCTTTTTTAAGCATTGTTTATTGTAATAAAACGGAAATTTAAAATTGATTTCACTAAATCAAGCAGCACGGAGCCACACATCTATTTCCCGCTACAGCCGGGGGAGGTCTGACTGAAAATAGGTGTGGCGTATTCAATAGTTCTTCGGTGGACGGCATAGGGTTCACTTTGAAAAACAAATTCGTCGACTTGCGGCCGTATTGTAAAATAACAATGCGAAAATGAATATTTTATTTTATTTTGTGAAGTTCGGGCGTAAATATAATTTTTTTTGCGATTATTATAAAAGAAACTGAATTTGCTACATAAAACAATAAAACCATACCCGAAAAGGGGTTAAAAAGAGTTTGCACTTGAAAATGATTTTTATAGACCTAATACTTTATTTTTTTCTAGGCTTAGTAAAAGTATGCGCGGCCCATTTCCGCACTTTTCATCAAAATACCCAACCAAACTGAAAATTTATTTTTGTAATCAAAATGTATATCAAATATCTAGTACGGATGTGAGCTACTTTATTTATTTTTGCTTTAAATTATAAGATGTATGCCACTAAAGATTTAATGTTTCTGGATTTTAGAGGCGATTTGGGCAATTATTTGTGAGTAAACGAAAAACAATAAAAAAATTATTTTGCTATATTTATCATATAAACATGATGGAAAAAAAAAAAAAAATAACATCATTTTGATGGGTGTAAATTAAAAATACAAATTACGGTGGAATAAAAAATAGTCATTTATTTATTAAAATTACTACCTTAAAAATTCATTTTTAAGAATTTTTTATTTTATTTTTCATTATATTTTTAGAATAAATATAGTAAAATTATTTTTTTAATGTTTTTCATTTTCTCACAAATATGTAATTGCCTAAGTTGCCTCCAAAATCATGAAGCACTAAAATCTTTAATGGCCTACATCTTATAATTTAAAGCAAAAATAAATAAAGTAGCTTACATCCTTACTATTAGATATTTGATATACCTTTTGATTACAAAAATAATTTTTCAGTTTGGTTGGGTATTTTGATCTCAAATCCAAATCTAAGATTTGTATGAAACGGGCCGAAATGGGCCGCGCATACGTTCCCCTTAAGGGCCAAGATATGTTCTACACGCAGTATTTAATTGAAGCATCTATAATATTTCTAAGCGATCCAATTTTAAAAACAAAAACATATGATTTTGCATTATTTAGTATGGCTTCATCTTAAGACATTTTTCCTTTCCAGCTGTTTGGTGCTTTAGCCATTTTTCCTTTCCAACATTGATATTATTATGTCAATTTATTTACACACGAGTTACATTGTTTCTAATCGAATTAGTTTCTATATTTTCCAGGTACACAGCCATCGCCGTTCTTGAACTAGATTATGAACGAATAGACATAAATCAGTGTCCTGCGGGCCAAGGCAACAGTGGGCCCAACAGATTTGCCGATACTGCTCGATGTAAAAAGGAAACAACTGAAGTAAGTTCACCACACAGGTCCGGACTTAAGGGAGCAAGGGGCCCTAGGCACTTACAGAGTCGCCCCCCCCCTTTTTGGAAATTTACCAAAAAAAATACTGTTTTTTTTTTATTATTAAAAATATAATACATTATATTTATTTGGACCAGTTAATTGTGTACAGTGGTGTAAATTACCTACATAATAATTTGGATAATAATGATTTTACTGCCCTGCACAACAATGATTTCTGAGATTTTGATTTCTTTCGAGAATGGAAATCTTATTTTATTTTCCCTCAATGAGTGTTATTTTGGCACCCAACCGAAGATTCCTTCGAGGTTGGGGCCCTCGAAAAAATTGACACATTATTTTGCGAGTCCTGTGTTCTCAACGTATACCATTTTGGCATCTAGCCGAGGCCCCCTTCGGAGTTAGGGCCCTAGGAAATTTGTTGAAATTTTTCTTTCTAAGTCCTGTGCCTTCAATGTGCATCATTTTGGCACCTAGCCTTGGCGATTAGCCATATTGAGGGCCCCAGGAAATGTGTTGAAATATTTGTCAAAAAAAAATTATTCCTGGCCGTGGACCCCCCTCGACATTGGGGCCGTAGGCCTGGGTTAGATCTCTAGGGGAAGTCTGGCCTTGTCACTAGTATATTATGTTTTACATTTAATTTATGAAGGAACCTTGAATGTCTTGACTATTTAAAATAGAGGTTTAGTTTCGAGTTGTTCTGTTTCTTTATATTACATTAGCGAGTTCCCGGCATGCGTTGCTATGCCACTTAATAAAGAAATTGTTTCTCCCTGCGTGTCCTTTCCCATTCGTCCAGTTCCCCTTCTGCCTTCCCTTCCTCTTCCCCTCACGCGTTCCCACTCCGCCTTCCCTCTCCCCACTCCCCTCTCCCGCTTCCCCTGCCCCGCGAACCCCTCTCTCAAGTTCCCTCCCCCCTTCCGAGTTCCTCTCCACCCCTCCCGAGTTTCCCTCCTCCCTCCCGCATTCCATACATTCAGTCCCGGTACATTCAGTTTTTAAACAGCTTGCGTGCCACCTATTGCAATTTTTTTGTACAAATTTCACTATGCCAGAGCTCACCGCTTCTTTTATATAAACCTTATCCTGACGATAACGAACTCAAAAAAAAGAATTATCCATTTTGGTCCAGTCATTCGGAAGTTATGCGTAACATACAGTACATACATTTCGGCGATTCATTTTTATTTATATAGAAGATAGATATGTAGATAGATAGTTAAATGTTTATTTATTGATATTCTTACAACAGAAAATAAAGCTAAGCACGTATGGGAAACTTTATGCCTCTGTTGCCATACAGATCTAGTGTGTATGGCAGCCGGCAACATACAAATATTGGCACAGTTCGGCACAGGATTGTACAAACTTGTCAGTGGCTCTGCATGGATTTGGTTAACTGTAACATTCATCACTGTTGGTATTATAATATTAATTCCAGCTTCCCATTATCATGATTTCAGTGTGAACCTCTCCACGGCTGGGGATACAGAAGGGGAGGATACCAGTGCAGATGTAAGCCGGGCTGGAGATTACCTAATGTAGTTAGAAGACCTTACCTGGGGGAGATAGTGGAAAGAGCTACGGATGAACAATATTACAACAACTTCGACTGTCTCAAAATTGGATGTAAGTCATATATGTAATAATAATAATTAATAATTTAGATTACAGAATAGTTATTATCATTTCAAACTTGTCACCATTTAAATTATCCTGATGGCCATAATTTGATGTCAGCAATAGTTCTTCATCAGTACAAATAAATCAGATTTTCTAATGATAAAAGTATCTGCAATGATCGAATTTGCTGTAAAAGCTTTTTATAAATATTGGAAGGTTACCAAAATTGAATTAAGCAGGTCTGTTCTGATTGCCATTGCTTTATTATTGGTGAGGATATGGTTTCCATAGCTCCCGTAATAGCGGATGTAATAAACAATAATTTCAGGTTACGTAGGCGTCGACAGCCAAATATTGAACGACGAAGATTTCTTTAAGTGTTTTCGAATCTTAAATTTTGTGGTTATTTTTTATATTTGACTATAAAACTTGGTGTTTTGCCTTTCTAACACCGTTTAGAACATATTTTTCACTCTGATAGTAAGGGAGTTACAGCGATTTATATGTGACATATGAGAGCTTGGACAAATATGGTCTCCTGCCATACAACGGGTTAAAAAGTTTTCCAAGAGACCGGAAAAAACCAACTTGGGCCAGTTTTGGTCTGAGGGGCCGAAAAATTGAAACTTTTTAGCCACAAAACTTCTTAACCCGTCTAATCACAGGAGACCCAAATTGTCCAAAAACATCATATGCCGTTATAATAACAGAAGACCCAAATTGTCCCAGAGCGACCGTGCATTATTAAAAGTTAGATATCTCTGTTGTCATGCAAACATTTGTGATTTCTTTTATGTTAGAAAGCGACATTAATAACGCTTCTCATTACCTTAGAAATATATGAGCTATATCGTTTAGATATTTTACAAACCCGATCATAAATGACGGTTTTATTTCCCGCCAATTTGTGACATTTCACACATTTAATTTTAAAATAAAGTTGTATGAATGTGATAAAAAGTGAAGTAGCAGTATAATTACAAATTTTATTAAGAAAAGGAATCTGTATTTAAAATTTAAAGTTTATTTTATTTTAAGTACTTTAATTCGAATATTCGCAAGTATGTATTTTTAAGCCAATTTACATTTCCAAAATCTAAATTTTAATATTTGGAAACAAAAATGTTGATTTCTAATAATCACACCGGAAAGATTATTTTATCTAGATTTTAGAACAATTTTTGTTTTTTCAAGAGGGTTAAAAAATAACCAATAAAAAGGAACATTTAAAATGCATGTGAAGAACCGGGAATTTTGCGGGCAAAATTTGAGAGGCAAATGTTTATAGATATTATTTCCTTATTATTCGAAGGGTTAAGAGGATTTCACTTTTCACTGTATGTATTAAAATATAAATTTTTGTAAATTTATGGCTAGAATGTGAACAAATGCTTTATCTAAATGGTTTATTTAATTCTAACAGGGGTGCAGAAGATGCCAGTGCAGTGGGAGAAGGCTCACCCCTTCATCAAGATGCTGTATCTAGACCGCTTCTACGAGTATCAGAACTACACCACCGGTCCGGCCTCCCTGCACGGCCACAAAATGAACATTGACCAGGCACTGAGGTTCATTCACAGCGTACAGCCGCACAACTGCTCCAAGTATGTTCAATTACACTTTATTCTATCTATACTTTTTACACTTACATTAACCACTCAGCAAAGTAAGCAGATATACACGTTAATATAACAATAGCAGTCAAGTACAATAAGCGTGTTTTCACGTCAACACGTATGTTTCCACAGAAATCGTTATAACTCCGTTATTGTTCTAGTGACATCCCTAAAACAAAAAGTAAAAGGTCGATAATAAATCAAGCTGCACATCCCTATTCAAGTTGTCCATAGAAATATATAAAAAGACCTATTCTGTCAGACACGGTTGATACATATTTTACCCGCCAAAATTGCCTTCGGGCCGCTAGACATTGTTAATTTTTATTAAATATTCTTGTATGAAATGGTAAAAAAGTGAGGTTACAAAATTGTTTATTATACATTTATACAATAGAAAAGTATTGTTTTTTTTACATAATCCGTGATTTTAGTACTGTTTTCACATAAAAACATCACGTGAGTCATTTTTACATTTTTTTATGTTTGCATTCTAAATTTTAATATTTACAAATGTTAATATTTATTTGGAATATAACAATTTCAAAGCTTATTTCGTAAACTTTCAAAAATAGTTTTTAGTATTCGGCTACGTTCAGAAATGTTTCATTTATAGAGCTTTAATTGTGAAGCGGAAATAACACAAAGTTTTCGTAAGTCTGACATTTCGTAAACGTAAAAAGTTCATATTCGTGATAGATCTGAGTGGTTTACACACTTTGGGTGGGAAAGGTAGTTCTACCTTTTACGCTGGTCCTACTTGAATAGGTAATGGTGTAAAATATTTTTATATGAATATTGTACACCAATCGCTTTGTAAGGGTCCTAACTATACGTATATGTATAAAACATATAAATAATATAAATATATATGTATGTGTGATATAAGATGGAGAAATTTTTTTATCTCCTTGACTTTAATTGTAAAAAAATTAACTTTTTTTTAAAAATACCCATGTAATACTAAAATAACCGAATTAATCAGATATTAATAACAACAAAAAAATGCATATTAATATTAAAAATTAATATTATTAATAGCAGAATTTCTACAAACACCGACGCACCATGTGTGTCCATACACCTTTGAGCAGATTTTTTTTCGAACAACAACGGTGTGTCCATACTCTCCTAAAGGTTAATATTCTTATCACGGGACACTTTTTGAAGTGGTTTAATGGAAAGTCTTGAAGGGTAAAAATCCTTATGAGATTCTAGGAGGAAGTCAATCTTAAAGAGAAATTTAAGTAATTGTCTCCCGACTTCAAAAAGGTTTCTGACTTGTGGTTTCTTGTTTAAAATTGTAATATACCTGTAATTTAATCAATTAAATTCTTTTTTAGGTACAATAAGCAGGATCTAATTTTGCACGGAGATATCAGCTTTGGTGCCCGTGAGCAATTTGAGAATGAAGCTAAAATGGCCGTCAGATTGTCTAACTTCATCAGTGCATTCTTGCAGGTAATACATACAAATAATTATGCATACGTCAATAAATATATAATCTTTGTGTTGTTATATTGTATTTAATTAATTTTTTTTAGGTATCTGATCCGAAAGAGGTGTACTCTGGTAAGCGGGTGGCCGATAAGCCCCTCTCGGAGGACCAGATGATGGGAGAGACCCTGGCTCTCATTCTCGGAGACACCAAGATCTGGTCTGCGGGAACCTACTGGGACCGCAACAAGTTCACCAACCGCACCTTCTTCGCCCCTTACGCCTACAAGTTGCAGCTGAACACCAGGAAGTTCAAGCTGGAGGATTTGGCGAGACTTAATACGACGGGTAATTAATGCTTTTATCGTTATTTATCAAAGCCATTTGAATATATATTGCATATCGCAGCGGTGCCATCCAATTTACCAATAACAGATTTTAAATATAAGAATTCTTCAAAACCATACTCTGGTAACAAAAGCCAATCAATCAATCAATCAGCATAATATTAGTATGTGCATGTAATCCCCCCTTTCAGCTCTTAAAACATAGATTTATGCGAATCTAGTAGAAAGAGGTGAAGTCTCTGCATGTAAATGTATTTTAAATTACTCTTTTTATTCTATAATATCGATCGTCCAGTTGATTAGTCAGACAAAGCTATTATCTTCCTCTTCCCCTCCCTTATGACTTGTTCGCATTGGGAGAGTAGTTTAGTCGAGTAGCGAGTAACTTGCTACTTGACTCGCCGAAAAGCGTTCGCATTACGTTCAAGTAGAGTTCATTAGTGGGTCGCGCGTTGCAAGATGACGGGCTGCCACGCAACAAATTAAGCTAATTAAGCGTGATGCTTATTTTAGAAGAGGTGGAAGAATAAATTAGTGAGATGAAAATAAAAACTATGGACACGAAAAGAGGTTGAAAGCAGCATAAATAAAGAATTTTAGAGTAGCATCTTCTCTCCATTGGCACGACATTTCTACGCGTCTATTTATGAACTCTGCTAAAATGATGGGTTCGCGCATGTCAATGCGCAGGGACACGTGGTGGGGGTCGCTACTTGCCCGAAAAAATAGAACGAAATGGATTGACTCTACTAAAGTGTTAACTAAGCTACTCTATTAAAATTTTGGTGTGGACGCGTTTAGTTACTAATATACTCGCCACTCGACTAAACTACTTTCCCAGTGCGAACGGCTCTTTAGCATGTCTTAAAGGGGGAGTAGGAGAGCACGGAAATCATTTCTTTGTATGGGATGTGTTACCTTGACAGCTGCGTGACTACGGCAGCTCCCTAATTGATCTGACGCTGTCATCCATCTTTTTTAAATATCACCTGGCTGGCAGATCACTGCATATCATCATCGCCACGCCCACATATCGTATAGTGACAAGGCTGGTTGTAATTGTATGGCGAGCTGTATGATGATATTGATACAGGCCACCCCAAAAAAAAATGCTTTGAGTTTACAGCGTAGTGTGACAATACCATTAATGTTTCCAGAGGATTTGTACACCAACAAGGACTGGTTCCAGTTCCTGAAGCAAAGATGGTCAACAAACTTCGATTCCCTGGAGAAGTTCTACATGAAGATAAAGCTCCGCTACAATGAAACCGGAGGCTACATGATGAAATACGAGCACTACCCCAACTTCTATCACGCGGCCAATTTGGAACACGGATATTGGACTAATCCGTATTTCGACTGCCTGGGGAAGGTACCCAAATGGGTCATCACTTATGCAGTTCCTTACTTTGGATGGGATAACCTGAAGGTTAAACTGGAGTTCAAGTAAGTTGCTCACAACACACATTTCTGCATATCTTAATCCTTATACCTTAATCCTTGGATGATAGCACAGTTCCTTTCATTAAGTTGGCAGTGTTTACTGGTTCAACAGCTCCCCAAGTATCTGAGCCTTCTTCCGATCTAAAGTAAGACATTGGGCGTTTCTTCATTCATTTCATTTCCTTCAGCTCCATATTGGTGTTTTCCACTCCTAATAGCTGCATGACTTGTTTTAAGGACCCCATCTTGACTTTTTATCCATTTTGAGTCCTGTTTTCCCAGTTGGTTTCTTACTAATACTAATATAATAGATCTCTGTTAATACTAAATCCACGGACCTCAAAAACCACATTTTGAGTGAACTAATTCCCATATAAATCGAAATCATAAGAAAAAAAAACTTTTTTTTGCCGAAAAATGAAATCCGCTGCCACCCCTTCAAATTCGGGTAGGTATTCTAATTAAATTCGTAGAAATACAAGATATATCCTTGTAAATCGAACTCTCGTTGCTTATTATCATCATGGCAGGACCCATAAATTTAGATATTCAGCCTGACAGATTCAGAATTACGAAAAGTAATACGAATTCGGACGTTGTATAAATGCATAAATCGAAATTTTACTGTATTTATTTCCACGGCCGGCCTGTCTGAATCATATTTATAAAATTATACGATAAATGTTTTCGCAAATATGAATTTTTTCAAATTACAAGGATAAATACATTTTAAAGACCGGTAAGTGGTTGAGTGGGCATAGCGCTTGGGTCCCAATCGGGTGTCGCATGTTCGATTCCTCGGCTGGCTAAGTCCTCCATCACAACACAAGCAACATTTTCGGCTTTCTGTGGTGGTAGTAGGAGATTTTCAAACATTGTTGGGTTATTCGTAACCCGGGAATGTTTGTCTTTCTTTATTAAAAAAAAAAAAAAAATTTCATGCGTGGAGCAATAATATTTTGAATTACGTGTTAGCTAATTTACGTATAGCCAGTAATTTCGAATTACTCGTTTTACAATTTTATTATGGACCAAGTATAATGATAATTTATTACAAAATGGAAAAGTCATGAATCTGAAATTACACTGATGGGATTCTAACTGTTGATTTTATTTGTAGGGGAGTTGTGGCTGTCACTATGGACCTCATGCAACTGGATCTGAACCAGTGCCCCGATGCCTACAGTGTTCCTAATGCCTTCAAGGGAACTCACAAATGTGACAAGAAGACGTCATATGTAAGATTTCAATCTTTATTTTAAACTATATTTTAATAAAAAAATTATATTCCTGTATACTTTTAATAATATGAAGATATATAAAGACTTTTCTGTTTTGTTTATATCCAAATTTTTAACTGTATGACAAAAAAGTTATTAAAATTTTTAATGAAGTTTATAGCAACGGGAATTACTTTCAAAATATGTGTTATTTTAAAAAGCTCACTGCTACTCTAGGAAATAATTATTTTGTATGTGTGCTCACTAGGATGTATGTGTGTCCACGATTCCGCTAAGGGTTAAATAAATCATTTTTAAAAAGAAAACATGTTCAAGCGTATATTCAGTAATTTATACATTTTTGCATGCGATTCATTTAACAATTTGTTATTTTCAGTGTGTTCCAATCTTGGGCAGGGGCTTCGACACGGGCGGCTACAAGTGTGAGTGTCTCCAGGGCTACGAATACCCCTTCGAGGACCTGATCACCTACTATGACGGGCAGCTGGTGGAGGCCGAATTCTCCAACATCGTCCACGACCGCGAGACCCGCATCGACATGTTCACCTGCCGTCTGGCCGGGGCCGCCGCCATGCAGACCTCCATTACTGTCTTCATCGCCATGATCTTCGCCATCTTCAAGTTCAGATAGGAGATTTTGGCTGCAGATATTCCTTACACCCATGGAGGGTGTTGGCCCCTTCCAACCGCAACACCTCCATTCCTGCATTGACCTTGTGGTGTTTCCCTGCGTTCACTCCACCTCCCAACACTCCAATTTTTGTTAAATTAATAATATTTTCATCTTTTACATTCCATATTTTTTGCGTATAGAAATGTTTTGAACAAAGCCTGACAAGTTTTTAAATATTTTTTATTTCTAGATTTTAAAACAATAATTATATTAAAACTTAAATTTCCATTACACTAAATAATACTTATGTAGGTATTACTTACTAAAGAACATTTAAGAGATAATATTGAAGATTCATTTGTTTATTGAAAATTACGTAATACATGTTGTGTTCAAATGATTCATGCCTTTTGTTAATAAAGCAATAGTTGTATGACTGTTATGAGAGTGCCGTATAAGCTCATTTTTGTAATGTGGTATGTATGCATACGTTACAAATGGAGTAAATTTAAAAACTATTAATTGAAATTGTAGGACAATGTTTCGTATTTTTTTGTTTCGTGTCTACCGAACTCTAAGTTTTGAAGTAACTCTAAATTTTGAATATTTACTTGACATATGAATATATCTCAACAAACCAAAATTTTCTATTGTTTCCAATTTTACAAAATAAGGGCTCATTTTTATAAGGCAAGTTCTTTTAAAACTTTTATAAGAAAATGATGTATGTTAAACGTAATAAATACATTATTATGTATGAATGTTTTTATGTGTTATTTTTACATCTACATTTAAATGCATTGTTTATGTGTATTTATTGCTATTTTACTTATTGTATTTGTACAAAATAGTTAATGATGTTAACTTATATTTGATGCTTTGTTTAAATGCAATATGAAAATACATATGTGAGAATGAATAGCACATTTGCAAATACAGTGAAACCCTCTTAAGAAGTTTTCCAAGGGACTGGAAAAAACAAACTTCTTAAGCAGGAAAATCTTATATGTGGGAAAAATTGGGCCAATATTGAGCCGAGGGACCGAAAAAACCAAACTTCTTAATCCTCGAAACGTCTTAAGAGAGAACTTCTTAAGAGGGTTTCACTGTACATAGCAGAGGCGGCTCTAGGGCTCCAGGTACGGGAGGTCATTTGAAAAAAAAATTGTGAAATTACCTTTTTTTGATATTGTGAAAAATGCCGACATATTATTATCTATAACAATTTGAAGATAGGTAGGGTCATGAATCCGCAACTCAAATTACATGGGTATTATTTATAAATTGCAAAATCACTAAATAATTCATGTACTTGCTGGCACATCATTTTAAAGAGGGCACTTTTCAATATGGTTATGCGCACCGATAGTATGTATGTATGTATCCAAAATATAAAAACAAAATTAGGTAGATTAGAAAAAATAGTAACCGGTTATATCAAAAATTTAAAAACAAAAATTGACTTTGAAACACACGTCCGCAGTCCCCTTTTACCCCTAAAATGCCCAAAGATATTGGGTGAGAAAAGACATTTATCAATTTTATTTAAATTTGACTTGCGTTTCAATTTGTGATGTTTTTTTTGTTTTTGCATTTTTCAGCTACCTAACCAAAACAGATTTATTATTAAATTAAATTAGATATTTTTTATCTACTACACAAGCAAAGGTCCCTTTCAAATGATTTACCTGTAACTAGATAATTAAATGTATAGAATCTGCTGTCACTTAGATTAGAAACCTAAAAAACAAACATTGATTTAAATCAAGCTGTTTTCTATGTCCGTTGAAAAGTGATCATAATATAATAATTAATAATCTTTAAAAAGATCTACTTCTCGATGTGCCGCCACCAAACTAAATTTGAAACGGTAACAACGTAAATAATTATTATTCCAAATCTTTCCCGAACTGTCCAAATACAATGGACGAGGCATGCGTACAAAATGCAAAACCGACCTATGTTGTATCGCCATCTCTTTCAACAACGCATAAGCTTCATAATGCTGTCTCCCTTCCACGACATTCGGTCATGTCCAAAACGTCGCTAGGATTTCTATGGTACCTACACGCGGGAATTTTTACTCCAGGATAAAAACATAGTGCCATCGCGTTTATTGTATGGCGCGCATAGAGACAGAAGATACATATTCGACGGGCAAGTCAAAAATTGACCCAGATCTAAATATTGTGAGAATTGGAGCTTCCATTTGACACGATAGATGTCACTGCTCGTCACCCGGCGAGTCAACGCCGCTAACTGCTATTATTTTGCGGTTCATTTCAAATTTCAAGTAAAGAATTCGATGCGTTGAGCCGTAAAATTAAATTGATTCCATAAAAAAATATTATTATTATGTCTTATAATTTTGGGGGGTCAAACACCCATTGTCCTAAGGGGAGAGCCGCCACTGGTACATAGTTATGATCTTTTAATGTTAGCCTGAGGCTAAGTATCGATGGTTTTACATGTCTCAACATGTGTGTGTACCATGCTTTTTTGTTCAATATTGAGCGAACGGCTCAATATGAAAAAGATTCAAGGGCCGTAATTCTTGTTCGATGTTCGACAGAAACTTATGATTTTACTGAGCTTCTTGATGGTAAGTCAATTGCATCTTGTGTCAAGCTGCTCGAGCGTGTGGACGCAATGACGAGCTTAGTTCCAAGTCAACATGTTTGATCGAGCTAAACTGTCGAGCATGAATAGCTAGAATGAATTTATAGCTTTAGAATTTATACGCCAAGATCTGATTTATTAATATTAATTTTTTACAAAATAATTTGAATCTCAGACACTTGAAATTATTTGTGTACATATCGAAACATTGCTTTTAATATTTTTTAAACTGCGTATGTATGTACATTGAAGAGCGTTCTTCAATTATGAAGTATATCTTTAAAATAAATTGTGTCGTCCATTGTTTGAATAATATTTTTGACGAATACCAATACGTAGCCTTAAAAATATTCACATATCATTTTGTGTTGAAATTCGTGTGATTCGATGCATTCCACATTTCTTGTGTATAAAATTAATAAAATTGCCACAAACGATTTTTCAAATGATGAAATGAATCACCTATTGCCTGTTACTATGTACTGTTTAGATAATTTTACTCATAACTCGACAGATAAAATTGTTAGCTCCCTATTTATAGTTGAGCCAGTCCATTAATTGGGTGAATCATTGCTAAAATGGACACACCTTTATCTTCTGTCTTTGTTGGTTTGAGTGCTGTTGAACGAAATGACAAATTTGAATTATTTAGTGCATTCAGAACAAAGAAAGCATTTCATTGTTATGAATATGTATGTGCTACTTTAGTTTGATTGTTACTCAAATGAGGATTTTTCTTTTACTAACATTGTTTGTGATTTTTTGGTGGCAAAGATGTTTTCCGAGGACTGCATTAGTTTTCTATTGATTTTGAAATGCGATCTGTACTGCTTCCGTCCTCTAAGCATTAAATGTACAAATATTGAGTTATCTCAAGCGTAATTAATAATTGTTATTTTTTACATTTATATTTACCATGTATGTAAGTACTGTAGAATGATAAGTATAGTATTTTACAGAAAATGATATTAAGTAGTGCCTTATAATATGTATTATACATACACCACGAAGTACCGTCCTTGTTGCAAAAATTTGTTTTATTAAATCTACCGTCCAATTTATCAAATATGGTCAAAGCAGCATGTATTACTTTTGTTTTATAATGTTTTTACAAAACAATACAAAATATTTGTTTATGCCAGTTGTGTACACATTTAAAAATGACTCAAATTGATTATATTTTATTGTACAACACACAAAATGTAACTTTATAGTGACACTTAGGTTGTACTGTTTGTACCGTCCATTTTTGTGTGTTGAGTTATTTTATGTCTGATTTTTATGAAAATACATGTTTTCTATGATTCATGACTTTTATTTGTTTTTATTCAATTTTTTTTTTACCATAGCTCCACACAGGAGGCCCTGAGGAGAATAATTCCCCTCGGTGCCTATCTCAGTTTTGAGGATGCTGTGTGAGAGTCTTTTTAGGAAAATGAAGGAGAGGAAGTTCTGGGAAGGAAAAAAGGTATGAGGGGTGGGTAAGAACTGGGTCGGTGTATCCGAGAGTTCTGCTGGAGAGGTTTAACTTGTTGTGTACCGAATGTGGCCGCATATGCTTGAAATATTGTCACCCGGATGACAATCGGCACTCAAATGATTAAAGATCTCCCTCAACCAGTCTCTCCCGATCTGGTGTGCCACACAGTTGGTGGGCAGACGCATCCGCCACCAAGATCCGGACAAACCTCATTTCATTCAATGGCAGGTAAAATCTGAAATGCTCGAATCAGCCTGACGTAGTTGGTGCTGGTGTAGTTGGATATCATGTCTGCCATTATTCCTGTGCAATGGTGAAAGTTTTTTTTACAGAAGTTTAATAATAATAGTCATTTAAATGTCTCAATGTTGAATTGTGCCTTTATGCTACCCGAGAACGTGTGGACAGAAGTTGCAAAGTGATGAAGAGTTAAGAATAAAGTGAAAAGTGCCTTAAAAAATCAAAAATATAAACCAATAAAAAATTCTCGCATTTGCAATAAACAATTTGTTTTATGGGACTTTGTGATGCCTCTGGAATCTATTATAATCGTAAGAATAGTCTGATTTGAGAAAAAAGCTATTTTAATAGCAATATAAATAAGCACTATTTTAAAACTTGAGTTAACCTTACTCAACATTTTAGCTCAGGAAATCTGAAAGTTATTATTTCTGTCGCAAGTCGTCAATCTGAAAAACAGAAAAATTTATTTCTTAACTCTCTTCCACCTTTGGTCAACGCAGCTTTAGATACTTTTCCACAAAAATATTCAACATGCTCTCAGAAAACATCAAACTGAGTCAAACACAGAAAGACTTTAAAAAATATATTTAAATTTGGATATATTCTAATGATCGAGCCTGAACTGGTGCCCTCACCCAAACGCCTTGTCATTGACAGTAGTTGTCATTGTATTAATAACCTTGCACTTTTTGTATTGTGTATATGTATATGCAAACAATAATGTAAACTAAAATAAAGTTTTGCTGTATAGAAACCTACATTATACGTTTATAAAAAAACATAGATAAAATGCGAGAAACAATTCACAAAAAAATCTGCCTCAATACAGGTTCACCTAGTGAGGCAGGCTATAAATGCTACTTCCATATAACCGTTTTACGTTACTTTTATGTTTGTTATTTTTTTTACTGATGTAATCTATTTGTAAACTACATTGAACATGTACTTTTTTTAGTTATAATGTTGCCAATTTCATTGAATAAAGAATTTTATTATTTAATTAAATGAAGACAATATTAGCGAAACTAAATCAAAATCTGAAGACAGAAAAATCAAAAAAAGATATTGGTCCCAATGGAACCAATATCTTTTTCTGATTTTTCTGTCTTCAGATTTTGATTTACTTTCGCTAATATTGTCTTCATTTAATTAAATATTATAATTTGAGTTTTTACTCACAAAGTTAAAAATAAAAATAAAAACATTCATCCTAGACTTGCAGAAAAGTCAATAGATGTTGCGTATTAAAAATAAAAAATGGATAAATATTTATCCAGACACTATCTAGATAGCATTTAGTTCGGGTTGAATCTTGCAATCATATATAAAGATAGCAGCCAATAATATGTGCGTTAAGAAAAATGAAGATAGTGTTGGTAGTTCTTAGTCGAAGTATGATACAGTTAAAAGTGGTCGAATTGGAAATGGGTTCCATGGCTCAATCGGTAGAGCAGTTGGCCATGAATGCTAAGGTATCTGGGTTCGAGTCCCAGTGGAACCAATATCTTTTTCTGATTTTTCTCTCTTCAGATTTTGATTTAGTTTCGCTAATATTGTCTTCATTTAATTAAATATTATAATTTGAGTTTTTACTCACAAAGTTAAAAATAAAAATAATTTTTTTATTATTATTAACTTTTTCTTTTAAAAGTGTGTATACATAGATGGTTTCATGATAGTTGACCTCCCAGCTTACTTATATATAATATGCAGTCGGTTTAGGAAAAATGCGGTATAGCTACTTACACAAAATGTAACTAAGTGTCTCCGAAGGGATGTGCAGAGAGGATGTACTGCGAAGTAACAATAGTACAAAACATATTTACGTTCAAATGCATCAAGGATAAAACCACTTGTCTGTATACTGTATATATGTATCAGCAAATAAGTACAAAAAATCTGCAATGTCAATAAATTTGTTTGATATCCATTCCAACTTATTATTACGACGAAGCCATGCGAAATAATGCAAAATCATTAAAAAACATGTGATTTTGTTTTGAAGATTTGATCGCTTAGAAATATCACAGATGCTGAAATTAAATACTGCAAGTAGAACACATCTTTTCCTTTGAAAATATCAGGTGGTGTTTTGGTAAGTCTTTTAATAAGCCCAGAAAGAAATAAAGTATCCGGCCTATAAAAAATGCTTTGAAGTTAAAAAACCTCCTTCTTACAAACCCCTTTTCGGGTGGGGTTTTATTGAATAATGTAGCTAATTAAGTTTCTTAAAAAATAATGGGAAAAGATTTTAATATTTGTTTCTGAACTTCGCAAAATAAAATAAAACATAAATTTTGACATATTTTTTCCCAGTGCATTAAAAGAGGCGTTACCTAACTGTGAATATAATGGGGGGGGGGGGGGGGGGTCAACTGTCTGGTCACCTGTGTAGATACATACGTTCATAGATAGGAAAATAATCTGAAAGAAATAGGTTGCGGTTGTAAACAAGCAAGTCTTCTTTTGTCCTATTGGCTACTAGACAGCCCAAGAAATGATATTATGAAAATTGAAAATGGGTGTATTATTGTAAAAAACATTTTTAATGGATAAATAAATGATAAATTATTAACAGTTAATTATCCAATAGTTGAATCGGGAATATAACCGCACTGAGGGATATTTTTTCGCCAACTCAAATATTTATGTAAATTCATGACGTAATCGGATATCTATCGATAATAATACCGAATGTGAATTGATATTACTCATAGAGGAATAATATATTAATGTTTTTAATTCTTTATGAATGATGAGAATTTTAAAAACTAATTAAAAAAATTACTACACAAACTTACTTGTAGATTTCTACACGTTTGTAGACATCTATTGACCATCTATTGATTGTACTATTATAAGCCAGTAAGCAAACCATTAAAATAAATTCCATCTATTCATTCACAGATGTCTCTGTCAGTCAGACCATCTGCTCAGGCGCATATTTTAGACATCTTTTGACTAGTAGTAATACTAGTATAATTTATTATAAGCCAATAAATATTTTTACTAATAAATGGTTTGCGTCTTTACGCGACTAAGTTATTTCTATTCACCTACAGATGTCTCTGCCTTCCAAATCTAACAGGTAAAATTTTTCACAAGGTTTTTTTGAGTTTTTATTCGTTGTGACTTTTCTTCGTAATCATTGATGGAAGATTATTATTTGAAAAAATATGTTTGGTTTTCAGTGTTAAATACAAAAAATATTTGATTGCCTAAAAAGTTTAATAAAGATACCTATTCTTTCCGGAATCGCCCCCGAGTAGGTACCTACCTACTCGGAAATTTTTAATTCTCAATATTTTTCAATTTATCGGAAAAGGGTACTGCCGCTCCGGGAACCATTTATTTGATAACCAACACCTCTACCGAAGGTGACCCCAAGACTATGTTCTGTGACTTAGCAGGGGTGCCCGGGTTCATGGAGTGAGGTTTGTCTAGGTCTTGGCGGCGAATGCGTTAATATTTAGGGCACATGATCACTAACAAGTTAACGGATGATGAAACATTGACAGGCAGAAGCGAGCATTGAGCATAAAATGTAACATTCTTAGTAGAAGATTTCGGCTCTGCAGTTCACAGGTGAAAATGGCGCTCTTCTTAGCTTTTTGTACTGATTGTACACGTGCGAGCTCTGGGCCAATTTCAAAAAGAGAACTATGGCAATCTTCGGGTGCAATACCTACAACAATGCATACCGTATGATGTTCGGACATAACAGGCACTGCAGTGTCTTCTCGATGTTCACGAAGGGGGGAGTTCCTGCAATGGATTGGCAGATCTAATAAGAACCAGGGTTGTGGGACTGAGAGGATAGATTAACAACTTCAGAAATGTCGTCATCATTGAATCTCGCCTGACTTCAGGATCGAGTACTTATAGAAGAACATTGAACATGAACTCCAATAAAGCGATTATTGTAGCAACATAATATTATGTACCCACCTACTTTTGCAATACTACCAGCTATTCCACTCCAATTGTTAGAATCAACTAGGTACCTATATGTATTTACCATCTATATTGAAATGTAATAATATTATTTTTATTGTACTTCTTTTTTATTTATCTATAAAAAGTATATTTTCATTGTTTTTTATGCCTGTCCCACTAGGATATACCTGTGTCGAGACAGTCTATACTTCATACTAGGTACATCTATATTCTGAATTATCTATAGGTAGCAGTGGCGTAGCGAGGGAAGGGGGGCGGCCCGCCCCGGGTGCCACCCGATGGGGGGGTGACCGAGTGTCACCCCCAAGAGCCTAATTTATTATGAAGTTTAAATTTGCGTTTGTAAACTTTAATGGAGAAGGGGGGGGGGGGGGGGGTGATACCACGTTATCCGCCCCGGGTGCCACCCACGCTAGCTACGCCACTGATCTATACTACATCTATATTCTCAGTTGTATATATTATATTATATACTATATTCTACGCATACTGTATATCTAATTTTATTAATTGCTATTTTAGTAAATTTCTTTATGTAAGTATATTATTTGTTATCATTCAAGATCATTTATTTCTTAATTTAAAAAATATATCTATATATTTATATCTTTTTTCATTATCTTTTACTGTAATGGCTCGACTCCCTAATTCATACACGAGAAATGTTTTTTTTTTCTATTAAATTGGGTAGATTCATTAATAAGAAATAACTTTATTATTTGTAGTTAGTTTTTAAGAACCATATATTTTCCTTCTGTAAATCTGTCGTATGTACCTATGTGGATATGTATTTCAAATATAAAAAATGGAGAAAGATATTGGCTCGCACAATATTCAATCCAAAGGACCAATAAGGGATCAATAAATGAATTTAGTTATTATATTTTTTATAAATTCTTAAGTTATTACTTATGTTATTTTGTATTATCTGTAATTCATTCATACATGTTTCATACGCGTTTCCCATGTGATTGCACTGATTACCTGAACTCTGTATACATATTATACTCTGCGTAGGCTTAGGTACATACTTACTCATGACTGACTAGGAGTAAAAGTACCTATGGTGCCCCCACATCTAAGCACCCAGGTCCCTGCCCCTCCCTCTCTGTGGCCTGCGCCCTGTTCCTGCAGCCTGCCGCCCTGATCGCATGATTTGCCCAGCGAAAAGTTCGCGCCGTTCCCATATTACCTATTAGCTAGTGATTTGTGCAGTTGAGAGCAGAACTTATATTCACACAGGGCTATCATTTCCGTAAGAAAGAAAACAGTAAGTAGATATCTACCGACCTACCTAACAAAAGGGGAGAGGCGGGAAGGGACGCTGCAAGAGCGTTCTGTGCAAGAGCGTCGTCCCGTCTTGCCATGCTAGAGTTGGTTTTATCCCCTAGGCGCGCCTAAAGATGTTTCACATAAAAATATATTTACCTACTGTCCCACCTTCGGAAAAGGCACTTTCTCTTATAGGACTTTTTAAACATTTTTTTTTATATGAAATACCTCACAAGAGTCCCAGCTGCTCCCGTCTGGAGCCAGTGAGTCTATTGCATCCCCAATTGGGGTATGTTGTGAGGCTGAAGGTAGTGTGGATGGGAAGGAGATGGGGAAGAGGATGGTGGGAAGTACCTGGATATTCAGATCTGGTCACCAAATACGGCTAAAGCCATTTCAAGCAACGTTTTAATTCTGAATGGTGGTCTTACACTAGGGTGACACTCCACTCTGGAACAAGCTGCAAATATTATTTTAAATTAATTAGTCGTGACACAAATTAATCAAAAAATTTTTTTTGCACACGTCGTGATTTGTCCCGTGACCTTCGGATTGCGAGTCAAAATCCTCACCTCTAGACCACGCCGGTCATCAAGGCCTGATATTATGCAGTGTTTGAGCCTTTTATGGATAGGTTATTGCGAAAACTTTGATCGGAATAACTTTTGAAGGTTATCAATGTAATGATATCTACTGTGAGGGAATATTATGCTTATTTCGTAATTCATTGACACTACATCCTCCTGATGCCTATCCGAAACTGATTCAAATTTTAGTTCAAGGTTTTTGTGCAATTATGATATGGTTTTTGGTTGATAATAATATATCTTGTGTTGAATCCGCGAAATATGCTCTATAATCGTAAATGTAACAGATCAAATCCGCACTATTTTTTTGATATGTTTACGAACATCTGTCATTAAACGAGATGACGTCAGACACGCTTACAAGAAGAAAAAAATGCAATCTCGAATTTGTGAGCGTCATCCGTTTCCCCAAATTTAGATTACCTACTGCTCTACGATATTTTACTTATATTTAGTCAATGAAGGAAACCAATGGAATATGTTTTTTTCGTTATTTGTTTTTGGAATGTTATGCCGTGTTGCGCTACCTCTTTCTTTAGCCAACGTTTCGGACAGCGTTGCACTGTCCATCATCAGGGCAGATCCGACAGATGTGTCGGATCGGTCGGATCTGTCTGATCTGCCGGATCTGCCCTTGTGATGGACACTGCAACGCTGTCCGAAACGTTTTTTTACACCTTTTCTCTTTCTCTCTTATTTATTTTCCTCAAATTTGAGTAACGTAACAGGTATTACTATCCAACGCAAAATTACTTTATGTGGGCATTTCACCATCTTCTCGAAAATCACTATCCACAGAATCACGTATACTTTCAATTTAAAATTTAAGGATTTATTTATTTCAGTGCGAGTTTACTATTCGATACTCGAACATATCGGAAAAGTTAGCCGAGTTTTCTACCTGATGCGAGTATTTATTTGTAATAATGTATAGTTCGAAATTTCTCACATATTTGCCTAACTTCACATCTGTTTCCCTCTAACTCCGAACTGTTTTTTTCCTTACAAGATTTTTTATCCCTCTGTCAAATAATAATTGATTTCTTTGTGTTTAGTTAACTTTAAAAAGGGAACACATATTCAATAAACAAAAATTTTAACAAAACAAAAAACGACTTCAAAAATGCACTAAAAAGTTAAAAAATAATTTCGTACGATTGTTATTTTTGGAGTCGGTGTCAGCCAACGTAACTACATATACAGGTAGTTATAGGTGAGGTGTGGAGATCTTGGCTGACACCGACTCCAAAAATAACAATCATACGAAATTATTTTTTTACTTTTTAGTGCATTTTTGAAGTCGTTTTTTGTTTTGTTAAAATTTTTGTTTATTTTTTGATTTTTAGTGACGAGCGTGGGTAAAGAAGTTTTACTCTAAAAAAAATCATCGAATTCTGTTGGCGTAATATTGAGTTATTCGTCCATTTGTCGCGCACATACTTATTGCAAATTTAAGTCATATATGGTTTTCTCATAGATCCCATTGTCAGAACTGGACCAAATTAAAATGAGACCACACGGGAAGCACCAGCTTTCTAATAAAAAAAGAATTATCAATATCGGTTCAACCAATCAAAAGTTCTGAGGTAACAAACATTAAAAAAAAAAAAAAAAATACCGTCGAATTGATAACCTCCTCCATTTGGAAGTCGTTTAAAAATTTAAAATTTATGGAAAATATTACCAGAACGCAAGGTTCATAGAAAATGCTTTTTAAGGTGACCCACTAGTCCTTGAAAGGTTAGCTCATCGATGAGGTAGAGCGATGATTCGCTAAAAAATCGTAGTTTGCAGTCCATGTTCCACTGGGAGATTTGAATTACCTGCAATACAAATGACAAGTCGCGCTACGCCACGCTACGTCACGCGTTCGAAATTTCGAAAGCGGCCTTAGAGTTTTTTTTCGAAAAAGGCCCGTATGAGCTAACCTTTTTAAAAGCATTTTCTACGAACCTTGGAGGGTAATAGTATAATATTATGTTAAAATAGACAAAATGGTACTTTCTCTATGGCACTGGACATCACAACATACAGTACTGTGCGAATTAATGTGAACACAAGTGATAATTTAGAAAAAAATAATAAATTATCTTTATTGAGGAAAAAAATAGAGAAACAATTACATTTAATTTTTTTTAATACTCCCTTAACTTTTATAACTTCTTGTACATGGTTTGGCATAGAATCAATAGTTTGTTACAATTTTCTGATATTTGCGCGTCTCTAAACAATATCTGAATTACTGCCTCCATCAGCTTTGTTTTTGTTCTACAATCAATTTTTCTAAGTCTTGCTTTAACTATTGCCCACAGATTTTCAATTGGATTAAGATCCGGAGAGTTACCTGGCCGTAACCTGGTTAAGAGTTATCTGGTAAAAATCTTAGAGCGATTCTTGGAGAAATATCCATTTAAAAATATAAGAAACAACACACTTTAGTTACGTTTACTTTTGCAAAAAAACTGTTAATCTAAAAAATAACAAAATTTAATGCGTCTGTAGCTGTGTGGGTCTCGTAACTCACCGATTGATAGAACACACACACAAAATGGCTGCTATTTTGACACGAATGTATTAGCAACCGCAAAAAACAAGTGAGTTGTGCTAATTATCACGTGTTCACATTAATTCGCACAGTACTGTATTTTTATAATATGCTTGCTTAGCTTTGATTTATCCATCATTACGTCGCGTCGTTACGCTATGTTCCATGTTTATCTACGGCCAACCAAATGATACAAAAATACACTCAGTATCTAGGAAAATAAAGACATTTTAGGCTTTTGTAAATATTAGAATATCAAAGAGACATTTACGAACAAATAACATAAAGGTTCGCCGCAGTCTCAATTCCCAAAACACAATTTGTTTTGTTATTACGAGGAGCCTTTAAATGTCGAATAAATAATAAACGATCATTAGGCCGAAATATGATGAGATGTTTTTACCAAATTGCTTGGATAATGTCTGTATAAATATGTCGCGGCTCCAGGTTAGGTTCCAAGTGGGTTGCTATATAAATATATCAGTTGTCGTAAACCCAGGGCTTGCCAGCATCAGATTGGTATGATGAATTTAGTTTATTTAGTACCTACCTCCTAATCATTAGCACTTTTTCGTAACAAACTGATTTTACGATTACGCCATGTTAGGTTCTTACGAGTACCTATATCATCATGTCTTATCTTGACAGGAAAATTGACGTTTCTAAGTTTTTACGACGTCAGAGTTCAGTTATACTTAGAGAATTTTGTGTGTCATGAAAATGCTGAAAAAAAAGGTCCATTACTTGCAGATTTGTCAGAAAAAGTGCATTATATTTAAAAAATGTTTGTAAGGCATCTACTAATTTTTAATTACATTATCGTAAGACTCAATGCTATTTTTCTCATATTATCTGACTTTATTAGAAAAATGGACAATCCCACTTTTTATAATTTTTTAAGTGAAAACTTCTTTAGCACCCTTGTTATTTGAAACTCGATGCAACGGAAACGAGCGACACTAAAAAGAGGCAAACATATACATCTATGCCTGCGAGAGAATGAGATTGCAATAACATATTTATTTAATTCACGGGTACTCGATTCCAATATAATATGATTAATCCGCAGTCCCACGCAAGTCTCCTTTGGTGTAGTGGTGTAAAGCTCCTGACGAACCTCTGCAGACATTTTGTGAATCAAGGATCAAAACCTACCAAAACCAACAAAAAATATTTTTGTGAAACCAATATCCAATCTTCATAACATTCCAAAATGAGCAGGCAAAAGAAAACACACAAAAATGTGACATCTAGCGACTCCGACAAAGAAAAAACAAATAGCTAGGTATCTACTAATAAGATGACCAATTGTATAGGAAAAGGTGCACAGGAATTCGACGACAAAAATAAGGAAAAAATCATCACATTGATAAAAAAAGTGCTTCATGGTCTCCCCACTCTTTTCCACTTTAATTTTCTGAAGGTTTTACTTCTACCGCGTGTGAATTGCACACTCTGATTTTTATTTATACAGTGAAATTTTCCGGGTCCTCCTGTTTTAGCCAGAATGTCTGGTATTAATAAGAAACCGTCCAAAATCTTATAGGTACTATTTAAGCCATCAGCAGAAGGTAATGCGATATACCTACCTCCTAGAACTAAGACTGTGGATACCCATTATTCCCGAAATAAATATCTACTATTGGAAATAGCCATGCGTTAGTTGTCAGTTTGTGATTAAATTTAGATTTATGTTTGTGTTAAATGGTATAACCTTATGACAAAAAGGTGATGAAAATAATCATTAAATTTAGAAAATCACCAGGAAATTTGACAAGTTACGAATTTCCTTCAAATAATTGTTTTTATTTAACAAAGTCCACTTCGAACCCTAATGCATGGGTTGTGCATCCCTGACAAATTGATACACTTACCTAAATACATTACGTAAGTAGATATCTAGTTAAGTGACCTGGTAGGTACCAACTTATTACTTAGCTATTATAAAGCTAACCACAACAAAACATCGTTAAACTCGATTATTATAAGAGGCATTTACTCGAACACTCTATTTGACAAAGCCGCGCCTTTATGACCGGAAAATGTCATGTTGAAAATATTAATAATATAACATTATTCAGAAGGTCAGAATACGTAATGAATAATTTTCTTTATTACAATAAAAGTACTCGGACTATTCGAGAACTTTGTGGAAAGAATAGTAATATTTTCTTTAAAATCAGTAGGTAATGTACCATTGGCTTCGAGAATTTATGAATATTTAAAAAAATAAGAACAAATTAATTATTAAAATGACGTTGATGGCTAAAAACAATTTTATTAGGTAGTACCTACTCACCTTAGAACTTACTAACAGAAAAGGCTTAGAAAAACTTGTGCCCCAAGAACTTATACGTTTGAGAGTTTTTGATGCTTTTGATATTACAAATTTTCTGCATTATAGTCCAGAAAATAGTATTTCATTCTTACTTTAAACATAATTCATTATTTTTTAAGGAGAATTAAGGAATGCACAAGCGAGTAAATGTATTGTTTTAAATAATACTTAGTTTCAATAAAATGATTATTTCGTTATAATGGGCACCTACCTACCTAGACATAAGAACATATTTTCTGTTTTATAGTTTGGATAGATAACCACAAAACTAATTTTAAAATGGATGACCCGAATTGAAAACATATACCGTAAAAATGAAGAGATTTATTTCAATAACGATTACAAGTCGTAATTCTAAAGTATTCACAGTTTACATAAAGCGCCGCGGGATTACATTGTGTATATTTTTTACAAATCCCAAGACATGATATTCCCCGGAGACGAATAAAGAAAGAACCGACGGAAGATGGCGTATATAATATTTTGTATGGGCCGCAACGACCAACTTTCGGCTCGTCTAACAATCTAACAATCGGGCCTGTCTCTTGCATCTCAATTAGCATTAATCATCTTTTCAGAATGATTTTCCGAGCCGCGAGAAACAATCCACGGATTACGGCCGCGACTCGCCGCGCTCATCTCTCAATGGGAACCCGTACACTGTACAGCTTCCTACAGAGATAGAAGTCTGCCAGCGGACTGATGTGACCAGGGCCGCCTCGAGGGGGTATAGCCGCCAGCTGCGAAAATATGTCACTCTTTGAGAAACCACCATTTATTGGATAACCAACACCTCTGCCATAGGTCATTCCGAGTGTTTCGCTACGCGTGATAACTTAGTAGGGGTACCAGGGTTCACGGGGTTGGTCTTGGTGGCGGATGTGTTTGGCCACCGACTCAGGAGATCATTTGACCTCTACAGCAGGACTCTCTCATTCACCCTTGAACCTAATGACCCCCAGATTCCTACCCAACTCTCATAAATTTTCTTCCCAGAAATTTCTCTCCTTCCTTTCCTTAAAAAGACCCTCCACACAGCATCCCCAAAGGTGACACACCCTAAGAGAAATTATTTTCCTGTGTATTTATTTAATGAATCAAAAAACTCTAAGCTAGAAATGGTCAACTAAAAGATTCTTTCATGGAATAATTTCTGAAATTTTCCAATTTCTTGGTCACTTTATAAAGAGCGACAAATGCAAATGCCTTTTTGTCGTTTTCCCAGTGTTGGGGATCGTGACGTCTACTCAAATTGCCTTGATAATCCAGATTCTTTCATTCCTGGCGATTTCACGCCGCATGGAGAGCTGTGGAAACTTGATATTTCTCTAATTCACCTATCTTCCACTTTGCCGGTGGCCATGAGCTTCTCCAGGTTCGAGTTCTCAGTTTGGTGAGCGGAGTGTTCAACGTGTTTCAGAATTCATTTTAGGCAGTCAGTTGACATGACACGTTGGATTGCTGGAACCCTTATAGATTGGAAATAGAAAAATAACTAGCTAATACTCCAGGGGAAGATTGATAAAATACGTAGTTTGTGGAGTAAGACGCTGCACTTCATGACTTGATCAACGCCGAGATATCAGAGAACTAGTAATGCTCTATAAGATAATTCACATTCTCATTGGGTTTCATGCCAACTCAGAATCAAGTCAACTCAACACCTCTTTGAAAATTCATTAAAAGCTATGAAAAAAATAATTTTAAAATAGCCGTTAACCCTAACCTAACGTAACCTATTTTAAAAAAAATATTTTTTATCATCACTCTTAATGACCTTTCTAAGGTGATTCTGAGTTGGTTTCATTCTGAGTTGGCTGGTCGCCATTCACGAGAACTCGTCTGGAGAGTTTAGTATCTATATTATACCGTAATAATATTTAAAAATAAGAGTTTATTGGTGTTGTTGTAATTGATTTTTTTTTTAATTAAATGTTTTGTATGAAGATCTTCAAACAAAAAGATGAAATTGTGGTTACAAAAAATCATTTTCAGCTACAACAACATCAATAACGTCGTATTTTTCAATCTTAGCACTCTAGATCACTGAAAACTCACGGACCGCCACTGAAATCTAGGTACCTATATTTGTTATAATCAGTTGTTCAAAAAGAAAGATTTATTAATTCTAAAAACCTACCTAAATAATCATAATTTGAGAATCGGTGTTTGCTGATCTATATGACTTTAATATTTATTTATTTATGTTATTATACAAACACAGCTTTCACAAATGTGTGATATTATACATAGTAATTTCCTGAGACAGTAATCAGGAAGTAAAACGTGCTATTTAAATTATATAGAACCCATGCCGAAGAATAATATTACGCTAACATTGATTATTATTATTGAGGTATGTCATTATATCCTTCTAATAACTATATTCCATACAGTTGAACATATGTACTACTTTCGAGAAAGTGTTGCCAACTGCTTGCGATCTAGGTTCAATCAATCCTTATTTAAAAGGACTCCCTTTTCCTGCCGCCCGAGTGCGCAGCACTCACAGCACCCAACCTGCGGCGCCCCTGTCTCTGGCAGCCAGAACTAGAAGCAGGAGGCAGGCGGCAGGCGGCGGCCACAAGGCGGAAAAATACTCCTGTCTAAAAATTAGACAATGACATTTGAAATGTTTGAATGACAAGTAGAACCTCCTCGTTGCGGCGTCTTCAACAGAACTGGTAACCAACCATTGGTCTACTCTCTGCACCTTACTGGCTGTGCGCTGTGCCGACAGGTGTGATTGTCTATTCTACTGTATACGCTTCAAACTAAATATTCCATCTTAACCCTCCCGCACCGGAGGGGAGTAACACACATGCCCAACGAGAGTTTTGTGCGATATCGCGATAGAGCGAAGTCATTTTTTACATATAAATTACGTAATCCTAGAAAAACGATTTGGTACCTAATCGATCTATTTTCAAAAAATGTGTGCAAATTACAATTTTTAAGTTATTAAAAAAATTCTACATTACATTGTTTCTGTCCTGTCTATTATCAAGTAAGTGTCGTCATTTTGGTGATGTCCGCAACATCACTCTAAATCAGTGGTTCCCTTTTTAATATTTCTATTTTTGAAACTGATAATTCGTGGTGGAAGTCCATTATAATAGATTATAATAAAACAAATAAAAAAACTTTATTCCACTTAATTTTATTTGACCGTAACCGGTTTCAGCTCGTCAGAGCCATCTTCAGACTGGTACAAATAATTCTTGGCCTACGGTTTATATACATAACATATGGGGGAGGGGGAGAGGGGTAGTCTACAAGGATTTTAATGAATTATTTTTGTTACTAAGTCGTTTTAGACTGTCGAATTTCTAAGTATTTTGGTAATTCCAGTGGGCTAATTACTTTGGGTTTGTAGCTCACTTCAATATCTATAGATTAGGGAAAAACCTTACAAGTAATTTGAATTATTAATGGACTAATTTTATTGTCAAATCGTTATTATACATATCTATGATCAATGGGATTTTTTTTAATTGCTTTTTGAAGGGATGCATGTTTACATTGGAGTGGGAATGGTCAAACCTAAGTACATATTTTAATTTCAAAATTATTATGAAAATTATACCGGATAAAAACCTGGTGTTTCAGTAAATGATTCTAATAGCTTATTGATTACAACGTTACATAGATATATAGATAACATATTTCACATAAATTATCAGTATTCTATTCACTCATTCACAGACTTTTACATGTGCCTTTGAATTATATAATAATGAATTAAATATAATAAAAACCATAGCAAAGAACAATGGATACAAAAGCGAAACTATTGATAGCTTACTAAAGAAAAAGGATAAAAAACTGGCATTAACAATTATTTCACAAGGCCTTAAAAATGAAAAAGATATCACGAAACAATGGGTTAAAATTCCTTACATTGGCGAAATATCAATAAAAATATCCAGATTAACTAATAATGATAAATGCAATACAGCTTTTTATAATGTGAATTCTCTAGGGAGAATTTTTATCAATAATAAAGATAAGAGAGAAAAACTTGAAAACTCAGGCGTTTACCAAGTGAACTGCGCTGACTGCCCATCGTATTACGTTGGTCAAACAGGGAGATCATTCAAAACCCGAATTAAAGAACACTTTACAAACTGGGTGAATGACAAAGGAGAATTGTCGAATGTAGCATCACATTTATTAGAAAATAAACACTCGTTTGATAAAGACAGAGATGTTAAAGTTCTTCATACTTGCAATAAAGGTCATAAACTAGATAGACTAGAATCTTTAGAAATTACTCGCTTAACTAAAAAAATAGACCCTAACTTTGTAATGAATAAACAATTAGAATCATTTGCTAAGTCTCCGCTTTTGTATGCATTGTAATTTTCATAATAATTTCGAAATTTAAAATATGTATTTAGTTTAAACCATTCCTAATCTAATGTAAACATGCATCCCTTCAAAAAGTAACGTTGTAATCAATAAGCTATTAGAATCATTTACTGAAACACCAGGTTTTTATCCGGTATAATTTTCATAATAATTTTGAAATTAAAATATGTACTTAGGTTTGACCATTCCCACTCCAATGTAAACATGCATCCCTTCAAAAAGCAATTAAAAAAAATCCCATTGATCATAGATATGTATAATAACGATTTGACAATAAAATTAGTCCATTAATAATTCAAATTACTTGTAAGGTTTTTCCCTAATCAATAGATATTGAAGTGAGCTACAAACCCAAAGTAATTAGCCCACTGGAATTACCAAAATACTTAGAAATTCGACAGTCAAAAACGACTTAGTAACAAAAATAATTCATTAAAATCCTTGTAGACTGCCCCTCTCCCCCTCCCCCATATGTTATGTATATAAACCGTAGGCTAAGAATTATTTGTACCAGTCTGAAGATGGCTCTGACGAGCTGAAACCGGTTACGGTCAAATAAAATTAAATGGAATAAAGTTTTTTATTTGTTTTATCTATCAGTGGTTCCCATATAGTTTTCCTGAGTTTTTCTTTGAAAAAGTGCCCATAAGCTCTCGAAAACCTTGTAGCCAAAAAAAAAAAATTTAAATTAGTTATATGACATTTTTTTTTAATTAAACGTCCTAATCCTTATTAATTAATGGCGTGATAATTATGATACTAATAATGAAAATCAAGTAGGTATTATTATTTAGGTTTGTGACAAAGTGCACGTCTCTCTTTATACAGGTCTCTAAAATTTCGAGTTGAAGTAGGAGACGGTGCTTAGTTTTTATGTTTGTCATGGCCGAAAATCCTTTCTCGCAATGGTCCTTCTCTGTCATACGCAGATGGACTTAAAATATATTCCTGCGATTTTATAAAGCTTACGTGCGCGTACGCCACGTAACTTCACGTACCCCTGGGGGTTATGTATACCATTAATTAGGAACCACTTCCCAATGATTTATTTGTTTTTTTTTATCTAATGTCGATGGCCTTTTTACTGCTACCAGCTTGATTTTTGTGGGTGCTTTTAGTAAAATCTCAATGTTTAGAGTCATAACGTTTATGATGAGATCCGTGTGGTCAAATATTCGACCATTTTATTTTTGTACTTACCACAATAGTCTTATGAGTTATGAGGCGCTCTATTATAGATAGATTTTGTCCCTAGAGGCAGTGGCGTAGCGAGGGGGGGGGGAGTGACACTCGGTCGGGTGGCAGGGTGGCATCCCCCCAATCACAATTCTCTTGCCACCCCCCCAACCAACGACAGCCTCAAAAAATTATTTTTTCAATTTTTTTTTCATCAGGCCAAAAGTGTAACCGACAAATACTAGGATATTTGTATAGGTATGGTAGATACCTACAGTACCAACGCTCCCAATTGCACGTCATACGAGTTTTTGGAACAGTAACTAACTCTTTTATATAAGAAGATACATTTTTTCAGCACTTTATGTAAGAAGAACAATTAATTCGTTTAATATGTTATATTGAATGAATTAATTGTGAAATAACACAAATTAATCAAAATAAAATTTAATTGCTAATGCCGGGATTCGACCCCGCTACCTTTGGATTGCGAGTCAAGAGTCTTATCCTTCGTTGTCGGATAAATCGATAGGGCGGCGATCTCAAAAGAAATCCGTGCGGAGCTCGTGGAAAATAATGCAAGTGGTCGAATTTGGCTAAACCCAGCAATATGTATACCAAAGTGAAAGAAAAATAAGCTAGAAAAAGTATATTTATCAACTCATCTTGTCTAATACCCACCATCTTATGATTGGAGGATTGTAGATCACAGATTGGCAGATCATCTCACTCCAGTGGAGATCAGGAGAACAGAATATCAGAAGAGCAGCGGGACACAAGACCAAAGCCTCTGATCCGATAGACATTTCAGATTGGAACTGTCTAGTAATGATGATTATATTGATTATAATTCCGTGGTACAATAAGCCTGTTTTGATGACCGGCTTCTAGCGATACCGTAACACGGAAGCATGGGCATGACTCAGATCGATAATAATTTCACTGTGATCAATTTCTTAACCAATTAATTGAATTGGTGTTCTAGATCTAGATCATATAATTCATGACTCGATACTTATATAAATTTTAATTTGATTACAGAGGCGAAAAATAAGAACTGGCAATAGAGGAATTATGTTAGTAGAAATATAGTTCATCTTAGTTTTTCATTGAATTTTATTAAATTGTAAAATGTGGGCTTTAGCACGGGCAAAAATCACTCTTAATGAATACCTTATGTAAATTAAATACCACTGTTCTTTTTATTTTTATTTTCTCAAGTAATGTAATTGTTTGGTTTTATAGTATAAGTATTGTATTGTATTTGTATTTATTGGTTAGCTGGAAGAAATATAAGCTACACCTTTTGTACTTGTATTTTGTGCAATAAATGTTTTTTTTTTAATTTGAAAGTTTCCAGTGAGACCCACATTATTATCTATATAATGTTTGAAAATAGCCAATATTAAGGCGATCCACTAGTACGACCGCCGTAGTCCAGTGGCTAAGACTCTTGACTCACAATCCGGAGGTCGCGGGTTCGAACCCGGCGTGCGCAAATAAATTTTATTTGATTAATTTGCGTTATTTCACAATTAATTCATTTAAAATAATATATAGTAAATTTGCGGCACGTTCCAGAGTGGAAGATACTATCAGTATCGCCCTGGTGTAAGACCACCATTCAGAATTGAAACGTTGCTTGAAAATGGCTTTAGCCGTGTTTGGTGACCAGATCTGAATAGCCAGGTACTTCCCAACCTTCCTCTTCCCCTCCCCACTACCTTTCAGCCTCACAACATACCCCAATTGGGGATGCCATAGTCTCACTGGCTCCAGACGGGAGCAGTTGAGATTCTTGTGCGGTAACTGTAAAAAAAAAAAAAAAGTACAGGAAAAAATCGAAATCGGAATTCACGCCCTTTTATGGGAGGAGTTTAAAAATACTTGAGAAAAAGCTTTTGGAAAGGTTGGAAAAGATATTTGAGAATTTTTTTTTACATGTTGATTTCGTAAAGGCCTGTAAAAAACATTAATTCCTTTTTTATGCATTGTTTATTGTAATAAAACGGAATTTTTAAATTGATTTCACGAAAACAAGCAGCGCGGACCCTAACACGTTGTTTCTCCGCTCCGTTGGGAGGAGTAATGACGGAAGAATGGGGCGGCTGCCAGTCGTTTTTCGGTGGACGGTATAAGGTTCACTTTGATATAACAAATTCGTTGACTGCCGTATTGTCGCCGTGATGTCAAAAATACCAACGCGAAAATGCATATTATATTTTATTTTGTGAGGTTCGGGCGTAAATATCATTTTTTTTCGCGATAATTATATAAGAAACTGAATTTGCCACATGATGCAATAAAACCATATCCGAAAAAGTGTTTATAAGTAGGAGAGTTTTCAGTTAAAAATGTTTTTTATAGACCTAATACTTTATTTTTTCTAAGCTTATTAAAAGACTTATTAAAAAAAATGACCAATATTTTTAAGGGCCAAGGTATGTTCTACACGCAGTATTTAATTGAAGCATCTATAATACTTCTAAAAGGTCAAATTTTCAAAACAAAAACGTACGATTTTGTATGATTTTGCATTATTTAGTATGGCTTCATCTTAATGTATCAATAAAAACGATAATATAAAAAAAGACCACAGTTATCATATATTATGACCAATACTAGTAAAATACTAAAGAAACTGCTAGATACTTAAGGCACCAGGACACTGTAAATATTTTTTTTGTCATTTTTTAAAATTTCATTTCTTGAAAGATGCAAGAATGCTCTCACCAAATTTTTTAAAGAAATTATGAAAATTGGCGGAGATACATTTTATGTGAAGCCGTTTAAACAGTTTGTATGTTGATTTATCCTTCAGCAAAACTTTGACGCGTTTTTCTCGAAAATACATTTTTTCTGGTTGACAACATATTAAAAAAAAACTATACATACTATTTAAATGCACCAAGTCTTAAAATGTTCGAAAATCCAGTCACTATGGCACTACTCCTGATGCCTTAATAATAAAAGTCTCGACAGCTGTGTCTGAGAGATCTCAACTTTTCAAACATGCATTTTGAGACATGCACTTTCTATTTTCTATTTAAAAAGAAAGAGAAACATTCCCGGGTTACGAATAACCCGACTTGAAAATCTCCTACTACCACCACGGTAAGCCGAAAAATTGTTGCTAAAGTCGTAATGGAGGACTTAGCCAGCTGAGGAATCGAACGCGGGACGGGTGGGACCCAAATTCGATGCCAACTCAACCACTGAATGGTTGCAAGTTGAGATTGGTTTATTTTTAAACAGAGCTTTGGAATTCAAAAGTTCTGCAAGGTCGTGTTTTCATTTTTTTTTTTACATTTGCTCCACACATGAGGTCCTGATGTCCTGAGGGCCTATGTCATCTTTTGGGATGCTGTATGGAGTGTCTTTTTAGGGAAGGGAAAGATAGGAAGTTCTGGGAAGGAAAAATGTATGAAGGGATGGGTAGGAATTTGGGGGTCAATGTATCCAGGAGTAACGGATGTATGCATTCGTCCCTCCCGGTGCGATGCAAGACAATAAGTCGAGAGAGTCCGGCTGGAGAGGTAAAAAGTTCCCCTCAACCAGTCTCTTCTGATCCGGCCCGCCAAGCAGTAGGTGGGCAAATGTCTAGGCCTAGGTTTGTTTGTCTAGGTCTTGGAATCCGCCGCCAACACCTAGACAAACCTCATTCACACGTAGCGAACTACTCGGGGTGACGACTATGGCAGGAGTGTTGGTTAACCAATAAATGGTTCCCGGAGCGGCGGTACTCGTACCCGCCTCCCAAATTCTGTAAAATGTTAATGCAATAAATTTTCTGTATAGTATATAAAGATTTATAACGTTTTAAAAAACTGATGATTTGGGATACGTTTTCTATATTTTATGCATTTTTATTTTCAAAAATAGTCGAAATGTTAATATTGACATACTTAGAGCTGTTTGAGTGAAGCGGAGTCTTGAAAGATGTTGGATAATGCACATTTTTAACTTGTCTGGGACGTAGCAATGAACATTTTAAAGGTTTTATACAGTTTTGATTTTTTCGATCTTTTGTTGTTCCACCTTCACCGCCTATGCATACGTTACTTGTATTAAAAAATACATTTTTCTTCGACAATAAGGTAGGCGTACCTACAAATCAAACCTTTGGTAGAAACTTAACACTCGGAATACTTTTTGAAAAATAGAATGTCGCCTCTTAATGTGACTGGTCCATTTGATTGGCCGCTAAATGGCTGGCGGGTGGCGGTGATGTTATATAATACGTAGGTATACAAGAATACATATAATATAGTAGGAGAGACCGTGCGAAGACCCGAGCGGCGAATTTCCGAGACAAAGAAGTCGAAAACGGCGCGAATTTCCCCCAAAGAGAAAAAAAGCGCGCGAAGGCGCGCTAGTCCTTTTCTGGCAGATTTCTGTGAGCAGTGGATTTCCCAAGCTGTCGGGATGACTGTTTTTTTGTTCTCTCTTTCCCCATTCTATTCCCCTTCCCCCTTTCTTCTTCCTACTTCTCCCCGCTTCTCCCTCTTCCCCCATTTCGCCAGTGCCGAGACCTTCCATGGGAAACGGTCCCGCTGGCTGATAGGGCAACGGCCGTCCAGTGGCGGAACAAATAATACGTTTGATATTAGTGTTAGTATGAAAATCCACAATTTCATTTATTATTTATTAATTAATTTTCGGGAAATCGAGAGTTTATTTTTTTTTAGTTTGTACATAAGTATTATATAGCCAAAATTCAACCAATTGTGGATTTCCTCCTTGTGATTTTACCTCTATACTGTGACAGCATAATAAGTAAATTAAATTTATAAGAAAGGAATATGAAGCCAAAAATTATATAAAACGAAAAATTACAAAACAAAAAAAATTATCAATACATTGGTAGCCGTGGAGAGAGGTTGTACGTGTCTTGTCTTCTGTGTTGTGATTGTCCTATTTCTTATTTAAAATCATTCATTTCTCAGTATTAATCTCGATATGTACAGCCCTTTACATTTAACCTTTTATGTCTATGCCACCTCTTACTTCAAATCTTTATGTCTATGCTACTTCATAGTGAAATATTGTCATCAATTTCTCTTCTTCTTCTTCTTCGATGGCGCTACAGCCCATATCGAACCTTGGCCTCCTGCAACAGTCGCCTCCAACTCCTCCTGTCCTCAGCGGCTGACTTCCAGTTTGGTACTTATATTATTTCTTCTCTGTGGTCACGTCAAACTTTCTCTACTCGTGTTATTGTTTTGCAAATTCATTCTTTCTCTGATTCTCTCTAATTATCTTTTCAGACCTAACTTATCGACTCAATTAAGCTCTATATCTAACTAATTGCCAGTCACTCTAGTATTGTAAAGTTATCAAATAAAGTTAAAATTATATCCGTAAAAAACACAAGTGTTTCAAGGATAACTTCAATCTCTCTCACCTGTACGCCCATCTTGGAATTGTAAACAAAAGAAGCCAAAAACGCAGCGCAGCCTTACAGCCTGACTGCATACTTCCTGAGACCTCGCCAGGACGACGCTACTCCAGTACATACCTACAAATCAAACCATAACAGAAATATAAACAATAGAAACATAATATTATTCACGAAACATCAGAGAAATACACAATTTATCGATATTTCTGATCCATTTACGTGTTTTTTCGATGTTCAAACACTGGTGAATGATACTTTGGGAAAACTTGCTGATCATAATATGGATATATTATAATCGGCCGGCGTGGTCAAGGGGTAAGGCTCTTGTCGGATCGAAGGCTAATATGATATTCAAATTATCCCATAATTACATATCACGTAACTAATACTAAGTCGGACTCTTTACAGCACGCCACTGGTTCTCCAGAAATGGAACATCATTAATCATGCGAGAGTTTTACTCCACTGCACGCTGTTCTCCGTATACCCGGGTAGAACCCGCTGTAGATGATGCTATTCCGTCTCCCTCTCTCTTTCATCGGCTCCTTCTCATCTTATTCCTAGGCACGCCACTGATGGTACAATTTGAACAGGGTGAGCTAGGAAATTGTTAAAAGTCATCAGAATATTTTATAAAAGTGATATAGAGTCTTCAAGGGATGAACAAAATTATTAACCAAGTTTGGTTTTTAGATTATTTTCATTGTTTTATTTTATCACTTTTGATGATTTTATATCATTTTTCGGTTTTAATCTGATTTTTCGTGGAACACATTTTAATGGATACCTATATTACATAATAGGTACCTACTAGGATATTATTGTCTATCACATTTTTATGATTTAAGATTTTAAAAAAAGTAGTTATCTGGAGTATTTTTAATTTAATTAATGTAAAAAATTGGAGAAAAGTAGTAATTTTTATCAAAAATACCTACTTCAAATTCAGTAATCAAAAACAATAAAAAATCTCCTAAAGAGTCCTAAATTCTCCAGTCTTTCAAAATAAATATCAACTCTACTTTTGCCACTAATCTTTTCATAAATGTAATACTAATAGTGATGAGGGAAGTAAATGTAAAATCATGCAATGTCCAGTGTTTTAAATGTAATGTCCTCCGCGTGCAAAGCCGTTTCTTCTCCTGTTCTCCAATCATAAACTTTCTAATTAAAGTGTGTTTATCGGAAGTGACCTGCAGGTAAGTATGTTTCTGTATCTATTTGTAAATAGTAGAATTAGATAGAACCTAAGAATTCTTAATAATTGTGATGAAAGAAATGAGGTGATTTTTCACAAAAACGGTGATCAACAAATTATCCTAATATTATGCCAAAAAAAGGTATTTTACATTCGTAGATGCGCTTATGTTTCCGGTGAGCATCTTTTCGGGAATTTTTCCATGGTGGAATGCAATTAGCTCCGTTTTCTTGTTTTTAATATAATATTAATTATTGCAATAATTTCCAATTTCATAATAATTTTATTTATTTTATATAAATGTTTCTTATAAAACATAATAACTAATTAAGGCAATCCAATAGTTCAGGAAAAAATCAAAATCGGAATTCACGTAACTTTAAGGGAGGAGTTTGAAAATACTTGAGAAAAAGCTTTTGGAAAGGTTGGAAAAGGTATTTGAGTTTTTTTTTCGGGTTGATTGCGTAAAAACCTGTAAAAACATTTAATCCCTTTTTAAGCATTGTTTATTGCAATAAAAGTGAAATTTAAAAATGATTTCACGAAATCAAGCGACGCGGAGCCTAACGTCTGTTCTCCGCTACGGCCGGGGGAGGTCTGACTGGAAATGGGTGTGGCGTATTCAGTAGTTCTTCGGTGGACAGTATAGGATTCACTTTGAAAAAACAAATTCGTCGACTAGCGGCCGTATTGTAAAATGACAACGCGAAAATGCAGATTTTATTTTAATTTGGGAAGTTCGGGCGTAGTTCGGGTTTTTTCGATTATTATAAAAGAAACTGAATTAGCCACATTATACAATAAAACCATATCCGAAAAGGGGTTTATAAATAGGAGAGTTTGGAATTGAAAGTGTTTTTTAAAAGACCTTCATTTTTTTAGGCTAGTTAAAAAAACTTTAAAAAATGACAGTATGTTCTACACACAGTATTTAATTGAAGTATCTATAAATACTTCTAAGCGATCAAATTTTCAAAACAAAAACATATGATTTTGTATGATTTTGCATTACATATTTAGTATGGCTTCGTCTTAACCACCATTCATTGTAATGTTTTATTTTGTCTAAACTTGTTTTTCTATTCCTATATTTGTTAATTTTCATTATGCATTGCTACACGTGTAAGTTGGTGGTAGGGTAAAGATAAATTAACCTATTATCTTTATATTTTAATCTGGCAATCACACCTTCTATCGTTATGTCATAGACTACAGTGCCATTCTGTTTCGCCAACTTTAAGACGACAATATACCCTAAAATATATTCAGAATCTTAACGACGTAAGTAAAGAAGCCGTGTTTACAAATTGTGACTCGCGACCCGTGTATTGGACGGACATACTGTCGAATTTGCCCTATCAAAGAAAAGAAGAAGAAGACAAATAATGTGGAAATCTTAACGTAAGTGAAGAAAGCTTGTAAACAAATACTTGTGGGATATTCACATGAAAAAAAATGTTTGATATGATTTCAGATTTTCACGGCCAAAAGCATTTCCGTTATTTATTTATGGGGTGTTATGCCGTGTTGCGCTACCTCCTTCTTTAGCCAACGTTTCGGACAGCATTACAGTCTCCACACTGACCTGATGATGGGCACTGCAACGCTTTCCGAAACGTTGGCTAAAGAAGGGGGTAGCGCAACACGGCATAACACCTCAAAAATAAACAACGAAAAAAAAAATCAAGAAAATTTTGTTGTCAGAAAACCCAATTTTATGTGCAGTAAAAATGTAACCTTTATTTCCAAACTGCTACGTAAAATATCGTGTTTTTTGATTTTTTTTAGTCACCCATCACATCTTCCTGTTAAATGTGTAGATATTGAGTACGTATAGGTAGGTTTCAAATCATACGTAGGCAGTCTGCTATTTTCCTACAAGTAGGTACCTAAATTTCTACGTAGGTTGCGTTTCCGTTTCCCTATTATATGTTCCTAGAATACAGGATTTAATACTTCGCCAAAATCTGAAGCTAAGAACCCTTTTGTATTCCAGTCTTCGTGTCATCACAATATTGCTTTTGGTGTTGACACTCTTGACTAACTAAAATAAAATAAAATTATATTTTCATTAGGAAATCAAAAGCAAATTTTGCCCCAAGATTTTCACTGATTATTAATTAATGGATTTAACATTTAATTTAATTGTATTTCCAGAAGAAATTTTAGTCGTCCATGATAGAGCCTTCGACAGCACCTATGTAATTTTTGTAACATTTTGCAACATTTCAGGGAGCTTATAGCAGTTTGGTTTTTCGAAGAATTTCGGTTGATCTGAAAGCTCTTAAAATATTTTTAAAAATCCATCATAATTTTTACAATGTCGTTTAATTGAAAAGAGATCTATCTTAGATCTGTCTTAGTTTTTATTTTATTTGGTACATTAACAGTTTACATTAAAATATATATCTCGCAGTTACATTATTTGTACCATTTAAAGCCTAAAGGTTTCCACTTGGGTATTATAATATGTCGGTGAATTGAGTGATTTGAAAATTAATAATTAAGAAAAAATTGTTTAAATGTGAATAGAGAGGGGTAGGATGTGTGGGGGGTCGATCTAATTGAAGTATAGAATGTACACTAATAATAATATGCATAACAAAAAAAAGAAGTTCGTAGAATGGTGGTAGCATTCGATGAGTAAATAAAGATGTTATAAAGGATCGAGAGATCGCCCGTGTGATTTTAAGGAGTGTGGTGCAGAGTTTAAAATGTTAAATTGTGTGTAGTATGTATTGCAAGCCCGTGATGCACGATAAATGAATGCTTAGAATTGGTGTCGCATCGAGGAAGGCTAAGAATTTTGTCTGATCTGGTTCGCTTGTTGCGAACTCGTTGGATTCGTTGCAGGAGTTCCGGGCAACCTACGACATGTAGGTATGTATACTTGTTATTGTAGAAATACGAGATCAATTTTGAAAAAGATCAATATGAAGTTAATATCGAAACAAAACTTGAAAAGAAGTATCATAGTTGTCGACGCATTCGGCTTTTTGATTTGATGGGATACAGGTTCGATTCTTGCCACAGACCGATATGATTGAGATTTAATTTATTATGTAAACGCTTCTAGTCTAGGTTTGAAAGTGGTTAATGTGGTTATAACTTGGAATGTTTTTTTATGTCATTTTTATTCGATCTAGTGTGATGGATACACGGTCAAGTAGTGGATTCAGTATTTTTGAATAACTTCAAAAATATATTTTTGGCATATATTCGTTGTACATTTGGTACGTCAAAGCTATTGAAAATTTCAATCGAAGGTGTTCTAATGGGTACTTTCAGTATGGTCTTTACGATTCCCTTTTGAATTGTATTCAGGTTGTGTTGGTTATAGGTATGTTGTGCCCTTCATTTTATTGGGGAAATCTCATTAATTTATGTATTGTCTAATAAATTCAGATTAATTTCAGAGTCTCGTCCGCCTGTTATAGTAAGTAATAGATAATTAGAATATTAAATATTAAAATACACGAAAATCATTTTATTAAAAGCATTTAGGGGGATCTGTCTTTATAAGGGGTTTACAAGGGAGTGATTCATATTATGGTCACGTAATTTATTCGTATATAAGCATTCCTAGGGTAAGACCGTTGAAATTCTAAGTCCAAATTGAAAAATTGTTTGATGTACATATATTGCCAGTTTGTTTGGCTCTGGTTTTGTGTGAGGTGTTATTCTCAACTATATTTTTTGAGGAGATGAACAAGAATATTTTAGGCATAGATTTTTGTATATACTTAAAATGTCAAACTGTTTAATTTTTTTCTGTTGTTGACGTACCTTTAGTATGGTCTTTATGATGCAATTATGAGTTAACTCCGGGCCGAGCCCCATACTATTATCCGATAATCCAATAAGAGTTGCATAAAGCATAATATATTCTCTTTAGATCCCTAGTTGACAATTGTTTTGTCTATTTGTTAAGTATAATTGTTGTTAAAAGTTTCACAAAATATTGATGCTTTCTTTGGCAATGTTTAACCTTTACCTACCTTCCGTGAAAAATAATACATAATAATACCTTTATACCTTTCGCACAAGTTTTTCATTCAGAATATTCATTGACCATTTCTTCCCATATATCGGAAATACGTTAATCATTTATTAAATCCACAATAAAAAATGTTTTATGAGGTAGGTTTCTTCCTACGCACTACTCATGTAAAATGTAATGGATTTAGAGCTGTCACTGTAGAAATAAAAGCAATAACAAACACACGCCATCAAAACCCAGCAAAATAAACTACACGAGGTGTTTTAAATGGAACCGCCAGCCGCATTCGAGTTCTGATTTTATCGACAACAACTTTAACAAATCGCCTTGGATTTCCACAAACCCCCCGGCAAGTGTAATTAATCGCCTCCTAACGGCTGTATTGCTGAGTAGGTGGAACTGCTTACTATTGTGGATTTAATAAATGATTAACGTATTTCCGATCAAAGAACGCCTTGCGACAAGCCGACCACTATCGGCACTACTTGCTTAGCCTCTGTTCTTGGAAATGGATTCTTCAACAATGCCTACTACATGTTAGAACAAAAATAAAATATCTATATATAACTAAATATATGTTTGCTTATTTGTAAATATGTATCCATGTTTGCTATATTAAGCATATTAAATGTTTGACACTTTCAAAATACGTAGGTAAGCTGAAAAGTAATGCACACATGCTTGTACAGCACGAACAAAATGACATAAAAACATTGAGAAGAATTACCTTTTAATTGATTAATAGTATGATTAATTTCATCAAAGTTAGTTTGTTGGAATTGTGTTAAGGTGTTACAAGGATTTGAAGGCGATGTATATAGTTCATTATTTTCGATGTTTAAATAACATATTTGTTACTAATCTATATTTATAAAACAGAAAAAAATAAAAATAAAAGTAAGAATATAAATTCCTAGTGTATAAATAAACTTAATATTGATACATTTATTTATCAGCTTATTAGGGTACAAGACAGTTGTTTTTAAAATCGTGATCAGTAAAAGAGAGAGATCTTTGATTATTGCTCCTAGTATTTTTCAGTGTTATCCGTTGAAATTTAGAAAAAATCTCAATAAAATCTAGTAGTTGGAACGAAGTCATCAAATTTCACGAGCCACGCAGAAAATTATTTAAATGGCGGAAATCAATGAATCGTGAAACAAGTGGATAAAATGTTATTTTTAGACTGATAGGCGCGCTTTTTTATCTAAGGGTCATAACCAAAATGCCGTTTTATGTTTTTAATTTAGCTCCACAAAAGAGGCCCCGAGGAAAATAATTCTCCAGAACTTATTTCATCTTTGGGGATGCTGTGTGGAGGGTATTTTTATAAATGGAAAGAGTGGAAGTTTTGGGAAGGAAAAGGGTTGGTTAGGAATCTGCTAGTTAGTGTGTCCAGAGGAGTGGCGGACGTATGAATCCATCCTTCCCACTGCGGTGCAAGGCGATGTTCCGAGAGAGTCTTCAAAATCAAAATCAGAGAGCAATCAAAAGGTCTCCCTCAACCAGGCTCTTCTGATCTGGCCTGCCACGCAGTGGGTGGGCATTCGCATCCCAGAACGCCCGTTTGGGCACACAACATGTCTTCGAGCGTTCTGATTGGCAATTGAGAAAGGGCCGGTAGTTTTGTCCTTTATGAGTTATTACAAAGATTACTGATTTGTCCACCAATAACCAGTTGACCAGTAGCCGGTAGCACTAGCTAGTGCTAGCACCTAGTCTGGTGCTACGTGCTACGGCAGGGCTACGGAATCTTTTTTCTCCCACACACGTCAAACAAAAAGCGAACTAATATAACTTATAAATATAAAGTACTCAAGGCTCAGTAGTAAGCGTTAAAAAAGAAGAAGAAGATAAATGTATAAAAACACCTCTGGGTGTTAAATAAATAAATAATTGCTTAAGAAAATTTAGAGACCCTTTCTTTCTATATGTAATGATTTAGGCTTGTTATTTTTATTTTAAACGTGGTTATTCTCTAAACTCTAAGAAATGTTCAGCAAAATTTTAAAGGGTCGTTTTTATTATTATAACATCTACATACATGTTATTTGATTTATTATTATAAAATCTACATGTTCTTTGAATCTAGTTTAGAATGTGAAAGTGAGGCGACAATACTGTTAATAATAGGTATGTGTTTTATATTTTTTTAATGTGTCGAATAAAATATGTATGTGTTATTTTTTCATTATCAGTAATTTTAGTTAGAAAAAACGTAAGGTGAGCCATTTTTAAAACTTTTTTATGCTTGCATGCAAAATTTTTATGTTTCAAAAAAAATACACGTTTATTTTAGTTTATAAAAAAATTTGAAACCGTATTTTATCAGCTTTCAAAAACAGTTTTTAGTTTTCGGATACGTTCAGAATTATTTTGACCATACGGCAAAATATGGCCGAGGCCTAAGGGGTAAAATAAGATGTTAAACTATGATTAAAAAAAAGTCAAATTTCTCATGAGATCCCTGAGGCGAATGTGTGGTAAAACCATGTACGATCGTGAGAGAAACGTGGATATCCGCAAATAATGCAAGGCTGACGTAAGCGTGATGTGTAAGATTAAGAAAGGGACTCTCCGATGGTTTGGGCATGTAGAGCGAATGAACGAGGAAAGGAGTGTAAGGAGAATATATGATGCAAATGTGAATGGTAGAAGAAGTCGGGGACGCCCGAGGAAGACATGGCACGACCAAGTGAATCAGATACTTGAGTCGGGCCATGTGAAGAGTCGGAATAATAGAAGAGCATGTATGAGACGATGTATGAATGTGAACGAGGCAAAGAGTGTGTGCCAAGATCGAGTTGTGTGGCGGTCCGTCCTCTCTGCCTACACCTGCGGGGAAACGGCGTGATGGTTAGTTAGTTAGTTAGTTAGTCAAATTTCTCATGGCCAAGAAACCAAGGCCATTTTTCACGTATTTTGGATTTTTCTTTTTGAAAGCAAAACAATGAGACACACCTATATAGCATTAAATAAAATAATTACGCCACACACCGGTTTCCTGTCCCTGTGCTACCGACTTGCGGCAGATTGGCCCCCGATAGCTTCACATTGGTCGCATTAACTTGACTCGCGTCACGATCTCATTTCACGATATTTCGTTTAAAATAAGAGCCCAGGGCGGTTTTCAGGAAAAAAATAAACTAAAAAAACTATTAATTATGTTCCCAGATACATCGGGCCGTGACAGGATTTTATTTCACGAATAGGAAATTAAGAAAATATCGATTAAAAACTGGCAGCAATGAATTTTTGATGAGGAAGTGATATATCTTTGATAAATTAGTATAAACATTGACATAAATTATAGAGAGGTGGTCTTTTTTACTACTAAACTTATTTTTACCAGCCTGGTTATCATCAAAACCAGGCATTTTGGCATAAAAATATCGATATATACGAGTACATGTAGTACCCAGTATTAAACTGCAACAAGCCAAAATTATTTTGTTTTGAGTTAATAAAAATTTTGTTTTTGGGCGCGTAGGTATACAAAAAAGACAAATTTCAATAGTTTTCACCGAAATTTCTTCATTACCTCAAATGCAAACCATTATTTTAAAAACAATTTCGTCAGTTTTAAATTGAAACAAGTCGAAATAATTTATGTAAAACTGGGTGCATCTGAATATTTGAATATTTTCAAACAGGTTGCTCGATTCTTAAGGTGTCAATTTTTTTTATTCATTTTATTGCCATTTGGGCGAATATTTTGAAACCCATATCTATTTTTTTTAATAGTTTTTCGGATTTGTTTCTGTTTAATACTGGGGCCATAGTTATTTTTTTATAAATAGATTAAAAAAATACATAGCAAAAAGGTTTCCTGGGCTCTATAAAATAGAATTATGTTTCTCCTGCCGTAACTCCATACAATTTTTTCCCAAAGTATTTGAAAGAGTTCATGACAATTTTACTTTAATATTATATTAATATAACAATTTATTAAGTTACTTAATTCAGACGGTGCGTAAATTTGAAAATACATAGATTTCTGAATTTAGAGCTAAAAAAATTTGCGGTTTTCGTTTTCCAATAACTGCAGGAGCGCTATTTTTTAGTTGGACGTAAGCAGGTCGATCAGCCAATTGTCATTTTTATATTTCAAAATGTGATTTTCGTTTATCTCAACTGAATTTTTTCTCCCAGTTTATTTATGTAAGTTTTTAATTTTTATGTATTTTTAAAAAGTGTTATAATTTTTGTGTAAAGTGAACTTCTCATTTTGTGTGAAATACTCCTCCAAGACCTAACGTCATTTCAAATGAAAGAAGTGAACGAAAGAATTTCATAAAACTATTCCAATCAAGCATAAAATAATAATATGTTCTACCTCTGCCAGTTTTAATTCAGGTCTGAAAGGTTCTGCAAAATGGATAATTAAATACATTTATAAAAATAAAGTACCTATAGTAGCCAGATAAATAATTGCAAGTGTTACTGCGTGGTTGCTTATGCGGTGTTAAATCTGTTTACTGCGTGTTTGCTGCGTGGTTACTGCGAGGTTACTCGTCACCCACGGTGGAGTCTAGGAGGTTTTGGGTTACTGCGTGTTACTGCGTGGTTACTGCGGTAAAGCTTTATCCGCAGTCTAGCGTAACATATATGTATATGATTCTTATAATAATATGTACCTACATTGTAAGGGTCATCGTAAAAGGAGTCCACGATTTTATATTGTAATTTCTAAGTGTGTATTAAATATTCACAATTTAATCATTTAAAATAATATAAGTTGTATTTATAGCTAAAGTATGGAAGATACTCCAGTGTTCCGAAACGTTGCTTGAAATGATTATTGTCGTATTTTATGACCAGATCTGAACAGCCAGGTACTCCCAACTTTCTTCTTCCCCATCTCCTTCCCCCACCACTACCTTCAGCATCACGACTCACAACATACCCCAATTGCAGATGCCATGGTCTCACTGAGACCATGGTCTCATGGCTCCAGAGTAGTTGGTACTCATGTGCGGTATTCACATAAAAAAATAAACAGAAAACAGAAAAATTAACCCTTTCGGACGGTAAGCATATTTGAAAATACTTGGATTTTAGAATTTTTTGCTCACTGTCTAGACTGGAGCAAATAATAAAAATTTACGGTTTTTATTTTTCTATTTGTGATTTTTCACGAAAACGGCGCTATATAAATTAGCCAAATATTATTATTATTATTGCTGGCATTATTGGCTTTGTGGGCTTTTTATATTGTATTTTAACTAAGTAGGCACTTGATTTATTTTTTTAGCTAGGTAGGCGATTGACATTTTTATATTTTGAAAGTGGATTTTGTGTTTAATATTAACTAAATGTTTTCACCCGATTTTTTTTTGTAAATTTTGAAGGTATTAAATGTATTGAAACAGTCACAGTCACAATTTTTTTTTTGAAAAATTGTTTAATTTTATTTATTTGATCTGATTAATTGATGATACAGCGCAATTCAGAAGGTTAATAGTTTTTTATGGCTTTGTAAATATAATTGTTTTGCATTTGAGTTGTTTTAAAATTAGGTGTACCTAATACATTGGTTTACATTTCTCATTAGTTCGCTTAATTTTTGATAATCTTTGTTATATTCCCACTACCTTCAGCTTCACAACATACCCCAATTGGGGATGCCGTAGTCTCACTGGCTTCAGACGGGAGCAGTTGGGACTCTTGTGCGGTATTCATATACATGTAAAAAAAATTACACATTTTTATAAAGGAAAATTGCTCAAATATGTCATCGAAATTTGGTACTGGAAAAATTAAAAAAGTGATTCTGTTGAGAAGGTAGATTTTTTAAACTTTAATGATTACTTTAATGATAATTCTTCGCGAAAATTTTACTGAGTTTTTTCTTGTAAGATCCTCCCCAGCCTTTAATTCCTTAATCAATAATATTAAATTTAAATAAACAGTAGACGTTTATACGCACTTAATTATTTAATTTTAAAATCACGGACACCTTCTTCTATGACCCTGTATTAAAAGTGGGTCTATTTCTTTCGATAGGTCACTTGTGAAAGGATTATCTAGTATTTTCTAAGTCGAAGTGACGTGTGAAATATTTCACATACGAACATTACTAAAAGGTTAACGGAAATCATTATCTTTTTGGCAGTTGAGCAACATTCTATCAATATTCATATGAATAATAATAATATTTATTATTATACTTTTCTATTAGAGGTCATTGTGTGGCGCCATTTTGATGGAAATTTTTTCTCCCCATATATATTTTTTCTAAATGACGCATGTTATCCTTTGATAATCAAAGAAACAAGCAAAAAAAATAAAAATCAATATTTTAGACTGGATCAACTGTCATCTCATGACTTTCTCAAAAGTATAGTCACAAGAACAAAATAAAAAATCTTATTCTTATTAAGGCGATCCAATAGTCCAGGAAAAAATCGAAATTTTCACGATTTCACGCCCTTTATGGGAGAAGTTTAAAAATACTTGAGAAAAAGCTCTTGGAAATGACGGAATGGGTATTTGCCAAACTTTTTTACAGGTTGATTTCGTAAAGGCCTGTAAAAAACATTAATTCCCTTTTTACGCATTGTTTATTGTTATAAAACTGAAAATTAACATTTATTTCACGAAACCAAGCGGTGCGGAGCCACACGTCTATTTCCGGCTTCGGCTACTGATACGAAATTAGTGTTCCCAGTGCATGGTTCTTGTGCGCCCATGCCATAAGAGTCACTTCAAGAATACAAATTCGTAGAGTGCGGGCCGTATTGATTGATGTCAAAAATAACAACGAAAAAATTCATTTTTCATTTTATTTTGTGAAGTTCGGGCGTAAATACCATTTTTTGCGATTATTATAAAAGAAATTGAATTTGTTACATTATATCTACAATAAAACCATGCCCGAAAAGGGGTTTATAAGTAGGAGAGTTTGCACTTGAAAGTGTTTTTAATGGACCTAAAACTTTATTTTATTGTAGGCTTATTAAAAGACTTTAAAAAAATGACCGATATTTTTAAGGGCCAAGGTATGTTCCACACGCAGTATTTAATTGAAGCATCTATAATACTTCTAAGCGATCAAATGTTAAAAACAAAAAAACATATGATTTTGCATTATTTAGTATAGCTTCATCTTAAACATGGAGAAAAATTTAAAGGTGATCCCGTAGGGGATGAATGTTCGAAATCGGAATCCCCGCCTCTTTTTGAGGGAAATATAAAAATGATTGAGAAGACTTTTTTGGAAAGGTTGGAGAAGGTATTAAAGAGTTTTTTCAGGTTGATTTCGTAAAGGCCTGTAAAAAACATTAATTCCTTTTTACGCATTGTTTATTATAATAACAAGGAAAATTTCCAATACGAACATTAAAAAAAAATATACCTGTATTGCGTGGTTTGATTTATATACTATAGTCAAACCATGATAACCATAGAAAAAAGAAGAAGGCTAGAAGTGCCTTTCATACAATTTAAGAGGCGGGTTTTGGTACCACCGTCCTGGGAATCATTTATTGAATAACCAACACTTTTGCCAAGATCACCCGTGGTGGTGGTCAAGTGGTTCGCTAAGTTTGGTGACAAGGATTCCCGGGTTCATGGGGTAAGATTTGTCTGTGTCTTATTTGAAGTTTGAAGATCGGATATTGATTTTACAAAAAAAATAATATTTATTTTGTTTTGATTTCGTACGATTCGATCCTTGGTCGGCTACATGTCTGGTCGCTAGGGTTTGACAGACACTTTATACCACTGGACCAAAGGAGGCTTGCGTGGGACCGTGGATTTATCGTATTATATTGGAACCGAGTACCCGTGAAATAAATAAATATTTTGTTGCTATCTCATTCTCTCGTGTTTGTCTCTTTTTAGTGTCGCTCGCTTCCGTTTCATCGAGTTTCAAATCACAACGGCGCTAAAGAAGTTATCGCTTAAAAAATTATTATATTAAAGCTATTTACAGTACAGCACACTTGAAATTGTTCTAAATAAATTAATATCTGAAATATGATTAGGTAAAATAAATTTGCGCAAATATTAGATTATTCAAATCTCTAAAATATCGCAATTTCTAGTATAATATCTTGTATTAAATTCACCCTTCTGCAAGTCAGTCTTACTGATGCATCATGATAACGTTTCAAACTTCGCGTGTCTCTTCTTCCAGCGATGTTTCATTACATCAACCTCCCTCACATCTGTGCCACCCTTATTTTCATCACTCCACCTACTTCAGTACTCTGTTCCTAGGGGTGCTGGTTGGGGGGCGCTGGGTGGAGCTGTTATCTGACTTGAGGGTAGAGAGTACTGAAGAGACTGAATACTGACGGGGGATGCAGAACCCCTTATAGTAGCGGAACGAGGATTATAATTTAACATCCCTTAGAAATTGGCTCAGAATATGATATACTTTTGTGTATAAAGATTTCTTCTAAATATCGGATGATTACAGTTACCTGTTCTATAGATTTTAGTGTGTTATGATTGTTGTTTGCTTGCATTTATTTAATCCATTAAATTACCTAATAATACAGGTAAATATAATTGCAATATCTAATATAAAATAATTCGTAGTATTGGTATATTTGCGTTTTTGACACGTTCCAGAATCGTAGACACGAACTCTTAGCATCTTACTGGACAATAACCATAATTTATTTTTTTATTATTTATCACACTATATAAATTTATACAGCAAAAATAACATAATAATAATATTTCAAAATAACTGTAAATATTAAAAATATGTACAAGTGTTAGGTGTTATTATGTCTTGCATGTCTATATTAGTTCCTAGCTATGCAGATTGCCCGTTCTAAGGAACCAAATGCTGGTGAAAAATGCCAAAAATGCATTCTATAAAAAAAAATGATTTTTTTGTAGATTAAATATATACTAAGTTTTTACTGATTGTGCCATTGATAGTTAACCATGTAAAATTTTAAGTTTTTAAGTGGTATTATTTAACAATTTTTCAGACTCAACCCTACCTAAGCCAATCAACCATTTAGTTATTAAGAACCGATGCATTTAATTAATAAATAGATATACCAGACAATTGTTAGACCCGCAATAATGTATGTCTCCGAATGCTGGACTATGAACAACTCGACACTAGGCAACTCGAAACAGCAGAAATGCCAATGCTTAGATTTAGATGGTCGGCAGGTGTATCACTAAAAGATTAGATTAAAAGTTCACGCATTCAAGGTAGCCTGGGTGTCACAGACTTAACAACTTCTGGATGACTCAATGCTCCAAAATATTTCAAAGAAACGGCCTGGATTAAAGCGATATTCAGAACCGAAGAAGGTACAACCTGAGAACGAGAAGAGCCGACCCCAACTATATTAATAACCAATTAATATTTAATTACAACAACATGTTTTAATTTACGATCAAAAGTTGCTTAAAATGGCTTTTGTCATGTTTATTGACCAGATCTGAACAGCCAGGTACTTCCCATCTCTTTTCGCCATTTAATTTGTTTCTTTCAATTTTTATTAATTTTCAAATTTAAAAATTGGTAGTAGGTATACCCACATTAAAGCAACCGCCTACCTACAGTAGATTACCATTACCATTAAACAACAGGAATTTTTTTTCAGTCTTTCAAATGGCTTTTGGGATGTTTAGTGAGCATATCTGTATAGATAATAACTAGCTAGATATTTGCCAATACTCCTCTTCAGCTCTCCATTCCTCTCAGCCTCACAAGAAAGAAAATTGGCAAAAAGATATCTTTCTTGGGAAGAATTCGGCCTAAAATTTCCAGAAAAACCGCCATCACCATTTACAATTCAATTATTGCTCCACACTTCAACTACTGTTTAAGTATCCTTTTCCTGTGTAATGAAAGATAAAAAAATAAGTTTCAAATTCTACAAAACAGAGCAATGAGAATAATACTCCAAAGAAATAGATTTTCAAAAATAATTAAAATGTTAAAGGATCTTAATTGGCTAACAGTGAAACAAATGCTGACCTTGAACACATTGATATTTATTAACAAAATATTAAACAACATGTTACCAAAATACTTCTCAAATAAAATCGTATACAATAAGGACATTCACAGACATTACACAAGGACGTGCAAGGAAATAAGATTAAACAAAAATGACAAAACGAATACGCAAAACAGTTTGCTGTACAAAGGAATTAATAAGTTATATAACACACTACCAGAAATTCTTAAGTCCTCACACATTGAAAAGTTAAAGATGTATTGTAGGAGCTATATAAAACACGAAAATATTTAGTGAATTTGAAATATTATAATTAATTAGCTGCAATATGAAATATTATAATTAATTAGAAATTTTTAACCTTAAATGTACAAATTACTAAAATAAAATTTAAAAAAAAAAAAAAAAAAAACAACAACAACATACTCCAAATGAGGAAACTATATTCTCACTGGCTACGGACAGTTGGGAGTGTTGGGACTGGGAAAAATTATGGTAAACATTTATTGATATGTTTATTTTCGATGACTTTACGGATACACGGATATACTCGCAATCGACTTGCTTCCATTCTTCTGGTTATAAAGGGTTGTACCTGGTTTGGTTCATATCTTTATATTATGTGAATAGAGAAAAAATTATCACTTTGAATTCGGTACTTATCCTTTTATGGTGTATGTGGTGATAGATGTTACATTATGGCCAACCTCGTTAGCAAGCGTTTCAGCGGACTTCCTTTCAAGAAGTGAAACTGTTTTCACAACACCTTTAAAAATAGATTCGATGAACGGAAAATGATTAATTTATTTAAGTAGATAATATCCTAATCCAGCCCCTGCAGTGGACGAATCTCCCCCAGACTGGAACTTAATGCAATTTTCTTGTGCTTTTCCTTTTACAATATTCGGTGAATAATATCACAGGGGTAGGTACGATACACACCATGTTACGGGAATCTATTCTCACTACATCTTTCCTTAATGTGGAAATACAGATATTATAATATATCATTTAGGAACCATTAGATAATATTCACAGCTTTGACAATTTTGGGGGAAAATTACGAATTATGGTTATGAGTAAAAATTAAACTAAAATTTCAGGTGTCCGAGTAGGAGTTAAAGTTGATTTTATTATAAGGTGTTAATTTATGAATTTGGTTTATTTTAATATTTTGTTTATTGAATTATGTGAAAACATTTTATTTTACCTGATACCTGTTTTTAAATGCATGCATTCTGCCACATTTGTACCTATATATAAAGTATTTAAAATAAGTAATATTTGAAGACAATATCAGCGACTTTCAATCAAAAAGAAGAGATATTGAAAGAAGGGTGAATGCCGGTAACTCCATTAATGGAGGACTGAATGCCGTTGGCGGTAATAAAAAACTGTCCAAAGACGCGAAACTAGCCGTCCATAATGGAGTGCTGGTACCTAGCCTGATGTATGGCAGTGAGGCATGGAACTGGCAGAGGAAGGATGAAAGCAGACTGAATGCTGTAGAAATGAGATCCCTGAGGCGAATGTGTGGTAAAACCATGTACGATCGTGAGAGAAACGTGGATATCCGCAAAGAATGCAATGCTGACGTAAGCGTGATGTGTAAGATTAAGAAAGGGACTCTCCGATGGTTTGGGCATGTAGAGCGAATGAACGAGGAAAGGAGTGTAAGGAGAATATATGATGCAAATGTGAATGGTAGAAGAAGTCGGGGACGCCCGAGGAAGACATGGCACGACCAAGTGAATCAGATACTTGAGTCGGGCCATGTGAAGAGTCGGAATAATAGAAGAGCATGTATGAGACGATGTATGAATGTGAACGAGGCAAAGAGTGTGTGCCAAGATCGAGTTGTGTGGCGGTCCGTCCTCTCTGCCTACCCCTGCGGGGAAACGGCGTGATGGTTAGTTAGTTAGTTAGTTAGTTAGTTCAATCAAAAATTTGAAATAAAAATTGTAATTGAATGGACCTTAGCTTAACCGGGGCTCTGCTGGCCCTGGATTCAATTCTGATTTTTCTGTTTCAATTTTTCGATTGAGTGTCGCTTTTCTTCAATGATTAAATATTACAATTGGGGTTTTACTCAATACGACACTCGGAAAATAAATAAAATTTAAATAAGTACTACAGCCTTTACCTTCCTACTCGTATGCAGAGATAAGAATTTGGGTAATTACCTAATGAGACTTTTGTTGAAGCTTTTCGAAATGTGCTCTTGCAAAAATATTTCAGTTTCGTTATTCTTTTATCTCAAGTCAATTGTGTCAATCTGTCATTTACATGTCGACGTTGCGAAATACGAGAATAGGTTGTATATTTTTCCAGTATTTAAAGCCAACGGTATACAGTTTTGCAATGAAAACACACAAAGGACCGCCATTAGCGACACGTCTCAAAAGATTTAGGCTAAATTGAAACAAAGGCCTCAAAAGTCAAAAGTTTGCGAAAAATAACGTCATATTTCTGCCAAGAGCCTTATTTCGCAAGAGAACCGCACAAAAGACGGACACAAAAGGAAATTTGCTAAAATTGCTTTGCGCTACCAGTAAAAGGGTTAAGTATGTTTTTTTGTATACCCCATCATAAATTTTAAATAGGCAAATTTTTCGGTTGACGGAGCGACGCGTGTGAAAGTTTTTTCGAACACAAAAATTTCGAAAGCTTAAATCTTTTGTTTATATGTTTTTTTTTCTAAACAGAAGCGTAAAGGGTTCGAACTGCACCGAATTCGTTGTGTACCGCATATGTAAATTAGGTTAAGTTGTCTGAGTACGTTTTTGATTAATCATCACAACTTGATGGTTATTAATATGCAAGCTAGTTTCGGTAAACAAAATATTTAATTAGTTGTTTAGATAGGAAATACACTCGGCTTAAAACACACATAAACTCTCTACTAAATTAAATATGGCTACTGTACACATCGGAATCTATTAAACTTTACTAGGTACCTGTATTAGATTTGTTTTTAAATAATTACTCAGCATAATTAATTATAAAAATGTAGACGTGTTTTGTTCGTACCTACTTATAACGACGGTACATAAATTAATTAAAATTAAGATACACAGATAGTTCCCACCTGCGTTCTTGTTTTATGAACTAGAAATTAGATAATTTGAACTTACAATTGAAATAAATTACGAAACTTCTTTCGTTAAAAAATCAATTAAGTTGAACTCATAGGTTAATAATTTTTAGATTACCTAAACCATAAATATAAACTGAATTATAAATCACAAAAATGTACATCGGTTGTAACTTGAAATGAAACTTTCTTTTCTTTATGAACAACTGATATATATTGATCAAGATCAAGTAACTTATATTTCCGAAGACGCAAATCATATTGCAAGCTGACGTTAGTTGAGTTGAACTAAACATTTCAAATGGTTTATGCTGTTAAAATTGCATGACGCTAGTTCTTAACTAAATTTAACACCTCTAGTGGTTCGCTACGTTTGGTGACATAGAAGGGATGCCCGAGTTCATGGGATGAGGATTGTCTAGATCTTGGCGGCTGATGCGTCTGCCTTCCTAATGTATGGAGGGTCGGATTTGGAAAGATTGGCTGAGGGAGACCTTTTTACCTCTCCAGCAGTAGTGAGAGGGATGAATTCAAACATCCTGGACACACTGACCCCCTGATTTTACCCACCGTTTTCCTTCCCAAACCTTCCTCTTCTTAAAAAACCCTCCTCACGGCACATAGGCCCTGGCCTCCTATGTGGTGCTAACGTAAAAAAAATCAAGAGTGTGCAACTTACACGCGGTATAAAACTTCAGAAAACTAAAGTAGACAATTGCGGGGAGGCTATGAAGCATGCACAAAGAGGAGACCGATAGCATACAAAGCACCGCACAAAGAGGAGAACGATTACACTATCTCATCTCAGGCTAAACCCTAAAGGTACAGGTATGTGTTGGATGCTCTTTAGTGTCGCTATTTTTCGTTTCATCGCGTTTCAAATTACAATACAAGAAGTTTTACTTCAAAAAGTTCACTCACCGTTCGAGAGTTTTTGTTGCTTCAGACTTTCAAACAATCAATTTATTTTCTGGGTAGTTAAGGTTGTACTAATGTAAAAATAGGTTTAGTATTTGACTTTTTCGAAATGGCTTCGAGTTCATCCTAAGCTATTAAAATGAGGAAAACTGGAGCAAATTAAAGAAAGTCGGGATAAAAACTGTATAACAGTAGATATAAGATTTGAACAGTGAAGTTTAAAAAAATGCAGCAGTTCGCCACCCATCAGGATCATGGAGAGAGTATAGTTGAATGTGTAATTAAATAGTAATCAGGTTTAACCCAATTACAGTTAGTTTCTAACAGTCAGTTAGTTGTTGATTAATAACCTCCTTGGCAGGCAGCGGTACAGTGTTTAGAGCCTTATTGTGCCCCAAAACACATGAAAAGGATTCTGGTCCTTTTGACTCGGGCCCAGATGTGACACGGTCTAATTTTGAAAAGGTACATTCTTATCTTCCCGTGATTAATTATCTTTCCATCCTGGCGAGCTTTAAAATGGCAAGAAAGACATGTGTGGCTCATGGAAATATTCCGTATCTTTTTTTTGTGGATGGAATCATTAATTATATACTACCGAGTAAGGACGTTTGGAAATTTCTCAAAGGAAAGAAATTTGAATGCTTCGCCGGTTTCTCTCGACTGCTGAATAGAAAAAAACATTTTTATTATGCCAGGCAGCGGAGGGGGCATAAAAGAGAAACACACAACTCTAACTTTTATTATTGTGCCGATTCGGGCTGACTTTATACTCAAAATTCACAAGCTCTTGTACCTAATAGTTTTGCCTACTCAGTTTGCCTAAACAATTTTGTATTTAACGCCTAGAAAAAAATATATTCTAAATTCTCAATATCCTTCATATCTTCAAATTTAATTCTCGTATTCCCCTAGAGTCAATATCATCCATAATAATCAGATCTACACCCTTAGTATCCCATTAAAATATACCACCTACGGATATGAATTTTAAGTATTACGCAATAAAACTATAATTTCATGCCTTCATCATTGAAGCATTCTACACAGAATACACCTACACATAATATATGTAGATAAAAGCAAAGCTACAGGATTTTTTCATACACCGAGTCAATGCTATCACAAAAACATTAATATTAATTAAAATAAATTATTTTCTGTATTTTTTAAACTTTCATACAATATTTTATAATATCTATAATGTAATAACGCAATAAATTTAGAGCAATAGGTAATACTTATACCAAAATCCCGTGAACACCTCAACACATGCTCGTGTTCATAAAACACTATTATATACATAATTTACAATCGGTACCTAGTAGGTATTGCCTACATAATGGAATATTATTGATTGAATTTGTTTATCTAACTATAGTAGTTGTGTGAACAGTGTCCACTCACGTCCATAAAACAATGTTTCTATTTTTCTCTTATTTTAAATCAAAACTAAAATTTTGTGTCATGGGACTTAATATCCGTCTAGTTAATAAATAAACACGATGATTTCATATCTGAAAAAAACAATCTTTACTGAACCCTTAAAGCGGCTATCATTTTGAACCGGAACCGACAGGTAACAGATGAAATGCCAAAGTTAAAACAGAACAGCTATTCTCAATACAATACATAAAATGGTTCCATGCCAACTCAGAATGAAAACAACTCAGAACCACCTCAGAGAGGTCATTAAAAGCTATGAAAAAATAATTTTAAAATAGCCGGTAACCCTAACTTAACTTAATCTATTTAACCAATTTTTTAAATATTTTGGATGTTTCCGAATTCGTATTTTGAGGATGCATTCATATACCAACACTTCAAAAACAAAAAAATATATATATTTAAAGCCAATGAGGGGTTTGTTTAGTGCACCGGATCGCAAAATGCAGATATCAGCACATCAATTCTAAATAGTGATTTCACACAGCTTTTACTGAAAGGGTATTCAACTCAAGATATTGTGTAAAGTACTTACTGTACATTTATTACACATATTTATAAATACGCAAAAATGATTGCATGACACAAATAAATTCTAGATATTGTGTAAAAAGGAAATATTAAAAATAATTTAAAAACAATTAATTGTGGCATTTGATCATGCCACAATTAATTGTACAATAAAAGCTGTGATGGATGATACAAGTATATAGAAATTATTGATGTAAAAGTAAAGAAGACTTAGATTAAATTAACATTGACTGAAAAGATTTTATTTATTTATTTATTTGTATGAAACAAACAGCTTTTACATAATACATGTACACTGATAAATATATAATTGAACTGGAGTCAAGCCACAGCGGATATATTCTTTGATAGCGTAGCCTTATTGTACCTACCCTCTTTGCAGTTAAATAGAACCGTCACATCTGCTTGACTATTACTAACCTCATGAAACCTAGGTACAATCCATATAATATTAGGGTAATCCACTAGCCCTGGAGGAATTCGACAACGGAATCCACGCCTCTTTTTGGGAGGGATTTAAAAATACTAGAGAAAAAGTTTTTGGAAAGGTTGGAGAAGGTATTTGAGAGTTGTTTTATTGTCGTTGGATCATTTTGTAATCTTCAAATATTAAAATCTGATAAAATCCTTTCAAAATCTTTGTAAACTATCTGCCAACCATGATAAATTTTACTGGGAAAATCCTCCAAAATGATGTAAGAAGTATTATTGTACAATATTCCATTTTTTCAATGTCCTTGCATGTATTGGATTTCACAGGGGATTGTGTTTAAAATTTATTGAAAAGTTCCTAGGGGCTTAACACTCCAAAATGAGTAAGATTAATTATGTCCGAAGTTGCAGATGTCAAGTAGTGAACGTTTATTTAAAGTAGATATTCATAATGAACATACGTGGTAAAAAATGATAGTCCCCAAATACCTTTTACTCGCCTTTTCAAAATGAAGTAGTTAACATGGTTATACAATTGTGTTTCTATAAATGACTATAGGAAGTTCTTAAAAGAGCCCGCATGCAATACACTGGGGTAGACGTCTGAAGAAAATAATTTATCATTCTACAATTTCGGGAAAAAACGTTTTCTAAGGTGTCGGGTAGGTACCTACATACTTCCAACCCCCTTTCAGGTGATTGTTATTTATAAGGTAAACAATTTAAGTCATGATTGGCATAAAGTACCTTAACCATTTAAGACAAAGGCTTCCATGGTTAATTATATAATCGACCGTCCGGTTGATTAGTCAGACTGTTCCGACTGATCGCGATGTCTCAAAACTCAAGTGGACTGTAAAACTTGAGGCGATGAACACTTGATTGGATTTTTATTTATATGACATTATATGACAAAAGCCCTACTTTTTAATGAAGTCATCTGCTGTTCCATCCACTGCTGGTTATTCAGGTTGGCATAATTAACGTCAGTTTCAGATATTTTATCTAGATGTGAATTTCGAGAGAGGCCATGTGGGCATTTCAGATATGCAGATACTAATATCTACAGCAGGGGTGTCAAAGATACGGCCCGCGGGCCGCATGTGGCCCTCAGGCCCTATCAATATGGCCCGCGACCATTTTGGTTTCCTGATATATAACCATCCAGTGACTTGAACAGTTCTGCATTTTTGGTATTGGTTGGCAAATATAGTGCACATAACACATCCTCATCATAAAGATATCGCAAATAAACAAGTAGTATTGCCTTGTTGTCGATATCTTTAGATTCGTCAACCTGGATTGCATATCACGGTGATGTATTAATCCCCTCCAACAATTGTGTCTCAATGTCTTCGGCTATTTCCTCAATGCGCCGACGAATCAATAGCCGACAAAGCCACACATCTTTCAAGTCCACAAGCCGTCTCAGAGTGGAGAAAAACCTTTTGCAAGTTCCGATTGTAATTATTTATGTGCTAGAAAAGAGACTTTAAAAACTCACAAGTTTACTCATAGTGGAGAAAAACCATGTTCATGTTCCGAAGGCAACTATTCATGTTCTCAAAAGGAACATTTAAAAGGGATTTAATTTTGAGTCTGGCCCTCTTGCACATGCTAAATCTAAATAAATGGCCCTTAAGAAAATCCAGTTTGACACCCCTGATCTACAGCCTATATGTCGGACGAATATCGTTGGACAAATATTTGTGAACTTCAGAGTGAAGACTAATATCTACAGAGCTAAGGTCGGATAAATATCTATGAAGGTCCCAGTGGCGACGAATATCTATGGAGCGTAGGTGGGACTAATATCTACAGAGGGCAGCTAAGCACCTAAACTAACCTAATCTAACCTAACCTAACCTAACTTAACATAAATTAAGTTTTTTAAACTGCATCCGCAATATAACGTTATGCAAATATGCTATAAATAATTGCAAATCCAACCTCTGCCAGTGGTGTAGATATTCGTCGACATCACCTGTTCCATAGATATTAGTCAGCAGTTTGAGCTCTAGATATTTGTACTCACTTTGATTCTCATAAATATTAGTCCGATTTGTTCAGTTTTTGGAATTCCTGTAGATATTAGTAGACGCCTCCGGTATTTCAACAAGATTTTGCAATAATATTTTGCACTGGCCAAGTGGATAGGAATTCTAATCCTATTCTTTCTTGTTTCTTCTCCCAAGTGTGGCTTTTAGGAAGGAGAAAGACAATATGAGATGAATGAACATAACAAGACTTTGGGAAATGGATTAGTCCCAAAACTCTTTTAACACTAAATACAGCCATTTACAAAAAATCGAAATTTTTGTTGAGTTTGCAGTTATATGTAAATACCCTCATCTGGCCACAAGTTATTTTAATTTTTTTCTGAATTACTACAATAGATTACATAATGCTGATTGAGTTGTTTCAAATGGCCACAGTCCCCCAAATTTTGGAAAATATAGTGAGGCAATCTACATGAGATACAAAAGTTAAGCCTCAGCCAACTGATGAACTTAATTAAGTAGGTACCTAAATAAGGCGAAGATTAAAGCTCTTCTTTTATTAGCCACTATTTTCGATTAATCTTTACTACGAATCGGTTTACATTATAGATACAAAAAATATGATTTGGATAAATTAAAGCTTTTCCTACCATTTTAATTGAGTAGAATTAAATAAAATGGTTAATTACCTTACAAGAAAAAAGCATAAACTTCTAAAACATGTGTTGTGTAAACCACTAAGTTTCCATTGATTAACTTTTTTGTTTGTTATAAAATTATTCACAAAATAAATAAAAACACTTTTACGCTTGTAACCATGATCTATAACCAACCGATTTTTATGCCTATCACCTATATTCGTGGCGATATAAGGCATACTAAGAAAACATACATTTTTGGCTTATAGGCATTTTTCGTATGTATGCACCTAATTTCCTCTCATAGTTCGTTCAAATATAAATAAAGTACAGTATAATCAAAGCATGTTTTAAAACTATATATGCTTTCATTTTATCAAAAAGCAACTATTGGGAAATTGGTTCACGTATTTTGATTGGCTGGAACGACTTGAACAAAGGCTCGCGAACTAAAGTAATTCTCAGAAAGTGTTAATATTATTTGGTTTTGATACCTCCTCGTGAAGCACGCGGTTATTACTTATTATTCATTATTACTCGACTCCACCAGTTTTCCACTGGGACAAACCATAGCAGTAACTATTCATGTCACTCACGGTTAGTACATTTTAACAGAACTGCCAATCTATATTTAGACTGACCTTGTCGATATATTCAAAAACCTCTCCGTCTTGCAAACAAAGCAAAAATAATTAGTTGTGAAAGAGCTGTGTATTTCGGTATTATGTTTGTAACAAAGTATTTATTGAAATGAAAACTTCTTTAGCACCATTGTGATTTAAAACTCGATGAAACAAAAAAGCCACACTAAAAAGAGATAAACACATATATACAGTATAGCCTGCGAGAGAATGAGATAGAGTAATCGGTCTCCTCTTTTTGCAGTGCTTCGTTGCCTCCCCATTCTTATTCACTTTAGGGTTGTGGAGGTTTCATACCGCGTGTGAACTGCACACTTGTAATTTTTGTACTGATACCTATACTTATTATATTTCCAGCTTATTTCTCTTTATCGTAACTATAGCATAGGGTACGTAACCTAAAATGGATAAAGGGGCGATTGTGGCTTGAAAACTTATTAGAAAGTTTTTTCGGACATCTACATACTTACCGCGATGTATTATTCACATCATATTGATAAAATAGATAGTGCAAATAATATTGTATATTTTACAGAATCACTACGAGCACTATTCTCTTTTTTCTATGAGCACTTTTCTCTTTTTTCCTACACTGCGGCCGATATTAAATTATATATGTACGCCCTTGTGTATTATCAAAATAATGCACGGTACGTAATGTAAACCACACGAGTTTTCATAAAAAATAACAATAATCACAGTAACCCTTACCCCTGTTTACGAAATGTGTCTATACAAGTATACAATTTTTTCGAATATTTACGTAAATGTCACACACTATACGACGCGAGAATGATAACTTAAAATCCATTAATGTAAAATAACTATTTTTCGATTTAACTTTCAAATTGGTTTACATTGTAAATACCAAAAATTAATATTTTAGATAAATCCAAACTTTTCTTTTAATTTCGCTTGAGTGGAAGTAATATAAAATTGCAAATTACTTATGCTATATGCGTAAACTACCAAAAATGTATTTTTCTTTATAAATGCATGAACGCATACAAGAAACAATTTAACAAAATACATTTATTTATGACAGTTTTCTTTATTTTTTTTTTCTTTCTTTTAAAATTATTCATAAAATAAATTTTAAAAAATCCTATTGTGCTAAAACGTACAGTTTCCAGACTTCGTTTACCAAGCGATTTTTATGCCCATTAGTGGGCATACATTAATTTCGTGTGCTCAAAATGGGGGAGGGGGGGAGTAAAAATACATATAATCGTTAGAAAAAAAGTAAAAGAAAAAGTAAAAGTTTTTACAAGAAAAAAAAATTTAACAGACAATGTAGACAATTAACAACTGCGGTATAAATCTCACGTTTGTTTTTGTCAGAATTGTTAGGTAGGTACCTGCGTATATAAATTATTTATTTATTTCCCAAAATAAATTAAATTATTTATTAATCATTATTGACGGCTTTCAACTAAAATTTATATAGATGTACCTAACTACCTACATGTGCACCAAAGAAGAGATTCGTGAGAGAGTTTCCCATTTGACAGATTTGACGTAGATTCCTGGCGATACACAGGCTACAGGGCCGCATAAATTGGCCATATTACAAGGGTCATTGTTCCACACTACATTGTTTGGCATTTTCATTGTTACATTTTCCACTTTCGTAGCAAACACGAGACGTCGCTTTCGTCGAATGAACGCCCAAAATATGCTAATGCCATTCAATCCTCCCAAAGCCCGGTCCGGAGTGTCCAGGGGGTTCGGTGGGGGTGAATGGGGGTTTAATGGGGGTTCAGGGGGGGGGGGGGGGGTTCGGCGAATATTGGGGATGAATCATTCCCGGACTAACAAAAAGGGGTTGGTCACTCTCGAATATTGCTCCGGCCTAAGCCACCGTTGATCCGCCCAATCAACACGTAGCCTTTCTGTATTATCTAGGAAAATCCACCCCAATAGAAAGCATTCTCTGTAGAAATGGAATAATTATTGGATCCCTTTTGGTAAAGAAAAGTGATTAAAACAAACAAATGTATTAAGGTAGGTACCTGTCTAGGTACAATTAATTGAGTCTTTGGATTTTATTAAATTGTTTAGGAAAATTTAATAATAATTGACGTGTATAGTAATGGATATTAATAATAACATTTTTTTCTTAGAAATAACAAAAAATTAAATAAAAACGAAAATGTGTACTCTCACCTCTCTCTCTCTTGCCCCTACAGTCATATACGAAATGTAACTCTCTCTCTTTCTATCGTCACTAACTTATATCTTCCTCTCAACTTCCGTTCGCCTCGCCCGATCACACCTTTCGTAACGCTCTCGTCACGCATTCACCAGCTTACTCCCCAAGTCAAGCGCGCGTAAAGAAGTTTTACTTAAAAAATTAAAATGTCGAAAAAAATTAAGTAACAAACGTAACGTGAAATAAAACTTTTCAAAACAAAATAATATTTCATTTTATCGCATGGCGTCTTTTTTCAGAAAAATCGTATCATTCTCCGGCGTTCTTCAGTGCTCCGATAGTGATCTTTTAATGCAACTGTTCTCAAATGAAAGCTCAAACCATGTTCTACATCCATAATAATAATATGTAGGTAGGTTCATTTAATTTTTAAATTAATGCTACCGATTGCTTGCGGCTGTCAAATTGGAATACATGAACATAAATGTCATTAATTTTTTGATATCATGTTGTAAAATTAAACACATTTTTGTTATCTTATTAATGCGTTACAAGACCTTTAGAATAATTGGCCTGCTATAATGTGGAACACTAAACTGAACCATGATAAACTTCGTATTAAAATGATGTGATTAATACAAGTATTATTAATCTGTTCTATGTGAAATCAAAATAAATGAAAATAATATAAAATAAAAACCTAATCTATCCTTACTTAGTAAATCTATTTTATGTCATTGGTTTCCATGACTTTTATATCACTGTTCTCTTAATATATCATTGTTTGGTTAACAAAAAATTGTGTTGGTACTTATAATATTATTGTTTACAAATAATAAATATTTTTCTTTTATCTGGAACCTTAACAATAACGGTACAAGTTATTGAAAGTGTACAAAATAATAGATCTCGCGACCAAAAGGCTTGTTTCTAATTTTCTCTTATTTTAAATCCAATCCAATATTTTCTCTGAAGTCATTAGATTTGTAAGTAGATACTTACTCGTTAGGTACCTACTAAATTAATAAACACGACGATTTCAAAATTGAAAAAATAATCATTTCTAAACCTTTAAAACAGCCACCATCTTGAAATGACAGTTGAAATGCAAAATGGTCAAGTTAAAACAAGACTTGGCTATACCCAGTCAAGAAGGGTATTCCAGCAATATCGTTGAAGTAAAACACCCGTTTTAGTAACCTGAAATTGAAAGACAGTAGGATTTTCATTGATTGTAAATGTTTAAGTATCTACCTACGTATTTGATAGTCCAGAATTGTTTGCATTGATAAGCTTGCGGATTAAATTACATAATACTAGATGTCGGGATTTATTTCAGTGTAGAAATTCTTTGACTAACTACAATATTATGCATTCCTCATTTTGCCTAGAATACTAATGAAGGGAAATAATTATACCGAGTCAGTGGACATTCAATTTATCACTAAATAAATTCAAAAGATTGTTGTTGGGGCTGTTCAGCTATGTATAAAGAAGAAAAAATTGTATAATTTTACCGTTCCACGTAAAAACTAAAAGCCCCTAAAATAATTTAAAAAATAAGTTTCTCATAAACTATTTTTAGCTGATGGCGCGTAAAATATTTCGCATAGACAAAATATTTATTATGAGGTAGGTATAAATAATAAATATTACACTTCATGCCTATAAAGGTAGCAACTAGCAACTGCTAATTTTATCGACTTCAAACAGATTGCATGATTGAATTTTTTGTCTTCCTAACATAAAATAATAATAAAATGAATACCAAAAACATAAATAAAAGCTATTAGTAAATAAATGTATTATGTGTTAATAATAGATTTAATTGATCATTTATAGTTCCTTTTAAAATAATCCAACCTTGTCTAATTTGGTGGGATGGTTCAGAATACAAAAATCAATTTATAAAACATCATTTTCGCCAAAGGGGAGTGGAAAAATAAAAGAATTTGAGGGTCTGAACGCATTTGAAGGAATGGTAGCAGACATTTCTGTTCGGTTTTTTTATGAGCAGTCATTTATAACCAAGGTAGAAATGGAAATAAAATTGTAAAAATAAAAACTGGAATACTACGGTTCTTTTGTTAAAATAAAACTACGTTCCAAGTTAACAGCGGGGTTTCTTTTGGTAAATTGAAAAAAATACGATATTATGAACCTGCGTCGGGATCTAAGGCTTAGGTATAATAACGAACTTCTATGTAGAATGTAGAACACCTACCAACGTAAATACTAATGGGTAGAAGGCAAAGTACCTAGGCATATATATCTATGTATTGAAGAAGTGGATTGAATACAATTTTATTTTACTTGTTTTAGAACTCGTCAATTTTATTAAAATATCAAGATAAGTTACCCGATTTCGTCTGAGTCTCACCACTCTTATTTCTTAATGTAATTTTTTTTTAAATATGTAGGTAACACACAATTTGGCTTTGCTTTCTATTTTTGATGGCGAAAATGGCTAGTTCAAAGCACCACATGAAATTACTTTGAGAGCTGAAAACATTTACGCAAGCCTAGAGTTTTCAGAAATAAAAGAATTTTTACAGCTACGCACGGAGAGAAATCGATTTTTGCTCTAACGATAAATTAACAGGTCTAGTTAATAAAATATGAATTTCAGAATATATTATCAATCTGCTTTAATAATGTAATACCGCGGTATTCTAGATACTGATGTCAATCAATAGATAATCCAATATTGATTAAAACTTCACACCCCATGGTTCTGAAACTTAAGAGAGGCTGATACTAGTGCAGTTTCGAGTTATTCCTAAATGCAGTTTTGCAGGATTACTAATACGATCTACAATGGAAAATGGCATCAGAAGAAGAAAAAATATCAAATAACTTATTTTACCCTTCTGATAAGAGGTCACTAGGGTCAACAATTTGATTGAGAATATGCAAACATTGGTACTTATCATGATAACGCACCGTGAGTAGGTAATTTAGTGTATTCAGTCGAAAAGTAGGTATAGGTAGTTGATATCATCTTCTGTTTGAAGTTACGAATTTCTTTATCAAATTGATTTTCAATGATTGTTTCGAATTTTTGTACATCGCAGGGATTTGTGTCTCACACTCGAAAACTATTAAATAAATGGTTTTTGCATTATTTCTTTTTTATTTTTGACTTAAGTAGATTAGTACTTACTTTAAGTATTTTATTAAAAAAAAATTATTCGGGATTCTACAATAATTAAAAAATATTTTTTAAAAAGAAGGATAAACATTCCCGTGTTACGAATAACCTGAAAATATTTGAAAATCTTCTAATACCACCACAGTAAGCGGAAAATGTTGCTTGTGTCGTGATGGACGACTCAGCCAGCCGAAGAATCGAACACGCGACGCCTGGGTGGGACTCAAACGCGATGCCAACTGAGCCACCGACCGGTCGAATTTTAGGCTAATACGGCGATGCTTTAAAATATTCAATTTTGTAGTGTTTTGTTGCGGTAAGTGTAAGAACTTTGTATGTGATTTCAAATAAAAAAATAAAACAATAAAGCACCAAAAATTATACATCCCATTAATGCATTATTATATCATCTTACCAATATTATAAACGCGAAAGTTTGTATGGATGTATGTGTGTTTTTCACGCAAAAACTACAGAATGAATTTTAATGAAACTTTACAATAATATACCTCATAGGTAAATCAGAATAACATATAGGCTATATTTTATAAAGCTCGCTAGAAAGGGGACGCGCGAGGGGAACGGGGACGTACGGGAAAGGTGATTCAGGGAGAAACAATGTATTTCTTTGAATATGGCATGCCGGGAACCAGCTAGTATTATAATAATGTAGTAAAGCCGTCAAATTCTTAAAATACTTTGAAAATTCTTTAGTGAAGTAACTGAACGTATTTCAAATGATATTTGAGTTATACTATGTTAAAGTAATAAATAAACCAAAAATGCTGCATTTCTGAATAAATATAATTTTTTACTTAATACACTAAAGTATTCGTGGTGCGATATATTGAAGGTTATTCATAGGTCATAGGTAATACCAAAACTGCACAGGTAGAATCACCAATATAACTATTCGAACATTCTAATGCGAATATTGCGAACACAATATTTTGACAGGTTGAGTTTTGATATGTTGTCGATAGTGCCTGAAGTTACCATCTTGTGATTATTGATTAAAGCACCATCTTCAGATATACGCAGTGAACACGGCTCCTTCTTGTAGTTTTACCTGGTTTTGTATGGCTATCGTCCAATCTTGTTTCGTATCTCACGGATCATCCGTGTGCGAAACGACTGGCCAGAGATAGTAATGTATCAAAATCATTGAGGAACATGTTACTACAAACTAACTGCGTAATTCCTACTACTGATATTCCGACCACAGGGTATTTCATAATTATTTAAAACCAAGAAAAAAATTACTGTTTAAAAATTAAATTACAGATTACAGTGAAGAACTTAACGATTTAAGGAGATCCAATAGTCCAGGAAAAAATCGAAATCGGAATTCACGCCCCTTTAAGGAAGGAGTTTGAAAATACTTGAGAAAAAGCTTTTGAAAGGTCGGCATTTGAGAAAATTTTTTACAGGATAATTTCGTAAAAAACATTAACTCCTGTTTTACGCATTGTTTATTGTACTATTAAAATGGAAATTTAAAATTGATTTCACGAAATCAAGCGACGCGGAGCCACACGTCTATTTCCCACGGGGCATGACTGATACGAAATGGGTGTGGCGGGTCAGTAGTTCTTCGGTGAACGGCATAGGGTTCACTTTGAAAAACCAAATTCGTCGACTAGCGGCCGTATTGTAAAATACCAACGCGAAAATACATATTTTATTTTAATTTGGGAAGTTCGGCCGTAAATATAATTTTTTTGGGATTACTATAAAAGAAACTGAATTTGCAACATTATACAATAAAACCATATGCGAAAAGTGATTTATTTATAAATAGGAGAGTTTGGACTTGAAAGTGTTTTTTATAGTAGACGTTATACTTTATTTTTTTATAGGCTTATTAAAAGACTTATAAAAAAAATAACCGAAATTTTTAAGGGCCAAGGTATGTTCTACACGCGGTATTTAATTGAAGCATCTATAATACTTCTAGCGATCAAATTTTCAAAACAAAAACATATGATTTTGCATTATTTAGTATGACTTAATCTTAAGACACAATATTAGATCAACAAAGTCTAGAGAGGGCGTGCGGAACCAAAATTGTTGGTTCCAAAATGCGTTTTAATGCGTGCTTCTATCTCACATCTACAAGTAGCGGATGCATTGAAGAGTCACTCTATGCAGATCTAAATCGGTGTATTTTTTTTGTAAATAAATGTGTTGCTTGTGGAATAGGATAAAATTTGGCTAGTGTTAAAGGATGGAGATAGCGATGCGACGCGACGATTTGAATAACTCTGCCACAAACCCGTCAATCGGTTTACGAAAACATTTTTCAAAAAGAAAGTCGTTGAAAGCTGCGTTGCTTTTTAACTTGGTTGGTCTGCAAGCATTAAATGTGCCTCCCATTTGTCTTTCAAAGCGAGGCGACAGAATCAAATGTGGAGTTTGCTTATGAAATTACCCATTGATGGGCCTAATTATTCGATCGATGTTGTTTTCTACACGCCATATCTTGAGTTAACATATCGATGAAGGTACACAATATTATTTACGACCTGATCTTAATGGAAAGTATAACAAAGTAGGTAATAATATTAATAATGTTTGGATCAATTTTATAACGCTATTTTCGGGAGAAAATCACCTCAAGCGCGCTGACGAATTATCATATTAGCTAAGCAATATACCTACACACATAATGATCTAAAATAGTTATGGTGTAAGCAGTTTAAAAATGATGAGATTTGGTGCAATGTCGGACATGATCGTCATACCGCGATAAATTTTTTGGTTTTTACGCCGTGTTGCGCTTCCTCCTTCTTCAGCCAACGTTTCAGATAAGGCTAAAATAGTTTCATGTTACAATTTCCCTTATAAGTAGGTACCTACCTATCAATATAATATTGTTTAAAGATAGATAGGGTGACAAATGAGTGGCGTAAGCAAAAAGCCAGCTATAATTTGTCAATCTTACATACAAGACCTTTCATGTTTTTCAACCTATTATAAAAACCACATCAGAATGTGACCATTGAAAATTTCTGACTGCCTTTTTGCTTTGGACTTATGACGGCAGTATCTATTTCCTATGCTGCTAGGTTTGTACTCGAGAGGTTTGTACTCAAGCTGTGGATAGGACCTACCTTCCTATCAAACAAATCACAGGTAGTAGTTATACAATCTAAGATCGAAGCATCTAGCTGTTTTTGATATATCACATTATGTCGGGGAATAGAAGATACAGATAAACGATTATTGATAAATTACTTAAAATCGCATATTTATTACACGGATCAGATCTCGAGGAACCGGTCCACGTCTTCCACAGGAGGTTGGGTTGGATTGACAGCCCACTGACATATTGGAGATTCTAGATGTAAATAAACGATTGGATCGACAAGATTGATAATAATAATTCTTGGGCATTTTTCTTAAACGTCGGGGATTCGTTTCTCGTTTCTGTTGGAAGTGTTCGTTTTGTTTTAATAAACGACTTATCAATCGGCAATATACCTATAGTTTAGTATATTAGTAATAAAAATAAGTTTCTCATACCTACATTGGTTTTGTCAAAACGGGTGAACCGATAGTTAATCTCCAGACAGTTGGCTCACCGAAATGATATTTATTACAAAATTATATTTATTTACTAATTTCAAAGCTAAATTGACTTCAAAAATACCTTGGATTACCTACCTCAATAAGTTGGAACGTTGCTTGGAACCGTGCGAAGATTAAAGTGAACCTCCCAAAAACTGGGCTTACTGTACAGGGCCCGCAGATATTTTAATAGTATCTGCACAACCGCTAACCCTGTACAAATCACAAGTGCGTCCCATGGTTGAATTTTGCAGCCACCTCTGGTCTGGGGCTCCAAAATACCTCAAAAATAACCTCGCCTCTGTGCAGAAACGTTTGGCGGCCCGTTTGATAGGTTATCTTACCTTAACAGACGGATTGAAATCTTTAGAGGACAGGCGTCGGGTGGGAATGCTATCCTTATTCTACCGGTATTACAAAAGAAGATGCTCCGAGGAACTAGTGTCATTGATCCCTTCGGCACCGGTACATAGTCGGGAAACACACCAACGTACCCAACATGTGTAAGTACACGCAGTGGCGTAGCTAGCATGGGTGGCACCTGGGGCGGAAAGGGCGGATAACGTGGTTGGTGTCACCCCCCCCCCCCCCCATTAAAGTTGGCAAACACTAATTTCGACTCATGAGAAATTGGTCCCTAATTCTTCCCATCGTCTAAAAGACTCTCCACACAGTATCTCAGATGACATAGGCCCTGAGGGAAATTTTTTTCCTTATGGCCTCCTGTGTGGAGTTTATGTATCTACTTTTAAATAAATAGTTTTTAATTTTCCTTGTTATTATAATAAAAAATGCATAAAAATGGAGTTAATGTTTTTTACAGGCCTTTATGAAATCAACCTGTAATATAAAACTCTCAAATACCTTCTCTAACCTTTCCAAAAAAGTAATCTCAAGTGTTTTTAAATCCCTCCAAAAAGACGCGTGGATTCCGATGTCGAATTTTTCAAGGACTAGGGGTTCACCTTAAATTAATATTGAAAAGTCATTATGAGAATGAAATTGCGAACTAAATACCTTTAAATAGTTGCGTTGACCTAAAACATCGACAGAAAAAAGTGAATAAGTAATTTTCAATCTGATGCATTTCTTTAAAAGGTTAGAAATTATTTAAAAAAAATTGTATACATTACTATATTCCTACTCGTATGGAAGCAAATTTTCTGACGCTAGGGTTAACCGTTATCGAATTCTTAGTGAAATATAGGTAAAAACCGATTTTTTTCTTCATGTACCTAGGTAACCAAGTAAAAAGTACCTAATTTGTAAGGAGGGGCAGGCAGAGAGGATGGTTCGCCAAACAACTCGGTTTTGACACACACTCCTTGCTTCATTCATATTCATACATTGACTCATGAATACCCTTCTGTTATTTTGTATTTGTATTTTAGTATTTGGTTCTCTTGATCACACTAGGTATGTCTTCCTCGGGCGTCCCCGACTTCCATCATTATCATTTATATCATATATTCTCCTTACACTTCTTTCCTCGTTCATTTGCTCTTCATGCCCAAACCATCTAAGCGTCTCTTTTCTCTTTCTTAATTTTATACTCGTTCATAACGCTCAGATGAGTCGTTTTATTTGTGAATCTCCACATTTCTCACACGATCATACTTGGTTTTACCACACACACGACTAAGGAATCTCTTTTCTACTGTTCCTCGACTTTTCATCTCGCGACAAAATATCCTTGACAAAATATCCTACGGACAAAACATCCACCAACAAAATATCTACTTAAACCTAACCTAAACTAACCTAACATACCTTGTAAAGACAATAAATTATTGTAATGGTTCCAAGGCAACTCAGAATCATCTCAGAAAGGTCATTAAAAGCTATGAAAAATAATTTTAAAATAGCCGGTAACCCTAACCCAACTTATCCTATTTAACCAATTTTTAACGTCACTTTTAATGACCTTTCTGAGGTGGTTCTGAGTTGGTTTGATTCTGAGTTGGTCGGTCACCATTGTCATCTGTATGATTTTGGTCACATTTTACCTATTTTTGAACAATAAATTATCGTTTGCAGGATGTTTTTTACTTTTGTTCCATTTTTTGTTAGGTTAGGTTAGGTTAGGTTAAGTTTTAGTAGGTAGATATTTTGTTGGGGGATGTTTTGTCCGTAAGATATTTTGTCGGGGGATATTTTGTCGCGGGGTAAAAGCACGCAGTACCATTTTCTACAGCGTCCAGTCTACTTTCTTCCTTCTTCTTCCAGTTCTATGCCTCACAGTCAGTACAAAACCTTATTATCCAATATCCATGACTATCTACTCTATAATAATTGCCCATCTTTCTAAAAAACAACCAAAAAATTACACAACGCTAAATAACAAAGTATATTTTAATTTGTAACAACTTCAAAAGCCAAAATAGTCTAGATAAATTAGCGAGATGACCTTACTAGCAGAAATGAGATATTTCCATATCTGAATTCCGCAATCTAGTTTCTTATGAATTATAACGTGTTATTGTATGCAGAATCTTAATCAGTTCCTTTGTTCTCTTTTCAAGTGTGGAGGCCATTTAATTTTTGAATTTAGAATAATAAGGCCGGCTGGGTATGGCCAATCAGAGAGCGAGCGGCCTGAAAGGGACTGGCCTCCCTTTCATGTGGATTGTGGTATCGTGTGTCGCTGGCTTTACGTGTGTTGTGTTATTGGGTGTGCGTGTTTGTGGAACGAGTCCGTGTGTATGTAAGTTGTAAAGCCAGCTGCACATGGGTCACTGATTTTATTTTATAATTTATTTTTATTATTGTTATATTTATTAAACATAATCCCATTGAAATCCCGATAAATTTCTAGATATCAGTTTGTCAACAGGTTTTTATCGTAATACACGGAGAAAAATCGTTTTTTGCCTTAACGATAAACTAACAGGTCTAACGAATAAAAATTCAATCTAAAGATATATTATCCATATGCTATGACAATATATCATGGCGATCCCGTTGAAGAATACGTTGCACCAACATTATATTAGTTAAAAATTTAAGACTAATAATTTATTCAGTCATTGTTATAATAAGATATTCGAAACGTCATAATAATTCAACCTTACTCGAATGCTTTGTGTATTTATCATGACGTCGTAATGTTTGAGAGTACAAAAGTATTTCTGAATCGATAGATTCCTGTTAAATTATGGGTACAGAACGCAATTTCGTTACGATATCATTCCTAATATATATTGCGGTATACTCCTGATGTACGTAAGGTGTATGCCTGTAAGTTACCAATTTTTTCCTGTTAAATTGTGCTTTCTCTGTACATGCCTGATTTTGTCCTGTTAGATTATGCGTTCTCTGTACATTATGTCAGTGCGGCATATTACCGAGTTCCCGCGTTTACGTAGCCAACTTCACACCGGTCGGTCTGTTATAGACGCTCGGCAGCCATTGCTGCGCTGTCACTGTGTTTAGTGTTAATTAGTTTTAAAACATTTATCATTAAACATTTTCATTATAAAGCTATAAATTACCCTCTAACAAGGATAAAGACACTCTGGTTTTGTTATCAAAATCGGGAATGGCACAATATTAAGAAACGTGAGTATTTTGTTATTTGTACTTTGTTATTCTTATAGTAAATTTTATCGTAATATTACAAATAATTTATCCTGTTCTGGAACAATAGCTGGACAAGCTTAATACGAATATTTTGTAGAAAAAGCCTTTAGATTCACACTATGCGTGATAGAAAATAATGCATCCAAAATTTCAATTTCAATAGTTCCCATTATTATAAATAATAAATATGTAAAAAATTTGTTTTAAAGATCTGGATGTACTGAATAAGACAGAGGAGGGGATCTCAGCTCCGGGTGGATCACGGCAGAACCATGCTTTTATTCCTGAAGTACTGACTAACGTCACTCCATAAATCATATTATTATCATTGGAAGTCGTCATTTGACTACGCTGTGACTGCTCTATATATTGTACTGCTGTACGGTATTGTATATTCTGTAATTATTTTAACCTATTTTTAGTAATTTGAGATTCGGCAATCGTTGAAATGTGTAATTTACATAATATGTCATTTGCGATTAATAATTAAATACAATTAAAAAAAACTCTTATTATTATTTTCTAACCAACCTTCCTCTTCCCCGTCTCCTACCTTCTCCCCAATACCTTCAGCCCCACAGCATACTACAAATGAGATGATATAATCCCACAGGCCCCACGGAAGATATTAAAGAATGTAAGTATTTTTTATTTGTTTGATTTTTATGATTATTTTTGTGTACTGCCATGTTAATTTTACCATTGCTTTCTGACAAAATTATAAGACTTCTTACTTGCATTTTTAATGATTTCGCTGACATTCCATCATTCCAGTCCTAGTGCAGTTTGGACTGGAATGATGAAATGTCAGTGGAATCATTAAAAATACAAATAAAAAGTCATATACTTCTATCAGTACGCAAAGAGCAATTAACATGACAGTATGCATAAGGATTAGTACAAGAACCTAACAAAATACCAGAAAAACCTAATAAAGTATTCGTTTAAGAACGAACTAATTATCAGTATTTTACTTGCAGAATATCAGCATGAACGTTAGAGTATTCGTATAAGAACGAATAATTGGTTAGTAATTGCTGAAAAAATATCAGGAGGACTGTCAATATTTTCGTAAAAGAACTAACAAAATATTAGTAACTACTGGCAAAATATCATGAATCACTCTTAGATATTCGTAATTGGAATGCAAAAATATTAGTATTGTCATGCAGGCAGTGTTGAAATTGCGAGCTATCATGATATTATATTCGTAAAGATTTTGACAGTCCCCGTCCGAATATCTATTAGGACTCCGTTTCCTGTTAATTCGTTCGTAACAACTGCAGTCCCGTTTTTAACCGTATTTCTGAATAAAAAGACAAGAATTCCGAATAAGTTCTCAACAGATTTTTCTCCGTGTAGTTTTTATAATATAATATAATAATATATAAATAAAAAATAAAAAGCCTTTTATTTCTTGCGAATAGGTAAATATGTTACCGAGTTATAAAAAAGTAAGAAAAAGTATAATTAATGTTATTTACAATCTTGTTGAATAAAGTTATATAGGTAGGTAGGTATTTAAATTATTCATATGCAAGAACCCCACTCTCAGGTGAAAGTGAAGGCCTCCTCTAAAGAATTCCATTTATCTCTCTCTTGAGCTATTTGCGGCCAGCAGGGGCCAACTTTTTTATTATTTCATCTGCCCATCTCGTGTGAGGTCTGCCTTTGAGACGCTTACCGTGTGAGCCATTCCACTTTGTTGCTCTGCTAGTCCACCTGTCGTCCTCATATAATATGTTATTTACCCGCCTCGGAACAGACTTTGTCCAGTGAGATGGGTAAAATAAATCTTTGTACATAAATGAAAATAAAATAAACGCCCGGTTGCCGGCGCTGAAACTGAACTGAACTGAATAACAATCTACTTATATATTTAAATTTAGTCTCTGTAAATATTATACTTATTACATTATTATTATAAATCATAGCATAAGATATTCGTGTTAGGTTCCTACCTAAATAAAATAAAATAAATACAAAAATGAATAAAAAACCAGACAAATGTAGATATAAAGACAATCTGAGAGAGAAAAAATTAACCCGCAAAAAACATTTTTAGCAAAATACCAATTGCACCAGATTTATTTAGAATATTAACAGCTGTAAGTTTTTTTATTATTTAATTAAAGGCTGTAATTTCAGAGAAATTGCATGTGCATGAGCGATTGTTATCAAAATATAGAATGTATTGTCATTGACGAGAAGTTAATCTGCCGAGTTTCAGTTCGAGTGGAAGTCTCGAAGTGGATTAATTTCCACTTCCAAGATTCCCTTTCATTCATTAATTCATTCAATCAAGTTAATTAAAAAAAAAAATTAAACCGTAAAAAACAAAGTTTTGTTACCATAATATGTACTTACATCTATTTTTAAATATCTTTTAAAATTCTTCTTTTGTTTTGACTGAAAATGGAACTTTACTTCCCAAGAACTGAGCCAAATGCCGAATAGATAAATCGACATTTATTTTATTGTCTTAGAATTTCAGCGAAATGCTTGTACGTATGCCCACATGCGTCCGCGTGATTGCCATCAAAATTTGTTAGAATACATTGTCATTGATAACGAGTCTGTCTGCCGATTTTTCACTCGATCGGATGTTGGGAAGTAGGTGGCAATATGGCCAAATTCATGGAGTGTCAATTCTTTTATATTTTAAATCGGGAAGTGAGATCAACGCATTCCCGAAAAAAAATTCCCACGATTTAATTCAAGAAATAAAATTTGTTTGCGAAATTAATCATGCTTGGTCCATATACACCCGGCTTTACACATGTAGGCAATACCCATATATGTGTTCCTCTAGAGTAGTGGCACGCCTTAGTGTGAGTGAGTGCATGTTTCACGATACGAGTGGATGGTGTAATATAGCTCTCGCTATTGGTGGGAAGGCCGTGACTGACTCTAGAACGCATCATTGCACTCATTAATAGCAGCCATGTTTTTTATTAGAGCAATTTCTTCATATTTGTCAGATAAAGGTAGCTTTTTGGGGATTATTTTTTTAAGTTAAAACTTCTTTAGCACCGTTGTGATTTGAAACTCGATGAAACGAAAAATAGCGACACTAAAAAGAGGCAAACACATACATCTATAGAATTTAGCCTGCGAGAGAATAAGATAGTATAATTGATCTCCTCTTTGTGCGGTGCTTCGTAACCTTTCGTTCTCATCTTTGTGCGGTACTTCATAGCCTCTCGGTATCCTCTTTGTGCGGTGCTTCGTAGTATCTTGTCTACTTTAGTTTTCGCTCACTCGAACTGCACTCTATTTTTTATTAGAGCAATTTTGTTCATATTGGTAAGATAATGTAAGCTTTATCATTTTTTTTTTACTAAGCCATGTTGCGCTTCCTTCTTTTCAGACGAGGACAGCGTTTCAGCGATCAGGACAAAAGTATTGCATTATCGATATTTGGTCTCTGTAAAACTTTAAAAGAACAATAAAAACTGGATAATACGAGTAGGCATATCTAGATAAATGCATCATAAAAAAATAAAGGACATTAAAAGGTTTAAAATAGTTTTTTTTTTAAATAGGCAGTTCACCCTAAAGAGAGTTTTGTAAAAAAAGAATTTGATAATTAACTATATAGTTTAAGTGAAGTCCTGTTTTAACTCGACCATTTGGTATTTTCGTACGTACCGTATCCAGTTCAAGAAGGTGGCCGTTTAGATGATTCAATAAAGATTTTTTTCCAAAATTGTCGTGTTTGCCTGAAGAAAGTTTGAAAACAGAATTATCATTGAGATAGTGTCGTTTTTTGGATAAATTGTATAATCGCTTATTTTAAATTAAATAAATGCTACGTACCTAAAACATATAGTTTATATATAACTAAAAAGTTCCCGGCATGCGTTGGTATGCCACATAATAAAGAAATTGTCTGTACCTGCGTGTCGTTTCCCATTCGTCCCGTTCCCCTTCCGCCGATCACCTTCCGCGTCTCCTTCCTCTCACGCGTTCCCACTCCGCCTTCTCTATCCACACTCCCCTCTCCCCTCTCCCGCTTCGCCGGTCCCGCGAGCACCCTTCTCATGTTTCCCTGCCTCCTCCTGTATTCCATACATTCAGTCCCAGTACATTCAGTTTTCAAACAGCTCGCCCACCACCTATTGCATTTTTTTAATACAAATTTCATAATGCCAGAGCTCACCAGTACATACATAAACCATCGCGGGCATGCACACATCAAATCCCCAAAGTTTCATCGCAATCGGATGAATGGTTTAGCAACGCACACTATATATACACAGACAGAAGCAAACATATTTTGATTTTATATATGTATATACGTCTATAGATAAGCAGTTGGATATTTAAGTATCTACCTACTTACCTACAAATCTTATGATTCAGAGGAAGTTTTTGGTTTTGATTTGTTAAATAAGAGAAAATTAGAAATATTTTTCTTTTGACACGATGTTCACAGAACTAGGAGGTAGGTTTATTTATTTCATAACAAACAATAAACCGTAAAATGTGGAACAAATACTATGACGTCGGGTCTTACGGCTCTTAAAATTATATTTTAAAGCTGCATAACTCATAAAGAAAGTGAGTGTGTTGGTTACTGTAGGTGAAAATAGTAAATAGTAAGCTTCGAAGAAAAAATAACTCAAGAGTTTTCACCATATTTTTAATGCCTTAGACTAATACTGTCCAAGATATATCAACTTTATTATTTTAAAAATACATTAATGACACAAGTTAAGAATTGTTTTGACGGTCCCGAAAAACGATGTCGGATCTGCTGAAAATTGAAAATCTTTCTGTTAAAAGTCTATATTTTCGGAATTTTGAATGAAATGAAATGCTAAATATCAAAACAATACTGTCTTTGTTGATTCAAAAACCAGTAAAAATTCAGAAACGAAACTTTAAACAGCTCTACTGCAAAACGTCAAAATCACACATCCGATATTACCATTATAACTAACAGTTTCCAAATTACTAAAATATTCCATGTCTTTCTTTAGAATAAAAAAAGGAAATGTAAATGTATATATGAAATCGTAAATGTACTTTTGTAAGGGTGTAAATCTTTATACATTTATATATTCAAATAAAAAAATATATAATTTAAATTCCAGTAAAATCAATCATGTTGATTGATCTCTATGCCACTATACATATATATTTTTTAAATTTTATTTTAACTACCACTGTTATCCACATAATACAATACCCACACACATCAGGTTTCGCCTTCGTGGGATTTTTTTTGTTACTTATATATATATTTTTTGTTATTATGTATTTACCTGTTAAATGTACTAAAAAAATTGCTAATAAAAAAAAAATTGTTCTTCGGGACCGCCGATTTCTTAGAATATTTAAATAAAATATAAACAATTCGAAAAAGCTTAAGTATCACGTCCATCATAAAAATCCCGACTGTACCGAATCCAGAGTAATATGGGCTATAAGCACAGAACTGTGGAGAAGTGTCCATTTTCATTATACGGAAAGAATTACAACAATAAATCATAATGACGTTTGATTTGGTTCAAAGTGAAATATTTCAACGACGTACAGATTTTATTATTTCGTTTTGTTATTAGCGGAACCGTGTTTTTGTTACAAGCTCTTTTCTTCTTTTCCGAATCGTATGGCCAAGAGATTACAGCGAAGAAGGCTTTGTGTGATGCTCGCTTTATCGTTATGTAATGCTATACTTATATGTATAAACTTATCTGCGCAGGCGGAGTAAAAAAGGAACTAAAAATAGTCAACTATTTTTTAATATTTTTTTTAATTCGCAGGTTTTGCAGTAGCGAGACCCCGGATGTACAGAAAAGTTGTGTTTGATACCAAAACAGATAACGAAAAAGTGGTGTTGGAGAAAAATGCACCTAGAATTGGGTCCATTCTGGAATAGCTATGTATCCCAATAGGCCCTGCCTACAACGTAATTTAAAATAATTTGGACACGTTTCTTGCCAAACTGAGTACTGCAACTTGGAGAAACTCATAGTCACTGGCAAAGTGTTTGGCAGAAGAAGCAGAGGAAGGTCATGCGCTGGAGTAACCAAGTATCACTGGCGTCCGATACGTCGGTGCCCTTATCTCTCCACGCAGCGTGGAACCGTGAGGAGTAGAGGAACTTTGTCCACAATATATATTGGAGAGGAGTCACGATCTTCAGCAAAAAGGAACAGACTAAGCAAGAAGATAATAAAAAATAATAAAAAATGTGGGAAACGTTCCTGCATAATAAACTTTCCTGCAAACAAAAAACGACATATAAGATAGACGGTGAAGTTTTGAAAGAAGTATTTGAAATTAAATATTTGGGAGTACCTAATGATAATTAACTCCAAATTGACTTTCGCTCAAAAAAAAAAAAAAAACAAATTAATAAAAAGATTGGCAAAAAATTCGCTGTTGGGAAGAATAAGAAGATTCCTTGACACAGTCTCCAGTAAAAATGTGTACCATTGTACCACACATAAATTACTGTAGCAGCATTCTATTCTTAGCCAACGACGGATTAATGAAACAAATGACAATTCTAGAAAACAGAGCTATGAGAACTATATTGAAGAAAAATAGGTACACTTCAGTAAAGAAAATGTTGAGAAGAGTTAAATATATTGTCTTTTAAACAAATTATTTACTTCAATACTATGTTGTTAATCTAAAAAGTAATCAATAGCCATACGTCTATTGAATTCCTAAGAAAAATTGATAAACTACAAAGCAAACATACACATGAGACGAACTAAAAGAAAAGAAATGAATTAAGACTCCCCTTCAGGAAAAAAACACAGAGTCAAAAGTCATTGATGTACAGAGCATTGAAGATATTTGGAGAATTACCAGAAGAAATAAAATTGGAAGAGAGCATGAAGGCATTTAAAATTAAATTGCGAAGATATGTGATTGATTTGGTATAAATGTGTTATGTTAAGTGTATGTATAGGTATATAAGGTTTGTACCTATTAGGACCTAGATAACTATGGACCTATTTAAAATACCGCAATAAATAAACAATAAACAATAATTGCCTATTTCGTGGTCGATATTCAATTGTTTGCAGTGTGGAAATCTTGAAAATCAAATGCTTTTTGCGTTGAAACAAGTACGGACTTGTCATTTTTAAGGTGGTGACCCAAAAACTTTTGCTGTTTAGAATCATAAAGATGGAAATCGTTTCAGTTATAGTATATAGGTATATACCTAATATATAGCTTTCCGGACCTTAAAATTGCCTATTGCGACGATTTCTGTATCAACGTCAGGTCGACATTAAAGTTTCGCGCTTCCTAAACTATACTATAGGTACGTATACCTAATTGGCAGTGGCGTGCATTGCTCTTTGACCATAGTTAGAATTTTTGCTGATGATTTTTGTAACCAACTGAATACATAAATGAGCCTGGAAGATCTTAAATATTTCTTAGAAATTTGTCGTATCACTTTATTTTTCTACTACCATTTTTTAAGAATCCTTACTAATTTTAGAGTAGGCAAAGTTTTTCAGCGTTTATGGACAGCACGTAATGATAAATATTTAAAAAAATATACCTAATCATCTTCGGCTCAAGGCAATCGCAAGATCCGAAAAAATAAACTGATCAAGTCAATAAATGCTGTTATTCTATGTGTAGGTACTTGAATCTAAGAAAAATATTGTATTTTATTTTTAATTAATAAACATATGGTATCAACAACTTTTATTGTTTAAAAAAAACCCAACTTGTGCTTAGGTATGCTTACTTCATCGCGAACACTAGAAAGACCAGAGTGTTCAAATGACCCCAATGAAGTTTTTGAACAATCATATCATTAAAACCATTGCATTGTAGTAAATGTCGTTTTATGACTTTTAATATTTCGTCATTGTTTACATTATTTTAATATGTGTATACCGATAGCAAGATAAATATTTATGAATAATGATTACCTACCTAGAAAGACCAGAGTGGTCAAATGACCACTGCGGTAAATATTTATATTTAGTTGTATAAACTTGTGTCACTTATAAAAAAAAATAATAACAATTAATTATAAGAATAAAATATTAAAACCTATGAATGAGTCATTTGACCCCACTTGGTTTTTATAGGTATTTCATAATTTCAGTCTTCCTAGTGTTAAGTAAACCCTGATAAAGTAATGCTGAACAAGTATTGCTGAAAAACCTTTTTGGTTTTTTCAACAATAAAAGTGTTTATTAATTTAAAATTATATGGTGCCTCAAAATAAATTTGCTATGTATGAAGAAATTGTATTTTATTGTTTAGAAATGAATAATGTAGAAAAACTCCTCAAATAAGCGCTTTGGTGGTATCACAACTTTTCACAGACCATTAAAAAAGTATATAAGTTATTTTTCTGGCGCAGTTTAAGTTTTACCCCAATAGATAGAGGTGATCGAGTGAATTGTCTGCTAAGAAATAAACCCCCCAATAAAGTGTTTACCTTCCTTTATCCAAGATAGATTAAGACATCAGTCAACCAACCTACCCAAGTTACAAAGTGTTCAATGTTATATCGGAGGTATCAGTTTAAGGAGGAGGATAATTTTTTTAAGTTCGCGCAGACACTACCTATGTATGATCAAAGCTTGGAAAAACTATTAAAAATGCTACTAAAACCGGAAATACGTCGTTTTAAAATCAAACTTTAGACGTATTGACTCTTTTCCACCAAATATTATAAATTGATTTCGAAAAATTGTTCTTTTATCTAGTAAAGCTATGATTTAAATTTTGAGAAAATATGTTTATTTTTAGTAGAATAAGGGTTTACCATAGGTCAAATTTGTTAAATTTTCAAACAAAATTTTGTATTATCCAACACACATTTCAAATCATTTAATCATGCAGTAAAATAAATCTTGAACTAAGCAATTATTTTTAGCTCGCTGTGTCGTATTCATAATTATCTATGGAGCTTTGAAATGTTACCCTAACTTTAAAAAATAAAAAAAAAGTATCCTTCCAAATTGTAATTTTGGGGAAGGGGCATGGGTTTCGTCGCCCAGGGAACCATTTATTGTGTAACCAACACCTTTGTCACAGGTCAGCAAAAGTGGTTCGCTACGTTTGGTGACTTAGCAGGGGTGCCAGGGTTAATTGGGTTAGTTGTATATAGGCTTTGGCGGCGGATGCGCCTGTCTACCGTTCCTTACAAATACTCTCCACACAGCATCCCCAAAGATGACATAGGCTCTGAGGAAAAATTATTTTCTTCAGGTCCTCCTGTGTGGGGTTAATGTAAAGAAAAGAAAGGTGGGGAAGTGCGTGGCTTTTTAGATCTGGTCACCAAACACGGCTAAAGTATTTTCGAATTACTTGTCTACCAGGGCGATACTGAAAGTTTCTACCACTCTGATGGTATTGTAGTATTTATATTTTTCTTACGTAGGTATAAGTATTCGATATTTTTTCGAGTTTTTTTAATGTTTTCTTTATTCATTGATTTTTTTATTACATAAATTGTGGATTTTTCTACCACCGTGCTAGGCACATGCCCGTGTTGTCGTGGTCGATTATATTTACTCTCATATTTAGTGTTGTATTATATTTACTTTTAATTTAATTTTTATCCTTATGATATTCAAAATAACATTGGTTCTTATCTTAGTTTATTTTCATCAGTTCAAAACGAAGGAATTTTTCGTAGAAAATGCTTCTTGAAATGTAGGAACGCACAGCGCAATAAAAAATTCAATGGATTCCCAAAATGATAAATGCATGAAGCACACACATGTCATATTGCATATACATGAACAACGTATTCGTGCGTAATGTACTATTATATACATATATAAAAAAAAAAACTAACCCACCCATACAAGCCTAGTACAGAAAATCTCCAGGGAGGTTTTATATTTTATCCTGCGTATAGTGCCTACTGCCAACTGGTTTGTGGGTAGGAACTAGATATGGGGTAGGTACCTAGTCGGCTAAGTTATACAATACTGGCCCTACCCATATCTGGATTAGGTATCCTGCTACCAGCTCTCCACAAATAATGTAACAAAGCAACTCTGCGCAGCTTGGTATTCTGCCGCCAGGGCTGTAGCCAGTTAGGTCTCAACGTTTTAAACGTTTTAATCTTCCTAAGTACCGTTAATTTTAAATCTCGTACGGGAAATTACATTAAATGATCTTAATCAAGTGTTTATCAAATATGAATTCTTAAGGCTCGGTAGTAAGCGCTCAAAACAAAAAAGAAGGCGAGATATGTAAATACTAATGTTAGAGGGAGCGCGCTAATATTAAAAATGATAACAATTAAGCGAAAGTTGCGACAATGTTTAATAAAACACGACTCGTTTAAAATCTCACGGGAAATGTCTTAAATAGCAATTAATATAATTAAACCAGAGTACAACCCAGAGAAAACAAGAAATATGTCATTTTCAAATCAGATTTTAGACGAATTGACTCTTTTCCACAAAAAAATATAAATTGATTTCGAAAGATTGTTCTTTTATCTAGTAAACGTATGTTTTAAATTTTGAGAGAATTTTTTTTTAGTAGGTAGGTATATTAAGGTTATACCATAGGTCGTTGGCAGATTTGTTAAATTTTCAAAAAAGATTTTGTATTATACAACATCCATTTCAAATCATATATCATATAAATAAACCAATACATTATCTGGGAAACGTATGTAACAGAATTTTAATTTTAGTTTAAATAATATCATGATACGGACATGTTTTTTTTTTAAATGAAAATCGGTCTGTTTGTGTATTTATTTGCGCAATTACAAACTAATATATTTCAGATTTTTTATTATTATTATTTCTTATTTTGCTTAGACATTATTGAAAAATGATAAATACTTATGATCAAAAAATAATTACAAAAAGTACATAATTTTAATAGTTTTATCACCACGCCTTTCAGCATTTTTGGACGTAGGTAGAAATTACAGCAAATTTGGAATGAAATAAAATCGATATTGAGTTATCATTTTAAAAAAACTGATACGGAGAGTGATTAATCTTTCTCATTGGAACCGCCCTGTACAATCATAAGAACATCTTTCGACGAAATGTAGATTTTCGGGCTGGCTGGTTAAACGCCCTTAAAGAAACACTATGATCTTTTTTCACACATATAACTTGCAAAAAAACTTATTAAAAGCAATAATTATTAGCCTGAAACATTAATCTACATTGAAAAAAGCTTCCGAGAAAAGATACTTACTTTGAGATATGCAGAAAAATCTTGTCTAAAAAACGTTAGTTTATAAATTAAAAATAACAGAAAAAACGTGTTTATAATAATTTCCCGAAACTCGATGAAACGGAAACGAGCGACACTAAAAAGAGGCAACACATTTTATTTACGAGTACACGGTTCCAATATAATACGATAAATCCACGGTCCCGCGCAAGTCACCTTTAGTGTAGTGGTATAAAGCGCCTGACGAACTTTTGCAGACATTCAGCCGACCAGCAATCGAATCCTAAGGAATACAAAAATAAAAAAAAGTATTTTCATTTTTGTAAAATCAATATTCAATCTTCAAACCACTCCAAAATAAAAAAAGGCAAAAGAAAAAACAAAATACAGCGATATCTAGCGACTGCCAAGAAGAAATAACAAATACTAATAAGATGACCAAATGTATAGGAAAAGGTGCATTGGGATTCGACGACAAAAATATGGAAAAAATCATCCTTTACATTGATAAAGTGCTTCGTGCACCAGAGCTCACTGATTAACTGTTTACCTAATTTTAGATGGACACAATAAGAATATTTCTACTTTATAATTGTAATGGTGAAATAAAATTTGCATAACGTCACCTATTTTACAAAACCAATATTTTTAGTAAGTTTATTAAGTGTAGGTATTTTAATTTATTATTTGTATTATTCTTAGTTTGCCCCTGCAATCGCTCCAATAGGAAGGTACCTCAAAACGCTCTTATTTGGCAGCCATCAACAGTATCACATGCTCCCCCCTCTTACCGCCACTCTCTCTCCTTCTTCCCCCCTTCGCCTTCCCCAGTCACCCCACCACCCTTGGTGAAACCCCCCCCATTATACTATAGGGATATACTCCCATACTATACATATATCCCAATTCACTCGCTGAATTATCAGAGATGGGTATATTTTTTATACTTTTTTTCGTTTGTTTGAAAACTAGACATTATTTTGAATTCAGATACAATAAATGGATGGAATAAAAAACAATAAAAAAACCTTTATTGTGCAAGGCCATCTTCTAAAAGTTTTTTTTTTAACTAAAATTATGTACTATAACTAGCTGGTTCCCGGCATGCGTTGATACTCCATTCAAAGAAATAATTTGTTTCTTCCTGCATGTTCATTCTCATGCATCCCCGTTCCCCTTCCGCGTCCCCTTTCCCTCCTACGTTCCCTTTCCACCTCCCCCGCCTTCCCCCTCCCTCGTCACACTTCCCGTGAAACAAACCAACATCGTAACCCTGCCCCTCCTGCCTTCCCTCACTACCGTTAAAATATATGAAATACATATATTTTAAAACCATTAAACCATCTTACCATTATTTGTAGAAACACTCTTCTGCTAAAATACAATCTTCTGGTAAAAAAAATGAGTCAATCCAACGATTACTTTCCGAGATTTGCGAACGCAAACATACGGAACCTAATTTTTTTTAAATATATATATATACATACATATATATACCTACATGTCGATGTTACTTTAAAAGCCCGTAAATTTGTAAATCTTAGGATTTACTGGAAAATCTTAAGATTTACCGTAGTATATGGGCTTTTACAGTAACATATGAAATATGTAGATGATGAAGCCAGCCCTTCATACGAAACCTTGTGTTATGTTTGCTTTTAAACACAATTTTTCATTATTATTTTTATGTCTTCCACTGTACTCTCTGAATCGATGCCATGACAAATGATCAGTTCAGTTATATGACAATAATGTAAGTAGTTATCTAGTAGTAAGTTGACTGTATAGATAGTTAAGTAGGTCGTCTTTTGTTATGCGGTATATCCTCATTTCATACTCCTACGGGATATGGCGTGACAAAAACATATGGCGATTTCCACTCAAGACATCTGCAGATTAAGTACCTATGTTAACTTTTGTAATACGGTCGTATATCCTATCCGCGAAGACTTTCAGCAGAAGTAAACTGTCGGCGAGCAAACTTAAAGAAGAACACAAGAACTGCTAAGTGTGATCCAAAATTCTGACTAATCTTTGCACAAACTTCAAATACAGAAATTCGTTATCGAATTTTGATTTCCGTCAAATGGAATGGCGATATATGATATCAGGCGGTGTATAAGGGACAAAGCGCGTGCTAAATGGGCTAGAACCAAAAGGTATTAAGTCAGTGGCAACATCGGTTTCCATTCAAATCTACATGGAAGACAATTATTTTGTGCATTATCTATTCAGTGCATATAATTACAACCTTAATCTACCCCCTTTACAACTGCTCTCACACTTCCATCAGCCCAACAACATTCCCCAAACGGAGTTTTTTTTATTTCGTGGCGGTTCGAAAAAAAAATTTATACGTTACCCCTAGTTGGGCGCCCCTTTGCGCTTGTAATTTCGTAGAATGCCCGGCGGTAGTCGGGCTGTCGAAAACTTTGAGTCTTGCTGTTAATACAGGGGTCGCTATTTTTTGTCCCCCGGGAGGCCCCTTGCCCGGCCTTTCTACCGTCTCTCATTCCCTCCCTTCGATATACACTTCCCCAGAACACAACACATACCGTCCAATATATAGCGGGAACGGAGGGGAACCGAATAGGGAGAATATAATAATACGTCGAGGGGATAAAAATGTTCAAATCCCTCGTATAAATCTACTAACGTATCACTTCAACGGGCTTCCAATCTTCCAACCTTATACCAACCTACCCCCGTCGTATAATTCCAGCATTGGTGCACTTCGGATTGCTGACGTAAATAAAGGTTTGTAGCAAAATATAGCACTTACAAATAATACGGCAGTTTTGTGTGTCATTGTGCACATTTTATACAAAATACTTAGCTATATCTAATTTCGAAGCGTTTAATTCACGAAGGAATTTCGTTTTAATAAGGTTTTACATTTTTTCTTCTTTTTTGTCCTTTGTTTTTCCCAATTTTTACATTAGATAAATACAATTAAATATTATGAAACCATAAGAGTAATGGGAACCCACTGAGGCGCATCCTGTGCGCGGGTAATATAGATATATACATTTTATTGTTGTACCTAGAAAGAACTAACAGTGTGCATAAAAAGCAAAGACATAAATTTAACAGTTTGTACAAAAGAAGAATAGAAAGAACCAACAGTGTGCATATAAATCAAAACATATTTAAATTTATCAAAACAGTTTACACAAAAGTACACACACAATACTGTAATAATAAATATAAAATAGTGTAATAATAAGTGTTAAGTGTGAATTGTAGTAATTTGCGAGAAACATAAAATAGTGATTTAAATTAAATAAATAAACTTTCAACTTCTGTATTAATAAGCCATAATTTCAACTCTTGTAAGTACTGAGGTAGTCTATTTGCTACTTGAATTTTTCTCGATAAAAGATTGAAAGTAAGTGGTCCTATAAAACTGCTGTTAGTTTGCATTTGTTTGGTATACGTTTGGGGGTATGAAATACATTATTTATTATTTGTAATGTTGATTCTGTTTTTATTTTTTTCAAATTTGTTTTTGTTTTTAACAATAGAGTTTAGTTTCTTTATATAATGCATCTGTAAAAATGTTCTGTTTCTATTATACATAATTGATGATATAATTTAGTATTATTTATAAAAGTTTGATAAATGCATCAAGCGCACCACCCCATCCCATTATGCCATATACGAGTGAAGATTGCACCGGAGAACAAAGACCTTTATAAGTCTTTCATTAATGAACTAGCACAAACCCGTGAAAATGCAGGGGAAAATTAAAAATAATGTAAATAGTGATTATTAAAAAACTATTATCACTGAACGATACATGTTTATGATAATACCTTAGAAATAGAAATAACCCAATCATATTTCTGCGTTCCTGGTATTTTGATATTGTCGGTAGGTTAGAATTTTGACAAATTATAATTTTTGATGATTTTGTTTATGAAATCATTATTTTTGAAGTGAAAACTTCTTTAGCATCGTTGTAATTTAAAAACCCGATGAAATGTAAAAACGACACTAAAAAGAGGCAGACACAGACATCTATAGGATTTAGCCTGCAAGAGAATGATATAGAAAAATCGGTCTCCTCTTTGTACGGTGCTTCCTAGGCTCCCCACCCTTGTCTACTTCCGTTTTCTGAAGGTTTCATTTCTACCGCGTGTGAACTTGTATTTTTATTTAGTTTTTGATGAATTTTCAAAGAGGTGGTGAGTTGACTCGATTCTGAGTTGGCGTGGAACCATTTAAATTATATAGAACCCATTCAGATTTAGTATTATGCTCACATTGATTATACTTATTGAAGTATGATTTTAACCTTCTTATAACTACACTCAATGCAGTTGAACACATCTATTATTCCGAGAAAGTATTGCCAACTGCATGCAATATAGGTACTTACTGCATGCAAGCGAGTACCTAAGTGACTTAATCCTGATATTGTTGTTTCAAATAAACATAATTTTCGATAGAGCAGTTCTTGTTGGTGCATGGAAGATAAATAGGCTTAATAAATCAGGGCTGTCCAAAATACAATATAAATATTACATTAAAACACACATTTCTAGCATCTATAATAGTCGCTTTCACGAATTGAATAAAAGGGATCTTTATAAAAAAGAATTAAAATTAAATCTTGCCTACAATAACAAAAAATATTCAAAGTATTTATAAGTATCTAATGATTTTGTATTTTACGTTTATATTTGTTTAAAACTATGTATATATATGTAGGTACCAAATCAATTAAATAATCATAAAAAACCCTTTGTCCCAAAGCCTTAAGCGCTCAAGTACAAACAAATTAAGTATGCAATTGTAATAGCAATAATACAATATAGATTCTACCATACCATTATGGTAATCATGAAAATTGATCATATTTTCATAGTATCGTGTCAGCATGTCGACATGCTTTTGTAAATTTCCGATTGCAGAATGCATTGTTATTTCGCATTCACCATTGTAGGTAATGGTAGTAAAGGTCTCGTACCGAAATAATAATGATTTTCCGAAACAGCAAATATCCTGAATTTGGAAACCGATTCTGAAGATTAATGGTACGTTACCTACTAGGCAATGGAAATATGATTGTATCTACAGATCAAACAATATTGTAGATATAATTCAGGTTGGTAGATATTAGGTACTGAACAATCTCAGCTGCAATGGAAACGATTCAGAAAAAGTTTTTTGGTGTGTAAATTACAGCTTAAACCATTTTAGAATATTATATCTCAATTTTCAATAAGATAAATGAGAAAAAAATTACGAAGAAATTTTTCATTATTATCTAAAGGAAAAATACAGTCATTTTTAATAGTAGTTAGACAAAAATATTGATTTCTTCTTCAAATTTTGCAAATTCACTTTGTGGCACCATTTTATTAATTAAATTATTAAAAGATTTTGTTTTTACCACAATAATCTTTATTTAAAAAGTTGACATGTTTCGAGAAAGATGTTCTCTTCATCAGGACATTATATGTACTAAAAACTAAATTATCAAGCATAGAAAGACAGGCTTGGGTGGAAATGGAAATAGTTGGAGGGGGGGGGGGGGAGAGGGGCGGAAAGAGGAGGAGCTTAGAAGATAGACAGGGGGGAGGGGGTTGCTTAGAAGATCATAGACAAAATTACAATGGAAATATGTTTAAAATAGGGTTATTCACAAAATTAATTTGGTTATTAAAATATTGATGGCGCTTTGTATAAAAGGTTTGGTGTATCATTTATTTGATAACTTCAGCCACAGGTCACCCCAAGTTTGATGACTTAACAGGGGTAGCCGGGTTGGATTTGATAGATGAATTCATACGTCAGTCACTTCTGGATGGTATGTCCCTCAGATTTCCATACACCCCTTTTTTTTCATCCCTTATTCCTAACTTCCTTCCTTAAAAAGAATCTCTTCACTAGCAAAGATCTACATACATCTAGGTACATCATATTCTAAGAAAATTTTATGTTTAACCTTTTTTATACTCTAGTCTCCCGAGGGTCATCAGGGGGGACTCCTTCCAGGCAACTATGGTGGTGATGATGGCATTCTTCGATTGGCGTAGTCTGCGCCATAAAGCTTCCCGTACGGTGGAGGACAAATGCACTCGTCCCTCCAGGAACATTTCCGTGGCTCTGCAATATCTCGGTAGGCGGAATCGACTTTTAGCCTGTGCAATTGGGATACAGAGTAATCAACCAACAATTCTGACGCTTACGGCAATATGTAAATGCGTTTAATGACGTTTGTACTGCAAAAGTGAAAACAATTCATAATGTTTGATAAAACTTCATAATATTCCACACCAACAACAATTAAAAAAAAATAATTATTTAACTATAATAAAATTATGAAATTTTTTGAAGGAATACAAATATTCCCCCGTTAAACAAATTCATAACCTGAAAATATTTAAAAACCTTCTTCTATAGGTACCTACTATATACCTATCATAATTTTCAAATAAAATAAAATAAAATCATTATAAGCAGTTTATTTTCTTGTGCAATGACATTGGACTTATTAGCTAGTAGATGATTTATCCCACAACATTTGGGTAGGAACCATATCTTTTGTACACTCAGCTACCAACGATGTTTAAATTTATAACATATCATGTACATTAAGTAACATTAATTGGTTTTTTCTTCTTTGATCACCATATTTGACAAAATCGAGGTATATGGTTGATATATGACATTCATTGTATATGACATTCATTTCTATATAAGGCGTTTATTTTTTTTAATTTTATAGAATTGTTTGCGGTTATTTTGAATTATTTTGAGTTTTGATTGGGAATCGGGATTTATTCTATAGCAATAAATTGTTCCTTATTCCCTTCCCCTCCATCCACTTCTTTCTCCGGAGGCAGTTTGCAATTAACCGGATTGAAAAACAGTCACGCAGTGAATTCATAAACCGCACGTAAAAACGTAGTTAAAATTGCATCGCACAATTAATTATTCGTAATGAATTCATTGACCAAAGAGTGATCCGCATAGCAGAGAAACTTTTATCAACCGTAAGTACCTTCCTTTGAAATACAGTTTATTGCCAAGTATTGACCTCGAGAATAAATTTGTCGTATAAAATCTTTATTCGAAACAAAGATATTACTAGATATCTAAAGATATAAAATTGGTTAATACACTTCTAATATCGTTATTTGTTAGAAATCATATTTCTAATAAAATGCAGGCACTAAAATCATTATTAACTACTTAGGTAGGTACCGTTTATCTTTTTCTAAAATGGCTCTATCATTTTTTGCGTCACTCGCATCTTCTTCATTCGGTCGATTCATTTCCCGCCCATTTTTTCATCTCCCCAAAGCCCAAAGCAATGTTACAAAAAGCACCGAAAGAATTCTTCCCTGTCCGTATATATTTAATAATACCCCGGAGAATTTCGGCGAATTACTGCCCGGGGAATAGAACCCGGTACCCTATAGCTACAGCGTGTATATTAAGCCTTATACCCTTGCGCCAAGGTAGTAGTGAGGTCCCTAGGATGCTGAGGTCTGCCTCTGAGATCAAAGCTCTGCGGATTTTGAGAATTGTTTCAAACCAATAATGGTAAAAGGAAAAACGCCACAAACAATATGCATATTTGATAAAACTTTACAAAAACCGACAAAATTAATGATAGGTATTGCTGTGTTATTTTATTTATATTTTTTTCAGAAATGTTAATCGAGATAAGAGCTTTGGCTAAGAACTGTGAATTGGTGTATCTACCTATGTATGGTTAGTTACATTTGCCATTGCTCGAAATAATATCATACTGAGTGAGTAACTTTTTGGTAAGTAACTATTCGTACCATACTAGCACTGTATCAAACTGTGCCTGATTGCAAATGAGCGTCACGAAAATCGAAATGGACTGAGTATTATAACACTAGGCTGGGTATATATACATTTGAGAACAGTGCGAAATGACACTGGCGGTTGCTTCGTTCCTTTCGCATAATTTGTAGCTCGGCTTGCGTCTCGTTTTGCAAATGTATACAAACGTAGCATTAGGTAGGTATAAAATATCTTTTATTACATTTTAAAATAAAACTTCCTGCTGTTTTAGACATATTCTGGAAGCTTGTCATGAAGAAAATTTAGTATTTTACGCTACCTATCTATGGTTTTACATTTAGTGTTGTAGGATAATGGTTATAATAACTACCATTTCAACTACAAAACTAAATCTCTAATTCAATTTCACAAAGATCGTATTTTCCCACCAACATCGTTCGAAACATTATTTAGCCAATACATAGTATCTATCTTTTATCCCTTTTTTAGGGAGATTATTCTCCTTTTGTATAAAATCACCTGTTGCTAATGACTAATGACTGTGCGCCCGATAAATCTACCTGAAGAGTCCCGGAGCCATAATACGAATAGCGATACCTTTTCTTCAAACCAAAAGTCAAACCATTTTTGGTGTTCCGAATACCAATTTAACAATTCGTCAGAACCAACCAGAACATGTGCAATATGATTGACATCTAATAAAATATTTAATCGTGGGTATGTCTGAAACTCTAAAGGGAAATCTGTTCACAAAGTTTTTATAATAATATTAGGACAAAATAGAATACAGTAATGTTTATTTAGGTAGATAATATGTGGAATTAAAAGTACCTATGTCGACGATTTAGATTATGATGAAAGGTTTTTCGTGAGACAAATTTGGGTTGATCTTAAATTCGACGTACCAAAAATACGTTTTGAAATTATGTGTAAAGATGTAAAAAGACATTAATAAACACGAATCTACGTAGGTCAGTTTGTCAAATAAGAGTAGAAAACATAGGAGTGCGCCACTGTCGTTCAAATGGCAATACTAAAAATATAACCATGGTGGTGTGGTGATCTAAAGCTGTGTAACGTATATTATTATTAAAAATTAAAAAGGTTAAAAGTGAAAAAAATATCAACTGATCTCAAAATTAGAATTACATATATAGGTATATTAGTATCTATTATATCTTTGCAATTTTGTGACATAATGAAGAATAACGATATTGAAATAATACATATAAAGCACTCTTTAGAAATTGCTCACATTTATTTAATATTAGCTTAAGTAGGTACCTAGCATTGCCCGGGCTTTAGATCTTGTCTCTAATTTTAGATATGAATATATTTAACTCATTCAGATCTAAAAGTAGTATAACTAAACTCACCATTAACGATTCTTACTTAGATACTGTTAAATTCAAATTTATGTTAAATTAAATGGAAGCCAATCAATTTAAAACACAATTTAATCAAATTTATATCATTAAGTAGGCACCTTAACAACAGTGCTTCTTGGAATAATTTTTTTTAAGAACAACTGTATTTTCAGTGTCATTGAAAATTAAAAGAATATTTGACAGGTAAATTGGTGTTGCCAGCCTACAAATTTTTTAGTTCCATTTTTTATATTTTCTACTCTTATTTGACAGACTATAACTCAGAAAAGAAAATTAATTTCCGGGAATGCGTTTTAAAATTAATTAATTTTGATATGATAGTGTTTGTCAACTAGGAACTTCATAATTTGAAAACATCCGACAATCTTGTATTGAAACACCATGTAGGTAAATCAGGTTTTTACATTTTCTGTTTCTTCACATTTCATGGAGAAACAATTTATTTCTTTGAATATGGACTTGCAACGCACGCCGGGTACCAGCTAGTAGATATAATATAAAAAATCCACAATCTTTTAAATTTAATTTATATAATCCAATTTTTTTCATTTAAGGTCTCTATCATTGTTTTTTAATATGATTTTTTTTTTGTTGTTTATTATTTACATAAAATTGTATTTGTTACACTCTTAACCCTTTAAATGGCAGGAGACAATATTTGTCTCAACGCACATAGGTCTCGTATAAAACGCTGTAACTCCCTTACTATCATAGTGAAAAATATGTTCTAAACGATGTTAGAAAGGGAAAACATCACGCTTTATATTCCAATCTAAAAAATAGCCACCAAAAAGTAAAATGTACACTTTTATGTATACAAAGTTTTGAATCGCAAATTGAAAAAAAATTTGAAACTTCGGGAATTTTTTATAAATTATTTTTACGTAGAGTGACAAAAAAGTGAGATTACAATATGTGTTTCTTATACGTTTGTCTAATAAAATATGTAGATATGTGTTTTTATTATTTTTTATTATCTATCTGTGACATCTGTGAGCCATTTTTTAAACTTTTTTATGTTTGTATGCAAAAATTTTATAATTAAAAAAATATATGTTTATCTAGAATTATATAATTTGAAAACCTATTTCATCACCTATCTAAAACAGTTTTTAGTTTTTGAATGTGCTCAGAAATATTCAAAATATTTGCATTTTATTGTAAAGCGAAAATATTTTTACCATCTGAAAAAAATGCCAATTTTTGAAAAGTTTTAATAATATTCTTTGTATATTCTTTCGTAAGCATTGCTTACGAAAAATGTTGTTTTTTAAACAATAATTCACTGTAAGATACTCATAATAAGCATAGCTGTTAAAAAAAATCATCAAGTGATCTTGTTGATACTCGTAGAAACGGCATTTGATAAGGCAGATTATTTATGGGACATTGGGACCCCGGGACAGGTGCATTGATTTTTTCAGAAGCAAGGAGTGGCAATGGAACGTATTACGGATTATGATAATGCCCAACTCTAACTCTCAAGTCATTCTGCCCGTCACTGCGCAGTGTGTAGTGCGCACTGTGCACAGTAGGCTTTATGGAGATGACCGGCTGAATTTATTTATTGTGTCAAGTCGACATTATGCTACCAGTGTGCTGGACCCAGTGGCGCAACTATTGCCTGGGGGCAGTAGATCTTGCCGATAAAGAACAAAGCTTACTGTGTAGGTAAGTTGTGTGTATGTATCACATTACTGTCTTGGTGTAGGGGTGAGAGATTTGTCTCCGTGTTGGTGGTTGTGGGTTTGAATTAAAAAAAAAATAACAAAAAAAATTATAATCCTTTTACGTGGTTAGTTGCATTTTTCACATTAGCTCCACATATGAGGTCCAGAGGAAAAAAAATCCTTTAGGGCCTATGTCATCTTTGGGGATGCTGTGTGGTAAGGAAAGAGAGGATGTTCAGGGAAGGAAAAATGTATGAGGGGTAGATATGAATCTGGGAGTAAATGTGTCCAGGAGTGACGGACATATGAATCCATTCCTCCCACTGCGGTGCAAGGGGATGGGTCGAGAATTCAGCTAATTTATCTCAGAACAAGATCTACACAAACATCTCCCCATGAACCCATGCACTCCTGCTAAGTTAGCGAACGACTTGGGGTGACCTATGGCAGCGGAATACCTACCTACAATATTACCTGGAAAGCTCCGAATTTTCCACCATGCACCTTACATCGCAGTAGGCTTTTATGAAGAGATGCGCGCTCAAATGCCGCGCTAGTTCGCGAAGCGGCGAGCTGCCAATAATCTGGAATGCTTTATAAAAAAATAAACTAAATACCTTTATGCAATAAATTATGTCTAATAGGTGAGTAAATAGGCAATTTGATTTTTCCTGTAATTGTTTATTCATGAAATAATGTAGGTACATTTGTAGTAGATATCGGTATCGGTATGCACCTATGCGGACAGGTAATTCACAAAAAAATACATTTATAATTTTAGTACGTATATAAACGTGTATAGTTTAACCAGCAGTTCTGTGATCAGCTAGACCAATCTTCCAAGATGTTTTTTTTAATTTTCTCTTATTTAATATATGAAAACCAAACAAAATGAAAGAAAATCCCAGAAATCAAAGGTACTATTTTTAAGTAGACACTTAAATAATCTAATTAATTATAAAATATATACCAATATATTTAGTCGATTTTTTTTTAAATTTCAAATAAAAAATTACACAATTTGTCCAAAGAAACGTCACTCAATGATAATCATATGTTTATTTATTTTATTTTTTTATTGCAGGTATTATAAGAAAGTCCAAATAAACACGACGATTTTACCTTGAAAAAAATAATCTTGACTGAACAAAATTAGCAAAAAATTAATCAAAGTTAGCAAAAACGTAGTTAAAGTAAGGCTTGCACGAATAATAAAATTAATAAAGAAGATTTTCGAAAAAACTGTAACTAAAAACACAAATAAATTAACAGACAAATGAAATGCCAAATGGTCGAGTTAAAACAAGACTTCACTATGCTCAGTATACAACAAATACTAAACATTAGATAGGCAATAGATTACAGAGAATTATAATAACACGTAGATATAGCACTATACTTACGTATCTTATCCCACTCATATCGGTAGTAATTACACGTTATTCAAATCAAATGTCGATTCATTGATATTCTTTGCCTGAAACTAATCAATAATGTTTATTGATGATTACATGATTTTATCATGATATTAAAAAGATTGAAAAACCCACAAGCTTCTGCCATATTTATACACATCTATACTACATAGATTCTTGGTGATAATGACGTGATAAATAATAATTTAGATGATTTGTATAGCGCCGTTTTCGTGAGAAAATCACCCCAAGGGTAAATTTGTAAGAAAACTGTAACTTCCAAAAATTTCCAAAACTTAACAATAAAAAAACCTGTATTTTTATGGATTGTTTGCAAATCTTAAAACGTTAATTTCTTTGATAAGTTTACCACGTTTATACGTTTACACTTGTAATTGACATTTATGTTATAAAAAAAAATCACTTTCAAGAAATTCTTATAAAATAAACACCCTACAACGAAAATTGATATAACCCATAAAACCATTTACTGAAAATTCAGTATATATCATCCGATTATTGTATGATAACTTGACTAAAAATAGCACGCATAAGTTGAAAACATATCAAAACATACGAATATAATAGAAACATGATCATTTTACGAACAACACACTCGATTTATGTAGGTAGAGATTTTTAGATTAAATATCTTTAACACAACACACTGCAAATCGCTCAGAATGGCAAAAATAATCGCAATCAGTGCGTGATTTTGTGTTGCCTCATGTGAAAAATTGAGTTGGAAATTTTTATTATTAATAGTAAATCGAATTTAAAAATTTGCGGTCTTTATACAATGTATAACATTGTATAAAGATTACCGTATTGTCGCCGTGATGTCAAAAATACCAACGCGAAAAGGCATATTATATTTTATTTTGTGAGGTTCGGGCGTAAATTTCAATTTTTTTGCGATAATTATATAAGAAACTAAATTTGCCAAATTATGCAATAAAACCATTTCCGAAAAAGTGTTTATAAGTAGGAAAGTTTGCACTTAAAAATGTTTTTTATAGACCTAATACTTTATTTTTTTCTAAGCTTATTAAAAAACTTATTAAAAAAATGACCAAAGTTTTTAAGGGCCAAGGTATGTTCTACACGCAGTATTTAATTGAAGCATCTATAATACTTGTAAGCGGTCAAATTTTCAAAACTAAAACATACGATTTTGTATGATTTTGCATTATTTAGTATGGCTTCATCTTAAAGATGTTCAAGTCGTTATTTTTTTTATTCAATAAGTGAATACAAATGTTGAGAAATATTTTCCCCGTGCCTCAAAAAATTATACCTAAATGGCAATATAATGCAGTTGGTGGCGGCTACCAGCGTTTGGTGTGACCGCTCCCCAAGGACGTCGTGTCACGGGCGCGGCAGAATGAACACGGTTAACACCGCACAGTGAACACTGAAGAGTGGACAATACTGAGCAGTGAACACCGCAGTCTGTAGAGGTGATCTCATGGAGTATGGAGGATAGACTGGGGAGGTCCCCGCTGGGATTAGGCCCGCACCACGGTCCGACATTGTCTGGTCAGTTGGTCAGTCGGGTCTGAAGTAGCCGACGTTAACCCTAAATGTGCGAATGCAGACGTCTGTTAGCGAGGATTTTCTCTTTTCACTGTACGTTGAAAAGTAACTAACTGTAATTCATTTTGAGTAAATGCAGCATAAGGGTTATAACTGCTTAATCTCAGAGCCAGCGGGACTGAGAAATGTTCAAATATTATAGGTATATTATAATAAAACAAATATAAAACTCGAATAATGAATAAGAAATCAGAATCATTTGCTAAATCTCCGCTACTACATCCATTGTAATTTTCATCGTGTGTTCTAATATAAAATATGTATTTTGTTATTGACCATTATAAGATTATTCCAACTCCAATGTAAAATACAGGTCCCTTCAAAATTCTATAACATCATAAATATTATTGTTTATTTTTATTGTTGTACGATTGTACAACAATAAAAATTGAAAATGCTTGTAAGGTTTTTCCGAACAATATTTTAAGTATGGCTACAAAACCCGAAATAATTGAGCCTACTGAAAAAAAAACAAATTAGAAATTCGCCAGCCAAAGACGGCTTAATGGCAATGGGGTATTTCCACAAACGAGGGATTCTGTTGAAAATGTACGGAATATTAAAAGATCTTTTTTCTGATTTTAATCATCATACTAAAAATGTTTGCATTTGATGTTTTCATTCAATATTATTGATTTTAAAAACGCTCTAAAACTGACAAAATCAAAACGGCCTGTTTTTTTTGCAAATGGATTTGTGACGTCACAAGCGTAGCTCAGTTGAACCAGCATAAATAAACACCGTCAGGGAGTGTCCGCACTCATGACGTCACACGATAGCCACGCCCCAAAATATTGTTTTAGCGGTAATTCAAAAATGGGAAACTTTAACTTGCTGTAGAAAATTTATTCGTCAACGTAAAAATAAAATAAAAATGCTGTATCTAATCAACGTAATTTTTTTAAGCAATGAAAAAAAAACGTGGAAATACCCCAATGTAAGAAAACCCATATATTCTAATAAAATCCTTGTAGACCACCCCTCTCCAGTCTCCATACAAACGAGTGAAAGGTCAATAAATTAAAGCGGATATAAGTTTTATGTTAGTTTTAATATAATATATTACTAGTAATATATTATAATTTTAATTTTAAAAATAGAAATTTTCATTTATTGTCAGAATGTTGTAAAAATTTGTTATCAGCCATCAGGGCATTCAGCAGGAGTAGCACATATTGGAACCTACATTTTTTGTATTTATTGATTTTAATTTTTATTTAAGACTCTAGAAGAAGAAAAATACTGCAATTAACAAGACAATATAAAACATTAACTGGATAATAGTTGACCTGATCCTAACTATTTCTCACATGTATTTTTTTTACATAAATTTAAATGGAAATTTTTGTAATTAAAAAAAATTGTTCCATAGAAAAATTAGAACCAAACATAATGTCAATAAATCAACATTCGTTGAATTCAATGTTTCAAAGACCCAGTCATATCTGATTACGTCTAAAAGAGATAGAATGAAAATCTAGTCTCCTTCAACGGAAGCAATCTTCCGAACAGGCCCTCCATTGATGTGCTTGGTGTAACTCTAAGTGACCAGCTCAGATATGGGGGCTCCATCGAAGCCAGAGTAGGGTAAGGTTGCTACTATTGGACCACTTAACTTTAAAATGACGTAACAACGGAATTGTGATAGATAGGAAAATCGTGATTCAATATTTTAATAAGCCTTACATATAAGAACTTGCATGTGTCATTTATGATTTTTAGCATTAACCATAAAGAGAGAAAATAGAAAAAAACTATTTTGCCATGGTTGCTTTCTTTGGACCACTGTTTCTTAAATTGGACCAGTGAGTTGCTATCATTGGACTTAGGAAATTTTCTGCAGTGGTCCATTCGACGGAACCATGAGAATTCAAATAAATAAAATACAATAAAATAACAATCAATTTTTAATTCTATAATCAGTAAACGTTTTATAAAATAAAATGACACAGAAACATTAACTAAATATTCTTTATCTAAATTTGTAAGAAAATATGCAGGTTACATGACCCTTAGATTCAAAAACAAAAAAAAATTAACTTAAAGTTACATTAAACAAAACACGTTTTAAACGTTTTTCAGCAAATGAAAGTAAAATAACTCAAAATGTATGTCTTAAAACAAATCTCAGCAAACATAAAGAATAGAATGGGTACTCAAATAACATATTTTTTTGGTTTATGAGGTCAATCAGTGACATGACGGACAAAAACATTTCTTTACGCCTTTTTTCATACAGGCGCATTTTATTTTCTATAATATTTTGGCGTGATTACGTAAAAACAGCTTTCCAGTTCCAAAATATTATAGAATAACTTTTTTTCTAAGTCAAGAGTAAGGTCACCTGTCGAACCAATTATTTGTTTTGCACCTTTAGCTCTTATTTTTTTGTCATCCAGCCTTCGTTTTAGCGTCGCTTTCGGTACACCATATATCCTGCTTGCCTTCTGACTTCTTGTTTACTTAAAGTTTACAGTGCCAATTTCATGCTTTCTTCGTTCCACGCATAGTATTCCCCTTGTTTTGCCATGCTAAAAAAAAAAAAATGTTAAAATTTCAATTTTAAAAGTTGCTTTGATTGGACCAGTCCAATTAAAGAGAAACTTACTGGTCCATTGATGGCAATTCGTAGCACAAAGACAAAAAAATTAATACATAAAAATCTGTGAACTATATCAAAAAATAATTACAAATCTACTTGAATAACTAAATAAGGCGTGCGATTCACAAAAAAAATAATAAAAACCTTTATTAAACTGCACTTACCTGGTAAACTGTGTCACGAGATAATTACATTGGGAGCGCGCGAAATACTGCGATACACGTCCTTCCCTAACGGAGCTCACGGCGAGACTCATAAATATACTAACCCCTAGATCGATATCTTCGGGCTTTCTCCATACTAGTGATTTGGTCGTCAAACTTAACTGTCAAAATGACTTGCGTGGCGCGAATTGACTAAAAGATAGAGGAATTTTATTTGTCTACCATAGACAATATAATCGCTCTGTCCGACTTCATGGATTCATTAGCCCAATAAATTATATAAAAAATAAAAATACTTTAGAGCGGCAAAATTTGAAATTCTGCTTGCATTAGAAAAATGAAAACTCGAGGTACATGTTTAAATATTATTTTTATTTTCACAAATACAATCGATAAGTGTTACAAAAACACAAAATGCTTTACAAAAATATGAAATACCTTCCGTGGATATATTTCAGCCATCTCACAGCAAAAACTGCAACATGTCTTCTGAAATAAATATGTCACATTAAACAAAGTTTGGGAACGGAACATAGAATACTTGTGATGAACAAAGTTTATATGCGACGGGCCACTTCAAGAGTCAGAATAGTATGTGTTAGTCGGTTTACATGAGTTCGGTGAGTCCAAATAAGTGAGAGGCTTATGGCGGAGAGCAATTTGTTAATAATCGTCTGCAAAGGGCCTTTCTTTCTTTATGGTGGAGAACGAGAGGTTAAACTAAAGCTCTACGAGCATTATTTGACCCTATGTGTGTGCAAGTAATCATAGCAAATAGAGAAATAAACAGTCACCTTTCTTTGGAATCATGCGACGTACCTTCAGCTGGGACGTTGAACTCTCTGGTGTTCCTGTTATATCTGAAAATTGAAAACAGTTTTTACAATATTTTTATCTCAAATATTACTTAAGATTTAGCATGACAACTGATAAACTTATGTTCACTAAACAGCATTTTGTATTGAATGCTACCATTTAAATACCCCACATACATTTAAAGTAAAATTGAACAAGGCAAGGAGTGTATGCCAAGACTGAGTTGTTTGACGGTCCGTCCTCTCTGCCTATCCTGCGGGGAAACAGTGTAATAGTTTGTTTTAAAGCATTATTAATTTTACCTTGTACGAGGTCTTGTATGAAGTCTTGTATAAGATGGGCATTTTTAACGTTGACGTTTCAAGCCTCCGCCTATCTTCTGGGGTGAAAAACGATCGTCGGATGAGTTTGTCTCCTTCTGTCCAGAGGGTTTTCGGAACTTCAAGCGGCATGCCAGGAGAGAGACGACATCATCGCATCCTCAGCCACAATGTATGTTCTCACAATGATGGTCACAAATCTGACGTTTACAATGTTATGAAATGTTCCTAAAGTATAGGCTTCGATACGTTAACAACGTTTTTATGAGGTGGTAGAACATTTTCTGAAACGAAATATGGAAAAACATTAAACCACTAGTACCCATAAGCTTGCCTTTACGATAAAATCAAAAAACCTCTATATTTTAACCTCAAATATTGATTTACAGATAAATTAAGGTGAATAATGTTTTATGTAATTAATTACCTGATTTCTTGATCAACACTAAACACTTGTTTCACCTCTAGAATTCATGTAAGCATTTTTTGAATAAAATATGTTCATCGGTAAATTGTTAAAACAACGTGCAACGGCGTCTGTAAATAAACATAACATGGCGGATGGCAAATCCATAGATGCGAGTCTATTTCCTGCAGATAGTGCGGTGTGCGGTTTCCTGCATTTGGTACCATAAATAATACATACATTTGGTACCTTTTTTTTAGTGACGTAGGTGTATGAGCATCTCTTTCTGACACACGTAGAGAGCGAGAGATGGCGAAAATCAAAATTACAGACCTATCTAGAATTCAGCTTTGTCTGAGGTGTGTGGCACTTTCGCTAGAGTAAGAGTTATTTATGGTCACAGGACACAAATTTTGACAGAGTTATACGCCCCTGGCGAGACTGGCGGAAGCGGGGGTTGGTACAAGTTCAAACAGCTAGCGTTTCGGGCAAACGGTTGATTTTTAAAGTTCTTCGGTTCCGAGAAATCAAAGCGGTCCAAACAAAGAGCCGGTCCAATGATCGCAACCTTACCCTAAAGCTAGCCTCTCAAAAACTGGGCGTACTATACAGGGTCCGCAGATACTTTAATAGATACTTTAATAGTACACAAAGTTCAAATGAAAAGTGCGCCCCACGGTTGAATTTGGCAGCCACCTCTGGTCTGGAGCTCCAAAAAACCTAAAAAATACCCTCGACTCTGTGCAGAAACGGACGGTCCGTTTGATAAATTCTCCCATCTTAACAGACGGATTGCAATCTTTAAAGCACAGGCGTCGGGTGGGAATGCTATCCTTGTTCTACCGGTATTTCAATGGAAGATGCTCCGAGGAACTAGCGTCATTGATCTGTGGCGACCAGAACGGTCGCCCCCTTTTGCCACAATCCTTGCGCCGCCACTGATATAGCAAACACATTCTCGAAATGTACATACTACCTACAGTTGTAGTGTTTCACGCCGCGCACGGCTAAACATTTCGGGAAGCGCAGCGAAAGGCCTCGACTAACAGCCGTCACATTCTTACGGCCGCGGAATGTTCCAGAGGCTTCTCCGCTTTGCGCGGTGGCTCAACATTACTTGGCGTTCCGGGTACTCAACGGTCGGCTATATAAAGCGCAGCGACACCGCGCTAGTCAGTCAGTCAGTTCCAGTCATTAGTGCAAGTAACATCACTAACACACATAGACAGTGCATCGAGTGATAACGATTCCAGTGCGGTACCGGCCAGACTCTCGGCGACCCACTGCCGACTGTGCCGGTGCATCATCAACATTTGAGGACGCAACAAGCGACACAATTGCCCGCGACATAAGGCCCGCCGCACCTTCTTGTCACGCAGGCAGCAACTTCTCAGCCACTGAGACTTCATCCTCTTCAGGTTCACCGCAGCCATCTCCGCGACACCGCGTCGAGCATCCATCCTGGACGTCAAGGTCATCTCCACCAACACGGTGCGCAACTACATGCTGGCGACATGCAGACACGAGTTCTGATACACCACTGCATCACCGACCTTCATCACATGCAACACTATAGAGCCACATCATCATCGCTCCTGTCTACACCGTTACTCTACACCAACTTTACCATCGCTACGTAGCAGCAATAAAGACTGACTCATACATCGACTGACGCATTTTCATTCAATCGTCCTCCGTCTCTGCCGATCGCTGCCCGCTCCCTCAACTGGTGACCCCGACGTGATCACCCTCGCTCCCTCAGATCCCTTCGGCACCGATGCATAATTGGGAAACGCGTGCCAAACATATGTAAACGGTTGACATTTGTCACATGAGAACGGGTCACTTCTTCGACTCGTTCTTGTATTCAACAGCTCGGCTGTGGAACGATTTGCCAGCCTCTGTGTTAGTGTGTTTCCTCCTTCCTACAACATGGGTCTCTTCAAGACTAATGTTCATTCTTTTCTCTTCTCAAAAAGACCCTCCACACAGCATCTCTGATGACATAGGTTCTGAGGGAAATTATTTTCCTCAGGGCCTCCTGTGTGGAGTTAATGTTAAAAAAGTACGAGTAGGTTGAAAAATTTGGGAGGCGGGTATGGGTACCGCCGCCCCGGGAACTATTTATTGGATAACCAACACCTCTGCCATAGGTCACCCCAAGCGGTTCACTATGTTTGGTGACCTAGCAGGGGTGCCCGTCTTCATGGGGTGAGGTTTGTCCAGGTCTTGGCGGCGGATGCGTCTGTTCACCTGATGCGTGGCGCGCCGGATCGAGAGAGACTGGTTGAGGGAGGCCTTTTGACCTTTCTAGCCGGACTCTCTCGACCCATTGCCATGCACCGCAGTTGGAGGGATGGATTCATACGTCTGTCTCTCCTGGTAACACTGAATCCCAGATTCCTATCCACACCTCATACCTTTTTCCTTCCCAGAACTTCCTAACCTTCCCCTCCTTAAATAAACCCTCCACTCAGCATCCCCTAAGATGACATTGGCCTTGAGGGAAATTGTTTTCTTCAAAGCCTCCCGTGTGATTAAAGATATAATTATTTAAATGAATGAATTTGCAGCACTGAGATTAAAATCAGCAGCAGTATCAAGCTCCAGTGTAACGTGCATGAAAGCCAAGTAGCCGCCAATAATATTCATAACCCTAAATTGAACGAAGATTTGAAAATACTTGCTAAAGTAATATGTAATACTTTAATACTTGCTAAAGTAATACGCATTAACCTAACGACATTTACCTTTCACCGTTGATGCTACAACCCTTGAAGAATCTTGACCGCCCTTAGAGAACATCAACCCTCAGTCTCCAACTGTCCCCTCTAGTTTGTTTTCCAAATAATTCTGGATTTGATCTTCCAGAAGATCTTTATACTTTATAAATCCTGCTTTTACGTCTCTTCAAACAATACTTACTTTTATAAAAATTTTCCACAACGCAACGATTTCTTGAAGGGTTCCAAAGATTCATTGAATAATAACAATATAAAACATGTATAGCGCAGGTTTGTCCTAATTCACTTCAAATAAGCTTGACTATAATAAACTTTAAAATAATGATTTGGTATTAAGTTTTTTTACATGAATACCTCACAAGAGTCCCAACTGTTCCGTCTGGAGCTAGTGCGTCTATTGCATCCCCAATTGGGGTGTGTTATGAGGCTGAAGGTAGTGGGGAAGGCAAGGAGATGGAGAAGAGGAAGGTAGAAAAGAACCTGGCTATTCAGATCTGGTCACCAAACACGGCTAAAGCCATTTCAAGCAATGTTTTAATTCTGAATGGTTGTCTTTCACAAGGGCGATACTAAGAGTATCTTCTGCTCTGAAACGTGCCGCAATATATTATTTAAAATAAATTAATCGTGAAATAACACAAATTAATCAAATAAAATTTATTTGTCTACGCAACGAGTTAAGAGCCTTACCGCTAGACGACGCCGGCCTAGTAGTCATTTTATTAAAATTACTCCTACAGTTCTCCTTAATAATATTGATAGGTAAAATAACGTGACATAAAAAATACACAGTATGTACATGTACATAGCAACAACAAGAGAACAAATTAACAATAATAGTGCTGTAATTTTGTTCTGTGGCACAGAACAAAATTACAAAATTAAAATGTAGTGAAAAAATAGGTGGCAATTTACGTTCAGCGACACATAAACAGCATAATACGATGTATGGACAAGCACAATACATAAATTCTTCGTTCATTCTGTGAGAGGATTCAGAGGTACTAGCTAGTCTGGTGAAAACCAGGGATGTAAATTTTTCACTTGCTTTTTCATCTGACATTTAAGGGTTAAATTAAAAACATGAGGCGGTGCCAACATACGCGGGGCATTAAATACATTCCTACTCGGCGGCGAAATCAAATGATTCTTCTCAATGGGATTAAAATGGAGCTACGAGTACATACTTCCTCCGCCATAGGAACTCGTACCTAATGATATTTACATTTAAATCTTTCAATTCGCTGAGGGCGTCTGATCTGTTGGACGTTTCATTTAATATTCTTAGAAATACACGCACGAATTACGAATAACAGAAAAGAATTTGCCCACCAGGGATATTTATTTTGAATTTGTTTGGCCAACAGCAAGTCTAGTGGAAAATATCAAAATGTCTTCAAAGTCAGTCTTCTGCCAAAATTCATATTTAAGTACCTACACGCTTTAAAAATATGTGTCTTTGTTAGGCTATTTTTAATAATTATAACATAGCTGGTATACTTGATTGTTTAGTATGGCAAACTCACACTATGAAATATTTTAAGAAATCACTGAATTTATTGCCTAAACACATGCACATTAATGGCATTGGTTCAGGTGAAATGTAAATAAAATTGGCTACATACATGAAAGATACACTTGCTTTCACATGAATCAAAGCAAAAATAGATTGAATTGATTTTCCTTGAAGCAAATGATGTAAATGCACATGTCTGTGATTAGTTGACGATTGTCGAAATAATAATATGACATAATCGATTCAGTAGATATTTGAAAAACACCGCAAAGAGGAAGTTGCTTTAATTAGTTGTGCCAATAGATACACAGTTGTACTTACCTACTACATACCTATGATGTTCATTTCATTACAGTTTTATTTTTAATTTACAATTTTTTTTGCAGTCTTTTTCAATTCTTCAATATCTAATCCAATTAAAGCATGAGAATTGTTCATTGTTACCCAACAAGACCTTAAAATCCCTGTACGGCTTCTGTCATCCTTGAAGGTTTTGAAATACTGTCAATAAATAACTCAAAACCAACCCTTTACACGGCGTGCAAATACTCTGTCAAAAGGCCATAAATTTAGGGATACAGTTAAATTATCAGCAAGTGTTTTGACAAAGAGAAAACATTCCTTACCCTTTGTCTAATCTGCGCACCGCATTCTGTGCGAGCTACTGTTTGCAATCTTATATTCAACTTCCGTTGAAACTCAGGGGATTTGAAACAATCATCGTAATATTTTGCAGTATTTTTTATTGCCTTTTTAGTTATGTGCACCTACCTTTTATGTAAATTTGTGTGCATTCAACTTTTCGAATGTGCCGAACTGTATGCAGTTGTGTTTGAGAAAAATCTGTTATTGACAAGAATCCGGAAAAGATTTTGGCAATTTTTGGCTGGCAGTAATAAAGCGTGACAACTGAAAGTATATTAAAGTAGTCTCAGAGAGATGTCGTGCGTGACGTCATTGACGATCGTCCTAAATGGTGACATACCCCCCTTATTTCTCACACGTCTTGTATGAAAGCAAAAAAGACAGATGATACTGGAATGATGACGTCACGTACGACCTATCTCTGGAACTACTACATCGTCTTATGCCTGAAATTGAACTCATTATAGCCTATCGCCTCAATGTTAAATTCGCAAAACTGTTTTAACGATGTATATTGAAAGATTCTCAATTCTGACCATATGTATTTTATTTTCCAAGCTATAGGTAGATAAATTAATATTATTAAAAACTTATTTTTCATCTAAAATTGGTTGCAAGTCAGGTAGGCACTTACAAATATAGACTAAAAATGGTAAAAGTGCAATATGTCTTTTTGCAAGATAGAAATAACTAATTTATTTATAATAGGTATTACAACAAAACAGGTTATATAACTTTAACTAATAGGTTGTAAAAGTACCGTTGATACATTTAGTACCAACGTTTTACCAAAAATCTAGTAAACTTAGGTACTGCAGGATTCAAAGAATATGTCGAATTTGGCATTTGGCGTTGCTCTTCCCATTGGTGAATCCTGATACAGATTTGAAGAACTCGTTCGACAATAGGTACAGAGTGTGAGGATCCGGCACAAATAGGTTGATGTAAGTAGATTAGAAGGAAAACGATGACTCAAGTTGGACTATGCTGGGCGTGATCATAACTATGTTTTGCAAAGCAGCATCAAACCTGACCTATTCTTTGACGCTGTTAACAGAAAATCTTGTTCTCACGGGTCTTTTTCGTGTATCCTATTACAATCTATGTTGAGAACAGGCTTTTCTATGGAATAGAAAACCCAAATATGTATCAACTTCAAATTTCGTTCTATAAATTGATCATTGATTCTCATGGGATAGATCAAGTGGGAAAGCACCATAACTGGTGACTATTTGAATCGGGATTATCGGATAGGAAACAGAGTTCAACCACAGATGAGAATAATAATAATTGGACAATTTGTAGAGCGCCGTTTTTGTGAAAAATCACCTCAAGGGCGCTTTACAATTCATTATAAATTCCAAGGTTCTATTTAATTTTATTATTTGCAGATAGATACAATAACATACTTACCTGCATGGTCACTTCCGAAAAACACACTTTATTAAAAAGTTTATGCTTGGGAAAGATACGACTTTGTACGTGGAGGGCATTATATTCAAAACACTGGACATTGCATGACTTTACCTTTGCTACCCTCATCACTGTTGGTTTTACGTTTATATTTATATTTATAAGAAGATTAATGCCAAAGTTGAGTTAATATTTATTTGAAAGACTGGAGAATTGAAAGAATTTGCTTTATTTTTACAAAATTAGTTATTTACTATGTCGCGAGCCGTGAAGCTGGAGGTGAAAGGTATTTTTTGAAGGACTGACTATGACTATCATATGAGAACTGTCAGCTTCAGTTCAATGAGAGCCGCCAAATTTGAAAAAAGAAGATATTTGAGATACCCATATATATGTTCAAAGATGAAAGTCGGAAGTTTTTGAGGTGGAGTTTCTTATGATGAATTAAATAATATTTAACATTGAAATAAATGGGAAAAAAATAGTTGATGAAAATATTAATGATTTGATACTGAATTTGAAATCGATTAAATTGACATAAATAAATTAGGTCACAACGGCCGAGTGGTTAAAGGCGTTGTCACGGAAAGACAGATATCCTGGGTTCGATTCCCAGTTGCGACCGTTACCTTTTCGTTTTCTGTGTCTTTCAATTTCTTTCATGTTTCGTTTAGATTTATTAGTATTGTCTTTTTCTACAAAGATTGACATTACAATGATAGAACTTAAAAAGTTATTTGAATAAAATTGAAATAAATAATAAATTATCGACAAGTTATTTGAAAAATACCTCTCCTTTTCCTCTCATAACCACAAACATCTTCTTTATTAGGAGAGTGTAAGATAAATTATGTTATGTTATGTAAAATTGTAAATACTAAAAATGTTTCAAACAATAAGATAAAAAAATAAAAAAATTCATAATTAAAACCATGAAAGAAAGACCATGTTATTACTGACATTTTTATTTTTTACAATAGATATTTACATAATTTTATCTTATCCATAATGACAAGCTCTCTTCAAAAATATATAATGTTTAATTTTATTTCTACAAATTACATATTATGGAGAAAAAATTATAGACGATGCGATATAATTCAACACTAGACCATCGTGTAGGTACATTGATATTGTTTGCACAAACTCTTTTGAACAGAATATAAATTAAGTTTTATATTATTATAAACATTTATACGCACATTGCAATTATACAAATATTTTAATTAACACCAGGATGTTAGGAACTTGATAATGAGAAAACTTATATTATGATTGTTTACACATAGTTTTGGGAAGGTTTGGTTGGTAAAAATATTGATTTCAAATTGGAGAAAATGTGTTCGTCGTATAAAGGTAGGTACGAACACATTTTAAAATAATTTAACACTATTTTTCATTTTAAAGGGGAGATTTTTGTACGGAAATTTATTTTAGTGATTTTCTGATAGACCAAAAATATTTGATTTTAAACGCGAACGTATTTAAATTTTATTACAAGTAGTTTCCTACGGAATAGAATGTAAGTAGGTGGATATTGTTTTAATTATTTTTTTTCATAGGTAGGTTAATTCTGAAAGCTTCTGGAAAAATTACAAAATAAAAATATTCCATACTCGCTTCGGTACATATCTACCACCAGAAAATTCCTAATATTCTCTAATAAATTTGAAGTCGTCCATGAAGATATTACACGATCGTAATTGTACGGGGTTATAGACAGCGAAAGACATTTTAGGGAATGTTTACTTAGATAAACCAATGAAAATAGAATAATTGTCAAAATATAGGCACAGGTATCTAACAGGGGTTGGACCAGGTCAGACTGTTCTAAAACATCGTTAAAGGGCACACATTGATTACGTGAGCAGTTTTTCTTCCAATCTAGACCCCCGCCTTGGTGAGATAATGGGCCACTTCGTATATTCTTTTCAAGTAACGTGAGATTTTGCTGGACCCCCCCCCCCTTTTGAGCTCATGTAATTATTGTATGCCCCTTAGAACCAAAATCGTTAGTGTGATATATCAATTATTAATTTAAAAAAATACGGTTAGTAGTTGTTTAACCATTTCGTTTTCAGTACTGTTCGCTTACTGCGACTGCACTAGGGAAAAGCGGAGTAGATTTTGTTAAATTATTTATATTAATATAAAAGAACTAACTCCACGGCACTGTTCAATCACATAACCACGCCAAGAAGAAAAATTTTAATCCAAAATCACCCCCCATCATCAAATTGAAAATGTGTCTTTTGCCGAATTACAACCCTGCCATCTGCAATGTAGTACGATAAAATAATCCACTATTTTATTTTAATATATCTATTAGATGTTTTTTCTCACATAAATCATTAAAAGCATCGGATAGATTCTAATATTGTATAATTTTCTTAAAGAGATGAAATAAGTTAAAATGGTTCTGGAACAACAAAATACACAAGTTTTCGCTTCTTATACGAAACATTTAAAAGGACACTATAAATCTTAAAAATTTCAATTAAAATTAATAGGTATTGTCACACGTTATATTTACTGATGATACAAAAATAAAGCTAAACACATTTATTTCATTAAACTATTCTCCGCCCGAATCAGTATGTTTTCAATTTAAATTTAGTAGATACAATAATTAATTGGTAAAGTTTAAAAAAAATCACATCATTATGTATTCAAACGACTCTCATTAAATTGTCAAATAGTGCAACTAACACATTAAAATAAATGTCACTAAGAGTTCTTTTCACTTCGGATGTAAAAATAGCACTCACTGTTTGTAGGCGATATTTATTTTTCAATGGATAAATAATAACTAAATAGAAATTTCACGGTCAATCTGATTTTTTTTTGTTATTGATAGATGGCGGTGTAATCAACAGGACAATGTACGCCTGAATGAATTCAAGTGTTCGATCACTTTGTTAAAAATAAACATGTCCGAAACAATTTGAATGAACATCACAATTGATTGTTAAAAGTGCGCGGTCATGACACGGACTTGGCTTCTTCTGAAGTTCTATAGCGCCGTCAGTCCGTAATCCGATTTGATAACAGGTTGGTTTGTTTGTCCCATCCCCAGGCCGCAGCCGGCTTGGTTCATCGGAGACATGTGGCCTTCTGGATGTGTTCCTGTGTGGTTGGGGTAACCTGATAGTCCCATGTGTCCTGCCATGGGATGCTCCATCTTGGGGTGCATGCCCATGCCGTGGTGAGCCATCTGATGAGGGTTGGCAGACATGCAGCTCCCATGAGTGGAGGAAGGACTTACACTCGGGTTATGCTGAGGCTGGTGTAGGCTCTGGCTGTGCATATCCGTCATTATGTTATCTGTTACATTTTCTATACTATCAGGTCTTCCGTGGTTAACATTCTTCTTCTTGTCTTGACTATTGTTCTTACTTCTACTCTTTGGTGTGGATCCCCCTTTAGTGGTGGTGACGCCGGCGGGGTTTGTTTTCCGTCTCACGTTCTTCGTATTGGGAAGTTTGTTGTCTTTCTTCCATTTCATTCTTCTATTTTGGAACCATATTTTGATCTGCCTCTCGGAAAGGACGAGGGTGTGGGCTATCTCTATTCTCCGTCTTCGGGTGAGGTATCTATTGTAGTGGAACTCCTTCTCTAGTTCTAGTATCTGGTGTCTGGTGTATGCTGTCCGCTGTCTTTTTGGTTCCATCCCTGGTTGAAAAGAGCCATTCGCTGGAAAGAAATAAAAAAAAAAGTTAGTAATAGGTATCTACACTTTTAAAAATTCTTCTTCATCAACTCTTAGGTAAGTAAGTTCCTATACAGGGAAAAAGCAATAAAGGCGAATGGGCTGATGACTCAAAGAAAATTGCCGATCTTGGATCGGCAAGACTGGAGACATTTGAGGGAGCTCAATATCAAAAGATGGACATCTGAATGTGGATTAAGAAAAGGGAGAAGATATTAAAACTAGAATTGACTTTAAAATTTTTAGAACAATTGCAAACAAATATAAATATCCTTAGAAGTTTAATATTTTGGTATATAGCATAGATACACCACTATATCTATATAATAATATAGGCAGAAAGGCTATGTGCAAAATTTTATTGATTCAAATCTACATTATTTATTTATTTAATACATGTATTAAATGTCTAGGAATGTCCCTGTGTTATGGCGGGTGAAGTTTACAGTTTGCGGATATACATTCATTAGTATAGGTTGAAAATATTCACTAATTAATACTATGCACGCAGATTCTTCTACAATAAGAGAGTTTATGTAGTTACATTGTTATATATAAAAGTGGTTTTGGTTGTCTACCTATGAAGGCACTGGAGGAATGTGGGCTTGGCTTTAGAAACAACCCGAGTAGATTGTTTTGGTTTGAACCTTTTTTTCTCCCAGACCATTGAATACAGTTTGACCCCTGCACAAGTACACGAGTGTAAAATGTATTTTCAACAATTCCAAGGGTCGCTTGAAATATTGGTCTGTCCGAGGCCGGTGAGGGAATGCTGCGGTAACCGTGATTGGTTCACGAGAAAAGGGATCAACGTGCATTCGTTTTTTATTAATATAATTTTTATTACAATTCAGCAGAATATTTCCTAGTGAAAAAAACGCACAGACAATTATTATCGTTATAAAAATGTTTGAATTTAATAATAAACGAAAAAGATTTAAAAAAATGTCATTCTTAAAATAACCTTCAATATTTCTCGGTTTTGTGGAAAAATTAACATATTTGTATGAATAAAAATGAGTAGCTAATCAATAAATTCAAAGTCAGAGATATAAAAAAAAATATTCGTCTTCCGTATTGCGTTAACATTGTTAAATAATTGTATAGAATTAGTTGGTATAGCTGAAAGTAACCGACAAAGTAAATATATACATATGATTTCAACTTATATGTATGTAAGTATCTACAGTATATGAAATGTATACAATTTCCAATATAGCGGCGCATTGCCATTACATTTGGATGCCGCGCGTCATCGATCAAACGATTCAAAGAACCATTTTTTTCCCAAGTTCAAGTGTGAAGGTATTAGTCAATATCTCCAACAATGCAAACGACAAAAGATTAATTTATTACCTCTTCAATTCAAAACTGATAATAAAATAAACGAGCGTCTTTTATCTATTTCCTGCAAGATTAATCGGTAGGTAGGTTTAAACCACCCCGAAGGGCCAAAAGACGAATTGATTTGACATTATTTACAAATTTTGGAGAGTCCTACTTAGGATAATGAGCTGACATTAAGGACACAAAGAGGAACCCTCGAAATCAAAGGACCGAAAAGTATTTCACGGGTCTGTGCAATCCCTTAGCACTGTCGAAGGGTTTTGAAACAAATTACCCCAATCAATTATATGCAATGTTTGTTGTCCCAAACCGCAAGGAAGTTTTGTTCGCTTGGTGTTTTGACATTTTACTAATGTCTTCGGCTTTTGCAGAAAGCACACAGATTTTTTCTAGATTCCTGCACATTTATTTTGCGTTTTGTGGGAGCAATTCACATTATAATAAATTGTATACAGCGGTAAGAAATGCGTCCACAGAGGTTTGATCGATCGGCGCCAGGGGAACGGTTGTTTGATATTTTGAAAATCGTATTGGGAATGCTCCGTCACGATTCGTGAAATTTGAATTATATTCTGTTTTTAAAATACATCAATATTGGTGGGACAACAAACTGACTTGAAAAGAATTCTAAATATGTTTTGCTTGTTGCTTGATGACCTTGAATATTTATTTTGGAAGGTTTCAATCACATTGATGAAATAGATTGCAAACCATAATATCAAATTGAGTTTATTCTGAATGGCATAAGAAGAAATCCAATATTAGAATTACAAACGAGTAACAACCTACATTACTCGTAGGTCCTTACCTACCTGGGACTAGCAACATATAGATATTTCTGAAACAATAAAGGAATAGAATAACAACTTTTAAATTGAGTAGATAAGCGTAGGTACCTACTGTTGATATCTACGAAGAATAAGCTACAAAAATATTCAATCATTATATTTTCGGAAGTTTAAATATATATCCATTGAATTTTGCTGGGTGTCGATTGCAGACAAAATATTAACTAAGAATACTTTCCTATTATCAACTTAAGTAGGTTGGTAAAGTAGCTACTAGGGCTGTCCGTAAAGGTCTCCAAAGTGCTGCGGTCGCGAGGAATGATTTTACGCGCAATCCTACAACACTGGCGTGGAGCTTCCACTCGCCGCACCCGCCCGCGTCAGGTGTGAGTAACGCCCTGTAATTCGTTTTTAAACTTTGCTTCGGTGAATCTGAATAATGCCACTGGGATTTTTCCTTTGTCTCTGGGGTCGTGTAGTGTATCCGCGTCTAGTCCTCACAATTGAGTCCAAGAATTCTTCACCATCGATGTCGTAGCACTCGAGCAATTCGCAGGCTGCTTCAACCCGTTGTTGTTTGTGATCTTCGATGAGCATTTTAGGACCCAACTCGGGCAGACTTTGTGGTCTCCCAATTTTTTGTCAATAGTGGTCTTACTGACTTTAGAGATCATATCACAGAGCAGCCGAACCGTCACTCGTCGATTTACAATAATTGTATTTTCCACTTTGGTAATTTTTTCGTCTGAAACTTTTAAATACTCTGCACCATTTGCGCACGTTTTCGCACTCAATCACAACTAATTATATAGCGTAATCACATCTGGCAGGTGCGGCGATCGCAAGCTTCATCGCGAACGGCTGCCACGCCGAGACTAAGTGTGGCAGAGAGTGTAGCATTGTGGGGATTTGGCGTAGAAAAATCAGGCTACACTCCAGTTTTCCCGGATCTCGGGTAAAATTGTTCCTCGTGACCGCAGCACCTTGGAGACCCTTATTTTATGGCTAGCCCTCGTACCTATATGATACAGATACCGATTGACTTGGATTAAAAAAAAATTGTTTCAATACCTTTTTTAACATAATAACAAATTAATACTAGGAGTTTATTCAAATGCTGAGGTGAATTTGGCTTTAAATAAATAGGTTTTACTTATTGCTTTTGATTTAAGACTATGATTTGTATGTTTTTTTTTAAATCATTTTCTATATTCGTTACCTTTAAGAGTATTAGGTTTAAGTAGGTAGGTATATATTTAACTTCTAGGAAAATAATGCAAGTCGTGAAGAATGTATTCATTTAATATTATTTTAATCAATAATTAGTTACAAGTAGCAATTCAGGGGTGGCGAACACATTAGTATTTAGGCGACATTGACTTGTCATTATTAACTTTTTCATATGAAAACTGTATAAGTATCTATACATATATATAGGTATTATATACTCCCATTCAAATCCGCCATCTACGTCGTGTCTCATTTTAAAATTATAGATGCTAAAATTGAGAAAAAAATCATAATTCTAAACAATAATTCAGAATAACCTGTATGCTGGCATTCCGAAAAGGTGATTATCAAAAAAGTGCTATATTTCATAAAAACATAGTTAAAAACTAAAAGAATTGATGAAATAAGGTATTGATGATATAGGTAAGGTATAATTGATGGTATAACTAAATAATGTTTGTATCTCTACTGTCACATCAATCAAGGACCTTGGGGTCACTCTAGACTGCAAAATTTCTTTCCGTGATCACATCAATAACATTTTAAACAAATCACTTAAACTACTCGGCTTCATTCATACATAGAATTACCTCTGACTTTAAACATATAAGTATACTTAAAACTCTTTACTGTTCGCTGGTTCGCCCTCACCTTGAATATGCTAGTGTTATTTGGTCTCCTTTCTATGCTGTCCACATTTATCACATCGAATCTGTACAACTTCGCTTCCTGAGAGGGATTGCTTGGAGGTTAGGACTTGAAAGAGGCGAGTACTCGTATGATGAAATTGAACAAACATTAAACATTTCTTCTTTAGAAAAACGTAGAAACGACTCTGATCTAATATGCATTTTCAAAATTATCAACAGTATTACTGACACACCTGCTTTGTTACAACTCATCCAGATCAACATACCTTCCCGTCCTCCCTTACCGTCATCCCTTCCTCAATCAACATTCTATGGATATCATTCTCCTTTATCCAGAATGTCGAGACTTGTAAACGCAAATCAAAGCACTGAATTTTTTGGTGTAAGCCTAAATGACTTTCGGCAGTCGATACGCAATGTGATTTTTTTAAAGTCTTTTAAATCCATCTTTAAGCTACTTATGTACTTTTAAATTATATGCATTTTTATTATACTATCTTCTGTGTTTACTTTTATATTAAATATATTTTGTCAAAGCTCTTCATATATATGTATTCTCCTTCCATTGTCATCTCTCTTTTTTTATTCGTGTTATGGACTATTCGTCCGTAAATAAATAAATAAATAAGGTAATGCGCGTTTTCATCCCCGACAAAATATTCCAGACAAAATATCTTCCGACAAAATGGCCCTCGACATAATATCCCAAGGACAAAATTATCTCCACTACGCTGATTTCTTTCTTATAACTATTTTGAACAATTGTCTTCACAGGATGTCTGTATTATTTTTTTCCCGTTTTATATTTTTGAACAATAATTTTTTTTTAAAGAACGTCAATCATTCCCAGGTTACGAATAACCAGACAATATTTGAAAATCTTTTGCTACCACCACAGTAAGCCGAAAATCGCTCAAGTCGCTATGGAGGACTTAGCCACCCGAGGAATCGAACACGGTACGCCTGGGTGGGACCCAAACGCGATGCCCACTAAACCGCTGAATGTATTTACAGGATGTCTGCATTATTTTTGTCCCATTTTTTATTAGGTTAGGTGAGGTTTTAGTAGATACTTTGTTATAGGATGTTTTGTCCGTTAGTTATTTTGTCGGGGATATTTTGTCGGGGGATGTTTAGTCATGGGATAAAAACGCGCGGAACCACGATATAAATAACAGAATTTATAATATAATGTAGGTAGGATTCAGGATAATTTCAGATAAAATTAATCATTTTTCCAATATTAAGAAACTATGATAAATTTTATTCTAAATTATAAAAACTTGTAAAAAATGTGGAATTCGTTGAAACAACATGCACAAATATCCAGAATAATAATATTTCATCACTACGTAAGTTTTGGCTTTATAAATATGAAATATAAATAAAATTGGTGAATTGCAAAGTAGTGTTGAGGCAGAAATATTTTTGTAGGGATATCTATATAATTTAGTCGATTGTCACCCTTTAAAATTTATGCAGGAACATTTTCGAAAGCATTTTTAATATCATCTCATTATGTGTATTATTATGTCATCGACGTGATAGCTCAAAATTAGTTAATACCTACCGATTCACCTAATAGGTACCTATATTCGGTTCGAAGGTATTGAAAATTACATTTTATTTAAACTTTATATAAAAAATAAATCTTTTTTTGTTTGTCCCGTATGCGTTCCTATAATTATACATCCGATGGCGATGAAACTTTGGTGATTTATTATGCGCACGCCCGCAACGATTTATAAATATAATGGTGAGATCTGGCTTTATGAAATTTGTATGAAAATTTACAAACATAGATATATTTAATTCATATAGTTTAGCGGCAGGGATGGAAGGCGGGAGGACGGACGGGAGCGGGGACTCCAGTGAAAGGACACGCAGTGGAGGGGCGATGGGTGACATAGGGAGGAATTACTAAGGAGACAAAGTAGCGGTAGGCGATAGCAGGAGGTAAACTTGGAAAAAACATGCTTCTCACATGGATAGCTGGATCTGGCCTGCTCCATACCAGACGGAAAACAAAAATTGTTGTGTATTCAAAAGCACTTCAATAAACAGAATTACCTAAAACTTAAAACACAAACACTTTTTTCTTTGAGTGACATTGCAATGCATGCCGGGTAATATCGATTGAGTAAAAAATACATAATTGAATTAATATATAATATAGGTATAATTGAGTAAGTATTAAAAAAATTACTAACTACAAGTAAATAAATATTTAATGCTTCCGATTTTATATCCGGGTTAAATCTTCCCCACAGGAAAAACTAAACCCTTCCACACACTTTTCCACAAATGATCATCACGTCAATCCGCGCTATGTAAGTGCACTGTATAAGTATAATAAATACAAAACAATACAAGAACAAGAACGACATGTCAATCTACCAGAGACCAAATGGGAACATAATTCACTAGATATTTTCATATCAGAGGGTTCGGCTCGGTAGAATTCCTAACTGGACCGATACTACTGATCCCTCAATATAAACGTTTAAAACAAAATCTTTCGTAATCCTACATGTATTAAAAATGACTGATTTTTGCATTTTAATATACAAATTCTTTGACAAAACTAATAAGCCTAAATTTATAATGAGAGAGCTAGGTAGATATAATGCCAGTAGCAAAAATAACAAATGGTAATATTTTTATTACCATTTGTCAAATTCTTTTAACTCATTTCCTAAATCTGTATATTTTCTTATTTTTTCTGAAACATTGCAGTTTTTTTAAATATTACAGGAATTTGGAATAGCGACATCAATGACATAGGTTTTTATTTTTTTATTTTGTCATCTATAACTATATAAAACTACATATATTATGACTAATTGTTTTGTGTGTAAGTATAGTTTTATCATAATATATTTTATAAAATTCATTTTCTAAAAATGAATTTGGTTCGTTATAATATGGTACTATATTACGGCAGTCAATCAAGTTATGTTTAATTACCAAACTTTAGTGAATTAATTTTTAAACCTGGTTAAAAATGATAATATTATCATTTTGACCTGCAATTACATTATCGAAGACAAAGTACCTACCCATCCACCAGTTCATACACCTATGAAAACACTAAGTAATATATGTATATACCTACTAAGGTTGGTACAATGTCCCACAAATATTCTTGTGAGTAGGTAGATATGTATTATTAACTACAATATAGTTAGTACCCTTCTGGCTTCATGAAAGAATGTTTACATAGTAAAGTGAGTTCATCCTGTAATTTAATGCCAGTGAAATAGAGACCGTTTATTTGGATCAAGGCTCGGACGTGTGTAGTGTGAAGGTACATAAGTACCTACATAGGTAATTCGGGTAGGTGTCGTGTTGCGTGTTTTGTGAAAGGAAACGTGTGAGATGAAACGCCTTTGGCAAAATGAAAAGACCTTCAAACTTGTAAAAGTAGTCCGCTAATTATGCTATAATTTGGCTTTTGGGAAATATGCCATGTAATTAGAAAATGTTTTTAATGGGATAACGCTGAGAATGAAAAATATGGAAATTTCTTACAATTTAAGGGCTGTCTAGGTACCCACCTGTTACTAACTAACTAACTAACTAACCATCACGCCGTTTCCCCGCAGGGGTAGGCAGAGAGGACGGACCGCCAAACAACTCGGTCTTGGCACACAGTCTTTGCTTCACTCACATTCATACATCGTCTCATACATACTCTTCTATTATTCCGACTTTTGACATGGCCCGACTCAAGTATCTGATTCACTTGATCGTGCCATGTCTTCCTCGGGCGTCCCCTACTTCTTCTTCCATTCACATTTGCGTCATATATTCTTCTCACATTATTTTCTTCTTTCATTCGCTCTACATGTCCAAACCATCTGAGGGTCCCTTTCTTAATCTTACTCATTATGCTTACATCAGCCTTGCATTCTTTGCGGATATCCACATTTCTCACACGATCATACATGGTTTTGCCACACATTCGCCTCAGGGATCTCATTTCGACAGCATTCAGTTTACTTTCATCCTTCCTCTGCCAACTCCATGCCTCACTGCCATACATCAAGGTAGGTACCAGGACTCCATTGTGGACTGCTAGCTTCGCGTCTTTTGACAGTGTTTTATTAGCGCCAACGGCATTCAGTCCTCCATTAATGGAGTTACCTGCATTTACTCTTCTTTCAATATCTCTATCAGCCTTCCCATCTCTCGTAAACATACTACCCAGGTACACAAACTCATCCACCTGCTCCAAGTATTCATCATTCACAACTATATTGCACACTGTTTTCGTACTCTCCCTTTCAAATACCATGACTTTAGACTTACTTACATTCATCATTAACTCATTTTGCATACACACTTCGTTCATCCTAGACACGAGAGACTGTAGATCTTCCATAGTGTTAGAAATCAGCACCGCATCATCAGCATACAACAGGCAACATATTTTCAGATCACTCAAATTCGCGCCCAATCCCATCTCTTTCAATTCTTGCATACAATTATCCATGTATAAATTGAATAACCATGGTGACATTACGCAGCCTTGCTTAACACCTTTTGTGATGTCAAACCACCCCGTAAAACCACCGTTCACCCTAACACATGCAACGCTTCCCTCGTACAGAGACGCAATTGCCTGTATGAGATTTGTATTCACTCCATACTTGGACAACACCTTCCATAGCTTTTTCCTGTCGACTCGGTCGTATGCTTTTTGTAGATCTACAAAGGCACAAAAAAGTTTTTGGTTTTTTGCCAGAAACTTCTCAGTGAGCATACGCAAGGAGAAAATCTGGTCCATGCATCCCCTTCCACTCATAAAGGCACCTTGCACATCCCATATTTTATCCTTTGTTTCCATTCTTACCCTTTCAATCAATATTCTTCCGTACAACTTGCCGACTGAACTTAGCAGGCTAATAGCTCTATGATTCCCACATTCCATACGTGACCCTTTACCTTTGTATAATGGCATGATTACAGCCCTTCTCCAATCTAATGGCGTGTAACCCTCCTCTAAACACTGGTTAAAAAGTTTGCACAACCATGTGAGAATAATATGGCTATCTCCTTTAAAGTATTCGGCCGCAATATTGTCGAAACCTACAGCCTTACCATTCTTCATGCATTTTATCGAATTTTTAATTTCATCCATGCTGATTTTGATAACATTCACTCCGTCATCGTTCATACCCGATTCGCCGCTGGCCTCACTATCACTCGGGTTGCTTTCGAAGACTTCCTCAAAATATTTCATCCATCTCTCATTTATTTCTTCCTCATTCGTCAACATTCTTCCATCTTTCGATTTTATCACTTTTAGGCTCCCATTCTCTGGACCGCTCCGGGACTTTTTGACCTCCTTCCAAAACAGTTTAATGTTTTCTTGGAAGTTTTTTGTCATTTTTATTCCCTCTTCCTCTTCCAGACGTTTCTTTCGTACTTTCACTCCAACACTTACTCTTTTCTTGCATCCCTTATATACTTCTTTCGCTCTATCTCTCTCTTCGCTAGAAGCACTGCCAGCCGCTATCAGACATAACCACCTGTTATGCCTACACAATGACGTGTGAGCTTATACAAACAATTTTTTTTCACATATTGTAGTGACATTTTTGAGAAATACCTATGATATCGGTTTATTATCACTTTATTATCATCAACGCTTTTAAAAACTATGAATTTATGTATTAATTCTTTAAAATTCCTATTAAATTTAAATTAAATATAATAATCTTTTAATCAAGTTCTGCAAGTATTTTAGTTTTATTTTGTTATAGCGGTTTCGGCTTACAAGGTCATTTTCAAACTGTAAAAAAAATAAATAAATAAAAGACATCACCTATTTTGTCATATTTCCGATCTTCGCACTCTGGCTTACGAAAAGTTTAGAACTGCCCCTGACGAGGGGTTAAACACATAATTGTGATTTGAAAATACCACGAAAATGAAAAAGGGGTGGGTGAAATTATATTTTAATTTAAAACGGCGCTACATAAATAATCTAAATAATATTAGAAACTTACTTGATGTTAATGAATTTTTTCCAATGTAGACATGGGAATAGGTGCATTGGTGAAGGTGAAGCCATACTAAATAATGCAAAATCATACAAAATCATACGTTTTTGTTTTGAAAATTTGATCGCTTAGAAGTATTATAGATGCTTCAATTAAATACTGCTTGTAGAACACACCTTGGACCTTTAAAATATCGGTCATTTTTTTATAAGTCTTTTAATAAGCCTACAAAAAATAAATTATAAGGTCTATAAAAAACACTTTGATATTCAAACTCTCCTATTTATAAACCTCTTTATGGGAGGAGTTTAAAAATACTCGAGAAAAAGCTTTTGGAAAGGTTGGAAAAGATATTTGAGAATTTTTTTTTACATTTTGATTTCGTGAAGGCAATTTCATTAATTCATTTTTTATGCATTGTTTATTGTAATAAAACGGAATTTTAAAATTGATTTCACGAAAATAAGCGACGCGAGTTTGGACTTCAAAATGTTTTTTATAGACCTTAGAATTTTTTTTTCCAGGCTTATTAAAAGATTTCTAAAATCATATTTTTATATTCATCTATCTATATTTTTAAGGACAAAGGTATGTTCTACATTCTGTATTTAATTGAATCATCTATAATACTTTTAAGCGATCAAATTTTCAAAACAAAAACATATGATTTTGCATTATTTAGTATGGCTTCATCTTAAGATGAATCCATGCGAATTAATGCACAATCAAGTGTTTTGGTTTAGTCGCTTAGAAATATTATAGTTGTTTCAATTAAATACTGTGAATAAAACACATCTTGGCCTTGGAAATAATTGAGTATTTTTTTTATAAAGTCTTTTGTAAGTCTGGAAAAAATATAATATCAGGCCTCTAAAAATTATTTTGAAGTGCAAAATCTCTAACTAATTTTCGGATGTTTTTTTATTATGTAGTGTGGGAATTTATATTATTTAGAAAATAATAGAGAAAAGTTTTAATATTTGTGGCTAAATTTCACCAAATAATTCAATTTCGCGCTGTTCTTTTCGGCACGAATCAAAATGGGCGGCGTACTTGGAAGTTAGAATTAAACCTTACGCCGTCCGCATAAAGGCTAAATGTAGGTACTTGTATTAGTTAATGACCCGTCACGGTGACGTATGGTCATTCCCATAAAAACCAACTCTCAGATACTTTCTCCAACTTTTCGAAAAAAGGCTTTTCAAGTATTTTTAAATCCCTCCCAAAAAGAGGCGGATATTGCGATTTAGAATTTTTCAAGGACTAGTAGATCACCTTAAGCATTTTCCTTCAACAATTCATATTTCAGCTAAGTTATTTCCTAGGTCATACAGTTTACCTTCGAATTACCTGAAAATGAGCCAAACACATAATCTAGGTAAACGCGATTATGAGAACGCGCCCAACATGAAATAAAAAATCCCAAGAAATGGGAAAACTCAGAGATTCATTTTGTGATGGATATCAATGCACAAAAAACCCTTTTTAATTAAACACACATATTTTTATTCATCTGTCGGATCTGCCGGATCTGCCCTGATGATGGACACTGCAACGCTGTCCGAAACGTCGGCTAAAGAAGGAGGTAGCGCAACACGGCATAACACCCTAAAAACAAATAACGAAAATCATCGTGATATCAGATTGCGATTATTTTATAACTGTGACTTTACTTACATTAGGTATTAACACAGGAAGGAGTAACTAAGTACTCTACCAAAATGTTCCTAATACACTACAGATTTACCTACGCGAATTAAAATTCGATCCAATTATATTGTATTACATCCATGTTTTATAAAAATGTAATGTTTCGCATTTTTTAATGGATTTTTCCATCTACAATCTACATAAATAAAAATCGACGTGATTGTACATGCAGCTTAGTCTATATTGTTACTCTGAGGGTTAGTCGTACTAATTGTAAAAATGTTATGTTTAAGGCGATCCAATAGTACAGGAAAAAATCGAAATCGGAATTCACGCCCCTTTATGGGAGGAGTTTAAAAATACTTGAGAAAAAGCTTTTGGAAAGGTTGGAAAAGATATTTGAGATTTTTTTTACATGTTGATTTCGTAAAGGCCTTTAAAAAACATTAATTCCTTTTCACGCATTTTTTATTGTAATAAAACGGAATTTTAAAATTGATTTCACGAAAACAAGCAACGCGGAGCCTAACACGTCTATTCTCCGCTCCGTCCGGAGGAGTAGTGACAGAAAATAGGGGTGGCTGCCAGTCGTTCTTCGGTGGACGGTATAAGGTTCACTTTGATATTCCAAATTCGTCGACTGCCGTATTATCGCCGTGATGAAAAAACAACGCGAAAATGCATTTTATATTTTATTTTGTGAGATTATCATAAAAGAAACTAAATTTGCCACATTGAACGATGAAACCATATCCGAAAAGAGGTTTATAAATATGAGAGTTTGGACTAAAAAGGGTTTTTTTATAGACCTTATAATTTTTTTCCATGCTTATTAAAATACTTAAAAAAAACGACAGTAATTTTTAAGGGCCAAGATATGTTCTACACGCAGTATTTAATTGAAGCATCTATAATACTTCTAAGCGATAAAATTTTCAAAACAAAAACATATGATTTTGTACGATTTTGCATTATTTAGTATGGCTTCATCTTAAAAGCCATTTATTGGAATGTTTCCTATTTATTTGAAATGCAACTACGCTATTTTTAAAACCTTCCCCCTCCCTCTCTTCCCATCGTTTGTCGTTATTTTTCCAAATCCCCCCGCAAACCAGAATTTGGCTACGTCCGTGATGTTTACCAACGCGATTTTTTCCCCGAGTAGGAAGGTAGGGGAGAAGTGTAACAGAGGAGCCGGGTTTCGAAAGAGTCGGTAGTGTCGACGATGGATTTATATATATTTTTAGTAGCAATTTTGTCTGTAGATCATCCGCTGTCTTTTGTTTTATATTGTTTTTTATTTAAATTAAAATTACGGTTCTCTATAACCTAAGATTTATTAGTAATTTAATGTTATCATCAAATGTTTATAAAAATCCAAGCGACTCAGCTTTGAACGAACCGGCTCTTTGAATAGAAAACTAAGAAAAAAGTTCAGTGGACTGGTTCAAATATAAATTATGTAATGATGGCCCCATAAATTCTGTGTAGTTAAGGGTCTTTAAAATTTTGTTTTGTGTAAATTGCCATAAGATTTTTTCTTATTATGTTTTGTCATTCTCCATTTTTTAAATTATATTTACGCAATTAACTAAGAAAACGATTATATTTGATTGTCTATTACATAAAAAGGACGTATAAATACCTATAATTCAAAGAGACAATTATATTTACCATATACCCGGTTCTTTCAATACTACGTGCGGCTTTTCCATTACACACAGTTATTTTATTTTTTACTTAAGTTTTTTTTGAGCGGAAATTGGAGGATAGTGCAATCCCAGTTTGCCATATTACATGTTATGAAAGCGCCAAATTTTGATGTTTTTTACACTTCAAAATTTAAGCATTTCAAAAAAAATTGGATGCGAACATTGTTAATAAGTCAGGTACGCCTCATACGTCATACATAAGTCTGAACATGTTATATTATCGTGAAAACAAGCTTAAGATGAAGCCATACTAAATAATGCAAAATCATACAAAATCGTATGTTTTAGTTTTGAAAATTTGACCGCTTAGAAGTATTATAGATGCTTCAATTAAATACTGCGTGTAGAACATACTTTGGCCCTTAAAAATATTGGTCATTTTTTTTATTAAGTCTTTTAATAAGCTTAGAAAAAAATAAAGTATTAGGTCTATAAAAAACATTTTTAACTGAAAACTCTCCTACTTATAAACACTTTTTCGGATATGGTTTTATTGCATAATGTGGCAAATTCAGTTTCTTATATAATTATAGCGAAAAAAAATTATATTTACGCCCCAACCTCACAAAATAAAATATAATATGCATTTTCGCGTTGGTATTTTTGACATCACGGCGACAATACGGCAGTCGACGAATTTGTTGTATCAAAGTGAACCTTATACCGTCCACCGAAGAACGACTGGCAGCCGCCCCCCTGTCTTCCGTCATTACTCCTCCGAACGGAGCGGAGAGCAGTCGTGTTATGCTCCGCGCCGCTTATTTTCGTGAAATCAATTTAAAAATTCCGTTTTATTGCAATAAACAATGCATAAAAAAGGAATTAATGTTTTTTACAGGCCTTTACGAAATCAACATGTAAAAAAAAATCTCAAATATCATTTCCAACCTTTCCAAAAGCTTTTTCTCAATTATTTTTAAACTCCTCCCATAAAAGGGCGTGAATTCCGATTTCGATTTTTTCCTGTACTAGTGGATCGCCTTAAGGGTCCGAGTTGTTAAATTTATTGCTGGTAGCATATTTGATTTCGTAAAAAATATATGATATATAGAAAAAAAACAGTATCTTCAAGCCACCTCTCCTCTACATAGTTACCAAGCTACTACTACGTACTACGCATATAATATAATATATATTAGAAGTTGACCAGTCAATTCAACAAAGTTGCACATCATCGCCTTTGAGAAGTCTTTAAAAGTGATGAAAAAAACCTAGGTTGAATATAAAAAAAGTAAGGTTAGTAAGGGCAATTTTTTTTTTCATAAATTTTAATGACTTTCCAAAGGAATGTTGAAATGCCATTTTGTTGCGTTCTGAAGGAACCATATAAAAATAGTTTAATGGAATTAGGTAAAAGGGATGATAGCTATATTACAGCAATAATATTTTCGAAAACGAATAAGAAAAACCCATTCATAATTCACGAAATCAAACATAAATGATCAGTCTTTGTCAAGCTTTCATAAAACAGTTTGTCCATTTATCGGCCATCGCTAAACAAAGAAAATTACTGGCGCCAAAACGGACCACGTGATCGCAAAACAAAATGGTGGCCCGTCGACTAGCGCGAGTCTCCTATGTCGTTGGATATTAATAGGCAGTTATTAAAATAATAATATTTCCTGCATTCCTACTTAGTTTCCACTAATTGACGCCTGACATGTCAGAAGAGAGCTTTGAGCGCACTGCGTTTGTAGCTTCGTACTTTAACTAGGTACCTACCTACCTACTTTAATATGAAATTTAAAAAAAATAACAGATAAGTAGGTAGGTACCTAACTAAATAATACCCACCCTTGGTATCAAAATTTTTATTTAAACTAAAAACAAGCACATCTGTATTCAACTGAATAATCAGATTTTTAAGTAAATTAATTTTAATATTATCATATTCGAAAAATTCCCAGTGCTGAAAATTCAAAAATTATATTCAAAACAAATACTAACTTTCCTTCCCAATAACTTAAACACATTTAATACTTCACAAAATTCTCGCAATACTAGAACAATACATTCACACCAAATATACAAATACCAAAAACAAACACATCCTTTGGACGAAAACATCACTACAGATACCAGGCTATAAAACCATACAATTCTCTTCTAACACAATATGAAACAACTAATATTATTGAATACAAAAAAACATAACGTACTGGCTACAATCCTATTAACTTTTAATTTATAATTTTGTCGAATTGAATTCGATTTTACGGTGCTTCAGATTTTATGTCCGGGTTGAATCTTTCCCAAATGAAAGACTAAACCCTTCCACACACTTTTCCACAAATGAATATCTAGTAAATTCACGCAATGTAAGTGCACTATATAAGAATAAAACAATACAAGAACAATACGTCAATCCACCAGAAACATAATGGGAAAATATTTCACCGACTCCAGATATTTTCATATCAGAGGGTTCGGCTCTGATGAAATCCTAACTGGTCCGATAAATCCTACTGATCCCTCAATATAAATATTTAAAAAATCTTTCGTAATCCTACATGTATTTAAAATGACCGACTTTTGCATTTTTATGTACAAATTTTTTGACAAATCTAATACGCCTAAATTTTGAATGAGAGAGCTAGGTATAATGCCAGTAGCCGAAATAACAAATGGTAATATTTTTATAGTCTGAGAATGCCAAATTCTTTTAATTTCATTTCCTAAATCTGTTTATTTTCTTATTTTTTCAGAAACAGTTTTCTGAATATTACAAGAAATATTACAAAAAAAAACGATTTTATTGTTTAATTTTTATTGTTTCTCCATATTTTAATTTTTATTGTTTCTCTTTTTTATATTAACTAAGATATACAATACAGGTGAACTCCTAGTGTGGAGGACAACATACTATATACCTTTGTAATGTAAATATACTAAGAATAAATAAATAAAATTTAAAAAATGTTGCAGAAGAAATAATTCGATAGAATTGTGAATTGGTTGGTACGTATCTACCTATTATGTAGGAACCTACATATTCATATTTATTTCCGTAGGTGGATAATTCTGGTGAATTGAATTCAAATTTTCCAATAGGTAGGTACCTACCTATTAAATGATTTTTAATTACCAGGTAATTTAAATTTCATTGGCCTTCGTAAGGCCTAGGAGTTCAGAGGTTTTAAGCATATCTACTGGTGACATCAGTTTTCTTTCCAATCATTCTCGCGCTCTAGGTTTTTCACAAGAACGGCGCTGCACAAATTATCCAAATATTATTATTATTATTATTTTATAAGTAGTTACCTAATCTATTAAATAAAAATTAGGTTTTGGTGATAAAAATATATTCATAGATCTAAGTATAAAAAAATATATAACCTACAGCAGATTGCAGTCCGTGAGTTTTCAGTGAGCTAGAGTGCTATGGTTGAAAAATACGTTATTGATGTTGTTGTAGCCGAAAATGATTTTTTTTTCAAGATCAACTTTTCGTATGAAGATCTTTCAGAAAGAATCCTGAAAATCTTCATATAAAAATTTAATTTATTTTCAGCTACAACCTACAACAACATATTTTTCAGTCAAACGTCAACTTTTCGTATGAAGATCATTCAGAAAGAATCCTGAAAATCTTCATATAAAAAAATTTATTCATTTTCACCTACAACGTCATATTTTTCAATCTTAGCACTCTAGCTGACTGAAAACTCACGGACCGCCACTGATAGTTCTGTGAATAGTAGATAGTAAAACCCGCGCCCATAAAAGTTTGTTTAAATTTTTCTCTTATTCAATAAATCAAACCAAAATATCTACTGAAATTATAAAATTAGTATTAAATATCCACAAACATAAATATAAGCCATCAATATTAGGTAAACTAACATTTAAAAAAATTCAAATGAGGTATTATACAATTTGTCCAACTAAATGTCACCATTTCAACGACAAGTAGGCAAGTACCATAATATTGATTATTATGGTATTTGTAGGAACCATAACCATGCCAACTCTGGCGAGATAAGAAGGTACCACGGTCACCGTTTTAATAAGAATTACAGACATACCAAACTGACAAATTGTCGAGTTAAAACAGGACTTCGCTGTACTAAGTCAATAATAACGTAACCTAACCTAACCTAACTATCGATGTAAATATTATTTTTCATTATTTACTTAGGGTGGGTGCCAATATTTTTTAATTTTCTAAATCTTGAAAAATTACAATAAAACAAAGCAGACTGAGGTGATAATATTATTCTCTGATTTAAACAACCGAGTATTTTCCTTTTCGTAAAATTATTGAAGCCAAGTACACGCATAAAAATTATCATTGTGGGAACAATTAGAATAGCTTTGTTGAAATTTGGAAACAATCATACAAAAATATCCACGACTAATTTTAATATTAGTAGGTACCTACTTGTCACAGACAAAATTATTTTAATTAAGTTATTAGTTCATATCTACATACCCATCTTCATAATTCTTAATTCTCCTAACTACCTAATTCACCAAATTGAGTAATCGCCTATAGGTAGGTACCCACCAATCTAGTCTAGTTAGACAGGTGGATATTAAAGTAATTAACCAAAATACGTACAGGTTTTCCTGTGTAATATAGCTAAGGTATCTAATCAAGTACCTACAACTATTCGTTATACCTAGTTAGGTGGAAGTGGTATAAATATTTACACACCTACCTCTATCTACATAGGTAATTAACTGAGATAGATAGGTAATTAACACTAATGGAACCCAATTATTGTTTTCTGCACGCTAGATTTTCTTTTACTCTAACAAGGCATGAAGGAAATTTAAACCCACTTCTATTCAGTGTGTTACGCAAGCATGCATGGTGAGAAAAAATGAAGTATTTTGGGTACCCAGGACGAGCTGGGAAATTATGATTCCACTTTCAATGCTTTTCCGCAACATTGTTATTGATGAATTTTTTTATAGGTACGTACCTAGTCAAATAACAATTACTAAAATTATTTAAGGTGAAGCACCACGAATTCTGCAAAACCTGATCGCTTGGAAAAATGTTAAAGCGGCCCATATTTCGGCCCGTTTCATGCAAATCTTAGATTTGGATTTGAGATCAAAATACCCAACAAAACTGAAAAATTATTTTTGTAAGGTATATCGAATAACTAGTACGGATGCGAGCTTTATTTTTTTTTGTTTTAAATTATAAGATGTAGGCCGTTAAAGATTTTAGTGTTTCATGATGTTGGAGGCAACTTAGGTAATTATTTGTGAGTAAATGAAAGAGACAAAAAAATTATTTTACGGTATTTATTTTAAAAATACAATGAAAAAAAATTCATGTTTTGGGTAATAATTTTAATATGTAAATGACTATTTTTTATTCCACCAGTGTTTTATTCAGGAGTGTTATTGGGTCCGATTTTGAAAGTCACATTACGTGAAATTCGAAATCATATAAATTATTTTAAAAAGATAACGTATGACTATATAAATGTATGAAAGAGATAACCGAGTATAAATACCTCATGCTAGTGGGTAGGTAAGTACCAATTCCAATAAAATAGTGGGTAGCCTTTTGCGCTGCATCGTTTTTATTATGGTACCATAACTTCTTATAGCGCTAAACTTCTCAAGTTCGACGAATTATACCAGTTAAACCCTACCTAAAAGATTTATAAATAGTAGGTACATAATAAAATAATTATGTACTGTTTCAGAGCGCTTTCACACAAATCAATGGAGGGAGGTAGGTAGATATACATTGAATTCCTTAGGTTAAAACCTTAAAACTTTAGGGTATATAGTTTACGCCCGCGCTGTGTAAAGGCGTCGGACCATCCCAATATAACATGCAAATAACGCAGTTTCGCAAAATTCGATAAGTACCTGTATGTACCTAATACATAATTCACAGCGTTGAAATAATTTTATTTGCTGAAAAAACCGGCGGTCGATTTATGACTGCGGCATTCAAAGCTTTCCGATGAATCAATACTAAATAATGCAAAATCATACAAAATCATATGTTTTTGTTTTGAAAATTGGATCGCTTAGAAGTATTATAGATGCTTCAATTAAATACTGCGTGTAGAACATATCTTGGCCTTAATAAGTCTTTTAATAAGCCTAGAAAAAAAAAAAATTAAAAATAAAGTATTTTTAAACGCCTCCCATAAAGGGGCGTGAATTCCGATTTAGATTTTTTCCTGGACTATTGAATCGCCTTAAAGATTTTTTGTTTATTGTGGTTCAACAATACATTCCACATATAAGTACCTAATATCTACCACCATAAGTATCTAGGTATATCTAATAATTTGTTATTTATTGAAAAACCAACACCTCTGCTATAGGTTTCTATGGTGGTTCACTAAGTTTTGTGATTTAGCAGGGGTGCCCGGGTTCATGGGGTGAGGTTTGTCTACTGCATGGCGGGCTGGATCGAGAGATACTGGTTGAGGGAGATCTTTTGACCTATCCAGCTGAATTCTATTGACCCATCGCCTTGCACCGTTGTTGGAAGTTGGAAGGATGAATCCAGACGTCCGTTACTCCTGAACAAACCGACCCTCAGATTTTCACCCACCCATTATATATCTACCTTTCTTTCCCATAACTTTCTATCCTTCCTTTCCTTAAAAAAACACTTCACCCGGCATCTTCCAAAATGGCATAAGATCTGACGGAAGTTATTTTCCTCAGAGGCTCCTGTGTGGAGCTAACAAAAATATACAAATTACCCATCTGGTCTAGTGACCGGATTGGTAATTAGTAGATATGTAATATTAGTGTTTTAAAAGTAGTGTATTTACCTATATTGTGTTTTGTATGTAAAATACATCCTCAAATTATAATTGTTAACCTCAATATAGGCATTAGTCCTAGTGAGGTTAATTTATGTAAAAAAAAACAACAACAAAATGTATGGTGAGAATATAAATAAATAAATATAATAAAAATACTTATACTAATGAAACAAAAAGATTTTGGAATGCCATTGCATTCAAGATAGAAATGTATTTAAAGCCTTATTTAAAGATATGAGTTTATTAAATAGGTCTAGATACTTATAAAACGATGATACCTTTATACATAAGATAACCCTGCGATAAATTAGTTACTAGTCGGTAATTATAATTCCTATTGTCGAGAAAACGTAAACAAAAAACCAGCAATTCTCAATGTTTTACTTACCAACACCAGCAACATGGATCTTTTTCATCCAGGGATAGATGATTCTATCCCCGTTATCCGATCCTTCATCTTCCTCCTCCTCGTCTAACTCCGGACTGCCATCCATCATCAGTCTATCCTCGTCGAGCTCAGACCTCTCATCTATAGACCCTGAGTCCTCCAGCCGCAGTCTCAACTCTTGCAGCTGCTGGGCTGCGGGAGCGGCCTCTTCAATCCGCTTCTCAAGTCTAAGACCGAGCTCGGTAAGTCCAGGAAGTCCGCCTTGCACCCCTTGGACTTGTGGAAGATGTTCTTCAACAGGGGGGTGTTGGATCTGTTGAGGGTAGTACGCATAGTTGTGGTATAACGGTGCAGAGTAGGCATTGTGGTGGTGGTATCCGTATTGGTGGTGATTCTGGAAGAAGTCCGGGCCTGGGAGATAGTCGGGCTGGTATTCTTCTGTGGGAGGGAACTTGGGTTCAGGCTGCAGGTGGTGGTATCCCGCGCCGCCCCCCGGCATGAGGAAGGAGCTCATAGCCCCGCCCCCCGGAGCTCTGCGGCCAATGGCGGCCGCCCGGGCGTCATGGAAGCGCTTGCGCCCACGCTGCTGTCACTCCAGAAACAGGGCCGAAACTAAACTAAATACTATTTGTCTCCGTAAAAATATAAGAATCTTCTATAAAAATTGATTACAATAGCTTGAAGAAATTTTCTTCGATGTATGAAGAAGTTTGATGCACAAAAACACTTGTCTAATAATGTTTGAAATATTGTTCAATTAGATCACAAAACTAGGTTTATTATAGTCAATATACACTTCATGTTCAACCTATTGATGACGTTAAACAATTTGTAAAGTGTTTATAGTAATTTAAATATCATTAAAACCACTTGATTTGATGCAAAAAGATTAATTGATTCCACGGATAACAGAAACTTGCAGAGATGCATCTAACAATCGAACGTTTCTTTGAACAAGTTGTTTTTTGTGTCGCTATTGACTGCAGTGTAATAGCAAGTGAATCTCAAGGAGAACCGCTTGTCTTTGGTGCATCTTCAGTCCATAATACAATAACAATGACGTCGCAGAAATGACGGCGAACCGTACCTTGGACGACAGATTTTTTGCTGCACGATGCACCAGACTCGATCTCGATCCTATCTGCAAATTATCAATTGCCGCTGTTTTATCGTTTAAAAAATAATTTTAATAAATAGATTTTTAAATTGTTTTATTTGATCTGTTTGTCTTTTTTAGAATAATGTCTTCATTATTGACCCTTTTTAACTATAAAATGTCTAAAAATTCTTAACTGTTTTCACAGGGTTGTTATTCGAACCAACAAAATCGATCGTCTTTTCACTTTGCACTAAACTTTTTTATCTTTCTTCTACTATTTTGCTAGATTGGTTGTACACTCTTGATGAAACACATCAATGTCTTTCACTGGGTTGTATTATCGTATCACTATTTATTGGATTGTCTGTTTGGTTTATCGATGTCTGATCTGTCAATTTGTGGTATTTGACAGTTGTCGAAGAACGTCACCACGCTCCAACCGCCACAGGACGAGTGCCATTGCTTCTCTCAGATCCTACCCCACCTCGTTCCCACCATCCATCCCCTCCCCATCTCCCCGGTACCTACTTATACCTGTATCGTTTCGCTTCAAGACAGATCCATTTTTTCCGATACAAAATATCAAAATGCAACGAAAAGAATAACAAGCAAAACCCGCAAGCAAAAATAGACTTTAAAAATATTCACCCAAAATGTTATAGTGCCTTCAACAAAAATCTTTAAGAGCTTTTAAATGCTGCGTGAAAAATACCATCTCTTTCGTTTGCATGATTTTTCATGAATGCTAGAGTGAAACAACGATCTTTCGTATACGAAACGATTAAAGAGTTTTTCTTGGCAGTATATTTGTCTCTTTTGCGCATGTGATTTTCGCGTGCTTGTGAAAGGGAGGGAGCGTTTTTGCTGCCTTTTATTATTTGTTAACAAAGCTTTTTTTCATAATACATTTTCTTAGAAGCTTTTAGGTTTTCGAGTGAGGCGTGTTTATGTATTTAATTTTGCTATGGTGGAATGAATAAAATTTATTTTTCCTCACGAAAATTTATCTGACATTCTTAGGTATATTTCGGCAAAAAAATATTAATATCACTAAGTGCTCACAGTCACAGGTTCAAACATTTTGATTTTGGAATGTTTTTTGATGATAGATTATTTTTTTAAATTTGTATACCTACGTTAATTCTAGGAATAGGTTTAGTTAGAATATTATGAGACGGAATTGCTACCTGAAGCATCTATCTTGAAAGGCATTTGTAGGGATGGGTTGTTAGGTATACTATGGATGCTGTGGCGTATATTATTTGAACCACATTAAAGTGATTAGTAATGCCTACGTTGCTTTTTTACCACCTTCATAGAAGCCTGTAAAGGGTGGACAGAATAAATTATTAGATAAGTTCTTAATAATTTTTTTTTTTTTTACAGTGAATACCGCACAATAATCTCAACTGCTCCCGTCTGGAGCCAGTGAGACTATGGCATCCCCAATTGGGGTATGTTGTGAGGCTGAAGGTAGTGGGGAGGGGAAGGAGGTGGGGGAGAGGAAGGTTGGGAAGTACCTGGCTAGTCAGATCTGGTCACCAAACACGGCTAAAGCCATTTTCAAGCAACGTTTCAATTCTGAATGGTGGTCTTACACCAGGGCGATACTGATAGTATCTTCCACTCTGGAACGTGTCGCAAATATACTATATATTATTTTTAATGAATTATTTGTGAAATAATACAAATTAATCAAATAAAATTTATAAATTAACCACAAGGTCTTTTTAAACCTAAGATATTTTATGCAAGAAGAGAAATAAGAATAAAGGTGTTTCCGTTTCAGAAAACCTTATATGGTGTCTGGTTGTTGGTAAATTGTAGTACCTACTTAGATATGTATGTAGTATGTAGGTAAGTAACTACCTTTGCAGGTAGGTGTTTAAAAGATACCTATCTGCACAAAATCATGTAAGTGAGTTTAAATTTAAGTTTATCGTTTTCAGGAAATTTATTTTACGATTGCAACATTGCAGTCAGATATTGTTTCGTACTTTGAAGGGAAATTTCTTGCTTGTCATTGTGGGATCAAACGAAAAAAATAACTGGAAAAAGGTAGGTACAAAAACATGATGTTCATTAGGTCGCTTTATAGGTACATACCTACTATCTTCTTCTTGAGTTCAACAGCTCGGCTGTGGAATGATTTGCCGGCCACTGGGTTTTCTCCCTCCTACAACATGGGTCTCTTCAAGACTTCACTTTCATTTCTTCCTCTCCTCAAAAAAACCTTCCACAAAGGATTTCCAAAAATTATTTTCCTCAGAGCCTATGTATGGAGTTAATTTAGAAAAACAATAATTTTACTCATGACCCTTAGGTGAATCTCTTCCTACTCTCAAAAATTGTTTAAAAATAGGTATTATAAATTGATTTCTACATAGGTACTTACCTAAATAGTTAAACAAGAGATAGTTCCCTCACTATCACCTCTCATTATTTTAGGCGCCTTTACCTATCTACCTACAGATATTTTTGAACACCCGTGTACAAAACTATTAATGATTTGAAACTCAATGAAACGAAAAATAGTGACACAAAAAGAGACAAACACATAGATACGTCTACAGGATTTAGCCTGATGCGAGAGAATGAGATTGTATAATCGGTTTCCTCTTTGTACGGTGCGTCGTAGCCAATCGGTCTCCTCTTTATGCGGTAGTTCTCTCCCCACTCTTGTCTATACTTTAGCTTTGTGAACGTTTCACTTCTACCGCGTTTCAATTGCAGTCTAATTTTTTAAATGGTTTTTATTGCAAGAGATTTATTAAAAATAATTTTACAGAGAAATATTGCATATTTTCAAAAGTCGTTTTAGTTGCAGGTTAATGAAATGTATATTGTAATGTGGATCTTGCGAATCGACCCGAGTTTGTCTGTGTAAAGTTTTCCTGGTTTTTGATTGCGTAGGTAAATTAGAAAATCTTTTGTGTTGTTTCAGTGACATTAAATTCAGGGCTTAAAACACATTTTGCAGGAGTTCCGATGAGGTCTCTAAAAGTATAATATTCGAAATTAAATAAAATTAATTAATTATTGTGTCACTACGGTTGAATAATTTGTAGGTACTTAGGAAATCACATAGATAGGTAGGTATGTTAAGATAAATAGGCTACCTATTAAAATGTTTAAATAAAAATCATCAATATATCAAACGGATCTGCATCCAAGACATCTCAACACCAAACGAAAGTAAAAGTAATCTGCACAAATACTCGAGTCTTAGTAGGTAGGTACTAACGAGTACCGACAGTATTGGGTATTCTTCTCTTCGACAGTTACTCGGAGGTACCTACCTCTCTGTCCAGACACGATGTGGTGGTCCTTATTAAGTAATCGATCAACGCTTTGCCCGTTTACTAACGGTGCATCGTTTGACCTTGACGAAAAAACAACAATACACATTTTCATAGTCACCGTGTACATTTTGTCGCGTCATTGCCATAATGTTGCCGGAATGAATGTACCTACAGGGTTATTGGGAAATTATTTTATCCAATGTCTTTAATTAGTTCATTTATTTAATTAAATTTTGCAGGTAGGCGGGGAAGACTTGTGAAAAACCGTATACCGGGGTAAAACCGTATTACTCTAAAAAACATCATTACTTTAAATATTCCCCGCCCACACTTCGTCCCGCGCGTGTACGACTCCGAAATCAATAGAAAGTTGTCGGTACGTGTCAAAGATATTCAAATACAAAAGAGATATGCGTATGATGTCCGCGCGACTGTCGCCGAACTATTACCTAATGCGCGTAGTTTGCATACAAAAAGAATTTGTTCATTTTCTTGATTTTTTTAAGGTGTGCATTATTATTGGTTAACAATATAGTTTGAATACGGAAAGAGTTCGTTTAGTTTATTCATTAATTGGTAAATAACACCGGCGACACCCGGAAGCGCAGTCTCAACTAGTAAAAACAGCGGATAGCACACCTCCTTATATTTCAATATCTTTGGTACGTGTTTACCAGCTGGCGAGATACAACATGATTTAAGTTTTTCGTTGTCCTGATGTAATTTTTACAGATATTGAATTGATTAGTACCTACCTAGTGAAGTTCTTATAATTTGCATGTGAGTGAAATGACAAATACTATAAATATGTACCTACATGTATTTTTAATTTATTGCGTATTCTGAAATTCTGGAACAGAAATGAGCAGAAATTCTGGGACTAACTACCATATGTATTCCTCTTTAGCCAGAATACTAATGGAGGGAAATAATTATACCAAGTCAGTGGACTTTTTCAATTTATCTTTAAACAAATTCAAAATACTGTTACTGAGGCAGTTCAGTTATGTACAATAAATACTTTATTTTATTTAACCACAATGTAATTTAAATGTCAATTGTAAAAGCCCCGAAAAAGGGCGTAAATAAATAAATAAATAAAAAAAAACTTTTGGGTGATTTTCATAATAGGTATTTTTAACATTGGCACAACCGTATGGGGTAAAACCAGCGAGCATACGATTTTGACTCAGAATATTTTCATTAGAGAATTTTTAAATTTGTTTACGCACGCCTTACAAACATGCCGCATAATTACAAAAAATATAAAAATACCAGACAAGATTGGGTAACAGAAAAAAATGAGGACACCAATTTTACAAAAATGATTGATCAATGGGATACTTAGGTAAAGGCAGCAGGAACCTACGGAGTGCCGAAATTAACATTACAAGACCGTTTTAATAAATATAAACAATCATGGGCTTGAGTTTATCTACGACAAAAGGCCTAAGCCGTCTTAACCCTGCGTTTTTATAAAGCATACGGTTTTACCCACCCCATGGGGCAAAATCGGAAATATTAGAGGTCTCGTATTTTTTTCCTACATTTGTATTTTCTGACATGTATCTTTTGTGTTGTGTTCCTTAGTAAATTCATTTATAAAAAAATTATTACAAACTGATTTTTATTTAAATTTACTCAATTACAGAGCTTCTACCTTAGGTACCTATACGGTTTTGGACAGCTCTCCTCTACACTATATAAACCTTGAGTCCTAACCTAAAAAGTGCAACTTCCTCTCTAGGTATGACGTATATTTTCTAATTTGGGAGGCGGGTATGGATGCAGCCGCATCGGGAACCATTCATAGGATAACCAACACCTCTGCTGTATGATGTCACCCTAAGTAGTTTGTTACGTTTGGTGATTTGGCAGTAGTCCGGCCCGGATAGCGGGCCGGATCGAGAGAGGGCGGTTGAGGAAGACCCTTTGACCTCTCCAGCTGTATCTACTATCTCGACCCATCGCCTTGCACCGTAGTGGGAGGGATGGATTCATACGTCCATCACTCCTGGACACACTAACCGATAGATTCCGATCCACCCCTCATACCATTTCCCTTCCCAGAATTTAATCCTAATCCTTTTATTTAAAAGACCCTAAACACAGCATCCCAAAGATGACATAGACCCTGAGAAAAATGTATGTATTCTGGGCCTGTTTGATGAAGATGTAAAAAAATTACAACAAGAAATAACAGTAAATTGTAACTACGTCATACGATAAATAAATACTTAGAATGGGTTGTTTCAAAATATTTGACGGATTCATAAAATATTTTAAGATAATTCGGTCTGTGTACGTTCTATTCAAGTTCTGCGATCATTTCAGTTTTATGAAGCAACTGGCCTATAATCATACAATAACAGAACTTGAATAGAACTTACACAGAACGTGAAAATTAAGACCTAATATTTGATAAATTGTTAAAATTTTTTGAAACAACCCGTCTAATATGCACATTTTAACGAAGCATCACGTTTTCTTGGTCAAATGTTTTTTATTGTTGAACGACGAACGGGTGGATGTAATCTGTAAGCCATACATTGTTTTAATAAATTGTCTAGTTTATATGTGGTTAGTACAGTGCCCAAGAGGTGAATTTTACAAAAACGGCCCTGTAGAAATCATCCAAATATCATCAGATTTCAATTTACCTACTACTAGGTAGTTAATAGTGAAATTACACACATCTTTAACGAAAAACATTTTTGTATTTATTAATGACTTAAGAATCAGTTGCTTCTTGGTTATATCTACACCAAAATTTATGCGTGTACCTACATGTCGGATTTTTATGTATGTGATCATTTTCCAGTGTGATAAATGAACCCAGAAATTTCATTATTAATTTCAAACAAAAATTATATATTGTAGGTACATACTTGTGACATAAAAATGACACTTGAGATAGGTACAGAATGTTCTTGATGACCCTGTATCGCAGTTCATTCACTGCGAGACGAGCGCAATCATCAAAATATACTCACTTATAAACGCGCTCACTGTCATTAATTATATCCTAACTCAGCCTGAATGGGTTCAGTTTCATACTGAATACCAACACTGTTTGTTTAACACGTTCAGTTTATTATTAATATTAGGTAGTCACCAACTAACTTATCAATTAAAATAATATTGTCCATGTCAAACCGGAAAACATACCGACATAAATAGATGGGTAATACCTACTTACCTCAGCATTTTAAAAATGGGTAGCACCATTTTATATGATCATCATTAACAGCTTGACGCACTTAATTTTGCAGTCGGTGGCGTTGCTAGTGTAGATTTTGTAGGCACACATAAAAAAAATCTGTGGTGTTATAAAATACGCTCGGCAAAGACTTGAATTTGCTGAAAATAAAAGTTAAATGAACTAGATAGGTTTGGCACCTGTTTTGTTATTTTAACCAATAATATTTAAAGCTCCATAGCCAATGATGACAATAACATCGTCAGCTGAAAATAATTGTGTTGGTAGATAAAATCCAGTCAAAATATGTGAGGTGAAGTCTTTTAATAAGCCTAGAAAAAAATAAAGTATTAGTTCTATGAAAACTACTTTCAAGTGCATACTCTCCTACTTATAAACCACTTTTCGGATATGGTTTTATTGTAGATATCTATCTATAATGTGGCAAATTCAGTTTCTTTATAATAATCACAAAAAAAATGATATTTATGCCCGAACTTCGCAAAATAAAATATAATAAGCATTTTCGCGTTGTTATTTTATAACACGGCCGGCAGTCGATGCATTTGAATTTTTAAAGTGGACCCTATGCCGTCCACCGAAGGAGTACTGACTTGTCACCCCCATTTTTGTGTCAGTGGCCGCGAAGGGGAATAGACGCCTCAGGCTCCGCATCGCTTGGTTAGTAAAATCAATTTTTAATTTCGTTGTTACCTATTAGATACAATAAACGAATAAAAAAATGCGTAAAAAAGGAAATAACGTTTTTTACAGGCTTTACGAAATCAACCTGTAAAAAAATCTCAAATACCTTTTCCAACCTTTCCAAAAGCTTTTTATCAAGTATTTTTAAACTCCTCCCATAAAGGAGCTTGAATTCCAATTTAGATTTTTTCCTGGATTATTGGATCGCCTTAAATCAAAAAAGTTCGAGACATAGGTAATAGATATCTTGGTACGATATTACATTAAGTATAAACAACAACCCAGGGATATAAAATCCGAAAGCCCCTCTCAGTAAATTCTAAATTAATAATCTACGAGTATGTTATTTTTAAGTACCTACCTTGTTACCTAATCTAATTAATTTGCTTCCAATATAATCTGTCGATAAGAAATATCTACCTCGAACCTTATTCATTTTTAATCGAATTCAAACTTCTTTCTCTTAAGGCGAATTTCCAACCCTCAACTCGCATTGTTTCTCGCTACAGTATTTAGTGTTCAGTAACTGCGCCGTTTTCTCCCTGGCAACTTAATCGAAGTTAAATGAACAGGAGGACAGGCGTTTTAATCAAACTTTGCCAGAAACAACTGGATTTGGAGGGGAGGGGAAGGAGTCTGCCTAAAGTAGGCGTATTTAGTACACCCTGGATTCTACCCATAAATAATATAGATACCTAAGCAGGTTTTTAACTTATCAGAGGAGCAAGTTCAAAATTTTTTTTTTTTACACATTTTTGTTAAATTTCCTAGGTAGGTAATACTTAACATATTTTTGCACCTAAAAATAATAAAAAAACAGTTATTATGTATATCCCAATCAGAATTATAATAAATTAATTATATCTTATATATTTATAGATGTAAGTTAAATTATCTAATATTATGTGATCTATTCTAATGTTTCCTTAAAACTATAAATGTATTTACAAATATGTTCTTAGATATTATATTAAGAATGTTTAAATTGTTAGAACCTGCAGACAAGCTGCCATATGACAGCTTTGTGGGTCTACTCAAATTGTTGTACAAAATGTATTTTGTTATTTAATAAATAAAAAAATAAAAAAAATTAGTTAGCTACCTACCTACCACTTACCTACCATAATATATTTTTTAAGTAAAAGGTTTTATTTACTTTTCGTAAGTGAAACCCCATTGCGAACACGATATATCTATGTAGATACATGGAGTAGCAGATACTCTCAGTATCGCCCTGATGTAAGACCATCGTTCAATATCGAAATATTACTTAAAATGGCTATGACCAGATCTGGATAGCCAGGTACTTACTTCCCAAACATCCTATTTCTCTCCTCCCTCCCCCCATTCCCTTTGCTAAATAATATATTTACCCAATTTGGGGCACACCATAGTTCCAATGTCTCTGGATAGTTAGGAATCTTGTGCGGTATTCACATATAAAAAAAATTGGGTAGGTACCTATTTAAGCTTCATATTATATTATTCGTAGCTCATAGTAAACTAAATTCTTTCAAACATTTCCCTACGTGGGCGGAGGAATAGATATTTAGTAAGTAGACGGTAAACTGATGCATGTAGAAAACTGAGAAAAGTTGTGTTAGAAAATTCAAACAGAAAGCTATCTAAGTATATTTTACGATGTTAGACGCCATAGTTCCCCGATGAGATTTTTTGATATGCCTTCGAACAATTTTTTTTTCTTTGAAGAAGAAGATAATTCTAACAAATCTGAACGATACATGAAACAAAACAAGATCTCTAAAAATCAAAAGGTAACGGTCGCATCTGGGAATCAGACCCAATATCGCTTATATTTAAACTTTCAGAAAAAAGTCAATAGGTGCGTCCCATATAAATTTAACCGGATGTGTTTATCCGAGACACTATCTAGATTACAAAAAAACTATCATTAGAACTTTGTGATAGAATAAAGATAACAGCCAAAAATACGGCAAAAATAGTTGAGGATAATATTGATAATTCTGAATTAGAAACACGAGATCGCGTAAAACTACTTAAAATGAACCGTTACCTTTTTTATATTTTTGTGTGACGTTCTCTTTCATGTTTCATTTAGATGTACCTATTAGTAGGTATTAGGTATCTTCTTCTTCAATGATATAGGTATTATGCTGACAGGTATAACATTCAAAAGTTGTAAAAAATTTATTCAAATAAAATTGAATTAGGTACCTTAGGTTTAAAATGCTAAAAAGATATTTGAACGAACTAATATCTTTAAATATGTTTTTCTTAGCCTCTACATAGATAATATCTATTGTTATAACAAAAAAAAAATGGATATGGAATATCCATATTATATCAAACTCGATATGGAATAATTTAAAGAAAGAAATTAAAGTTTTAAACGAAAAATATTCGCCATGCTTCAGCTGCGATCATGTACACGGAAAGTTTTATGAGTTTTACTAAATTATTCAGGTTCACCTTATCCAACGGCAAATCTCCGAAAAAGTTTTAATTGAGGTTTTATATTATAATATCAACCTACCCATCTACGAGCATCTAGCCGAGACCCCAACCCAACTTAACCTAACTCCTGTAAACCTACATATATTATGTATGAGAGAATATTATATCTATTAATATAACTACATAATAATGTAATGTCGATGTGTGCATGCGTATTGGGTAGGTACCTACAAAGACGCCTATTTTCGTCTACATCTCCACATCTGCACACCAACGCAATCTACTCTAATAAATTTAAAACAAAAAATAACCATTCCTTTACATCCCGCCGACTTCTATTTCTTTTCTAAAGGCCGCATATTTCATCCCCTCTCTTCATAACATCCCTACCTTCCCTTCACCCCTCCCTCTTTCCGCCTACCCCTCGCGAGAGCCTGCCGAAATAATAACCAATCTATTCAAAGTATTTTTCTTGTCTGGGGGGTATTATATCTTTTAGAATTTATCCCGAGGTAGGTATCTACCTACTGCCTAGTTCCTACCCGCTCTCGGGTCTCCGCCACTATATAGCCATAAAAACTGGCCGAGGAATAAAAACAGCGCGTCAAGACATTTACTGACAAGCAACCTTGCCAGAGAGAAATAATCGGCCTACCCTAGAGCCATTTTAATATAAAAATGTTCCCCGATGTACAAAAATGTTTAAAATATTTACCTTTCCTTATAGAATGGCTGTAAAATGTAGAAATAACCTTGGTAGGTAGGTATACACATTTCAAATACCTACCCTTGGAGAAAAACATCTAAAGAATTTATTTTATTAGAAAAAATCTTTTTTTTACTACTTCACGTACCTACTTTTTGAAGAATGGGTATGAAAATACAATTTGAATTTGAAGAAACTAATTTACTATGGAAATATGTAGGCTTTGAATGTGCTATAATATGCACCTATTACTAATATAGGTAGGTAGGTAGTAGGTACCTATAAACCGTAAGTTGGTAAATATGTAGCGACATTAATTTTTTTTTTTTTTTTTAAAGAAAGACAAACATTCCCGGGTTACGAATAACCCAACAATGTTTGAAAATCTCCTACTACCACCATAGAAAGCCGAAAATGTTGCTTGTGTTGTGATGGAGGACTTAGCCAGCGGAGGAATCGAACACGCGACGCTCGGGTGGGACCCAAGCGCTATGCCCACTCAACCACTGACCGGTCAAATTACCTATGTGTTGGTAAGAACTACAAATCTTTCGAAGCTTGTTACTTCTGAATCAGCTTTATCAATCTTTTTTTAATTCATTTGTTATTTATTTTAGTTTATCAGGGAAAGGTACGGGATTTTTATGATAGGTAAATTCTTATGGAACATAGATACGAATTATCGATTATAATTATAAAAACAGTAGACTTTATTTTCAAATACAGACACCTAATTATTTTTCTCTGTAAAGTGTTTCTGTATAAAAAAAATCTTTTGGATCTCAAAATGGGCGTAATGCAGCCCGGAATGTTCGAGCTCAAATAGCAACCGGATCAAAAAAATCCCATTATATTTCATTTTAAAATGCACCATTTTGTGAATTTGTGGGTCGGGCATTTTAGGAAATAAGGAAATAAAGGGAATAATTTACACTGGAATAATATTTTTTAAAATCGTTAAAATAGTCACGAGAAATCTTTCATAATAACCTTTATGTAACTATAATGCAAATTCTTATCATCGAAATGTTTGAAATATTATAAAAACATTGGCTTATATTAAAGCTGGCACAAGACAAGAGTTCATCGAATGAGAAATTAGTTGAAAACACCCCTCCGGTCTTCAGTGGTTGAGGGGCAAGACTCTCGACTAGCAATTCAAAGGAAGCGGGTTCAAATCCCGTATATTCATATTACTTGTGAGGTTTTTCCCTAAACAATATTGAAGTGAGCTTATACAAACCCAAGGTAATCAGCTTACTGGAATTACTAAAATATTAAGAAATTCGACAGACTAAAACGACTTAGTAACAAATAAAATTGATTAAAATCCTTGTAGACCACCCTTCTCCCCTCCCCCAAATGTTATGTGTATAAGCCGTAGACTAAGAAATATTTGTACCAGTCTGAAGATGGCTCTGACGAGCTGAAACCGGTTATGGTCAATACAATTAAGTGGAATAAAGTTTTTTTAATCGTTTTATTTTAATCTATGTATTATAATGGAATTCCACAACGAATTGTCAGTTTAAAAATAGAAATACGTTTGTTTCAGTTATTTTACAAGTTATTTATAGTTGTGAAAAGTTCACAATGTTTCTTTAAACGATATTTAAGACGCCTTCCATGAGATTTTTGCTCTATTTTAAACGAGTCGTGTATTATTAAACATCTTCACAATTTTCGCATCGATTTTATCGCTTTAAATATTATCGCGCTCCTCCAACATTCGTAATTACATATCTTTCCATATTCTTCTTTTTGAGGGCGGATGCGATGCCTTAAATCAATTCCACAACGCTGGCTTGCCACCGGAGGTGTCTACTAATGTCTACAGGAATTCCAAAAACTGAACAAATCGGACTAATATCTATGAGAACCAAAGTGAGGACGAATATCTACAGCTCAAACTGCTGACTAATATCTATGGAACAGGTGATGTCGCCGAATATCTACAGCACTGGCAGAGGTTGGATTTGAAATTATGTATAGCATATTGGCATAACGTAATATTGCAGTTTAACGTAATAATGCAGTTTAAAAAACTTAATTTATGTTAAGTTAGTTTAGGTTAGATGCTCAGCTTCCCTCTGTAGATATTAGTCCCACCTACGCTCCATAGATATTCGACACCACTGGGACCGTCATAGATATTTATCCGACCTTAGCTCTGTAGAAATTAGTCTTCACTCTGAAGTTCGACATACAGGCTGTGGATATTAGTATCTGGAGTCTTGCCAGCCTGCTGCCCGCTGCCCGTTTGCTAGCCCGCTCCCTTTATTTATATATTTCAACCAATTTACACAAAACCTTGACAAATTATATATCTAAAAACCTTCCTCATGACTCACTCTATCTATTGGTGAAAATCGCATGAAAATCCGTTGCGCAGCCGGAGCGACTTCGTTTTATAAACTATGTTAAGTTTATTTATTATTTTTTCGGTACATGGGTACCTACATGGTTAAAGATTGTGGATTTATATTGTTTCATACTAGCATCAAAAGGCCCTTGATTCCTGCAAATGCGTCACAAATACACACTCTGAAGCAGAGTCATAGCTACACATATATAGTCACAGAGTTGTGAGCTGCAAATAGGGGTGGCTTACCCTCTTCGGAAAACTTTCATCCCCTTGGCAAGTCCTCGACTGCTCAGAGTGCTTACCGATCTCAGATGGGTTGGATTACGTACTCGTAGGTATGTAGTCACCCATCCAGTAGCTAGCAGCCAGTACTGTAACTTGTGTACCTAACCTAACCTATATACCTTACCTACATAGGTAGGTAGATACCAACTCGTTATACAGTGCGATATGAAGCTGCACACATATCAAACATACGATACACGTGTATTATAATTATCTGAAGAACTTCTATGATATTAGGTAATTATTATTAAGGCGATCCACTAGTAGATACAGGAAAAAATCGAAATCGGAATTCACGCCCTTTTATGGGAGGAGTTTAAAAAAACTTGAGAAAAAGCTTTTGGAAAGGTTGGAAAAGATATTTGAGATTTTTTTTTTACATGTTGATTTCGTAAAGGTCTGTAAAAAACATTAATTCCTTTTTTATGCATTGTTTATTGTAATAAAACGGAATTTTTAAATTGATTTCACGAAAACAAGCAGCGCGGTCCCTAACACGTTGTTTCTCCGCTCCGTTCGGAGGAGTACTGACGGAAAAATGGGGCGGCTGCCAGTCGTTCTTCGGTGGACGGTATAAGGTTCACTTTGATATAACAAATTCGTCGACTGCCGTATTGTCGCCGTGATGTCAAAAATACCAACGCGAAAATGCATATTATATTTTATTTTGTGAGGTTCGGGCGTAAATATAATTTTTTTTCGCGATAATTATATAAGAAACTGAATTTGCCACATTATGCAATAAAACCATATCCTTAAAAGTGTTTATAACTAGGAGAGTTTTCAGTTAAAAATGTTTTTTATAGACCTAATACTTTATTTTTTTCTAAGCTTATTAAAAGACTTATTAAAAAAAAAGACCGATATTTTTAAGGGCCAAGGAATGTTCTACTCGCAGTATTTAATTGAAGCATCTATAATACTTCTAAGCGGTCAAATTTTCAAAACTAAATCATACGATTTTGTATGATTTTGCATTATTTAGTATGGCTTCATCTTAAGAAGATATATTATCAGGAAGACGTTTGAATTGAAAAGACCCATTAATGTGATAATAAACACTTCTTATGTTTTTATTATTTTAACTTTACATATTTTAAAACATTATTTGATAATAAGGGCCTCACTAGGTGCTCTACCCGTGCTGAGGTCCCTATTTTACAATTTAATAAAATATAAAATTAAATTAAATTAAAAGATTGGAATAAATATGACAAATTCTTCTTCAATAATCCCAAGTTCATTTTGTGGCGTCACTTTAATTAAACAAAAGAAATCATTTTGCACACACCACTTAATAGAATCAACATTTTTTTCATAACCAATGGTTTCTTCGTCAGGAATTAATGAAAATTTGGTTTCGAATCATGCTGATAATTTTGATTAAATAGGTGGTGTTAACAAAATTATTTGTTTTCATAATAAAAACTATAATTATTTTTTTATTTTTTATGATTTCCAAAAAAACGGTTATACGCATATTACAAAAAAGATAAAAAAAATTAGAAAACGTAAAGATACAGTATATGAGAAAAGGTAAAAAAAATATAAGTGCGTATACCAAAAGAAATAGTCGCAATAACAAATAGCAGAAGCGAGTAAATATACCTACCTACTCGTGTAATTAATTACTCGTATATTAAAAATTTAGAAATACTGAAGAAAGTTATAGGCAAAAGGGATTCTATTTTAATTTTAAGTATGTGGTACTTTTATTCTGAGAAATATTTGTCAGTGATTAGAGCTATCTAAAAAAATCAGTGAAATCAGTTTGAAAGACCTAATGCAAAAACTCGTAGCAAAACGTTAATCTCAAAAATCAAATTTAAAATAAAACATATTTAATTAATGCATCATTAATAATAAAATTAATACTAAAGACAATGAGTCTTATCAAAAACTTATCACAGTTAAAATATAGACAGTATTTTGTTTCTTCTATAAAGTTGCCTAAATCGAATTGGTAATTTATTAATTAATGTGGGAAATTCAATTTAATCGATTCCTGTAATGTGATTTCATTTTTGATGGGAAATTCAGAAAGGTATAAGCTAAATCTTATTGTAAAGTGATAAATTTATGAATTATAATAATAAAATCAAAGAAAGACGCATTACCTGCTTTGTAATTTATAACATTGCACATAATGTACGTATACTTCCTCAGTAAAAATCCTAATAATTTGTACATTGCTATTACACATATCTTGTCTACAGAATACCCTCCCTCATGTGCTCACAGCTCGTGTGAATCGCGGGTCCACCCTCTCTAGTCACCCCCACCCCTATAACCTATAGCTCTCCACTCTCCATGGAGGAACACTAGAGGGGACGGGTGTTGATGCTAGTTATAGTTGCTTGTTTCGAGTCTACTCTCGAAAATGGTAGCCACGATTCATGGCGTTAGCAGAAAGGGTTGCAACACATGTATTTATTATTATAATATGATGGAAATATGCGATATTTGTAACTCATATAAAACATTGCATTTTTCTGATTTATGTTTCAAGCAATAACCCATATTTTTTGAAAAGTACAAAGCTATCTGTTAAAGCGATCCACTAGTACAGGAAAAAATCGAAATCGGAATTCACGCCCTTTTATGGGAGGAGTTTAAAAATACTTGAGAAAAAGCTTTTGGAAAGGTTGGAAAAGATATTTGAGATTTTTTTTACATGTTGATTTCGTAAAGGCCTGTAAAAAACATTAATTCCTTTTTTATGCATTGTTTATTGCAATAAAACGGAATTTTTAAATTGATTTCACGAAAATAAGCGGCGAGGAGCATAACACGACTGCTCTCCGCTCCGTTCGGAGGAGTAATGACGGAAGACAGGGGGGCGGCTGCCAGTCGTTCTTCGGTGGACGGTATAAGGTTCACATTGATATAACAAATTCGTCGACTGCCGTATTGTCGCCGTGATGTCAAAAATACCAACGCGAAAATGCATATTATATTTTATTTTGTGAGGTTCGGGCGTAAATATCATTTTTTTCGCGATAATTATATAAGAAACTGAATTTGCCACATTATGCAATAAAACCATATCCGAAAAAGTGTTTATAAGTAGGAGAGTTTTCAGTTAAAAATGTTTTTTATAGACCTAATACTTTATTTTTTTCTAAGCTTATTAAAAGACTTCTTAAAAAATATGACCAATACTTTTAAGGGCCAAAGTATGTTCTACACGCAGTATTTAATTGAAGCATCTATAATACTTCTAAGCGGTCAAATTTTCAAAACTAGAACATACGATTTTGTATGATTTTGCATTATTTAGTATGGCTTCATCTTAAGGCTAATTAATCCAAATACCTATCCAGTTTTGATGTTCATTTACAGATCATTAGATATAAAACTTTTAAATAATATTCTTAACGTGTTTATGTAGGTATAAATAGAGATGTGATTTGACATAGATGTGTACAGATAGTTTGTAAGCATATGTGTAATAATAAAATCGTAAGTAAAATGTAGATAACGTAATGTACCTATACCTAAGTAAATATAGGTACCTACCCACGCAGCGCAGGAACCTTGTCCACAATGGATATTAGTGTAGGGGTCACGATCCTCAGCTATTCTATGATCAGCAATTTTTGATTTGGTAGACGGGTATGGGTACCGCCATCCCGGGAATCATTTATTGGATAACCAACACCTCTCCTCAAAAATTCGCTTTGTTTGTTGACGGATTTGTAGGGGTGCACGGGTTCACGGGGTGAGATTTTTCCTGGTCTTGGCGGCGGATGCGTCTGCTAACCATCTTCATGGCAGGCCGGATCAGGAGGGAATGGTTGAGGGAGTCCCTTTGACCTCTCCAGCCCGCGGACTCTCTCAGAACATCGTCTTGCACCATAGTGGAAGGGATGGATTCATACGTACATCAGTCCTGGACACACTGACCCCAGATTCCTACCCACCCCTCATAGTTTTTCCTTATCAAAACTTCCTCTCCTTCCTTTCCCAAAAAGACCCTCCACAAAGCACTCCCAAAGATGACATAGGCCCTGGGAAGAATTATTTTTCTCAATAAGAAACCGACTAAAGAAGAAGGCAAGTAATAAGCTGTACCTACCTAATTGAACCCAAAATCTGCCAATTTAAAGTCGAATGCACGGACCACTGCGCTGCAAATGAATACAAAATGTTATAATTCCCAATTTTAAAATAGGTACAAACGGGTAGGTAAAGAGAAAATCACAGAAATTTGTTTTTTTTTTATTTTTTATATGAACACTGCACAAGAGTCCCAACTGATCCCGTCTGTAGCCAGTGAGACTATGGCATCCCCAATCGGGGTATGTTGTGTGGCTGAAGGTAGTGGGGAGAGGAAGGAGATGGGCAAGAGGAAGGTGGGGAAGTACCTGGCTATTCAGATCTGGTCATCAAACATGGCTAAAGCCATTTCAAGCAACGTTTCAATTCTGAATGGTGGTGTTACACTAGAGCAAATCTAAGAGTATCTTCCACTCTGGAACGTGCCGCAAATATATCTACTACATATTATTTTAAATGAATTAATTGTGGAATATCACTAATTACCCAAATAAAATTTATTGGCCACGCCGGGATACGATCCCGCGAGCTTCGGATTGCGAGTCAAGAGCCTTATCACTAGACCACTAGACCACGCCGACCGTAAATTGCTGAAAAAATTAAAGAATAAATTACAAGATCTCAATTTATTTTAAGTTGCCTCCAGATGGTGGCTATAAATACGAGTAGGCAATCAAAATAATAATTTAAAATGATTGCAAAAAATAGGAGTACCTATATCACTTATCATCCCTCGGTACTCTCACACCACCCCCTCTCACTCTCCTCATCACCCCTTCTCACTCTCCCCATCACGTGTCATCATCCCCCCGACGCCCGCCCCTGGACTCGAATCTGAAAAGAATTGCAGCGCCACTGCTTCGTGTGAAGTAGGGGGGTGGGGGGAGAGTAGGAGAGGGTGGGGAGTATGTAGAAGTAGATAGTTTGAGGAGGACGAATAGTGGATATAGTTTACATTTTATATCGTATGCAAGAATATATGTAATATAATATTATGGTGGTGTAGGTTCTAGAAATTTGAGAAATGTGAAAGTAGGCACCATAGTTAATTTTAAATCGACTGTGTATATTTAATGGAATAATATTGGAGGAGTGGAAAGAGATAAGGAAGAGGAAGGTGGGGAAAGCTACTACAATTAACTTCCTCAATAGTTTGATTTTTTTCTTACTTATTTTTACAGGAGAACATATCAGTAAATTGCTGAAATCTATCTTCGTTCTAAAGGCTCCGCAACCGGGCTCGAAAAGAAGAAGATGGAGAGATACGAAATTACGAATGTTAGAGGAGCGCGCTAACATTTACAGCGACCAAAATGTCTAATAAAACACGACTCGTATATAGAGCAAAAATCTCGTGGGGAGCATCTTAAGTATCATTTAAAGAAACATTGTGAATTTTTTTACAATTTAATTTATAAGATAATAGAAACAGACTTGCTTTTAATATTTTTTGGAGCATACTTTGCGATTTTTTTCTATGGAGGATATTTCATATAATTTTCGTTTCAGCGTGGGCAGCATCTAGACATTATCTTCAAAAATTACTAGGTAGGTAGGGAAAGCTACTACAAGTAGCTTCCGCAGTCGTTTGCTTTATTTTCGTTTTTTTTTCACGTGAACATATCAGTAAATTGCTAGAATCTATCTACGTTCTAAAACTATTTTCACCCTATACACAAATCTGCCTAGCTCCCTAGCACAGTCGATCGATAAGGATCGATAGGATAACTTTCGGTAATTTCTCATAATTCCTTAGCATGACTGCAGATCGTCAACGAATAAGTAACAGTTCACAATGAATAAGTGTATATACTTATTCGACATCAACTGTTGTTTGTTCGTTTACAGGGGGCCTGATCTAGATTCAATAATCTTCTAACTGAACATTACACAACCAAAGCCAAAAATTCGCAATACCTGATTAGAATAAATAATCCTTAAACATTCAAAATTATCATCTAACCGAAATTCTTAGTTCATGGACAGTCTTATAAATATCAATTTCCTAAGCAGCATCCCTTCCTCCCGAGAAAAGGTGACCACCCCATTTCATCACCCCTGTCCCCCCTGTCCACCCCAACCCTCCTATCCCCCAACCCCCCTCCCCAGGACACGGGACCATCAATCACTGGCGAAGCGCGACACTGCAATTCTCGACGTCTCTCCCTACAGCTGAGGAGAGTATTTTATATGGAAAGCGAAGAAGTATCGTTGAAAGTGCGTCATCGATTGAATAAAAAACTATTTTATTACATGATTATACATATATGTGACGTTATGTCAAAAGCTGCGTTAAGATGATCCCCTAGTCCTGGACCCATTCGGAATTGGGCGGAGTAAGCGACTTTTGCGCGCTGACCAATAAAAACCATAATTAATAGTCAACAACGGTGTTTTGTTATTCACCTGCGCTTTCACCAGTATATTTTTACAGAACGATGCGATGCAAAGAGCAAGTCACGTCTATTCGGCCGGAAATCTGGGCTCTGCGCGGCCACAACTGCGACGATACGACGCGCTTTCGTCCTCTGCAGATCGCAGAAGGGTGAAATTCGTAGTTGGGTAGCGCCTCTTTTAATTTACTGAAGAAGAACTTCGCCAAAATTAATGTTTATAAATATTAATTTTTATTCCGAAAAATTCAATTTGCCACATAAAACCATATCCGAAAAAGCATTTTGCACTTCAAAGCATTTTTTTATTAGCCGGATACTTTATTTTTTTCTAGCCTTAGGTATTAAAATACTTAATTACTCGATTATTTCGAAAGCTAAGATGTGTTCTGCTTGCAGTTTTAAATATAAGCATTTATAATATTTCTAAGCGATCAAGTTTTCCAACCCAAAAAATGTGATTTTGCATGATTTTGTATTACTTTGCATTGTAGATCTTCTATTTCAGGGTTTCCCAAACTTTTTTTGCAATGGAACACTTTGCAAACCCATAAATTTTATCGGAACACTTGTGTAATTTTTTAGATTAGGTAATTCTTAATAGAAAATTTAAAAAAATTTTTATTACACATTATTTATTATGTATATCAACAATATAAATATTTAACAAAAAAGGAATATAAACAACAACAAAAAACGAGTGTGCTTTAGATCCCACGACTGAAGTAAAACTTCACTAACTTATAAAAGAAGAGAGAAAGAAAATGTGCGCATGCACTGCTCTCTCTCTTGCTCCTACAGTGTGATACAGACAATAGGCCTGCACTGTGTCTTAGATAAACGAAACATAACTGGCTATCAGAGAAAGAGAGAATGAAAATGTGTGCTCGCACCTCTCTCTCTTGCCCCACCAGTAAATACGAAACGTAACTCTCTCTCTTTCTATCTTCACTAACTTATATCTCTATTTCAACTTCTGTTCGCCTCGCCCGATCACACTTTTCGTAACGCTCTCGTCACGCATTCCCCAGATTACTCTCCAAGTCAAGCGTGCCTAAAGAAGTTTTACTTCAAAAATGGAATGTAAACCACAAAAAATGGAATATAAACAACAACAGAAATGGAATACAGACAACAACAAAAAATGGAATAAATAAAACACCTTATCAATGACTTTGATGATTTTGAGTCCTTGAATTGCATATCTTCTTGATATCAGGCACAATTTTGGTAAGTTGAATGCTTAAATCTGGTGTGGCGTCGAGCCTGTTCCTGCACTTTGACTTCGTTGCAGCATAATTAGAAAATCCCGCTTCGCATAAATAGGTCATAGAAAACGGAAGTAAAACAATAATAGCTAGTTTTGATAAATAGGGGTACTCTTCTGACAAACTCGCCCAGAAATCATGTATTTTTGTTTCAAGTCCGAGTCACTAATTAAATTAATGAGATTTTCATACTTACTTGCTAAAGCCTACAGGTTTGGCTGTTACGGAAAATGGATTCCGAACCCAGGAATCGTCGTTTTCGGAAAATATTGAATAAGAGTTGTTTTCAAGTTATGTAGGTGTTTTGAAAATTCTTTGGAAACCTCTTCATCTACTTTAAAATATAATTCGTTTAAACATTAATTTAAGGCAGGAAAACAATCAAAATGATCGCAGAACCCCTGTACAGGTAAGAGAAATATAGGAAAAATAAAGGAACCCTAGGGTTCCGCGGAACATAGTTTGGGAAACCCTGATCTATTTATTTCTCTATAATGACAACCTATTTTGACAACCTTTGTATTTATTTATTTATTTGTACGCGCCCAATTAGGGCTTTTACATACCTATAATAAAATTAAAAATACATTTAATATAATAAAATAATTGAAAAGATACCTAAAACAATTAAAATAAGTACAAAGTATAAAAAAAATTGTAGCTATATAGATGCGTTGATTCATAAAGCATGCATAAATATTTTCTTGATTAAGTACATTAATATAATCGAAGATTTGGCCAACAAGTAATAGAATACCAGTAGACTGACACATGACGATGGACTCCATGGTCGAGGGGTAAGGTTCTTGACTCGCAATCCGAAGGTCGCGTGATCGAATTCAGGAGTAGGCAAATAAATTTTATTTGACTAATTTGTGTTATTTCTCAATTAATTTATTAAAAATAATATGTAGTATATTTGTGTCACGTTCCAGAGTGGAAGATACTCTCAGTATCGCCCTGGTGTAAGACCACCATTTAGAATTGAAACGTTGCTTGAAATGGCTTTAGCAGTGTTTGGTGATCAGATCTGAAAAGTCAGGTACTTCCCCACCTTCCTTCAACCTCACATCATATCCCAATTGGGGATGCCATAGTCTCACTGGCTCCAGATGGGAGCAGCTGGGACTCTTGTGAGGTATTCATATTTAAAAAAATACGGTTAGGAAACATAGTGTCCAACCCAAATATCTTTTCACAATACGTTTATATATATAACTTACTAGCTGAAGTATCCGGCGTTGTCCGGACTTTAAACACAGTTTTTTGAGATTGGATGTAGACAGTAATTTTCGTCTTGTTTGGAAGTCAAGCGCGCAAAATTTCATCAACGTCGTAATAAAACTGTGGATTTGCATAAAATCAAAGTCACATCGCCGCCTCCCACGGACACTCTTCATCATATAATAGAGGATATTGGATAAATTTCATACATATTGGATCTAATAATGGAGTAAAGGAAGTAATGGAACAAAATAATACGGAGAACTTCTTCAGCATAAAGCCATTGCTGGATTTTTTAGATCTCAAATACTGAGTTGGCCAGGCATATTAAAGACAATGATATTATTCGTTCTAGAATAGTGTTAGTGAATACAGAGGCCAAACAAAGATGAAGTGTTGAAAAAGATTTCTTTTGTTTAATCAAGATGGACACTATGAAGAGGTCTGAGGTGAGGACAAGAGGCGAATGGCCAATAAAGAATATTTGTAGAGGAGCCAAAATCCCAACCTGGGGTGAAGGTGAAGCACCTATAATATTGACTCAACGACCTCAACGACAATCAGGATATCATGACGTATTAGATAGTGTATACACCATGTTCCACGCTCATACCGCGAATCTTTGGGGGTGGTAATTCAAGTTAATCTAAGAAATAAAATCCCAATAAAGTTTTTTAATCTAAAGTCCAAAAAAATATTTTTTATAAAAATTGTCGAGCGTAATCGCAGCTTTACTTTTGCAAGTAATGCACGTGTCAAGATAACAAAATGGCCACCATGGCATATCAAAGTTTAATATAGCAGCTGACTGACTATGAAGTAATAATAATTATAAAGATCGCCTTGTAAACAACACAAACATAAGATTTTTATTATTATTTAGTCACCAACGGAAAAATGTCAAAATTTTTCAATCCCCAAAGTTTTCAGCGTGAGCATGGAATAACGGTGTATAATAAATATATTTTCAATTATTTGTATGAATGGCAATAGCTGAATTATTTTTAATTTTTAAATCACGAATATTATCACAAAGTATTTGACATTTTATTACATGACGCACGTATAAGAATACGCCACTCTTTCGAAAAAAGCATTTACTTCATGCCCGGTCGCTTCTTTCTTCGCAATCTTTCCCACTCTGGGGGGGCTGGCATATCAGACGCCGGGGGGCGTCTTTGGATTGGCGGTCGCAGGGGGGATGTTGGGGGATAGGGTGGTTGTGTGGGGTGGAAAGGGGGGGTAGGGGGGGCGAGGCGGTGAATGGGCAAAGGGGGATCTATCTGGCACCACTCTAAATTTGGAGGAATTGTCAATTTTGTTTTCTCATTTTTCGTCATTTTCTCGCGTGACAGTGTCAGAGGACGTATCGGAAATGTGAGAGATAATAGTGCGGTGGGTTGGAGATGAAATATTGAGTCGTTTGAGATTTGTGATTTAGATGAAAATCTTATGAAATCACAACGCTTTGACTCCCGTCCTATTTTATTGAGAGTCTCTACTTAAGATGAAGCAATACTAAATAATGCAAAATCATATGTTTTTGTTTTGAAAATTTAATCGCTTAGAAGTGGAATACTTGCTTCAATTAAATACTGCGTGTAGAACATATCTTGGCCCTTAAAATGTCGGTCAAGTCTTTTAATAAGCCCATAAATAAATAAAGTATAAGGTCTATAAAAAAACTTTCAAGTCCTAACTCTCTTATTTATAAACCTCTTTCGTATATGGTTTTATTGTTTAATGTGTCAAATTCAGTTTCTTTTTTAATAATCGCAAAAAAAAAAAAATTTACGCCCGACCTTTACAAAATTAAATAAAATATGCATTTTCGCGACGTTATGATTGACATCACGGCGAAAATACGTCAGTTGACGAATTTGGATTTTCAAAGTGAACCTAACGAAGAACTACTGACTAGCCACACCCATTTTCTGTCAGTCCTCCCCCGGCCGGAGCGGGGAACAGACGTAAGGTTCCGTGTCGCTTGGTTTCGTGAAAACAATTTTAAATTTCCGTTTTATTACAATAAAAAATGCGTATAAAAGTAATTTTTTTTTTACAGTCCTTAACGAAATCAACCTGTAAATTTTTTTTCTCAAATACCTTTTCCAACGTTTTAAAAAGCTTTTTCTCAAGTATTTTATAACTCCCCCTATAAAAAGCCGTAAATTACAATTTCATTTTTTCCTGGACTATTGGATCACCTTAAGCAGCTCTTACGAAGATTTTTATTTGGTTAAGAAATTCTTCTTTACATAAATATCATCACATAAAAATTATAAATCTTATTTTAAGAATCCTTTAAACCCCTGAAGCCAAAGTTTTTTTTTACGAAAATAAGTACATTTTGAAAAAAAAAATTGATTTACGAGAATTTTAAAGAAATTGTGTCACATTATCATGTTAGGTGTCCTAATCGTGTTCGATATTATGGGCCTTACTAATGAACATGTTTTCAAAAATACACAACAAATAAACAACCAATATTAAATAAAAAAAATGTTTGTTAATCAAAAGGTAGGGGGTTATTAACGGAGTTACTGAGGGAGTATTATGGAAGTAACTGGCTGTTGATATCTGGCCACCAAACATGGCTCAAATCATTTCAAGCAATGTTAGATTACGAAGGTAGTCGTTCACCAGGGCTATATTGAAAGTATCAACTATGTACATATTATTTTTAATTAATAAATTGTGAAATAACCCAAAGTAATTAAAGAACATTTACCTACTTTAAATAAACTGTTAAGTAACTTAAACATATGTATGTATTATTTTATAATAAAACAAAAGCTGTAATGTAATGAAGGGGATGGGATAACAAAGGGTGGAATGACGGTGGGTGGAAATTAAGGGTTGTGGTGTTAGAACTGCTAGGAATAAAAATAGCCTTCCTCTTATGACATAAAAAGTTGAACGCTGAAATTAATAATAGTTATTGTGGGCAACTGTATATAATTTGATATTTTATATACAGTTTTTCGGTGGCATTCCTAAAAAATGCAATACTTAATAAATAGTTCGTAAACTTTATCAAACAGTGTTATCCCTTTAAAAAAATAATTTACTTTCCAATCATTGAAGGAGCATATCAATAAGTCACAATGAAAATTTGAAAGAGATAAAGACACAGAAAATAAAAAGGTAACGGTTGCAACTGAGTCTTGAACCCAGATCCTCTGTATTACCGGGACTACCAATTGAGTTATTGCTATCTAATTGATGGAGATGCCAGGTAATACTAGAAGATCTGTGTTTGAGTCCCAATTGCAACATTCATATTCAGGTTTACGAGCTTTAATAAGTTAACTGACTAACTAACCATCACACCATTTCCCCGCAGGAGTAAACAGAGAGGACGGACCGACAAACAACCCTGTCTTGGCGCACGCTCCTTGCCTCATTCATATTCACACATCCTCTCTTACAATAAATTAATCCTAAAAAAATGAATATTTTACTCTTTCTTATACCTAGGTTTTTTTACAGAAAGGCAAACATTCCCGGGTTGCAAATAACCCAACAATGTTTGAAAATCTCCTACTACCACCACAGTAAGCGGAAAATGCTGTGACCGAGGTATCAAACACGTGACGCCCGGGTGGGACCCAAACGCGATCCCCACTGAGCCACTGACCGGTACTTACAGTGTCATGATTATACCTCTGACTTCTGAAGCTTTAAAAAAAAGTGTCACCTTAGAAGAGCGCGGTTGTCTGTACAGTGCAAAGACATGGGAACAACGTCGCCACCCGATTAGGTAGTGTTGTGAGGCGGGTACTAAGTTAAGGTTTAGTTCAGTTAAGGCTAAGCTGCGGCAATGGATTTTTAATGGTGGTCTTGAAGAGGCCCAAATTGCATGAAGGACCAAAAACAGAAGCCGGTGTAGCCTATTTTCACTTACGAGCCGACTTACACATACGACCCGTTCTCATGATGCCAACATCAATTTTACTGTGAACGGATATACCGAGTGACTTTAGGTATTATGTATTTTAATCTCGCGTCATTTTCTCCATAATTGAATACAATATTCACCTCCCTGTTCATGAGTTATGAGCGATATAAAAAATAGCATTTTCCTCACACAGTTGCCATTTCCTACTTCCGTGTAACACGATACAACTTCCTCACGAGATATTTCAGCCACACATGTAGTAGCCACATCGCGTGCACTGGGACCATAAATTGTGACACACCCCGTAGAGGGCACCCGTAACCTGTAGGCTTTAACCGCACAAAAGTTTCTTGAGTGTTACCTTAATGTACGATTAATGAATAACCTGGGCTTGAACGTTATTTTTGATACTGATCGTAAAAGTGATTCGTCTTGAACTCGCTTACGAAACGCGATCATTTTAATATGTTTTTTTTTGTAAAAAGACGTAGAAACGTGTGTATGTATTATAATACACATTTCATGTTAAGTGAACTTGATTTTACATAATATGCATACATTAATAATTTGAATAAAATTTTGGTTGAATTAGGTACCTATAGCGTACCTAATGTACCTACCATGAATAATACGAATCAAATTTATGTATGACCTACATGAATTTAGAAACCTTTTTGCTACAAGCTAGTTTTACGGCGCACCTAAATCTTTTTTTTCCTTTTTTTTAATAAAGAATTACGAATAACCCAACAATATTTGAAAATCTCCTACTACAACTACAGAACGAAAATTTTGCTTGTGTTGTGATGGACGACTTAGCCAGCCGAGGAATCGAACACGCGACGCCCGGGTGGGACCCAAGCGCTATGCCCACTCAACCACTGACCGGTCAAAATGTTGCCTCTGTAGTTCAATGATTTAGATTGGTTGCCCGTAGTTACCGGAAGTTAAAATCCCGAATGTCCAACCATTTAACATTTAAATTAAATGAAAATAACAAACTTTAATTATCAAAATTTACAATCTTAAATAATCAATATTTACACTCTTATATTTTAGAAATCGACAATCTCGAATAATCAAAATTGACAATCTTAAATAATAAAAATTTTCACAGTAATAATCAAAACTTATTAAATTTAAAATATCAAATTATATACAACCAACTTTGACTAAACCACTATTTTTAGTAAAAATTATCAACCAAACCATTACAGAAAGCAAATTTTTTTAAATTTAAAATTTCATTCTTTTTTTGCATTAAATATCCAGTTGCATCGCGTTTATCTATATTTTCAGTTTAATTTTTTATCATGATTTAGATATCTTTCTAATTATTTGTTATTCATAGAAATATTCATAAACTTCATGCATTTAACACGATTCAGGCATGAGCCTAGTGTCATAGTATGGTGGTCAAGAGAATTAAACAACAACAAAAATTTGTGAACACGGTTCTAAGATGAAGGTTTTAAGATGAAGGCCGAGTTGAAGCAACTGCGGTTCTACAACTACGCCAAGGTAGGCTATTGGACCTTCTGTGACACAATATACAATCAGGAATTATATTGCTGATTTAAAAAAACTGTAAGAATTATCAAAACCTCAATATCAAGTATCGTTTGAATGTAGATTAGAATCGTTTGCATCCAGTCTATGCGTTTTATTTATTGTACCATTTCGTGGAATTTCTCCCCAATTAAAGTAATCACGAAGTGCGATCTCCCTCCAGTTTGATGGCAAGACATCTTATTCAATCGATTCCCCCCCCCGACCCCGCTTTTCCGCCTTTCCCGCCCTTTTCCAATTTTCCCGCGCTCCCTGTTACACGGTTCCGGCAAGACAAGGAAAATAAACTAACAAACGAATACAGGCTTCTCAAACTTAAACAACAAAAATAAGTAATAAAAAAATATTTATGTAATAGTTGGTACCTTCTTGCTTTTATTGCTACCCGACCTGTCCTAGGGTAGTTTCTTCTTCTACTTTGTATGCCCTATCAGGTCCCCCCGACGCATGTTGGCGATCACTCTTGAAAAGGTCTCTCTATCTTGCGCTGCCCGGAATAGCTCCTCCACACTTCTAATGCCGGTCCACTCTCGTATATTTCGCAGTCAAGACATTTGTCTCCTACCAGGCCCTCGGCGACCCTCTATCTTGCTTTTCAATATTAATTGGAGCAAGTGATACTTCTCCCCTCGAAGTATATGACCCAGATATGAAATTTTCTTGATTTTTATGAATGTAAGCAGTTCTCTATCTGCTCTTGCCCGCCTGAGAATTTCTGTGTTGGTGATCATGTCGGTTCATGGAACTTGAGCGTTCTCCGGTGAAGCCACATTTCGAAAGCCTCTAACCTGTTCATAATATTTATTTTCAAGGTCCATGTTTCACAACCATACAGCAAGACCGACCACACATAACATTTCAGCATTCTCTGCCTTAGTTTTAAGCTGATGTTGTCATTGCAGAAGAGGGATTTCATTTTCATGAACGCAGTTCTTGCTGCTCCAATTCTGCACCTAATCTCTATATCTGGGTCAAGAGTCTCCGTGAGAATACTGCCGCGGTATCTAAGTCTCTCCGCCTTTTCGACATTACAACCATTTAACTGTATCATTGATCCAGAGTGATCTGGTCGTCCAAATATCATCCATTTAGTTTTATTGACGTTGATTGTTAGGCCCAGTTGCTCACCAGCATTTAATAGGTCTTGGAGGTCACTGATACTGTTAGCTAGTAATACAGTATCATCTGCATATATCTTATGTTATTAATGACAACTCCGTTGATCTTGAGGGTAGTTTAATAGATTTCAACACCCATTTTTCAGATTTCACTATTATTGAAAATATGGAACAAATAATCAGGCACTGGTATTGTCTTTTTTTTTAACGCTAAATGGATATTTCAAACTTCCTAAGTTCTCAATGGATGTGATTTGGCGTGCTGAAAATAGACGTCTACAAAGAAATCTAAGTCTAGAAATTTCAGATCGAAAAGACAGAATTACTTAGCCAGAAGAGCTCAGTGATTGAATGTTTTACTGCTTCTTTCTTTACCACCGAAGAGATAAACCGATAGGATTACGTTGTGGGCGTATCGGTGTGCCCGAAAGAAGCACTATTTTTTTTCTTGAACGAATAATCATTTTTACTGACTTCACTGACCTGACTATTATAGGAACTAGGAGTTAAAAAGTTTTGTGTAAGTTGATGCATGACATTTAATTTTTAATTTTTAATCTTTATTTGTTTTACATTAGTTCCACGCAGGAGGCCTTGAGGTAAATAATTCCCCTCATGGCCTATGTCATCTTTGCTTTGGGGATGCTGTATATGGAGGGTATTTTTAGGAAAGGAAAGGAGGTTCTGGGAAGGAAAGGGTATGAGGTATGTGTAGGAATCTGGGAGCCAGTTTGTCCAGGAGTGACGGACGTATGAATCCATCCCTCCCATTGCGGTGCAAGGCGATATTCCGAGAGAGTACGGCTGGAGAAGTCAAATGAACGATCCGGCCTGCCACGCAGCTGGTGGGCAGACGCGTCCGCCCTCAAGACCCGGACTTACCTCACCCCACGAACTCGGGCACCACAGCTAAGTCAACAAATGTAGCGACCACTATTATAGAACACATTTCTAGGGATTATGCTTGAGTCGCGAAAATGATCGAAAAAGACATCTATAAGTCGTTTGTTTCTTCAATAAGAAAAAAAGGTGTCTTATCTTTACGAAGCTGGTTAGTATAACAAATAGTTTGTTATTTAGTATAACAAATAGTTTGTTTTTTAGTATAACAAATAGTTAGTAAAACAAATAGTTTGTTATTTAGTATAACAAATAGTTTGTTATTTAGTATAACAAATAGTTAGTATAAAAAATAGTTTGTTATTTAGTATAACAAATAGTTTGTTATTTAGTATAACAAATAGTTAGTATAACAAATAGTTTGTTATTTAATATAACAAATAGTTTGTTATTTAGTATAACAAATAGTTAGTATAACAAATAGTTTGTTATTTTGTATAACAAATAGTTAGTATAACAAATAGTTAGTATAACAAATAGTTAGTATAACAAATAGTTTGTTATTTAACTATCTTGACTACCTTATCAGTTTTCTTTTTAATAAATTATTGTTAGGTTGGGTTAGGTTTAGTTGTTGGAAACCTCAAAGTGGAAGTCAAAAATCATATTGCTGAAAGAGATTTCTGTTAACATACGGTCAGTCTCCGGTAAAACTTTTTAAAAACTTTTAACAACTTCGCTTTATAATGATTAATTTTTGGATTATTATGTCTTAATTGGGAGATCTGTAGATACTGTGGATTGTAGTGAAGTGCAGTGTGTTTATGATTTATGTATACGTATGCAGAAGTGATACCGTGTTGCGCGCGTTAAGGAATTAAATCGGAATTCACACCCCTTTATGGGAGGAGTTTAAAAAAACTTGAGAAAAAGCTTTTGGAAAGGTTGGAAAAGATATTTGAGTTTTTTTTTACATGTTGATTTCGTAAAAGCCTGTAAAAACATTATTTCCATTTTTACGCATTGTTTATTGTAAATAAATTGATTTCACGAAAACAAGCGACGCGGAGCCTAACACGTGTATTCTCCGCTGCGTCCGGAGTAGTGACAGAAAATAGGGGTGGCTGCCAGTCGTTCTTCGGTGGACGGTGTAAGGTTCACTTTGACATTTCAAATTCGTCGACTGCCGTATTGTCGCCGTGATGTCAAAAATAACAAAGCGAAAATGCATATTATATTTTATTTTGTGAGGTTCGGGCGTAAATTTATATTTATTATAAAAGAAACTAAATTACAATAAAACCATATCCGAAAAGAGGTTTATAAATAACGAGAGTTTGGACTTCAAAGTGTTTTTTACATACCTTATAATTTTTTTTTTAGGCTTATTAAAAGACTTACAAAAAAATGACCGATATTTTTAAGGGCCAAGGTACGTTCTACACGCAGTATTTAATTGAAGCATCTTTAATACTTCTAAGCGATCAAATTTTCAAAACAAAAACGTATGATTTTGTATGATTTTGCATTATTTAGTATGGCTTCATCTTAAGTTGCAAATAAATCAGGCTAATATTGAACCTTGAAAATTTCATATCATAAGTTCGCTATACATAAGTTCAGTACTGTTTTTGAAAACGGCCATTTCGGTTTTTTGTTTTTTTTTGGCTGTAGCTATTTAATAAAATTTCTTCAAAGTTGGATATTCCCTGTAAGACGGTTTCTGTAGGTGCAGCTGTTGGGTGGAAATAACGAGACGTGGAAAACTTTATTTTGTTCCGAGAAAACTTTTGATGAGTTTATATCTTCTGGCAGTCACTTCAGAATGTCCGACGGGAGGCACCTACCTATACACTGCTAGTACCTAAATCTCCTTACACCGTCTAGTTCATCTGTATACCTTGTAGATAGATATAGTATATCCCAACAGTCTCCGTCAACGAAAAGTGTTATGTTCAAATCATTTTTTTTTCTTCATATATCTACCGAATTGGTTCTCCATATCTTGGTAGGTATATCTTAAAGTAGTGGTAATTGGTAAGGTGTTCATATAAATCTATAGACTTGTGCATATAGGTATCGCGTAGGGTTAAATTTTGTGATCAAATCGAAGATTATTTAGTATTCCATGAGTGCAAAGCGTGTAAGATTGATCAAACATCAACGATTTTTTTAAAACTATTTATAAGTATTGTCTTTTTTACATGTAATATTGGGTTGATATATTTGTCATAAACTGATTATGTTATAAACTTATTTTAATCTCAACACATGATTTCTGGTTAAGACAGGCACAGTACATCACCGTTTTCAATCCCGGGAACTCGAGAACAGGTATCTCGGGAATCGTAATCCGGTGCTGCATTTGTCTTTATACCCGGATTGTGGGATTTGATTGGTTTCACGACCTTGTTTTTATCCTTGGAACATCTTTTTGTACAGGCAGCATATCGTTTATTGCACATTATTAGGATCTTGGGATAGGTACATGTAATAAAGACCGGCTTGGTCTAGCGGTAAGACTCTTGACTCACAATCCGAGGGTCGCGGGATCGATACCCCAATCAGGGATGCAAAGTCTAATTGGCTTCAAACGGAAACAGATTGGTATAGTCGGGAAACACGCCAAACACGCGCCCAACATTTGTACACGGTTAACATTAGTCACATTAGAACGGGTCATTTTTACGATTCGTTCTTGAGTTCAACAGCTCGGCTGTGGAACGATTTGCCGGCCTCTGTGTTTCCTCCTTCCTACAACATGGGTCTCTTTAAGACCAATGTTCATTCCTTCCTCTCCTCAAAAAGACCCTCCACACAGCATCTCAGATGACATAGGCCCTTAGGGAATTTTTTTCCTCAGGGCCTCCTGTGTGGGGTTGATGAAAAAAAAGAGTTTTCAATCCCGGGAACTCGAGAACAGGTATCTCGGGAATCGTAATCCCGGTGCTGTACTTGTCTTTATACCCGGATTGTGGGATTTGATTTGTTTCACGACCTTGTTTTTTTTCTTTGGAACATCTTTTTGTATTGGCAACATATCGTTTATTGCACAATGTTGAGATACAGGTCATAAAGATATAGGGGTAGGTTATTTTAATTTATTTTGAAATCGTCATTGATAAAATCTTAGACACTTGGACCTTATTGAGGTCGCATTTTAAGTCTTTTTTCTCTATTTCAGATTTTTTTCTTTTACGCAGCTATTTTCATATTTTTGGAATTTAGTAAATTTTTTATTTATTTATTTATTTAATACATGGAAAATCGAAAGTACATATAGTTTTTTAATGATATTTCACCCTCCATGCTAGGGAAGACCCTGTGTTATGGCGGGTGAAGTTTACAGTTACAAGAAGATGAGGAAGTTAGAGAATTCTTAGAAAATGAAAAATTTGAGGAGTTGTTAGATATATATCACACTAATTTATTTATTAATTAAGTTAAGTTATTAAATAATCTTGTACATACAATGCCGCTAATTTAGAAAATGGAGATATATTATGTTTTGTCTGAAAGGTGCTTAAATTGATAGAGTGTAAAGCGAATGGGTATTAAAATTGTAATGTATTCCATGTGTAAGGATCCATTTCGTTATTTGTTTTTTAAAGGAATGGGGTTGGCTCAACGTTTTTAAGTTTTCAGGGATAAGGTTAAAGGTTTTAGGAGCTAGGAAGAAAAATTGTCTTTGAGCTGTCGTGGTGTGTAGTTTAGGTACATTGTAGTGTCCGCTGGTTATTGTTCTGGTTGTGTAGTTGTGTTGTAAGAGAGTTTTGTTTTTGTATTTGAACAGGAAATGCATTAGCATAAATTTTAGATGGAGTTGCCGTACGTTTAAGACGTTATACTCGATGAGGAGTCGTTTGGAGGGGTATCTAGTCGGTCGCTTGTTAATGACACGTATTACCATTTTTTGGGCTTTTAGTAGAGGTTCGACAATCGATTGAGCACAGCCACCCCAAGTTATAATGCCATATGCTAGTAGGGATTGGCAGAGAGCGTAGTAAACAGTTTTAAGAGTTGAGGTAGTAAGGATAGTTCTTAGGGATCGAAAGACATAAGAGAGTTTGCGGATGCGTGGGGTTAGACTGGCCAGTGCTGATCCCAACGAAGGTGTTGATCAATGATGACCCCCAGATATTTTATGTGGGTGGCTTGTTCCAAGTTTGGGCAATTACAGGAAGAGCAAGTTCTTAGACAGGAGTGAATTATTATCTTCTGATTGTTGGTAGGTTGGGTTGCAGCAGAAAGACTGAAGGTTAAGAATTTTGTTTTTCCGGCGTTAAGGGTTAGGAGATTATCATCTAACCATTTCTTTATTTGGCCTATGTCGTTTTGAGCTATGTCGAATGCTCCTTTCCAGTTTTTGTGTCTAGTTATTAGTACAGTGTCATCTGCAAAAGATATTAGTTTCCCGGTTATGGGAAGATTACAGAGATTGTTGATGTAGATGAGGAACAGAATAGGGCCTAGAACACTTCCTTGTGGGACTCCGAAATGGATTGGTAAGGGGTTACTTACAGCTGTGATGTTAATTTTTACAGTTTGCGATCTGTCTGTTAGGTATGATGAGAACCAGTTAAGAGTTCTACCTCGGATGCCTATTTGAGATAGTCTTTCTAGAAGTATGGGGTGGGAAACCGTGTATAATATACCTATGTCACCTAATGACCTAATCCATGAATAATATCTGAAAAATAAAATTAAAATATTTGTCACAACTCCCATTATTTTTAATTATTCAAACATTTAAATTCCCGGTGCCAGTACCGTAAAGCGGGCTCTAGATGATATTCCCGGGATTGAAAACCCTAATCAGTAATTTCACATGTAATTAATATATTTGAATTAAAAGATATAAGTATCACAAATCTGATACATTCAATACAATAAGCCTACATTTTATAGGGGAATCTATCTATAGTAGGACCTGTATACTGTAGCAGTATATCTTCATTTTAATAAATTGTAGCCTAGGTTCGAGGAGTATTTTTTTAGCGGTGTCTCAGAAGTTTTGTACATGCTTCAAGTGAACATAGATTTTGTGTTCAAATGAAAGATACCTATCTACATCATAACGTGGGATGGTTCGATGCCCTGTAGGGTACCCGCTTGTAGAGCGCGGGTGTAAACTGCGCGACCGTTTACAGAATTCAATACTTCGTTTTTGTGAAATCACTATGAACCATACGTAACTTACATAAAAACCAAATTCATATACTTACGTTTATTTATTGAAGATACTTGTAGCCAAATAACAGTCATGGCTAGTTATCTACAGAACTCTGTGACGGGTGTAAACAGATAATATTACGTTGATCATTATCGTTTGATGACTAGCAAGATTATAACTGACCTACCATAAATTATTAACGACTCATCAATGTATATTATAAAGTGAGCGCTGGTTGCAAATTTGATTGATCACAACAACTGAAATAAATAATATTAAACAATGAACATCTCCCATGAAAAATTTCTTGCAGGAACTAGGTATCTACTTACCTACACACATTAAAAAATGTTTGTGTACTTACGTGTTTACCTTTTGTATAATTATTCAACTTTTACTTTTGTATACTTTTAGCTTTTTTAAACTATTTTTTTACTTTTTTAAATTTAAACAATTTTTTTAATTTGAACAAATATTTTTTCACTCTTTGTCCGAATACTAATATTGGAAATTAATTATACCAAGCCAGTGAACATCTGTAATTCATAACTAAACAAATACAAAATGTTGTTACTGAGTCAGTTCAGTTATGTACCTACAATAAATATTGTGTATTTTTTACTATTCGTTTGTAAAAGCCCCTACAAAGGGCGTTAATAATTTTTACTTAGCCAATTATTGTTGTTGATTAATAATGTTAAGAATTATTACTTTTTAAACATTCACGCACCTATTTATGTTTTAAGCATCATTTATAATTTATGTAAAGAAATAAAATAAAATAATCGGTCAGTGGCTGAGTTCGCATCGCGTTTGGGTCACACCCAGACGTCGCGTGTTCGATTCCTCGGCTAACTTAGTCCTCCATCACGACACAAGCGACATATTCCGCTTATTGTCGTAGGAGTAAGAGATTTTAAAATATTTTCGTGTTATTCGTAACCCGGGAATGTTTGTACCTAATTCTTTTAAGAAAAAAAAAATCATTCCTCAAATTTGCCAATCATTCTTTTTTTTCATTACTTTACTACCTAAATATCTCTAACGGTTAGCTTTTATTCTCAGCGGTCTTTATTAGTGACAAGAGTAAAGTTTTTTTTTTTACATAGAAATTGCTAATTCTTAATATACCTAGTTAAGAAAAGTAAATCGGCTTTGTTGAATATTTTTTTATTATTTTTGCCGTCAATACCCCACGACAGTGGAACTATGGCTGAAGGAAGGGGGTAAAGATAGGAGATGGGAAGAGAAAGTTTGGGAAGTGTCTTGGGAAGTCACAAACACGTCAAAAGCCATCTCCAACAACGTTTCGATTCTGAATGGTGGTTTTTCACCAGGACGAAACTGAGAGTATCATTCACACAATTATGTTACATGCGTTTAATTTGTAGGCTTGTGGAATGAATACAAACAGATTTAATTTCGGTAGTGAGTTCGCAAAACATCATAATATGTCATTAACATAATTCATCATTATTTTGATTCAACGAATCTTCCGCTGACGAGAGAAATCATCGTAAAAATGACAAACGATTTACGGTCCATAGAATAATCATTAATGACATCATTGGGTGTCTGATGTCTCCATCATCACGCCAACTAGCATGACATTTTGTTTCTCCATAAACTTATCTTTAAAAAGCTAGGTAATTATTAATTTTTTATAAATTAAAAAAAAAAATATAGTAAAACTTTATAATTTCGTACGCGTCGCGCGTCGCGTCGGCTCGTCAGTATGTAACACAACATGTCAAAATCATACGTGCAAAGGTTACACAAAATTGGAGTATTTTTAGGAAACTTGGTTAAAAAAATAAATTATTCATTGTTTTGATGGTTACACAGTTTGTGGATTTTTCGACCATCACGCTCGGCACATTTGCAACTGCTCCCAGCCATTTGGAGTCAGTGATACTATGTCATCCCAGCCTGAAGGTAGTGACTGGAGGTGCCCTGGAGTACCCTCCACACAGCATCCTCTAAGATGACATAGTGCGGAGTTAATGTAAAAAAAATCCGAGACTGAAGATAGAGGGGAGGGAAAGGTGGAGAAGTACCTATCTGGCTGTTCAGATCTGCTTATCGAACACGGGTAATGCCTTTTCAAATAACGTTTCATTTGATGAATAGTGGTCAGGGTGATACTAAAAGTATCTACCACTCTGGAACGCGCCGTAAATATAACTACCGTATATTATTTTTGGTGACCCGACAATTCATCCTGCGACAATTCATCCTGCGACAGTTCATCCGGCGACAGTTCATCCTGCCGACAGTTCATCCTGCCGACAGTTCATCCTGCCGACAGTTCATCCTGCCGACAATTCATCCGGCGACAATTCATCCTTCCTGATCATTTAGAAGATTTTTTCTTCAAGTAAGTATGCAAAGAGGATATACGGCCGTACAGCCAAAATCGATATACTTATATCTGAAGGCATCTTGAGTGGAAATCCGCTGTACAAATATTTTTACTAACAATAATTTCGACTCTCCGAAGAAGCATGCGTTAATAACAAAATACGACATACTTATACGTGCAGTCGGCTTAGCAAAAAACCGTAAAGATTCCTACTTGCATATAATATAACTTTTTTTATCTGAAATTAACACCATGTTCTTAGGGTGAATTGAACTAATTTAAAAAAAAAACACAAGAGTCCCAACCGTCTCTAGCCAGTGAGAGCCAATGGCATCCCCAATTTTGGTATGGTGTGATGCTGAAGGTAGTGGGGAGGGGAAGGAGATGTGGAAAACATATCTTCCTGGCTATTCAGATCTAGTCACCAAAAAATCTTTTAAATGATCAGGAAGGATGAATTGTCGCCGGATGAATTGTCGGCAGGATGAACTGTCGGCAGGATGAACTGTCGGCAGGATGAACTGTCGGCAGGATGAACTGTCGCCGGATGAACTGTCGCAGGATGAATTGTCGCAGGATGAACTGTCATGGAACCATTATTTTTAATTAATTAATCGTGAAACAACAGATTATATAAAATAACAAATAAATTACTAAAAATTTACTTCCGCGTAGGTATTTGAAATAGCGACCTACGGATTCATAGTCGAGAGCCTTACCTCTCGACCAAGACCGTCTTATTTAAAGACGATAAAACAAAATAAATACGATATAAAAAATAAATAAAAAATAATAAAGGCGATAAAAAATATGAATAATCTCTCTTACGGTTATGATTTAAGATTTTTACAGCAAAATGTATCTATTTTACTGCAGTGTACGTGCTAATATGTAGTTATGTTGTTTCAAAGTCTTTCAACAGGTGTCGTTGGTACAGGTAGATATGTGGTTTTGAGGTGTCCCAACAGATGTAGGTATATACGCAAAGTTATCATATAGGAGAGGGTCAACTGTCTCTCGTTTGTGTCTAATACAGTTACCGAACGGTTACGGAAATAGGTGATGATATTCGGTAGATGGGCACCTTTAGTGTCGAGTTCCTCTGCTTCAGATAAACACAGAGCAACCATTAGAAAGGGTGTTTAGTCCAGTTAGATATTGATTGTAAACAAGACGATAAATAAAAAAAACTACTCGTAACGTGACGAACCGAGTATCTATCATTGAAACTCCCGATTATCTGAGAAGTATTGTCATTAGAGGAATTAACGGTACACCACTATTTTCGTAATTAATTAATTAATTTACCATAAGAACCATATTCGTTCAATGCATTTCATAGTTTTTCTGTATTTTTTGCCCAGTGGCGTAGCAACATACAAGTCCCCTGGCAACTTAATACCAACAGCAGTTTTTAATTAAGTTATCGTGAAGCTACCAGGACTTAGAAATTTCAGTCCAACGCAAACTTACCTCACCTCACCTTCGAGGGTTTTACTTCATGCTGGTTTTATGATTTTTTTTTTTTTTTAAATCGTTTGTAACTTGTTTTTACAAGTTATTTTTTTGTTCAAATCATGCTACAATTAAACGAACATAGGTAGAAACAATTATACGAACATAGGTAGGAACAATTATACGAACAACGAAGATATCCATCGCATACCTGAAGAACCGTGGCAAGTAAGCGCATGTGTGAAGTATTATAATAACGTAATATAATTTTTGATATTTGAACATTCTCAGAGTTCTTGCCTATGGTAAGGCGATCGGTACGCCACTGGTAAGCTCATGAATGCAATTTTGCTATGTCATGTAGAAGCTAACAGGCAACAGTTGCTATTTCCTGTGGCAGTCGGGACAGGGCTGGATCGGTGTTATTGGAGAAGGAATCTACTTCCATAGAATATCTAGACTATTTCTCTGGATTGTGAAATCTCTCATAGGTAGGTAGTTTCTGTACAGCTTGAAATGTAGAAATTGGCGTATAAACATAAGTTTGAAATAAACACACCACTTATATCTACCATTTAGTTAGGTTGGTACGTACCTATAATTTAAACAAATATTTCCTGCAAGTTTTATGAACCTACATCGTTATAAAGTACCTGTAAGGTGATATGTATCTATACGGTTTTATGTACCTATACGTGCCTACACGATTCTATACACTCAAAAGGTTTTATGTGCCCACACGGTTCTATGTACCCAAAAGGTTATATGTACCTACACGGTCCTATATACCTATACCCTTCTAGGTAATTCTTCGGAACAAACGTCAACGGTTAATACGCACTTTTTTTTGATAAAACTTTTAGATTCTTCTTAATTACCATAAAATACAACTATTTGCGTTGGGGGAGGTTGAAAATGATACATTTTTAATTTTAGTTACGTAAATTGAAAATTTGCTTACACTGTCAAATCACTCTGTTTGCAATATTATTGTCATTTTGATATGTTGGTATTACTGATATTTTACATTCCATGTTACACAAACCTAGCGTAGCCGCTAAACTACTTGAAAACTGGGATGTTTTTCTTGCCTTGACGTGAGTAGGCGTTATAAAGGGGCACTTTCTTTTGAATCACCAACCATGTTACACAAATCTAGCGTATAGGTTTTTTCGGTTACGCGCCTTTGAATATATTGCCATGAAGTCAGTTACGGTATGATGTAGCCTTCCATATAATATCAGTAATACCAACATAATAAAATGACAATAATCATTGCAAATTGCATATGGAGAAGCGTTGTGTCTAAATACGAAAGCAAATTTTCAATTTATGTAACTAAAATTAAAAATGTATCATTTTCAACCTCCCCCAATGCAAATAGTTGTCTTTTATGGTAATTAAGAAGAATCTAAAGGTTTTATAAAAAAAAGTGCGTATTAACCGTTGACGTTTGTTCCGAATATTTACCCCCTTCTATATACCCAAAAGGTTTTATGTACCTACACGGTCCTATGTACCTATACCCTTCTATATACCCAAAAGGTTTTATGTACCTACACGGTCCTATGTACCTATACCCTTCTATATACCCAAAAGGTTTTATGTACTTACACGGTCCTATGTACCTATACAGTTCTATGTACTCAAACGATTCTATGTAATCACATGGTTGTATGTACCTACATGGTTCTATGTATCTACATGGTTCTATGTACCTACATGGTTCTTTGTACCTACATGGTTAATTCAATTGATTATTTTATGAATTCCTAGGTAATAAGATGAAACTAGTGCTTACCAACGTAAGTAATATACCTACCTATGCACAATCCACGCATAATGTGGTAATTAATCACAAAAATGTTTAAATAGGCTCTCAGTTTTGACCCATCATGTCACTAAGAAAGTAAAATTTACTAAATATTCTCAAAAATGTATATATAATATAAAAACTAACTTCGTATTAATGGTTATTATTAATTTAAAAACCATTAAAGTGATCCACTAGTCCTTGAAAAATTCTACATCGGAATCCCCGCCTCTTTTTGGGACGGATTTAAAAATAATTAAGAAGATGCTTTTGGAAAGGTTGGATAAGTTCTTTCTTATTCATTGTTTATTATAATAACAAGGAAATTTAAAATCGTTTTCACGGAACCACGTGACGCGAGCCTAATGACGTCTATTCGATATATATTACCCAAGAACAAATATTTTTTCTCATTTTGTTATTCACCCACCAAAATATCTATTATTTTCTGCAATATTCTACACCTATAAGATCATCTAAACCTTTCTTTTGTACGCTAAGGTTAAAAAAATCAAAAAAGCAGTACAAAAGCTTTACAAGAATATTAAATGGTGTTTCTTCTAAATGGGGGGTGGAGACCCTCCGCTGCCCGGGACATTCATTAGCATTCATGCTCATAAATTCAGTTTCTTGACGAGACCTGACTCAAGTATTTGATTCACTCGATCGTGCCATATCTTCCCGTGACACCCCCTGCTCCTTCATTCATCTACCTATATATTCTCCAGTCACCCATTTCTTCGTCCATTCGCTGTTCGTGTTCAAACCATCAAAGAGAAATTACAAATTATCCCCTTCTTTGCATGAAATCGTGACTTAAAATAAATATTAAAGTAATGTTAACTAAAATATGTTTTTTTTTTTACTTTACAAGTAAAACTTCAAATTGTAATATTTAATAAAATGAAGGCAATATTAGCAAAACTCAATCGAAAATCTGGAAACAGAAAAATTAGAAAAAGATATTTGCACCTCTGGGACTCGAGTCCCAGAGGTGCAGATAACTTCTTCTGATTTTTTTGTTTCCAGATTTTCTATTGAGTTTCGCTAATATATATATATATTTTTTACAGTGAATACCGCACAAGAATCTCAACTGCTCCCGTCCTGAGCCAGTGAGACTATGGCATCCCCAATTGGGGTATGTTGTGAGGCTGAAGGTAGTGGGGAGGGGAAGGAGGTGGGGAAGAGGAAGGTTGGGAAGTACCTGGCTATTCAGATCTGGTCACCAAACACGGTTAAAGCCATTTTCAAGCAACGTTTCGATTCTGAATGGTGGTCTTACACCAGGGCGATACTGATAGTATCTTCCACTCTGGAACGTGCCGCAAATATACTATATATTATTTTAAATGAATGAATTAATTAAAAATAATACATTCGTTTCATAAAATACATTCATTTAAGTAAAATATGTTTCAATGCAACAATAATGTCAATACAATTTGGAATAAACTCTCTTGGCGGCCCCTAAACGATCAATTGTATTGAGCAATATTACGAATTGTGCAATATTATTGACCGTTTGGGGTATTGAAGATTATGCAATGATTGAACAAAAGTTTGAGCGAGTTTATTTTTTATTGCACCATATTTTTCCATTACATTGTGTAGGGTCAGTATTGCGCAATATTTACTCGAAAATACTAAAATATAAATACTCTAAAACATGGCGCAATATAATTGATCAAAATTATTTATTGTTTATTGTGCAATATAATTGATCATTTGGATTCTAAGCGCCTTTCAATCTTATTGTACAATTTTATTGTAGCGTCTAGGGGCCGCCCAAGCTCACAGCTTAGGTAACCAACTTGCATAAGTAGCAGATATAAGGACTTGTCAAATGTAAAAAATCTCTTCTGAGACACGTTTTGCATCGACTCCAGATGGGAATTTGTTCCAATTAAACGGAATGGTGTTCCAAATAACTGAAGTAAATTAATATCAGTTTATCATTGAAGAAGAAAATACTAATAAATCGAAAAATTGACGGTCGCAACTGGGACACGAATCCAGGATCTCTCGTCTTACCGGATCAAGCGCCTTAACCAATTCGGCCATTGCACTGAGGCCTCATATTTTTAAGTCATTTTTGTCAATCTCATATTTCAAATCCAGAATCAACCTCTCATGATAATTGATTCACTTTTCAGAACAACTTATATAAGTCTAATTGAAATCGATGTGTCTCCTTAACTATCTTGGTTAGAAATATGATCTACTAAACTAACTAAACCATAGATTCTCAACCTTTTTTTGCCCACCGCCCCCTTTGACAATATTTTTTTTTCTGGCGCCCCCCAACTGCTTTTACATACCATCTTGGGGGGGGGGAGGGCGATGGGTTATGGCTCCTATCCTATTTCTGAGAAGAATATTGTTAATTAAAACGCGTACTTAATTATATAAAGAAGTATTTTTATTAACATAGAAAAGGTATTGAATTTATTACTTATTTAATGAGATGGTTGAATTTGATGCGTTTTAAGAAGTTTATATTAGGCTCGATTTTACTTAAGAACAAACGTAAGTCGCCGCGTTCAGTAATATGGAGCCTATTTCTCTTTTTGGTAACCAACGTTGCTACAGCACTGAATCCACGTTCAGGTAAATAGGACGATGTAATGCTATTAAAAATCGTTGAACTATCGACCATAATCCTAAGTACAGTTGCGAAATCGGCTTCTGCAGCCAAAACTCTTGGTAGCCATTCTTAAATTTAATTTTTAATTCCTCATTTGTCGTCAGTTCTATTAGTTCTTCTTCTAACTGTGATGATCCTGCTGTGTTGACATTTGAAAAAGGATCCAAAACCCAATCTGGTATGTCCATGTTTAAAATATCCTGGAATCGTTCCTTGAAATCACTGTGGAGGTTTTCCAAGTGTTGACTGTAAACAAGCAAGTCGTCGTTCTTGAATGATACTGCTGATAAATTTGAGAAGTTATTAAATTCCCGTCTGCCGATATTTCTTTTGTATAATAGTAGTTTGGATACAAAAGCTGCAACGCAATTTTTTGTCTTAATCAAATTTAAGTCGTCTCCTTGAAGTTGGAGATTGACATCATAAAACAATTTATACAGGTCTGTCAAGTACGCAATATCGTTCTTCGATGAGGTGAGGTTGTCGCGCAATTCTGTGTCTTTGTTTCATAGGAACTCTATCACAGACTCAAACAGATTGTAAAATCGAGTCAAACATGAAACTTTTGACAGCCAACGCACCTCTGTGTGAAGCAGCAATCGGTTGAAATCTTCATCATTGGCAAGCAAATCTGTCCAAATAATCTGTCATTCAATGAGTTACTTCTGATTTTATTAACTGCTCTGATAACATATTGCAGTGATGTATGGGGGTATTCACTCAGATTTTTCGAAACCAAATGCTGGCGATGAATTACGCAATGCACAGCAAGCAAGTCAGGAACTTTATTTTTTAAGCACGCTATGAAGCCTTTGTGACGCCCTGTCATAGCTGGGGCGCCATCCGTAGCAGATGACAAAATATTATTTAAAGGAATGTTCTTTTCGTCACAAAACTTTTCCAGTGTATTAAATATGGTTTCTCCTTTTGTACCTGTTTCCAAATTTGTAACAAACAATAATTCTTGACATATTTTCTCATCTTTGATGAATCTAACGTATGACAATAACAATGCTTCATTGGTTAGTAAAGTGGACTCATCCAGCTGAATTGAAAATCGACAAGACTGCAGATGATTGCACAATGATTCTTCAATGTTTTCAGCCATTTCTTCAATTGAACTATAGCTCAAAGGAATTTTTCGGATAATATCTGCAGCTGGTTTATGGAGCACAGTGGTTATTACATCTTTTACTGCTGGTAAAATTAAATCTTCCCCAATAGTATGTGGTTTGCCTGCTTTAGCAATCAACAGTGAGATATTGTACGAAGCTCGAAGTCCATCATCGTCTTGCTTAGAAGCTGTCGAGAATAGTTTTGATATATTTGGCTGAATTTCGTACTTCTTTTTCATGTTTCGAAAAAATGTCACATATTTGTCTTTCTTATCCGGGTGGATTTTATTAAAATGATCTTGTAACCTAGAAGGCTTCATCGCTTCATTTGAAAATGTTTTTCGACAAATAAGGCACATTGGCGATGATGGATTTGTAGTATTTTCGATAAATCCGTATTTAATATAATCCACACCATATTGCCGTATGATAATATAGGGTAATATATACAGGTAATCCCGTTGTATGAGATATTTCTCGTGAAATCGGAAGATTTAAATTTAAAATATTTTTTATTCTAATCAACAAATTAAAATTATCATTCATAAAATTTAATGTAGATCTGAATGTAACGGAATCTATCAGTTCAATTTTCATTCACTTCCCAAACTCTCGAATGAATTTTCGCAAACGTGATAAAAATGATTAAAATACACACAATAACAAAAATTACCCATTAAAGTTTACTTTCCTTTATTAGTATGTGATTAGCGTGTTTTGTCCTTTTTAAACCATATTTTTTTACTTGCCAACGCCCCCCTGTACCATCTCAACGCCCCCCAATTGTCTCTGGATCTTCTACCGCCCCCCTGAAGGACTCAAACGCCCCCAAGGGGGCGTTATCGCCCACGTTGAGAACCTATGAACTAAACGGTGTTAGAAAGAGAAAATACCACGCTTTGTATTAAAATCTAAAAGTAGGTAAACCACAAGATAATGAACATGTATACGTATGTATACCTCTGTGAAACCAAAGTTTCCATAGGTCGTTGGCAGATTAGTTAAATTTTCAAAAAGATTTTGTATTATGCATGCAACACCCATTTCAAATCATATAATCATGCAGTAAAATAAATCAATACATTATCTGGTAAACGTATATTACAGAATTTTAATTTTAGTTTAAATAAAATCATAAAAAAATATTTACGTACATGTGTTTCTTGACGAAAATTGGTCCGTTGTGTATTTATTTGCGCACTTACAGACTAAAATATTTCAGATTTTTTTACATTCTTATTTTGCTCAGACATTATTGAAAAATGATAAATACTTATGATCAAAAAATAATTACAAAAATTACATAATTTTAATAGTTTTATCAACACGCCTTTCAGCATTTTTGGATGTAGGTATAAATTAAAGCAAATTTGGAATGAAATAAAATCGATATTGAGTTATAAGTTTAAAAAGCTGGTACGGAGACTAATTAATCTTTCTCATTGGAACCGCCCTGTATGATCGTAAGAACATCTTTCCACGAAATGCGGGTTTTCGGCCGCTGGCTGGTTAAACGCTCTTATTTTTTAATTAGTGTTTAGTTAACGTTTTGTTTTTTAAAGCCTCCTTGTTAATTTTAAACATATTAGTATGCAGATGTACGGTAAATGCACGTTATATGAATATTTGCTTTAAATATTTTTCTAATGCAAATATCATGATCTCAAAGAAAAGAAAAAAATTCCAACTAAAATTATTCAGTCTGCAAGACAAGTTATTAATTACACAGCATCCCTTGAATATTTAGATGCATCTGTCACCCACATCTGTTTCAGACGATACTAACTCTGAACAAGTTCACTTATTATATCAGTTAAGAACAGTAAGCCGGGCAAACTTTGTGCTAATATCGCACAGCGAATCGCAGGCAATTAATCATTGACAGAGAGTTGTAAGAGTTTGAAGAAATCAATGTGGGGGATGTAGGTCACTACCCTTCCGTCATTGTAGATGTTCCAGGAAGGGTTGATTGTGCCAACTGCCCCCCTGTTTACCGTTCTCTTCTGTTTGCTGAATGCAGTCATTTGAATAGGCTGCTGCGTTTTGACTGACAAAAGAAACAAAATAATAGGCTTAAATGTAACTAATGATTTTGTCGGTTTTTAGGATGCATTGAAATTACAAAGCATTAAATGGGTCGTTGCAGGACTATCGTCATTTCTTTTAGAGTGAGAAGATAGTAGAAGCAGAAATGGTTTGTATTGAAGTTTTGTAAATACATACGGTAGGCTGAGATGTGAAGACTGAAGACACAATAATGTTCTGAAAAACAATAGGAATATTATTATTAATTTTGAAACAATAAGAAGATTATTATTTATTTATAGTCATCAAGTTTAATTTGCAGAACACCATTTTATTTTAAAGTTTTTTATAATAATGTAATTGAAAATAAAAAATGTATGATAGATGCTTCAATTAAATACTGCGTGTAGAATATATCTTGGCCTTTGTAAATATCGGTCTTTTTTATGAGTCTTTTAATAAGCCAAGAAAAAAATAAAGTATTAGGTCTCTAAAAAAACACTTTCAAGTGCAAACTCTCCTACCTAAAACCCCCTTTTCGAATATGGTTTTATTGGGTTATGTGGCAAATTCAGTATCTTTTGAAAATGATTGATATTTACGCCAGAACTTCACAAAATAAAATAAAATATGCCTTTTCTCGTTGTTGTTTTTGACCTCAATCAATACAGCCGGCAATCAACGAATTTGGATTTTTAAAGTGAACCTTATGCCATCGGCGTAAGAACCATGGACTTGGCTCACCAATTTCGTATCAGCTCCGCCCCACCTGCGATGGGGAATAGACGTCCCTAGACTTCGCGTCACTTGGTTCCGTGAAATCAATTTTAAATTTCCTTGTTATTACAATAAATAATGCGTAAAAAAGTAGTTAATGTTTTTCAAAGGCCTTTACGAAATCAACATATAAAAAACAATTCTCAAATACCTTTTACAACCTTTCCAAAAGCATTTTCTCAAGAATTTTTAAACCCCTCCCAAAAAGAGGCGTGGATTGCGATTTCTACTTTTTCCTGGACTATTGGATCACCTTCCGTCAAGTACACTGCAGAGTCTCAGCTGCACCCAACCAATGAGACTATGTCACCCATCTATTGGGGTACGTAAGTATATTTCGTTTAATTTTTTTAAAGTAAAATTTCTAAGATATCTTTCACAGCCGGCGACATCATCTATAAATAATGTGAAATACTAGTATCTATCTGTTTTTTGAACCGATCTGAAATGTACATAACTTACTATACAACGTCATGTTGAGAAATTTCTCAAAAATTGAAACTACGTACATATGTTATTTTCGGTCTTCATATTTTTAGAGACGAAAATAATTTTTATATTAATTACTGAACAATATAATTTCGGTGTTGTGTCTATACGTAACTTTCTAAAATGTGTTGATTATACTTAATTACAGTTAAAACTCGTTCTTAGGTACAAAGCGTTTTCTCTAGTATAAACTAGTTTTCACTAAATGCCTTTGTTACAACTAGAATTAACTGCTGATTATCAGTGAAAACTAGTTCTAACTAGACAAAACACGTTTTCTCGAAATGATTCAGTTAAAACTGTTTCAACCGATGTCAAAGTTCATCGTGCTTTATTCTGATTGTTTGAGTGAGATCAGGTTAGGTTAGGTTATATTAGGTTAGGTTAGGTTAGATTAGATAAGGTTAGGTTAGGTTAGGTTAGGTTAGGTTTTTAATTAACAGTTAATAAATATTTTACAAACATGTATTTTCAATTCCAATTTCAGTTTTAACAAAGGCAGTTAGTAAAAACTAGTTTTTAACTGGAGAAAACGCGTTATAACTAAAAGCGAGTTTTAAATGTAACATATATAATGAATTTATTCCGCCGGTCTTACAATAGTTGTTATGGACAGCATAGTTGTTTTCCAAGCAGTTGAACCGGGTTCGATTACCGAAATTTTTTAAACACACTTTATTTTTGCTTTTTACAATACATTTAAAACAATGTATTTCCCGCGATGTTTTACGGTTCTGCGCTAGTATTTTATAAAAAAAGACAAAACAGACAACAACGATACTGTTCACTCTCCGACGGAACACGATGATTCCCGATCCCAAGTCGATGATATCCGAAAGCCGGCGTACAATAATATAGGATGGCCGGTGGTCTGCATATCAAATGATAACCCGCCTCACGTCATACTATACCCGGTACGATACCTACCTAACCCTACCTGACCGGCCCAACAGATATTCCTAAAAGATGACTATCAAAATGAACGACACTAAAAAAATGATTTAATCGGTAATGAATTAATTAAGGACTTGTCAAATGTAAAAAATCTCTTCTGAGACACGTTTTGCATCGACTCCAGATGGGAATTTGTTCCAATTAAACGGAATGGTGTTCCAAATAACTGAAGTAAATTAATATCAGTTTATCATTGAAGAAGAAAATACTAATAAATCGAAAAATTGACGGTCGCAACTGGGACACGAATCCAGGATCTCTCGTCTTACCGGATCAAGCGCCTTAACCAATTCGGCCATTGCACTGAGGCCTCATATTTTTAAGTCATTTTTGTCAATCTCATATTTCAAATCCAGAATCAACCTCTCATGATAATTGATTCACTTTTCAGAACAACTTATATAAGTCTAATTGAAATCGATGTGTCTCCTTAACTATCTTGGTTATAAATACCTATGATCTTCTAAACGGTGTTAGAAAGAGAAAATACGACGCTTTATATTAAAATCTAAAAGTAGGTAAACCACAAAATAATGAACATGTATACGTATCTACGTATACCTCTGTGAAACCAAAGTTTCCGAAAGCAATTTGAAAAAAAAATGAAACTTTGTGAATTGACTGGATATTTTAATTTTATTTCTTTATCAGTAATTTTAGTTATAAAAAACGTAAAGTGAGCCATTTTTGAAACTTTTTCATGTTTGCAAACAAAATTTTTAAATTTTAAAAATTATATGTTTATTTCGACTCATAAAATTTGAAGGCGTATTTCATCACATTTCAAAAACAGTTTTTTTAGTTTTGGATGCGTTCAGAATATTCCATTTAAATATTTGGATTTTTTCGTACAGGTGAAGTATTTTTACCTTCCGATAAAGTAGACCCGAGTCCCTAGGGGTTAACAATATAATCAACAATATTAATTTTTCCTCATATTTTTGGCAGCTACCTCTTTAAATGATAACAAATATTTGAAGAACTGCTTTGTAACCTAAATAATGTCTCAGGTAAACAAATCCGATTTTATTCTTATTCCGGTCCCAGTTGCGACCGTGAGCTTTTAATTTTACTGTGTCTTGTTCTTTTCCATATTTTCGTGTATATTTATTAGTATTATCGTCTTCTTATGATATATGATATATGAAATCTATGGGTATAACCTAGAAATGTTATTATGAAAGAGAGTTAGATATTCTATTATAAAATATAGTTTTTATAATTATTCTGTTATGTATATAAAGAAACAATGTACACTACTCTTCCAGCCACAAGCTAATGCTTCCACGGAAGAGTAGAGAGTAGTATTGGAATAACTGAACATACACTTAAATCATTATCATCATTACATGGTATAAAATGAAGTCGCTCAAAATGTTTGTGCGCTTAGATCTTTTAAACTACGCAACGGATTTTCATGCGATTTTTACCAATAGATAGAGTGATTCTAGAGGAAGGTTTTAATGTATAAAATATGATTATTATAGTAGAAAAAAGCTGAGAAATTCAAATTGGGTAATGGCGTTGTATTTCGTTAGCCACAGCGACGTGTTGCCGGGTATGCTAGTATTATATAAATAATAAAAAAAAATAATAAAGAAAATATATTTAGTTTCTGTTCTTTGGGTTTTGTCCCAAATAACCGACAGTCTCAATTAACCGTGTACCAATTAAACGGAATCAACTGCATATCATTATTTATTTTCACCGATTCGAAATTAAGTTAAGAAATATTTAATTTCATCTGCTAGTTGAGTCCTTCATCATTGCACAAGCAAAATTTTCCCAATATGTAGTAGGAGTCTTAAAAAATGAATACTATCAATTTTTTCTCTCTTTGTCTTTCATTACAGGAAAATATATTAGATAGTTAGGTACAATATATTATTTCACCGCACATTATTCTTTACGATGAATTAATTATTCGATAATATTTCATCTTGAACCTCCCTTCAGTCCAGATCGTCGTACAAGAAACAAACAGGTTTCCATGCTCGTCGGGCATTATACGGAATCTTATAAACAGTGCTTCTCAACCTTTATTTCGCCATGCCCCATGCCCCTTCAACGTTTAAACAATCTCCAATACCCCTCCATCATAATTATGAATTTTTAAAATTATGGTTATTTCAAATAAAAGTGTGCATAGTACCTAATAGGGTTCGTACAGGATTTTTTTAAATGTGTACACCAAACAAGAGTCCCAGCTGCTCCCGTCCGGAGCCAGTGAGACTAGGACATGCACAACTAGGGTATGTTGTGAGGCTGAAGGTAGTGAGGAGGGGGAAAGAGATGGGGAAGAGGAAGGCGGGGAAGTACCTGGCTATTCAGATCTGGTCATCAAACACGGCTCGTTTCAAGCGACGTTTCAATTCTGATCGGTGGTCTTACACCAGGACGATACTGAGGGTATATTCCACTCTGGAACGAGCCGCAAATATGCTATGCATTATTTAATTGTGAAATAACACAAATTATTCACAAAAAAATTATTTGCCTACGCCAGGCTTCAATTACGCGACCTCTGGATTTCGAATCAAGGGCCTTACCCCAATAAATTACAATTTTCCCAAAGAAAGTGCTAAAGAAACCAAATGAAAATACTGGCAATTTATATCTTCAAAAGTTATATTCCAAATAAATTTTATTGTGATCTTACTAGAAATTTAAAACGTGGAGAATTTAAAAATATACCAAGCGCAGAGCACAACGATATTCTATTTTATTTTTTACAAATTTTATTTTTTATATTTTAAATTCAAATATTAATAATTTAACGATTAGCGCACTGCCAAAACATATTATATAATTAATAACATGAATTCCACCTTCCTTGTATAGGATGCGCCACACGTTGAGAAATATTGGAATAGAACCTACTCTTCCCATAGTACCTAAATACTGCCTACTACACAACCCATCTCTGAACAGTAAAGGTGGACACCGGTACGTATACAGATTCCACAGACCGATCCGTCTATATCTATGTATATACAGGCCCGGACTGGGACCATTTGGGGCCCTCCGCTAAAACCTGTAAAAGGGCCCCCTAACGTGGGGTGCCGCAGAAAACGGGGAGTCTGAAAAATTTTTGAAAATTAGGTGCTTGAAAACAATGAAAATTCGTTTTTACGCTATATTGGCACCTTTAAAGAAGAAGAAATTCAGATAGGTTTTTATACGAATATTATGATTTTCGACTTTTGTTGACTTTATTATTTATTGATATAAGAAATTCACGATATTTTTAGGATACCACAACATTATTAAACACATACTGTAGAACTGCCAATAATTATAACGGAGTTCAAAATAAAGGGCAGGAAAATTCACACCAAAGCATTAACGAATTATGTCAAAACTATTTGTGTAGTAGAAATAATGAAAAACGGATTTTAGGGATAAGAAAAATATTACAAATATTTAAAAAAATCCTGGGTGTTTAACAGTTTACAACGTTGTATACTAGAATAGAAGGGGTGAAATGATTCTACATTTTGCTCCCCTAGCCCTGAAGTAACAGTTTCTTTGTAAGCAACTCACTTGTTAAAGCTACTTTATCTATTTTTTTATTTTTGTCAAAATTATAAAATAAATCCCTCTCAACATTAATAAAAAGCAGACTGGACATAAGGTCTTGGCCTAAGGACGACCGAAGTCGATTTTTGACGATTTTATGTTTAGAAAAAACTCGTTCACATGTGAGATGGGTACAAGGTATGGTAAGAACAAATTTATATACAATATACGGTTTAGTAAACATTCCAGATTGAGTAAGTTCAAACAGAACAGAAAAAGCACATGTCAAACACTGGAAACAGTCTCTATTTTCAGAGCAATAAATGTCAGCATTTGTTTCCGCTGCCGTTGGGTTCAAATCGTCTTCTTCGTCACTGCATCTGTCTCCATAGTTCTCAGTGGACTCTGCCGCATTGAAGTTGCTGTATTGTTGTGCAAACTGTCGCAGCTCTATCAACAGCCGACTTCTTTCAATTTTACACAGTTTAGAAAAACTGTGCAGAGCTTCTGTGGGAAACGTTACCATTACCAAGAAAACAAAATAACAAACATTACCAAGAACACAAAATAACTACTAACAAGACAAAAACTTTTATTTTGTACGTTTTGTGGCCCGGCGCCGGTGGCCCTCCGCGATCGCGGACCTGCGGACCTGGCCAGTCCGGGCCTGTCTATATATATTACACACTGTGATAGAAACTTATACAGTCGTCGGAAGGACTTAGGTACATATTTTAAATTATTTTAGGTATGCATCATATTTTATTTATCTATGTATACCTACATTCAAAAGTTTGAATAGAAAATCTCAACCTTCTAACAACGTTTTCTAGTAGTCTATGCATTTAATATTGAGAAGGTCGCTGTCATTTATGTGAATATCGCAAAAAAGTCCCGGCTGCTCGGATCCAGTGGGACTATGGCATCCCCGTGACATTTGGGTATTTTAACAAACTTTGAATACCTACTGTTAAAAATGCGTGGAATATTTAAAGATTATTTTTCTGATTTTCATCATCATAGGTAGGTACTAAAAATGCATGATTCGTTTTAAAACCTGACGGAAAGGGATCAAACTGGCTTCTTCTTTCGTATGGTGGGGGTCAGAGGAGGAGTTCTAGGTCTGCGAGCCAGTCAAGGGCCTCAGGCGTTGCCCTGTGGGCCTCATTAATCCCGCCGGGGAACGAATGGAGCGGGCATTTGTTGACCACATATAACTGACTATAACGTCATTATGACGTAGAAAACGCAATTGGACGTTTTTTGAATTTCTCTACGCATGGCAAAGACACAAAGCAGATGAACAACGTACCTACTTTCTGTATCACATTAATGTTGCAGCTCTTTCTTACACACTGAATGTAAGTTAGATAAACAAAGAGACAAAATGCATACGTATATTTGCTTCCTCCAAAGGAAAAAAGTAATTTTTTTTTGCATCTCCGTCACTAGTAATAAATAATTGAGACGCCGAGTGCTGTTGCCGTCGCTATGACGGCCACGGCACATAATATACCTATATAAAAAATTATTTGTCAATACTAAAAAATATATTTTTTAAAACGACCATCATTAGGAATCGTAATTTTTTTGACAATAAAAATATATCCCTTTTGCGTATTTAACGGGAATGAATGGAGTATGAAGAAGATGGGAAGAGCAAGGTTGAGAAGAACCTATCTGGCTATTTATATCTCCTCATCAAACACGGTTAAAGCCATTTCAAGCATCGTTTCGTGCTCTTTCACCAGAGCGATCTGAGAGTATCTACCACTTTGCAAGAGATGTAATGTAATACGTAAAGCTTTTTTCCGAAGGGACCACAATGTTCGGCGCCGGGACTTTTTTATGGCGTGGGAGTTGACGTAGCCATTCATAATGAGCGCCAGAAGTTTTTTTTAATTCATGCGCGCTGTCAGTCAAAATCCATATCATGATCGAATTCCATATTTATTTCCTTCCAAATGTATCTAATCAATTTAAATAAACAGTTGAAGATGAAATTTGAATGGTGGTGATATAAGAAGCTGAATACACTTGACTCTAAGGTGTTACAATTATAAGTTGGCGGTGGTGTAAACACAAACTAACGCTATATGTTTATATTTTAATCTGGAAATCACACCTACCATCGTTATGTCATTGACAATAGCGCCCTTATTTTTCGCCAATTCATACGTGTAGCACAATAGGAAACCAGCATTTTTCGTAACCGATCTCACACAGTGCAAACAATTATATACAAACCTTGATTTTCTAATTTTATGACTGCTGAGTGTGTAAACTGGCGCCAAAGCAGGTTAGTACAAAGATAATTAGGTAGTTGGTTTTTGTATGTATCATCGTGATTTGAGCTCATATCATAAAACACAATCACGTCAAAATGTTGATTATTTGTCAATGTTACTGAGCACGTTTGCAGAACACACGTTCATGTCGACTAAATTTTTTGTCAACAAATTACCGATGTTTTCGATAAAACCTTGATCGATCTGCTTGCGTTAAGGGCGCTTTTCTACTGACGCTCGTACTAGAATAATTAGTTTCCTTACAAATATACATATAAAATTCATACCATGTTAACTCTTCAGCCTAAGAAAAGCTCACATTGGTCTTATTGAAATTGTTGTCTCCCTTACTGTTATAGTGAGAAATGTGATATTTATAATAAAATCAAAAAATTACCACAGAAGAAAAACTAAAGTTTCAACTGCAATTTGAAAAATGTTTTTGCAATTTTGTGAATTTTGTATGAATTATTTTTACATGAAACAACAAAAAGTAAGGCGATAATAACGTTTATAATACATTTTTTTAACAAAATGTGTATGTGCTTAAATTTTTTCGTTATCAGTAATTTTATTTAGAAAAAATCGTAAGAATAGCCATTTTAGAAAGCTTTTTTTTTATTAAAAAAAATATATGTTGATGTCTAATAATAAAATTTAAAAGCTTATTTTGCCACCTTTCAAAAATAGTTTTTAGTTTGCGAATTTATTTCTGGAATTATTCCATTTATTTGGATTTTATGGCAAAACGGAAACATCCCGACATGAGGGAAAATACTCCTTATTTGAACGGGGCTTCATATTATATCTTACTAGTTCCTAGGCATCTGATAGTTAGGGCAGGCCGGGTCAAGCAAGACCATGCCCGTATAGTGAAGGGATATCATAAACTATCGCCTATTAAAACGTGATTGCATCCATCCATGCACATTGCACGTACCTACACGGTTTTTATATATCTAGCGCAGTCCCGTAAAAAATCACGCAAAAATAAAATAAAATATATATAGGTGTAAAGTAGACGGTTCCGCGACTTTTCATCCCGTGATAAAATATTCCCGACAAAATATCCTCCAAAAAAATATCCTTCGGACAAAACATCCCCCAACAAAATATCTATTAAAACCTAACCTAACCTAACCTAGCATAACCTAACAAAAAATGGGTAAAAAATAATACAGACATCCTGTAAAGAAGATAAATTGTTGTTCAAAAATAGTAAAATGTGAAATAAGCTTAGTTAGGTTTTAGTACATTTTTGTTGAAGGATGTTTTATTTGAAGGAAAGCTTCGGGAAGCTACACAACCTCTAATTTATAGAAAATAACAAAAGATTTGTTCTACGTACCCGTACACGAGGTAAAGCTATAGCATTCACATGGGGGGGGGGGGGGCGTACGACCCTAAGGAAGGGGGTTCAATCATTGTGGAAAGGAAGGCGATGGGGGGTGGTGGGTTGGGATGGTTGTAGGAAAATTTATTAGGAGAGGGGTAGAACCTCCTAACCCCCCCCCCCTTACATACATACCTATATAGGCCACTTCATTTGTGCCGCCCGTCCCTTCCTCCTTCTTAGAAGTTGCCACCTATCATAATCACTCACTTGTAGGATACCTGTAGGCTGCCGCCCTTAGACCGCGGCCTATACCGCCTATTGACAATCCAGAACTGCTTTTACCTAACCTTTTACCTGGCCCAGGCCAGTTATAGATACATTCCTGCAGCCAGCGTGTTTTACGGAAAATAGCTACCACGGTTGTTTTCTGCTATTTTTAAGCAATCTCTCCCCAAGTCCCTGACTCCTGTCCAGTTTTGACCCAAAATATCACTGGTCCTAAGAAGTTTGCCTAGGCTAAAATATCCCTACGGACAAAATATCCCACTACAAAATATCTACTAAAACCTAACTTGACCTAACCTAGAATAACCTAACAAAAAATGAGACAAAAATAATACAGACATCCTGTAAAGACAATAAATTATTGTTCAAAAATAGTAAAATGTAAGATAAGGTTAGTTTAGGTTAGGTTTTAGTAGATATTTTTTGGAGCATGTTTTGTCATGTAGGCTAAAACATCCTTCCGACCATTAATGTAGATACGATATGACAATACGACTGTAGCTAGGTTGTAAGTGGTCTCCAAAGGCCGCAAGATGCGAGCAATCATGACAGAGAAACACTTCTTTACACTAACTTTGTTTTGCAATATTTATATTTGATGATAGGTACCTATTGCTTCGCGAGATTTATTGCCCGAGGAAATGCTTCGCGTTGCGTCGCGCGTCGTTAAGTCAGGTCACACCTCCTAAGCGCTTAGAAAAATAAGTGTTTTGAAGAGTGAAACTGAGTGCTTATGCTAATCTAGTCATGAAATCGTTTTTACACTGAATCAATTATTGACACACATTGTAGAATGTGGGACAGCGATAGTAAACGTTTTTATACCAAATAAGACAATTGGTGCCCGGTGCATAAAAGAACGGCCAAAGTAAATTACAGCGCCAAAAATAGGTAAAAGTATTGTCTTCAAAGTAACAAAAAATACCTTTAAAATGTTCACTATAAACCAGTTCAAAATGAACCATAAGAATTTATATTGTAAACGTAACCCAATTGCCTGCACATATGCCCGAAGTTGAGTTAAATTTCGTGCAATACTGTTTTGTTTCGCCTGAATCATTGACGGAGTTACAACGCTCGTCCTATTTTCCCTATTTTAAAATCAGTAGATAAGTTTTTTAAATAGATTTAAGTGTCAGATATGTACATTAATCTGTAATTGCTATTAAAATAAAGATACTTATTGTAGATATATTGATATATATATATATATATATATATATATATATATATATATATATATATATATATATATATATATATATATTGTGATGGATGAGTTTATGTATCTGGATTGTATGTTTACGAGAGATGGGAAGGCTGATAGAGATATTGAAAGAAGGGTGAATGCCGTTAACTCCATTAATGGACGACTGAATGCCGTTGGCGCTAATAAAAAACTGTCAAAAGAAGCGAAGCTAGCAGTCCACAATGGAGAACTGGTACCTACCCTGATCTACGGCAGCGAGGCACGGAACTGGCAGAGGAAGGATGAAAGTAAACTGAATGCTGTTCAAATGAGATCCCTGAGCCATATGTGTGGTAAAACAATGTGTGATCGTGTGAGAAATGTGAATGTAAGGCTGATGTAAGCATAATGAGTAAGATTAAGAAAGGTACCCTCAGATGGTCTGGGAATGTAGAGCGAATGAATGAAGAAAGTAGTGTAAGAAGAATATACGACGCAAATGTGAATGGTAGAAGAAATCGGTGACTCCCTAGGAATACATGGCACGATCAAGTGAATCAGATACTTGAGTCGGGCCATGTCAAAAGTCAGAATAATAGAAGAGAATGTATGAGACGATGTATGAATGTGAGTGAAGCAAAGAGTGTGTGCCAAGACCGAGTTATTTGGCGGTCCGTCCTCTCTGCCAACCCCTGCGGGGAAACGGCGAGATGGTTATTTAGTTATATTTCATGAAACACTATTTTCATTAAAAATGTATTGTATTATTTACTTTAGCTGGAGGTACAGTCTCTGCGAACCCGCTCTAAAGGAAATGAAGATAAAGGCCATCGCTCACGGAGAAACTGACAAAAAACAGTTGGTGACTTAATCGCTATCCATAGAAAAGGAACTTGTGAATTTCATTTAGGTCCGCACACAAGCAACTTGTTGAAGACCAGTTGTCAAGTACGACGTGATGATTAGCAGTGCTGATCGTTGGTCTGGACGAAGGGGCTATTTTCCGTGATATCAGTGCGGGGAACCCATGGTGTCCTGGTTACTGGTTACACGCGTCGATGCTGGTAACAGGCACAAAATTGTGGCTCTCCACATTGGGCTAACCATTTGAATTTTGGTGTCGCCATTGGTTGAGTCAATCTCACAGGAGGCCCTGAGGAAAATATTTTCCCTCAGGACCTATGTCATCTTTGGGGATGCTGTGGGGAGGGTCTTTTAAAGTAAAGTACAGTATTGTCGCATGTCTCGCGACGAACGGTCGTTTAACGTGACTGACACTGCATAACTTACAAACATAAATTTAACACCTTCGGGACCATGTTCCAAAATGGAACTCAAAATAAATATTGAAAAAATACTTACGGAACTTAACAAAATTGGCAGTACAAAAGCTGCCAAAGAAGCTAAAACCGAAATTGAATCAATATTAATCAATATCGAAGACTCATGGAAGCTTGAAATAACATCACTACAAAACACAATCATCAGTCTACAAAATAAAGTAATTCTAAATCAAGAGGATTACATAGACAAATTGGAAACATTGATAAAAAAAGCTTCAAGTGAAGAAAAAAAATATGAAGAAAAAAGTTACGCAATGGTGGTAAGGGAGAAATCGCACCCAATACCCAAAGCAAATTTTGCTCTACTAATCTCCTCAAAAAAAGACAAGCCTGCAGATGAAATCGAAAAAATATTAAAAGACAAAATAAAAGTATCCAAATTAGGAATAGGAATTTCTGGACTAAAAAAAACTTATCAAAACAAAATTATACTAACATGTGAGAAACAAAATGATACCGAAAAAATAATAAATGGAATCAACAAAAACCCAGATATTGAAATACACGCTAATGAAATAAAGAAAAAAAAACCTTGCATTATCATTAAGGGAGTTGATGCTTGCTACAAGGAAGAAGAACTACTTATAGATTTGATAAATCAAAATGAAGATATAAAAAACGCCATGACCTCAGAAACTGAAAATGAACCCATTATTGTCAAGAAAAAGCTCAAGAACAAAAAATCGGAAAAATTATCAAATTTCATTATCGAAACTACAGCAAAACTAAGAAAAATAATAATATCAAAAGAAAGGATCAACATTGGATACTCAAAAGCACACGTAGAAGACTGCTTTCCACTCATGCAATGCTATCATTGTCTTGGATATGGACATACATCACTAAGATGCCTTGAAAACATGAAGAGTCCCAGATGCCTTCACTGTGCAGGAGAGCACAAAATACAAGACTGCCCCAAAAAACAAGAGCCTGCCAAATGCCACAACTGCACTAACAGAAAGGGTTACCAAAATGAACATTCAGGCAACAGTTACTTATGTGAATTCCGCAAGAAAATGTTAAAAAATGCACAAATGCGAATCGAATACGAGTAAGTTTGCATTTTGCATACTTATTTTTTTATTCCCTTAAATATGAATAATTTTTACACTAAAGAATTAGATGATTCTCTTAATATTGCGGAACATATTTGTGACACTTTAAATGATTGTAATAATATTGTAGATAAAATACCGAATTCATTCTCAATATTACATTTAAATATTAGATCAATGAAACGAAATTTTAATGAATTCTTACTTTCAATTAATTTACTAAATCATAAGCCGGACGTTATTGTGTTAACTGAGGCATTCACCAGCGATTACAATAAATTTTATATACCTAGTTATAGTTACTTTATGACACACTTTGCTATCAACCGAAATAGTGGTATTGTTGTATTCGTTAAATCTTGTTATTCAAACATTACAGTGGAAGAAATACCCATGCAGCGAGTTAATTGCTTAGATATTAATGTAACTGTAAATAAAGTATGTTTTAATATTATTGCAATTTACCGAACGCACGGCTCTAATGAGTATATATTCATGGATGAATTACGATGCTTTATTTTATCAAAAAAAAACAAACAGAACATAACAATAATTGGCGATTTTAATTTAGATATTTCTAACGAAAATAATAACAAAATAAAAACTGAATTTATCAATCTTATGACAGAAATGAATTTTATATTATGTATAAAAAATTATACTAGAGAAATTACGGGTCAGCGTCCATCGTGTATTGATCACATATGGTGCAACACTAAACATACCGACAAATTACTTACGATAATATTAAAAAATAATATTACTGACCATCACACTTGCATCTGTATACAACAACTTAATATTAATAAACACAAAATTTCAGAGAGCAATGCTTTTACAAAAAAATCACTAAACCATAATAAATTAAGTATTAAAATAAGTTCGGAAACGTGGAAACCCGTATTAGAATCTACATGTTCTGAAACAAGCGCAAATATTTTTGATAATATTCTTTGCAATTTTATTAGAGCATCGACTGACATTAAAACTATACATATTAAAGCAAAATTCAAAAAAATAAAACCATGGATTTCACATGGCTTAGTCGTTTCCATTAGAAAAAAAGAAGAGTTATATCACCTGACAAAGAAATTTCCCTTAGATAAAAAAATATTTACATATTACAAAAAATATAGGAACAAATTAACCTCTTTAATAAAAATAACTAAAGAAAACTATTACAAAAATGAAATTGACCTGGCTAAACAAAATGTAAAACACATATGGAAAACAATAAATGAAATAAATAGTAAAAAAAACAAAAATACTCTAATTAAAAAAAATTATATCGGAAAAAACTCTGTTGATGCCATAAGGGAACCGACAAAATGTGCTAATGCCTTTAATAAATATTTCGCTAACGTCGGTCAAAATTTAGCTACACGGATCGATGAAAATTATAAAATAGATAATTTCGAGAAGGACTGCCTTAAACAAAAAAATCTGTCAGTTTTCCAACCAGTAACAACAAATGACATAAAAAATATTATAAATGAATTAAAAGGTGGATCTGCACCAGGATTTGATGGAATCACAGTAGAAATATTGAAAAAATATAACAATTTTTTAAGCATTCCAATTACACACATTATAAATATTAGTTTGAATAGTGGAATATTCCCTTCCATTTATAAAAAATCTATCGTAACACCCGTTTTTAAATCAGGCAGCCCTGAAGAAATATCAAATTATCGACCTATATCTCTTGTCTCAAACGTGGCAAAAATTTTTGAAAAAATCGTAAAAAAGCAACTCATGTACTACATTGATAATAATAAAATACTTAGTCCTAGCCAATTTGGATTTAGAGAGAAACTCGGCACTCATGATGCCATTGCTAAATTAACATCAACTATATACAATGCATTAGATAAAAAAAACAAATGCCTTGGCATTTTCATTGATTTACGCAAGGCTTTTGATAGTATCTCCCATACAAAACTAATCAATAAATTAAATGATATCGGCATTATTGGTACGGTTAGATATTGGCTACAAAGCTATCTAACTCAAAGAAGTCAAAAAGTAAAATTAAATAACTCACTAAGTGTGGATGAAACTTTAGAATTTGGAATTCCCCAAGGGACTGTTATTGGACCAATTTTATTTATAATATACGTTAACCAAATGTTTAAATTATCACTTAATGGTAAACTTATATCCTTTGCTGACGACACTGCAATAATTATTGAAAAAAAAACGTGGAACGATATTACCATTGCAGCCAATCAAGACATAAAGGTTATAAAAAAATGGTTCGATAATAATTTATTATCACTCAACACAGAAAAAACTTATTGTATTCCATTCTCTCTACAAGAAGATGTACCAAACAATTTAATTAACATAATAATTCATTCCAAAAATTGTACAAATTACGATACATGTAATACGGACTGCGCTAAACTAAATCATAAATCAAATGTAAAATATCTTGGAATCCTAATAGATAAAAATGTTAAATGGAAAGATCATATCAATCTCACTGTGGAAAGAATAAGAAAACTTATCTACATATTCTATAACATACGAAATATTTTAAATAAAAAAACCATAAAAATGGTCTATTATGCATTAATCCAGTCCTTATTACAGTACGGCATTATTGGGTGGGGAGGGGCCTTTAAATCTTCCTTACAGCCCATTATTATAATTCAAAGAATAATTATAAAAATCATCCTTAGGAAACCATACGACTTCCCTACTCTAGAATTATTTCGGGAATTTAATGTACCATCAATCATAGAATTGTATAAGAGAAACGCCTTATATCAAATATATAAAGAATATTTTATTCAAAAAATCCACCCCTCAGATAGCATAAGCAATAGATTTAAAACTAATGGCTTAATAGCCATCCCTGTGCTTAGAACAACTACGGCTCAGCATCACTATTTGTATTTAGGTGTAAGATGGTACAATTTATTATTGTCCAAAAACAAAATTAATATAACGGGAACATTGAAATATGAACAATTTAAAAATCAAATTAAGTCCCTGAAATTGGATAACGATATATTGTACCCTTAATTTAATTTACCCTTACTTAAACTGAAATATTTAATATTAAAAGAATATGTTATATATATATATATATATATATATATATATATTTATCTCCTCTCGTAAAACGTTGATCTTGCGCGACGGTACACCAGTTTTAAGTTGATCCGTTCGGACGTGTTGATCCATCCGGATATGCTGATCCATTACACAAGCTGGCATACACATCCTGATCCATGTGGATCAATTTATACCATCAAGATTTAGCTGTAAGCCACGCCCATTGTTCGGTGTCTTATACATTTTACACGTTTTTTTTTGTTGATCCATATAAATGCCAAGTTTTGACCGCCAACAAAGGTGCCCGTCTGTCGTACTTTTCAGCTTCTTTTAGTAGGTACCTGTACGTTCTTATTTCAAGTCGTTCTATTTCATTTCTTTTTTAATGTATTTTGGTTTAAGATTTAATTTTTATTTTGATTTTGTTTTTGATTTTGATTTCGATTTTTTTTGATTTTGATTTTGGTTTGAGATTTTAATTTTGATTTTGATTTTAATTTTTATTTATATTCTTATTTTGATTTTTTAATTTTGGTTTTAATTTAGATTTTGATTTTTACTTTCATTTTGATTTTGATTTTGGTTTGAGATATTGATTTTGATTTTTGTTTTGATTTGAGATTTTGGTTTTGGTTTTAGATTTTAATTTTGATTTTGATTTTGGTTTGGATTTCGATTTTGATTTTGATTTTGATTTTGGTTTTGGTTTGAGATTTTAATTATGATTTTGACTTTGATTTTGATTTTGGTTTTGGTTTGAGATTTAGATTTTGATTTTGATTTTTGATTTTGTTTTTGATTTTGATTTTGATTTTTGATTTCGATTTCGATTTCGATTTCGATTTCGATTTCGATTTTGATTTCGATTTCGATTTCGATTTCAATTTCGATTTTGATTTTGATTTTGATTTTGATTTTGTTTTCGTTTCCGCTTCTAAGACCCGCACAAACCTCACCCCATGAACCTGGGCACCCCGGTTAAGTCACCAAACATAGCGAACCACTTAAGGTATACCTTAATTTTGGGAGGCGGGTATGATTACCACCGCCCCGGGAACCATTTTTGGGTAATCAACACCTCTGTCATATGTCACTTTGCAGTGACATTCGTGACTTAGCAGGAGTGCCCGGTTCAAGGAGTGAGATTTGTCTAGGTCCGTGCGGCGAACGCGTTCGCTGACCTACTGCGTGGCAAGCCGGATTGGGAGAGACTGATTTTTTGTGACTTAGCAGGGCTGCTCGGGTTCAAGGGATGAGATTTGTCTAGGTCTTTGCGGTGAACGGGTTTGCCCACCTACTGCATTACGGACCGGATTGGGAGAGACTGGTTGAGGGAGACCTTATTTTTCTTACATTAGCTCCACACAGGAAGCCCTGAAGAAAATAAATCCCGTCAAGGCCTATGTCTTCTTTGGGGATGCAATGCATTATCGGGGAATACGTATGATTCCTCGATAATGCATTGCATTACGATCTCTACGAATTCGGAAGTCGCAAGAACAAATTGCATTACGATCAATACGAATTCGGAAGTCGCAAGAACAAATTGTGGCGTGCGCAAGTAAATATTATTTTGATTTAAATGTATAATTCAACGATATCTAAGGGGCATTGCGACCTTGACTACGAATTCGGGAGTCGCAAGTTCGAATTGTGGCGTGCAGAGGTAATTTTTATTTAAAACGTTTGTATAATACAACAATAATGCAGTGCAGTGCGATCTTGACTACGAATTCGGATGTCGCAAGTTTAAATGGCATGAGCCAGTAAATTTTATTTTGATAAATACGTATAATTCCTCGATAATGCGTTGCCTTACTATCTTGGCTACGAATTTGGAAGTCGCAAGTTCGAATTGTGGCGTGCGCAAGTAATTTTTATTTTGATATAATTCCTCGACAATGCGTTGCATTACGATCTTGACTACGAATTCGGAAGTCGCAAGTTCGAATTGTGGCGTGGCCAAGTAAATTTTCTTTTGACAAATACGTATGATTCCCCGATAATGCATTGCATTACGATCTCTACGAATTCGGAAGTCGCAAGAACAAATTGCATTACGATCAATACGAATTCGGAAGTCGCAAGAACAAATTGTTGCGTGCGCAAGTAAATATTATTTTGATTAAAATGTATAATTCAACGATATCGAGGGGCATTACGATCTTGACTACGAATTCGGAAGTCGCCAGTTCGAATTGTGGCGTGCGGAGGTAATTTTTATTTGATAGTTGAGATATTGATTTTGATTTTGGTTTTGATTTGAGATTTTGGTTTTGGTTTTAGATTTTAATTTTGATTTTGATTTTTGTTTGGATTTCGATTTTGATTTTGATTTTGATTTTGGTTTTGGTTTGAGATTTTAATTATGATTTTGACTTTGATTTTGATTTTGGTTTTGGTTTGAGATTTAGATTTTGATTTTGATTTTTGATTTTGTTTTTGATTTTGATTTTGATTTTTGATTTCGATTTCGATTTCGATTTTGATTTCGATTTCGATTTCGATTTCAATTTCGATTTTGATTTTGATTTTGATTTTGATTTTGTTTTCGTTTCCGCTTCTAAGACCCGCACAAACCTCACCCCATGAACCTGGGCACCCCGGTTAAGTCACCAAACATAGCGAACCACTTAAAGTATACCTTAATTTTGGGAGGCGGGTATGATTACCACCGCCCCGGGAACCATTTTTGGGTAATCAACACCTCTGTCATATGTCACTTTGCAGTGACATTCGTGACTTAGCAGGAGTGCCCGGTTCAAGGAGTGAGATTTGTCTAGGTCCGTGCGGCGAACGCGTTCGCTGACCTACTGCGTGGCAAGCCGGATTGGGAGAGACTGATTTTTTGTAACTTAGCAGGGCTGCTCGGGTTCAAGGGATGAGATTTGTCTAGGTCTTTGCGGTGAACGGGTTTGCCCACCTACTGCATTACGGACCGGATTGGGAGAGACTGGTTGAGGGAGACCTTATTTTTCTTACATTAGCTCCACACAGGAAGCCCTGAAGAAAATAAATCCCGTCAAGGCCTATGTCTTCTTTGGGGATGCAATGCATTATCGGGGAATACGTATGATTCCTCGATAATGCATTGCATTACGATCTCTACGAATTCGGAAGTCGCAAGAACAAATTGCATTACGATCAATACGAATTCGGAAGTCGCAAGAACAAATTGTGGCGTGCGCAAGTAAATATTATTTTGATTTAAATGTATAATTCAACGATATCTAAGGGGCATTGCGACCTTGACTACGAATTCGGGAGTCGCAAGTTCGAATTGTGGCGTGCAGAGGTAATTTTTATTTATAACGTTTGTATAATACAACAATAATGCAGTGCAGTGCGATCTTGACTACGAATTCGGATGTCGCAAGTTTAAATGGCATGAGCCAGTAAATTTTATTTTGATAAATACGTATAATTCCTCGATAATGCGTTGCCTTACTATCTTGGCTACGAATTTGGAAGTCGCAAGTTCGAATTGTGGCGTGCGCAAGTAATTTTTATTTTGATATAATTCCTCGACAATGCGTTGCATTACGATCTTGACTACGAATTCGGAAGTCGCAAGTTCGAATTGTGGCGTGGCCAAGTAAATTTTCTTTTGACAAATACGTATGATTCCCCGATAATGCATTGCATTACGATCTCTACGAATTCAGAAGTCGCAAGAACAAATTGCATTACGATCAATACGAATTCGGAAGTCGCAAGAACAAATTGTTGCGTGCGCAAGTAAATATTATTTTGATTAAAATGTATAATTCAACGATATCGAGGGGCATTACGATCTTGACTACGAATTCGGAAGTCGCCAGTTCGAATTGTGGCGTGCGGAGGTAATTTTTATTTGATAGTTTGTATAACACAACAATAATGCACTGCAGTGCGATCTTGACTACGAATTCGGATGTCGCAAGTTCGGATATTGATTTTGGTTTTGGTTTGAGATTTTAATTTTGATTTTGACTTTGACTTTGACTTTGATTTTGATTTTGGTTTTGGTTTGAGATTTTGATTTTGATTTTGATTTTAATTTTGATTTTGAATTTGATTTTGACTTTTGATTTCGATTTCGATATCGATATAGATTTCAATATCGATTTTGACTTTTGATTTTGATTATGATTTTGATTTTGTTTTTTTTTTCGTTTTCGTTTATGCTTTTAAGACTCGCACACCCTATGAACCTGGGCACCCCGTCTTTAGTCACCAAATATAGCGAACCACTTAACGTATACCTAAAATTTGGGAGGCGGGTATGGTTATCACCGCCCCGGGAACTATTTTTTGGGTAATCAACACCTCTGTCATATGTCACTGCAAGTGGTTCGCTACTTTTCGTGACTTAGCAGGAGTGCCCGGATCAAGGAGTGTGATTTGTCTAGGTCCGTGCGGCGAACGCGCCCACTTACTGCGTGGCAAGCCGGATTGGGAGAGACTGTTTGAGGGAGACCTTTTTTTTAGCTCCACACAGGAAGCCCTGAAGAAAATAATTCCCCTCAGGGCCTATGTCATCTTTGGGGATACTGTGTGGAGCGTATTTTTGGGTAAGGAAGAAGATGATGTTCAGGGAAGGAAAGGGGTGGTAGGCAGACGCGGCCGGTGCCTTAAATTTTTGATGGTTCACCGAGTAATTCATCAAAAACGTAAAATAAAAGTAGGTAAAATAAAAATAAAATTAGACAGCCTAGTAACTCATAACTCGTACAGTGCCTTTGAGGTGATTATTCACAAAAAACGACGCTATACAAAGTATCCATTTCAAAGTTTTCTTTGCAGATTTAGGTACTATCTTGGTTGATAATTAAATGTAGTTTTGGCGGGCCATTGGCCATAATTCTGCTTTTATTTTCATGGTTCATATATATATTTTTTTTTTTTAATTATTTTTTATTATAGTCTATATTTATTATTACATCACTAATTTTAAAAAGGCAAGGAAATTTATTTATATATATAAACAGCGATATCAGAATATTTCTATAATATAATGATTTAGTAGGCGGCTGACGTAGGCAAAATGTATAGCGAGCGATATGCTGAAATAGGCCAAAACTAAATGATCTTTTATCTATTATAGCTAAGACTGTTAGCCCCATAAAACAAATTTAACCGGTTAAATAATTATAATTTATTTGTTTCGACTCAATCATTGTTTTGCCACCGCCAACCGCCTACAAAATGAATAATAACACAATAACAACATATAGGCCAATCAATAAAGAGTTTGAGGTATGCAAAAATTCCTCCGTCGATGAAACTTTGCAGTTACGTGGAGTATCATTTAGGGATGACGAATGACAAAAGATCCAACAAAATATTTAACGGGAAGTTAGTTATTTTGAGCAAAAACTGAAAAAAAATTATAACTCTCGCTGGAAAAGTATTTCTTTCGAAAAATCTTCACATATTGTTAGTATTAATTTATATCCACCTGATTAAATAGAAATCCAACAATATTTTTGTAGGGAAAGTGTTTTTTTAAAAAGAGATTTGTTTTTTAATTCTATTGTTGCCGGGAAAATTCCTCCCTCCAATTTTTGGTCACGGAGTGCCTTTATATTGGTGTTTGCTTTATTTAATCAAAAGATCCAACATTTTTTTCTTTTGGAACATGCTTTTTTGATATCAGTGAAAAATATCGCTCCGGAAAAATCCTCCGTCCAATTTTTTTTCGTCAAGTTGTTAGGATAGCTATGTTAAAACGATTACTGCAAAGATCCAACAAAATTTTGAACGGCAACCTATTTTTTTAAATTAATTTAGATCGCACGCACACTTCACGTGACTTTAGTATGAATAGGTGCCCGCGGGGTAAGAAAAGGGGTAGGGTAAGTTGCACAGGGGACAAGCGACTAGCGAGCCGATCGGCGCGGGATATAGCTGCCCGAGGGGTAAGCTGCGGCGGGGTGGGGTGGCAAGCCGACTTGATGTTTTTTGTGTTTTATGGGTGTCCGAAAGTGTGAAGAATGCATTGAATATTATACGTCAATGAAAGAATGAATGTTTTAAACAAAAATTGCTTCGATTACTGTAAAAGAGTTTTTTAATAATCGTAGAATTATATTAAATTTTACTAATGGTTTATATGTATTATGCGAAGTGCAATATAAAATAACTCAATGTCTATTTTTAAATTATTGTGAGGTTTTTTCGTAACTCAAATTCTCAATAGAAAGCAACACAAACAGGCAATTCCGAAAGCGTTGTTAAAATCAATGAAATAGACGTAAGCTTCTGTATTCATTTTAATTTTAAAATACTTATCTACGTAATACAATGTTATTTTAACCAATTAATTATTTTGACAAATGTCTATTTATTTGACCGAAAATTAGTTACTGTCGTTGAATAATAATATTAATTATAAGACATTTATGTATCTACAAATGACAACAATTGGGATCACTTTTTATTTTTATCGTTTTATTGTTGAATCAAAATATATTATAATATGAAAAAAGTTTAACATTTTACTAACATTACTTTGCGGAACTAACATCAAAGATCATTTACTAACTGACCATAAAAATAAAACAAAAATACAATAAAATAAGGTATAAAGGTTGGTTTTATTTTTGTTAATATAGAAATAGAAGATAGAAAAAATATAAAAATAGAACTACATTTTTAAAATACACATTTTTTTCACAATAAGATCATAAGAAATATTTTTATAGAATCTAGAATAATATTTAGTACCTATCTTCATTTAATATCTTTAATATTTATCTAGAATAATATCTAGAATCTAGATAAAACTAGTATATCTCTACGGATAAAACAAATAGCATGCCCCTCAAAAAATGTGTTATGTGCAAGAAAAAAAAAATTTGCTGTTAATATAAAAAAAATTCTGTGTTTGAAAAAAGGTTTGTTGAATTAATTCGGATGAAACTATTACGCTCCATACTTCGATTTTTTTTAAGTAGTTTTTTTCTTCTTATAAAAGCATTGATAACTCTAGAATTAATATACTGTTTTCTACACTTATTGTGCATAGATAAGTCGTTCACCCCTTCTATCGCTGTTGCGATTTTTTCGTCTCTTTTTAGACACATTACACTCATATATTTTAAAGACTTAAAGAAAGCCTTCGACAGCATTTCCAATGAAAAACTTGCGTTAAAATTAAAAGAAAACGGCATCGACCGCATAGCCCTAAAATGGATAGTGAGCTAATTAACAGAGAGACCTCAAGTAGTAAAATTAAACCAATCATTTAGTACATCTCTCACAAGTAAATTTGGCATCCCTCAAGGTACCGTCCTCGGACCATTATTATTTCTAATATAATATGTGAATGACATTTTCCAACAGGAAATTAAAGTTGAATTAATCTCTTATGCTGATGACATTGTTTTGTAATAAAAGGTCAAACATGGGAACTAGTTAACAAATTGGCAAATGAAGATATTACCTTCTTAAAATCATGGTTCGACAAAAACTTACTCACACTTAATGCTAAAAAAAACAACATATATCTTATTTTCCTTACAGAAAATAACTGATCATAAAGTTAATATTGTTATTCACGACATAAAATGTGATAATGTTCTCTGTAAACAACATAATCCTATTTGTAGATACTGTAGAAATTAAATATCTCGGTGTGATCATTGATCAAAACCTGAAGTGGAATATTCACATTTCAGAGGTAGTGAAAAGAATAAGGACATGTATATCTATATTTGTTAGGTTAAGAAATGTAAAAAAAAACGTCGAATTGATAACCTCCTCCTTTTCAAAATCGTTTAAAAATAATGAAAAATGTGTACTATGCCCTTGTTCATTCTTTACTTATCTACGGAATTATAGGTTGGGGAGGACCTTACAAAAACAATCTAAACTCAGTAAAGTTTCGCAAAGAATCATCATTAAAGTAATATTTAAAAAAAATCTACCTTTTCAACAGAATCACTTTTTAAATTGTTTCCAGTGCCAAATGTCGATGACATATTCAAGCAAGTTTCCATTATAAAAATGTGTAAAGAAAAAAATAACAAAGATAATCAAGAATTTTACAAACTAATGAGAAATGGAAACCAATTTATTACGCCTTATTTTAAAACAACTCAAATGCAAAATCATTATATTTTCCAAACCATAAAATACTGTAATAACCTCCTTTCTGAATTACGCTGTATCATCAACCAATCAGAACAAATAAATAAAATTAAACAATTTTTCAAAAATAATTTACAGTAAATAAACAAAAATTTTAACAAAACAAAAAACGACTTCAAAAAATGCACTAAAAAGTAAAAAAAATATTTCGTACGATTGTTATTTTTGGAGTCGGTGTCAGCCAAGGTAACTACATACATAGGTAGTTAGTTATAGGTGAGATGTGGAGACCTTGGCTGACACCGACTCCAAAAATAACAATCGTACGAAATTATTTTTTTTCTTTTTAGTGCATTTTTTTAAGTCGTTTTGTTTTATTAAATTTTTTGTTTATTTTTTTATTTTTAGTGACGAGCGTGCGTAAATAAGTTTCACTTCATTAAAAGAATCATCGAAATCTGTTGGCTTAATATTGAGTTTTTCGTCCATTTGTCACGCACATACTTATTGCAAATTTAAGACATATATGGTTTTCTCATAGATCCCATTATCAGAACTAGACTAAATTAAAATGGGAACACACGGAAAGCACCAGCTTTCTAATAAAAAATCATCAATATTGGTTCACCCAATCGAAAGTTCTGAGGTAACAAACATAAAAAAATAAAAATAAACCGTCGAATTTTCACTCCGATATTTGTTTATACTTTATATAAGTAAAAAAAAATACAAAAAAACATTAAAATTACAATGCATTTTAGAAATTTTATTTTCTACAAAATTGACATCAATAATGTTTTTACAAAATTGTACTGGAAAAGAGATACGCACAAACAACCAAACCATGTAGAGCAATTTACCTGTTTTTATTAAATTACACACATATTTACGACTGCATATCTCGATATTTATTAGAGACGGAAGAAAACTTTTTTTCACAAAAATTGTAGGTGACTGTATGTTCTACTAAAATTGTACCGCTAATTTAGCCGAAATTTTTATTGGGAACGAGATATTTGAGGAAAACTAGATTTTGGCTCGATTTCGGCTAGTTTTTTCAAAATGGCGGCGAAAGCTCAAGTGACCCAAGGTCGAAAACTCAGATTTTTCATCAGGAGATGAGTATATAAGACATATAAAAAAATTGGGACTACCGGAATAATTCCGATCGCGAGCCCTTTTTTTGCGCTAATTGCACTGGCCTAATATTATTATAACTTAGAACCTAAGTAAGAATCGTGGCTCCCTTATCAGGCACAAGAGCTCCTCTTTTCTGATAAGGTATAACATGACTAATAACGACCTTTATTAAAATATTTTGTAAAATATATGTGTAACTCGTGTTTTATATTACAATTAAAAAAAATAAAAATAAAATGATTTTGAGCCCTCGTTCTTTAACAATAACTACACAAATTATCAGCCATAGCGCAAATGAAATAACTAAACTAAAAACACAACACTGACAAACGAAGCGTTGTCAATCAACCATGCCAACAATGCTCTTCGTTAATTTCACACAGCAGACACAGTCTACGCGGCCGTGTCACGAGTCCCGAATGCGACTTGCCCCACCCCTTTCCTTACCCCGCGGGCACCTATTCATACTAAAGTCACGTGAAGTGTGCGTGCGATCTAAATTAATTAAAAAAAATAGGTTGCCGTTCAAAATTTTGTTGGATCTTTGCAGTAATCGTTTTAACATAGCTATCCTAACAACTTGACGAAAAAAAATTGGACGGAGGATTTTTCCGGAGCGATATTTTTCACTGATATCAAAAAAGCATGTTCCAAAAGAAAAAAAATGTTGGATCTTTTGATTAAATAAAGCAAACACCAATATAAAGGCACTCCGTGACCAAAAATTGGAGGGAGGAATTTTCCCGGCAACAATAGAATTAAAAAACAAATCTCTTTTTAAAAAAACACTTTCCCTACAAAAATTTTGTTGGATTTCTATTTAATCAGGTGGATATAAATTAATACTAACAATATGTGAAGATTTTTCGAAAGAAATACTTTTCCAGCGAGAGTTATAATTTTTTTTCAGTTTTTGCTCAAAATAACTAACTTCCCGTTAAATATTTTGTTGGATCTTTTGTCATTCGTCATCCCTAAATGATACTCCACGTAACTGCAAAGTTTGATCGACGGAGGAATTAATGTTTAGGTTAGCCTCATTTTGAGCCTTTATTGACTGGTCTAATAGCCTAAACGTTTCTATTTGTAGCGCATTCACACAAACAAAAGGTCACAAAAACTAATAATGACAATGTCAAATCGGTTCCCTCTCGATCAAGATAATATCGCACACGATGACCCGTTGACTCATCGTTTCATTTTACAAGACCAAAACACAATTACTGTCTTATTTAAACCCGACTTAAGAATAGTCATTTCGCTGGAACCATTTCTTCGGAACTCTTCGGACATTTCCGTCGCCGATATAAAGTGCGCGCGGGAAGCAATGCTTTAGGCCCCTATAACTATTCTCTACCAATTTCATGTGCACAATTTTATAATTAAAAATATTATGTAGGAATACGATGAGCTGCAAAATGTTGTTCAATTTTGTTGGCGGTTCGGCGCACGAGTGCACTTTAGGACGGGCCGCGCCTGGTGGTAGGTGTGAGTAGGAATCTGGCGGTCAGTGTGTCTAGGAGTGAGGGACATGTGAATCCATCCCTCCCATTTCGGTGCAAGGCGATATTCCTAGAGGGTACGTCTGTAGAAGTCGAAGGGACTCCCTCAACCATTCTCTCCCGATCCGGTCTAACTATCTAATCTGACATCTAACATATAATCTAACGGTGACCAGGCAACTCAGAAAGAAACCAACTCAGAAGCAAATCAGAAAGGTCATTAAGAGTGGTAATAAAAATATATAAAAACATTTGTTAAATAGGTTAAGCTAGGTTAGGGTTACCGGCTATATTAAAATTATGTTTTCATAGCTTTTAATGACCTGAATTATGAGTTGGTTTCTTTCTGAGTTTGCATGGAACCAATCTAAAACTATTTAAAGAGGAAAGATTTGATTGTTTGTTTGTTTGCATTGAATAGGCTCCGAAACTAATGAACCGATGTGAAAAATTCTTTCATTGTTAGGAAGCTACACTATCCCCGGTTGACATAGGCTATATTATATTTAAAAAAAATTAGGAATCGTTACTAAAACTCCAATAATGTAGCCCAAGGTGTAAAAAAAATACCTAAAATATTCTTTACATCGCGTGCGCTGCGAAAACTATTAACAATAGAATAAAATAATGTAGTACGGCTTTGCAGAAAACATCTTTATTTACAAAAAGTGTCGTGACAGCATATGTCTAACTATTATAGTTATGCCACAAAAAGTGTTTAATAGTAGAAGTGTGTTAGATTAGAATGATCGCCTTTCGAAACGGTGACCAGAAAACTCATAATGAAACATACTGAGAAAACATAGGTTGAATAGGAAGTTAGGTTAGGGTTACCGGCTTTTTTAAAATTATATTTTCATAGCTTTTAATGACCTTTCTGAGGAGGTTCTGAGTTATTATGAGTTGGTTTATTTCTGAGTTGACATGGAACCTTTCGGAACATCGCCTTGCACCGAAACGGGAGGGATGGATTCATACGTCCGTCACTCCTGGACACACTGATCCCCAGATTCCTACCCACACATACTACCCTTGTCCTCCCCAGAACTTCCTCTACTTCCTTTACAAAAAATACCTTCCACACAGCGTCCCCAAAGATTACATAGGCCCTGTGAGGGGAATTATTTTCCTTCGGGCCTCCTTCCTGTGTGGAGCTAATGAAAAAAAAATACCTCTACCAGTCTCTCCTGATCCGGCTTGCCTCGCAGTAGGTGAGCAAAAGCGTTCGCCGCACGGACCTAGACAAATCTCACTCCTTAACGAACCACTTGGAGTAACGTATGGCAGAGGTGTTGATTAGCCAAAAAATGGTTCCCGGGGCGGTGGTAACCATACCTGCCTCCCAAAATTTAGGTATACCTTCCTCATCAAAGAAAAAAAAATAAAAGAATAAAAATATAGCTATTATTTTAGCTCATTGACATAAGCTCCACACAGGAAGCCCCGAGGAAAATAATTCCCATCAGGGCTTGTGTTATCTTTGGGGATATCTTTTTGAAGAGACTCCCTTAACCATTCTCTCCCGATCCGGCCTGCCAGATGGTGGGCACACGCGTCCGCCGCCATAACCTGCACAAACCTCAACCCATAAACCCGGGTACCCCAGCTAAGTCACTAAGCTTAGCGAACTACTTAACCTAGACCTACAGTTTGGCAGGCGGGTACGGGTACCGCCGCACCGGGAACCATTTATTGGATAACGAACTCCTCTGCCATAGGTCTCCCTAAGTGGTTCACAACGTTTGGTGAATTAACAGGGGTGCTCAGGTTCTTGGAGTGAGGTTTGTCTAGGTCTTTGTGGCGAATGCTTTTCCTCACCTACTGCGTGGCGGTCCGGATCGGGAGAGGCTGCTTGAGGCAGACATAATCTAGACCTCTCCAGCCGGACTCTCTCGACCCCACGTAAATAATAATAATTAAATAACTTACATTGCTTAAAAAGTGAATCTAAAAGGTTTCATTATCGCCATGACGGCCGGCGTAGTCCAGCAAAAACTCAACCACCGAAGGTCACGGGATCGAAACCCGGCGTGGCAAATAAATTTTTCTTGGTTAATTTGTGTTATTTCACAATTTATTCATATAAAATAATATATAATATATTTTACTTATCAGATTGATTACCATAGGTAGGTAGGTACCTATGGTCTGGAATTTTAACATGAAAAATTATTACAATTTGGAAGGTGAGAGTGGTACCGCTGCCCCGGGAACCATTTATAGGAATTTTAGGAACAAATGCAGCATAAAAATAAGAATATGCATAATATGAATAGCTGCATTTACAAATGCAGTTATTCTTATTATGTTGTTTACAGATTTTCTTCATTTTTATTGTTTCATTGGAAATAAGGTTGCTTCCTGTAGTGACGACCGGCGTAGTCTAGATGTAATCAGTGGCGGCCGCTGCCCTGAGAATGTGGTGGTTCACTGACAATCCGTACCTACTTATGACAAAAAAATTAAATTAGGAATTTTTTATTATTATTTTTTTTCAAACAAACTGTTAATCCCTCTTATATGTTTATTCAACACTGGTTGCACTCATTTTGGTAATAAAATTATATATTAACAAATTATGTTATTAGTATTTAACATAATCAATACAAAAAAAAAACAAAACAATGACAATTATCACGTGACGGGTCAATATAACGCGCGCCGCAAGACGCAAACGATCTACGATCTTCGCCGAAAATCGATTGTATTCGTGTCACCTCGGGTCCATAGTTCATGGTCAATCGGTAAACTTCGGCAAGGATCGGATTATGTTGGGCCGGTGGCACGCGAATCCAAGCCAAATTCTGGTGCAAATAGCGAAATCGACGGGCTTTCGATGTTTTAAATATCCCGATACGAGGCCGCTCGGCGGCCGCGCCATGGGAGATTAAAACCGTTCTCTCTGATAATATTCGTAGCATTATATTGTATATTGGTAACTAATATTTTGAAATGATTAAATTAGAGATTTGATAGATTTAAATTAGATAAATTAAATTAGAGATTTTTTAGTCTTTAGTAAGTAAATAAAGTAAATTTAGGCATTATATTTTGGCAGTGCTGCAAACGAGCGCACTGTGCGACCAGCCGCCCTTGGAGGTAATGCTCTTGACTCGTACACCGAAGTTTGCGTGGTTTATCACAATTTATTAATTTAAAATAATAAATGCATAGTATATATACTGGGCGTACTGTACAGGGCCCGCAGATACTTTAATAGTACACAACTGCTAACCCTGTATAAATCGCAAGTGTGCCCCACGGTTGAATTTGGCAGCCACCTCTGGTCTGGAGCTCCAAAATACCTTAAAAAAAAAAACCCTTGACTCTGTGCAGAAACGGGCGGTCCGTTTGATAGATTCTCCCATCTTAACAGACGGATTGCAATCCTTAGAGCACAGGCGTCAGGTGGGAATGCTGTCCTTGTTCTACAGGTATTACAATGGAAAATGCTCCGAGGAACTAGCGTCGTTGATCCCCTCGGCACCGGTGCATAGTCGGGAAACACGCCAAACACGCGCCCAACATTTGTACACGGTTGACATTATTCACGTGAGAACGGGTCGTTTTTACGACTCGTTCTTGAGTTCAACAGCTCGGATGTGGAACGATTTACCAGCCTCTGTGTTTCCTCCCTCCTACAACATGGGTCTCTTCAAGACCCATGTTCACTCCTTCCTTTTCTCAAAAAGACCCTCCACACAGCGTCCTCAAAGATGACATAGGCCCTGAGGGAAATTATTTTCCTTAGGGCCTCCTGTGTGGAGTTAATGTAATAAAAAAAATATATATTTGCGGCACGTTCCAGAGTGAAAAATACTCTCAGTATCGCCATAGTGTAAGTAAGACCACCATTCAGAATTGAAACATTGCTTGAAATGGCGTAAGCTGTGTTTGTTGACTACATCTGAATAGCCAGGTACTTTTCCACCTTCCTCTTTCCTATCTCCTTCCCCTCCCCACTATCTTCAGCCTCGTAACATACCCCAATTGGGGATGCCATAGTCTCACTGGCTCCAGACGGGAGCAGCTGAGACTCTTTACTATAAAAAACAAATAAAATTACTTAACATGAAATATATTTTACTTTTTATTTACCTACTATTAAACATTTTCGGTAGCATATCTCTTTTGTGTTTGAATATCTTGTACAAACTGACTGCGATTGAACGTGCAAAAACAACACGAAAGTTTCAACATTATAGTGCGTGATAATTTTTCTCACAACAAGGCAGCACGAACACTTTTACTTACATTTTAAACTCATCATATCTTTCTAATGAATTGTCCGATTTTAATAATTCAAAAAGTTGAATACAGATATTGAAACAATATTGAATATGAAGTAATTTATTTTGATAAGGATTAATACCAAGATACAAATAAAGAGCTTTTTCTAGCGGCGACATTAAAATTAAATTTTTAAAATAAAATAACACTTATTGTGGCATAACTATAATAGTTAGACATACGCTGTCGCGACCTTTTTTGTAAATAATGATGTGTTCTGCAAAGTCGTAGTACATTGTTTTATTCTATCTATAATAGTTTTCGCAGCGCACGCGATGTAAAGAATATTTTAGGCATTTTTTTTACACCTTGGGTTACATTATTGAAGTTTTAGTAAGTATCACTATTTTTTTTGAAAATATTATTTAGCCTATGTCACCCGAAGATAGTGTAGCTTCCTAACAATGAAAGAATTTTTCAAATCGGTTCAGTAGTTTCGGAGCCTATTCAATGCAAACAAACACACAAAGAATCAAATCTTTCCTCTTTATATTTTAGTGTGCTGAATTATGAGTTGGTTTATTTCTGAGTTGACATGGAATCTTTCGGAACATCGCCTTGCACCGAAATGGGAGGGATGGATTCACACGTCCGTCACTCCTAGACACACTGACGCCCAGATTCCTACCCACACTTACTACCCCATTCCTTCCCTGAACATCCTCTTCTTCCTTTCCTAAAATACGCTCCACACTGCATCCCTAAAGATGACATAGGCCTTGAGGGGATTTATTTTCTTCAGGGCTTCCTGTGTGTAAGAAAAAAAGGTCTCCCTCAACCAGTCTCTCCCGATCCGGTCCGTAACGCAGTAGGTGGGCAAACCCGTTCGCCGCAAAAACCTAGACAAATCTCATCCCTTGAACCCGAGCAACCCTGCTAAGTCACAAAAAGTAATTGGGATGACGTATGACGAGTTGGTTATCCAATAAATGGTTCCCGGGGCGGCGGTACACATACCTGGCTCCCAAACTATAAGTCTAGGTTAAATGGTTCGCTACCTTTAGTGACTAAGCCGGGGTGCCCGGGTTCATGGGCTGAGGTTTGTACGGGTTTTGGCGGCGGACGCGTCTGCCCACTATCTGCATGCCAATCCGGATAGGGAGAGAATGGTTGAGGGGGTCCCTTCGACTTCTTGAGCCGTACTATATCGGAACTTGCCATGCACCGCAATGGGAGGGATGGATTCATACGTCCGTCACTCCTGAACACACTGATCCCCAGATTCCTACCCACACATACTACCCTTGTCCTCCCCAGAACTTCTTCTCCTTCTTTTCCTAAAAATACCTTCCACACAGCGTCCCCAAAGATTACATAGGCCCTGAAGGGAATTATTTTCCTCAGGGCCTCCTTCCTGTGTTAAGCTAATGAAAAAAAATGTCCCTCTACCAGTCTCTCCTGATCCGGCTTGCCTCGCAGTAGGTGAGCAAACGCGTTCGCCGCACGGACCTAGACAAATCTCACTCCTTAACGAACCACTTGGAGTGACATATGATAGAGGTGTTGATTAACCAAAAAATGGTTCCGGGGCGGTGGTAACCATACCCGCCTCCCAAAATTTAGGTATACCTTAAATGGTTCGCTATGTTTGGTGACTTAGCCGGGGTGCTCAGGTTCATGGGGTAAGGTTTGTGCGGGTCTTAGAAACGGAAACGAAAACATAAACAAAATCGAAATCCTAATCGTAATCGTAATCGAAATCAAAATCAAAATCAAATAGGTAGGTAGGTACCTATGGTCTGGAATTTTAACATGAAAAATTATTACAATTTGGAAGGTGGGTGTGGTACCGCCGCCCCGGGAACCATTTATAGGAATTATAGGAACAAATGCAGCATAATAATAATAAGAATATGCATAATATGAATAGCTGCATTTACAATTATTATGTTGTTTACAGATTCTCTTCATTTTTATTGTTTCATTGGAAATAAGGTTGCTTCCTGTAGTGACGACCGGCGTAGTCTAGAGGAAATGTTCTTGACTCGTACACTGAAGATCGCGTGATCTATCACAATTTATTCATTTAAAATAATATACGTTCCAGAGTGAAAAATACTCTCAGTATCGCCCTCGTGTAAGACCACCATTCAGAATTGAAACATTGTTTGAAATGGCGTTAGCCGTGTTTATTGACTAGATCTGAATAGCCAGGTACTTTCCTACCTTCCTCTTTCCTTTCTCCTTCCCCTCCCCACTATATTCAGCCTCATAACATACAATTGGGGATGCCATGGTTTCACTGGCTCCTGACGGGAGCAGCTGAGTCTCTTTACTATAAAAAATTAATAAAATTACTTAACATGAAATATATTTTACTTTTAATTTACCTACCATTAAACATTTTCGGTAGCACATCTCTTTTGTATTTGAATATCTTGTACAAACTGACTGCGATTGAACGTGCAAAAACAACACGAAAGTTTCAACATTATAGTGCGTGATAATTTTTCTCACAACAATGCAGCACGAACACTTTTACTTACATTTTAAACTCATCATATCTTTCTAATGAATTGTCCGATTTTAATAATTCAAAAAGTTGAATACAGATATTGAAACAATATTGAATATGAAGTAATTTATTTTGATAAGGATTAATACCAAGATACAAATAAAGAGCTTTTTCTAGCGGCGACATTAAAATTAAATTTTTAAAATAAAATAACACTTATTGTGGCATAACTATAATAGTTAGACATACGCTGTCGCGACCTTTTTTGTAAATAATGATGTGTTCTGCAAAGTCGTAGTACATTGTTTTATTCTATCTATAATAGTTTTCGCAGCGCACGCGATGTAAAGAATATTTTAGGCATTTTTTTTACACCTTGGGTTACATTATTGAAGTTTTAGTAAGTATCACTATTTTTTTTGAAAATATTATTTAGCCTATGTCACCCGAAGATAGTGTAGCTTCCTAACAATGAAAGAATTTTTCAAATCGGTTCAGTAGTTTCGGAGCCTATTCAATGCAAACAAACACACAAAGAATCAAATCTTTCCTCTTTATATTTTAGTGTGCTGAATTATGAGTTGGTTTATTTCTGAGTTGACATGGAATCTTTCGGAACATCGCCTTGCACCGAAATGGGAGGGATGGATTCACACGTCCGTCACTCCTAGACACACTGACGCCCAGATTCCTACCCACACTTACTACCCCATTACTTCCCTGAACATCCTCTTCTTCCTTTCCTAAAATACGCTCCACACTGCATCCCTAAAGATGACATAGGCCTTGAGGGGATTTATTTTCTTCAGGGCTTCCTGTGTGTAAGAAAAAAATGTCTCCCTCAACCAGTCTCTCCCGATCCGGTCCGTAACGCAGTAGGTGGGCAAACCCGTTCGCCGCAAAGACCTAGACAAATCTCATCCCTTGAACCCGAGCAGCCCTGCTAAGTCACAAAAAGTAATTGGGATGACGTATGACTAGTTGGTTATCCAATAAATGGTTCCCGGGGCGGCGGTACACATACCTGGCTCCCAAACTATAAGTCTAGGTTAAATGGTTCGCTACCTTTAGTGACTTAGCCGGGGTGCCCGGGTTCATGGGCTGAGGTTTGTACGGGTTTTGGCGGCGGACGCGTCGGCCCACTATCTGCATGCCAATCCGGATAGGGAGAGAATGGTTGAGGGGGTCCCTTCGACTTCTTGAGCCGTACTATATCGGAACTTGCCATGCACCGCAATGGGAGGGATGGATTCATACGTCCGTCACTCCTGAACACACTGATCCCCAGTTTCCTACCCACACATACTACCCTTTTCCTCCCCAGAACTTCCTCTCCTTCTTTTCCTAAAAATACCTTCCTCACAGCGTCCCCAAAGATTACATAGGCCCTGAAGGGAATTATTTTCCTCAGGGCCTCCTTCCTGTGTGAAGCTAATGAAAAAAAAAATGTCCCTCTACCAGTCTCTCCTGATCCGGCTTGCCTCGCAGTAGGTGATCAAACGCGTTCGCCGCACGGACCTAGACAAATCTCACTCCTTAACGAACCACTTGGAGTGACATATGACAGAGGTGTTGATTAGCCAAAAAATGGTTTCCGGGGCGGTGGTAACCATACCCGCCTCCCAAAATTTAGGTATACCTTAAATGGTTCGCTATGTTTGGTGACTTAGCCGGGGTGCTCAGGTTCATGGGGTGAGGTTTGTGCGGGTCTTAGAAACGGAAACGAAAACAAAAACAAAATCGAAATCGAAATCGAAATCGTAATCGTAATCGAAATCGAAATCAAAATCAAAATCAAAATTAAAATCAAAATCGAAATCAAAATCAAAATCAAAATCAAAATTCAAAAGTCAAAGATAAAATCAAAATCAAAATCAAAATCAAAAACCAAAATCAAAATGAAAATCAAAAGTCAAAATCGAAATCGAAGTCAAATTAAAATCAAAAGTCAAAATCAAAAGTAAAAATCAAAATCTAAATCAAAATCAAAGACAAAATTAAAACCAAAATTAAAAATCAAAATCAAAACCAAAATCAAAATCAAAAAAAAAATCTAAATCAAAATTAAATCTAATATAAAAAAACATTAGAATTGAAATATGAACGTAAAGGTATAATATTATAATTTTATAAAACACATACAGCAAAATGCATTACTCAAAACAAAAGATACAATATAAGTTAGGTTATGCAGAATGTATAAAAATATGTATTCTTCATAACCGTTTTAAAAATTTATCTGAAGTATTAGATATATTTTTCCACCAAGTGCCGTTGTATTACGTTTTACAACTTCCATATCGGCTCAACCAATGAACAGTAAAACCAGATATAGGTAAATGTTTTTTATGACCAATCAGAAGGTTTCGTTCATAACGCCATCTTGAACGCCATTCTGATTGGTCATGGTCAGATCAACAATTTTATAGTAAAAGCACATATAGGTACATAAGATATACGATTATGTGGATCAACAACGCATGGCAATTTGGGCGGATCATCAACGCATGGTGATTTGGGCGGATCAACAGTTACGAAGCGTATGATTTCCATACAAATATCGAAAATTATATGTGTAGTATTTCGTTTACTTTTACTGGGAAACTGGCAACCTTGCTATTTAATGTAACGTTGTTGCAAATTCATACAGAAGTAATCCATTAAAGCCAAGTTATTTGGTGTTAAAGGTGGATCAACACTGTCAAATAACTTCTTACTGGATCAGCATATTACGAGAAGAGGTCAATATATATATATATATATATATATACTGTTATTGTCCTTCTAAAACTATTTTTTCTAAATTATGTACCTTTGTCAAGTAATATTTGTATTTATTTTCATAATGTTCTTTGATCATTGCTTAAACATCTCATTAAAACACTATTAATTTTTTTTTTTGCATGTTAATACTCCTCCCATAAACACGAGCTCTTGAGCTCAAATTATGGAGTAGTAGTAATATAAAATGAATTATTGTATAACCTTGCACATGTAATCATTTGTATTGTAAAAACAAAATTTTTGAAATAAAAATAAATAAAAATAAAAAAGGAAGGAGGGGAAGTCCTGGGAAGGATAAGGTATGAGGGGTGTAGGAATCTGAGGGTCAGTGGATCCAGGAGTGACGAACGTATGAATCCATCCCTCCCACTGCGGTGTAAGGCGATGTTCCAAAAGAGTTCTGCTTTAAAGGTCATAAGGTCTCAGTCTCTCCCACTCTGGCCTTCCTGCAGCTGGTGGACAAACACATGCGCCAATAAGACCCGGACATACCCAAACCCAATGAACCTGGGCACTCCTTAATTCTAAGTCACCAAACGTAGGGAACCACTTGGGGTGACCTATGGCAGAGGTGTTGGTTACCCAATAAACGGTTCCCAAGGCGGTGGTATCCACACCCGCCTTCCAAATTGAACTACTAATGTATGCTCAGATAATTATATACTGTAATGTATAGTAAATAGGTATTTAATATGGAAATAATACGATAGATGGCGGTAAGCATTTAGCTTGCGCCATAGCTCGCCAGATGGCATTAGTGTACAAGAAGTGGTACAAGCGATAGACATTACCAGCTCCCGAGGTGGGAGCGCAGAGATTTACCTACCCCCGAATAGTAAACAGTCGTAGCTATCCAGCAAGGTTATTGAAAGTAATAAACACCATTATATCTAAAGAACCTTTGTAATAATTAATATCTGCCGAGGAAAGGGCAGATATAACAACTGGCGCAGCCGTAAAAGTATAATTGTGTGAAAAGTTACGCGTGCGAATAATAATTTGTGCTGGGCACGGATGACTAAGTCACTGCGGGAGTGACTTGCAGTTTTGGCAAAGGAATCGGAAGAGATTCTGCTCGGGATTAAGGAGCATTTGTTTCCGTGGCTACGGGCTGGATAAGAAGATTTTTTGTTCTAGGAACAAGAAGTAAAACACCGCAAGGAGGCGATCTGGTTGTGGATCATTGGATTGGTTTCAAGGACAAAACGGATCATTGGATTAATCGTTTCAAGGACTAACCATTGGATTAATCAGAGGACAAGGATACAACCCAGAGGGAAGGGAAGGAGAGGACCAGACCAGAAGAGTTCCTGAGTTAAGTTCTTTTGCTTCTTTGAGAGGGATTATTTGTTATTGTTGTTTTTTTTTGCCGATCTATCTGTTGGGAGTTATGGAATCGGGTAGAATACCTCCGTTTTGCCATCTCTCCGGAGACTGGGAATTGTTTCGACTTCGGATAGAGAAATTTTTCGTGATTCATGATGACAAAGCGTCTGGTGAGAAAAAACGGGCTTTTTTATTGAATCTCCTAGAATCAGAAACGTTAACCTTACTAATTAATCTGTGTTTTCAAAGTAAAGTAACGGACTTATCTTTTGATAAACTTTTAGCGCTTCTCGACAAACATTGTAACACAAATCGTTTAGTTTTTAAAGAACGGGAGAATTTTTTTTTAGCGAGACAACAAGAAGGCGAGACGGTAAGAGATTTCGCGGTAAGACTTCGTTCTTTAGCAACGTATTGTCAATTTGAAACGAGGCTTGAAAAAAATCTTATAGACATGTTTACAATCGGGTTGTTACCGGGTCGCGCGAAAGAGAAAATTTTTGTGGAAGGGCAAAAGTTATCGTTTAATGAAATAGAAGGACTTGCAGTTAATATGTCAACTTTGGATAGTGCTAATACGGTTAAATCAGAAGTAAATCTGGTAAAAAAGCGAGTTACTAGCGATGGGTTCAAGCGAGATCAGCGTAGGGAACGATCGACGAGCCCCAATGGTAGTTTTAACAGGAAACCAGCATATAGGTTAGGATCAAATTCAGGTACGAATTTTAGATCACCCTCTGGTAATGTTAAAAAACAGTGTTTTATTTGCAAAAGGAATGATCATCTATCGTTTGATTGTAAATTTCGTAATGCGAAATGTTTTAAATGTAAGGGCGTTGGGCATTTACAGAAATTTTGCAAGAATAATCCTATAAATCCCATTTTTGAAAATCACAGGGAGAGTAAAGTTTTAGTTGCGTCAATTAGTCCTATCACTGCTGAAATTGAAATTAATAACAAGAAGTTTACGGCAATGATTGATTCAGGTTCATCTTTATGTGGGATGCCGGAGTGTATTTTTAAACGACATTTTAGCTCAATCATTTTGTCACAAGACAAGCGAATTATTTCAGGCTATGGAAATAATCGTTTAAAAGTCGTAGGAAAGGCGATTTTTGAAGTGAAATTCAAGGATAGGAACAAAAATATTAATTTTATTGTAGTAATAAAAGGAACAGAATTTATTGTGGGTAGAGATTTTATGGAATGTTTCGATCTTGGGATAACTTCTCAGGAGACAATTAATTCAGTGACGCCACAAATTAGGAATTTACATGTTGGACAAAAATGTCTAGTCAAGGACTTCCGTCAGGTGAATAAAGTTTGTTGGGTTAGAGGTATTGTAGAAAAGAAAGTGGGAAAAAAAGTGTATATCGTTAGAATCTGTGGTACTCCGTTGACTTGGAAGAGGCATATTGATCAATTAAGGAGTTTATTTGTGAAATGGGAAGAGGAGAGTGAAGAAAATAAAATAACCCACCCACCGCGTCTGAGGTCACGAAGTGCGCTTCCGACGAGTTGGGGACCTCAGCTTTGTTGAAGGGGGCTAACGGGGTGTTCTCTTGATTTCAGATTACCAGCGGATGATCGAGAGCAAACTACTCAACCAAGACCTTGGGACGGAAGGCTCCGCTCAAGGCGTTCATAGAGGTCCCTCCCAGAGAAACAGAAGTACTTAAGTTGAAGTATTTAAAATCATGACTATGTTTGGTTGAATTTAGTGTATAAAATCGTGTAAAAATGAAATATTTAAAATCCCATTTTTGTCAATTGTATAGCATCATTTGTAAAGAACATGACTTGTATTTATTGAGCCAGGGGCTTGAGATTAGGACGGGGAGGGTGTAATGTATAGTAAATAGGTATTTAATATGGAAATAATACGATAGATGGCGGTAAGCATTTAGCTTGCGCCATAGCTCGCCAGATGGCATTAGTGTACAAGAAGTGATACTAGAGATAGACATTACCAGCTCCCGAGGTGGGAGCGCAGAAATTTACCTACCCCCGAATAGTAAATAGTCGTAGCTATCCAGCAAGGTTATTCAAAGTAATAAACACCATTTTATCTAAAGAACTTTTGTAATAATTAATATCTGCCGAGGAAAGGGCAGATATAACATAGACATAAGCGTAAACTTTCGTTTAGTTGTCACTGGTACAGCATAAAACTTGCATTACGAAATATAATCAAACAACAAGACCTAAGAAAAATATATTTTGGATTATGCAACCCCATCTTAACGTATGGTTGTATTGGTAGGGGAGCGTCAGGTAGAACAATTTTAGATCCATTAGTGAAGGCCCAGAAATCCATAATTAGAGTCATTATGCGTAAACCCTGTAGGTTTTCTAGCGATCAGCTCTACAAAAAATTTTATGTACTTGATGTTCATCAAAACTATATAAAAAAGGTTATTATCCACGTACATAAAAATGTAGAAAATCTTAAACAAATTGACCATAAATATATAACAAGAAGTCACACCAGAAAGGATCTCGTGGTCCCAGGGAGCAATACGGCAAAGTTTCAAAAGACATATACATATCTGGGGCCGAAATTGTACAATAAAATCCCCCCAGAATTAAATATTAACACATGTAAAATGGCGTGCATCGGTACAATAATAACTAAATGGTTGATTGACTTAGGTAGGATTGAGTCTGCAAAATTATTAAATAATGTCACTTAAAACTTAAAATTATACATGGTTAACTATTAATGGCACAATCAGTAAAAACTTAGTATAGTATATTTAAACTTAGTATATGGATATTTAATCTTTAATCTTTTAATCAAAAACAAAAACAAAACAATTTTTTCTTTTTTTTTTTCTTTTTACAGAATACATTATTAGCATTTTTCACCAGCATTTGGTTCTTTAGAACAGGCAATCTGCCTAGCTAGGAACTAATAACGTACAAGACATAATGACACTTGTACACATTTTAAAATCTACAGTTTTTTGAAATATTATTATTATGTAATTTTGCTGTAACTAATGTAATAAAATAAATAAATAAAATAAACGATATGAAAAAATTCAAAATTAATTAAATATGAAAAATCCTCCATCTCCTAAGTACCTACCTAAGTATTTAAAAACTATGTTTTTTGTGTGAATTTTTCGTCAGAACATCACCTTATTAGTTTTTTTATTTTTTATTATTGTGTATTTTATTTAGATATAGTGAATTATTTTTCCCATACGTAAAAACAAGTGTCAAGAACAGAGCATGAATATTCACTTCTAACTTTACACTGATACCATCAACCTTATAATATATTATTTTCGTCATTAATTTCCATCGAACAACTCTCAATTACCGACAACGATTGTAACCTTTGTTAAGCACAATACTATTCAAGCATTTCAGATCAATTAAGATACTCAAAAGTCACAGGCATCAAGATCGTTCCGATCCGAACAACGACTCAGATATCCATTCATATTTGCATTGTCTCACACGACAAGATCATATCGAAATCTGTCACACAGGCTCACAAAATTGGACCAACTTATACTCCAGAGCCACCCAAGTGTCGCCGCTTATCTGCTGCCCGCGCTTGGAACTGGAATCCGGTTGTTGAAAGGTGTCAGCTCGTTATTGATTGTCTGTCGGGGGCAGTACAGGCTCACTGCATAACCCGGTGGAACATGGACTAAATGTCACGCGCTGCGATTCAATTGATAATAATACATAATGCGAGGGATTTATATATAGATTTGTTGAAAGTTCTTTGTGTTTTTTTATGGTGAGGAATGCACAAATGTATGAAGTGCAGCGGAGAAAAACCACACCCAGTGAAATTAATTTAATTATTAATGAAAAAACACTAAAAACCTTACTAATAAATTGGTGAAAATTTTACACGATTGATAAAAAACCTTACTAACGGAAACGTAAAATAAGAGGGCTGTCCGTAAAATAAGGTCCCCAAGGTGCTGCAGTCGTGAAAAACGATTTTACGAGCAATCTTTTAACACTGGCGTGTAGCTGGCGTTTCCCCTTGCCAAATCCCCACCACGATGCACCTTCTGTGACGCTTAGTCTCGGCGTGGCAGCCGTTCGAGATGGAGCTTACGCTCGCCGCATCCGCCACGGGTGAATTACGCTCTATAATTAGTTTTTCTGTGAAAAAAAAAACCCTGGTATAAATTCATTCTCAGCTATTTGAAGTGTACGGAAAACAGTGTATGAGTGCGAAAACGTGCACAAATGGTGCAGAGAATTTAAAAGCGTGCCGTACGGCTATCGGTTTCGGACGGATGACGGTTCGGGAGCTCTGTGATATGATCCCTGATGTTAGTAAGACCACTATTGACAAGATTTTGACAGAACATTTGGGAGACCACAAAGTCTGGCCAAGGTGGGTCCCAAAATGTTTCCCGAAGATCACAAAAAACAACGGCAGCCCGCGAATTACTTGAATGCTACGACATCGATGGCGCAAAATTCTTGAACTTAATTGTGACTGGGAACGAGACCTGGATACACTACATGACACCATACACAAATGAACAATCCCAGTGGCTTTATTCAGATTCGCCGAAGGAAAGTTTAAAAACGAATTGCAGAGCGTAACTCACACCTGGCGGGTGCGGCGAGTGAAAGCTCCATCGCGAATGGCTACCACACTGAGACTAAGCATCGCAGAGGGTGCATCGTGGTTCGTGGTTGGTGGGGATTTGGCAAGGGGAAACCAGGCTACACGCCAGTGTTATAAGATTGCGCGTAAAATCATTTTTCGCGACTGCAGCACCTTTGAGACCTTATTTTACGGCCAGCCCTAGTACTAACCGACAAAAATAGTTAATGGAAAGTTATTTATTTATTTTATTTTATTTTTTTAAAACATTACATATTGCAATGATCTTTGGCTGTCTAACTAGGAAATTTACCCGTTTTAGGACAGTCAGGATGAACAGATTTATTACATGAACTATTGTTTCGTCTATTACTCGTACCTATGTATATTGACTTCTACGTAGATAATATATTAAAGTTTCGTTGGTATATGCAAGAAGTTGCTTATGAATGTAAATATATGTTTTTAAATAGTATTAACAATATAAACGTAGAGAAGAGAAATAAAAAGAAAATTGAAAAAGAAAGCAAAAATGTATAAATATGTATGCTTTTTAACCATTCCATGAAATTTTAGTTTTGATTGTGATGAATTTATGAACTAGACTAACTAGAGAATCAAAACTAAAATTTCAAAATATATATACATTGTTTACATAGCGGAACATTTGCAAGATATTTTAAATCTATATGTATAAAAATCTCGTGTCACGGTGTTTGTGGTCGTACTACTCCGAAACGGCTCGACCGATTTTTATGAATTTTTTTATGTATGTTTGGTAGGTATGAGAATAGGTCGATAAGTATATTTCATACCGCTAGGTGATTAGGGTGTCCCTATCCAGCAAAAATTTAAGTTCCGTATGTTTGAGTCTGAAATATTGGAAAGTAATCGATGGATTGGATTTTTTTTTAAAGAACATTGAATTTTAGCAGAAGGGTGTTTATGAATACACTGGAGAGCTCTGTCGTTATGAAATTTGTATGAAAATTTTGCAATAAGTGGCGCGCGAGTTGTTTGAAAAATGAGTGTATTTAATGTATTTTAGGAAGGGGGAGATGAATCCGGGAGGGGCGGAGGGGAATGAAGGGGGGGGGGTTCGCTAGACGGGTGGAAGCAGAAAAGGGAGGGGGAAAGGGGAGGAAGTTGTAGGGGAATCGAGGGAGGGGAAAAGGAGGCAGAAGGGGAACGGGGACGAATTGGAAAAGACACGCAGGGAGAAACAATATATTTATTTAAGTGGCGTTGCAACGCATGCCGGGTCATGCTAGTGTGGCTATACATTTCTTCTTTTTGTAGATGTCGTAAAAAATACAGTTTTTAAAAACTAGATAAAATTGCATTTTAGATTTTCGTACTTGAAATACACTTTAATATTTACAAATTGGAATATTTTAATTTAATACGTGAAAAAAAATTATTGTAATAATTGCAAGAGAAAAAAAAAATATGTTAGCGGAAGATAAACGTTAATTCTTTTTGTGTTTATATTTAGCTACACATGCATTAGACATTCATGTTATTAAAAAAATATCGCTTTTATAGAATTATTATTAAATTCATGCGATATAGTGAATTAAAAAATATACTTTTATACTTTTTCAAGACGGGAATTTCAGGTGTCAGTCTGCTTAAATGCTATGTTGACAACTCTTTCGGGGACTATACAATGTGTAACTAAAGCACTGTTTAACGGTTCAGTGTTTTTTATTAGTAAGGTTGTATATGAATAGGGTTTCTAAATAATGAGTACACCGTCACCACCGACATCCGAAGGACTTAATAGGAATCGCGGCTGGCATTTTGAACAAACAATCGTCCCATTTTCTCTCTCGATTTTGACACTAATGCAGATATTTAAAATTATAACTTATATAAACCACTGGCATGTCTTACGTTTTGCTTTTTTTATAAGTTACTTATTATAGGGGTTAGGACTCTCAAAATCATTAAAATTGCCTAGTACGTATATATATGACAGATAAATAATGTATACAAATTTGACAATGTATTTTTTAACAAGCAAAAAAAGTTTGTAAAACACCTATTATAATTTTTTTTCCGCGCCCGAGTTTTTCTCTTATCATTTGAAGCCGATAATATTTTTTTAAACTTTTTTTATCTTCCAAATCTGAACCCTTAATAAGAATGCAAAACCTTTTTATTTTGTATCTGGTGAAAATCAGTTTTTATCATCATGGACTATGGCGATACAGAATCTTCAAAACTTGGTATATACGCATACCTACCATATTTTGGACTTCAGGCTAGAATACGGGATAATTGATAAAGGCAGCAGCCAATAAAAATATGATGCGTTAAGAAAATGAAGAGTGTTAAAATGATAGTTAAGTTAGACACAGTTAAATATGTTAAGTTGTTATATAAAGTCGAATTAGCTCATTGGTTAGAGCAAAGCCCCGTCAGGCTAAAGTCCTGGGTTCAATTACTAGATATGACCGAATCTTTTTCTAATTTTTCTGTCAAATTTTATTTTCATTAATCATCTTTAATATTGTTTTCAATGATTAAATAAATATATATCTTTTTATAAGAATAACTCTCTTTTTTATAACTTTTAAGGGTTATTCCCATCAATGTAATATATCATTGAAGAAGAAGATAGCACTAATAATCTAAACGAAAATGTGAAAGAGAACAAGACACAGAAAAATAGAAAAAGATAATGGTCGCAACTGGGACTCGAACCCAGAACCTCTCGTCTAACCGGGACGTGCGCTTTTATCAATTCAGCCATTGACACCTTCTAAAAAACCGTCACAATTGTCAATTTCATAATTTTTAAATTATAGAATTAACCATATTATTTTCGACTAATTTCTAAGAAGTCCCGAGGAAGACATGGCACGACCTAGTGAATCAGATACTTGAGTCGGGCCATGTGAAGAGTCGGAATAATAGAAGAGCATATTTATGATGTGAACGAGGCAAGCAGTGTGTGCCAAGATCGAGTTGTTTGGCGGTCCATCCTCTCTGTCTACCCCTGCGGGGAAACGGCGTGATGGTTAGTTAGTTAGTTAGTTATTTTCGACTAATTTTTCCACGAGAGGTTCTGGGTTCGAGTCCCAGTTGCGACAATTGTGTCTTGTTCTCTTTCATATTTTCGTTTAGATTAGGTATTAGTGTTACCTTCTTCTTCAATGAAATAAATATTTATATACTGTTGACCTAAGAACTATTAGAAGCTTGTATTTATGTTTAAGTAGCACGTGAAGATTTGTTTGCATCTATTGTATTTATTTATAATAATAATAATAATAATAACTTTATTTCACATAAAATTGAACAATAAAACATATGTGGAAACTTTGACTAGCCAACTAGGAATGGATCCTGTTTTAGGCCAGTCAAATTGACAAATTTAATTTCATATTACATTGTTTATTAACATAACATGTTATTTATAGCAGGAAAAGGTGTTCATTATGTATTCCTAACAGTATATAATTTTGTACTCATAAGAAAAAGAAGACAAATAATGATATCTTAAAATCAAATTCAGATATTTTCCCCTAGAGCGCTTAAAAACAAAAACAAAAACAAATAAAAGATAAAAGATAAAAGATAAAAGATAAAAGATAAAAGATAAAAGATAAAAGATAAAAGATAAAAGATAAAAGATAAAAGATAAAAGATAAAAGATAAAAGATAAAAGATAAAAGATAAAAGATAAAAGATAAAAGATAAAAGATAAAAGATAAAAGATAAAAGATAAAAGATAAAAGATAAAAGATAAAAGATAAAAGATAAAAGATAAAAGATAAAAGATAAAAGATAAAAGATAAAAGATAAAAGATAAAAGATAAAAAATAAAAGATAAAACCGGTAAAGTAAACAAAATCGGTAAAGTAAATAAAACCGGTAAAGTAAATAAAGCAAATACAAGCCAGATGGTAATAATAAGAAGCCTATCTCTTGGTCAACATATCTTCGCTTTTGACCCTCCCTAAATCAAGGAGCCAGTCGTTGATTAATTTGCGCAAAACATTAGTACTTTTCGTTTTCCAAGCATTAGGAATGATATTAAATAATTTAGGTCCTAAGTACGAAAATTGACGTTTTTGTATACGTATATTTGCTTGTGTCTATATTATAAAATACTACGGGATGATTTGTAGTACTTGCAGATGCCAGTGACCTTATTAAAATGCATAATGTATTTTCAAGAAGATGTTATTGATAGCGTTGTTGTGCGGCGATTGATATTGATGATACCAACAGCGGAATGTTAACATAAAGTTGAATAATAACTGCAATAAATTTGCTCTACCCAATTCGTTAAGTATGTAAAATTTGTGTTCTATTTTTATATTAGGGTGTCCCGTGATTTATTTGATTTATCGTAATTTCCTAAATCATTTTGTTGCTGATGGTCCCAGAACACAAATTAAATAAATAAAATAAAAATTATTATAAATTGTAGAACCTTGATCAACATTTTATTTAATGCTTATTTTGGTATTTTTTTTATATTAGCTCCGCACAGGATGCCCTGAGGAAAATAATTTCCCTTAGGGCCTATGTCATCTTAGGGGATGCTGTGTGGAGGAGGCCCCTGCTAAGTCACCAAACGTGGCTAATCACTTGGGGTGACCTATGGCAGGGGTGTTGGTTATTCAAGAAATGGTTCCCGGTGGGAAAATAGAAGGTACCGATTTACTTTTCTTTTTTAGTTGTATTGTCATTTGTTCATATTTTTAATCCTTCTATTATTGCTGCAGCAAGTTCTTGGGTGTTGTTATAAAGTTTTATATTTTTAGTATTTATTTTACATGAATTGCCGTGGTTTAATATAAATACAAAAGTAAGTTACAAATTTGTCATTTCGGTAAAGTATTTCGGTAAGGTATAAAGTATTGTGACACATTTTCTATATAGGTATTTTTATGCGATTTTTAAACTTAAAGTTAAAATTTAAATTAATTTTTAATTTAATTTAATTAAATGAATGTAAATAGTTAAAAATTTTACCATTAAGCTTGAACAAGTGAACAAATGAAAAAATTGCGGAAATTGGTGGTTAAAAACAAAAGATGGTTGTTTAAAAAAAATACCAATTTATAAACTTTTTTTTGTTAATTTCCACGTTCAGTTAAAATTCCATCCAAGTTCTGTGATTATTACAGTTTTATGAAGCAACTGGCCTATAAACATATAATAAAAGAAGTTATACAGAAACCGAAAATTAACTTTAAAAAATTGATGAATTTTTTCAAATTTTTTTAAACAATACATGTTAAATATTTGCTTCATTTCATATTACGTCAAACCACAAAGTGATTGCTTACGTTTAAAATAACCAATATAATAATATTTATACTTCTTAAAGTATATTCATAAAATTCCTGCCTCAAAAAGCATGATTTTTCTTTCTACATCACTTTGAGTCATTATCTCGATAATCATTATCTCTTATTTATCTTACCAGTATGCTCTACCTTCTACCTACTAACTCTCCAGCTTGTGCCCCTGCAAGGCAGTAGGCTGTCGGCAGTAGACTCTGCAGATCAGTGGCGTGCACAGAGCTCTTGATCATAGGATATCAATCAGTACATTCATTGAAATAAAGTTAAAATTAATTAATTAATTAAATCTTCGCGCAAGTTATCACACTAACGGCCGTTGTGGCCAACATAAAAATTGATAATCCGAGTGAAATCTGAGCATAGCGCTAGGTGCCCCTCAGTTAAGTGATCTTAGCGAAACCCTCCATTTTGCTTGTGCCCAACTTTTTGATCGGAGCGTCGCGTGTGTAGCACCGTTTATTTTCATACAATAAAAAATGACGTCAAATTAGGAACTTTACATGTTAAATTAATACCGAAGCGTTAATTAATTGTATTTATTATTTATACAGATAATGTATTTTAAATAGTGTAATACATAAACCGACATTTTATATTTTTAGAACAAACGTATTTAATATATTATAAATAAAGTACCACTTGACTTACTTTTTTGTTTACGTGAAGTTTGACGTTTGACGGGATCGGTTTGCACTTGCAGTTCATTAGTTGAAAGTTCTCGAAAGAAATATTAACGTCATTGGAAAGAAGCTGTATTTTTATTGGTTTATTTATGGAATTAAGTGGTCCATGGGTGGTTTGGTATATTTGTGAATGTTCCTCTCCTCACTCCTCGGCTTCAACTGCAGTAGCTAGACTAACCGGTAAGTTGTCTACTGATTATCTCGTATAATAATGTGTTCTTTAAATTCAAATGCCAAACAAGCTCGATTTAAGAAAGGTGGTGTGTATTTCGCGAATGTGGACGACGGAGGAAGACATGGCAGGATCAAGAAAACCTGATATTTGAGTTGGGCCATGTTAATAGTCCGAATAACAGAAGAGAATGTGTGCGATGAGATATGATTGTGAGTGAGGCAAGTGGTTTGACAGACTGTCCTATCATAACCTTTCTGGGAAGGTTGCGATGTTTAGTTAATTAGAATTTCTATTCGTCCAAATTGATTTGTCGTAATATTTTATATATGATTGCAGGTCCCTAGCTGCTCTAAAAAAGGCATGGGACAATCTGGCATGAGATGCCCGAACACAGCCAGTGCCAGTTGTTTGGAATTGGTGGAGGGCCCAGTGCCCAGCCAAGATATGTGCTATCCAGTGCTGCTAAAGATTGGAGCAGCACTTGAATTAAGTTCTTCCGGGCTGGTAAATCCGTAAGTTAAAATATCTTGTATTTAATTAAATTATGAATGTTATTATTAATGGCCTTTAAGAATATAAAAAATGATACAGTATTATACTTAAGTGAACTGCCTCAGCAACAAATTTAGTATTTGGTGATGACTGAACATGTCCACTGAGTTAGCATTAGTACCCGGGGTATGTGGAGCAATGAGGAATACATTATGTTTACAGTATATGGCAGCAGTCCCAGAATTGGTGCACTCAAAGACTCAAATAAACCCTCACTTGTAGTATTACCATTACCTACGTAGTGGAATCCAAAAGCTTGTAAATGCATTGTCGTTATAGTTCAACAACAATAAAGTGCATGTTACTTATGTCTTGTTCATATATATATATTTCTATTGATTCAAATGGTCCTGCCGCCCAAGATGATGGTCAAGAGGCATCCACCAGCCGCAGCCGGGAGGAAGTAGTGCAGCTGACACAGGAATCAGCGGAGACTGAAGAATGGACATTTGTAATTTTTATTTAATTTATACAATTCTCAATAATCTTATTACTCACATTTGTTTCTCAACTGCTCCCAACCGCCCGGAGTCAGTGCAGTGAGACTGCGACATCTCATGTGAGACTGAAGGTACTAGGGAGGGGAAGGGGAAGTACTTGGCTATTCAGATCTGGTCACCAAGCATGGCTAAAACCATTTGATTCAATATTTCAATTCTGAATGGTGGTGTTACAACAGGGTGATACTGACAGTATCTTCCACTCTGTAGTGTGCTTTAAATATACTATTTATTATTTTTAATGAATAGTTTGTGGAAAAACACAAATATAAATAAAATTTACTTGCGCACGCTGGGATTTGAACACGCGACTTCCGGATTGCTAGTCGTGAGCCTTACCGCTCGACCACAGAGGCCGTCAATAACTAATAACTTGAAATAACTAGTCTGCAAAATATTTTAATTTCTTTATTTTCCCACTTATTGTGTAAAATGTTATTTTATTACATGATTTTTTGAAAGGTTTACACATTATTTGTTTTTAAATTGCTTGTTGCTGGTTATAAAACTTGATATTTATATAAAACTTGCATATATATGTATGTCACGACAAATAATATTACTCTTTTCTTTCATATGATGATTCTTGTTTATTGGTCATATTCATTAGCTTCGCAGATCAATATCAATATGAATGCCTGCCTTTTATGTGTACTTTTTAATCTTTCTTTGTTTTGCTTTCATGTTGTCTTGAGTCTCTGTTGCCGAGGGCCACGACCCCAACTCCAAATCCATGATGAACAAGAAACAACAACTATGTGCGCTCCTTCACAGCATAGAGAGCTGCCAACACCAACGTTCTGGATGCCTGTGATTGGTCACTCCGGTGCAATGGTGTTACTACTTACTGTCATGATTAATTATACTATGTTCCAATAAACTGTAAACTATTCTATTATTTATGTAAAACTTGTAACTTTCTGCCTTTAATTAACTGGCAAATCCATCCACAAACAGAGTAAAGCTTTTTCTAGTAGCGTGGATTCATTTACTGCAATATACAAGACATTTGTATAGCAAGAGATTGTTTAATTTATAAATGTACCTATCCTTCCATTTCCTAACCCTTATGGATCATTAATGACCAACAACCAACTGTAAACATGACAAAATGACTCCGAATGAGCTATCGGGAGAAGAGTTTGGAACGTTAGCGCAAAGCACGTTCAGTTCACAATTAATCGAGTTACCTGCATTTACACTTCTTTCAATATCTCTACAACCTTCTCAATTCTCATAAACATACTTCCCAAATACACTTTCATTTGCCTATTAATTATAAGTACCTATTAATCATACACATTCCTTTTAAAGTTATGTTACACAAAAAGGTATTTGAATATTTAAACATTTGGGATATCCACTATCTCCAAGTAAAGCTCCATTTGGGTACTGCCCTGTCTCAAACATTGCTTTGGCTCGGCAGCCTTGAAATATAAGGGAGTCATGTGTAGCTTCTGGCCAACTCGCTATGATGCACCTTATCCTCATTCTAGCATCCGAAATAGCCTGCACGTTAATAGAAAAGCAGCCCTCCCTATTTCAGAATGTTTCAGCTTCTGGTCCACCTTTGGGAGAAAGCAGATGGTTAACACAATACTGATTGGTACTGTACAGAACATTGCAGGCAACAACACAGAGCGCTTGTCTGGCACTTACCCACGTTTTGACAGGTCTTAAACTTGCGAAGGCACGAGATACATTTTTTACGATTTTGCTGGTTTTTTAAAAAAGTCTCCATTTGTTATATGAAAACTTCAAGTAGCATAGAAACGTAATGCAACAAGCAATTGATTGCCTGGCAAAATTGGGGAGTTTCTAAAAAAGAAATAAACAAAGCATAGGTAATAAACATTAGATAAAGACCTGAAGTTCTAAATATATTCCACATATTATTGCAAAAATGACACTCGAATAAGTTAGAACTTTACCTTTCGCTTGCGTATGTTAATTTATCGTGTATTTGGCCCAAAACAGATTAAAAAACATGTTTTAGTCATCCTAAAACGGTTATAAAATTCTGCATCTTGTCGCTGCCTATGTGGCCCGTTATTATCATCAAGAATATCTGCCCATTCAGCTATATTCAATATGTCCATAATTCAATTTGAAAAAACCAAATAAAAAACAGACAAGAGCGTGAACTGATAACAGATGCGAGATGACAGATGACACTTCGATTGTTTTCGCGGAACTCTGTTGACAGTTTTTATAAGTAGGTCTTCCTCAGGCAAGTTAATCCTCCGGCTGTGTGGATTACATTTGAGGTGGAGCGGGGATCATCGTGCTTTGGGCACAGTGTATTTGGGCATTTTAGCAAGATTGAGTTGAGATTTCGGCTCAGCCGTTGATCATTAGTTTGGCCATAAGAATGGCTAAGCTCCCGGTTAAAACCGATATTGGTTGGGATTGCACACAACAAATATAACCTAAAATTCTAATTATCTATACATTTATGCTCATTACAAGGCAATTACTGGAAACGTAACATATGATTAAATGTAACGTACAAACGAAACAGGACTTTCTACCGAAACCGAAACTGAATCTTCGGTATCTATCTCGGTTTCGGCCGAAACCAAAACCGAAACTTTTTTAGACATGTTTTATTTTTATTTTATTTATTAATTATAATGTATTACAAAAATATGATAAGTAACACATTATTCCCAATGAGTTGAGAAGAAAACTCATTACGGGAAGGACAGATAGATATAAGTACATTTTACACAGATATTACACTTTAAAAAATACAATATATTGAAAAGGAAAAAAAAAAAAATATATATATATGTATATAAATTAATAAAAAATTCATTGTCAAGAATAGAGATTTTAGGAATACTGAGAGACATCCATACACATAAAACATAAAAAACAAACGTATGAAGGCGATCCAATATCCACTGGTTTAAATACATTTTCAGGAAATATTCTTTAAGATGAAGCCATACTAAATAATGCAAAATCATACAAAATCGTATGTTTTAGTTTTGAAAATTTGACCGCTTAGAAGTATTATAGATGCTTCAATTAAATACTGCGTGTAGAACATACTTTGGCCCTTAAAAATATTGGTCATTTTTTTAATAAGTCTTTTAATAAGCTTAGAAACAAATAAAGTATTAGGTCTATAAAAAACATTTTTAACTGAAAACTCTCCTACTTATAAACACTTTTTCGGATATGGTTTTATTGCATAATGTGGCAAATTCAGTTTCTTATATAATTATCGCGAAAAAAAAAGATATTTACGCCCGAACCTCACAAAATAAAATATAATATGCATTTTCGCGTTGGTATTTTTGACATCACGGCGACAATACGGCAGTCGACGAATTTGTTATATCAAAGTGAACCTTATACCGTCCACCGAAGAACGACTGATCGCAGCCGCCCCCCTGTCTTCCGTCATTACTCCTCCGAACGGAGCGGAGAGCAGTCGTGTTATGCTCCGCGCCGCTTATTTTCGTGAAATCAATTTAAAAATTCCGTTTTATTGCAACAAACAATGCATAAAAAAGAAATTAATGTTTTTTACAGGCCTTTACGAAATCAACATGTAAAAAAAAAATCAAATATCTTTTCCAACCTTTCCAAAAGCTTTTTCTCAAGTATTTTTAAACTCTTCCCATAAAAGGGCGTGAATTCCGATTTCGATTTTTTCCTGTACTAGTGGATCGCCTTAATTTGTTAGCTACTGAATGCTTTATTTTATTAGGTAATGCATTGTATTGTCTATATGCGATAAATTGTAATGAGTTAATACCAAATTTAGTTGTGCGGGTAGATGATGCTAAGTGTATTTGATTTTGGGATCGTGTTTTGTGCTGGTGTATGTCTGAATTAAAGGCTGGTCTGATGTTAGTATGTGCGGATCTATGTATGATTTGTAATATTGCACTAGTGATATTGTATTTAGGTAGAACCGTAAAAGGAAGTATGTTTGTCTTTGAATATATATGTTTGATATGTGTATCCCACGGTAGATGGTAGATATTCCTTATAGCTCGATTTTGAATCACCTGTATTTCTGATATTTGTTTTTTAGTAATAGTGCCCCAGATACTAACTAAATAACTCAGATGGGAGTGAATCATCGCATAGTAAGTGGCCCGTAGTAGAGATATGGATAGAAGACCTTGGAGTCGGTACAGTACATGTTAAAAATCTAGTGTTTACTGATTTTTTTTACACGTATACAGACAGTTGATACGTGTTAAATGAAATAAAAAGCAATCATTAAAGTATGTGAAAAAAAATTATATTCACTGCTATAAAACAAACGAAAATTATAAAAATCAACAAGACATGTTAACTACTTCTTCGAACAAAACTTTGTCAATTATCAACACTTACATTATAAAGGAAGGACCTCAATAATGGAGTATGTATTTTAATTTTAATTGCGTTTACAATCACAACCACGCGTTAAATGAATTTAAAAAAACAACAACAATTGAATATGTGAAAAAATAATTAATTATTTTTTTATATTGTTGCTACAAAACAAACAAAAATTATCAAACATGTTAACTTAGAAATAACACATAAAATCACAACACAATCACTCAGAACTCAGCTGATGATGGCGGGTGACACACGAGCCACGAACTCACCCGAAGTCAGCCGAACGACGCGCGATAATTCACGAACGCAGAGTTTCGGCGCGGCCGAAGGTTCGGCAGAGAATCTGCCGAAACCGAAACTGATGGCGAAACTGGATTTTTTTTCGGTAACTTGCCGAAACCGAAACCGAAACTGAACCTTCGGTCGGTCACGAAATTAGGCACCTACTGAAGACACCAAGAGAGGGCACCGAATGCCGCATTTGGCAGTGGCAGTATAAATATTATTATTTGTAGGGCAAAAGGCACGGCCTATTTCGGTACTAACACAAACGAATCGTCCCTTGAATGCGCAACACATATGCGCGTAATCTTCATGTAGAATACTTGAAAATCGCGTGTTCTTCATCTTGCAAACTTAGTTCCTGCTTTTCACCTAATAGCAGTACGTTTCGTGTTGGTACTTCGCTCGTATTTTTGAAAATGTAGGTTGATTTCTTGCAATGATTTCATAAATTGTAATATTATTTACAGATTTTTGTGAGTAAGGTAGGATAGGTAGTGCTTATGTGCCAGTACGGAATGCACGCCTCTGCTGCAGACTATACACCATACAGATTGTTACTGTGGCAGTTTCGGGTCCCGGGAAGAGTCATCGAGGCGACAACCATTTGTGACACGTGACAATTTTGGCCACCTATCTCCGGTAGCCGGGATGACATTTTGTCTGACACGGACATCTATTCCGTTATCGACAAGCGATTACAAACACAATAAGCGCATTATAAAATGAATACACTTAATGAGGATAACACACTGTTGATATTATTGTTTTAATAAATCGTGGAGTCTTTTGGTTTCATGTAATATTAGCTTTACTTTTCGGCATTCCCCAGGGTTTGGATTCTTGGGTATACCTAAGTATAAATATGTTGATTTCACATTTCCATCAAGGACTGTACCTTCCTGGTTACCAAACGATTTTTTTAAATGAAAAAAATTAAAACATTTCTTTCGTTGCTTGGGCAAAGCGAGTCTCGGCACAATATAAAGTGTACAGGTAACCTACATACACATAGCGTCACTTTGGTTGTGCAGGGTTCTAACTTCACTTCACTTTGTTCTGAGATATGTGGTGTAAAGGTGTGCAAAGACGATTTGTAAATATTTTACAACAATGTACAACTTCATCACACCTTTGAAAAGACATTAAAAGCGATAAAAACATTTTTTTGGTTAAATATGTCACATTATGTTAGGTTATGGGCTATTTTATCATAACTTATAATGACTTTTCAAAGGGATGTTGAAATGCCACTTTTTTAGTTATCATGGAACTGAAAATACAACACAGATGGCAATGAAAATTAATTTTCTTATAGAAATGAGCGAAAAAATGGTTTTAACTTTAAAGGTCATTTTTGAAAAAAATGTCAGCTAGAATCCTGTCCAACTGAGGTGACGATAGATAGATAGATACCTACTAAAAGATTGTTTATTGCTGTATTTTAAATAGGTACATAGTTATCTATGTCCTAATACAAACCTTATATATACCTACATACACTTAAAATAATACATCTATACCAAATCAATCACATATCTTCGCAATTTAATTTTAAATGCCTTCATGCTCTCTTCCAATTTTATTTCTTCTTATATAATAATAATATAATATAAAATATATTTTTTAATATATTATTAACTAAATTTCATTGCCATCATCCAAATTCAGCTATAGAACGTATTAATTTACCCAGAAATTTAGGAGGTAGAGGTATAGTCAAAATAACATCTTTAAAACATAATCAGGTAGAAATGCTAAGAAATTTTTTCCATAGGAAAGCTGATAGTTCAGAAATGCACAAAATAATATGCAAGGCAGATAGAAATATTTCACCATTAAATTTATACGACGAGAATGCCAGCATTCTTATAAATACCAACCAGGAATTATTAGATTCCTGGTCAAATAAAATTCTTCACGCAAAACACTTCAATTATCTCAACCAAACATATGTTGACAAATTTTCGTCAAACAAATGGTTGAGTATTGGAGAGTTGAGCGCAGAAATAGAAGGCTTTATGCTTGCCATACAAGATAGAGTCATTAATACTAAAAATTATAGGAAGCATATCATCAAAGATGCAAATCAAATTGATGATTTATGTAGAAAATGTTTGGCTTTTCCGGAAACTATAGAACATATTATATCGGGATGTTCTGTATTAGCGCCGTCCGAGTATACATTTAGGCACAATCAAGTTTTAAAAATAATTCACCAAAGTTTGGTAATTAAACATAACTTGATTGACTGCCGTAATGTACCATATTATGAATATGAACCAAATTCATTTTTAGAAAATGAATTTTATAAAATTTATTATGATAAAACTATTCTGACAGACAGAACAATTAGTCATAATAGACCCGATATAGTTTTACATGACAAAATTAAGAAAATAACTTATATCATTGATGTCGCTATTCCAAATTCTTGTAATATTCAGAAAACTGTTTCTGAAAAAATAAGAAAATATACAGATTTAGGAAATGAAATTAAAAGAATTTGGCATTCTCAGACTATAAAAATATTACCATTTGTTATTTCGGCTACTGGCATTATACCAAGCTCTCTCATTCAAAATTTAGGCGTATTAGATTTGTCAAAAAATTTGTACATAAAAATGCAAAAGTCGGTCATTTTAAATACATGTAGGATTACGAAAGATTTTTTAAATATTTATATTGAGGGATCAGTAGGATTTATCGGACCAGTTAGGATTTCATCAGAGCCGAACCCTCTGATATGAAAATATCTGGAGTCGGTGAAATATTTTCCCATTATGTTTCTGGTGGATTGACGTATTGTTCTTGTATTGTTTTATTCTTATATAGTGCAATTACATTGCGTTAATTTACTAGATATTCATTTGTGGAAAAGTGTGTGGAAGGGTTTAGTCTTTCATTTGGGAAAGATTCAACCCGGACATGAAATCTGGAGCACCGTAAAAATATCTTCAATGCTCCGTACATCAATGACTTTTGACACTGTGTTTTTTTTTCCTGAAAGGGAATCTTACATTTCTTTTTCTCGTCTCATGTATATGTTTGCTTTGGAATTTATCATTTTTTCTTAGGAATTCAATAGACGTATATGGCCCTTGATTATTTTGTAGATTAATAATATAGTATTGAAGTAAATAATTTGTTTAAATGACAAGATATTTAACTCTTTCAACATTTTCTTGACTGAAGTGTATCTATTTTTTTTAAATATATTTCTCATAACTCTGTTTTGTAGAATTGTCATTTGTTTCATTAATCCGTCGTTGGCTAAGAATAGAATGCTGCTACAGTAATTTATGTGTGATACAATGATTGCGTTGAACACATTTTTACTGGAGGTCGCCTACCCACCTATATAATTATTCCAAAATCAATGTTGTTTTATTTATTATACTTTAGGTTGTCTGCTTGTCCCATAAAAACAATAACTTTTTAAAGCAAGTGACGCCGACTACAGTAATTTTTTTCTTAATTTGTTAAACATTTTCCCTTTTATATTAAAAAGAGATAGGTATGAGTATAAACCAAAGGGTTCCATGCCAACTCGGAATGAAACCAAGTCAGAACCACCTCAGAAAGGTCATTAAAAGCTTTGAAAAAATAAATTTAAAATAGCCGGTAACCTTAACCTAACTTAACCTATTTAACAAATTTTTAAATATTTTTATATCATCACTCTTAATGACCTTTCTGATGTGGTTTTGAGTTGGCCGGTCACCAAACCAAAGGTACCTTACCCAACAAATGATTGTTTGAAAATAGCATTAAATAATGCTTTTAACAGTTTTACTTGGTCGTGATTCGTGACGTGTCCCGATGAGGAATTAAATATCAGTTAGTTTTGTTGCAGTGCGGTAATGGCAGAATCGTGGACAGATCTTATGCCCACGCCCTGACAAAGGAGGATTAATGGTCAGCTGTTTAATTATTGAAATATTTCCTGATACGTAATTGAAAATCTATCTGTTATTTCCGCTCTTCGTAGAAACATTTCTTAGGCTTGATATTACATAGCCATAGAGATTACTTAGGAACATCGGATAAAATATACATACAATAAGTATGGTCACCCGACAGTTGATCCACCGGCAGTTAGCGGTTTTTACCATAAAATAATATTATTTTTTGCGCATTATTTACCAATTTCAATTTGAGAGGCGGGAATGGGTACCGCCGCCCCGGGAACCTTTAATGGATAACCAACACCACTGCCATAGGTCACCCCAAGTGGTTCGCTACGTTTAGTGATTTAGCAGGGGTGAGGTTTTTCTAGGTCTTGGAGGCGGATGACCAGGACATACTGAACCCAGATTTCTACCCACCCCTTAAACCCTTTTCCTTCCCAGAACTCTCCTCTCCTTACTTTCCTTTAAAAAAACCCTCCACACAGCATCCCCAAAGACAAAATAGGCCCTGAGGGATTTTTTTTCCTCAGGGCCTCCTGTGTGGAGCTCATGTAAAAAAAATTTCAATCGTAAAATAGACATCAAAAATACTCCTAATAATTAGTTAGTGTGAATATCAAACGAATTTGAATACAATGTCGATTTTTTTGTACTTATGTACTGGTAGGTATACACAGTAGGGGGAGTCGGGGTTAGTTGTTACAAAAATGAAAAATATTTTTTATTGGTCGAACGTTTATTCATAGGAACAAAAGAACACCTTATAAATTGTGCACACTTTTATACAACAACAACATAACATTTTTTTCAATAAAAATCGAATGCGTTTTGCCCATCTACTGCGTGGCGGGCTGGATTGGGAGAGACTGGTTGAAGGAGACCTAATCCAGAACTCTCAAGCCGGACTCTATTCTCGATCCATCGCCTTGTACCGCAGTGGAAGGATGGAAATCCATCACTCCTGGACATATTGACCCTTAGATTCCTACCCACCCCTCATATATTTTTTCTTCCCAGATCTCCTTAATTTCCACATAGCATCCCCAAAGATGAAGTAGGCCCTTTTATTAGGAATTTTTTCCTCAGGGCTTCCTGTGTGGAGCCAATTAAAAAAAAAAACTACTAACTAACCTGACTAATCCTATAAACTATGAACCACAGATATATTGAAATTGAAGACGTGAGAACTTTGCCTATCTGTATAAAAGCTCCACTTTAAAAAATACTTAAAGCTTCATTTTATAAAAATAATTAATAGCCATCATTAAAGCGAGCTTTTTTGTTCGCTCAAATGACCATCAGACTCTGATCCTATCAGCAGAAGCAATACAACCTCCCGAGGACTTCCATCTGACTACTGTCTTTAGCTGCGTGGGTTACAACTGATAAACAGGAGCATAAAAAGTCTGCCTATTAGCTGATTACGACGAGAGGGGTCCGGTGCATCGATACATCAAACTTTTAAACTTCTTTTATTCCTGACGGTTTTTTGTCGTGTTCAAATTATTCAATTGGAATTTGTTGTGACATTTTTTCATAAAAACATGTTCGAGTTGATAATTTGGAGACGGTTCATTATTTTATAGTGTTTTCATGAAGTAAAATATAGGTTTTAAAACACAATTTAACAAGAGACTGCATATTTTGTTGCTCGGTATTTGGCAGGACGAAGAAGATGCAATATTTGTTTATTGTTAACAAGAGTACCCGGCATGAGTTGCAAGGCCACTCAAAGAAATAAAATTGTTTCTCATTGCTTTCCTTGCCCCGTTCCCCTCCCGCGTCCCTTTCCCCTCCCGAGTTCCCCATCCTTCCCCCTTTCCGGATCCCTGTCCCCCTCCCTTCCTATCGCTAAACTATATGAAATACACTATTCTCCAAACATTTTAATGCAAATTTCATAACGCCAGAGCTCACATCTATGTATGTATAGTATAACCTTTGCGGGCGGGCGTACAACAACTCACCGAAGTTTCATAGCAATTGGATGAATAGTATATGAAATAATTTCATAACCCCAGAGCTCACTATTACATATAGAAACCATCGTGGGCAAGCGCACATCAAATCATCTAAGTTTCATCGCAATCGGATGAATGGTTTAGGAACGCATAAGGGACAAACAAAGAAACAATCACTTTTATAGGTACATTACGATTATCACCCTATCTGAATTCCAACTTTTTAACGAAAAAGGAAAACGTTTAAAGTTCTGTTATCAAGTAATTTTAACTTCCAAAGGCAATATAAAATCGATAACCATTAAATTTCATGAAAAGACATTCCCATCTATTATAATGAGTGAACGTGTTAGGTTAGGTTAGGGCCTAAAGATTTCCCAATAAAAATAACCCAACCGCAGGTTAGATTAGAAATTTTTCAACTATAGTTTTTGCCTGAATGGAGATTTTACCTATGTACAGTAGGTAGGTACCTACTTATAGTAACTTTCACGCAGCACCATCTAATATCTCAGAAATTGTAGGTACTTATTTCCTTTTAAAACCAAACCCGTAATTTTATACATATGTATGAAATTGCACAGAAAAACTTAAGGCTCTTTGCTTACAATCCGGTGGTCGCGGGTTCAAATCCTGGCATGCGCAAGTAAACTTAATTAGGTAAGTTGTGTTATTTCACAATTCATTTAATTTAAAATAATATTCAGAGAGATAAGGGACGTGATTGACTATTATCCAGTGATTCCTGACACCATAGGGGCTAAAAATATGAAAGAAGTATTGGTCTCTGGTGAATTTTTTTAAGTCTTTTATTTGAATTTTTTTTTCTTCAAAACGAACCAAAAACAATCTGCACATGTTCTTACTGGACGCTCAGCCGAGTAACCGTCCAATTTCCCACCCCGCCCCAATACCTATTGATTTTTTTGGAAAAAATAAATTAAAAATATCATCTTAGATCACTAAATTTACATATTTTACTCAGGAAAAGTCAAATACGTCCCTTAAGATGAAGCCATACTAAATAATGCAAAATAATACAAAATCGTATGTTTTTGTTTTGAAAATTTGACCGCTTAGAAGTATTATAGATGCTTCAATTAAATACTGCGTGTAGAACATACCTTGGCCCTTAAAAATGTGGGTCATTTTTTTAATAAGTCTTTTAATAAGCTTAGAAAAAAATAAAGTATTAGGTCTATAAAAAAACATTTTCAACTGCAAACTCTCCTTTTTATAAACACTTTTTCGGATATGGTTTTATTGCATAATGTGGCAAATTCAGTTTCTTATATAATTATCGCAAAAAAATTGATATTTACGCCCGAACCTCACAAAATAATATATAATAAGCATTTTCGCGTTGGTGTTTTTGACATCACGGCGACAATACGGCAGTCGACGAATTTGTTATATCAAAGTGAACCTTATACCGTCCACCGAAGAACGACTGGCAGCCGCCCCATTCTTCCTATCATTGCTCCTCCGCACGGAGCGGAGAAACAACGTGTTAGGGTCCGCGCTGCTTGTTTTCGTGAAATCAATTTACAAATTCCGTTTTATCATAATAAACAATGCATAAAAAAGGAATTAATGTTTTTTACAGGCCTTTACGAAATCAACATGTAAAAAAAATTCTCACATATCTTTTCCAACCTTTCCAAAAGCTTTTTCTCAAGTATTTTAAAACTCCTCCCATAAAAGGGCGTGAATTCCGATTTCGACTTTTGTCCTGTACTAGTGGATCGCCTTCAGGCGGTTCCCTAGCACTGGACCCATTCGGAATCGGGACTTTAGGGCGCTGACACTTTTGAGCAATAAAAACCATAATCAAATAATTTTGGTTTGCTCAAAACTCACATTTTAATCATTTCCGGCGTAATAATTTTAATAATTTTTATATTAACTTATTTATTCACATGTTGTCCTGGGGATGTAAGTTCTTTGTATTTAATAATAATAATAATAATAATGTTTTATTCCTGCATGTGGGGAGGATAGTGCAATCCCACACGTCCCATAGAGTTATACATACATATTTTATTCAACAAATAAAGTTAAGAAAAAAAATGCGATGATAGAAATAGTCAATTATAATGTAGGACGTGGTCTGGAGTGTGCTCGGGCCCAGCGCTCGCTCAGGAGTGGCGCCTGGTGCTGGAAGGCTGCGATCACCACTGTGTTATCGGAGGCCATTAGCCGCATCCTGGCTCCAGTGACCCGGTGTCTCATCAGACCGGCAAATCCGTGTAGTCCTAGCTCCGTAAACATTGTAGATGCGCTGCTGTTTCTTCTGTATCCAAATATAATTCTGCAACCATCATTATATTGGATTCGGAGTCGTTCTATTGAGCTGGTTCGGTAGTGACACCATGTTTCACACGTATATAGGTTAGTGCAAAACGCATTGAACAATGTTTTTTTTACATTGTAACTGCATTTGAAGAATCTTCGGGCAATCATATTAGACAGTATACTGATACTTCTCCGCTGTCGTTCAATATCATCGACATCCGAGAGGTCTTCAGTAATAATATGTCCCAAGTATTTTACATTCTTAGATGCGTTTATGTTTTCCTCATTAAGTTTTACGGGGAGCATTTTCTCGGGATTTTTTCCATGGTGGAATGCGATTAGTTCCGTCTTCTTGGGGTTGTATATCATGTTGTAGTCATTTGCATATTTAAGATTAATAAAAACAATACCTTACCATTAATATATTTTATGTACTTACAACGATTTTAAAACTTTATAACCCGTTTTTCAACCATAAAGTTAGCGGTAAGCACCAGATTTTATTTTTCTAGACGATGAATTAATAACTTCGGGAGTGCGACTCGGAGACACATTTTTGATATTTGTAACGCGTTCTTCAGAATTAATTAAAATGAACGCGGTGGAAAGGTCTAATCCCCAGGCCTGCTAGGGTGAATTCCACCGTACGTTCGTCCAATACGCCGTGCAGTGGGCGCATATTTGTTTACACGCTTTCTTCACTTACGTCGTTAAGATTCCCACATTATTTGTCTTCTTCTTATTTTCATTGATAGGGCAAATTCGACAGTAGGTCTTTGTATACATGGCTTCTTTACTTACGTCGTTAAGATTCTGAATACATTTTAGGGTATATTACAGGGTATAGGGTATAGATACATTTGCGACACGTCCTAAAGCTGAAGTTACTCTCATTGTCACTCTGGTGTAAGATCACCATTCAGAACTGAAACGTTGCTTTAAATGGTATGCAAGGTATTTATTTTCACATCAAAATAAAATCATGACTTCTGCGTTTCTAAATTTTGGTTAAATTTGCACCAAAGGAAATATCTACCCAGTTGTTTGCAGCTTGCCGTGTATCGAACCCGCGCCGCGGTTGTTGTTTGTGCCGTGGCATTATGTTATATTATATTAGCCCGAGACTGGTAAAGTGGCAAGGTGTCATGACTCAGCCATATCGCCAACAGTAACCAGCAACTGTTTCCATGGTGGATGGCGGCACCATGGTTTCAATACCTTGTACAACCGATACCATACCTCATACCTAATACCATAATAACACCGATGGAAGAGTTGAAGGATGTGTTGGAAATTTTGACATTGCTGTCGTTCAACCGGTAGTTATAAGTGATAAGTTAAAAATAATAATGTATTTCTTTCAAAAATTATTTTAGACATTTATCTTTTATTTTTTTTATTTATTTATTGATCTATATACGTGATGTTTACAATATATTATTCGATGCCTGTCTCGCTAGGGTATACCTGTGTTGAGACAGGCGTAGAGGTACATAATTGAATATCATATATAAGAGTAATATAATTTACAATTAAACATAAAGATGATTGAAAGTGTGGGTAAATAACATAAAGAGAGTTTTCTTATAAATGAGGGAAGAGATACAGTACAGTAGTAAATCCTGTCAATTATTATGTATGTTTCTTGTAACGAGGCAGAGTTTGTTGTGCTGGTGTTACATCATGATTTCCTCATCTTCATGTTTATAGACTCATTTTCAAGTTTGTTGACTGTAGGTTGTTTGTTGGGTTGGTGTTACTTCATAATTTTTATGATTTTCTGATCTTCCCGTTTAATTTTATAATGTTTTTTTTTATATATAAAACTTTTTTAGGTGAATACCGTCCCGACTATCAAGAGCCGGTGAGACTATAGCATCCCTATTTGGAGTATGTTGCAATTCTGAAGGGATGGAGAAGGGAATGCGATGGAGAAAAACCTGTAGGTCATGAAAAAAAGCAAGAATAATCATTGGCGCACACACGAGGGGGGTTTTGGGGTTTAAACCCCCTCCCCGAATTTCGACGACAAGCATGTATTATTTTACCAATCAAAAGCAACATAAGAAACGTTTAGATAAATCTGTACGCAAAATTTCTTAGGGAAGAACTCCGGTGCTCGCGGAGCTACAGCTGGCCGGCTACCGGCATCACTCGCGATCGCCGCACGGTGCGTTGTGCGAAATGCAAAAGTTTACAATATGACCGCTACGTTATCTACAGCAAAAAATGAAAGAACATTTTTCACATTGCGTAGATTAAAAAATTATTTAAGGAGTTCTACATCGGAAAATAGGTTAAATGGGTTGACTCTTCTGCATGTGTACAGAAACATGACTCCAACAGTCGATTCAATTTTAGATAAACTGGCGGAAAAACCAAGGAAATTAGACATTCAACTGAATAAACTTTTTTATTTATTTGTTTAATTAAATCAGTATGAAAATTATAATACCTAATAATAAATAAATAAATAAATCATAAAATTAGTTGAGATTTTGTATATCATCAATGTAGTCGATCCTTTTGTCACACTAATTTTTTTGGCGAGGTTTAGCACAACTTTTGCGAAGAATAAAATAATAAAATAAAATAAAATAATAATAAATAAATAAAATAATAAATAATACATTAGCCCATTTTTGGATTTTCATTAGCATTTTTTAAACTTTATTTTCGTCTTCGATTTCTTTGGCTGATTTATTTATTTTATTTTTCTATTTCTCAGTTATTTGTTTGCCAGATTATTTTTGGATTATTATCGGAGCTTCTTGTTTTATGTTACATAATTTTATAATTATATTAATTGCTGATGTAAACTGTCATGGCTTATGCAGAGTCAAATAATTTCGCACCGCGCGAAGAAATGTACTCGTGCCTACTTAAAAAAATAAAATTTCTTGTCGTTTAAAATTTAATTTAATGGAGTGTTTTATTTATTTACTACACCAGTGATTCCCAAGTGAGACGATATCGCACCACTGACTGGGGCGTTGATGAGCTTCCCCTTGCAAATGTTACATAAAAATTTCGCCGGCGGCGCGATTTCTATGTATATTGTCACGCATTTCTTAATGAAGAGGGAAGGGGCGTTGAAGAGAATACCATACCTGGCGCAGTGAGCCAGATAAGGCTAGGAACCTCTGATACACACTGTACATTAGTATATAAACGTTTGAATAGATATGGATACAGCATGCATTTTATGTTTTGTAAAAACCCCCCCGAATTTTTTTCTGTGTGCGCCACTGAGTATAATACCCCGGATTCATTAGTTTATAAATTTTTTTAAATATTTTTTTATGAATCCTAAAATTATGGCACATACGATTAAATAAATATAGCTGCATTCAATGGCTCTCTAACACTACAAGCAGTTTATATGTTTCCAAAATAAAATTAACATGTACTTATGATTTTTTTAATGAGGGTGGGTAATTTCCAGTGCCGGCTCTGAGTACGGGTTGTTTAAAAAAAATTTAACAATTTAAAATGTTTAATTTAATTTTCAAGCTCTGTGTAAGTTCTATTCAAGTTCTGTTATTATGTATCTATAGGCCAGTTGATTCATTCAAGCTCTAATTATTATTTTAAAACTGATATAATCACAGAACTTGAATAGAACTTTTACAGAACTTGAAAATTAACTTTGAAATTTGATGAATTATTCATATTTTTTTAAACGTCCCATCCTAAGAAACACGTGATTGTTGACTGCTCTAAGAAACTAATAAAGTGAATTTATTTTTAAAAACTGAATTCAACGTAGTGCAGCATCCTCTAAACTTGATAATAATTCTGAGCACACTACATGGAATGATACAACAATAAAAACAGTCATGCTTTCCACCCGTTATGCCGTTTTTATTTTTTATTTCTTTTAAAAGTGTCTTCTTTGGTCGATTTGCCTGTGTGAAAATATAAAGAATGCGAGGAGAGCGGGCGGGCAGGGATATCGATATTGTGAACAGGACAATGATTTTTAATTTCAAAGAACCTTGCCTTTATTTGTTTCAGTTGTGTTTAATGTTATCAAAGGAAAATTAATAAATACTTACTAATTTTCTCGTTGTTACTACCCTACTTCAATAAAATTTCATTATCTTCGTATTATAAAATTCATGTGCAAAATTGAAAACATGGAATTAATAATACAGGGTCTTGAATAGTTTTTGACAGAAAAATTGATATTTCTGAAAGCTACATCGTACTTGGTGGAAATTACACTTCGAACTGAAAATTGATGAATTGCGCTAAATTCTAAAAAGAAATGATTGTCCAAATTTCATGACACCATTTCAGACTCACATTGTAAAAGAAAACAGATTTCAGTTCCATAGTCAAGATAGGTACCATCCGGAATATAATCTCCCCCTTACAGGATAAAATTCTTTTTTTTTTTAAACTGCTATCATGACATAAATCGTAATATATATCGTAATTATAAGTTCGAGATATTTTATTTATATAAACGCAGGAAAAGAAAAGTTGAACTACAATTTATATGGAAATCTTTCCCTTTCAACTTGGTCCAGGGGTTTGATTTTGATTTTAGGTATGGTTTTGTTTTCAAAATCATTCAGGAAAATTTACTAGTGCCATCTATGAACGAGTAGATTCCACATACTTCAGTGGTTCGGAACATAGATAATTAAAAGCTTACAGGAAAGAAATGTTAACTTTACAACTAATGACATAGATGGCGCTCATTTAGAAAGCTTCAACTTCTTTCCTGCTCTTTTTTCCATTATATCTTCAAAAAATGAAATGTCAAAGAAGCAAGACAACGAAAATTTAATTCAAACGAAATAAAATGTTAATTTTAAATACGTTAAATATTACGTCTTACGTAGTCTACGTGATATGATAAATACATAGGTCTTTGATTCTTGGAAGAACCCATTCATTCTTTATTTTCCTGTCAAGTTTTCTTTACGTAGGACTTCTCTAAAATATCTAATACGAATCTACCTACAGCAACCAATTCTTTCTCTTTAAAACAAACCGACCAGCTTTATTTAGGGCTAAATCAATGATAAAGGTGTATGTTGTCGTTAAATAAATCAGTTAGATATTTTGTAATTGTAAGTTTGAAGCATAAGTCGTAATAAAATATTTTTATAAAAAAACAAGGATTTTTTCAAGTATTTTACAAAATTTAAATGAAATTAAAAAAATAAACACATATATTTAGTTTTAAAGTATATTTTAAACACCTAATAATGCTCAAAAACTGATTCTTAGTTTATGTTCAAGAAAACAATTAAACATTCAATATTTTCCTATATTTTTTCAATTTCATTTTTCGTTTTATTTTATTTATGTATTGTTATTACTTTTTATCTTTTCTTATTGTTTGTATAATTTCTCTTTGTTATTTCGAAACATGAAAGGTATTGGATTGCACTACCCTTGCATACATTCTGGAAGCAACTATTGTTATTATAAGAAATGTTGTGTCATAAATCATAAAAGACATAAAACAGCTAACTAGGTAATATATTACGCACATGCCTTGAAGATTTTTTTAATAATATTAACATCGCAGAAAGAACACAGCAAATTCGTGCTGTTAGAATTGTCTCTGATATGAACTTTGCGGCAATACAAACTAAATCTTCTCTTGGACAAAGAAATGATTTAAATCAGGCAAGACTTATGTTTAGCAGCCTTATCTAATTCCTTGTATAGAGGTAGGTACTTTTTAAGAAGATTGTGAAATTATTAGTTAGTTAGTTTAGAAATTATTTCAGAAGCCATTTTTTACTCATTACCTATGTGTTTTGGGAAATTTTGGATTCTTATTAAAAATGATGAGGTTTTAGGATTACCATTTTTTTTTTCATAATGTTCTTTCTGAATTAAATAATAATATATTGGGTAATTAATTGCATACTTAATTTTTTTTTTCTGTTCATCTTTGTCCCTTCTAAATTAAAATCAAAATATATTATTTCACATCGAATATCAACACAATATGGTACCCTACACCCTACCCGCTTACTCCATTATGGCCAGCTTAGTAGAGGTACCCACTGTTTCTAAACATTGTTCTTACAATATGATGTTTTGTGCTATTTTTATCATTTAATAACCTCAACATAGACTTATCCTCTGAGGTTAAAAGTTAAAATGTAAACAAACAATAAACAATAAAACAGAATTCTAATAAGAATCTCTTTTAAAAATAATTTTTTATTATTGATCTCTTAGTTTTAATTTTAGGTGTTTAGTGTTTGCCGCAAATTTCTTGATGTCGTCCTATACCTATGTACCTACTTACACCTCATAAGCTTGAAAGTTTTTTTTAAATTGAAAGACTAGTGTTACTTCTGGTTGGCGGGAAGACTGAGAACATGTTACAAAACTACAATCCATTTTTTCAATAACTTAACCGCTTACCACTTACTTAACACTTACTTCTTAATAGCTTAATCTTACCAGCCTTATCATGAAAGTGTCTGCCTTCTGCAAGGTGTCATCGGTCTTCTTTGACGTAAATGATAAAAAAGCCTTGCTAATGGTAACAAAAATTTCGTACAATTAATCTGCCAGTGATTTTCAAAATAAATTATGACTGAAATCCATTATTATTATTATTGCTTCACCTGGACGGATTCTAATGAGCGTAATACACGAGCCCGATTTTCAGCCCGATTCCAATTAGAGACAAAAGTCAACATTTTTCGCTTTACGCGATCGCTGTTTTCAACTCTATTTTCATACCTACGATTTCAGTAGGCATCACAACAAACAGTATGGTTCATGTGTTGTTTGCAGTGATGACAATTGAAATCCTAGATATGCAAAATAGAGGTGAAAATAGCGATCGCGCAAATCGAAAAATGTTGACTTTTGTCTCCAATTGGAAACGGACTGAAAATCGGGCTCGGAAGCAAAATCAATTCAAACAGGTAGATTTTTTCTTATTAGAAATAATTATTTAATTAAAAAAGTAACTAATACTGCCGTCATGTAAGCAAAAAAGCAGTCATGAATTTGGAAAACTCACATTCTGATTTATTTTTTATTGGGTGAAAGGTCTTTCTGCAAATTTCTAGCTACCTCTTTGTTTGTGACTTCAGAATAGAAAACCGAGAAAATTGCTATTGGAATTCTCTTATATAGAATTTATTTTCTATTTGGATTTTATTTTTTTTAGGATTTTAAAATTTTAAAGGAATTATTTTTTAGTATTTATAATATAAGTAGATTTATAACATATTCAGGTTTTATTTATTGCATTGGTTTTGGAAGAAATGGGGAATACAAAATAAAGGGTTAGGCGACGTAGTAATAATTTATTTCTCACAACAAATTATAGATATCTAATTTTTTATATTTGGCACAATATTTTTAAAATAATATTTTATGAAAAGTGTGTTTATTAATAGGTGCAGAAGAGTACAATGTATGTACATTATGAGGTTACTAATATAATAAACATTGATGAAATTTGTGGGGTAGGTATCATTTTTCTCTCTATTTAAACCATACAACAAGCTCCATGACAGGCCGAATCGGGAGAGAATGATTGAGGGAGACCTTGTGACCTCTCTAGCAGAACTCTTTTGGAACATCGCTTTGCACCGCAGTGGGAGGGATGGATTCATACGTCCGTCACTCCTGGACCCGCTGACCCCCAAATTCCTACCCACCCCTCTTACCTTATCCTTCCCAGAACTATCTCACCATCATTTCATTTAAAATACCCTCCACAAATATGACGTAGGCCCTGAGGGAAAATATTTTCCTCAGGGCCTCCTGTGTGAAGCTATTGTAAAATAAATAAGTAAATACAACTCCGATGTTCATGAGTTTCACTAATACTTCAGTTCATCTAGATTACGAGTCGTGTTTATTATCGTGTCGTTATTTACAATGAATATCTAATTGGACTTAACGTCCGTTCGAAAGGATGCTATGTGAACCGCTCACTGAGAGTGCGCTCATATGGTCGACATCTTCCTAACCGCTCGGGTATTATACCCAAACGTCCGACACTCGTCTCTATCCTATACTAATACCAATGACATCTATTGAAACGCCTTAACCTTTTCCACTCCGTAGGCCACACATTGTGGCCCAAACGATTTTGGTAGGCAGCTCCGTCGGCCAGAGGTCCTGGCCCGGCGCAGGTATAAGTTTAATCACCAATATCTATCTTCCTAAGTACATTCTACGAACTATTATTTCCGATTATTACAAAGAATTGTCGCAACATATTGGATAAACCAACATTTCTTCATTTAAATTTACCGTTAATTAGATATATTCATGTAAAAATAGATGCATCATTTTAACACACGAAATATTTTTTTTCTTCAAATCTTTTCGGAACAGTCAGTCGTTATCCTGCATTTATAACGGTTCTTCGCAGTTACTCCCACTTTTCGTGACCATATTTTTTCGTTTTGTGGAACTATTGATGTTGATATTAGTAATTGAAAGTAAAAGAATTTACGTATTCTATAAATTTAGTGAATTAACCGTCACAGAAAATAATGATAGTTTTACTTCGAAGTGATGGTGAAGAAGTCGGTAATAATCCAAGTGATATAGATAGTGGAAGTGACATTATCCCGCCCTAAAGAAGGAGATGCGCTTATTTCAGTACCTAAATATAGTGATTCAGCAAAAACCTTCAACATCCATCAATCCCACACCGTCAAGCTTTTCTGATTAAAAAAAAAGGAATTGAATGTTTATTAATACACCGAATACACCACAACAACAAATATTTTTTTCTATTGGAAATACCAATGAGTCATCTTCAATTTGTGGATAGGCTAATTATTCAGCTGGTTGGAAATTATAGAGAAGGTGTAAAAACTAGAAAAGGAAGCCATTCGGTAGATCTAGAACAGCGGTTAAATCACGTCAATCTACTCTACATGTAATAATGACTAATATGCAGAAAAATATTAGTGATTGCATCATTTTCAATTTGGGAGGCAGGAATGGGTACCGCTGCCCCGGGAACCAGTTATTGGATAACCAACACCTCTGCCACAGGTCACCCCAAGTGGTTCGCTATGGTGACTATGCATGGGTGCCCTGGTTCATGGGGATACGTCTGCCCATTTACTGCGTGGCGTCCGAATCGGGAAAGACTGGTTGATGTAGATCTTTTGATCTCTCCAGCCGGACTCTATCGAACCATTGCCTTACAACGCAGTGAGAGGGATGAATTCACGCATCGCCTCTCTTGGACACCCTAACCCCCAGATTCCTACCCACTCAAACCATTTTCCTTCCCATCCTCTTTTTCCTTTCCTTCAAAAGACCCTCCACAAAGCAACCCCAAAGATGACATAGGCCCTGAGAATTTATTTTTCTCAGAGCCTCCTGTGTGGAGTTAATGTAAAAAAATTTGTGGTTCAAATTTATGATAGAAAAGGAGGGCAAATAAAATGAACAATATATCACTGTAAAAGTTATGAAAACAAACTTGCACTTCATGTGGGATAACATTGGACCGAATCGTGAGTTTTTTGTAATAGTAAATGTGAGATAAATGTACTCAAAATGTGACAGTATTATATTATGTAGGTATAATATGTACAATACTCTAACTTGTAAACACCGTGTAGAATGTTTGCCAAACTTATTAATATTTTATGTGTTGTGGGTTGGTCTATCTTTTGTTTCCTGAAAGAGGGTCGAAACCTAAAATAACGTAACCAATGCAAAATAAGAAACCAAACACTACCCATAAAACCTAAGCCAATCAGGTTCAGGTAGTCGCAGGTCAGCCGCTGTGCGGTACAGGACAATTAGAAAGAAATTTCTCCAAGAATTTACATTAGATTGTCTGCATATTTTACCCGTATTATACAAATTATTGCTATGCAATAAAAGATATAATGGAAATAAAACACGTTGAAATCAAATGTATTATCTTTTAGGTACAAAATGTGTGATTTAACAAGTATTTTATACAAAATATACCAAACAACTAATGGTCACACGAATTATCCGATAGGGTGCCGCAAAAATAACTAACCAAAAATTTCATTTCAAATATAAAATATAACACACATTTTTGGTCGGAGTAGCTAAACAGTTTTGAGAAAAAATGGTCGGAGTGGAAAAGGTTAAAACTACACATAAATATATACAAAATGTAAAATTCATCAACATGTTGTTAAATAATATCTAATGATACTGTGAGAAAGGTACTCAGGATGCAAGAGCGAGACGGAAGATGAACGAGTATAAAAGAAGATGTTCGCCCTTGCTCTGTCTCCTTTATCACCAACAGCGCCGAAAGCTAGGATTAGCTGTAGAACTCATTATTGTGCAATTATAATTAATACTCGACACGCGCATTATTATTTCTAAACTATTCCCTGATCACGTAAAGATCCCATTGGAAATTAACAGTTTAACAGTTATAACAGTGGCGCAGCCAATACGGAATTAAATATAACGATTGCGAGAATCGACGCGCAAAAATTGCACGCTAAGCACGCGAGTTCAATAGTTACGTGTTGTAACATTATTTTCGGGTCGGTAAAAAAGGCCGGACCGAAATTAAAAATCTTCACTGGAAGGAGTGAAGAAGAAGGGGAACACTGGAGCCAGCCTAACTTCTCGGAAGGGGGAAGATTGCACGGGAGGGTCCAGGACTTCAAGAGCGGCAGCTGGGTGTCCAGGTCACTAGACGGGTCTGGAAGGAGCCATCGTCATCAAGGATCAAGAAGCGGTTTCCTGAGAGGGTCAACGGAGCAGTACAGATTGAGGAGGAATATCGTAGGGGAGTGTTTTTCTCTTTTTTTCTTTTCTCTCTCTTGTTGTATCATCTGGGTAGAGGAAACATGGAGTCAGGAGGATTGGGGTCCTTCAGTTTGCGTGACGGTAACTGGGAGAATTTCAAGGTCCGCCTCGAACAGTATCTCCTTGTGAATGATGACAAATACGCATCAGATGTGAAAAAAAGGGCTATTTTTCTTAATGCCTTGAAGGATGACTGTTTCTCACTTTTGGTAAATTTGTGTATTCCTAAAAAAGTAACCGATGTTAAATTAGAAGATTTAATTTCTAAACTCAATGAGTATTGTAGCATGACGAAATGTTTTTTTGAGGAGAGGTCACAGTTTTACACAGCTAAACAGAGGAGTGATGAGACAATTCGTGATTTCGCAGTTAGGTTAAAGGCTCTTTCGGTTAATTGTAAATTCGGGAATAATTTGTCGGAGAAATTAAGAGATTTCTTTGTGCTAGGATGTAAGCCCGGGAAAGTCAGGGAAAAATTATTTCTTGAAAGTGAATCGTATACTTTCGAAAAGTGTGTCCAAGTAGCAGAGTGCATCGAACTCGTAGCTTCAACGCAAGCCCAAGGTCGGGAGTTTAACTCTGTTTTAGCAAATAACAGTGTCAGCAGTGGTCGTGTTTCACCTAGTTCATATGAAAAGAAAAGAGTAAGCAATAGATTCAACCGGATGAGTAGTCCACATAAGTCGCGATCGCCGTCGCCAAAGCGTAAATGTTTCGTTTGTGGAAACGATAATCATATTTCGGCGGATTGTAGATTCAAAGGCTATACATGTAGAATTTGTGGTAAAAAGGGTCATCTAGCAAAACAGTGTAAAAGTTTTTCAGTTCGTAAAAATGTGAATACCTTGTTTTCAGATACAAGTGTCGATAATATAAATAGTGTTGAACCATATTGTGTAGAGGTTTCTTTGGACGGCATTAGAAGTAAATTCATGTTAGATTCAGGTGCATCTTGTAGCGTGATTGGCAAGGATTGTTATTTCAATCAGTTTAATAGTAATAAGTTAGTGCATGAAAACATTAGTCTACGGGGTTTTGACAATACGCTCATCAAAGTAATAGGTGCATTTACTCCGCTGGTAGAGTATAACGGACAATGCCGCCAGTTAAAGATTATTGTTGTAGGTAGCTCTACGTTATCAATATTAGGACGAGACTTCATGGAACTGTTTAACTTAGGAATTACTGGGATAGTGAATTGTGTTAATCGAAATACATTAAAAGAGCGATTAGTAAAAAAATTTCCAGAAGTTTTTACGGATAAACTAGGCAAGTTTAATAAATATGAAGTTAATTTAAGATTGAAAGATACCGCTGTTCCGGTGTTTCGAAATAATAGAATCATTCCATTCGCTTTAAAAGAAAAAGTCGAACGAGAGTTAAATACTTTAATCTCAGATGGAATAATAGAGCCGGTTCATTATAGTGAATTTGCAAGTCCTATCGTACCAGTGATTAAGAAAAATGGTAGTATTAGGTTATGTGGTGATTACAAGTCAACAGTGAATAATCAGCTGTTAATTGACAAGTACCCTTTACCTAGGATTGAAGAACTGTTAACCAAAGTCAATGGTGGGAAAGTTTTTGCAAAGATTGACCTCAAGTCGGCGTATAACCAGTTTGTTTTGAAAAAGGAATGTAGGCGTTTCACAACGATCAACACACATTTAGGGTTGTTTCAGTATAAACGGTTAGTGTATGGGTTAGCTTCTGCACCGGCTATGTTTGCAAAAGCAATGGCAAATTGTTTGTCAGGATTACAGAAGATGACATTCTATTTGGATGACATTATTGTGATCGGGGAAGACGAAGAAGATTTAGAGAGAAACGTGTGTGACGTTTTAGAAAGGTTAAAAAGTTGTAATTTAACGGTGAATAGTGAAAAGTGCGAATTTAATTTAAAAGTTATTGAGTTTTTAGGTTATAAGATAAGTGAACAAGGGATTCAACCGTGTCAACGGAATAAGGAAGCTATTTTAAATGCACCGTCTCCTAGTGATTTAAATCATTTGAGAAGTTTGTTAGGCATGATTAGCTATTATCGTAATTTTATCCCAAACATGGCAAATGTATTGTCACCGTTGTACGAATTACTTAAAAAAGATAACAAATTCCAATGGGGTACAGAACAGGAGAATAGTTTTGCGATTATAAAAAAAATTTTAACTTCGGATAGGATTTTAACTCATTTCGACGAAAATATTCCTGTGAAACTTGTCACAGACGGTAGTCTCAATGGTGTTGGAGCGACACTTATACATGTATTTCAGAATGGGTTTGAAAGGCCAATAGGTTTCGCAAGCAGAACTTTAAGTAAAGCGGAAAAAAATTATTCAATTTTAGATATTGAAGCAACTGCTATTATTTTTGGAATTAAAAAGTTTTATCAATATTTGTACGGGAGAGAATTCACCTTAGCTGTGGATAACCAACCCTTAGTGAGAATCTTCGGTCAAAATAGAGAAATTCCTAAAATCGCAGCGTCTAGGTTACAACGTTATGCGGTTATGTTAGGGTCGTTCAATTTTAAGATTGAATATGTAAAGTCGAAAAACAATTGTTCAGACTTTCTGAGCAGGTGTCCGATTGAAAAGGGAAGCTGTGAGGATAAGATAGAGTCTGGTTACATTAATTACTTCGAAAATAACGGGTTTAATTTATCTCTAGACGTGATAAAAAGTGAGACCGAAAAGGACGATATGTTAAGTCAAGTTAAGAAATTTCTTATCGAGGGTTGGCCAGCATCAGTAAAAAAGGTTCAAAATAGTAATTTTAATAGAATTTTCTGGGAAAAAAGGTTAGAATTATCATTGATAAATGGGTGTATTTTATATCAACATAGAGTTGTGGTTCCGGAGTCTTTAAGACAAGAGGTTTTAAAGATGTTACACAGATCTCATTTAGGGGTTTTTAAGACTAAAGGTATTGCGAAAAGTTTCGTTTGGTGGCCAAAAATTAATCAAGATTTAGAGAAAATAACTGAAAATTGTAAGGATTGTTTAGAAATTAAACCAGAATCTCAAAAGAGTTCACTAGCAGTCTGGCCATATGAACCTGAAGTATGGTTCAGGGTACATATTGACCATGGTAGCTTACATAACAAAAACTTTTTAGTTGTGGTAGACGCTTCTTCGAAGTGGATCGAATGCCTGGAAGTAAACAGTCTGTCTTCAAAAGAAAATATTGAGGTACTTCATAGGTTATTTTCGCAATTTGGTTTTCCAGCAACTTTAGTTAGCGATAATGGTACGTGTTTTTGTTCTGAGGACTTTGAAATTTTCTGTAAAAAAAATGGTATGGTACATATAACTAGTCCAATTAATCACCCTAGCAGCAACGGACAAGCAGAGAGTGCGGTTAAGATATGTAAAAATTTTCTTAAAAAAATTTGTAAACGTAATAGATTTCCATCAGACTATAAAGAGCAGTTGGGTAACTTTTTAACAGATTATAGGAATACCGTGCATGCAACTACAGGGTGTGAGCCATCATTATTGTTAATGGGAAGGAAAATTAGGACTGTCTTTGACTCTCTAATACCTAGGAAAGTGGAGGAAAGAACCAGTAATTCAGGTTCTTCTCGACAAAACAAAGTAATTCAAAAGGTTATTCAGAGCCAAGACAATCAGAAAAGGCAATATAGGGGTAGAATTAAGACAGGTTTTGATGTAGGTCAGAAAGTGATGGCCAGAGATTTCAGATCTCAGGGTAATAGATTATGGGTCCCTGGGGTTGTAGTTGAGAAAAAAGGCAGCAAAGTATATTTCATTAAAATTAACAATTCTAATATGGTATGGAAAAGACATTTAGACCAGATAAGGAAATTACATGTTTCATGGCGGGAGGAAGATGGTCCTGAATTCATCGCGTCTGACACACTAGAACTGTCGACGGACGAATTGGATCTCTCCGGTATGTTGCGCAGTAGAAGCGACTCTAATTCTGTTTCTCCATGTTTCAGGTCTAAACCGTGGCATGGACGACTTCGCCCAAGATGAGACGGACGAACGAGAGAGAGAGAAGAAACGGAAGGGAAGAGGAGAAATTATACTTAATTAATTTTAAGTTACTTGAATAATGTATATTATATTGTAAGAAAATGAAATATGTAACCTAATATTATATTGTATATTGTATGTAATGAAATTTGTAGCAACAGGAAAATGAAGTAACTAGTTAGGGAATTTTCAATTTTAAGTAGGGGAGGATGTGAGAAAGGTACTCAGGATGCAAGAGCGAGACGGAAGATGAACGAGTATAAAAGAAGATGTTCGCCCTTGCTCTGTCTCCTTTATCACCAACAGCGCCGAAAGCTAGGATTAGCTGTAGAACTCATTATTGTGCAATTATAATTAATACTCGACACGCGCATTATTATTTCTAAACTATTCCCTGATCACGTAAAGATCCCATTGGAAATTAACAGTTTAACAGTCATAACAGATACCTATAGGTAGTTACCGTGAAACACTTTTATTTTAATCTCTAGAATAATTTCAAAGGGCAAGTCCACAAACATATTTAAAATTTTTGGTGTTTCCTTTTAGTTCATTGTTTACAATTTTATCGGTTTTTAAAATGACGAATTAAAATTCTTTACCAGGTTATAAAAAAAGCTTTTAGCATTATTCTTGAAAGCATCTTTATTGATCAATTTGAACTTTCATTCTGACAAAATATAACAAACAAAAAAGGAAGGGACTTTTAATTATCATCGTTTATACAGAAAGCTGATGAAAAATTATTATCGATTTAAAATTAAAAATATTATAAACAATTCAGACAAAAGTTAAAAAAAACCTCCCTCCATAAATATGTATAGGAATTTATTGATAGTGTTGACGACTGCCACTGATCATTCCTTGCTTACATTTTCAGATACAGGTATTCATTTTGATTTAATGTAATGGCGATACGTAATGTCAGGCAATGTGAGAGAGACAGAGCACGTGCTAAATGGGCTAGAACCAAATGTACCTACCTACCTACTAAGTCAATTGCGAAATCGGTTTTCATTGAAATATACACGGAAGGCATTTCTGGTGTATATTATCTAGTGTGAATACCTATCGGAAGAAAGGTAGTACGTAGTAGTAGGTGCACGACATAGATAATAATCAGAGATAGATAGTTCAGCCAATTCTATGTACCTAATACAAAAAATCCGATGTACCTACCCACTGCGGCGCCTTTGTTTCTAAACGCACATATACACACCAAACGCTTAACTTTCATTGGCTCCGCCTCTTTGATGGTCATTTTATGCCATATCCCCCATTATTTCTATTATTTATTTACAGGTACACCAGTAGAGGAATTTTCAAGATACCGAGAAGGATGTTTTGTATACCGGTGTCCCAGTGGAAGAGACAAGACTGTTCCAGTGGAAGCTGTCAGAGGAATAGAGTTGGATAAACTGGGATAAAATTAGTGGAAGAGGTTTGGATCAGGACATGAAGGTCTGAGGACTCGTGGTGAAGGGGAGAGATAATAGCCACTGAACAGCGTAAGTAGAACATGAAGAGGCCAAAATCCCATCGTTTCAAAATTATTAACGACTTTTACATTAACTGCGTTCTGAGGGGCGATTTCGATTGTACTTAAGGTAAAATAATTGTTCTTAATCTTAAAATTATTTGAGAGAATAGGAGGCGGATTCCCGTTCTTCATCCTTATCCATGGAAGTGTCCCTACGGGGTCGGTCCTGTGCCGGCGCACTTGGAGCAGTCCTCTCCAGGCGCCGGCGCCGACTTATAGGCGCCAGGGAACCAACAACCGTATGAGCCAAGGTATAATAACAAGAGCCCAAAACATAACTCCTAACACAGCGTCCTAGAGGTTTTTACTGGCGCCAGGCGCTGTTTGCCCCAGGGCCGGCCCTGTACCCATCTACGTAGGTATTTCAAAGCCAAACAATTCCTTATTTTAAGAAGAACCTGATTCGCCCCTCTGGGATATGTTATGTATATAGTGTAAATTAAGCAAGGCACCCAGGAGGCTCCATCGGGCAGGTGTTCAGAAGTTCAGGATACCAGGAGAGCAGAAGATCAGAAGAGGTTTAGATTGTGAAGAAGTAGCAGATCCAGCCGTGTGGTCTTCCATCCGTGAGATACCTGTAGAGACGAGCTTCTGATATCAAAAGACAAAACTACAAAAGCCCGGATCTACAGGGTAGATCACGGATGTGCCATATAATTATCTATTATTTGTGGATCTATATTTCATCTCACCAGGACTCGATCTGAAATCATAATGTAACTGTAAGTTAATTTGTAACTATGTACCTACATTCAAGTAGACTTAAGCACAAGAACCAAAACAAACACAAAAAATATTAATATACAATATTTAATCAATACAAAAGACCCTGAAGAAAATAATTCCCTCAGGGTCTACGTCATCTTTGGTTATGCTTTGTAAAGGGTTTTTTTGGGGAAAGGAAGGAGAGGAAGTTCTGGGAAGGAAAAGGTTATTAGGGGTGTTTAAGAATCTGGGGGTCAGTGTGTCCAGGAGTGATGGACGCATGAATCCATCCCTACTACTGCGGTGCAAGAGAGAGTACGGAAAGTCAAAGGAACTCCCTCAACCATTCTCTCCCGATCCGGCCTGCCATGCAGCTGTTGGGCAGACGCATCCGCCGCCGAGATCCATACAAACTTCACCCCATGAACCCGGGCACTCCTGCTTAGTGACAAGTTGGTATTGACAGAAGGTTTTTACACTGACTAAGTATTTCTAAATAAAATTATAAATGACGGATGTCTTAATCCAGATTTTCTTGCATTGATAAGCTTTCGGATTCCCTTACATAATACTAGAAGTCGGTATTAAAAATTCTGGGACTAATTACCGTATTATGTACTGTCCTCATTGTCCAGAAAACTAATGAAGGGAAATAATTAAACCACGTCAGTGGACATCTTCAATTTAAACTAAATCATTTATCACTAAATAAATACAAAAGATTGCTGGGAGAGTTCAGTTCAAAAGAAATTCTTTATTGTTTACTATTCCTATGTAAAGGGCTAAAGGCCCCTAAAATACGTAAATAATAAATTAAATAAATGAAAAATAATACCCTCTACTGTAGATATAGATAGGTCTAATATATTTGAACAAGGCATTTATTTTAACTGAGAGTTAGTTTTTGACGACCCCCGTGTTTGAGTGGAAGATCCTCATACATATTTACGAAAAGCTTCATAGTGGAAAATATAATCTCAGTAAGACACTATTCGAAACTTGAAGTGGCTTTAGTCATATTTGGTGACCAGATACAAATAAAAGCTTCCCATCAGCCTCACAACCATTTGCGACTACTCGCATTAAAAAAATATATTTTTAGATATAAATTTGTGAAATAGAGAAAATTTCGATTATTAAATTTTTACAAATGGAATTACGTAATTTAAATGCAGATGAAGGAAGAAAGAGACTGAATACTGTAGAAAATAAATCCACGGGGTGTGTGGTCAAACCATTTATGGTCATTGAAGAAGAAGATAACCAAAATAATCTAAACGAACAAGACACAGAAAAACAGACAAAGATGATTGTCGCAACTGGGACTCGAACCCAGAACCTTCTGTCAAACTGTCATATTAGTCAATCTCATATTTAAAATTTTAGAATTAACAATATTATCTTCAACTAATTTTTTTCCATATTATGGGAAACTACCCTTTTTATTTGAACCAATCATTCTAAGAATTGGTTTGTAACCTAGACAGCGTCTCGGATAGATATATCCGATTTTTATTTAAATGTAAACTATTGACTGTTTATAAAAGTCTAAATAAATAGACGAAAAAAAATTATAAGAAAAACTCTTTTTTATAACTTATAATTTATGATCGTTTGAGAAATATAGAGATTTGCTAATAAGCTGAGAATATATGACGCGAATTTGAATGATAGAAGAGGTCGGCCGGCGTAGTCCAGCGGTAAGGCTCTTGACTCGCACTCCGAAGGTCGCGAGATCGAATCCCGGCGTGGCAAATAAATTTTATTTGATTAATTTGTGTTATTTCACAATTTATTCATTTAAAATAATATATAGTATATTTAATATCGCCCTGATGTAAGACCACCATTCAGAATTGAAATGTTGCTTGAAATGGCTTTAGCCGTATTTGGTGACCAGATCTGAATAGCTAGGTACTTCCCCATCTTACTCTCCCCTATCTCCTTCAGATCTGAATAGCCAGGTACTTCCCCATCTTACTCTCCCCATTACCTTCAGCCTCACAACATACCGGAAGTGGGGATGCCATAGTCCCACTAGCTCCAGACGGGAGCAGTTGGGACTTTTGTGCGGTATTCATGTAAAAAAAAGTCCGGGACGTCTGATGAAGACGTAGCACCATCAAGGGAACCAAATATTTTAGTCTGGCCATGTCAAGAGTCATACCAACAAAAGCGTACGAGACGATATATGAATTGGAATAAAGCAAGGAATATGTGCCAAAACCGAGTTGGTGGGCGATCCATCCTCTCTACTTACCCCTGCGGAGAAACGGCATGATGATTAATTACTTAAATTCGGGGCACACCAATTTATTTTAATTCATTTAAAAAAACGGTATTGTCCCGTTTATCAAAAAAGTTGAATAATGTGTTTGCCGAAATCCTAAAATCAATATTTTCCCAACACGTTTCGGTTTAGGGTGGCTGGCAGCTTGCAGTCAGGGGACGCGCCGATATGCCTCGTCGACAGCCAAAGGCAAAATTAGAAAAGACGACATCATTAATCTTGTATGGTTCAAAACCAACAATGGCTTTCTCTGCGCCAAGCAATGGGGGATTATTTGAGATTTAATCTGCCAGTTTCACGAACTTATTAAACCGAGGTACGGATTTCAGCAAAACTTTGATCGATAGTTCAAATATTATTTCATAGTACTTATATTAAATCTGTGTATCTTCAACCAGCATTTGGATCTATCTGCGATATTTAAATATTAGCTAGTTGAACGTTTTACATTTTACACAATCTTCTCGTGTGTTTCGAAATCCGTTTATACCCCGAATAGTGAAAAAAAGTTAAGAAGCTCTGTTCTTCGGTTACTTTTTTTTTTTTATTATGTTATAGAAACGAACACCTACAACGTACATGGATAAATGAGTGGTAAATTGTTTGAAAGGTTTTAGAAATTATTGCAAACATCGGTACAAAGGCTCCACCGAAGCAAGAGTAAAGTTAGCCTCTCAAAAACTGGGCGTACTGTATAGGGCCCGCAGATACTTTTAGTACACACCTGCTAACCCTGAACAAATATGAGTTTATTTTTTCTGAATCGGCAGCCATGACATTAGGGAACATTTAATTACTACCATTCATACGAGTAAATAAACCAAACCACACAATACCATTGGCATCGTGACATAACATGTTGGTGATATATAATACCAACTTAGCGCGAAAGCTTTCAATCTTGTCCGATGACGTTAAAATAATAGAATTCATGCCTTGCATTTCGAGATATGCAAGTTTTGCTACCCATTCTTCTTTTTTTTAAACGGGGAAGAAAAATCTGAATCCTGGGTCTCATTTTTTAGCTCGCTTGCGGTGAGGCACACCAACTAATGACCACGGTACACCAGTGTGCCGCGGCATACGCTTTGCGGAACACTGATGTGGTGGATAGTTGTGAGCGCGCATCGATTAAATAACGAGTAATATTTTTCTTAAATGATAGTAGCGAATCAAAAACTATGTCGGGAATTGAGTTGGGAAAAGATTATTGAATGTTTGGATAACACGAGAAATTGATAAGTTTGCTGCAACGTTTGTTTTGTTGTTTAAGATGAAGCCATACTAAATAATGCAAAATCATACAAAATAATTTGTTTTTTGTTTGAAAATTTGATCGCTTAGACGTACATATACATGCTTCAATTAAATACTGCGTGTAGAACATATCTTGACCCTTAGAAATATCGGTCAGTTTTTCAAGTCTTTTAATAAACCTAGAAAAAAAAATAAAGTATAAGGTCTATAAAAAAACTTACAAGTCCAAACTCTCCTATGTGGCAAATTTAGTTTCTTTTATGATAATCGCAAAAAAAATTGAAATTTACGCCCGAACTTCACAAAATAAAAAACAACATTCATTTTCGCGTCGTTATATTTGACATTACGGCGACAATACGTCAGTCGACGAATTTGGAATTTTAAAGTGAACCTTATTCCTTCCACCAAAGAACTACCGACTAGCCACATCTATTTTCTGTCAGTCCTCCCCCCTCCCCCGGCCGGAGCGGGGAACAGACTTTAGGCTCCACGTCGCTTGGTTTCGTGAAATCAATTTTAAATTTCCGTTTTATTACAATAACAATGCGTAGGTATAAAGGAATTAATGTTTTTTTATAGGCCTTTACGAAATCAACCTGTAAATTATTTTTCTCAAATACCTTCTCCAACCTTTCCGAAAGCTTTTCTCAAGTATTTTTAAACTCCTCCCATAAAGGGGCGTGATTTCCGAATTTCATTTTTTTCTGTTCTCTTGGATCGCCTTAATGTGTAAAATAGTTTTATGTGGCGGTAAAGGGTATGTTAAGGTTAATTTAAGACACACAAACAAACAAAGCAATGTTGGATATGTTGGCAAAAACGTAAATTTTTCTAGAGAATGTAAACTAGGTAACCTTTGTTTGATGATTTTTTAACACATATGTAGGTACTATAATTAAAGTTGACACATATGTATTTTTGTCAGGGAATAAAGGATTTCCTTAATTCACAAATTATTGTTCTTTCTTTGTGTTAAAACTGTTGATATCTTAAACACATCCTCTGTTTTCAACAGGTCTTAGGTCATTTCTCAGGTCTTAACCCATTTGAGTGTTCCGTGGGATAGTAGGTAATTGATGAGTTGCTTTAAAACGTGAATATCATTCTTTTGGAGAGCTGTGATTCTCACAGAACGGAACTATTACATTGTATTATATTGAACGTATGTACCAATGTACCTATGTACTTTTGTAAATAATCGAATAACTATATAATATTAACAGACCAACATATTATTTTATTTTATTTTCATTCATTTAAGAGTTTTGATTTTTTACACCCTAATCCAAATCAATAATATTTTCGTAATTCAATTTAATAAACCAAACCACCCATAATAATTATTATTTGATACACATATATACTTACCTGAAGAAAGTCATTTACTGCTTGATTGCAGAAGCCTAAGTCAAATGCCTGATCTCAAAAGATGTCCAAATCCGATCGTGAAAACTGAAAAGTAAAATAATCGATACATGAATTTTTCAATCAATCAAGAAATTGTTATTGTTAAACTACAATTGTTACATAGACATTACATACGTGTGTGTATATAAATAACAGACCAAACCAAATGTTACCACAAATACAATTTTGAAAGGAGAATTTCTTTGCAGAGTATATAATAATTAAGTTAGTAATAGAATAAAGTTGATAGTGAGATAATTGCATCAATTGATAAGATAGGTACATTAAGTTCTCAAACTTGTTGAATAGAAGAAAACTTTTCCATTAATATATCGTGAAACATATGTAGGTCAGTTGTTATTCAGAAGTTACAGAAACATGTTGAGTTGCTGAGGTAAATGACCTTCAAAGAATTTCTGATAAACGCTTTTATCGGTGGCGCAAAAGTCATCTCCCTATCGGAAGATGCTCTAATTTTTACAAACCACGTCTTATGTCATTACGATTTTAACACTTATGTAGCAAACGGAAGTAAAATACAAGTGGCAAGCAAACCATGGCTCGCTATTACACTCCTCAACAACGAGGAACAATGTTGTTGTCATAAATATTTGTTGTTTACAAAGTTACTAGTAAATCGATTAAAGACTTTTGCGCCACTTTATATCGTTCGGATTAGAATAAAATTGAAGAAAATGTCTCAAGAGATTGGAAATAAGTAATAAACTTTTATGGATATTGGAAATACTCTACGTTATTAATGATGTTACCTACTGAAAATCTTGGGAGTTTATTAAAACCACCTTCAATAAAATGAAAGTCGTCAAACGTGCTAAAGATTAGACGACGGAAAGATGTTTTATGATAGGTAATTGCGGTAGAATTTTTTAATGTACCTAACAGTATTGTCTGATATTGCAAAAATGGAAAGTATTTATTGAATACTAGCGAGTTACCGGCATGTGTTGCATTGTCACTAATAAAGAAATTGTTTCTCCCTGCATGTCTTTTTCCATTCGTCCCGTTCCCCTCCCGCCTCCCCTTCCCATGTCCCCTTCCCCTCACGCGTTCCCCCTCTACCTTCCCCGTTTTCCCTTTCCCCTCTCCAGCGAACCCCCCTCTCCCGCAAACCCCCCTCTCCCGCGTTCAATATACTCAGTCCCGGTACACTCAGATTTCCAAACAGCTCGAGTGTCGCCTATTGTAATTTTTTTTTTAACAAATTTTCATTTTTCGTATATTACAAATATTCATTTTTGTATATTATAGGAACAATCAATCAAATTTGGTACCTTCCAAAGGTACCTATTTAAAATAAATACTAGGTATTTTTGATTAGATTCAAAGTAAGTATTTGATTTTGGTTGGTACTATAGGTGAGTACTTCGATTAAATTCATTAGTTTAAGGAGTTTATTCGGTAATTGAATTTTGATTTATCAATTGATGGTTTGCAAAATGTCATGACAGTTTTGAAAGTTTCGTAAGAGTTTTTGTAACGATTAAAAAACTTTTCAGATGTATTGTCATGTGGTTGTAATAATCCAGAAACTTTCGCGAGGGTGGAAAGAAGGTATTTTAAAAGTTACAAACATTTCCCATATAGAAATGCATAGACAACTCACATAAATATATATAGAAATATATGTATTGATTTTAATATATATGGATTGTAATGGGGATTGTAATAGGCTGCGATAAAAAAATGCTTATGCAACTCCCAGTAAAACCAGAGATCAGCACAAAAGATGCCACTCGACGAAGATTGGAGCAGGGATGAAGCGATGATTTAAAAAGTCGCGAATAGATAAAAGGGCAGACACTCCATCAATACAGGAAGCATTGGAAAGACAAAATTGGCACATCTAACAAAAAAACTTCAGAGCTTCTACTGCACAAAATTTAATTTTGGATTTAAGGCCAAAATATCAAACCAAACTGAATAATTTCATTAAAAAAAAGTATTACAAATATCTAGTACGAATGTATACTTATTTTATTATAAAACTTATTTGAATAATAAATTAAATTTTCAAGATTTTAGAGGTAATTTTGGAATTTGTTTTAATGTACCTAATTATAATTACTACAAAAAATAATTTTACCCCACCTCCTAGCAGAGGCGGCTCTAAGGGTTCAAAAGTGGAAGGTCATTTAAAAAAAATGATATTATGATACAATATCAAATTAAATACGATAATATTCATTCGTAGGCTCACGAATTTGAGAATCAAATTACCTTTAATATAGTAAATTATTTCATGCGACAAACGTACAATATACCAAATCAACCTACGTTTATCAAACCATCTTTTTAGGCGCATAATATTAATCATGCTCTCTCCCTCACGGCAATGACTCAAACTGTCTTCAGAATCCGAAAGCATTTTTTCTGGGCGACATAGTGCCATCTCGTTTATTGTATGGCGCATAAAGAGACAGAATACATGTTATTGGGACATTTGATAAATTGACCCCGCCAATCACGGCGCGTGGAAAAGAGATCTTCCATTTGAGACGTTAGAGGGCATACATTAATTACGTGAGCAGTTTTTCTTCCAATCTAGACCCCCCCCCTTTGTGAGATATATTTGGGTCACTTCGTTTATTCTTTTCGAGTAAAGTGAGATTTTTAGATGTCACTACTTGCCGCTGCCTTCTGTCCCGGAGTGAATTTCATACATTTATTTATTTGATAAAATATCTTAAATTTCAAATATAATTCAGCAATGTTGGCTTTACTGGGTAGCTCACCTATGCTAAGTCCTCCATTTTATGAAACAAAATAAACCAAAAACAAAATTTATAATTAAGTAAAATTATAGGTAAAATGAATTATTTTATTACATTAGAATAATAACAGTTGTTTTAATTTGCAAAATACTTTATAATATTAGATTTTCCTGTCATCTTATAATTTTGGGAGGTCTTTGACCAATTGACCTGAGGAAGGACCGCCACTGCCTCCTAGGCAAATATAATGGAAAAAAAAATAAACATCATAAAACCAGCATTTTTTGGGTATAAATTTTAATTTATATACGACAAAAATATGTGTTAACAAGGTAAATCGATCGTTTGTAATTTCCATTTACGCTCATTAAAACGATTTAAAAATAATAATTATATTTCTATTTTAAATAAAGCAAACATATATTTTTAAATAATTATCATTAACTCACAAATAATTGCCAAATTAGCCTCCAAAATCATGAACAATGGATTTATTTAATTACATATAACTTAAAAGTAGCACACATCCGTGCTAGATATTTGAATTTATTTAAAAAAATGAATTTAGTTAAGCATTTTGGCCTCAAATCCAAAAGCAGCTGTTCCTCTGTATTTTTATTTATTTGTTTCTTTACATGGTACCTAGGTTTAATGTTAACAATTCAGTTTATAACCTCACTAGGTCAAGCCTGTATTGAGGTTAACAACTCTACAATTTAAAAAAAGAACAAAAAAATAATACAGTTATTGAAGAACAATATTGTTGTAGGTTTCTTACAGTTTATGCGTATGATTAGTACCTAATTAGTTGAAGGCGATAGTACATTAAAATGAAAACGTGTAGGGTGACCATAATGTTGAGATTTGATTTTTAGAAAAAATATATATTTTTTAAAAGAATTAAGATGAGAAATACTTATGTAATTAATATATTGTGCTGTTAATTTGGCAAGAGAAAGATGAAGAAAATAGTTGAAATAGAAAAAAAAGTAGACAAAGTAATATGATTTAATTAAGGATAAAGTAGGTAGAGAAAAATAATTGGCAATCCTCGGCTAACACAAATAATTTAACAGTATTTTTAAAAGTGCTCAAGGAATTAGATGACTTAATATGATCTGGAATGCTATTAAATATGAGTGGAGCCCTTCGACCAAGTCGTCAATGGTGGAGCCCGATAAAAATAATTCCTTTGACCAAAATAAGATTTAGTTTGAATTGCCATAAAGTTCAGACCAGAGCCAAATCTAGAAATACGAATTTGCTGTGTTCTTTCTGAAATATCAATATTATTAAAAAAATCTACAAAGCGTTTGTGTAATATATAGCTGTTTAACATTCATGACATTACATTCTTATAAAGTAAATTTGTTGGATATCTAAATTTTTTCCTGAACATAACTTTAAGAATCAGTTTCTATATGAGTCTTTTGACAGGATCCCCAAATTATTATAAGAAAGACTGGATTATTGCAAAATAAACTGTTTTTAATTTTTCTTTGTCTAGTATGTGTCTGAGTTCTTTAAAGACATAGGACGTTGGTACCATTTTCTAAGGGGTTGCAGTTACATGTTTGCAAGAAATTGTGTATAATCAAATTATGATTTGCAGAAGTGTGTTGGTAGGACATGTCATTGATAAGTTAATTATAATAAAGGATTCAAATTTTTATTTTATTTTGAACGGTATGATTAGGTAGTAAAAGAAGAGACCAGAAATAAAGTCTTGCTTGGCTAATCCCATGCCTTTATTAACTCCTAATCTGCGTTCCTTTAGTTAATCGTAGGTTTGGCGAATTTAAATTCAGATTAGCACCGTGGTACGAATATTCAAGCAAGTTGGCTAATCCAATTAAAACTTTTGAAAGGTTGGTATTAAGTATGATTAAAACATATAAATATTACAGTTACATTTTATTTTATTCTTTCCTGGGATTATTAGATTCCTAGAAATTATATTTATCGATATCTATTTATGTTTTTTTTAATTAAAATTCTTTGAGATGATCACTAAAAGCGCAACTATAAGAAAATAAATAATGCATTAACAAAGAACATACGAAAAAATGTTCGTATGAAGCTTGAAGTAACTAAAACTCACTAACAGCTCTTCTAACACTGGCACTTGTTGGCATTTGCACTGTTTAGGAGGAGGGTATGGGTACCGCCGCCCCGGGAACCATTTATCGGATAACCAACGTTTGGTGACTTAGCAGGGGTGCCCGGGTTTATGGGGTGAGGTTAGTTCGGGTCTTGGCGGCGGATGCGTTGAGAATGGTTGAGGGAGTCCTTTTGACTTCTCCAGCCGTACTCCCGGAACATTGCCTTGCGCCGCAGTGGGAGGGATGGATTCATACGTCCATCATTACTCCTGGACACACTGAACCCCAGATTCCTACGCACCTCTAATACCCCTTTCCTTCGCAGAACTTCCTCTCCTTCCTCCCTAAAAAGACCATGCACATAGCATCCCCAAAGATAACATAGGCCCTGTGGGGAATTATTTTCCTCAGGGCCTCCCGTGTGGAGCTAATATAAAAAGTTATGTTTTTTTTTAATAATAAATGTTCGTAAATATTTTTCTTCTAAAATACGAAAACTTATAATCTTTATCAATCGTGGCGAAATACGCTTTGGTTTTTGTCACAATATCTCAATTTCAGTTTTTCATATATTTTGTTTCCATGTTAGTATTTTGTCTCCTAAATGGGGCCGTCGTAAATAATCATTACGTCCTGACGCCATTAATACGGACCGTTAATATAAGGGCAAAAAATGCCATCCGTGAGCCGCGACACTTATTAAAAAGGCAATTTTAATTTAAATAACAAGTAAATGCGGATTACTGGGCGGTCGTTAACATGCCGGGGTCAGGCAGCTAAATACACTCCCAGGACATATTCCAGGACGCGTTATTATAGCCAGGAGGTATCCAGGACATACCGGGATACTCCAGGACATACCAGAGTATATCCCAGACATCAAACAGGCATTAACCCGGGAACGCTTCCAAATCGGGTCGTTTTATTCGCTTCCTTCGCCCTGGTTTGGCGATCTAAACTTTTGGTAAGGGAACTACAATAAATTGTTTCAACTGCATGTATTGAACAGAACAATAAATTTATCAACTTTTTTAGAATAATTCTCTTATACAATAACTTTTGAAGGTTATTCCCGCGTAAGTATTAAACGAAAATATGAAAAAGAACAAGCACAGAAAAATAAAACTGGGACAAAGGATCTCTCGTCTTACCGGCACAAGGGCCTCAACCAACTCGGCCATTGAGACCTTTTTTTAGTCTCACGTTTCAAAGAATTAACAATATTATATTATACAATTTTTTTGTTTATCTTTTTCATATTTTCTATTGACTTCTTCTTTAATAAGTTCAACGTTCGTAAAAGTTAGCTTAGATTTGTTTTTTCCAGTCCAATTTTTAAGTACTTATTATGTTACATCGTTGTTTTTTAGGCATTTTACGGAGCTTTACTTCAAATATGATATGTTTATTGGTAGAACAACATTATATGGATATATACAGATTGCAAAAAAAAATACATCTTGTTTATACGGATTTATTACGCGTAATAAATAAATAAACAGTTTTAGTAGCAAACCGCGGTTTTGCAGACTTTACTAAAACTGTTATAGGTACGTATTCTTTATGAAGTGACCGAAAAAGGATTGGTAATGGTGTCAAATAATTAAATTTTACAGGAATTATAACTGCACACAATATTTTTTATAAAATATCTAAATAAATAAAAGTGAGTCGCTGAAAATATACGCGCATAACTTCCGAACGACTGCACCAAATTGGATAATTCTTTTTTTGTGTTGTTTATTGTCAGGACAAGGTTCGTATAAAAGAAGCGGTAATAATCTGGCATAATGAAATTTGTATAAAAAATTGCAATAGGTGGCACGCGAGCTGTTTGAAAACTGAATGTACCGGGACTGAGATGGATGGAATGCGGGATTGGGGTGGGGAACTCGGGAGGGGGGTTAGCGGGGCGGGGGAAGAGGGAGAGGGGAGTGGGAGAAGGAAGGCGGAGATGGCAGATGCGGATAGGAAGGGGAGGCGGAAGGGGAACGGGACGCATGGGAAAGGACACGCAGGGAGAAACAATTTCTTTTAATTATTATAAGCAATAATTATCAGCCTGAAACACTCATCTACATTGAAAAAATCTTCCGAGAAAAGATACTGGCCGCCAACGGGACCTTATTGTAATATAATAATATGTATAATAATTGTTACCCTTTGTGCCATGCATTAAAATCTTGTCTTAAACGTTAGTTTATCAATTAAAAATAATAATTCATTTGTTTTAAGTATAGCATAGCAACGCATCCCGGAAATTTGCTGATTTGTAATATTTTATAGAATATCTTCCAGTCATTTCAGTAAGAGCCTTTGTCAACTGTATTTGTAAATGTTTTCTACCCCTGCCTCGTTTCTCTACTCACTTTTCCAGCCCCTGCTTGAAGCCTATGTATGTATGTATGTATGTATGTCGTATGCATATGTACATTGCGGAGTACAAATTCAAGAGCGACACTTTATCTGGCTGGATGATAATTTGTTTTTTATTTCATCCCCTTTTCGGGAGGAGAGAAGTGTTATTTTGCGATCCCTTAAGCCCGGGTCACATGTTCCGAATAAAAAATTACGAGGGTAGCTGGGAAATAGACTTATTTTAAAATCGGTTGGAAATATTAAGGGTAAGGTCTCCACATACTGTTTTTGGTGGTTTTACGTTACACCTATTTATGTTTGAAAATAAAAATCGCGGAAAAAATATCCAATTAGTTGAAAGATGAACAAACATTTCATTTTTATAATAACTTCACGTAGGAGGCCCCAAGGAAAATAATTTTGCTCCATCTTTGGGGATGCCGTGTGGAGAGTCTTAAGGAAAGGAAGGAGACAATGTCCCAGGAAGAAAAAAGGTAGGAGGTAGGAATGGATAGGAATCTGGCGACCAGTGTGTTCAGGATAAAATCAAAAACGTTAGTTATCAAATTAATTTAGATAATTTAAAATGTACCTATACTTCTACTGAACTAATTGACAAAATAACCATTTGCTTAAAGAATTTTGAAAAATATGTGAGAATTTTCTATATGCCACGGCCTCTGTAATTCAGGGGTAAGGCTCTAGGGTTCAAATCCCGTTGTGGGCAAGTAAATTTTATTTGATCAATTTGTGTTTTTTTCACAATTTATTCATTTAAATTAATAGACATGTACCAAGTATATTTGCGGCACTTTGGCCATGTTTAGTCACCAGATTTGAATAGCCAAGTAATCCCCCCCCCTCTCCCCGCCTGATCTTCAGCCACACAACAACACAATTAGAGATGCCATAGTCTCACTTGCTCCAAACGGTTGGGAGCAGTTGGGACTCTTGTCTATGGCAACATATTATTGCGGTGCGTAACCGGATTGGCATAATTTCATTAGACCATTAGTCATACTTAAATGAAATATTTTAAGAACGTTTCCCGAAGAATCTGTTAGCGTGATGATGATAATAATATGGTTTTAGATGTCACATCAAAATATCTTCGCGTATGAGGCGCATCATCCAAATCACACGTCCGATACAGCCACGCCCGTAGGGTTAATACATAATAAACAAACTACGATATAAATAGAGGAAATTTTATATTTACGATACCTTTTTAATATTTCAATTAATCAATATCAGCTACAAGAAAATTAAAAATAAAACAATCTCATGATAAATATAAAACACATAGAAAAAAGTTGCAACCCATTTCAATCAATAATCACAATCAAAGTAAAACCCGCCGACATTTTTGTAGCAAAGCTGAGAGTGGCCAATCAACTGGGCTAGGAATATAAGTGTACTGTGGTGAAGGGAAATAGTGAATTAATCAGCGAGTAATCGAATGGATTAAACGTTTCTGATTAACGTTGGAAAGAGCTGGGGGTATTAATCATTGATCAGACTAATACCCAGCAGGGAGCGCCGTGACTGTAGAAAAGTTAGTAGTGTATTTATTTTCATCTTTGACAGTTATATCTATTATTTTTTTTCAGCCAATCACAATATACGATGTTTGTAATGCCATGAAAAAGATCATTTTTGATACTAAAAGTAAAAAAATAATAATTTATTATTAGCGTTTTTTAAATACATATTTAATTCACAGAATGTAGCCGTTCGTTATTAGGTAGTTATTGTGATATTTCTATTTTGTATAATAAAAATTGTATAAGAAAAACTGTACAATAAAATTTATTTATAAACATAAACGAACAGTACATTGGTTACTTAGGCGAATTAAAAAAAAAAAAAATATGTAAGTTTATTTCATGGTGGGTACCTATTATGTGTTTCATTGTAGTGTCTTATTTATGGTATGCATATTAATTAGTGGCAATTGCTGCATTTGTCTTGTAAATAAGCGTGTGGAATAGTTCTGTATGGCGTGTACGTCTAAATGGTATGTTAAAATTAATGTCAGTCAATGGCATCATTTAAAATGTTGTGTATAAATGTCAAATCAGCTATTGCTCGCCTTTGTTGCAAAGTTTGAAATATGCATTTAAAGTTATTGTTGAATTTGTTTTGAATATGTTCTATGCTATCTGTGGGTTCCAAATTGAGGCAAATTTGAGTGTACTTCTGACTAATGCAAAGTATAACATTATCTACTACTGAACGCGGGTCAAAAAACACTACTTATACGAAGAACAAAACCAAGCATTTTAAATGACCTGTGAACGATTGAGCGCTTATTAAATATAAGTTTGCTATCAAGGTAAACACCAAGATCTTTACATTCCGTTTTAGAGATGACAGGTTTATTGTTGAGTGAATGAGAGTACTTAATTACATGTTTATTTCTGGTGAATGTCATAGTGTGACATTTGGAAACATTGATATCTAAACAGTTAACTTTGCAATACTTGCAAAGCCTATCTAGGTGACTTTGTAACGCTTCACAGTCGGAGAGAGAATGCCCAACTTTGACTATTTTCATGTCTTCAACGTAAAGCACATATTTGGAATTTTGAATGTAAGTTATATGCTTTTGAAATGTGAATATCTTCTCGCATCGTCAAAATATTTGTAGGTATGAGGTGACCAGTGCAGAGGTCCTCCTTTAACAAAAAAAATTAGGACGTTGTTGTAAATGGTGTAATGAACGATAACTAAACATAAATATAAAGTAAATATATTTAATTATTTATTTTTCATTATTCATCTCTATTAATTCTATTAAAATTGGTGTATACCTGTCTCACCATAGGAACTCCTGTGTTGAGAGCAGGCGTAGTAATAAACGGAAATACATGGGATACGGGATGACAACGGGATGTGAAAGTGTTGACATTGCTCATTTTGAGATGGCTTACAGCACTTCATTGAGAATGCTGGGCTTTGTTTTTTGGAATTTTAGAGATTCCCGGGTTTTGATAATTTTATTCAATTCCTTAATGAGGAGTGGATTACAAGTGGGTCGGTAATTTGGAGTTCACGCCTGTTTCAAGTATTCCCTCATGTTGGTGAGAGTAAAGAAGTAACATTTCCCATGGCTCTATCCTACGACTTTCTTTTGGATATGCTAGGAATGAACCATCTATGGGTGAATTTTCGGTTCGAAAATTGAATTATAAATAACCTCTCTGAAGAAATCGTCAGATACTCTTTTTCAAATAGCCGGCACTCAATATTGTGCTAACGCAAGAAATGTGTTCCACGGATGATTTATCTGTAAATTCTATATCTACCTGTAGTTAGGACAATGAAATAATGTACGTACTGGTATTTAGGTAAAGTGTTGGAAATTGCCTTCACTAGTTTTTAAACTGCGCCTGTTACAGACATTTTGTTAAGTACATGAAATTTAAAGATTAGATATGGATTAGTTGGTGACCGGATAACTCAGAATCATACAACTTCAACACTTCCTTTGAAAGGTCATTGAATGGGTTACTTATGTTATGGTTATGTAATAATAATTATTACTCAACACTTAATTTTAATAATTTTTCGAAGGGTATTGAAATGCCACTTTGCCGAGTTGTCGTGTAACCAGATTAGTTACGTATTTAAGATATATACGTATTTAACGTATTGCACTCCGATAGCCAATATAATGGCTTTTGAACATTTGGTTGCTGGCTCCGATAGCCAAAATAGTGGCTTTCCCAAGCGGTAACTTTGAAGCTCTGTTTTCCCCATTTACCGATAATATTCTGTGAATTTTATTTCACAATGGTGTACATAAAGGATTAAATATTCCATTAAATGTATTCATAGTCAAAATACATTATAGGATAAGCTCATATATTGTTTCTTAGAATTTTTGTCATTTTTGACCTACTTTGTATTTTTCTGTGTGCCGTTTTATTTAGTCAGTCTGTATCGGTACATTGTTCGCGGCGGAGCACCTCCCTATACTCTAAGAGCACCTCCTACTGTGGTGACCATTATTCTGTGAAAGTTTCAAAACTAAAATAACAATTGAATATTTTTTAATATATTTTTATCGCCATGGATAGAATTAATGAATATTTCGAAGAAAGTAATGAAAACGATGTGTTTAGTAATATTAACCAACAAAGTGAAATAATAAATCAAAGTGTAAATAATATTGAATCTTCCTTGAATAATGCTTTTGAAAACATTGAAGACTTCCAACCTGACTGTGATGATGACCTTTTGATATTTGATAATGTTGACTCTATTGTGAATAATTCTGTGTTAAATGGTAACGACTCAGATAGTGGAAGTGATATCGAAGTGCGACAAAGTAAAAGAAGGCCAGCTGTTTTTTCTGAAAGTGAAAGTGATACAAACAGTGAAACTAATAATTGGGAAATTTTAACTAATATTTTTCGACCAAAAATTATTGATTTTTCCATTGGTAGCAGACGCGCTGGTCCTAATATTTCATCAATTTGTAATGAGCCGCTAGATTTTTTCAAATTGTTCTTTACTGGTGAACTAATAAAATCCATAGTCAGTAATACTAATAATTACGCAAAAAATATTATTTCAGAAACCCAAAACTTAAGTAAAAATTCTCTTTGGCATTCTTGGAGAGATTTTGATGAAGGAGAATTTAGAGCTTTCTTGGGAGTCATATTAAATATGGGAGTGAGACCACATTCCAATCTTCTAGATTTCTTCTCGACTGCTTTTGTCGCTTACTCCCCATTTTTCAGAAATGTTTTTAAAAGAGATCGTTTTTTACAAATATTTTGGATGCTACATCTCAATAACAATGAAACAGATAAAAAATGGGGATATACATTTTGACGGATTCGGGATCTGGTTATATTTATTCATTTGTTCCGTATTATGGTGCCGTAACCACGAATAGGTTTATTAGACCTGATCTCCTATTTACTTTAAGAATCGTTTTGAACCTATACAACAATTTATTAATTTCCATTCCTGAAGCTGAAGGCTATCACATGTTTACTGACAGGCTATATACAAGCCCGCAATTAGGAGAGGAATTGATGAAATTAAAAACTCATCTAACTGGTACAATAATGACGACTAGAAAGAATATCCCATTACCAATAAAAAATGCTAAATTGAAGTCAGGTGAAACGATTACATGTGTAAAAAACAATGAATTGCTTCTTGCTTGGAAGGACAAGAGAATAGTTACAGTATATACCAATCATTATTCAAATGATTTTAAAACTGTAAGAAGAATAATGAGAGGTGGCGAAGAAGAAACCATAATGAAACCGAATATAAAAATAAATTATACTAAATATATGGGAGGCGTAGATACTGCAGACCAGTATACTGCAGCTTACCCATTTTTGAGAAAAACTTTAAAATGGTGGTGAAAATTATTTTTTTGGGGTCTCGAAGTTTCCGTTGTTAACTCATACATTTTATATAAGGAAACACAAAATCAAAAGAAACTAAAAGCTATGACACATCTTGAATTTGTTGACAAACTAATCATTCAATTAGTCAGAAATCAAATCTCGTGAGTGTATGGTGTGTTCGGATAAAAAACAACGAAAAAGGACCATATCTTTTTGTAAAACTTGTGACAATAAACCTGCTATGTGCGTTGGAGTGTGTTATGAAAAATATCACACCTTAAAAATTTATAAGTGATTAATTTTAACATGACAATAGACATTTACATATAATGTAAAGTTACATTTTTTTTTCTTTTTTTTTCAAATGTGTGTCAAACTGTTTATACCTGTCTCTTCAAAAACACCGTGTATCTGTTCAGATTCTTCCACATACCTGCTCCGCCCCCTGGGAAGGTCCATCTTTTGTTTTCGGCGCCATTTTCAAGTAAGTATCATATAATAACCCAAAACTAGAGCCAATGAGGATAGATATTCCCGGAATACAAAGAGCTGGTAAACCACTGATTTACAATCCAAGACCCTAAAAGCCGGACTCGCAATAGAGTGGTCGCAAAAAAACATCCTTACAAATATATTTTAAATGTTTCGAACAAAAAGACACTTCTTTTAGATAATAAGATCTTCAGATTTTTAAGAAATATATTCCTCATAATTTAAATGGTTTCGTAATTATCTTGATTTTAAATAATCGCATTTAGTGACTTTCTTCGAATAATGTCGCTCTAATACGTTACCGCGCTGCATGGTCACCACATAGAAGAAACAGGTTGTCTAAAAAGAATGAGTATAAAATTTTTATTTTTTTATCTTTTATGGAAATGATGTAAATTTTTTTCAACCCCAGAGTAGACTACTGGTCATTAGTGAATCCAATAGGAGTGCAAAGTGTTAAAATAATATTATAAATAATTTTTAATATTATTAAAATATTACGTATTTAAAATCATACAAAATCATGTATTTTTGTTTGAAAATTTAATCGCTTAGAAATATTATAGATGCGTCAATTAAATACTGCAAATAGAACACATCTTGGCCTTGAAAATGATTGATTAATTTTTAAATATATAAATTCGGAAAAAATAAAGTACCAGGCCTATAAAAGATACTTTCAAGTGCCAAAATCTCATACTAATGAATCCATTTTCGGATAAATTTTCATTATATAATGTGGAAAATTAAATTTTTTACTATTTTAATATTTGTGCCTGAATTGCACAACATAAAACAAAAAAAAATGCAACTTAGCGCCTCTGTTTTCGGCAGGAATCAAAGTGGGGGGCTTTCAGCGAATTTGGATTTGAGAATTAAACCTTACGCTGTCCGCATAAGGACTACATGCACATGTTGTTTAGTAACCACCCCGCAAGGGTGGCGTGTGGACGTCGGCTCCGAGTCGCTTGGTTCCGTGCAATCGATTTTAAATTTCCTGTTTTGTTTAAATTTTTTTTTAATATGAGCTCCACACAGGAGGCCCTGAGGAAAATAATTTCCCATTTAATAAGATATGTCATCTTTGGGGATACTGTGTGGAGGGTTTTTTAAGGAAAGGAAGGAGAGGAGAGTTCTGGGAAGGAAAAGGGTTTAAGGGGTGGGTAGGAATCTGGGGTTCGGTGCGTCCAGGCCTACAAGACCTAGACAAACCTCACCCCCAAGAACCCAGGCACCCCTGCTAAATCACCAAACGTAGCGAATCACTTGGGGTGACCTACGGCAGAGGTGTTGGTCATCCAATAAAGGTTCCCGGGGCGGCGGTACCCATTCCCGCCACCCAAATTGAAAAGTGTAATAAACAATGCTTAAGAAATGAGTTAATGTTTTTTAAAATCAACCTGTAAAATACAATACCTCCCCTAACCTTTCAAAAAAAGCCTTCTTAAGTATTTTTAAATCCCTCCCAAAAAGAGACGGATATTTCGATTTTTTCGAGGACTAGGGGATCACCTAAAAGATTAGGTATAGTTTGCTGTATTTATCACTGGAAACGAAACCATATTATCCTAACTATCCGTTTAGAATATACAGAAAAATCATTTGTAGTAATGTTTGAGTTAGTAGACTATTAATAGATGTTAAGGGCCGTTTTTGAGTGGATGGAGCTAGTGGATGATAAATTCCCTAGTTTAACACTGTAAAACACATAAAATATCGCAGTACGATACAGAATCCTATCTACCAACGTAATGGGGTTTTTCAATTTCTCTCTGTTTCATGGAATGAAAACACGAATTAATAATAATTAGGGAGTTTTAGAACACCAGCATTGTGCACTTTTTCGTATACTGTTTGCAAACATGCTATAATAATTGATTTATTATGACTCGGTGGTAAAGTGCCAAATGTTGTATTTAAAATATTTTCTGTGGACATTTCAGTATGAGTAGCTATAGCTGAACATTTCACACGAAAATATGCATGATACCGAGGTAAAATATTATATTACAGTAATATAGTAATATTATAACATTTTGACGTATCTTCCGGTAGTGCACTGGTGCTGAAGCAATCAATGACGTTAATTCTACGGAACTTTTTTTATAAAAACACCATGAACAAAGCATATCAGGTCCTGTGGTCTGTTTTAAAAATACATGGGAATCCGATTTAATTTTAGATTTTTACGACCAAAAGTATTATATTATAGTGATTTATTTTTGGAGTATTAAGTACTAATAAGTAATATGTACTAACGGTTTTGATAGTGTAATTTTTATTTAACAGTAATGCTAGTGACATACCTAGCGATAAAAACGCCAGCGTTTTTTGGCTTGTCCTATTTCAGCATATCGCTCGCCGTACGATTCAAATAAAGAAATCTGCCCTGTAAACATCTGTTTTGCCTTACAAAGCTCAAGAAAGCAAACATCATTCTGTAATGCACGATGCGATAGTATATTGTTACTCTAAGGATAGGATACGATTGTACCCCCCAGACAGAAGCACTCCTGTCCCGGTGAGATCGTAAACCTGATTACACCGATTCGTTAGTACTTAGAACACGTGCTCTGAGGATGGGAAGGAGGTAGGAGCTTAATCGACCGGCATACATTGCCACCTAATAAGCCAATATAGGAATTTAGGAATGAGAATTGCGTGAGACACGTGAAAATTTTTAAAAACTTCAAATCAGATCAGTTCTACCCATGGTGATGGATCATGTAGGTGTCAATTAACGCCACGCCTTGAGAGTTTATCGAAGTTTATTGTTCCGAAACCTTTTTCTTATCAGCCGTACGTGTGAAGTACTGCAAACTGAAAACAACCTGAAATATTTTCAAATGACAAAATACGAGTAATAAATATCTACACTAAAAAATAGACTGTTAAAAAAAACGAAGTCAAGCAAGCATCGTTCCACTGGAATCGTGTTACCCCATACTGTGTCTCGTGGTCCAACGGTTGCATTTCTCTAGACCTTGAGGGCTTGAAAATCACTTAATGACATTAATAAAAAATATCTTCAACAAATGAATAAAATAAATTAAAAAAACCAGGGTCTTATCTTATTAGCGGGAGGCAATTCTTTGTCGTCTGTACCTAATGCTAATATTCTGTAAACCTAACACTTCACGCTCCACTTCTTGAAATTGTCGCAAACGAACAGCTGCGACTCTCTATTTTGTATGTTTATTAATTCACAGATAAATAAATTGTTTTATGTTTTGTAACACACATGATGACTTTAAATCGAGTACAACTTCTTTCACGAGAAGGATAAAATTATTTCGCGAACTATGACAGATTTTAATAATTATTTCGCTTGCGTATGGTAAATTTATACGTAGCTTAAACCAAACACTAGTAATTTGAAAAACAAGCCACGAGCCATATTTATGACGTGTCCTGTTTGAACCGCGCATCGACTCTTGTCAAAGTAAACATCTGTAATATACGAAAAAAATATCAGAACTGTTGGTAGATTAGATACAAACGATTATAATTACTTGTATGATGTAATTTGTTTGCAATAATATTTTAAAATCTGAATTAAATGTCCTGAAATCCACGGAATTTTTGAACCATTCATGTGAACGAGACATTCGTGCAACGGAATTCGGCAAAATTTATGACTTTTCTTTGTTGAACCCCAAGGCGTTCGGTCGAGGATTTATGTAGTGGGAAATTGAAAGAACTGTCAACAAAAGATATTTATGAAAGGTAAATATAGCAATAGGTGATAATTTAATGACATTATGTTTATTTGGAAACGTTTCAAAGATTGCAAAGGTTTTGAAATATAATAGGTACGGTACATAAAAACTTATTCATATGGCTAAACTTTTTTGTTTTCTGTTAAAAAAAATATTATTATTTATTTGCCCCTGAATTAAGTTTGCATACATTTTAAAATTATTATTTATGCTACGAATTCAAGAATACGGCTCTTTTAAGTCTTTTATATTATATTAATAGATACTTCTTTATGACAGCACTGGAAGGGACGACACACATTGCCATCAGAATCCGATCTTGAGCCTACGACCGGCTAGGGATCTCTGCTAGTTCAATATCATTTCTATCTAGCGGAAAGGTGATCCACTGATTTTGTGAATTGTGAGGTGTGTCTAATTGTAGATCTACGATGACCTTATAGATAAGGATCCCGCACTATGAGCTAGAAAAGATTCATGTTCACGTGGTTTATTCCCGTTATATTGCATAATATATTCACTATAAGTTACTTTCCTGCATCGCTAGAGATTGGATAATTCTCTTAAAAAAAACGAACAATAATCAAGGCTTGGATATTTAAAAACTGGATGTCTAATTCGTTATGGAAATGACCTTCATGACCTTAGTTAGAGAGTGATTTTGCCGTTGAAACAAAAGTATTAAAATGTTTTTAGACAACCCGATAAATCAAATATGAAATAATCTCAAATATTTTTACTTACAACCTAAACGTAATAAATAACACAGTGAAATTTATTCCTAGCCAACAAACAGAGTCAAACACTGAACAATTTAATTACAAAATTTAATCTGTAAACCGTCTGGACTCCAGTTGCATAATTTTGCACCCTAACTAATAGGAGCGCAGCAGGATATAGGAGTAACTATTAACTAGAAATATACTGCAGCTTGTAGTAGATACTAACTGGTAGCTATTTGAACCAGCTCGCCCGGTAGATGTTCCGCCTGGTTCGGCGGTTGTTACTGTATCCAATATTCCCATTAAAAGTGCATTGACCCTAACAGATGGGACGGGGTAGAATATACCCCTGCGAAACGATTTGCACGGTGGTATATTGAAATGCTAACAAATAGGTAGGTATTACTGTTGTAATTTGACGAACCACACACAGGAGATATTCTACTGAGACTTGGTACAAATTGGCACAATATGAAGAAGATCGGTGTCCGTGATGGTGTCTAAATTAATAATGAAGCAGTTTAATTAGAAGTCCTGAATTACTTTGAAGATAAACTATATGTTGCGACGGGCTGACTACGTACGAATAAAGTTTATCTAAAAACTATATGTGAGTGTAGGTACTATACAATGTTCAACCAATATTACAATATGGTATTATAGGCTAGGGAGGAATATATGATAATATTTCCAATGCACTTAAAATAGTTCAAAGATTGATAATTAAGGTAATTAAAAAAAAAACCCGACAGTTTCTACTGAAATTATCTTTTCAATACACACTACAAATTTTTTGTACCTACACTTGATCGAGTCATGAAATTTCATCTTCTTGAGCGGCTGATTCAAAACTTTGAATGGGATCCTCTTGCCAAACTGAATATTTTTTGAAACTGGCCGAAACCAAAACATATGTCGGTCAAAATTTAGCTAGTTAAATCTTTGTAAAGCAGGACTATGATTGGTGATCCATGCAATAAACAAGACAAAAAACTAGGTTGTGGAAATTTCTAAACTTTAATTAGATGTGTTACGTAGGGTGACCGAAGAGTTGATATACCTTGAGAGTTGCGAATATTTTTCCTCTTCTTCTTCAATGGCGCTACAGCCCATTTCAAGCCTTGGCCTCTTTCAAAATAAGCCCCCACCGCACTCTGTACTCGGCCGTCGTCTTCCAATCTACAATATGGTAGTCCTCTTGCTTCCTTCCTGACAACATCATCTTCCCATCTCAGCCTAAGTCTGCCCGCCTTTCGTTTACCTCTCGGGTGTCCTGTTAGGACCTTCTTCGGCACTTGGCATTCGGTGCACATACCCGGCCCATCTTAGTCTTTGGTGCCATAAATGGGTGGAGAGTCTGGGAGCTTGATAAATATCATAGAGCTCATTATTGTGGAGGATTCTTCATGCCTCTCCCTATCGCACCGCTCCTAAGATTTTTCGAAGTACCTTTCTTTTGAAGGTGTCCAGCTGTTCTGCTGACTTTGCTGTCACTGTTCCCGCCTCACATCCATAGGCCAAGACCGTTCTAATAACAGTTTTGTGTACGGTTATTTTGGTTTCCATATGGACGTTTCGAGATTTGAATACTGGCAGTAACGCGAAGTAAGTGTTGTTAGCGGCTGTAATGCGCTTTCTTACTTCTACTGGGTCTTCATTGTCCTGCGTTATGATGGAGCCCAGGTACGTAAACTCTTCGACCACTTCGAAATTATAAGTGTCTTTGAATTTCACTTTATATTTCATTCTGCGGTGTGGGGTTCTGATTTGCATCATGATTTTAGTTTTATTCTCGTTGATTTACAAACCCACGTCTCTTATCGCAGTCTCCAAAGGGTCAAACATATCTCTTACAGTCTGTAGGGATCTTCCGACAATGTTAAGATCGTCTGCGTAGCCAACTATTTGATTGCTTCTGTAGCAAATGTTTGAGTCGGTACTGATCATTGTCTTCCTCACGACGTGCTCCAGTACAATATTGAAAAGCCATCACATTGTTTCAGCCCCCGGGGGACGTTAAAATCCTCCGTTTTTTCACATTGCGAGTTGTGAATATTATAAAATTATAATTTTTTGTACATTATTAACGAAATTCATATCTTAAATTTAAAGTGCCGATTTCATGTACGTACTTATAAGCTGGTATAAATATATAGTATATAGACAAGTAGTATTATTCTTGATGCAACTTAATGAAAACAGGTTTTATACTTTTATTATTCGGCGGTACATCCTCATTGCACACCCCTTCGGGGACACCTATTCATATTTTGTGTAGTAGATATTTTCCTTAAACTGACTGCTTACTGCATATAATTATGCGGGGGGGGGGGGGGGGGTACCTACCTGTCAAAATTAAAAAAAATTGGCACTTTGACCGCTTACCTACTTAGTTACCTACTGTATAGGCATATTGATAGAAAAACAAATACATAGAGTGAACAGATAAACATTTTTAAAATGTTGTATTTAAAAAAACATAACGTTTTTTTCATTAGCTCCACATAGGAGGTTCTGAGGAAAATAATTCCTCTCAGGGCCTATTTTATCTTTGGGGATGCTGTGTGGAGGATTTTTTTAGGGAAAGGAAGGATAGGAAGTTATGGGAAGGAAATAGGTATGAGGGGTGGATAGAAATCTGGGGTCAGTATATCCAGGAGTGACGAACGTGTGAATTCATCCCTCCAACCGTGGTGCAAGGCGATGGGTTAAGAGATTCCTACTGGAGAGGATAAAAGACCTCCCTCAACCAGTCTCTCTTGATCCTGCTCACCACATGGCAGGGTGGCAGATGTATCGGCTGCCAAGACCTGGACGAACCTCACCTCATCATGAAGCCGGGCATCCCTGCTAAGTCACCAAACGTAGCGAACTACTTAGGGTGACCTATGGCAGAGGCGTTGGTTATCCAATAAATAATTCCAGGGGTGACGGTACCCATACCACCTCCCAAATTCAAATTGAAGATACATATAGTGTAGGTACAGAGATAAACAAAAAATAAATAAATAAAAAAAAACATAGTACAGAGATGGTGGTCGAAAAATCCCCAATTCATGTAATAAACAATTCAATGACGAAGAAAACTTAAAAAAAAAAAAATATTTTTAAAATTTTGGATATGCTAAGTACCTAGTCATTATGTGCTTGCAGAAATCCTCGAATACCAAGTACTTACCTGCTTACTGAGAGAACTTACAGAACGGCAAGTAGCCTTTTAGAATAATCAAAGTAAGTAGGTACTGTTTGCAGACGTGCCAAGTAGGTGCTTACTATCGGCAAGTACCTACGCAAACATTCGCAAACACTAAGTATGCAAATGTATGGGTGCATTTAATGTAATGGCCGTACCCTGCATCCAGTATCTAGGGTGTTGTATGGGAATGCACAGGCACAGTTTATGTAAATCCCGCTACTGAATGTCGAGATAGTACTTGAACAAAGCCGAGTGAGATTGTACCTATATAGCTGTCTGGATTCATACCACTACCATTGTGAAGAGGCTCCCGAAAAGCAGGGATGAGGTGGTTGATCCAGAATTTAGTTAGGCTTCGTTAACTTTTTATTAATGTTGTCTAAGATCGGGTAGAATAACAGGGTGACCCTGTAAACGTAAAATCGACTTAAAATACCCTTAAGAGCGTTTAACCAGCCAGCGGCCGAAAATCCACATTTCGTCGAAAGATATTCTTACTACTATCTTACTTACTATCTTACTAGGATCGTACAGGGCGGTTCAATGAGAAAGATTAATTACTCTCCGTTTAATTTTAATATTATAACTGAATATCGATTTTATTTCATTCCAAATTTGCTTTAATTTATACCTACATCCAAAAATGTTGAAAGGCGTGTTGATAAACTATTAAAATTATGTACTTTTAAAAATTATTTTTTGATCATAAGTATTTATCATTTTTCAATAATGTCTGAGCAAAAAAAAAATGTAAAAAAAAAAACTGAAGTATATTAGTCTGTAAGTGCGCAAATAAATACACAAACGGACCAATTTTCGTCAAGAAACACATGTACGTATATATTTTTTAATGATTTTATTTAAACTAAAATTAAAGTTCTGAACATACGCTTACCAGATAATGTATTGATTTATTTTACTGCATGATTATATGATTTGAAATGATGGTATAACCGATGGTATAACCTTATTATACTAAAAATAAATATTTTTCCTCAAAATTTAAAAGATTCGTTTACTATATAAAAGAACAATCTTTCGAAATAAATTTATAATTTCTTGTGGAAAAGAGTCAATATTTCTAAACACTGATTTAAAAATGACATACATATTTCTAGTTTTCTCTGGTTATACGCTCTTAATAATAAGATGATATGAATATCAAACGACTATATATATAAAGTGTCGACTTTTTGAAGTAAAACTTCTTTTCGCACGCTCGACTTGGGGGGTAAGCTGGTGAATGCGTTACGAAAAGTGTGATGCGAACGGTAATCGGTCGAGGCGATCGAGGCGAACGGTCGGCCTTTACGCACGCTTGACTTGGTTTAAAGGGGCATTACGGAATTAAATATTACGTAAAGAAAACACATTCTGCCGGAGATGTTTTTGAATATATTAAGTATACTAGTTTTAGAAACTTTTAAAGTCGCGACATGTACCGCATTTCGTTCAAAATGTTTCACAATTTTGCATTAAATTTTACAATTATTATGACGTTTACCAAAAATACAGTTGCATGGACAATGCATAATTTTTCAGCCTGTTGATATGAACTCGAGGTAGGTACTGGCGTTCAAAATAAGAAGGAATTACATGCACAATATAAATAGTAGGTAACGCAGCATTCATGTTAATATGAAGTTTGATGAAACCAAATCAGAGAAGTACTTATAGATTTTATAATGCGGCATTCACAATATTTAGGTGGTTGAATTTTAATAAATGTAAGTATAAATTACGAATGGGCTAGTACCTACTTACGAGTGGGAACGTTATTGTTGAAATAATTTGAAATATTTGGCCAATAGGTACTTAATTATGTGGGAACGTTATTGATCAAATATTGAAAAATTCACAAAATGAGTAAGTACATTTTAATTTATTTATTGACGCCCTATTGGGCTTTTACACATTTAATACAAATTTCATTTATAACAACAGCATAACACAAATAAAAAGATTACAAATAAAACATAAACTCAATATAATCAATAAGAATAATTTTTAACTATAGATGGTCAATTTTTGAAGTAAAACTTCTTTACGTACGCTTGACTTGGGGAGTAAGCTGGTGAATGCGTTATGAAAAGCGTGATGCGAACGGTGATCGGGTGAGGCGAACGGTCGGGCCTTTACGCACGTTTGACTCGGGGAGTAAGCTGGTGAATGCGTGATGAGAGCGTTATGAAAAGTGTGATCGGGCTAGGCAAACGGAAGTTGAGAGGGAGATATAAGTTAGTGAAGTTTTACTTCAGTCGTGTGGTCTAAGCACACTCGTTTCTTATACTGGTATATACGGTATGTAGACAAGTAGATTTTTCTTGATCCATTTGAATGACAATATTATGTATTCTAATATGTTATTCGGCGGTACATCCTCTTTGCTACCTAATAAAAATTATGATATCGATCTATTAGCTCACAATAGTATTTTAGACTCTAGTACATACCTACATACTATCCAAAAAAAATCATGGGTACGAGTATTATAAAATTTTAAAATAATAAAGTCTTTTTACATAAGGAACTGAGTCTAGCTCATATAGCAGGTTGATTTTAGGCCCAGAAAAATGAAAAAAAAAACAAAAGTGCCTCCGTCTTTGAGAGGTGAGGTTCTTGGTTCGCAGTCCGAAGGTCGCGGTATCAAATCCCGACGTGCGCAAACAATTTTTTTTTTCTGATTGCTTTGTGTTATTTCACAATTAATTCATTTAAAATAATGAACGGTATATTTGCGGCACGTTCCAGAGTGTAAGATACTCTCAGTATCGCCCTGGTGTAAGACCACCGTTCAGGATTAAAAAGTTGCTTGAAATTGCTTTAGCCGTGTTTGGTGACCAGATCTGAATAACCAGATACTTCCCCTCCTTCCTCTCCCCCAATACCTTCCCCTTCCTACTACCTTCAGCCTCACAACAACCCCATTTTGGGGATTCTATATTCTCAATGGCTCTAGACGGGAGTAGCTGGGACTCTTGTGAGGTATTAATATAAAAAAAAAATACAAATTTGAATGGAAACCAATGTTCCATTTATCCCAATAGCGCTCCGTCTCAGTCACACTCGCCTGACATCGTGGATCTCCATCCCATTTGAATTTCATAAATAGAGTTATGTATTGGAAATTTACGCATCGACTAGAAAAAAATATTCTGATAACTTAAATTAAATATATTTTGATAACATAAGATAAATTAGTGTGATTTATATCTAACAACTCCTCAAATTTTTCATTTTCTAAGAATTCTCTAACTTCCTCATCTTCTTCTTGTAACCCAACCGAACTATATATCATTTTCTTATAGAAGATCTGTGTGCATAGTATTAAGAGCAGGCATAAAATTATTAAATTATAAAATTTTTACATATTTTTATTTACTATCTAAGCAGCTTTGTATGTATATATAAGACTGATTACTGTGACTTAATATAATTATAATAACTTCTCTTTTCCAATAACTCTTTAACTTCTTTACCTTATTCTTATAATCCAAAATACCAACATAAACTCTCTTATTGTAGAAGAATCTGTGTGCATAGTATTAATTAGTGAACATTTTCAACCAATACTAATGAATGTAATACGAAAACTGTAAACTTCACCCGCCATAACACAGGGTCATCCCTAGCATTGAGGGTGAAATATCCTAAAAAAACTATATTTACTTTCGATTTTTCATGTATTAAATAAATAAATACATAACGAAACACGCCCATAAGACACATCTTATGTTATTCCACGATTTAGGGGTCTTTTGCCGTGTTATGTTACGAGTATCTCTTGCCGTCTCGAGCCAATGTTTTTATTGTTCATAAATGAAGGGAGTTTTTAACCATTATTTTCCTTTCCGAAATTAAAAAAAAATCTATATAAATACAAATGAATCGCCGAAATGCATGTACGCGCATAATTTCCGAACGACTGAACCAAATTAGAAAATTCTTTTTTTTGTGTTCGTTATTGTCATGACAAGGTTTGTATAAAACTACTGGTGAGCTCTGGCATTATGAAATTTGTATATCAAAATTGCAATAGGTGGCACGCGAGCTGTTTGAAAACTGAATTTTCCGGGATTGAATCTATGGAATGCGGGAGGAGGGAGGGGAACTCGGGTAGGGGGTTCGCAGGAGGGAGAGAGAGAGGGGAGGGCGAATGGACATGCAGGGAGAAACAATTTCTTTATTAAATGGCATAGCAACGCATGCCGGGAACCAGCTAGTTTAAAATAATTTTATGTTTAAAGAGTACTTTATAATGCTTTAAACTATATTAAGTAGGTAAATTGAAACCTCAAAACTCATTTTTACCTACAGATTTTGCTTTCATATAAATGCATTTAAATTTGTTGAATAAACACATAACAAAAAAAAACATAAAAGCATAAATGCAAAAAGAAAATACGTTATTTCATTTTAAACTTAGAGTAAAAAAAATAAGAAAATGCAATCTTGGCAAAACTTGATGAAATTCATACAAGCAATGATTAGTTTATACCAAATGCATTTGGCTGTATTTGATTAGTAAAACACAAAAATATGATTTGAAAACAATAAACGACGTATTAATTTACACGGAATTCTGCGATGGGAACCACTGAATTTGAACTACCTACCGTTCACAGTCACCCCTTTGTCTATCTAATTATCTGTATGTATAGATTGTATAGCCCTGTCTGGATTGTAATACCAACGCACCTATACACCGTACACACCTATTCAATATATACACGTGCTGGGTACCTAATATATACATTCTACACTCAGTACTAATACTGGGGTAATTCCTTACCTACCCCTTGTCTGGTCAGGGGATGAACGTTGCAATAGGACTCGTACTATGAATGTGTGAGTTATAAAGCCTTTATGTATGTGTGGCTTTATTCAAATACCAGGATTAGATAGGGGTGATGAGATTACATCAGTGTTGGTGCGAATCTAGTATTCGTGCGTAAAAAACTACGCCCACAAACAAATTTGCAATTCGATTCGATTGTGCCACAGGTGCAAGAAGTGTTTGGATATTGCTTTTTTGCAACATAAAATAAAATACATCTACACTCTGCCTCATCGAGAACGAATCATTTTGATGAACCGATCTCACAAAAATAACAATCGATTCAATAGCAAAAAAAAATATTTTCCATTTCAAGGTACTTAATAACTTTTACAGATCAATAACTCATAAAAACCAACGTATTGATTTGTATTTACAAATCACGACGGGGCCAAAGGATGATGCGATAGGTCAGTTACTTAGAACTGTCGCTAGTTAGTATAATATTTTAGCGTTGAATATTTGAACGTAGGTCGCGGAAGAAAAGTTTTTTCTATAGAGTGTTTTCTAATGCGCTTAATTTGGATTTCAAATAAAGAACCAAAACGAATTTATTATATGAAAATTTTTTTATTATTTTTTATTTTCATTAATATGTTTTACATGTTGTTAAATGATAATTTTACATCTTAGGATTTTTACTACTTTTCCATTTAAAGCATATGCTTGTGTATGGAAAAGGAGTGTACATAAATGTGGTTATTACTTAGTACTTAAATAATTCATTTACATAAATATATGTGTGTTGTAATCGTATATAATAGTATATATTTAAAGAGAAGAAAGAATATTATGGAAAACCAAGGATATTTGTATACATTTAAATAAAAGAAATAATATTATGGAAAACTAAGGATATTTGTAAGGATAATTAAGTGGCATTAGTTTTTTTCTTCAGAATATTTTTAAAATGTCTCTTGACAGAGAGCAGTATTTGGGTTTTATCATTAATGCTTCTGATTTCTTCTGGTAGACGATTGAAAAAAGTTCTTCCCTGGTAAGTGTAATGGTGTTGTGCAAAAGACGTATTTAGTTTTGGGCATATAAAAACATGTTTAAGTCGCGTTCTGTTTTCGTTTAAAAATTGATATTTATCTTTTTCTTTTATAATTTGAATTAATGAATTTTTAATATATAAATCTTTAAATGTAGGTACTTGGAATTCATCAAATAGGCGTTCTGTTGGGTAGTCCAAGGATTTTTTTAATATAATTTTAATAATTGTTCTTTGTACAATTTCTATTGGAATAAGATTACATTTATATGCGGATCCCCAACTAATAATAGCGTATTGTAAAGTGGATTGAACTAAGGCATAGTAGATTAAATATGTATAGATTTTTTATTGACAAAAAATTTCTAATTCTTAAAAATATGTAAATTAATTTTCTAATTTTGTTTACTACTTGACATATTTGTTCCTTCCGTTTTAGATTTTTATCAATAATTACTCCTAGATATTTTATTTTATTTGTTGTTTTTAATATTGTACAGTTTGATTTGCAGTAGTTTTGGCTGTGAATTTTAGTATTTTCATGTATGACAATGTTAAAATTTTTGGGAGCATCGTTTAAATGTATTGCAAATGGAATTACAAATGTCTTTTCACTATTTAGTGATAGTAAATTAGTGTCGAAAAAATTCTTAAGCGTGTTAATGTCTTCTATGGCCTTTAATTCTACATTTTCCCAAGTCTTTCCACTTATTATTAATACTGTATCGTCGGCGTATGATTTAATTTGACCATGTAAAGGTTCTAAAAAAATATCGTTAACATATATAGTAAATAGGATTGGTCCAAGCACTGTACCTTGGGGGATTCCAAAGCTTGAAAGCTCTTGATCGCTATTAACATGATTGATTTTTACCACTTGAGGGCGGTTTTTTAAGTAGTTGGTGATCCATTTAATCGCGTTGCCTTTTATGCCAATATTATTTAATTTTTTTAATAGCATCTCATGAGATATGCTATCGAATGCCTTTCTGAGGTCAATAAATATACCCGCACATTTTTTACCTTTATCTACTGTTTCGTAAATGTATGAAGTTACGTTAGCAATAGCATCTTGTGTGCTGAGTGATTTTATAAAACCAAACTGGTTTTTGTGTATTATTTTATTACAATCTAGGAAATTTACCAACTGTTTTTTTACTATTTTTTCAAAGATCTTTCCTATATTAGAAATTAGACAGATTGGGCGATAATTTGTTACTTGGTGTGGATCTCCAGATTTATAAATAGGTGAGATTATTGTGTTTTTGTAGTTCATTGGAAATATCCCTTTTGTTAAACTTAAGTTTATTAAATGAGTGATGGGTTTTATTAAGTAAGATTTCATAGATTTTAACATATGTGCCGTAATAGAGTCAAAACCGGGAGACGAACCTCCTTTCATATTTTCTATTATTTTTAAGATTTCACATTCTGTTGTTGTTTCGAATGTTGAAAGTATATTACGTTTCTGTAAATTTTTATTTTTATGTTTTTCCGGGTTAGAAGGCTTTTGAATATTTTTCGCAAGATTTTTTCCAACATTTGCAAAGAAGGAATTAAAAATGTTTGCACATTGTTTAGGTTGCATATTGGCATCTATAATTTTTTTATCGTGTTCAATGTATTTAATGTTTTGTGTTTTTTTTGTATTGTCTATGGCCAAATTTACTGTTTTCCACATTTGTTTATGATTATTTTCTGAAGATAATGTTTTATTTTTAAAAAACTCTTCTTTACTTTTTTTAATATAAGATGTTAATTTATTTTTATATTTTTTATAGAAAATATATGCTTTTTCATCGTTGGGATTTTTTAAAGTTGTTTTGTAAAGTTTTTCTTTGTTCCTGATAGATATTATAAGTCCTTTGGTAATCCAAGGCTTTAAACATCTTAATTTTGATTTTATGTGTGTTATTTCAGTTGTCGAATTTTTAATGTGCTGTGACAAGATATTTTCAAAGTTAGTCGAACATATTTCGGTATCATCACTGCTCAAAACATTGTTCCAATCCTCCTTTTTTAGTTTTTCAGAGAGAATAGTCATATCTATTGTTGATTTTTTGGTTATTAAATTATGTTTTTTATGTTTAATATTATTATTATACAGAAGTAAGCATGCATGATGATCAGTTATGTTAGTTTTCCAAACAATAGATTTTAATTTGTGAAGATCTTTAATGTTTATGTTTGTCCAAATGTGATCTAAACAAGATGGAGTATGTTCTTTTATTTCTCTAGTATTTTTATTTATGCAAGATATGAAATTTTGTTCAGTCATACAATTGATGTATTCATTTTTGATATTATTTTCTATTTTTTCATTGATGTTTACGTTAAAATCACCTACCACGAAGCAAAGTTTATTTTTTAATTTTAATAATATGTATTTGAGGTCATTAATAAACGTAATAATACTAGAGCTATGCGTTCTATAGATAGCTATTAGATGATATGTTGATTTGCCGAGTTTGAAATGTACTTCAATGCAGTTAACCAAATGTATCGGGTGCTCTATTATGTTAACAATACTAAATTTATTGCTTGCAAATATTAATATTCCCGAATTTTTGTTAATGTCTAATTTGGTAGAAATATAATTGTACTCGGGCAAGTGATAAGGCGGTGACTCGGCGTTTGTAAATGTTTCGGTTAACACTATAAAGTCCGGTTTTTTAATTAAATTATTTATTTTTAGAATTAATTCATCAAAGTTTTTTTGAATGCTACGGATGTTTATGTGCATAATAATTATGTCATTGATGTTTTTAGAAATAATTTTGTTACTCGAATCAGTACATATACATTCATATTCCTGAATTTTAATATTTAATTCAAGTTCGTTATTTAAGAAATTATCCATTTAATGCATTTCTAGTTGTATTTTGCAAAATTATTTATAAATTTTTTATTCAATGTCGTAGTTTATTCTTTCTTTGGCTAATTTAAGCATGTAAGATCTGAACTTACATGTTTCGCTGTTTGTTCGGTGGTCTACTTCATTCATTCTATTGTTGAAGGAGTTTGTTTCTTTCTTCTTGTTAGCCGAGTTGCAGTTAGCGCATTTGGGTGGCAGATCCAGGGATTTACATTCGGAGATGGGATGATCTTCTGAACAGTGCTTGCATGTTGGTTTATTCATTCTATTGTAGCATTTTTGTGCTGTGTGTCCAAATCTTTGACAGTGGAAACATTGGGTAAGAGGACTGCAGTCATCTACATAGATTCTCATGAATCCTAGATGAATTTTTTTTTTATTAATCAGATGTAGTCTCATTTCGGGATTTGTTTGTAGAATTAAGTTTTTGCTGTTAGTTTTTTTGTTGGTAATGATGGCCTTAACTTGTAATATTTCTTTGTCTTGGTATTTTTCACATATCATTTTGATGTCGTTGTTTTGTTCAATGATGTCTTCTAAGAATTCTTTTTCGGTATAGTCTTTGTCAAGACCTTTGAATATTACGCATGGATCCGTTTTCAGAAGTACCTCTGCTATTATGGTTTTGTCGACTTCATTTATCTTATCTTTTAATTTTTTTGCGTCTTCTTTTTCTGGGCATGTTATTATAAGGTTTTTTTTTTGTTTTTTTTATTTCGCATACTCGAATTCCCAACTGCGATATTTTAATCTTTTGTATTTTCTCTTTTATTTTTTCAGTGTCTTCTTCTTTTAGGCTTTTAATTATTATAGGAAATCGTTTTTCTTGCATTTGTGGTATTAAGTTTTTTACTGCAGAAGAGTATGAAAATGGGAATTTTTGTACTTGGTTTTTTTCTTGAATATCACACTTTTCTTGTAATTTAGCTAATTCTATTGCCATGTGAGATATCATTTCCATGATGTTATTTATTTCTTTCATCATTTTTGATTTGGTTTCTTTGGTAAGTTTATTTTCTTCTATGATTGTATGTAAATCACTTATGTTTTGTTTCGCCTTTGTTATGAAGGCATGCGGATCAACCGCTTCCCCCATTTTCACAGGTTAAAAAAATTATTTTCGGTAAATTTATGTATTTATAAAATTTGTCTGGGTTTGAAGGGGTTATTTTATTTAGTCACCGCTTACGGCGCTCACTCGCGTCCAACACCGTTAGAGGTTTGGGCGACACTGAAATACTGATATTAAGCGTATATTCCTTTAATATTGCCAGGTACTTTACGTATCTAACTAATAAGCTAATACATAATTTTGGTAATTAGGTCAGTTTCTAAGTCGAACATCAAACCATTGCAATCACTATGATGTCGACGGTAACCCGGGAGCTGATCCTCCGACAAATTCTAAGTATTATAAAATTATTATTTTTTGTGCAATATTTACCAATTTCAAACCAAAAATCAACACAAAAATACATTTAATAATATAAGTTGATATGGATATCAAATAAATTAATTTATACAGTGTCGATTTTTTGTACTTAGGTACTTAGACGCGTACACGAGCAAGTAATTTTATCCTGCATGCATTTTAATGAAATGAATATGTTGTATACTTTTGTTATACGGCGGTACATCCTCTCTGCACACCCCTTCGGGGATACTTAGTTATTTTTTGTGTAAGTAGATATACCGTATTTTCCTTAAACCGACTGAATATTGTATATGGTGACCGGACAATTCAATAATGTACACTTTCATCACTCGTTTGAATAGCCATTAAAAACCGTTAGGTTAGGTTATAAATTATTTAAAAAAAAACATCGCTTTTAATGACTCTTCAAAGCAGTGGTTCCCAAACTCTCTTCGCCCGCGGACCCCTTTCTCCAAACTGTTATGATCCACGGACCTCGGGGCGGATAACACAATGGAGGGGGCGGAACGGGATAAGGTGGGACAGTAAATTTACCACAACAGAGGGGGCGAAAAAGGATATGGAGTGGAACAGGGTAGGATGGATCCCGTTCCACCCCATATTCCATTTCGCCCTCTCTGTTAAGGAAATTTGCCGTTCCACCCTATCCCATTACGCCCCTCCCCCGACGAAACTTTCATATGAATAAAAATATCTCTCAAAACCTTGCCGCAGACCCCCAAATCAATTTTTATTTTCTACGGACCCCCTGAATGATCCTGGGGACCCCTGGGGGCCAACACTAAAAGATAAAGCCAAGCCAACATTTTTGTTTTTTCCTATCGAAACCAGATAAATTTTCGTGGACCCCCATTTTTTTAACACGCCAACGTAGACCCCCGTGGACCCCTGGGTGTCCACCTGGACCACTTTGGGAAACACTGCATGGAACCATTTTGCATAAGTATGGCGAGGGGGCAACTGTCGTGGGGATCAACTGACATGGAATCGATTCGACAGCAATGAAACAAAGAATAATATACAGAGAAAATAATTCGTTTACGTTTACTAATACATTAATGAAATAAAACTTCTTTAAGCACGCTTGACTTTGGCAGTCAGCTGGCGAATGCGTGACGAGAGCGTTACGAAAAGCGAGTCGAACGCTTCGTATATCACTGTAGGAGCAAGACAGGGCAGTGCGCGCTCACATTTTCTTTCTCTCTTCCCATCATATAGATGGAGCAGAAGTTGTACTTCAGTTGTGTGTTCTAAAACACACTCGTTTTTTTATACAAAAGTATTCAGTTGGGAATCTGCGGTATTATTTAAAAAAAATGTAAACATCGTTGGATGCAATATTGCCGTGAAATAAGAATACCTGTACGCGATATCCAGTGGATGAAGTTTAACGAAAACGCGGCAATGGTACCTTTGAGAACGGTTGCATTGCTCTGTGACCAAATATAGGCTGAAATAACATTTAAAATAATATATATTATATTTGCGGCATTTCCAGAGTGGAAGATACTCTCAGTATCTCTCTGGTAGATCACCATTTAGAATTGAAAAGTTACTTGAAATAGCTTCAGCCGTGTTTAGTGCCAGATCCGAATCACCAGGTATAGGTACTTTAACGCCTTACTCTTCCCCATTTCCATCCCCTTCCCACTCATTTCAACCTCACAACATACCCCAATTGGGGTTGCCATAGTCTCACTGGCTCCAGATGGGAGCAGTGAGTCTATGGCACTTGGGACTCATGTGCGGTATTCATATTTTAAAAAGTCTCGGCATAGGTTTTAATGTTCGGGTTTGAATTCTGCAATTAATATTTTATAATGGCCAAAATTTATCAGACAAAAAACATATTCTAAAATTTATGGAAAAAACTCATTATTTATACATATATTTTTTTAACGGTCGTTTTAATTCAGCCTTTATGAACTGCACGCCACTGCACGCTTAACGTATTAGCTATTTATTTTTTGACTAACTATTTATAAAATGCGGCTATTTCCACGTTTTTATGCACAAATCTGACAAAACCATGACACGTTTTTAAAAAATATGGAAGAAGCGATTATTTATCTATACTCTTTGTGAAAATGTGTCTATTTATGATACATAGGTACATCAAAGTTATAAATCAGAATTGGGGTGAAGTTGTTAAATTTAAACCTAAGTTGAAAGCATTTTCACGCCTTAACAATTAAAATAATTTATTATACAAATTTCTCATCGACAATTAAATCGACATCCATTTTTATAATCAATTAGATTTGTGATTTATCAACATAATTAGCCATATCTGCCTGATGATGGACACTGTAACGCTATCCAAAACGTTGGCTAAAGACTGAGGTAGCGCAGCACTGCATAAAACCCCCAAAAATAAATTATTAATACTTTTGGCAGTGAAAACTAAAAAAATGTTAGCTATAATAGGTATGTTCAAATGTATGTACATGGTGCTATCATAGATAGCTAGACACATACTTCTGAAGTGCTATTTCGGATTTTCTTACAAACATTTATATTACACATAAATATTATAATTATTTTCATTTATTTTGTTTATTAATATAAGCTTTCCCCAGGCTTTTTAGACATGTTAAAATTTTTGAAAGAAAATCCGAAATGGCTCTAGATACGACGGTACCATTTACATTTGATCATTGTCTAAAGCATAGTATGGAAACAAAGCTAATAAGAATACAGATTATACAAACGGATTAGGTAAACAAGTATTGTATGTAAATAAATCCCGCCCACATTCTTACTTGTGGTTCTCAAACTGTGACAAGAAAATATCAAGTATCATCTACACCTCTTCTTTGACGGCACATTTTTTTTGTCCTTAGCAAAAAAATATCCGCGAAATTGAGGAATATTTCAGTTAAAACAATTAAAATTATGATAATATTATTTTTTCCAAACCTTACGAAGATGGTAAAATAATATTATTCAAATTGGAAACAATAGAAAGAGAAGAATGGCACGTTTGAAGGAAGAAATACATATATATTTTTAAATGAAAATAAATAACTTTGCGTACACTATTATTTAATCTATGCATTGTTTTTTTTAAACTTAAATAGCGGTGTACACAAAGTTATTTGTTTTCATTAAATTAATATCAGTGCAAAGTGAATTGGCGATTATTGAAGTAGTAATACGTATTTTACTGTGAATTTATCGCGAGCCACCGATTGAGAAATACTGTATTTTATAGATTCGGTATGTTATCAAATTTGAACAAAGAAGCATGCAATCGATTTTAAATTACTCATTCACGAAATGTGCAAATAAATTAGAATCAAACTAAAACTTTCACAAAAAAAACCAATGATAATTTTAATAATCTATCAGATAATATTAAATGGCTCAAATTTAATAAAATAAATTTCATTTACGATGAGAAATTTCTACTACAAATAGCCATAAGAAAGTAAATATTTTTTATTTAAAAATTGATCTCATTTTCTCCATACATTATATGCGTCACTAAAAAGGAAAATTACATTTTCAAAGCATTTGAATATTCTCACTTACCCCCTCTTTAGAAATCTCTCCACACTCTGACACGGGATTAAAATAGAAAAAAAGTGGCGTCTTTGTCGTCTCGGGGTTCTTCCTTCCCGGGTCACGCCGGTCCAGTGCCGGCAAACAAGATGCAGATACAATAATATATCTAATTTTCCCCAAAGATGATGAAGGAATAAGCGACATTTGAGAGAATTGGAGGCGACAGATGAACACCGGTCCGAACCGCACCCCAGTCTTTACACTAGTACGCAGAATCAGCCAGAGTTACCCCAATTCTCTACTCTCCGGATCACGGGTCCACCCCAAACGACACAACCGCCTGAAGCCACCCTAACGCACACCGACCTCTCAAACAATGAGCACAGCGTTTATAAGAATGGATTTCGCTTGAATCAACCGAGACTTGGGTCGTTTTGAGTGTAAGGGGCGCGAGATGTTCCCGGGGATGCTGCGCAAAATAGGTGGTCGAAATATGAACGAGACTGCACGGCGCTGGATGTGGGTGGGGGTGGGGTGGTGAGGGTTTAGGGAGGGGGAGGAGGGTGGGGCTGCCGGCGAGGGAGGACGGAGGGGGAGGGAGAAGGAGGATGGGCCGCTCTCCTTGCTCGGAAAACGTGGCTACAGAGTGTTTAGAGACCCACGTAAACCTTATTTTTATATACATATGCAGACTCTATAAATGATTAGTCGTATAAAACAGAGCTTTGATGTTTAATTTTATTTTTAACGTCACGCACACTGAATAAAATTGTTATAATAATCTAACTAAATTATTATTTATATCTAACTAAAAATTGTTTAATATCCATCTAAGTCATAATAATCTAGCGACGTGTTCCGACTTCCGTATTTGAGGGGTAAAGCCTTCGATTGGCAATCCAGAGGTCGAGGACTCAAATCCCGGCGCACAGGATTTGACAATTAAGTTATTAAAAATAATATTTACCTTGAATACTAGGTACACCTTCCAGATTAGTAGATACACATTATATCACATTCAGTATCGCATTGGCGAAAGACCAGCATTCGGATTTTAAACGTTGCTGAAAATGGCTTTATCCGAGTTTTAAGACTAGATCTGAATAGCTAATTGTATCTTCAAACCGTCCTCTTTTTCATCTCCTTCCGTTCCCCACTATCTTCAACCTCACAACCCCAATTGGTGATGCTATAGTCACACTGGCTTCAGACGGTTGGGAGCAGTTGGGACCCTTGTGCGGTATTATCAAAAATATATATTTTGTCCAGGATTAATCTAGAAACTACACAGGTCAAATTTTGTAGGTGTCCAAAGGTGGTAGTCATTTCAAGATGGTTATTGTCATTGATTTTCATAGTGATGATTATTATCAGTTCCCGTGTGAAAATGGCCTCTTTCAAAACTTGGATAATGTTATAACACTATATATTCATTTTTAGACAGAATGAAGAAAGTTCTTAATTTTGATTTATATTTTTCGACCGGTTTCGGCTGATCTCAACCCTATTCAGGACAATAAACATATAAACTGTTGTCCCGAAGAAGGTGAGGACAACCGAATAAACATATAAACTATTGTCTTGAATTTATATTTTTCGACCGGTTTCGGTTGACCTAAACCTTCTTCAGGACGATAAACATATGAACTGTTATTCTGAAGAAGGAGAGGTCAACCGAATAAACATATAAGCTATTGTCATGAAGAAGGTTGAGGTAAACCGAAATCGGTAGACAAAAAAATTAACCAAAATAAAGTGGTTTTAACCCCGAAGCTGCTGGCAAAATTTTGTAAAAATCTCGAAGCGAAATTTGAAATTAAAAATTAGATTTGAAGTGGTAGAATACTTGGTAGAAGCGCATATACTGGAATTTTCATGGGCAGTAATGAAATGTCTTAAAAACATCTAAAACCTAGCTCCACAGACTGCACACTGCAGTGCACATCAAGACAGTTATAATTTCGTTGGACTGCAAATACAGTCAGCCGCACGGTAGGGGGAACAAAGAACTTGTTTCATTCTGCATAACGTCAAGCCACAAAATGTTTGCTTTTTTCGATAATTTATTCATTTTTTTATTTTTAACTTAATGAGTAAAACCTGAAATTAAAATATTTAATTAAATTTAGTTCGGGTTTGAATCTTGCAATCATAAATAAACATAGCAGCCACAGATAAGAGAAGATAGCAGCCAATGAAAGATAATGTTGGTCCAAGAAAATGAAGATAAAGTTGGTCGAAGTTAAATATGACCGAATCGGATATTGACACATTAGCAGAGTTGCGGCCCGGAAAGCCGAAGGTCCTGGGATCGAGTCCCAGATGCGACTGTATCTTTTTTTGATTTTCGATGGAGTTTCGCTTTTATTGTCTTCATTTAATTAAAAGAAACTACATATACTCCTATATGTTCATGTCCCTCCTTTATTGAAACCAATCCTATAGCAGGGTAAATAACCGCACAAATATTATTAGGTGAATAAATTCTGGGCTTATCCGTGATTAAAAAGAAAGCACTGAGAAAATAGATGAACTTTTTTGTAGTGTTTAAAAATAAAAAATTCTTGTACCGATCATTTATTACCGAGTAACCCTGCTGCAGTGAATGCACTGAGCTCCCTCTCCGGAATATTTGGCATCGAAATGTTTGTTCAATTTGCTCTACCATGAAAATCTCCACAGCATCCGGGCTCGGGCGATTCCTCTCAGCCACTTGGGCTCTAGATCGTTGAAACGTTTTCCCTGAAATAGACGGAGAGTTTTCCCAGCTAGATGACTTGGCGAATCACATTTGGAGTGCACTTCGCCAACACGTAGAAATGGGTTTTCGATAAGAGGTTTTCAGTTTTTCTCTCCGCTGAGAACTTGAGATATTGCTTATTTTGTGAAATATTCCAATATCACGCCAATCCTTGGAACTCGTCAAAAACATTCTACGATTCTTTGAAATCCGTATTAAAATTATATTCTCTTACTTGCGTAAAATCCCGACACTTGGACTATATTGATAAATAATGATTGTAAAACAATCCGTGTAAATGGAAAATCTATTCGTTTGGGTCTCTCAAAACTTTTGCAAGCAAACGCAAAGCAAACAATTTTGTTTCTGAGTGTGCTAGGCCAACGCAACAATTTTCAGCTCAAAACGCCATTTCTATCATGAGCTATGGAACGTTAAATATCAATTCAACTATTAAAAAGAGACGCCGAAAGAGATAAAAAAATGTTGAAATATGGTGTCACTATGAGTACTTTATTTACCTACTCGTTTTTTAGATAATTTTTCCCATAATCATTTCATAGTATATAATGAAGTCGCTCAAAATGGTTGTGCGCATAGATCTTTTAAACAAAGCAAAGAATTTTTATGCGGTTTTTACCAATGGAAGGTTTTTATGTATAATACATGCTTATTATAGTGGAGAAAAGCCGAGAAAATCAAATATTCAATTCAGGCAGCGGGCAGCTGGCAAGCGGGTGGTGTGGATTTTATAAAGGTTGGGTAATGGCGTTGTGTTTCGTTAGCCACAGCAACGTGTTGCCGGGTCTGCTAGTTTGAAATAAAATACAAACTTTGTGGGTTTTTCATATAATCTGCCCCCTTCTCGTGAAGACAAGGGGGTAATTAATGCATTAATTAGGATTTCGAACTACGCCATTTTTTACGGCCCATTAAAAGCATTTTAGCGCAATTATTTAAAATCTTTTAAAGAAATTCCAGCGTTTTATTTTCGTTTTTGTGAACCCACTGACAAAAGACATTTAAATCTTCCACTTGAGATGGGTACCTTACGACATAAACATTATACGTTTTTGTTCTCTACGAAATGTCTTCTTTTTACAAGGTATATCCAGTAAGCTCTCTGATTCTACAACAGCGATAAAAAACACAAAAAACTTATGCTCGTCGTAAAAATAAGTTACCCATAAAACCAAAATATTATTCAGAGCTGTTGACTTTTCATGATACGACGGGGAAGGCTAATTTTTAATGTTTACAAACATTATTTCTTTGAAATTATTAAGTACTTAATGCTCTTACACTGAAATAACACTGCGAGTCTAAATTTAAGACTTATTTTTATGAATTGAAATGATGCTTGAAATGGCTTTGGTGTTGTTCGGCGAACATTTTTTGAATATTTGGGTTCCATTAATGTACCTCTTGTACTTCGTACTAATGCACGAGCACGCTCAATATTGGGGGTGCTACAAATACAGTGTCTGAGCTATTGAAACTATAATGAGGTAATCACATAAACATAAAAACGAACTAGTTAATCATCACTCTGTTTCTCCGCAGGGTGGACGGACCGCCAAAAACTCGGTCTTGACACACACACTCCTTGCCTCATTCACATTGATTCACCATCTCATATTCTACTATTTAGACTAAAATAAAGTTTATTGAGTACTAGTACCCATCTAGATATGTAGGTACGAGTGGGAAGTATATTTAAGTATCTCGTGGTAGGATTTAGTTTCTTCCGCAAATGTTCTACACTGACTCATGTCCTTAGCCATTCTTTTCTAGTCCCCAGACCTTCCCATCCTGCTCTAATCTTCTTCTAAACATTCAGTTCACCTCTTATTCTGTCTGCTATCTGGATTGCTCCCTTGGGTCACGATTCCGAATCCCTGTCACCTAGTATTCTGTCTACATAAAAAAAGCCCATTCCAATCTTTGGGATCTAGAAAATATACTGTAAATTTCGTATTCGAATTGAGCCATACGATGTTTTTCTGTAATACTGACTAACATTAATATTCAGAAAGGCTCCCCGAGGGCTGAAAAATATAAAAGACGTAGATTTATCAAAAACAGTGGTTTTTATGACAACATTCTACATGAATTTTTATTAGTATCTAATTCAATTACTTCCCAACATTCAATAACAATACAGCATTGCCAAAAAAAAAACAGTTGAGTTAGTATCCTTCATCATTCTTTGTTTGGAAAAAGCTCACAATTAAATATAATTTTTCATGGCCAATCAATCAAAGTCGTGTCTCTGAATGAAACCATTCAATCTATTTGAGAAGCGACCTTCCTAAGCGACACGTACAACGTACATGCGCGTTACAACACTACGCGCCCATTCTCTTGCTCACAGCCAGAAAACTAGGACAATCAATGGTGGTTTGTTCTAGAATTATGGAGGATACGTACCTGCACGTATGTAAAATACGATATTATCTTTGTTAGTTATTTTTTATGATATATTTACCTATTTTAATGAGGATTAGGTAAGTAAATAGCACATGCATAAGTTCTTGGGTTAGTGATCCGCTGAATATATCCCGTAAGAATCTGCGTTGAGATGGCGAATTGCACCATTGTATGGCATATCTGACATATGAATCAATTAATGTTTAGCGCCATTATTAACTTTACAAATTTGAAAGGTCATCGTTTAAGTGCCCGTGCCAGCTCTTGTGATCAAAATCAAATCATGATCAGCTTTCAAGCATGATAGTATAACCATTTCGCTTGACTGATATTTTTTTTAACAATCATTAAAAAGGTATCGGCAGGGAAAATAATTAGCAGGGAAGCGACGCAAATATTGAAAAATATAAGAAATTTTAAAGTCAGTCAAATATGGCGGAGATCGTAACATTGCAGCTTACTGTAATGAAAATCTTCCGTAATTGTGACTTGAAAATAAACTTTAGAAACAGACGTTATTTTTCTCTAGTATTCTAAGGGCGCCACAGAGATGAGAGACTTTAGTTGCGGCGACAGTTGGAAAACTATTCCAATATTTATACAAATTAAAAAAAAAAAATTCTCCGCAACTAAGGTCTATCGTCTGCGGGTGCCCTAAGTGTAAAAATAATTTGTATACTAAGCCATGCATTATTATGGAAAGTATAGAAGCTTTAATATCTGCAACAATAGATAGGATCCTTGGTTCCTGGTAGGAAAAAGCAAAGATTGACTAATGTTTGGAAAATATACGATATGCAAAATAACAACAAAAAAACTCTTTTTTATTTACATTATTATGAGAGGAAGATTTACGGAAAACAGCGTAGAAGGAGACGCCGCATCTAATGGTTTTGAAACTTACATAACTGATAATATAGTCTATTTCTACTGCTGCAGTCTGCAGAATGAAGATGCTCTGAAAATAGCCAACCTCTGAGAGAGGACACCAGCAGCAGACGAAGAGTGAATCGTGTATGGAACATTCATATGGCAATAATAATTTTATCACCATCACCTCATAGTTATGATGGCGTGACTTTGTCTACTGCCTACTGTATATTTTCTCTACTGTCTAAGTCTACCGTTTGTTCTCCTACAGATAACGTGTCTGTCGGTACCGTAACCGTGAATCGCTATATGTGTCCTACAACGTATTGGTTATCTACACCAAATTTATACAGAGTGCTGCTAATCTTTTTCAGACAAATAAGGTATCTGATGAAATGAATGTTAACAGCAGCATTGTTTCATGGTATCCTCTACGTTTCCACAGTATGAGATTCATCATCAAAGTTTTATTCTCCATTTAATGTCCATTACGTCAACGTCACTTTGGCGTGTCTATGTCTCTATGTGTCTACTGCCTACTGTCTTCTTGTCCACCACTGTCTAGTCTCCTACTAGTAGTTGTCTAGTTGTCTACACCAAGTTTGGACAGATCGCTGCTGGTCGGCTTCAGACAAATAACGTGTCGGATGAAACCAAAGTTAAACTTGTTTACGGTGGCAATCTTTCGCCGTGGCGTGTTTATCAACGGTACAACGCCTGAGATAGAAGGTACATCGGGTTAGGAAGACCATCGTTCTCTGATATTAAAAAAATATCTTTTTTTATTTCGTAAGATTAAGAATTTAAAATATTAGGTTTTTTTTTGCCAAGCCGTTGGAACCCTCATTTGAAATTGTCATTAAATGGGCAATCAACAACATTTTCGTTTGATAGACGTTTACCACTTCAACAACGGCTCCGTTACATTCCGATTCTCGTTACGGACTTACCTAATCGTATTTTGTTCACAGCGAACCAAATAACCCACTTAGTGGTAGGATAGAGCCTTGGAAAAAAATATTTGTACAAATTGTATTGAGGTGTTGTATCTCAAATCATCGAAGTATTATTATAATTACAAAATTTTGATTAAACGTTGACGGTACGAGCATCGCTTCAAGAAGTTACGACTTGATGGCAGTGTCAAATTTAGAAAATTTGGTGGGGTTGAAACAATTAGATCTTATTCGTGATGCCTACGTTTTTTATGTGATTAACGCACAAGAGTCCCAACCGTCTGGAGCCAGTGAGGCTATGGCATCTCCAATGACATGACATGTTGTGAGGCTGAAAGTTGTGACGGGGAGAAGATGGAGAAGATGAAGGTGGGGAGGTACCTGGCTAATCAGATCTGATCACTAAACGCTTCAATTTTGAATGGTGGTCTTTCACTAGGGCGAAACCGAAAGCATTTACCATTTTGAAACATGCCCCAAATATACCTGCTAGATATTTATTATCAACTAGCAGACCCGGACATACGTTGCTGTGGCTAACGAAACACACCGCCATCTACTGACAACGCTATTATCTAACCTTTATAACCAACGCCATCATCTGTTAATTTGCATACATATCAAATCCATACTGCCCCCTTGTCAGCCCGCTCCCCTTACATATTATATATTTCAACCAATTTACACAAAACCTTGACAAATTATATACCTAAACCTTTCTCATGAATCACTCCATCTTTTGGTGAAAACCGCATGGAAATCCGTTGTGTAGTTTAAAAGGTCTAAGCTTACAGACAGCGGGGGTGACTTTACTTTATACTGTGTAAATAAGATGAATAAGCTGTTAACTACCTAACACAAATTGATCAAATAAAATTTAATCTTTCTAATTTAAAAAAAAGTTACAGCTAAAATCAATAAAAAAAGTGAAGACATTACTAATTTGACTAATTCAATTCAATTGAAAATATTCTAACTTCAATAGGCGCCATTTTGGGTACAAGTCACATACACATCAAGGTCAATTAAACAATTTTAATAAAATACGTACCGATTAGCTGAGAAAACATCTAAGATATTGGGAAATCGATATTTGTTTCATGCACTCAGCGAAAAGATAGTTCAAATTTGGTCTCAGAAACTGTGTTTTAATTTGGGACAAGAGATGAAGGAGTTATTGAAAGCCCTACGAGATGTTTTGATGGACCAAATCTTAGGAACCCCCGGTTTTAGTGACTCAGCGGAAAATATTGTGACGGAGGGTAACAATGGCCCTCTTCCCGGTGAAAATGAAATCATCTTGTTATTTATTTATACACGTACACACAAAAAAGACGTGTTCATGTTTTTTCAGATGGATGCAAACATATTTTAAAATTTTGTGGGTTTCCACTGGAGAGTTCATGCGAAATAAATAAATTTGACTCGATTGCTCGCGATTTCCCAGAAGTTCATTTTTAAAATTTTTCGCCACCATTAAAAAAATCTTATCTTCGAATTTTAACATGGAAACATAAAAACTTATTATAGTGCTATATAGCCAAGGAATATCCTTATTTTACCGTTTATTTCATATTGTAGGATATATAAATTTTTTTTTTTATAAAATCGTAAAGTTAATGCGCGAATCATGCGTGTTGTTACTGCCGTGAGAGGTACTTATTCGAGTCAATATTTTCGATTTCTGCTATCTAATTTATATATGTCTGTGGTATACTTAATAATGGAAGGTGCATATCTACGGAAAAAGGACTTAATTTTAATTGTAAGCAGCTGATTAAAAATTCGACGTGAAATTTTTTTTAAATTATTTTTTTTAACATCGTTCTAATATAGACTACGAAGTTCGGATTTGCGACATGTGTGGTCATAATAGATAAAGCATTTCAATAGCCTCGTTTTTAAATAAATGGCTGGCCGAGGAAATGTTTCAAATAATTACCATAAATTTTTTACGAATGGTAGGAATATGGGGTCGAATTTTGGACCGCTATAAATCGCAGAAAAATAAAAGTGGTCCATTTTTCGATCATAATCGCTCCAGTGGTTAAATTAAAGTACAACGCTATACATTGTCTTTTTTCATAACGTGCTTTTGTTTTGTTTAATGTCAATTAATTTGATTACATCTTTTATTTATCTAAACTATTTAATGGCTTTCATAAAAATGCAAAATGGGGGCTTCAGCACGTGTAAGCATCCAGTGAGGCCCACATAACTTATATATTTATTTGAGCGCCATAAAATGGCTTTTACAATCAAGTGATACATGAGATTACACGTTAGGAGGTAATTATAAAAATAACCAAATAAGAATGTACAATAAACAATGTATGTATGATAATAACTAGTATTTAGTTGTAGGATATATTTATGTGTTACTACCAAAAAAAAAATGAACTTATATTATACATTGTTATAATAACAAAGAACATTTAACAAAATTGTCAACATCAAGTATAATAAATGTACTTTACTTCTATTTGTGCATTTTGTTGGATTCTAGGAATTGGCTAAAATAGAGTAATTTAGTATTGAGTTATTGTTCTGAGTTAACTTTTTTTTAAATAACTGCGCAGGTACTGCCTATTAGCTCTGCTATTTCAGGGCTGTCAGTTAGAGATTCCATAATAACTTTGGTTTAAAAATCATGTCGGTGGTTTATCAAATCATGTCGGAAGATAAGGTTTTTGGATCATTAAAAAAAATAAGGGTCCTTAAGGTCCCAAATTCAACTCTAAAACAAGATATTCGTAACTCTGGTCTAGGACGGGCCACATCTCTTCACTGTGTATATTTACTTCTGTATTGTTTATCCAATACCTTGATCTTAATAATTAATTGTTAAATGTTATAGGTACTTATGAAAATACATATGATAAGTCACTTTCATAATTAAGTCTTATTATATCATACACGTTCTCAGATGCCATAACATAAGCTCTAAATCGGTGTATTTCAAGGGGTTTCATCAATACTGGCATTTGAAAAGCCCTGTGAAAAGTCATTAAAAATGACGAAATATATATTTTTTAAATACCATAACGTAACCTAACGTAACCTATTGAACCAAGTTTTTTTTTCATCACTTTTAATAACTTATTAATCCGTCATTTGTTCGGTTTTCGGAACAACTCATATAGGTCTCATAGAAATCGTTGTATCTCCCTTACTATCAGGGTTAGAAATATGATCTAAACGGTATTATAGAGAGAAAATAACAAGCTAGCTTTATATGTAAAATAATGTAAACCTTTATGATTCCAAAGTTTCCAACCGCAATTTAAGAAAGAAAATTAAACTTTAGGATTTTTTATTAATTATTTTTACAAAAAAATGAGCTGACGATAACGTTTATAATACATTTACTTAATAAATTATGTACGTGTTTTATTTATTTTTTTCGTTATCAGTAATTTAGGTTATAAAAAAATTAGCTTAGCCATTTTTGAAACTTTTTTTATGTTTGCGTGCAAAATTTGGATATTTCAAAAATTATATTTTTATTTCGAATTATACAATTTCAAAGCGTTTTTTATTACCTTTCCAAAACAGTTTTTAGTTTTTGGATATATTCAGGAATATTCCATTTATTAGTATTTTATTGCAAAACGGAAATATTTTGACCCTCTGACAGAACACGGTCGAGGGCTGAGGGGTTAAAGGAGTGATGAAGTTGTACGCTTTTGAGTTGTCCGGTCACCATTTTCCGGCGGACAATTTTAATGTTTTGGAGGGCAAAATTATAAAATTTTAGGTATATTGTTTTTTTTTACAACTCTAGGTTTTAAGAGAAAAAAACACTTTAACACTGGCGCAAATGTCAACACGCCGCATGTTGGTTTTGTTGTACATAAGTAATTCGTGTGCTTGTAGGTTTGTATTATTTATTATTAACTATTATTAATAATTAACTTTTAGATATATAATTACACATAATATAATATGTCAAAAGAAGAATTAATGAACTTAGATGCATTAATTCTTAAATGAACTTAAATGTGTTACTCTGGTTGTTCCTATATCTACACTAGTGATGCCCCCAACTACATATTACTATGATGTGTAATGTCTATGCCATTGGTGTAATGACCTTTTACACTGATATTGAGATGGCAGAATAAAAGGCAATATACTGTAATTAACACAATGCACATATTATCTTGGAAGACAGGTGATAACGAAGAAATATCTATATTTCTTCTTTTGATAGACGGCAGTTTGAAGAACTTTACAAAAAAATGATTAAATTATAATTTCCGACGTGATGTTTGGTCACAACACTAACATATGATCGATCTCGACCAGTTTCGTGTTTTGGGCCACAGGGCCCGGGCTCAAATAGGCCCCGGAGACCGATTGTTCCCGTAAATGGAAACTGTAGATTCCCGAAAAACACAATTGGGCCACCGAATTTTGCCGGCCTTGCTCCCCGAAAATTGATGTGCTACGGGAGTTTCGGTGACGTTTTACATTTTGAGGCCGATAAAAGGATGATGAAGAGAAAAACAGGTACAGGAAGATAGAAAATGTATAGAAAATACGAACTATTTCATGAGTAGATGTGTTTTTAATTGGTTTTAATATATTAACACCAAATATACATGTTACCTAACTAACTAACTAACCATCACGCCGTTTCCCCGCAGGGGTAGGCAGAGAGAACGGACCGCTAAACAACTCGGTCTTGGCACACACTCTTTGCCTCACTCACATTCATACATCGTCTCATACATTCTCTTCTATTATTCTGACTTTTGGCATGGCCCGACTCAAGTATCTGATTCACTTGATCGTGCCATGTCTTCCTCGGACGTCCCCAACTTTTTCTACCATTCAAGATTGCGTCGTATATTCTTCTTACACTACTTTCTGCGTTCATTCGCTCTACATGCCCAAACCATCTGAGGGTACCTTTCTTAATCTTAGTCATTATGCTTACATCAGCCTTACATTCTTTGCGGATATCCACATTTCTCACACGATCATACATTGTTTTACCACACATACATCTCATTTCAACAGCATTCAGTTTACTTTCATCCTTCCTCTGCCAGTTCCATGCCTCACTACCATACATCAGGGTAGGTACCAGGACTCCATTGTGGACTGCTAGATTCGCTTCTTTTGACAGTTTTTTATTAGCGCCAACGGCATTCAGTCCTCCATTAATGGAGTTACCGGCATTCACCCTCTTTCAATATCTCTATCAGCCTTCCCATCTCTCGTAACCGATGTTACCGATTACTATGTATAAAAAAAACACAAATAAAACATATGTACTGATATCTTCAGCCGATTACTATATATAAAAAAAACACAAATAAAACATATGTACTGATATCTTCAGCTAAAAAAACAATTACAATTAATTAAAAAAAGAAACAAATAATAACACCTTCCTTCCATTCATACAAGCAAAGCTTTTTATGGTATCTAGTACATCTTTAGATAAAAATATAGAAACAAAATTATGAAAAATGTTTCTTATATTATACAATTTTGGAGGCGGGAACCATTGAATAACCAACACCTCTGCCACAGGTCACCCCAAGTGACGTCTGGTTCATGAGGTGAGGTTTGTCCGAGTCTTGCCCACCAGCTGCATAGCAGGCTGGATCGGGAGAGACCATCGGGATTTGACCTCTCCAGCAGGATACCTCCGAAACATCGACTTGCACCGCTTTGGGAGGGTTAGATTCAAACGTCCGTCCCTCCAGGAGACACTGACTTCCAGATTCCTACCCACCCTCACACCTTTTTCCTTCCCAGAACTTCATTTACTTCCTTTCCTCAAAAGACCCGCCTTACAACATCCCCAAAGATGACATAGGCCCTGAGGGGGGTTATTTTCTTCAAGGCCTCCTGTGTACAGCTAATGTTAAAAAAAAAATTGTTTGCATTGTGTACAAACAAATTTCCGATAAAAAAATATTTTTAGAAAAGTTATCGTTACTTCTTTACATAAATTATATAAATAATAAACATTTACAAATTCGGTTTTATTGCGGAACTAAAAGTGTATTCAAGTCACTAGAATAATAATAATATTAAATGGATAATTTGTAGAGCGCCGTTTTTGTGAAAAATCACATCAAGAGCACGTTTAAAAAAATATACATTTCCTTAGTGAGAAGTCGGGTATAGTATTATTCGTCTATTTGGTCCCCATTTTACTCAGTAAATTTCTACAATATAAAAAGGGTACAGCGCAAATATCTTAGATTTATTAATTTTAAGCAGAATATTCCAATCAAAAATTTATTTTATTTCACTTTGTTGAAAATTTTTTGTTTGATTAATCGGACTGTCTCTGACCTTGTTCCATTAAATACAATTATTAATTATGTCGGTAGGCATTAGATTCTCAATGGAATTCTCGCCAAAATCTGTCTTTTTGCTGCTTCTGAAAATGTATATACAAAACATTTTCTTCGTGAAACACGAACACTTTCCGATTGTTTTTTCTATTTTAACTAACAGATTGCAATAGATAATGTGGTAGATTGTAATTCTGTGTACGTTTATGTATTTAGTTTTGATATCAGATATATGTATCTGCACAGTCGGCAAACATGTGAGGGACAATTTTCATTCCATAGAAACTCTCTCCGAACAGCATCTCCAATAATCACGCGAGGATTTCGAGGACTCCAGGAGGAGTACAACATGATTCATAATGAAACCAGGAAAATTATTAAAAAAAACTACTATTTTTCAATAGGAAGATATTTACTAGATTTTATCAAGAATGATATGTGCATGCCATCAGTAATTGTTTATAAATTTTGACACTACACTAATTCCCACAACTATACCTATTCATTTTAAATATTTATATTGATACGTGTATCTACAGATTTATATATGTAGCTTTTATAAATATAAAAATAATATTATTAACCAAACTTTTTTTTTTTATATTTAAATATTAATTAAATAATATTTTTAGACCGTATCAATATTATATAAAATTTATCCGCGTTTTCCAAAGGTACTTAAAAAGTATCCTTTAAATATCACAAGTCAAAGAAAAAACATGTCCTTCATGTTTCGCTGAAGTTAAACGGAAAGCGGACATCAATTTTCAAAGAATAATGGTGTATGTGAAATAAGGAATAAAGCACGCGAATGGATATCAAAGCGTAATCACCGATTGGCTAAAATCCCTTGAATCATTCGCACTGCTTATGACCTTTATCAATCAAAGCCCGATTATATTTCCCGCAAGAGCTTCAAGGATACATGGCTATTTTAGAAATGCAGCGCAAATGAATTTGAACCTTATCGCAAAAGCTTTTCCTTGCTACAGAATGTGCAACCGTCGAACCATTTTCCTTTGCCATAAGTCATTATGACGTCACGCCGCGAAATCATTATGGCCGCCGTCGCGAGAGAGAGACGCCCCTATATAAAGGAGGGAGAGAGCGACATAGTCTGGTACGAAATATTGATCCTTAAGGGCCGCTTTGTATGGGGCGAGTCCATCTCGCGCCGAGGGGTGCTCGATTTCATTATTCAGGAAGGGGGTTTACGCGTGTTACTGGCGTAAATCTCGAAATAACGGAATAATTCAGCGGATAGTACGGCGTTTTTCGCAACTGACTATGAATAAATGCGCGCAGCTTTCCTTCTGGGAAAAATGTCGGGTCAGGAAAAACGTGTTCAAAATGGCGGCGTCCTACATAAAACAGCGGCTTCCACGGCTGTTCGTCCGTTCGGAGGCCGTGATGAAACGCTGTCCGTTGCCTGAAGTCGTAAACATATTTTATTGCGATATATGTTATCATTTCATACGACAGAGCTCAAGAGAGGAGCTTGCTTAATTCCGGCCGAATGCGGCGGGTAAAGATGGCGCGGGGTAGATTGGGGTGAATTACAAATACGGCCGGTCGGAGCTCGTCGAAAGATAAAACATGATTCTCATAAAAAAACATTAAATTTTGAATTGGCGTACTCAGATGGAACACCTTTTTAGACGAGTTATTTGACGTAATATTGCGTAGCATACAAAATGAGAGGCACAAAAGTTAAAGAATTATGTGTTTAGTTGTTAGTGTCTACATTATCACGTTTAACTGTGTTTATTTACGAATAGGCATCTGTGCATAGGTACATAAAAAAGGCACCTTTATCATATGTTAAAAACCGAAAAAAAAAACAATTTATAATTATTCTGTTTTCATTCAGTCCAATCTTGTAGATAAATAATTAACAAAAAAGAAAAAAATCAGATTGTGTAATCCACACGCGGTAGAAGCGAAACCTTCAGAAAACTAAAGTAGACAAGAGTGAGGAGACTACGAAGCACTTTTTATCAATATGAAGATGTCGCTTTATGTTGTGTTTTCTTTTGCCTGTTCGTTTGGGGTGGTTTGATGATTGGATATTGATTTTACAAAAATATATAGGTATACCTACATGTTTTTTTGGATTTTGTGGAATCCGATCCTTGGTCTGCTAAATGTCTGGCCGCTGAGGTTCGTCAGGCACTTTATACCACTACACAAACCACTTCTCTTGACTCACAATCCGGGGGTCGCGGGTTCGAACCCGGCGTACGCAAATAAATTTTATTTGATTAATTTGTGTTATTTCACAATTAATTCATTTAAAATAATATATAGTATATTTGCGGCACGTTCCAGAGTGGAAGATACTATCAGTATCGCCCTGGTGTAAGACCACCATTCAGAATTGAAACGTTGCTTGAAAATGGCTTTAGCCGTGTTTGGTGACCAGATCTGAATAGCCAGGTACTTCCCAACCTTCCTCTTCCCCACCTCCTTCCCCTCCCCACTACCTTCAGCCTCACAACATACCCCAATTGGGGATGCCATAGTCTCACTGGCTCCAGACGGGAGCAGTTGAGATTCTTGTGCGGTATTCACTGTAAAAAAAAAGGAGACTTGCTTGGGACTGTGGATTTATCGTATTGTAGTACCGAGTACCCGTGAATTAAATAAATATTTTATTGCTGTCTCATTTTCTCGCAGGCTAAATCCTATAGATGTATGTTTTTGTCTCTTTTTAGTGTCGCTCGTTTCTATTTCATCGAGTTCCAAATCACAACAGTGCTAAAGAAGTTTTCATTTCAAAAAATATTATTTAATATCTATTATTTATGCGAACACACGATGCCCAAAACATTTCAGTCAAACATAAAACCATAATGCACACACTGTTATTAATTTTTCATTGTATAAAGAAAATTGTACATCGCTTGGCATTTTAATAATAATAGCTTTTACGCTTCAATGATCACGAAAAGGCAATATCACTGAAATAAATCAACAAAACTGTGTGTTTGTTATTAATAAGCGAGTGTAACGATTTTCGCATTTGTTAAAATCCTTTTAATTTTACGACATTTCAGGATGCTACTGGGAGAGTTAAAAAAATTGTACAGTATAGGTACAGCTGTGCTAAGCAAAACCAGCCATGTAAAACACAAAGCAGAACACCAGACAAAGCAAAAGTAGCCACACAAAGTGTAATGCCGATCTAAGGAAAACTACATACTTAAGTAGTTCAATATAGCAGAGAACTGAACTGATCAATTGATGTACGTAAAGCAGACAGCTGAGCTGAACTATAGTTTTATGAAAAGAAACATTAGCTAAGGAAAGAAGAAAGCCGAGCTTAACAACATTATTTGTATACATCAGATAGAACTAGTTTTAGAAAACAGAAATCTGAGTTGAACAAAAGTAGTTGAATAAAGAATAATGTTATGGCAAAAGCTGAGCTAAAACAGTAAAATGTATCAAGAAAATATAAATAAATAAACCTCTAAGGTGAGTTGAAAAATCTAACCGTAGGAAAGTCTCTACGTATAGCAAAATGTATTAGATACTCGTACACCTTCTTCAAGGAAAACATTTGTACAAATCATCACGAACAAACTAAAATATATTATAAAGATATTACACGTCATCGGATAAAATTCCATGTTCGATATTAGGAAGCGAAGAAATCTGTTTGGAGAATAAGTTAAGATTCTCGAACGGTAAAAGCCAAAGTTTCTAGAAATTTATATATTATATCGTTTCTGTCTGGATATTTTTGGCCACTGCACCCATTTTCAGTTGGCGAAATAATTTATTTCTATCGAACCCTGAAATATTATTTCAACTTTTTTTTTACATTTGCTCCACACAGGACACGCTGAGGAAAATAATTTCCCTCGAGGCCTTCGTCATCTTTGGGGATGCTGTGTGGAGAGTCGTTTTAGGGAAAGGAAGGAGATGAAGTTCTGAAGAAGTAGGTGAGCAAATGCATCCGCCGCTAAGACCAAGACAAACCTCACCATGAAGTCAAGCACACCTGCTAAATCACCTAAAGTAGCGAACTGCTTGAGGTGACCTGCGGAAGAGGTGTTGGTTATCCAATAAATGGTTGCCGTAAACTATCAATAGCGACATCCATTTGTAAACTCCGGTAGTAGGCATCTAATACTTAATAAAAAATTACATTTCAATAATTATTATCCAGAAGGTAGATTTTTATTATAATTACTCTTCACCTTTAGTCCATGTTGTTCGTGGTTGGACATGTTGGGGCATGTTAAGGTAACCCCTTTCAGCATCCCTTACCGGCCCTGGCCAGTACAGCGAGTGCCAAACATGAGCAGCTAATTGGCCAGACCCCGGAGGGGAGGGAAAGGGGGCTGAGTACCACCTACCACCGTACCACTACTATACTCCTACCTATCGCGTAGTGTAAATATGTGGTAGGTACCTACCCTTTAACAGGGGGTTAAACTGTGATTGTCATAAATATATTATAATTCAGGTATGTCGGGTGTGCTGCGAGACAATGCGGCACAACAGATAATCATATTGGAAATGTGTAAAAAGACAATCCTAAGGGTATAGAATCAGAATTACTAGAGAGATAAATTTTTATGCAGCTCTCAAGGCATATTTGCTTCCCCATTAATCTTGGATTGATTATAATATTATGATATTCAACACCACAGATTTAAAGAATTTGCTATAATAATTATGGCAGTGTTTTCTCCGTTTTTCGATTATTATCTATAATAATAATAGTTTATTCCAGAATGTATGCAGGGACAGGGCAATGCAATAAATTCTATATTTCGAAATTAAAAAAAAGAAATTAGATAAATAATAAGATAAATAATTTAAACAAAGTGACAATGCACAGGTTCATAAAATAAAAAAAAAAACAGAAAAGAAAAAAATAATGCGAAAAAGAAGTGAAAAAACGTATGCAGGCAACCATTTATGGAGGATATTTGACCGTCTTGTTCTGTAATAACGAAAGCAAAACATGGGACTCTAATTCATAAACAGAATAATATTATTCTAATATTTTAAACTCAGGGTCGTGTTTAGATTTCAAGAAACTAAACATAAATTAATAAAACCAATCGATAGCTTCTCGCGTTTTTAATTAAAATCAAACGTTTTTAAAAAAATCATCACGATATGAAAATTACAATTGAAATTGAACAAAATATTAAATGATAAATCAATAATATTATAGTAAACTCAAAACTAACGAAGTATTAGCTCACAGGCAACAGGATACACCGAAGTATGTGTCTTCTCTCGTCGAAACAAACGTCCAGTCCTTTTGCTTTCCTATTTTGAACTCTTTAAAAAATAAGCTTGCGCATAGTATGTTTTATGCAACAGAAGAATGCAGAATTTCATTTGTTCTAATTTGTCTTTTCAATAAGGAATTAAAAATCAATTCGAATTAATGTGTAGCAATTGACTTAATGACTGGGTGCTTACACAGTGCATCATTATTTCAAACTGTTACAAGGAGACCAATTATACTATCTCATTCTCTCGCAGGCTAAATCTTACAGATGTATGGGTTTGTCTCTTTTTAGTGTGGATATTTTTCGTTTAATTGAGTTTCAAATCACGGTGCTAAAGAAGTTATCATTTAAAAAAAGTTAACCTTAAATATGTTTGTTTTCGCTAGTGGTATGCCCTGGTAGTCTGTGTCTGTGTCGAGGTATGGAATGATCAGATGGGGGAGAACTTGTGATTTACATCTTCACCGTAAACACGTTTAATTCCGGCGCATGGCGTACGGAAATACATTCCACGTGTAGATATATTCAAAACTGCGATTAAGGATGTTTTTACTATGTATAAGTAACCTCGTATTTAATAAAATATATATCTTTTAATGTGATTTTTTTTAAACCAAAACTATTATTAAATCTTTAACTGACAGCCCTGAAACAGTTAGCTAATTAGCAATACCTGCTTAGTAATTCCAAACAATGATAACTTTGAAGGTAACAATAAACTTAATACAAATTTACTCTACTGCTCAGTGTCTATAAATTTAATACTGTTGACAACTTTTCTATTCTAAATAATCCTAATAATATGTTCTCTATTATTATAACATTGATTATTATTTTAGTAACACACGCCAGTATCCTAGAACTAAATACTTGCTTTTATCACACATACTTTGTTAAATGTTTTCATATTTTGTTATTATTGTAATACTGATAATCTCCTGTGAACCAATGTATACTTATAATATCATGTACCTATCACTTGAATGTAAAAGCCATTCTATGGCTTTTAAATAAATAAATGTTACGTGTTACGTACCTACGAAAATACATTTCAAATATACTCGTATGAAATACAAGTGTGTACCCGGCATGCGTTGTAATATTGTCATTCAAAGAAAGAAAGTGTTACCCCCCCATTCCTGCTGTGAAATACACACATTTTTCAAGAAATTGCGCCACCTGTTGTAAAATTTATATTCAAATGTCATAATACCATAGCTCACCGTTAAGTACGTATAGAAACATTTGCGGGCGTATACAATACACCACCAAAGTTTAATCGCAATCGGATGAATAATATAGGAAATAATTTCATAACGTCACAGCTCAGTAATAGACATGAAAACCATTGCGGGTACGTGCACAGAAAATCTCCAGAGTTTTATCGCAATCGGTGAATGGTTTCGGAAGCCATAAGGGACAAACAAAGAAACATTCACTTTAATGTCCTCGTATTAAGATTTCGTTGCCCATTTCTGATCATAACCCAAAAAATTAGGTAACCATAATTTAATCACAAATTTTGCGGTTTTTGATCGATGGAGACCCTTTGACCTCTCCAGGTCTATCTCAACGTATTTTTTTTATATTAGCTACACACACGCAGGTATGAGGAAAATATTTTCCCTCAGAGTCTTTGTCATCTTAGGGGATGAGGATGCTGTGTGGAGGAGTAGTAGTAGTGAGGAGTAGTTGTAGTAGTAGTGAAGTACTGGGAAGGAAATAGGTAATAGCGGCGGTGGGGAATCTGAGGATCAGTGTGTCCAGGATAGACGGACGTATGAATCCATCCCTTCAACTGCGGTGCAAGGCGATAGGTCGTAGGATGCTGGCTGGAGAGGTCGAAGCTCTCTCTCTCGTAGCCCGCCACGCAGCAGGTGGGCAGATATATCGGCCGCCAAGACCTTGAAAAACCACCTCTCAAAATGCACAGCATTAGGAGGCATGGATTCATACGTCCGTCACTCCTGGACACACTGATCTCCAGATTGGTTTACCTACCCCTCACACTATTTTTATTCCCAGAATTTTCTTTAAAAATACCTTTCATACAGCAAAAATGGGTACAGAATATGCTTTATCAGAATTAACCAACTACATAGTGAAAAGCATAGATGGCGGATCAAAGGTGATAGGGGTGTTCTTAGACCTAGCAAAAGCTTTCGACACTATTTCGCATAACTTACTACAACAAAAACTCAAAAATATCGGTATAACTGGTCAACCGCTAAAATGGTTTGTCAGCTACATTGAAAAGAGACAACAAATAGTAAAAATAAATAAATACAGCAGTGACAAAGCAGATATCAGGTATGGAGTACCGCAAGGCAGCGTCTTGGGTCCCATACTATTCCTCATTTATATAAATAGTCTAACTGAGATAAACCTAGGAAAAATTGAGTACAAAGTAATCAGTTATGCAGACGACACTGCAATTTTGTTCAAGGCACAATCATGGGAAAAGGTATTCAAAAACACAGAAACAGGGATGACTGTAGTAAATAAATGGCTACAAAATAATCTACTAACACTGAACATTTCAAAAACAAAATATTTAACTTTTAGCAAAACAAAGGCTGGTCAACCACATAGCCAACCACAACTACATCTTAACCCCTGCACCAATATTTCGTCAAATAACACATGCTGTACTTGTGACAAAATTGTTTATGCAGACAATATTAAATATCTAGGTTTAACTGTTGACCATAAACTAAAATGGGATCTCCATATTAATATATTATCAACAAAAAAAATACGAAAATTATCATACATCTTCAAAACAATACGAAACATCATGTCATTAAATCAACTAAAAAATGTATATTTCGCACTCTGTCAAAGTATTTTAACGTATGGAATTTCAGTTTGGGGAGGAGCAGCAGATACTTACCTCAATTCTCTTAAAATAAATCACAAAACAATAATTAGAATTATGTTTAAAAAACCTTACCAACATCCGACGGAACAGCTAATGATCAAAAACAAATTACTAGACGTAAATAAACTATTCATAAGGAAGATCATTCACAAAAACTGTATCAAAACTTCACATCTCCACATACCTCACTCGCAAAACACAAGAGCAAAAATTAATAAGCACTTTCAAGTTCCCCATATCAAATCAACTTTTGCAAAAAAACACGAATCTTACCTAGCACCACACATTTTCAATACCTTCCTAACACAAACAAAAACTTACGTCACCCCAAATAATTTGAATTGGCTGTTCAAAAGATTTATAATATGGTTGAATGAAAAGGAAAGAACAGACATTCAAAATATTCTAAATAAATAACATTTCATACAAGTTCTCACGAAATTATATAATATTCAAATAAAACAAATACGAGAAACTGCAATTTTGCAATATTAATTATTATGTAACCGCTATATTCAACTGTCACAAAATTTTAATTTACTTTTATCTATATAACATATGCAATCTTCTCATGGAAATGTAACTAATAAAAATAAAAAAAAATAAGAAAAAAAAAAAAATAAAAACAAACATGTGGAGTTAATGAAAAAAAATGTTTAAAAAAATAATTGTTGAAAAGGGCACATTTACTGCACCGTACTGTAAAACTGCAATGTTGCATACATTAATTTTAATTTGTTAAATTTGCCTTTGTGGTAGTCAACTTCAATTTGTAATGAAATGTTTCCCAAAACACCATTTTTGGCTGTTTATGTGAAACGATATGCAAATTTAGAGCTTCAACCAAAAATTAAAAAAAACATCTCAATTTATTAGTAGGTAGTCTTATCGTGGGTACGTTCATAAATCCCTTTGTTTAATAACTTTTTTTGTTCTCCAATCCTGATAGAAATCTCTGAAGAGCCAATAACGCTGAAATAAATCATCTTAACTGCGTATTTGATTAATAAGCGGAAACAACGATTTACGAATGTGTTTTTTCGTTTATTTCCAGGACTTTCAGACTACAAGGAGGCACTAATATAACTGTACAAAACTGAGATATGAAAGCATTTAATTTAATATACATTAACTAACTACTCAATATTACCGTTATTAGATTTCTCCAGTGGACAGAACAGTGGGAACGGAATGCTAAATTTTAGATCCAAGCTTTAAGCTCCAAGCTTTAAGCTTTACACTTTAATCTCCAAGCTTTAAGCTCAAAGCTTTAAGCTCCAAGCTTTAAGCTCCAAGCTTTAAGCTCCAAGCTTTAAGCCCCAAGTTTTAAGCTCCAAGCTTTAAGCTCCAAGATTTAAGCTCCAAGCTTTAAGCTACAACATTTATGCTACAAGCTTTAAGCTCCAAACTTTATGATGCAAGATTAAGTTTTAAGCTTTAAGTATTAGATTCATGCTTTAACCTCCAAGCTTTACCTAGATTTAAGCTCCAAGCTTTAAGCGCCAAGGTTTAAACCAAGCTTTAAGCTCCAAGCTTTATATTCCGAGCATTAATCTCCGAACTTAATACTAAAAATAATTTAATGATAACTTTAAGATACCTTTAATTACAGCTTTACAGATTGCAGATTTTTTATTTTTTTTTATTTATCTATAATAAAATATAATTACAATGGTTTTATGTATATGCCTGTCTCACTAGGGTATACCTGTGTGATTACCTTTAAGATCAGCTTAAAGCTTAAAGCCTCGAAGGTACTGCACTTCTCCCGGATACCCTGAATAGTTTTACATCTATCAATTGAGATTTGAAAAGAGTATTCCCTCCACGTTTCATCGTGAATTTTATATGACTATCTGAAATAATCTTTGAATTCTTAAGCGTCGTGTAACAATATTTTCATAAGCTAAAGACTGACCGAACATTTTTCTGTACCTATTTCCAACAAAAATAAAATAATTTATTGCCATCATTCGCATATTATTTTTCGTGTGCTCCAAGGTAAACGGCAAATAAATGACAAATTACAAAGATTCCCAGTCCCCTAAACCAAAACTAATTTATGTCCCAGACTTTCAGCGAACATTATTCGTTCTAGGAGACAATTTTAATGGTACAAATAAATTAACAAGTTTCCTATCTGCTATTAGAACCTACTTATCTGTCGCCGTTCTTATTCGATAGACTTACATCTTTCTGTACTCCGATTAAAAAAAAAGTCCTTCCGATGTTACTTTCGAATTTATTTATCTCATATATTACAACCATTCTCTTTGTTACACCTAACGGATTAATAGCTTCTATAATATATCATGATATTTTCAGAAAGAAAGGTAGGTACTCCGTGATCTAGCGTTATAAATAATTAGTTAGAAGTAAACGGCGTCACATCACTATTGTTATGTGTGTCACATAACATTGTGTTTTTGTTATTATCTATGGTCTATCTCTAAAACATTTCTAATGTCAATATCTGAAATAATACAGTCATATTATAAAACCAGCGGTGTTTCCTAGAAGTATAAGTCACCCACCACAAAGAATAAATGAAACAAACGGTTTGAAGTGGATATGATATTGGTTATGTTTTTAGATTTTCACGGCCAAAAGCATTTTCGTTATTTATTTTTGGGGTGTTGTGCCGTGTTGCACTACCTCCTTCTTTAGCCAACGTTTCGGATAGCGTTGAAGTGTCCATCATCAGGGCAGATCTGCCGGATCTGCCCTGATGATGGACATTGCAACGCTGACCGAAACGTTGGCTAAAGAAGAAGGTAGCGCAACACGGCATAACACCCCAAAAACAAATAACGAAAAAGATATGATATTTAATAATTTATCAGGTTGTGGAAATGGATGGAATCAACCAATTTTGAGTACACATCGTGATTATGTTTGTTGCAGTTTTAAATATTATTTACCTAGCGAGTTCCCGGCATGCGTAGCATTGCCACTTAAATAAAGATATTGTTTCTCCCTGCTTGTCCTTTCCAATTCGTGTCCTTTCCCATTCGTCCCCGTTCCCCTTCCATTTCACCTCAAATCTTTTCCTTCCCAGAACTCTCCTCTCCGGCCTATCCTTCAAAAAATCCTCTAAGCAGCATCCCCAAAGACGGCACAGGCCCTGAAGGAAATTATTTTCCTCAGGCACGGTATGTAAAAAAAGAGAAAATTTTAAGCATACTTTTTTAGATGCGAGTCTTACTAACTGAAAACAATTATCGCATTTACTTTAAAATCTGAATCAATATTAACTTTTTCTATTTGTTAAGATCCTCTAACGCCTGAAAAGGTAGTAGTGATATTGTGTACATAGATACTACTTCGCCTAGGTGTTCTTCGCATTGTCTTGGGGGGTTTACCTTTTCAACTGCGTTCATTAAATTTACTATGAGACCCGTCGTACGCTGTTCTATTTAGATACTACGTAAATACTATTTACAACCGGCGAAAAGGACCTGCGTACAACTCTTTCTAAGCGTAATAGTTCAATGGGTATTTCTCGATTGTGAGGAAGACTAAATAAGTGTAAATTAGTAATCGTATTAAAATAACACTCTCGTTGATCTACTATATTACTCAAATGCGTAATGTTTCTGTTTTTTAGGTAGGTACCTAAACATATCTACATCTACAATGCCACATATTACAGGCGGGAAACTGGTCAATCAGCATCACATTTGGAGGCAATTATCTGGAATTTTTGTTTTAATATCATTTCGAGTAAATTGAGTCTTGACTTGAAAAATTCGGTCGTCAGGAGGCTGTCAGCTGTTTAATATACAGGTATTTTTAAATTCGTTGAAGCATATAGATCCGGATCCAAATTTTTTATCTTTCGATGCCAAATTTAAAAAAATATATATCTGATCTGGAGTCTGGACACCGTGTAGTCAATAATTTTTTTTTAATGTCGTTAATATTGTTCTATTTTATTGGTAAATATTATTATGTTTTTTTAAATTTTTTCACAATAATCAACAGTAGGTATTATTTTGTTCATTTACGCATAAATATTTTTTCGGTACAATGTTGCCATAAACAAAACGCTATTGGATTGTCATAACAAGATGTTGGTTTTCCTGTGTCCTGGAGATCTTTTAACCTTCGGATCAATATGTTACTTTTTTGATTAAATGAATTGTTAGATGTCCTTAATGATAGGTAATCAAGAAAATAAAATGACTACGATTCGAAACTAATCCGATAAATACTTCAACAAATCAAATAATTACATGTCTTTCTCGGTTAATCAATGAGTATATTTTTATAAGTTGAATAAATAAATATTTCTTCTTAAAATACAGCAAATTTATTTTGTGGTACCATTTTAATTTAAAATTAAAAGATTTCATTCTTTTTACGTACTACTTTTAATATCAATATAACCGACATGTTTTGACATGTTTCAGGATTACTAAAAACTGATTATTTACTATTTAATATCTTTGTTTTAACCACTATTAATGTCTATTATTAAAATAATGTCTATTATTAATGGAATAGACATTAAAAGTGGTTAAAACAAAGAAATCTTTTAATTTTGAAATAAATATTTTTCTATTGAACTGAATATTACCTATAATTCAACTAGTAGGCTTTACCTTATTCAATCCAAAAGCTTCTACGAACTTCAGTGTCGTGAAGGCAATTGTTTTATTTGTTAAGAGCCATCTAGGGGCGTATTTTCTTATTAGAACAGTCTAGTTGGGAAAAGGTTTAACTGCACTTTGCTAGCAAAGCTACAACTAAAAATCTTCTATTACAGCACTTCCACTTTAAAAAAATGCATATTACGTACACACCATCGATAACCTACTTTGATTTTGTGTAGCGATATAATTAATTTAAGTTTTTTTAGTAAACCAAACAAAAAAATTTAAAGTCAATAATAACGCTCAACGAAATAAAGCTATCTGAAGAAAACTTTGTAATCATTTGTTTCATCAAGGTAAAGAATTCATTTTGAAACTAGAGACATCTAGCGTTAGCTTTCCAAACTGTTTGAAAGGCTTTTACGGAAAATCTGAATACTGATTTAAATAATCCAATAAGAAAATTCTAACTCTTCTGAAAACAATGTTTTTTTTAAATGCATTTCACTCGGAAAACTTTTAGAAAAATACTGCATTTTTTGTGTTATCTATTTTCACGAAAATGTTTACAGAGATTATTTTTTACTATGCTCAGTTTTACCAAATTCAAATAATACAGATCATATCAATTTATCGTAAACAGTTTCTTCTTTGCCTGAAAATTTCTTTATAATCATAATTTGGAAAGGTTCTACGCGTAGAAAACATTTCGACAACTTTTTGGAACAACCGACAGGTGACAGGTAGCACCTCACTTTTTATTAGTCGCAATAAAATTCTAATATTGCTAAAAACCAAATAACAATATAAGCATTGAACGGATGATATTTAAAATAACAAAACGTAAAGTTTTACCTGCCTTAAAATTCGTCAACAAATTATTTAAAAAAACACTATTCAAAAAACACGTTTCCCGTGATAGGGAAAACTTATTATCTTTAGAACACTTATCTGCCTGTAACCTTGATGATACCCAACCTCTGATAGGAGATGACCCCAAAACAATAAGAACTCACTTATAAACGAAATATGATTGAATTTCGCATTCTTCATATTTAATCATAATTTAACCTCAAAACTGCACAAATACTTATGGACCAAATATAGGCCTTCGATGCTGCTATCACAAGCAACTATTTCGTACTAAATACTAATGAATCCACAACATACCCCCGGCCTGGTTAGAAATAATATGGTTGGGGTGATTTTTTCGAGCAATTTTAACGACCGGCCTTCAACGGCCCCGAGAATGGAGAGTGTGACTTCAACAATATATTCGGTAGAATTGTTGTTTATGACTACTTTTGTTCGACGAGTTAAAATTTTAAATAGAAAAAGTCATTCATTTCAAAGGAATCAAAAGAGGATTGCGATGACTTTGTTGAAGCAGGGCTGCGCAGTGTGCAAATCGTAATAGTAATAGGAAATGTTTGCTTTGAATTAACTGAATTAAATACAACATTGGTATATTTTTTTTATGAGTTAAATAAGAAGTCTTTAATTAATTGAGCGAAAGCTTGCGAAAATTAAAACCGGTTTGTTTACATTGTATGCTACTAAACTCTTGAAAGGCACTGGTGTTACGAAATTACGCCATTTTTATCATTTGCTGTTTTTTACAAAAGGCCCCGAGGAAAAGAGTGTCCAACAGGGCCTATATTATCTTAGGAGATGCTGTTTGGAGTGTTTTTATAATGAAAAGAAGTTCTGGGAAGATAAAAGGAGTGTGAGGGATGGATAAGAATCAGGGGGGAGGGGGGCAGTATGTCCAAGAGTGACGGACGTATGAGTCCAACCCTCCAACTGCGGCGGAAGGCCATAGGTGGAGAGTCTGGTTGGAGAGATCAAAAGACCAAGACCTCCAACCAAGACACCTCTGCTAAGTCACTAAACATAGCGAACCATTTGGGTACACATATGGCAGAGAAGATGGTTATCCAACAAATGGTTCCAGGGCAGCGGTATCCATACCCGCCTTACAAATTTCGATAGAAATTGTTGAAAGCTTCTGAGACGAATGAAATATTTCATCGGCTTTAGAAAAGTGTGAGGGCATAGTTAACATTTATTTTTATACTATTCGGATTTTAAAATTTTTATTTCATGTATTCAATTACATTATTATTCAATTTATAAAGACAGTTTATTTATAAACAAGTTCCACTGCATAATAATTATTATTATCACTACGCGTGAAAGCTGTTTCTCTTTCTGAAGGCATTATCGAAGGCGAAACGGCTGTCACGCATAATAGTATTTACACCGCAGAACTTGTTTATAAATAAACTGCTTTTATAAATTGAAAAATAATATTTTATTCTATTTTTTTTCTACTTTAGCTCCACACAAAAGGCCCCGAGGAAAATAATTTCCCTCAGGTTGGTCGTCTTAGGGGATGGAAAGAGGATCTTTTTAGGTAAGGAAGTAGAGGAAGTTCAGAGAAGGAAAACAAAATTGAAGGGCGGGTAGGAATCTCAGGATCAGTGCGTCCAGGAGTGACGGACGTTTTAATCCATCCCTCCCAATGCCATGCAAGGCGATGTTCCGGGAAAGTACGGTAGTAGAAGTCAAAGAGACTCCCCCAATCATTCTCTAACGATCCGGCCTGCCAGGCAGCTGGTGGGCAGACGCATCCACTGCCAAGACCCGGACAAACCTCACCCCATGAACCCGGGCACACCTGCTAAGTCACCACAAGTAGTGATCCACTTGGGTGACTTATGACAGAGTTATCTTATAAATGGTTCCCGGGGCGACGGTACCCATATTCGTCCCCCAAATTGTTATTTTTATATTATAAAACTATAAATAAAATTAATTTTGGTGACATATATACGTCAGCGGCCGAACATAAAATCAGGCAGATCATGATGCGCCTAGCTACTTCGTGAAGTGCCTGGCGGCAGATCGTGAAATGCCTCAGGCGCATCATGATCGGCCTGATGTTACGATTTGCTTGCGACATACGAGTATATATCCTGATTTTAAAGCACAAAGATGGAAATTTTAGGCAACCCTGTCTGCATAGCATCCAGGGTTGTGAGTTTAGAGGGGCGACTAAGATCATCAATCATCCGGGAAGACAATCGGAAGCGGTGTCGGCCCGCAGCTGCCGTCCCACCGGTACCTACCTACCTTCACCTCCCCACTCCCCACCCCTGCACTCAGTTCCACACTCTACATACGGGATATGGAGTAAGGGACAGGCAGGATCATTCGTATGCAGTTGTTAGATCACTGCTGGGATCTGGAAATCGGAGATGTAACAGTCTTGTATTACCTTAATTAGATTCTGAAATTATATTTAAGAGCACTTTATTTATTTTATGTATTTAATGTCCAGAGGGATTTTTTTACATGATTGGTAATACAATTCTTAAATGACACAAAATTTTTAATAATAAAAATAAAATTACATTAGATAAAATATGCGCAGATGTCATAAAAATACAAGAATCCCACACGACAAACGCCAAAAATGCACACAAGTCATAACACTGAAAAATACAGTGATTTGATAGGTTTACAAAGATACACGAAATGTGTTTAGGAATAGTGTTGAAATAAATATTTTACATGATCCACAAACTCTCCAAGTTGATATTAAATATGTCAACATCATCCAAGTACTGATTTCCTATAGTGTGAAATCGGTGTATCCGAGAGTGGGCAATGTAATTAAACTAAAGAAATACTGCAGTAGAACAGTGTATTTTGTCGTGTTGTTACTGCGGGTATTCATAAGTTTATGAGTTGGAGGAGTTCACAAACTATTTATTCATATTGCGTATGTACGGGCGTAAACAATTAATTAATCTTAATATTTTAAAGCCTAACTTGTGAACAATGTTTTTTCCTGAGATAATTAAATTCTCGCCATCTGCGAATGAGATAATCACGTAGATAAAAATGGTAAGGTTATATATTTATATATTTTTTTATTTTTATATATTTTTTCATGACATCATTAACATTACAGCGCCCTTGAGGTGATTTTTCACAAAAACGGCGCTCTATAAATTATCCAATTATTATTATTATTTTACTGGATACATTTTTTGGTTAAAATATGAAAATTTTGGTTCGACAAATTAAACGAATAATATAAAAACAGGGAAGACGGTTTTAAGACATACAAACGTATCTATGAAAAATTGCTAACATATTTTTTTCACTAATCAGTTTATACTTTAAGAAAAATCCCGAAGATCCCGAAGGAGATCTGAATCACACCCACCATGTTTTGATATTGAACCACAGTTATTTATTTTTATCATTGTAAAGACAAACTACTAGAAATAAGTACGTAAAATAGTAAATGTATTAAACCTTTGACACTAAAATATATTTTAATTTTCAAAAAGCATTTACATTTTTTTTTAAATATTTTTCGGCAATTAAGAGGTTAAAAAACTTCTGGTGCCCATTTGGTGTCGCATTAAAAAAAAATTAAACTAGTGATGTTAAACCACTGGCAACCGATTTCTAAATTCTAACTTTGGATTCGATTTACTCGAAAACGAAAGCTTAAATCAAAAAAAGTTTGTATGTTGAGTTTATATATCTACGTTTATTGTCCTGAGGAAGGTTGAGGTCAACCGAAACCGGTCGATAAAAATATATCAAAATAAAGTGGTTTTAAACAAAGTACTTGTTTCATCCTGTCAAAAAAGTTATACAACAAAATCGTCTCCTAATTTGATCTCCAGCTTGTTTTTGGTGCTGCCTGTTTGCGTATGGTGTCATTGGTTTTTTAGTTTGAAATTTACCTTACAAAAAATCTGTACAGCGATCGTCATGAAAAAAGGTTAGAATATTTGCGTACCAACTTAATTTGTCAACGATTATAGTAAAATACCACAACTACCAACGTATAAATACCTACCATCCAAAAATGCATAAACTGCACTCATTTAATTCAATATTCAATGCAACCCCTTCCCTAAACAGAGGGTGCCGGGGTGATCATCCCTCTTACCGAATTAAATAGAGAGGGGGGGGGGGGAACTTTGATAGGAAGGGATGACGGGGTGCTACCCTTACAAAGGTTTTGATAGGCGAAAATATCACTTATGTTTTTGTCAAGAGATTCGTGGCCGTTTTAAAAAAGCATAACTGAGTGATCTACAAGTTATCTAAATAAAAATAATTTTAACGGAGCACTCCGTTTATAGAAAAGGATTATAAAAAAGGCATTTGATAAGTGCACAATTTTTTTTTAGAATTTACAATGAAAACATTGAAGGGGACCCCACCACTTTTCCAACGGCGTTATAAGGAAACATGGTTTCCTCCTTCACCGCACACGTCAAGATTCTATTTTTTTTTTAATGAACGAAGCTAAATTTATTTGAATGACTCTAGACCCTCCAATGTCCATGCATACGGGGTTAGTAAGCAGTATTTAAAAATAAAAGAATAGCCATATAAGGTATTCCATAGACCACCGGGCAGTTCCAAAAGAAATGAAAACAATACAAAAAATACAGAAGAGTTAACGAAATATATGAAACAGAAAATATAAATATGAAACATAAAAATGTATAATATGCCTATATCTGCCAAATTATAAAAATGATAATCTACCTCTATCTATCAAATCAATGCTAATATTAATAAAAATAGATAATCTGCCCATATAATAATTATGTTTGGATGATTTCTATAGCGCCATTTTTGTGAGAAAATAACCTCAAGGGCGCCTACATCCACCAAATCAACGTTAATATTAATAACTAACTATAACGCATTTTCCTGCAGGGATGGGCAGAGAGGACGGACCACCAAACAACTCGGTCTTGGCACATACTCTTTGCCTCATTTACATTCATGCATAATTTCATACATACTCTTCTATTATTCTAACTCTTTGCATGGCTCAACTCAGATATTTAATTCACTTGATATTGCAATGTCTTCCTCGGGTGCCCCCGATTTCTTTTACCATATATAATAAAAATAAAAATATTAATATTAATAAAACATGTAATTTGTAATGCAGATAGAAATATTACGCCTTTAAATTTAAACGACGAGAATGCCAGCATTCTTATAAATACCAACTAGGAATTATTAGATTCCTGGTCAAATAAAATTCTTCACGCAAAACACTTCAATAATTATCTCAACCAAACGTATGTTGACAAACTTTCGTCGAACAAATGGTTGAGTATTGCAGAGTTGAGCGCAGAAATAGAGGGATTTATGCTTGCTATTCAAGATAGAGTAATTAATACTAAAAAAACAGGAAGCATGTAATCAAAGATAAAAATCAAATTGATGATTTATGTTGAAAATATTTGGCTTTTCCGGAAACCATAGAACATATTACATCGGGATATTCTGTATTAGCGCCGTCTGAGTATATCTACAAAATTTTGCACAATCATAAAGTTTTAAAAATAATTCACCAAAGTTTGGTAATTAAACATAACTTGATTGACTACCGTAATATACTCGTAGTACTATATTATGAATATGTACCAAATTCATTTTAAGAAAATGAATTTTATAAAATTTATTACGATAAAACTATGCTATAATAATATAACAGACCGATAACAGACAGAACAATTAGTCATAATAGACCCGATATAGTTTTAAATGACAACATTTAAAAACAAAACTTATATCAATGATGTCGCTATTCCAAATTCCTGTTATATTCAGAAAACTATTTCTGAAAAAATAAGAAAATATACAAATTTAGGAAATGAGATTAAAAGAATTTGGCTTTCTCAGAATATAAAAAAATATTACCGTTTGTTATTTCGGCTACTGGCATTATACCTTATACCTAGCTCTCTCATTCAAAATTTAGGCTTATTCGATTTGTCAAAGAATTTATATATAAAAATGCAAAAGTCAGTCATTTTAATTACATGTAGGATTACGAAAGGTATTTAAAATATTTATATTGACAGATCAGTAGGTTTTATCGGTCCAGTTAGGAGTTCTATCGAGCCGATCCCTCTGAAATGAAAATATCTGGAGACGGTGAATTGTTTTCCCATTTGGTCTCTGTTAATTGACGTATTGTTTTGTATTTATTATACTTACATAGTGCACTTACATTGCGTGGATTGACTAGATAAAAAATTGTGGAAAAGTGTGTGGAAGGGTTTGGTCTTTCCTGTGAGGAAGATTTAACCCAGACATAAAATCTGAAGTACCTAATAAAAATAGGTAATAAGCTTATATTCACCATACCAATTAATGTTAATAAAAATAGATAATCTGCTTACACCCGCCAAATCAATGTTAATATTTTTAAAAGTAGATAATCTGCTTACGTCCACCAAAACAACGTTTATATTAATAAAAATAGATTATCTGCCTATGTCCATCAAATCAAAGTTAATAATAATTAAAAATTAATAATCTGCTTACATCCACCAAATCAATGTTAGATAATATTATTAAAAATAGATATTCTGCCTAAGTCCACCAAATAGAAGTTAATATTAATAAAATTACATAATCTGCCTATGACCACCAAATCAAAGTTAATATTATCAAAAATAGATAACCTGCCTCTGTCCACCAAATCAAACTTAAAAGTAATACAAAATTAATACTTAAAATTGTTGTTATTTATAACTATAAAACTGGATACAAATAGTTTTCAAATCCATAAGGCCTCCCAAGTTTGCTAAATTAATATTTGTTATTTTAAGAAGGTTTTTTCAACGTTCCATAACTTACGATGGAAATGTGAGCTGAAAAGAGTTAATTTTAGCAATAAAATACAAAAAAATGCATCAGTTAAATTTTTTTCAAACAATTTTTTATTATTTTTATTACGGTGCTCCAGATTTTATGTCCGGGTTAAATCCCAAATGAAAGAATAAACCCTTCCACACACTTTTCCACAAATGATTATCTAGTAAATTCACGCAATGTAAGTGCACTATATAAGTATAATAAATACAAAACAATACAAGAACAATAAGTCAATCCACCAGAAACATAATGGGAAAATATTTACCCAACTCCAGATATTTTCATATCAGAGGGTTCGGCTCTGATGAAATCCTAACTGGTCCGATAAATCCTACTGATCCATCAATAAAAATCTTTCGTAATCCTACATGTATTTAAAATGACCGACTTTGCATTTTTATATACAAATTTTTTGAAAAATCTAATACACCTAAATTTTGAATGAGAGAGCTAGGTATAATGCCAGGAGCCGAAATAACAAATAGTAATATTTTTATAGTCTGAGAATGCCAAATTCTTTTAATCTCATTTCCTAAATCTGTATATTTTCTTATTTTTTCAGAAACAGTTTTCTGAATATTACAAGAATTTAGAATAGCGAGATCAATGATATAAGTTATTTTTTTTAATTTTGTGTGTAAAACTATATCGGGTCTATTATGACTAATTGTTCCGTCTGTTAGAATAGTTTTATCACAATAAATTTTATAAAATTCATTTTCTAAAAATGAATTTGGTTCATATTCATAATATGGTACATTACGGCAGTCAATCAAGTTATGTTTAATTACCAAACTTTGGTGAATTATTTTTAAAACTTGATTGTGCCTAAATGTATACTCGGACGGCGCTAATACAGAACATCCAGATATAATATGTTCTATAGTTTCCGGAAAAGCCAAACATTTTCTAAATAAATCATCAATTTGATTTGTATCTTTGATTATTATTATTATACTATTATGGGAAATGATAATGACACTGGAATCTCCCATCCATGCTGAGAATTAATTTACACATTATTTCATGAAGCCAGAGCTCACCTTTGAAGTTTTTATTTAGAAAAACAGTTCTGCTTTTTGGTTAAGATGAGTTACTACTAACAAAACCTCATTATATTACTTTGTATTTGTTTGTTTGTAGGTTCTATATATATATATATATATTACATAGGCATTTTTGTACCTATGTTGGTATAGGTATAGGATAAATTGAATACCGTGTGAGTATAAAAAACTATGCAGAAATTCTGCTGAAATAAAACTTAATAATTTCACGTAATTGATTGTGCTTAGCGAAGCAACAATTTGGCATTTCATTTGTCTGTAAATTTGATTGTTACATTTCTGTTAACCTATCGTGCGCCGCGGTAGCCGATAGGCACGGTCGAAAAATCTTTTTTCTAAATATACCTGTACCTAGTAGCATTTCATGGGAAAATACTTATGGTAGGTAATATACCATCTTTTAAAAAAAAAAGTAAGTTGTTTTAAACACTGCAAGGCAATTTTATATGCAGACGATATGAAACTATACCTTCCAATCGATGATATCGCGTGCTGCTTAAAAATACAGGAGGACCTTAATAATCTCAGCGAAAATTGCAAAATTAACTGCTTGTTCCTAAATATAGATAAATGTTACTCAATATCGTTTACAAGAAATAGGACCAAAATAATATTTAAATATTCAATAAACAATGTCGATATTAAAAGAAAAGAACCAGTTCGGGACCTGGGTGTTACCTTAGATTCCAAACTTACATTCCAATTACATATTAATAACATTGTCACTAAAGCCACCCAAATGTTAGGATTTATACTACGAATATCAAAACTATTTTATTATCTCGATACATTTATTTTGCTATATTATACCTATGTTCGTCCGCACCTAGAACACGCCTCACAAATTTGGAATCCAAGATATATAACATATGTTCATAGAATAGAACGTGTTCAGGAAAAATTTCTCTCCTACATAAATTTTCGGCCGTTTTATGCATTCCAATCAAATGAAGATATACGTCAATTCTTTAAAATCCCGAAATTAAATTGTAGAAGAATTATTTCTGATCAATTGTTATTATACAAAATCCTAAATAATACGGTATCTTCCCTGTATCTCTTACAAAAAATAGATATTAGAGTTCCTGGTCGTAATAGTAGAAAGGCATCCCTTTTTTTATAACAGCCTCTTCAATACCAACTACTGTCAAAATGAATTCATACATCGAGCCTGCCATTATCATAACACACACCTCCTATATATAGGCATCTTCAATGAAACTTTCAACAAATTCAAAGCAAAACTATTAGATAAATGTAATGCATCACAATACACCCCTTAACATCCATATTTAAATTTATTATATTATTAAATTTAACAGATTTATTTTCCTAATTTGCAATATATTTACATATTCCATAATTACATACATATAATCCTTATACTCCTACAAGATCATAAGCTTACCCTTTATTGTGTTTTCTATATTCTTTTCATGCATATTTAAGTATATAGCTTCTCTTAAATATTTTTTTCTTATGTTTTATTTCAACTTCTCTTAACTACATATTTTTTTCTTAGTTTTTCTTTATGTTTTTCTTGTCTAGCTACAAGCTAGTTTAGTATAGGTACTAAAAAAAAAATCATCAGCGAAAACATGTTTTTAGGCTTACTGTTTTATTTTAGCACTCTTTTTTTAATGTATCTTTGTAAAGCTGTTTGTTTTCCAAATAAAAATATTATTATTATTAAAAAATATATATAAACACATTATTTGGTAAGACGGTACAACTTACAGAAACATCATTATGCAAAAAAACAAGCTAGTTAAGTTAAGTGTTCAGTAAAGATTATTTTTTCAAATGTGAAAATATTAATAAGTAGGTAGAAATTTAAATTCAATTTAATTGATTAATTAAATTAGAAATAAATAGAAATATACTTTTTTAGAAGCGAGGTCTATTGTAAAACGATCTAACCATATATCATTTTCTTATAGAAGATCTGTGTGCATAGTATTAAGAGCAGGCATAACATGATATATTTTTACATATTTTTATTTACTATCTAAGCAGCTTTATAATAACTGTGACTTATATACCAACAATTTCTTAAATATATTTATTATAACTTCTCTTTTCCAACAACTATTTAATTTCTTTACCTTATTCTTATAATCCAAAATAACAACATAAACTCTCTTATTGTAGAAGAATCTGCGTGCATAGTATTAATTAATGAATATTTTCAACCAATACTAATGAATGTAATCCGAAAACTGTAAACTTCACCCGCCATAACACAGGGTCATCCCTAGCATGGAGGGTAAACATCATAAAAAAACTATATGTACTTTCGATTTTTCATGTATTAAATAAATAAATTGTTCAGTGTTCACAGAATTATGCTAGTAGAGATATTAGTTTTGTCTGTATATTTTCTTAATCCAGTACATTATGTAGCATATCCCTCCAAATATTCATCTCTCATAACATGTAAAAGTAAAATATAAGATGATGGCTAGATGAAATGCTGTGTGTAAAAAAAAGTTCCATCGGATAGGGCGATATTACCCCACGGGAGATAAATGATGTACAACTGATATCGCACGCCTCTTTCATATTCCATATTACGTCAAGTCAAGCAATATATTTCATATCTCGCTTCGGCAGGGATCAGCCACCATTGAATTATTAGTTAAAAACAATTTTATGAATTACACTTTTTTACTAGTCAATAATACTTTTTTTACTACTTATGGAAGGCAGTAGAAACAGAAGAAGATGACCGATGCTTTGTTCTGATCAAATATCACAGGGCTCTGGAACGTCCCAGTCCGAGGCTCTCCAACTCTCCATGCAGGGCAGGTCCTCATAGGGATGAGGAACCTGGTTTACAAGGACAATTGGAGTAGGATCCCCAGTAATGAAGCAACGACAAAAAGGAAAACAATATTAATATCGATCTGCATAATGCATAAACGTTTTTTTTCTGACGTCCTCATTCTCGATATACATATATCGTAATGGATAAATAAGGCTAAAGCGCCATACAGCTGGAAAGGAAAAACAGCTTTACGGCGCTTCAGCCACTCTTCCTTTCAGCGGCATGGCGCTTTAGCCATTTAACCTTTTCAGTATCGATATTATCATCAGATCTTTACTAGGAAACAGTGTGTCTGCATCTAAGGATGGGTTGTTTCTAAAAATTTGAAAAAATCATCAAATATTTTAAATTTATTTTCATGTTCTGTGAAAGTTCTATTGAAGTTCTGTGATTATTTATGTTTTATGAAGCAACTGGCCTCTAATGAAACAATAACAGAACTTGAATAAATAAAATTTACACAGAACATGAATGTTAACTTCAAATATCTGAGGAACAAGGAAGTTGAGTCCATTAAAAAAAAAAAAAAATTATCAATGTTAACATTCAAACTTAAATGCTAGTATTTTTTTTATAAAGTTCGTTTTCATAACTAAATTAATACTCCAAGTTTAAATTTTATTAAGCCCGCCAAATCGAGCGGAATCCGAGCGGTATGTGGCGGGGTGTGTGTGTGACGTCATTTGATTCGAAAAAACACGTTGCTCTGGCATTTTGTATGAAGATTTTTTTTGATTCTTCAATAAGGAATTCCAGTTATTTTTTTATCAATGTTAACCGTCTATCAGAATTAATGGCATTACAAAAAAAATTGATCAAGATTTCATAGTTAAATTAATTTTTTAGTCCGAATTTGTGTTTCTCCCGCGGCCTGAACTGCTAAGCACGGTATTTTTCAACTGACAGTTGTTCTCGAACTAACTAGCTGTTCGTTTTAAAAAATGGGTAAACACGTCGTGAAGAATGCGATTCAAGGATACAAACACATAATAAATCAAGCGGAATTACTTTCCACACGTAAGTTTATTGTTTACATGTTCATATTTATTTTTTAAAAAGCAGAAATTGAAATAATAATACCAAATACTATAAAATAGGTTCAGTGTTGCCATAAAAAGTCGTTTTGGTTTTACCACATTATTGGTAGAATACATAATTTATGGAATAAGTTACTATGGAGGTGACCTGTCATTTAAAATATTTTGGAAATAATAATAAAAATTACGTTTTAATCTTCATACAAAAGAAGTCATTACAATTTATTTAGGTATATTAATGAACAATCTAGTAATTATTTTTTTTAAGTATTTTCTATTAATAACTTTGTAGGGCACCTAAATATGCAGCATGCCATGGGAAGTGGGTGGAAATAATTCGATTGCTGAGAAAAAAACTTTGAAAACACCTTTTAAAACACTATCCTTTTGAGTATTAGGTATATGCTATTGGTACAATAAAAAATATTGGAACAAAAATGTCTTAATTATTTCATTAGTTATGCTTACTTTTAGTCATATAATAAAAAACACATATTCAAAATAATTTTAATTAGTTTATTTTATAACAGACTAACTAAATTTCATTGTTTATATTGGGGAAAAATTTCAAATGGTAAGCAACACCACCCCACCAACGCAGGTCTGTTTTCTGTCTTTGTTTATATCATAGCGCCGGCATTGTTCTCATGACTTGTGCAAGTGAGGCAATTATGTTTTTACATTAAAATGTTTAGTTGTTAAATGAAATGAAGTTTGCTTCTCTATTTATTTAAACTAAATATTTATTTGTGTGCTTATATTAAAACTATTTATGTTTGGTTTTTATGTTTTTGTGATATGAACGTTAATTTATTTCTGCAGTTTGCTGTCCAGTTCTGTCTGTAAAGTAAGCGTTTGGCCTATACAACCTGTCTCATCATAAATAAACCATTTCCCATGTAATAGAAAGAGATGCACGATCATGATCGTACAAACGCCGGAACAGATGACGTCAGAATTCTTTTGACCAATCATGAAGTGTTTTTAGTTTACAGCCGGTTAATCATTTTTTAAGAACATTTAATTAATTCTAAGAATAATAATATAGAAATATATGTATATATATTTAGAATCGATATTTTTTTTATCTACATGAACATATTTTTTATAAGTCAAAATATTTTTCACTCAACTTCCTTATTGTTAAATTTTTTTGAAATAACCCGTCCGAAGTTGTTCAGCCATGATTTTAATTCTTCTACAGTGATATTTTACTATTCTCTTAAAAATATTTTAGTAAAAGAATAAGGACGGGGTTTTTCGCAGAAATGAAAAAAATCATCAAATTTCAAAGTTAAAATTCAAGTTCTGTGTAAGTTCTATTCAAGTTATGTTATTATTTTATCATTTGCTGGATATTTCACGATACTTGAATATAAACAGAACTTGATTAGAAGCTTCACAGAACTTTGTAATTTGATAAATTGTTCAAATTTTGTGAAGCAACCCGTCCTACGTGTATTAAATATATCTCTTGAGGAAGTTCTCGGGGTTTTTGAATATTATCATAATGAAATACGTTATTTTAGTTCTTTATTTGTGAAGTATTAAAATCGTTGAATGGACAGGATTTTCATAGGTTACTAGAAGTTTGGTCTGGGAAACACTTAATTTTGAAGTCATCAATCTGTAGGGGCGGTTCTAGACTTTATGTGAGCTAGAGAGGCAAGATTGAAAAATACGAAATTATCGATTTTGTAGCTCAAAATTATTTTTATTTAATTATAATTTTTTTAATGAAGATTTATCAGTTTAGGGAGACATAGCTTCCCAAAATAAAAATGAAAAATCTTCATAATGTCGTATTTTTCAATCTTTCCTTTCTAGCTCACTGAAAAGTCACGGACCGCCATTGGTAAGCGGGCCACTGGTTCCGTATACCTACTCCACTGCAACAAGTAGAAATATGAGTAAAATTTCGTAGATTTTTTTCGTTATAACTCAATATTGCAGATCTTATAAATATGGTGATTTGTCAAGTTAAAGTAAACCTTCATCTCTGCCTATGTTTGGCGAAATGAGAGGAAATCAGAATGAGGGTGAGGAATTTGGTTACTGAACGTGTAACATCTGAAAAAATAGATTATATTACTAAGAAGCGTATTTTTATTTGATGGATCTGTGTGTTGACCATACCAAACAAAACTGATATAATTTGTAATCACATTGAAACGAGATTAAACTCAAGCTGGTTTAGGCGGTAATATGAGACTATCAGAATAAATATATAAAATTATTTTTAGGAATAAATATATTAAATAATTTTTCTGAAAGTATCAACCTTTTTTTAATTTTTCACCTCTTGAGGACTTGAATTCGGAACCACCGGCCAGAAACAACGATCGTCCAAACTGGTTCCGCGATTTTTCATCCCGTGACAAAATATCCCTTACGCAATATCCTCCGACAAAATAACCTACGGACAAAAATCCTCCAACAAAGTACCTATCTTTTAAAACCTAACCTAAATTGACCTAACCTAATCTAACAAAAAAATGGGACAAAAACAATGCAGACATCCTGTAAAGATAATAAATTATTATTATTTACTTTGGTCCCATTTTTTTTTATTTTTGTCCCGTTCTTGTATTATTTTTTTAACATCTTACGATTTTGAACAATAATTTATTGTCTTCACAGGATGTCTGTATTATTTTTGTTCCATTTTTTTTGTTAGGTTAGGTTAGGTTAAGTTTTAGTAGATATTTTGTCGGAGGATAATTTGTCGAGGACATTTTGACGCGAGATGGAAACGCATATTATCGTCCTATGTAACTTCCTCTCAGGAACGAGATACAAATTAATTATGTTTAAAAAAAATAGCTTTTCAGTACACTTTTATTTGGCCTCACCGCACTGGTTACATTTATTGTCAATTTGTTTTGGTTTCACATAACATGTTTCAAATAATTAGGTAATTAATTCTAAAACATAAAACGCTAACTTTATTATATACTTTTGGAACACCTACTACGATACGTAATAAAATATTTTTTATATGAAAATTACGATTCGGCTAAAGGTTTGAGCCTCAGCTAAATATTTCAACACAGCCTACGAATTTTCATTAACATGCTTTCAACAAACCAACGTCAGATGTCGGTAACACCACCTTGTCACTTCCACCGTTAATTATTTTTATACTCGGCAATTTATTTATTTATCGTGTAATAAACCGTAAACATTAATAAACTACATATATCTTAATATAATATTTTCATATAAAAAAAACGCAATGAATAAATACGTATAGGTATATAATTACTTATAAGTGTGATGCTGTAAATTTATATCAACATGTTTTAATATTAATAGTGTTCAAAGTTCTAAGTAAAGATACGGTCGATTTTCTCATAGCGTCGTTACGCCATCGTTTTAAAGCATCCTTGTTCCCTGAACTGTGACCTCCGTGTCTTTAGGGTACAGGTAGGTATTTGGTGACTTAAGGATCTAGGGAACGGTTCCCCTCCTTCACTGCTGACATCATCAAGTCAACCGGCGGTGTCCATTCAATAGCTGTTGTTGTTGGTTGTGCCACCCAAAACTTGCGGTGGACTAAAGGAACATAGTTCATAGAATGCAAATTGGAATTATTAGAAAGTTCGGGCGCAATTTGGAAAGTTATGTCGGTAAGTTTGCTAGTCAAATTTGATCTCTTAGGACACTTTCGAAACAGACAATTTAAGAGAGGTTTTAATGAAAGTAAAGTAACTAATTTGATGTCAGTAGTACCTACATACCTATATATTGCACGAAATTTCAAATGGTAGGTAGGTAGAGCAGATAACGGTGAATTTATTTTGAACTATTGACTAAAATTTTTAAATTGTCATTACGTGTCAAAGATGGGACAGAAAGTCTGCAATTTTGTATTCTTATAGTTATTATAGAATTTGTGAGAAATTAAATTAGTATTTTCTTGGATAAATTGATTAGATAGGCACCGAATTTCATTTTAGTAGAATCCGTTTGCTCACTACTTCATTGGTCTGAAACCGGCAAGGGAAACTGAAATGTTAGTTTTTTTCACATAAATTATTTATTTACTTTGTTTTCATTTATTAATCATCAACGCCCTTATTGGATTTTGTTATTTTCTATGATTTAGTGCATACAGATGTCAAAAATAGTGTTAAAGGTTTAGATAACAAAAATAACGTTAATGGGTATTACGCGTGGTACCTATGTATAAAAGTGAAGTATAACGTTATAACAGTGGGATGGATGTATTCATTCATCCGTCACTCCTGGACACACTGATCCCCAGATACCTATCCACCTGCCATGCCCTTTTCTTTCCCAGATCTTCCTCTCCTTCCTTTCCTTACAAAAACCCTCCACACACGATCCTCAAAGATTACATAGACCCTGAGAGAAATTATTTTCCTCGGAACCTCCTCTTTGGAGGTAATTAAAAAAAAAGAAGTAAAATAAATAGAAATATACATAATATAAATTCACTTTCTCCTACCCCTACCCACTGTCTTTACACTTAAGGCGATCCAATAGTCCAGAAAAAAATCGAAATTGGAATTCACGCCCCTTTATGAGAGGAGTTTGAAAATACTTGAGAAAAAGCTTTTGGATAGGTTGGAAAAGGTATTTGATAAATTGTTTTTCAGGTTGATTTCGTAAAAACCTGTAAAAAACATTAACTTCACAAAATCAAGTGACTTGGAGCCTGACGTCTGTTCCCCGCTACAGCTGGGGGAGGACTGACTGAAAATGGGAGTAGCGTGGTCAGTAGTTCTTCGGTGAACGGCATAGGGATTACTTTGAAAAACCAAATTCGTCGACTAGCGGCCGCGTTGTAAAATAACAACGCGAAAATGCATATTTTATTTGAATTTGTGAAGTTCGGGGGTAAATATCGATTTTTTTTGCGATTATTATAAAAGAAACTGAATTTGCCAAATAAAACTTAGAAAGTGTTTTTTATAGATCTTATACTTTATTTTTTTTATAGGCATATTAAAAGACTTATAAAAAAATGATTGATATTTTAAGGGCCAAGATATGTTCTACTTGCAGTATTTAATTGAAGCATCTATAATACTCCTAAGCGATCAAAATTTCGAAACAAAAACATATGATTTTGTATGATTTTGAATTATTTAGTATGACTTCATCTTAAACAAATTAACCAAAACGGGGATGCAGAGAAGAACACTGATTCCAGGCTATTGGAACACTTTAACACAAGTTAAATACTTTTTTTTTTAAATTTATTTAATATTTGTATGATTTTACAATAATTATACATTTTTTTTTACATATTAAACAGATTTGTAATATTAATGTAATAAAAGCTTTTCCTCACCATAAAGAGAAAAGGCTCTTGCGTTTGGTGAGTGAATTCATACTCAATTATTTTAATTACGGTGCTCCAGATTTTATGTCCGGGTTAAATCTTTCCCAAATGAAAGACTAAACCCTTCCACACACTTTTTACAAATGATTATCTAGTAAATTCACGCAATGTAAGTGCACTATATAAGTATAATACATACAAAACAATACGTCAATCCACCAGAAACATTATGGGAAAATATTTCACTGACTCCAGATATTTTCATATCAGAGGGTTCGGCTCTGATGAAATCCTAACTGGTCCGATAAATCCTACTGATCCCTCAATATAAATATTTAAAAAATCTTTCGTAATCCTACATGTATTTAAAATGACCGACTTTTGCATTTTTATATACAAATTTTTTGACAAATCTAATACAGAATTAAATATATATTAATTACATTAATTATTAATCATTACTATTATTATTATTATTACTCTTGCTATATTATGTAAATACTCTTATATTATTAATAAACTAAACACCCTCTATATCAGTGGTTCCCAACCGGTGATCCGTGGACCACAGGGGGTCCGCGAGATCTAAAATCTGTTCCACGATCGAAAGGTATACAAAAGCTGATTCGTAACCCTTTTGGTATTAATGATGGAGAGGTAGCTGAAGAAGTCCAAGAAGAGCACATTAAATTGCAAGGACGCGTTTGAATCTGTTTCTCCTGAGGAGTTTAAGTGTAGAAAAGCAATTTCCTAATAGACTTAAATTCGGGCCATCGCTTGCGCTATCTTGTGCGCTCCTCCGTGACTTATTGATGTGAACAAGGCGTTTGCTTGCAATTAAAAACAAGTTTCGGAATCGACTGAAAGCTAGTAATGATTTACGTGTGCCTTTTGATTCAAAATTTTTATTTTTTATAGTAGGTACCTGGTACGTTGAATTTTTTTATTAAAGATTATTTTAAGGTTAACAGTTCATCATTTTGTACCTTGTGGTCCCCGTGAGAACAAAAAAACGTCAAAGTGGTCCCTGGTCAAAAAAAGGTTGGGAACCACTGATCTAGACTCTAGCTAGAATAAATTAATATCAGTACTTTCCCATTATTGGTAAAGTGATATACCCTGATGTTTTATTTTGATTAGTTCACTAAGAAATAACAATAAAACAGTTGTTTGAGGTGTTTGCAATGTCACCTCAATGACCCTTGACGGCCTGATGTCATTACGAGTCACGGCGTACATTCGCTGTACAGCGCTGGACAAACGATAATGTTGCATACTTTGTTTTTTTTCCAGTTATTTGTCTAAAAACACAAAAAAGTTGGAAACTTCTATTGATAGACATAGAACAATGAGTAGGTAATAAAAAAAAAGACCTCTACATCTCAGTGCCAATTTTAATATATTGCGTATAAAATAGTAGGTATAGGTATATATATATACGCTTTACCTCGTTCAAACCGTACTGAAATAGGCATTAAATGAGAAAAAAAAAGTTATTTATTCCAAGATTTTAAAATAAACGAATAATTGAAAAAGATATTTGAAGTGAGAAATTTTTCACACATAATAATTTTACTTGTGTAGATTTAATTTAATTGATTATTATATCAATATTGACGGCCGGCGTAGCGCAGCGGTAAGACGCTTGACTCGCGCACCGAAGGTCGCGGGATCGAATCCCGGTGTGGCAAATAAATTTTATTTGATTAATTTGTGTTATTTCACAATTTATTCATTTAAATAGTATATTTGCGGCACGTTCCAGAGTGGAAGATACTCTCTGTATCGCCCTGGTGTAAGACCACCATTCAGAATTGAAACGTTGCTTGAAACGGCATTAGCCGTGTTTGGTGACCAGATCTGAATAGCCAGGTACTTCCCCACCTTCCTCTTCCATATCTCCAATCCCTCCCCACTACCCTCAGTCTCACAACATTCCCCAATCGGGGATGCCATAGTCTCACTGGCTTCAGACGCGAGCAGTTGGGACTCTTGTGAGGTATTCATGTAAAAAAAAAAAAACATTTGAATTTCATCATCAATGATTAAATTAGATGCATAAATATATGTATATGTAGCAGTGGCGGTCCGTGAGTTTTCATTGAGCTAGAGTGCTAAGATTGAAAAATACGACATTACTGATGTTGTCGTAGCTGAAAATGAATTTTATTTTTTTTCACAAAATCGACTTTTTGTATGAAGATCTTTCAGTATGTGGATGTGGCTCATTTTCAGCTACAACAACGCCAATAACGTCATATTTTTCAATCTTACCGCTCTAGCTCACAGAAAACTCACGGACCGCCACTGATATATAGGTACCAAACCAAAAAAATTGTATTTGAATTACACCTTTTCACTCTCATAAATTGGTTAAATAAAACTCTAGTACCTATACCCGACATGCAAAAAAGTATATTTCTATTTATCTGTAATTTAAATAAATCGAATAAAAAAAACATGAATAAGTAAAATTTTCGAAATTTAAGCAACCCCCGACTCAAAAAAGAGCTAATGACCTTGAAACGCCTGAACAGATTTTCATGAATTGTAGCTAAGAACCATCTCGATCACGTCAGCTTTCAAACAACAACATAAACCGCATCGTAATCGGTCCATTCGTTTAGGAGCTACGATGCCACAGACACACAGAAAGTCAAACTTATAACACCTCTCCTTGCGTCTGTGGTTAAAAATAAATCAAAGGAAAGATTTTCCCTGAAATAATAAGATTTGTAAAGAAATAAATATCGATCTACGTAGGTACTTAATTATCAGCAATTTTATTCAACTTTTTTTTAAAATGTTAAAATAACAAATTATTCAAGTTGTTCATTTAGAATTCTTTTTTCATACTTTCTTCAGGTAGGTAAGTACGTACACATACCATAACATTGAAAAAAAAATGAAATTTCACATTTGAAAACATATTATTTACTGAACCATTAAAACGGCCATCGCACAGAAATAGAAACGGAACGTATAAATAAATTTATAGACAGACGAAATGCTAAATGATCGAGTTAAAACAGGAATTCCATTACCTCCAGTCAACGAAATATAATAATTTAGGTATGTATTAGGATGTGGAATTACAATATGGCATTATAGGATGGGGCGGTACATGTACAAATTAAACAAAAACAATTTACATATCACAAAAACTAATAATAAAAACAATTTTTTAAAAACCCTACTCATATTCGTCAGAACTTTTCTTCAAACAATTTAAGGTCAGAAAATTAAGTACATTATACTTTTATCATGCAACATTACAAATGTATAAAGATAATATTGAAAATAAAGTTGCACCATTTAAAAATTACAGAAATCTTAGACAAACATCAATACTTCCTACTCCAAAATGTAAAAAAACAATAGGACAGTTAAATCATAAATATCAAAAAAATCAGAAACATGAATACTTATATAAAAGAATTAAAAAAATTATGCTGAAAACTCAAACGGAATCATGTAAAAAAAAAACAATACAATAACCCCCCCCCCCCCTATATGCACAAGCCATGTTTACTTATGGGGGTACATCAAATATATCTACCATGTAATTAATTACTCTATAAAATTTATTTGTAATTTATGTATCTATTTGTTAGGTACTAATAAAATAAAAAAATGTTTACGTTTAATAATTAAGCGACATATTCTACACCAATTATTTAAACTGGTTGAAAAAAATACTTTTTCTAACTCTGCTAACATTTACGTTTTTGCCAAATTCGTTAAGGACTACAAAGCGCCGCTACCTACAAAATCTCTCTCTTCATAAATCACAAGACGAAGTCACCCCGCTTGGCCCGTCTCCCCAATCTCCCCACAAAGCCACTTCTACGCTATAAATCAATTTCTCCGCTAACCGCAAGTCTTGTAATATCTCTGTTGATATACTATCACTTTTGAGACCATAACTTCATAAGGCTTGTAATAACATCCCCCGTATTTGTTTTTAAAGACAAGTAGAGTAGAAGGGGGTGAGTAGGTGCACTCGGGGGTGATCTGTTACAATAAGATGCTGAAATTTGGGTATTTATTGAGTGTTTAAGCAAGCTGATTTATTGTATTTTATGTTGGCTTCTTTTGATGAACTAGTACGAATTTTTCAGTATGTTGATTTTAGATGTACGAAATCTTTAAATAGAAGGTAGGTAATTAATGTGAATTAATTGCAATTAAGTGAAATTATTGATGTACAAACAAGTGAAGTCCGAAAGGGTTGCCAATTCGTGAGGAATTCCCCAAATTGGAAATGAGGAGAATTTTTAAGATTTTTCAAGAATTGGGTATTTTACAGAGAGAACCATTTTGGTGGGAAACGCGGGTATTCTGGACAATTCTTGATTATTTAACAATTTAAAAAATAATAATAATTTAATAATATTGAAATAATTGAAAATGTGTTAATAATTTCGTTTTCTTTGGCAGAAAATTAAAAAAAAAAAACAACTATTTTTAAAGCCTGAACAAAAATTGAGTTTCGCTAAAATTGTCTTCATTTAATTAAATATTACAAAGTGAGGTTTTATTTTTTTAGTAAAGTTAAAAATAAAAATAAATACTCATCCTAGAGTTGCTGAAAAGTCAATAGATGCCACACATTAAAAATAAAATGAATGAAAAATTTGCTTTTATATGTATTTACTTTTTTCTATTGAATTTTCTGCAAGTCTAGGATGCATATTTATTTTTATTTTTAACTTTATGAGTAAATCTCAAATTATAATTTTTAATTAAATATATTATTTTCTATTGACTTTTCTGCAAGTCTAGGATGAATATTTATTTTTATTTTTAGCTTTATGAGTAAAATCTGAAATTATAATATTTAACAAAATGAAGACAATATTAGCGAAACTCAATCGAAATATTTAGATACAGTAACGGATCATTATTTTTTTTTTCTTATTACTGAACTTATGTATTATCTATGTGAATCAATGTAATAATCTGTAAATTGTATGTTCAAGAATAGAAATAAATAAAATAAAAAAATAAAACCACGCACGTTGTCACTCTTTTATTGATTAATTTATCTAATCATATATCTAGCATGAACTTGTGATTAATGAACAAAACGAATACATTTTTCGAATAAAGAATTATTATTTCTTCATTAGTCGAAAATGCTCTTTGTGGTGTCATTTTATTATTTTTTTATTTTTTAAAAGAAAAACAAACACTCTTGCGTTACGAATAACCCAACAATGTTTGAAAATCTCCTACTATCACCACATAAAGCCGAAAATGTTGCTTGAGTCGTGATGGAGGACTTAGCCAGCTGAGGAATCGAACACGCGACGCCCGGGTGGGATCCAAGCGCGATGCCCACTCAACCTAGGTAAGTAACTATATTAAAATAAAATGCTTTGTATAGGCCGATCGTAAAATAAGGCTAATCATGATACGCCTAGTCAAATCATGATCCTCCGCACCGTGAAATGGCGGCAGATCATGCCTGATTTTACGATTGGCCTGTGACATATACACGACAATTTAATCAAAATAACCAACATGTTTCCAAACCATTGAATAGAAGAAACCATCGGTTTTGAAACATGTAGATTATTTTATAGTTCCAAATTTGAAAATCAAAAGTTCATTAAACTTTTGATTTTCATATTATTCACGCACGAACAACCGGCATTAGTACGATTAATAATTTGTAAAAATAATTTTAAAGCAATTTTTTTATAAGCTAGTATTAAATATTTATTGTTGTAAATGTTATTCAGAAAATATATTAATAAATCATTGGATAAATTATATTCATAAAATATATTTGTAGACCGAGCATTCCGGCCATTATTTTACATAAAAAAAATTGAAAACATGATGGGAAGTATTGCGTGTTTTAAACCAATTTATATAAAGGGATTTTACATTGTACCTTAAAACAACCTCCAATAAAATAATAACATCAATTTCATTCACTGAACAGGAATTTTGTAAAAAAGGCACTGTTAAACTACGCTGCATAAGGAAAACAATGAAATTTATTCACACCTTTTTAACGGGTTCTTCAATTTACTTGCAGTTAAATATGCAATGATATGGTTTTTGTACAAAGGTATTATTGAGTTACGGCTGGGATTGTGACGTCATTCATCATTCAACATGGCCGCCGTATAAAAATCCGACCTCAAGGAGTCGATTAATGATGCTAATATGATACGGTGAATAGGTTAATTCTGAACTAGAAAGTCTTGATTATGATCAAAAACTTTATAAGATTGTTATATGTTAATGAGTTAATAAATAGAAGAGCCAAGCAGAGCCTAGAAGAGATGAGAAGAATCAAGAAGAAGCAAGAAGAGACAAGAAGAAGTAAATGGGCCAAGGAGAGTCATAATATCCCAGAAACGACAAGAAGATGCAAGAAGAGAAGGGAGGAGACAAGAAAAGCCACAAAGGGGCAAGAAGAGCCAAAAAGAGCCGAGAAGAGAAAAGAAGACACAACAAGAAGCAAGATTAATAAGAAGAGGCAAGAAGAGTCAAGAAGAAACGATAAGATCCAAGAAGAGGCAAGAACAACCAAGAAAATATAGAAATAGATGAGAAGATCCGAGAAGAGGCAAGAAGAAGAAATACATAAAGAAGGAATAAAAAAAATCATAACGCTCAATCCATACCTTTATTCCTACCCATCCTAAAATCCAATATTGGCTTATTAGTTTAGCCATGTATACCGGTCGATTAAATTCCAACCTCCTTTCTATCCTCAGAGCACGTGTTCCAAGTCCTAACAAATCAGTGCCCATCGGTGTACCGGTCTCACCGGGACAGGAGTGCTTCTGGCTATGGCTATGAGTTGTATCGTATGTTTTGAGCTAACAAATGAATTTGTAAAAAAATTAGATAACTACTGTTGTCTAGCTTTGATAATGTTATATTGCCTTGTACCATGGGATCGCGCGTTCAAAAGCAGGTGATGTGCAAATAAGATGATATTTTTGTAAATATTTTTTTCGTTTAAATTGTTTCAGGTTTTTTGACGGTCTCCGTGGTCTCTGTACTAGCGATCCGGAGGTCGCGGGTTCAAATCCCGGCGTGCGCAGGTAAATTTTGTGTTTTACTACAATTAATAATTTAAAAATAATATATGACATATTTGCGGCACGTTACAGAGTGGAATATACTCTCAATATCGCCCTGGTATAAAACCACCATTCAGAATTGAAACGTTGCATGAGATGGCTTTATCCGTGTTTGGTGAGTAGATCTGAATAGCCAAGTACTTCCCCACCTTCCTCTACCCTACTCGTTCCCCTCTACATGACGTTCAGCTTCAAAACATACCCCAATTGGGGTTGACATAGTCTCACTGGCACCAGGCGGTTGGGAGCAGTTGGGGCTCTTGTGTGGAATTCACAAAAAAGGTAGGCAGATTATTATATATTAAGGCGTATCATAAAGCATTCTCTAAAGTAAAGAATAATTCAATTAGCAGATTAACCTAAAAAATCCCACATAGGCATCGCCAATTCTTGGATAGACTTGTGTGTTTTTAAGAAAGTTAAAATTTTAATCATTATTGGATAATTTGTGTTGCGCTGTTTTTGTGAAAAATCACCTCAAGAGCGCTGAAATATACGATATGCACACATTATCTTTGTAGAACATTGAAAAATTTTAATAAATAAATGAAATCGGTGTTTACTGAATTACAATTCAAAAGAAACAAGATCAACTTCTCAAGATAAACGGTACAAATGCTCCATAATATTGCCAATTCAGTATTTAGATTACCTGTTTACTATTTGTACTTCAATTCAATAAATTAACTTACCTGTGTCTAAGCACTTTAGTATTTCATTTCAATAATCCCTACTCATATAAAGTATTACACACAGCCGCCTGCTTAAGGACCACAACCTGAGATACAAAGATCACTGTAATAACCTCATTGTCTCAAGCTCTCTCAAAGATAGATTCTTTCTATAACATTTTGACACCCAACATTACATTCTGACCCAAGTACATTATTTTTCCTATAACATGTTGATGTTAAAGATTAAAAATTTGTTAAGTTACATCACGTCAAAAGTCACAGCAGGAATATGCTCTAATTAATAAAAACTATGTGTGTGATTAGCACAAGCGCTCAAAAAACATTACCGTTGCAAAACTGCGTTTAAATGTTTATCAAAATATGAAACATTTGTGATAAATCTGTTGTGACCCGTATCTTCTAGCTGCAATCGGTGAAATTTACATTAAATTGGATCCCTCTTCGTCCATCAGGAACATAAGCTACTGGATAAATATTTTAAATTGTGTGTTTTACTGCTCTTACAGTTAAAGAGTGTCATCACAAGATGCAAAGTGTGCAAAAATGAAAGGGGTGGATTTTGAGAGGGAAGAATATTCCGGTGGATGAAACTAGGTGGCTAGGTGGGTAAGGGTGGATGGAAGGAATAACTAAAGGGTGTCCTTGAGTCTCCCCGTTGCACCCTTCCGTAAAAATATGATTTTAAAATCTATTATTTGCGAGGATGGTAGTTACGAAGAGAGTGATGCTAAACCGTCGCTTAGCTAGGTATAATTTAGAAATATATAACATTATTTTTACAACTTTTTAAACGACTACTTGCCTTGTATAATTTTTCTCCTTCTATTTTTGGATTAGTATTTAATTTGTAGATCTACATATCTTAACCCTTAGAAAGATAACCAACGTCGCAGAAGCGCACACAAAAAAAATCTTTTTATTTTATCCAGCTTGTGTACGCACTTGTTCCTCTCAGCCAATTCAGTAGTGGGTCAATAATTATTTTTTAAAGAATGACAAACATTCCCGGGTTACGAATAACCTGACAGAGTTTGAAAATCTTCTACTACCACTGCAGTAAGCGGAAAATATTGCTTGTGTTGTGATGGAGGACGTAGCCAGCCGAGGAATCTATCTCGCGACGCCCGGACGGAACCCAAACGCGATGCCAACTCAGCCACTGACCGGTCAGTGGCCGAGTTGACGACACGACCGATTCAATCTCACGATACGACCACGTTTATGCATTGGGTATGCTGGTTTCGTTGTTATGACGAGCAGATGCGCTCGAGAGGCGCATGGTTAACATTTGTGTGTTTTTTAAATTTTAGTGATGGATTATGACTGAATACAGCATTTTTATCGGCAGCTTATATTTTTTAGACTTATTACGTTGCAAAAAGATAATAAGATAGAAAAAAAACCTAGTTCACCATTTTTCCTAAGAATTAAGCTTAAAAAGAAGACAGCTTATATTTTTACAATTTTTGATTTATTTTAACTATTTTTATAATTTTACTTAAATATTTTCAATAAAATCTTAAAAATAAATAAAATGCTCAGTACGTTGCATTTATTTACAAAAATAGAACAAAATTTCAAAAGTGATAAAATAAAATAAATACAATTATCTAAATCTGAAAAAAAAAAAATTTTTTAAAACGTGCGCCTCTGAAGCGTATGCTTATCTTGCAATATCTTCTAAGGGTTAAATTAATCTCACAATAATTTACGTAATCTTTATATACATTATGACATGTAGTAAATAAATCGCATCCCTAAAACAACAAGCCACTAACCAAAATTTCGTATTCTGAGTAATTCGCGTATGGAGTTTTTAACTATTTTTGACTCAATATAAAATTAAGTTGACTTAACCAAATCATCTGCTTAATGTATATATATAATATGATTTAATTCTTTTCTATTGATTTATAAATAAAACACTTGTGTTGCAAAGTTTAACAAAGAAACGATATTTATGTTTATTTATAATAAAATAATAGAAAATAAAATAAGTGACAATTGATAATTACATTCCAAGTATTCCAACTGACACTACAGGATTCAAATTTAAATGGAATATATTGCCATTACATATATAATATAATATATGCGTTTGTTGTTAAGTATTTTGAAAACACTTGATATTGCAATAAACCAATAATTCTTAGAACTTAAAAATGGTACTAGCTAAAGATATTTATGGCAGTCTTACATTATTATAAATATTGACTAGGTAATGGATTTAACATTCATCGCTAAAAACCATAAAATATTGTTTTGTGGAGGAGTGTGATATAAGTAGCAAAATAATGAATACTCGTGGAAAAAATTTATAAATTACCTAATACTAGGAATTTCTTAATCCTTTCTGGTATTATTAGTTCCGTTTTCAGATAAATGTAATTTTTTATCTAATTATTACATTTTTCAGCGTCTGGTATATCAATGTGGTCAATAGTCCGGTGGGTGGTGGGACTGGTGGGTCTCAGCTAGCGGTTGGACGGATAGACTTCAAGTTCTAATACCACACAAGAGTCCCAACTGTTCTCGTCTGGAGCCGGTGAGTTTATGGAATCTCTAATTGCGGTTGTGAAGATGGTGGGGATGGAAAGGAGATGCGGAGGTGTAAGATGGGAAAGTACCTCGCTATTCAGATCTGGCCACCAAACACCGATAAAGCTATTTCAAACAAAGTTTTAATTCTGAATGATGGTTTTACACCAGGGCAATTATTTTTTTTATATGAGAATACCTCACAAGAGTCCCAACTGCTACCGTCTGGAGCCAGTGAGGCTACGGCATTTACAATTGTGGGGAGGGGAAGGCTATGGGGAAGTGGAAACTGGGAAAGTACCAGGCTATTCGTATCTGGCCACCAAACAATTTAAATTCTAGTTTAAATTCTGACAGAAGGGCAATACTGAGAGTATTTTCCATCCCGAACTTGCCGGAAATAAACGATGTATTATTTTTAATTAATAAATTAAATTTACTTGCACTTGCCGGGATTTAAACCCTCGACCTGCGAAATTCGTCAGTCAATATGTTGGCTGAATTTAGAATAGGTTAGGTTAATGTACGAGGGGCGTGCAAAACGTAACAGCCACGCAAAAACTTTAGATTTATTTTCAACTAGCTGGGTTACCCGGCTTCGCTCAGGACAAAATTCGGTGTTCTGGAATGTTCCACAATGTTTTCATTATCAATTTTCCGATTCCCTGTTCCCGAACATTCCACGACATACTCCGCCACTCCTTCCAGAACTTTCTAGAGCTCTATAGAACCTTCTAGAACTTTCCGGAAGACTCTTTTAGAAAGTTTAAGAGAGCGAAACTTCCAGCCCTTATATCTTCAAAAGCACGCCTTTTAGGTAAAAACGGGTACGCTTATTCCCTAGAGGGGATATAGATCTACCATACCATATAACTCCCTTGTTCTTACCGGGAATCGTTTCTGAGTTTTTGCGGTCCGCACGTTTATTTGGACTATCTTTTATAATATATATTGATTATTTTTTGCATTCAATTTTCGACTGGGACGAAACTTCTGTATCATAAATACAAATACCATTGAAATTTACTGGAGCACGCCGGGATTCCAACCCGCGACGTTCGGATTGCTAGTCGATAGTCTTATCCTCGTCTTTAGTCGATAGCCTTACTCCTTGACGTAAAAGCAAATAGAAAAATATTTCATTCAAGAAGAAAGTTTGCTTTCTAATCACACAAGTAGGTAGGTTAGTTACCATTTGAAACGAAATTGAAGGTACCTACCTGGGAACTAATAATATTTTATTATTAAAATATTCAGGGACAATTTTTGTACCGTAAGAAGTTGGTGCCAAATTATGCAATTGTTAGAAATAATTTAACCTACACATATAAACAGATCATATATTTCAGAAAGTAGTTTAGAGCATTTATGTTATAAATAAAAAAAGATCCCATGCCATTAAAGTGTTTAAAAAGGTTGGAAAATGTATTTGAGAGATGTTTTTTAGAGGTTAATTTCGTAAAAGCCTATAAAAACATTAACTCATTTCTTACGCATTATTTTATTGTAATGACAAGAAGATTTAAAATTAATAATAAATAATTATTGATAACATAATATTGATTAATAAAATCGGAACCAAGCGACGCAGTCTATGGACATCTATTCCCGATCGCAGACGGGGGGAAACTGCTACAAAATGGGTGTGACTAGTGCATAGTTCTTACGTCGATGGCATAAGGTTCACTTTTAAAATGCAAATTCGTTGAGTGCCGGGCGTCTTGATTGATGTCAAAAATAACAATGCGAAAACGCATATTTTATTTTATTTTGTGAAGTTCAGAGATAAAATCAATTTTTTGCGATTATTATAAAAAAATGAATTTGCCACATTATACAATAAAACCATATCCCAAAGGGGTTTATAAATAGGAGAATTTGCACTTGAAAGTATTTTTTTATAGACCTAATACTTTATTTTTTTCTAGGCATATAAATTTTTTTATCTATATTTTCTAAGGCCAAGATATGTTTTACATGCAATATTTAATTGAAGCATCTATAATACTTCTAAGCAATCAAATTTTCAGAACAAAAACACATGGTTTTGTATGATTATGCATTATTTCGCATGGCTTCATCTTAAGAGGAAAACCGGTCGCCGAGAAATTTGAACAATAGGTATTTTATCAAACTGTTGCTGTCATTGTTGTTCGTACTCCCCCGAATACTGAGCGAAAGGGACAACCGCACCTGAGGCTGATAATACCAAAATAGAATAATCAAAATCGACGTTTCAGATTCCTCACTTTTCTCCCCCAAAACTGAACCGATTTTTAAGATTCATTTTAGTAACTACATTTAAAAAAATTGAGTACTTTGTAAACGGGACGTCTGTTTATGGCGTTCAAAATCAGGCAATTGTAACGATTTTTGTAGGATTTTCTCCTACAAGAAGTAACTTATCAAAAAAAAAAACAAAACGCCCCGACAAGATAGTGGTCAATATCTATATCATATTAAAAAAATATTTGCAGTAGTGTCAAAATCCAGACAGGAATTTGGGGTACACGATAGAATGGACAAAACACCGCCCGGTGCCCTCTTAAGCACATAAACAAAAATTTTAACAAAACAAAAAACGACTTAAAAAAATGCACTAAAAAGTAAAAAAATAATTTCGTACGATTGTTATTTTTGGAGTCGGTGTCAGCCAAGGTAACTACATACATAGGTAGTTATAGATGAGATGCGGAGATCTTTGCTGACACCGACTCCAAAAATAACAATCATACGAAATTATTTTTTTTCCTTTTTAGTGCATTTTTTGAAGTCGTTTTTTGTTTTGTTAAAATTTTTGTTTATTTTTTTGATTTTGACATAAAAAGAATCATTGAAATCTGTTGGCGTAATATTGAGTTATTCGTCCATTTGTCGCGCACATACTTATTGCAAATTTAAGACATATATGGTTTTCTCATGAATCCCACTGTCAGAACTGGACCAAATTAAAATGGGACCACACGGGAAGCACCAGCTTTCTAATAAAAAAATAATCAACAATATCGGTTCACCCCATCAAAATTTCTGAGGTAACAAACATAAAAAAAATACCATCGAATTGATAACCTCCTCCTTTTCGAAGTCGTTTAAAAATAAAATTAAAAGTGTTACATTAACAGATTAACACTAACTTAAAAATCAATTTTATATTCGAAATCAAATTAAGACGACACAATACCCTAAAATAAGTCAAGATTCTAATAAGATAAGATAGACGTAAGTAAAGAAGATAACGACTCGCGACCCGGTGTATTGGACGGACCTACTGTCGAATTTGGCCTACATAACACTCTAAAATAATGTAGGAATCGTGAAGAAAGCGTGACCTTGGATCGAATTCATCCTGGCAGGCCTGGAAATTTTATGTTTCCGCCACATTCGTTTGAATTAATTCTTTTGAACGTGTTACTTATATTTTAGATGTTTCTAAACAAATCCCTCCGAGAGTTATTAATTAAATTTGGTGATTACAGCTAAATTTATGGTTGAAAAACAGGTTATAAAAATTTCAAACCGTTTTACGTAAAATATATTAATGGTAAGGTAGTGTTTTATTAATCTTACATATAAATAATTTACAACTCCGGGTATCGGCTTGAAAAAAGGTTATGAATAGTTACATATTATAGTTACAAATTCATCGGAATTAATTAAAATGTGAGCCTTGAGCAAACCCCCATTATTAGTGTACTATGCCGCCTTAAATTAATTTATAGTATAATTACCCATCCATTAATCAGTTAGCTCTAACTATCCCACCGATTTAGTGCCGATAATTGGTATTTAAGTATAAACAATAAACATATCAATGTATAAAACCTTTGATGAACCTATTTAAACCGTCTCGGTAGCGCGATGGTTTGCATTTGACCGAGAAAAGATGTCCAGGTTCGATTTTCGTTGCAAGATAGAATTATTTATTTCTTTACTCTATTATACGCCCACTGGGTTTTTATATTTCTTTCATACGCCCACTGGGTTTTTTCATTCCAGGTTTTTGCAATTATTGGGTCAAATTTAGAAAAAATATACATGTATGCATGTTTGGTGAACGGACAACTCAAAAATTTACAACTTCACCACCCCTCCGAAAAGTCATCACAAGGGATAATTTTTTTTAAGGCTCCGCAACCGGGATCGAAAAGAAGAAGATGGAGAGATACGAAACTACCAATGTTAGAGGAAAGCGCTAACATTTACATCGCCAAAATCGATACGAAAATTGCGAAAACACGACTCGTTTAAAATAGAGCAAAAATCTCTTGGGGAGCATCTTAAGTGTCATTTAAAGAAACATTGTGAATTTTTTCACAAATATAATTTATAAGATAATAGAAAAAGACTTGTTTTTAATAATTTTTGGAGCATACTTTTCGATTTTTTTCTATTGAAGGAATTTCATATAATTTGCTTTTCGACTTGAGCAGCATCTAGACATTATCTTCAAAAATAACATATTTTTTTAAGATCTTAAAAACTTCAAATGTTTACGGGAGATATATAAGAAATCGGTAGAAATTCGAGTTGCGGCCCCTCAAATAGGATACGTTATGTTGGGTTTTGGGCTATTTCTGTTACAATAAAATTAAGAAGTTTGCTACATTTTTTTTAGGGAATAGTGACGTTGAAACAGGTCCTTATGCCTACAGTGTAGAGTAGGTACTCTTAAATTAACTATACTTCGGAGTTCACGCCAACATTAATAAATTTACGATCTCCGTGGTCGAGTGTTAAATTTCCTCGCCAACAAATCCAAAGGTTGCAGGCTCTAGGCCAGGCGTGCACACATTTTTTTTATTTTGTTCAAATGCATTATTTCATATACTTATTACAATGAAAATAAAAATATATACCTAAACCTACACATCGTAGAATGAGGTACATAAAACACCTACCTACTTTAAGTGGTTCCAATTGGGGATGCCATAGTCTCACTGGCCTCAAACCGTAGCATAAAAAATAATATTCGAAATACCTACCGACTTGGGAGGCGGAACCATTTATTGGAACCCCCGAACCATTTATTGGATAACCAACACCTCAGCCAAAGGTCATAGCAAGTGGTTCGCTACGTTTGGTGAACTAGTGGTTCCTGGGTTCATGGGGCGGATGTCTTAGTGACGGATAAGTTTGCCTACCTAACGCGTGGCGGGTCGGATCGGGAAAGACTGGTTGTGGGAGACCTTTTGACGGGTTCTCTCGACCTATCGCCTCAAACGGGAAGGATTCATTCGTCTGTCACTCCTGGACACATGGAACCCCATATTTCTACCCACATACCATTTTCCTTTCCATAACTTCCTCCTCTTCCTTTCCATAAAAATACCCTCCAAACAGCTTCCCCAAAGATGACATAGTCCCTGAGGGATTAGGAATGTAGTCACTTGCCCCGAACTTTTTGGTCCTAACCCATTCAGAACGCGATCTATCTCTTTTACACTTGCCTGAATATCGCTATCCATTTTAATTTTATAATATAAATGTGAAACACAGTTCTGAATATAAAATTTATGCGGAGAATTCTCAGACTTTTGGATCGTGAAAAACGCGCTCACATTCAAGTGTTCTTCTTTATTTTACATAATATACTCCAGACGGTTGAATTGGTTCGCCGACCACCGGGACCAAAATATTTGATAATGTTATCAAATTCTTAAGAATAAACATGTAGTGCGCCTTTGTATTACAAATAAACCTGGTTCGATAAAACCACTCTCGGACTTTGATTATCTGATGTGTTATGATAACTAATTGAATTTTAATGAGTCTGTTTGTATGTACCTATCTACTCATATCTTAGCATTCCTTTAAAATAGTAGGTTACCTAGTGAAGCGATCTTCTCCACAGCCTGAAATATATTGTTCTGAGAAAAACGTAATGCTAATTTATTAAGAATTCTCTTCAAATTATTTATAAATCCGGTTATAAACTGGATTGCAGGCATGACGAATGAATTCACAATAAAAGGCCTAATACACAAAGCACTCTTTTTAGGGTGAATTTACTAATTTAAAAAAAAGACCTAACAAATGTTACGATGCGAATCATCTGGATTAACGAATATCTTATCATGACGACGAAATACGTTTGCTAAAAATACCCTTAAATGTGATCAGGAATTCAGCAACATATTAATTATATTAAGAACAACGTCACCACAATATTACAGTTTTGAACAAATAATTTCACAGGAAATACGAATAATTTATTTATTAAAAATTTACGGCACAAAGTGCCATTTACAAACATGTGTTTATTAAATATTTTTTTAACAGTCGTAATTACACATAAAAATAGAAAAAGAAGAAAATCAATCACAAACAACTTAATGAAAGCATTAAAAGAAATACAATAAAATCAAAAACTTGTTAAGTATTTGGTTTCACACGATGGGAAATCAGTACTTAGGTGATGTTGACATAATATTTAACATCAACTTTGCAAATTTTGTAGATCTGATAAAAAAACTTATTGCAAAACTATTCCTAAACATATCTGTATTTTTGTAAACTTATCAAATCGCTGTATTTTTGTGACTTGACTTGTTTGCATTTTTTTAATCTAATTTTATTATTATTATTTCTTTATCTGTTTAAAAATCATCTGTCATGAATTAATCGTACTACTAAACATGTAAAAGCCCTCTGGGCATTGCATAAATAAATAAAGTAGTGACCTCGTTAAAATATGTTTGGCTCAAATGTTTGATACAGTACAGCTTTGCATTTCAGTTGGGAAATATTAAAAATATCAGCAACATTGGCATAAAAAATACCAATTGTGTGTAATATATTTATAACAGAATTGTAGCCCGAGACCGACGTATAATTGTCACAATAATACATACTAGGGAACCTTGATAATGTAGGGCTATTTTAATGATATCTTATTAGTCAATTCATTAAAGGTTAATTTTACGTGCGCAAATTATCACGGCGTCTTGTTTAATAACAGAGTATCCGAATAAAATGCAATATTATGATTTTGAACGTGTACCTTGTTAGGAAATTGAATGAAAAAAATACTAATCATACATTTTCATACTATGTAGGTAATGCTGTTATGATGTATTTTTCTTTCAATCGTCATGATATATTATCAAGGCAAATCGATAAAGCACCCGTACATTGATGTTTTATTAATAAGACCTGTTAAGGTTATTATTTTATTATTATTATTATCGAAGGCCAAAATTGATTCTATCCATATTGTTTTAATTACAATTTTTTTTTTATTATACGGATTATATAAAATACTTTACATACAAAATGTAACAAAATCTTAATTTTGGATTTGAGGTCAAAATAACCTCCCAACAGATTTTTTTAAAAATTAAAATTTATATTAAATATCTAGTACGGTTATATGCTATTTTATTTATTTTTGTTTTTAATGATGAAATATAATTACCTATAAAATAAGTACGTAAGTATGTCAACATTATTGTATAATACTCATACCTATATAAATGATATAGGTTTTTTTTTACATTAGCTACACACAGGAGGCCCTGAGAGAAAAATCCCCCCAGAGCGTATGTCATCTTTGGGGATTCTGTATGGAGGATTTTTTAGGGAAGTTCTGGGAAGGAAAAATGCATAAGAGGTGGGTAGGAATCTGGGGTATAATGTGTTTAGGAATGACAGATGTATGAATCCATCCCTCCCACTGCGGTGCAAGGCGATGGGTCGAGATAGTTCGGTTGGAGAGATTGGTTAGGTCTCCCTCAATCAATATCTCCCAATCTCCCGATCCCGATCCGCCGATTGGCAACCAAACCTAAAAAAACCTCACCCCAAGAATCCGAGCACCGCTGCTAAGTTACCAAACGTAGCGAACCTATGGCAGGGGTTCCTACCCATCCATGCCCCACTACCTTTAGTATCACAATTGGGAATGTCGTTCCACTGACTCCGGACGGTTGAGACTCTTGTATAACGTCTCTTTACACGGTATATATTTACGTAAAAATCAAAATTATAAATACAAAACCCGAATAGATGGCAAAAACTAATAATTAAATTACATACTCGTATATACCTACAGGTTATAGATTTATATGCTTAAATTACCAATTATTATTGTGAGATTTTTTTTTTACATGAACTTCTCACAGGAGGCCCTGAGGAAAATGATCTCCCTCAGGGCCTATGTCATCTTTGGGGATGCTGTGTGGTGGGTCTCTTTCAGGAAAGGAAGAAGAGGAGAGTTCTGGGAAGGAAAGGGGTTTAAGGGGTGGGTAGGAACCTGGGGTTCAGTGTGTCCTGGTCATCCACCTCGAAGACCTAGACAAACCTCACGCCATGAACCCGGGCACCCCTGCTAAATCACCAAACGTAGCGAACCACTTGGGGTGACCTATGGCAGAGGTGTTGGTTATCCAATAAAGGTTCCTGGGGCGGTGGTACCCATTTCCGCCTCCCAAATTGTGAAATGACATGTAATTGATGGGAGGAAAAATCATGGTACGATCAAGTAAAAATACGATCGATTAAAGCATCAACGTGAAAGACAGAATTGTGTGGCGTTCCATTCTTTCTACTATGTACAAACTGAAATAAATGTACCTAAACTGTCGATTTCCCGAAAATTAATAAATAAAATTGTGAACTACCAAAAAAAAAGTCTGACGATTCTATGCTTCAATTTTATATGTGTTTCACCATCATTATTAAATTCAAATAGTATGACGATATACGATGTCAGTAAGAGAGAGAGAGCGCATGCTAAATCCGCTAGAACCAAAATGTAATGGGTCAGTGACAACATTGGTTTCCATTCTAATATAGGTATATGTACGCATTTTACGTGTTCTATTTTTATGGTTGTATCACTATGTCCTCATAAACTTCCCCACTTAGGGATTGCCATGAAAGGAACAAGAATTGAAACCAAAACTGTAACGTCACAATTATAATGAACAGTAAAGTTATACCTACATAACATTATTTACTTCTGATGTAAGAATTATTGTTACTGTCAAGCTAATTTGTTCGCTTTTCGGCATTATGCTTTTCGGAAATTTTTCTTTTCATGTAAGATCACATAGAAATCGTCGTGTCTCCCTTACTAACATAGTGAGAAATACGATATAAACGGTGTCAGAAAGAGAAAACACCACGATTTCCAATCAAATATAAAAGTTAACTATAAATCAAGTAAAATGTAGACCTTTGTGAAACTCTACTTTCAGATTGCAATTTAAATAAAAATTATGAAACTTTGGGAATTTTTTAATTAATTATTTTTATATCGACAGACAAAATAAGTTAGGTAATAATATCGGTGATAATACATTTATCTAATAAAATACGTATGTGTTTTTTCTTTTCGGAAATTTTAGTCAGAAAAAACGCAAGGAAAGTCATCATTAAAAACGTGTTTTCATGCAAAATTTTTATATTTCAAAATTATATGTTTATTTCGATTTATACAATTTTAAAGCATATTAGTTCACCCCCTTTCAAAAACAGCTTTTAGTTTTCGGATGCTTTTAGAAATTTTCCATTTATTTAGATTTTAAATAAATAGGTCAAAGTCTTATGGGTTAATCCCTCAGGTGACTCACCGTAATTGGGTAATTAGGTGTTTCCTGGATTTTATTACCAACCCCTATGCAGTTGATGTTTTTAGATACTTATTATTTGTTTGCCAAAAGGGTAATAAAAATACTGAAGATTTCGGTTAATATCTTTATGAGTCATCAACTCCACTGAATAGGCAATCACGGTTACCTTTAGAGTGGATATATTATAATAAAGCAAATATAATATATCTATTATAATGGAATTCCACCATGAATTGTCAGTTTCAAAAATATAAATATTTACAGTCGGTGTTATTGCTGGTGTAGGTATTGTTCTAATTAAAGTCAATAGTTTTAAAGTAGTTCGTTCGATCGACGGTTAGTATTGAAAATAATTATTCTTATTTATATATAATCACAAAATAATAATTAATCTCAACTTTTTTTTTTTTACAGAGAATACCGCACAAGAATCTCAACTGATCCCGTCTGGAGCCAGTGAGACTATGGCATCCCCAATTGGGGTATGTTGTGAGGCTGAAAGTAGTGGGGAGGGGAAGGAGGTGGGGAAGAGGAAGGTTGGGAAGTACCTGGCTATTCAGATCTGGTCACCAAACACGGCTAAAGCCATTTTCAAGCAACGTTTCAATTCTGAATGGTGGTGATACTGATAGTATCTTCCACTCTGGAACGTGCCGCAAATATACTATATATTATTTTAAATTAATTAATTGTCAAATAACACAAATTAATCAAATAAAATTTATTTGCGCACGCCGGGTTCGAACCATAACTAACCTATATTAGATTTATGATGGTATTATTATATACATAGCTGATCGGAAAGTAATATTTTATTTGGCTATTTAGCGTATGTAGTATCTACTTGACTTTTAAGATCTGGTCACCCTTACATGGCTAATGCCATTTTAAGCATCGTTTCGATAGTGAATGGTTGTCTTTTATCAGGGCAATACTGAGAGTATCTTCGAATCTGGAACGAGCTGCAAATACATTATGTTGCTTATTATGAATATCAATATAGGAGGCGGGTATGGATACTGCCGCCCCGGGAACCATTTATTTGATAACCAGCACCCACGCCGTAGGTCACCCCATATTTTTATAAGTGGTTCGCTAGGTTTGGTGACTTGAGAGGGATGCCCGGATTGTTGGGTAAAGTTTGTGTAGGTCTTGGCGGCGGATGCATTTGCTCACCTACATCTTGGCCGGCCGGATCGGGAGAGACTGCTTGAGGGACACATTTTGACCTCTCCAATAGGAATCTCTCGTAACATTGCCTTGCACTGCAGTGGGTGCTTTAACACTTAGCCCCCAGATTCTTATCCACGTACCTTTTCCCTTCCCAGAGCTTCATCTTTTTCCTTTACCTCACACAAAAGATCCCCCATACAGCATCCCCAAAGATGACATAGATCTTGAGGGAAAATTTTCCCTCAACTTGATATAATATTACGTATCTGGATACCATTACTTCTAGCATTACCCCAGGAAAATAAAGTAGATATTTATGTATGTAGATGTATGAATAATTAAGGCCATTAAGGAGGTCTTCGACCTTTAGAAACAACGGCACGAGAAGTAGGACTGCGGGTTAATGTTGATATAACGAAAATGATGGTACAGAGCAGGAACCCTTCACACAGAAGAAGAAGTAGTGCACAATTTAAAGAAAACTACTCATACGAAGTGGTCGATCAATTCACCTACCTGGGCTCCAGTCTAACAGAGAACAATGAGGACCCAGCAGAAATCAGAAGGAGAATCACAGCAGCCAACAAAACATTTTTTTTTGCTGCCAGTGTTTAAGTCACGTAGTGTCCACAGAAAAACCAAAATAACCATATATAAGACCATTGTTATAACGATATTGGCATATGGATGTGAGGCGCTGACACTGACGGTAAAGATGGCTGAAATGCTGGATACTTTTGAAAGAATATGTGGACCCGTGAAAGAGGGCGAACAGTGGCACATCCGGCACAATACAGAATTGTATGACATATATAAGGCCCCTAGCATCTCAGCACATATGAGACTCCTCAGGCTGAGATGGGCTGGGCATGTACAGAGAATGCCGGATACACGCGTCCCAAAAAGAATTTTGACTGGACACCCAGGTGGAAAGAGAAAAGTGGGAAGACCCAGACTGAGGTGGGAAGACGAGGTAAGAGGGGATGCAGTACAGCTTCTCCAGGTACCAAACTGGAAGTCAGCCGCTGAGGACAGGAGGAGTTGGAGGCGACTGTTGCAGGAGGCCAAGGCTCGATATGGGCTGTAGCGCCATCGAAGAAGAAGATGTATGAATAATAACGACCGTCTGGATGTAGGATGTAGTAAAAACAGAGTGTGCAAATACACACGAGCTAGAAGTGAAACCTTCAGAAAACTAAAGTAGACCTCACAAATAGGAGACGATTTTTTTTTTTTTTTTTTATAAAGAAAGACAAACATTCTCAGGTTACGAATAACCTAACAATGTTTGAAAATCTCCTACTACAACCACAGAAAGCCGAAAACATTGCTTGTGTTGTGATGGAGGACTTAGCCATCCGAGGAATCGAACATGCGACGCCCGGGTGGGACTCAAGCGCTATGCCCACTCAACCACTGACCGGTCATTATTATTCTATCTCATTCTCTCGCAGGCAAAAAACTAAAGATGTATGTGTTTGTCTCTTTTTAGTGTCGCTTTTTCGTGTCATCGAGGTTCAAATCACAACGGTGCTAAAGAAGTTTCCATTTCAAAAATTATATGATGTATACCTATACCCTCACATTTCCGATTGTTGTGAGTTGTGAGGCATGGCAAGTACCCGTTTACTCCACACTCTATATACACTCCGCACTAGTCTACAACGCAGTTCTGATATCTCGCGAGGAATACATTACTGGCTGCCCGCGGGGAAATCGCTTCGTGGAACCTCCAACAAGCTTTTCTGTTTTGCCTATCAGCCTAGGTGTGGGTTGCTCGATATGCTGACGGAAAATGGAATGTTGCCACATCAACAAGTAGATACCTGAATCCTGTATTACGCCACTGAATTACAAATCATGTTTTGTTTCATATCATACTGTTTCCATAAAAACGAAGTATTGAAATCCGTAAGTCTAAGCTTTAACTTTAGGGCGCACAGTTTTCACCCGCGCTGTGCAAGCGGGTTCCCCACAGAGCATCGGACCATCTCACACAAAACCATGCAGAAAAACATTTTTCCTTCCTAAAGTTTTAGTAGTAGAAATTTAAGAGCAAATGCTGCTGGCTATTGGTATTATAAAACCAACCTCTCATATTTATCTCCAACGATGTGATACAATTATCATTAGATTCTTTTTTAAAAGCGAAAATAAATGCAAAATCACTATTTTCCACTAATCTTTGCAACGAATCGGTTTACATTTTTTTAAAATTAAATGAAGACAATATTGGCGAAACTCAATCGAAAATGTGGAGACAGAAAAATCAGAAAAGGATATTGGCACCCCTGGGACTCGAACCCACGACCCTTTGCTTGCATTTGAAGTTTTACCCACAAAGTTAAAAATAAAAAAAGCTTTAGTAGTAGAAATTTATGATGAAATGCTGTCGGCTAGTGGTAGACAATATCAACCTTCATATTTTCTCCAACGACGTATTACATACATATATGATTAGATTTTTTTGTTAAAGTGAAAAATAATGCTAAATAACTATTTTAGACTAATCTTTACCACGAAATGGTTTACATTATAATTATTAAAAAATGATTTGGATAAGATTAAGTTTTTCCTACTGTTTCCATTGAGTAGAATTAAAATAAAATTACTTTATAAAAAAATGCGTAAGCGTATGTACGAATTATAAAAAATGTATTTTTTCTTTAAAAAATGTATGAACATATAAGAAACAACTTTTTAAAAATACAATTTTGTGACTAAAATTATCTGTGGCAGTTTCCATTGATTAACATTTTTCCTTCTTATAAATTGTACACACAATAAATAAAGAACACTTTTGCGCTAGAAATGGTGACTTCTAGACTCTGTTTTCCAAGCGATTTTTATGTTTATTACCTATATCTATTCGTGGCGACATACGGCACACTAAGAATTCATACATTTTTGGCTTATGGCTTAAAGTACATACCTATTTGCTTAATTTGGTCAATTTGAAGATGCTAAGCAGAATGAATCATCCAATCATAAATGAACAAGTTTGAATTTTCTGTCCATATATTTGTTTTTACGTTCCGTTTCCGTTTCAAGATGGTAACCGCTTTTGGTTCAGTAAATATTATTTTTTTCAAATGCGAAATCTATTCCATGTACCTACCTGCCTGAAGTAAGTTTGAAAAAAGAATGCCATTGAGATGGTGACGTTTTTTTGAGCAAATTCTATAATTCTTTATTAAAAAAAAATATACATAAAATATGTTTATATAATAAAATACGTTGGCAATTAAGTGCTAAAATCTTTCGATTTCTAAGGAGATTTTGGTATTGATTTAAGAGAAAAAAGGAAACATACTTTTATGGCTATCAAAGTGATTTTTAATTAGGTGTATAGTATTTATATAGAATGTTTATTTTTGTTTACCTTTCACTCATTAATAAATTTATTATTTACATATATTTGTATTTACATAACCACAACAAGTTATTAGAGTGGCCCTCATCTTTCAAAGTACAAACATTTTCCTGCCGATAAGTTATTCCGCAATGGTGATGTAACTTAATATATTATATTCATTCTATTGTAGTTCTTGATATTGCTTAAGGCGAAGTACCATGAAGTAATACAAAATCATGTATTTTGGTTTTAAAATTTGATCATTTAGCAATACTTCAGATACTTTTATTAAATACTGGGAGCAGAAAACATATTGGCCGTTGAAACTATTGAGTGTTTTTTTAAGATTTTTTATCAGCCAAGAAAAAAATAAAGTGTAAAAGGCCTATAAAAACTGTTTTAAAGCTCAAAATCTCCTACATCCTTTTACGCTTATGGTTTTATCGTAAAACGTGGAAAATTAAGTTCTTCCCAAAATTATCGATAAATATTTGAATATAGATATGTGTCTGAACTACCCAAAATAAAATAATTCGCACTTATTTAGGATGTTTTCTTCTTATAAAAATCTAAGCAGGCGGTTGTTGTTTTGCGGGAATATAAACCTTATCGTCAACTACATAAGGAGGTTATTGTTAGCGGCTCGATACCAAATAGTTAAACGAAGCGGTGCATCGCCTTAACAACCTGTCACACAAACATATATATTCTTCGACTACGCTTCTGGTTCATGGGGTGGGAATCCCATGGTGGAATTTATCATTTTATTGATTGCCAATTTTCGTGTTCATTTAACGGGTCACTGTCCACTGATGAACATCATAAATGATACTCAAAAGAAATATTATTTAAGAATAAAAAGTCAGGTATATAAGTTATTAAAAAAGATGATGTGTTAAAAACTACTGATGTATTCGTAAATATGTTCACAAATTTGAAATTTTACTTCAGAAAAAATTGACAAAGTTTTTTTTTCCTAATTTATTTTTATTGATGAATGCCGCAATAGATGATACAAACGGTCCCGTCTGGAGACAGTGGGACTATGGTACCCCCGATTGGGTAGGGAGGGGAAGGAAATGGAGAAGGTGAAGTGGGGAAGGACCTCGCAATTTAGAACTACTCACCGAACACGCCTAAAGCCATTTCATTTGACATAGATACAGATGAACGTACGTAAGAAACATTAAAAAAAAATACAATTTTGTGGTTAAAACATTTTAAACCTGAATGATGATCTTACACCAGGGCGACAGTGAGAGTATCTTCCACTCTGGAACATGCCGCAAATATATCTTATACTTTTGTGACTGGATCTTAATATTCAGGATCCTCCTCTCCCCACTATATTCAGCCTCACAACATTCCCCAATTGGTGATACCATAGTCTCACTGGCTCCAGGCGGTGGAGAAATTGGGATTCTTGTGCGATATTGATATAAAAATAAAACTTAGAAAGAAGAAGATATTGAGGAATGTTGCTATACGGTCTGGAAAAATGTTGATATATATACGCAATATTCTAAGACGAGTTTCCGACCCACAACCTACCCTCACAGAGCCAAGGAACTCGCAGCTCTACTACAGAGATCATAGAGCCTTTTTTATTAAGTTTTCTATCGAACCTTCAAAGTTTATGACAATATTCGGTCTTTTTCCGTCCGCTTATCTTTTGATAGTTGCTCGTTCAATATACCCACTGATATGGCTGTGGTGTCTATCGCCCACCTTGTCGCTAGAGCTCCTGAAGCGATTCCAGTATTTGGAATCCACTTCCAAGGTTCACATTTCAGTGGTTTCAGGTGTTTCAGTCCGGTTCTAGACGGCGAGAGAACAACTGCCGGGCGCCAGTCCCAGCGGCCACCTTCACCGGCTGCAGGTGACCTTCAGGGGCCAGGGGTGATAGTTTAATATTATTTATTATAAAATAATATTCAATATAATTATAGAGTGTAGTTGGTAATATATTCATCCATTGATATAAAATGTACAAGATTGCACAATAAGCAGTGAAAAAAGGGTCCGTCACTTGAGATCTTTTGCCAGTTTATTGCTTATATTTTTTTAAGTGAAAACTTCTTATTACCGTTGTGATTTAAAAATCGATGAAACGAAAAATAGCGACACTAAAAATAGACAAACACATACATCTAAAGGATTTAGCCTGCACGATAATGAGATAGTATAATTGGTCTCCTCTTCCTGCGGTGCTTCGCAACGTGTAGGTCTCCTCTTTGCGCGGTGCATTGAAGCCTCCCCACTCTTGTCTACTTTAGTTTTCTGATGGTTTCATTTCTATCGCGTGTGAATTGCACTCTAATTTTTTAAAAATATTATTGCCGCACAAAAATTCCAACTGCGTTTTTATATTTTTTTTATGTGCGTACTTCACAAGGCTCCCAGTTGCTTTCGTCTGGAGCCAGTGATACTATGGCACCCCCAATTGGGGTATGTTGTGAGGCTGAAGGTAGTGGGGAGGGGAAGGAGATGGTGAAGACGAAGATGGGGAAATACCTTGCTATTTAGATCTGGTCTCCAAACACGGCTGAAGCCATTTGAAGCTAAAATACTGAGAGTGTCTTCCACTCTGGAACATGCCGCTAATATACTGAATAGTATCTTTGAATGAACGTTTTAGCTTGAACGCTTCAACGTTTAACGCTTGAAACGGCTTTAGCCGTGTTTGGTAACCAGATCTGAATAGCCAGGTTCTTCCCCACTTTCCTCTTCTGCATCGCCTTCTCCTCCCCTCTACCGTCAGCTTCACAACATTCGCTTCGATGCCGACGTGTCAATGAATTTCATTTCTGCGTTATGCATTTTATTATTAGAATATGTACAAAAATAAAGTCCTTACCCCCTCCCGCATCCTACCTCCACCCTTTTCCCACTTAAACAATTTGTTATGAAAAATTTCTTAAAAAAAATTTTCAAATCACTAAATTTACTTCTACATATTATAAATTTCACGTTGAAACCTATAATTGGTAAAATTAATGTAACCTAGATTTTATTATTTCGCAGCCGAACATCAAGATACTCCATACATAGGTGTTGATGAGGAGTATTCTCAGTTTTAGGTCTATATTATTCGATTATACTATTTTCGACCATTTATTGAATGCAAGCCTAGCATGGTGTATAGGGTTGTCGACCTCGCTCTTAGACCGACCGTCCCATGTTATTTTGCTCCCGAGGTAGACAAACTCCTTAGTGTTCTTTAACTCTTATATAAATAATAAGCAAATATTAAAAATAAAATAAAAACTACATGTGTGCAGTTCACACGCGGTAGAAGTGAAACATTCAGAAAACTAAAGTGGGCAAGAGTGGGGAGGCTACGAAACACCGCTCAAAGAGGAAACCTATTATTTACAAAGCACCGCACAAAGAGGAGACCGATCTTATTCTCTCGCATCGCATTCTATTCATCCTATAGATGTTTGTGTTTGTCTCGTTTTAGTGGTGATTTTTCTTTTCATCGAGTTTCAAATCACAACGGTGCGAAAGAAGTTTTCACCTAAAAAATGTAGGTAAATTTGAAATTACACGAGCGGACGGTTCGTAGATGATGGTTGATGAACTCCTAGTGGGAATTATATCAATGGGCAGCGCAGGTAGATACGGTGGTAAAACCTGAAACTAACCCTGCGGCACATGTCACTTCTGCGCTATCTGCAATCCTGTACGAATGCACTATCACCTAACCAGTGGCGCACCTAGATTCCACGAGTACTTTTGGACTTTTGAATCGATGGTATGTTTATTTATCTATTTATGGTATAAATATCTTTAACAGTTTTTAACATAAAAATTTCTGTTACTTCTGCATTTTGGTTACCTAAGCTGTGTATGCGTGGTGTAAGGGAAGTCGTAAATGAATTGGTTTTGATATGATTGTTTCAGTGAAAGATATTTTTAGTTCGTGTAAATCTATTAGGAACATGAAATAAAATCAATTTCAATAATGCAGGGCTGTCAAAAAGGGAATTAACGATTTTAAAAAGAAAAACGATGTCGGATACCAATCTTCTGTCGAACAGTTTTTTTTTTCTGTCGAAAATTGATTGATTTCAGATTTTTCATTAGACAGTTAAAGTTTAGATTTACAATGGGAACAAATAGAGAAAGTTTATATGTAAGTTTAGAGGTTCAAAATACTTTCTTTTTGCAATAAAACCTAAATAAATGTAACATTTCTGTATGTATCCTAAAACGAAAAACTGTTTTGGAAATGTGATGAAATATGCTTTAAAATTTTATAATTCAAAATAAATAAATATTTTTTGAAATATAAAAATACGGTGCTCAATTGAAACAAGCTGATATTATATTATATTTTATTATAATAATATCAGTCAGGGATGCAATCATCATAAGCTGTAACTTTTCAACATGGTCGCATTTTTTACAGATTTTAATTTTGACTAAGTATGTCGACAACTTTATCTACTGTTCACAGAACTATTAGTTAAGAAATATATGGATCTGCGATCTCAAAGCACACAAAGCAATCTAGAAGGGTATTATAAAGACCACCCTAAAACCCAAATAAAAATAAATGGTTTTACAAAGACCACCTAAGAGAAATTGGAAATCGGACACCAACAAAAGAATAAGTAATAAGAACCAATAAAAAACGTATCTGACCAACAAAATAATTCTTCAAGTCTTTTGCAGTCCCGAAAATTGAATATTTCTATTCTATATTAAACATTTTGAATAACCAAAAAAAGGAAAACGCACCTTCACAAGGCAAGAACTAACCAGAATGACATTGTGATTACCCAAATTGAAAACTGCTTTTGGAAAAAGGGAACCACTCTCCACTATACTTCCAACATCCCAACTGCTCCCAATCGCCTGGAACCAGTGATTCTATGGCACCCCTAATTGGTGTAAGTTGTAATGCTGAAGAAAGTGGAAAAGGGAAGGAGAAGGGAACGAGGAAAGTTGGGAAGTAACTGGCTATTCAGATCTGGTCACCGAACACGGCCAGTCATTTCGAACAACGTTTCGATTCTGAATTGTGACCTTTCACCAGGACGATGCTAAAAGTATCTACTACTATGGAAGATACCGCAAATATACTGTACACTGCCATTTTAAATTAATAAGCTGCGAAATAATATTCGAACCCTTGACCTACGGATCTCCCCAACCACGGAAGCCGTCAAATAAGCAGCATTTTCAAATCATTGAAATATATTATATGAATACCTCACAAGAGTCTCAGCTGCTCCTGTCTGGAGCCAGTGAGACTGTGACATTCCCAATTGGGGTATTTTGTGAGGCTGCGAAGGTAGTAGGGAGAGGAAGGATATGAGGAAGAGGAAGGTGGGGAAGTACATGGCTATTCAGATCTGGTCACCAAACACTTTCAAGCAACGAAATAGAGTTAATTTAAAACCGGTGTAGAATTTTATAGCACTTACCATTTCCATCATTATAGAATCGGGACATTTTAACTTTGACTTTTAAAACAATTGATTTTTCAAAATATATGTTATTAGACAGTCTTTTATAATATGATGAGTTTGGACATTCTGACATTCAGAATATGAATTACTAGTACCAATTCTAATCTATTTTTATTATAGTCACGAGGCGCTTGTGGCAAATATAGATATGTCACCGGGCTGTTTTGAAAAATATCTACGATATGTAAGGTCAGTGTCTCTGAAACCTGTCTTGTCCGAGCCGTGTGATACCACCAAAGTAATACTTCATTTCTCCAAATAGTTCCGTCTCTTTGTTTGACAAGGTGAGTCTTGTGCTATTTTGGGAAACAATCCATGGACACTCAGAAAATTCAAGTTAAAACATAGGATTCTATAGACAAATATATCGAAAAAAGTGATTTCTTAATTAATGGGCAATTTAATAATTCCTGTTTTGTAAAGTGTGCATAAAGGACATTTTCGTGAAGCAAAAAAAATTACTAAACTACAGCGATTGAAAAATAATACTGTATTTGAATAGTTTATGGTAATTAAAAAAATCTAATTAAAAGTGGTGTTATAATAAAAATTATGGTAAAATCTAAAATATTTATATCATTCTTGTGTATATTATTTATATGAAGCCGACGAACGACAAATATTACTGAAAAATAATTAAATAATTAGGCTTCAAGGAATTTCGTTACAAATTTTGAGAAATCGGTTTGCAATTCTTGGAATAAAAGCGGTAGTGCTCCAACTATTTGTGACATCATCGAACCGTATGAATGAATGCTCCCCATTCATAAAATTATGCACAATATTTACTATTGAAGTCGAATTAGTAAATAATCATTATTTTAATGTATTTTTTTACTTCTCACTTAAAAAGCTTTTTTAAAATAGTGGAGTTGTTTATTTATTTTGAAAAGGACTATTTTTTAAATTAACCTTCCTTTTTAAGGTTAACTATTTAGGTTTTTAATTATACTAAGGTTAGTACAATTAGTACGTTAATATTCAAAATAGATATATCTTGAAGCAGAAAAATAAAAATATAATATCCAAATTATAATCCCTAAGAAATGATGAGTCATAAGACTAGCGTATAAACCAGTCGACGAAAGTAAACACCTTGGTGTAATTACTATCACTCATAACAATGGAAGCGTGAAACAGAAATAGGTCATTAGGTGCCATTTCGGCTAATCCTTTCGGTGACGAACAATCCTCCATCCTTATTGGCCAAAGATGGCTCAAACCCAGGAAGAAGTGGAAGGGGTAGGGTCAAGCCGCCTGTTAAATACACTGGTATCAGTCGAACCGAATCTGTTATCAATACAACACCCTGAGGACAACATCTCAAGGAATAGTGCGGACTTCTACGCGAACAAAAATAATAACATTACACACAGTGTCGAAGATATATTATCAGATAATAACCAAGTGAATTATACAGTCGGAGACGAAGAAGCCTTCAACCAAACACAAGAAGATTACGTGGCTTACAGTTCAAGATTCTTACCGGAATATCAACAAAATTTGACAGATTCAAAAGACTCTACGGGATTCAGTATACAAGAGATCTTAGGTATTTCGCAGCAGTACGGAGAGCAGGAAGATACGATGCCTGTAAAGCAAGAATATCATCCCCATTCTCCGAGTGAATATGAATTGAAGATGGCTCATGCTTCAAACCTTCAGGTGCTAGGCCCTCCTCGGCCTGATGTAACGTATTCAGTGTCTACTCAAAGTGAAGAAAGTTCTCCGACCTATGGACAGTATGTTGATATGGGGATGGGCTACCCTCCTCACATACCCTATGGTGGAGGTTACATCAACAATTACTTGCAGCATCAGCCGATGAGACATCCAGGACTCTTCCCGACATATTATGATCACGTAAGTCGTTTATACTTGTTTGTTTATCTTTGTTATTTTTTAAATTTTTTGCACCAATCGTAGCTCCAAATTGTTTTTAAATTTCATATTTTAAACAGCATTCAGTTAAAATTTAAAACAAGTAAGTAGATTGTCACATCTGAAATGTAAAAAATTTCAAATGGTTTATTGTTAAATCTAATTGTTGTTATTATTTTTATTGTCGCGTGTTTGGCAAGTAATTGCAGAGTGACAGTAGAAAAAGTTGAAGTGAATCTTTGCTCTTTTTTTGTAAAAATCATCGTAACGTATTTGATTAGAGCGCGTTTGTTAAAATTCATATTTGTTTCTTTCGTGAAGGAAGGATTTGTGCTTTATTATTATTGTGCTGTGGATTAGTATGGATCTGTTATCTTTGTGGACAACGCATTTACTACGGCTGGTACGAGTATATTATGGTTCAATTTTATTTTTATGCGATTTAAACCTATTTAGTAAGAATCAAGACACCCCTCTTAGAAAGCAATAATTTGCCCTGGAATCTAACCAGTTTTATTGCCAGGTTAACGGTTCTTCTGGTTCATTTTGGTTCATTCTGGTTCATTTCTGGGTTTTATTATTCTCATGCGAAGTTCTCCATTGAATCATAATAGTTATTTTGATATTTCAGAATAATAATAATATATAAAGCGATAGAATTATATTAGAAAAAAACTTTGTCTCACTGAAAACTATTGATTTATGATCTATGGATCTCTAAATGTACAGCATCTCTGTTTTTTTCATTTTTAGCACTCCTAGTTATTTCCATCTGGATTATTTCTATATCGCTCAGAAATTATCTGTTTTAAAAACAATACATGCTCTATATTGTATGATCACGATGCCGCCTTTTCACGATGTGGCAGATCATGTTGTTGCTAGGCGCATGACGATCTGTCTGATTGTACGATTGGCCTACGATATTTTATTTCAATTGTTCAATAAGATGAAATAATGTTGAATCTGTGGCTAGAGAAATGTGCTCTTGGGGGTGACACTCCCCCATAGGGTGGCACCCCGGGCGGGCCGCCCCCCACTAGCTATGCCACTGTATCTACTAGTAAATTATAATAAAATTAATAATTTTACCATAGCCACTCGCAAATCATTTCTAATTTGAACTCATCACAATATAAATGTAATATTTTTTAGATTTATAGGATAGTAATATTCGAAATAGTAATCATCATGGTTGGTGGAAAATAGAATTAATAGAAAACGTCGCATGCGGTTGCTTCGTTCCTTTCCTTTAATTATTGGTTCGGGCGCGCTTTTGTTTGCAATTTTATGCGTATCAATTTGGGTATGGGTACCGCCGCCCCGGGAACCATTTGTTAACGAACCTAGTGGTTCGTTACGTTTGGTGACTCAGCAGGGGTGCCCGGGTTCATGGGGTGAGGTTTGTCCAGGTGTTGGCGGCGGATGCCTCTGCCTACCAGTTGAGTGGCGGGCCGGGTCGAGAGTCTGGTTTAGGGAGGCTTTTTGACCTTTCCAGACGGAGTCTCTCGACCAATCGCCTTGCATCGCAGTTGGAGGGATGGATTCATACGTCCATCACTCCCGGACACATTGACCCCCAGATTCCTACCCAGCCCTCATATCGTTTTTCTTCTCAGAACTTCCTATCCTTCCCTTTATTAAAAAGACCCTTCACACAACATCCATTAAGATGACATAGAACCTGAGCGAAATTATATCATTTTCCTCAGGGCTTCCTGTATGGGGCTAATGTAAAAAAAAGAAGCCCAAGAAATGTCTTATATTCACCTCTGATCAAACAAAATAATGACGTTCACCTATATTTTTTTAAGAGTCCCCTAATTTTTATAATTATGTAATTCCAGATGACACCGCACAACTTCACGTGGAACCAGGCAGATTTATCAACCCACGGCCCCGGAGTCGGTGGCGGGGAACTCCCTAGTTCGACTTCTTCCCAGGGCTGCCACACGTCCTGTTCTTCTTCATGCGGCCCTGCCAGCCACAAGGAGGGGCAAAACTACCCTGCCAGCTCCACTCCCGGTGAGATCTAGTTGTCATTATTACATATCTCCAAAATCATATACATAATTAGTTTTTTTGCTATTTTATTGTCGCTTATTTTTTCACTTCACAAGTCAATTCTAAACTTCAAACAGTACAACATTTTTCATTCAGATAGGTAATATAGAAATATCTTCATTTCATGTTATACTTTCTTCAATTTTATCAAATCGCCAATAGTCAGGGACTGTTTAAAAAAACAATTAAATGTTATTAATTCTTACAACAATTGTTGAGATTGGTTGTCAATATTTGCCGTTAGGTCGATTGACATGCGCATCGGTTGCTTTTTAAAACTTTTTACATTCTCCACCCGGAGGCGTCTACTAATATCTACAGGAATTCCAAAAACTCAACAAATCGGACTAATATCTATGAGAACCAAAGTGAGGACGAATATACACAGCTCAAACTGGTGACTTATATCTATGGAACAGGTGATGTCGACGAATAACTACAGCACTGGCAGAGGTTGGATTTGCAATTATGTATAGCATATTGCCTTACGTAGTATTGCGTATGCAGTTTAAAAAACTTAATTTATGTTAAGTTAGGTTAGGTTAGGTTAAGTTATATATAACGCAATATAACAATATAACGCAATATGCTATACATAATTGCAAATCCAACTTCTGCCAGTGCTGTAGACATTCGTCGACATCACCTGTTCCATAGATATTAGTCAGCAGTTTGAGCTGTAGTAATTCGTCCTCACTTTGGTTCTCAAAGATATTAGTCAGCAGTTTGAGCTGTAGATATTCGTCCTCACCTTGATTCTCATAGATATTAGTCAGCAGTTTGAGCTGTAGATATTCGTCCGACATACAGGCTGTAGATATTAGTATCTGGAGTCTCTCCACCCTACTATATAATGTTAACATTTCAACAATTCAGCAGGTGTTGCGTTGTACCGTTGTATAAACTTTTAGGGCTGTGACGTCATCACGCAGATTGTCACGTAATATGCCAGGTATATATTATACAGACAATAGATAGAGTGACTTTCACGAGTACAAAAAGTGTTTGCTTAGGTAATTTAACGCCAGATTATTGCTATGAAGGGGTTGCTATTAAGCTCGAGTAAATAAATAAATGGACTAAATTGTTATTCTAGTAAGCTGTAAAATTAATCTTCGAAGTCATCATAAGAAAACAAATACATACCATCGTTTATAACATAACTACTTCTAATACGCGGTTTCGCCGGTATCATTTCTAAATATTAAAAAAAGTATGCTTTTTTTACGTACTTTACACATATATGTACCTATTTCTCTAAAATGTTTGATCGCAACGTTACCGCGTCATGTGTATTAAACATGTAAGAGTATTTAAGGGTTGACGCATCTTTTTCAGCTAGCAACATCATTTCGCTAAAAATGAGATACGGTACGGAGTATTTAAATATTCACTGAGCTCTCATAAAATAGGCATAAAAGGCGAAAAACACGGGCGAAACCGGGTTTTAACCAGTGGGAGATAAAATATATTTCCAAATATACACACGTTGCTTAGAAACTCGTAGTATAATCGAGAAATTGGTGAATCTGCATCATTCAGAGAACCTAAATTTTTTAGATTTTTATTTAAATGAATAAGTTTTTCGTATTTTGGGTAAATAATGGGTTTGAAAAGTTTTAAGAGCCTCTTGAATACATTACACAGCTGATATAAACCCCCTAAAGACTGATTTTTGTTCAAAATTGACATAAAAAAATTAAATTGGACTCGATTTACTCGGAAACGAAAGCTCAAACAAAAAAAAAGTTATTCAACAAAATCGACTCCAAATGTGATGTCAATTCACCAGTTTCCAGCTTGTACTATGATTTGCCGGACACCATGTGTTCAAAGACCAAATTTATCACTCTCGCATTTAATATTTTTAATGGAGCTAAATTCATGTTAAATTAACTAAATAATTCGATTAATTACCTGCTAGTACTTTACAAGTAGCTAATAACCCACCATAAAGTATATGGTAGGTAGCTAATTGTATTATATATGTATTCAACGGCATCCACAGGGGGATGTCGCTGGACTACGCTCGCAGAATTTTATTACTTCATTATGAAAACAAATAAAAATGGGTTAAATATTTGAACGCTTTTCGATTTGTAACACGATCGCATTGCCAATAAGCCGATTTTACCGTAAAAAAATAAGCGGCCAAGAACTATAAAGAACTTGTTACGTTTACGCCCTTCCCCAAACTATCTACCCAAGTTACAAATATAGTGTTAGGAAATCAAAGATTTATTTAACGATTTGACCTAAAATTTCAAAACATTGTATCATGCAGCTGCATATTTATTTATATTAGTGTATATTTTTTTCCATATTAATATAATAAATATATAAATATTAGTATCTATGAGTAATAAAATCACAATTGAAGTTCCGCCACAAACAAACACTTAAAATAATACAGAGGGTGCAATTTACCCGCGGTAGGAGTGAAACAAACAGAAACTTAAAGTAGACAAGATTGGGGAGGCTACGAAACACCGCACAAAGAGGTGAACGATTATATATCTCATTCTCTCGCAGGCTAAATCCTATATACGTATGTGCATGTCTCTTTTTAGTGCATTTCATCGAGTTTCAAATCACAACGGTGTTAAAGGAGTAATCACTTCAATTTTTTAAAATTTAATACAATAACCAACGCATTGAAAAAATTACCTGTAGTTTAGAATTTTTAATCGAGATTTTATTGCAGCTTTTCTTTACATAATAATAATGGTAAGACGTAATTTTTTGAAATTTTAGTAATTACGATTAAGAACCATTATTTTTTATTGTTTTTCTTGTTTTGAAAAACCATTATTTTTTTATATTGTTTTTTTCCGGTTTCAAAGACCTTTTGCCTTAAAATTAACATTATATTGAAACCTTCATACTTAAGTTTTGTGCTTTATAAGATATTTAGAAAGTAATGTTTTTTAGGATTAGCTGTATTTCTTATAGTTGTGCTGCATCCGTTTCAGTTATTCAATCATTTTCAATATTAAAAACCCCCTCTATCGGACAAGGGCTGTGGACAAACAAGATTTGATTGCAAATTGGCAGATTTGAATTTCAAATACGCGATTTGATGGAAATCCGGTGACGTTTCGGCTAATAATTATTCAATCGGGGTTTTTGACGAAAATGAAAACAATTAAAATGTTCAGGTGAATACATTCGGAACAAAGAAGGTATTTATCCATACGTAGACAAAATGCTGTATGAAGTAGGTATTATAGTCAAAGATCATCGATAAAAGTATTATACCCATTCATCCTTCGTCTTTCAAGAGAAATTGGCCCCAAAAAGAGAGATATTAATGGAGTTCTCAGTAGCTATACTCCATAAGTAAAATGTTAACATAGCATTTAGTATTGTTATAATATTTTAAACTTGTTTAGACAGTCATTAAAAATCGCGGAAAACTTTGTAAACCTTTTATAAATTCACGTTTTAGTTTACATTAATTTGTACCTTCGACTAAATGTACGCGCACGTATTGTTTAGGATTATCACATTAGTTTATACCTATACCATTCTTATTAATCAAGATCAATTGAAAAATCGCATCGACTTAAGGGACCAACAGCAATTTAATATTCGACAGTCTTTCACTTGAAACAAAAATTGAGGAAAACGAAAATAAGTTCAGACACAAAATAAAAAAAAATGGATTAAAGAACAAAAAAGACAATATTACCAAAATTTCATAACATTAATAACAAAACATATACACGCAATGCACAAAACCAATATATAACAAGCAACACTCACAAACACACAAATCATAATATATCCCGATTTGAAATTAATTTAATTTTTTTTAACTTTATTTAATTTTTAACTTTATTTTTTGTTTCAATTTATCTTATTTTAAAGTATTTTTTCGTCACCAACATTATGCCTATACATTTTTTCCAAAATGTATTATGTATAAACTCTCATATTATAAAATGTGGGCCTCAGCACGGGTTAGCCACCCATTGAGACCAACATTACTGGATTGTACTATGAAATGTAAAATATTGTATTAAAATAAAAAAAAAATAAAAAAATCAATGTATTGCGATTACAGAAATACTGCTATCATAGTATCCTACTTTTGTGAGAGTAAAAATATTTTTTTTTGTACAGTTTTGAAAATTCTTACATTCCTTTCAGTCTAGAAAAAGAGACGATCTTTTAGAATATTGTTTGATTAAGGTAAATACCTACATTAATATAACTATTACAATAGTTGTTTATAACAGTTGTGATTTCGTGGCAGTGTGTTTATTTAATGCGCTCTGTATTTCTCTTCCGCGGGCATCTATTCGAGAGCACATACACACACTAACGAGACAGGAAACGTTCCTACCCTATTCATCTTTCAACTTGTCTTTCATCAGTACATGTTACCGGATTATGTACTTCCGCGTGGTTTCACCGCCGCGATCAACTTTACCCCGATCGACGCCGTGAACCGAGCGAGACGGAGATAGCATTGGCAGGCGCGCGAGCGGGACGGCGATATGTAGGGTAGCGCAGGGATGCTTTGGTACTCGTCCGTTATTTTGACGAGTGACGAATGAGTGACAGTTCGGGGGCTGGTTTGACAGTTGCGGGGGTTTGGGAGGGGGGAGTCAGGTTCTCAACGTCTACATCCAGTTTTGCTACAGAATATTGGCCAATCGTAACGCCAGCCTGTCAAAGTTTTGCTGGATGGCTGTCATTCTGCTACAGGGTGGTTGTCTTACTTCTGACTGCCTCTTACCCTGGATTATAAAAGTGTACAGTACAGGATATGACCCACCGATGAAATATTCATCATTTTATATGTTTCATACATTAACGCGGGTGTTAAAAACTTTCCTCTACTCATTACGAAAGTTTTGGAAATGTGTATTTTGTGAAATGTCTTGGTAGTTTAAAAGATTTTCTATTTCTTATAAAAATTGTAGCACAGTATGAATAAACTTATATTTAATCACATCGAAAGTAATGCAGCGATAGGTACCTACATACACTTTCGATTACCAAAAAGTAATTATTATTTGAATATTAGCTTGATCACCCAATATCAAAATATTCATTATTATTTTTAATTGGTAAACGTAAATGTTGATGAGTGTTTCAGGCTAATAATTATTACTTATAATAATTGTTACCCTTTGTGCTATGCATAAAAATCTTGTCTTAAACATTAGTTTACCAATTAAAAATAATAATTAATATTTGACAAGTTAAAGTATTTCACCAAAAAATGTAGACATAATTTGTCTCGACGCCATCTAGTGGGAGAGTTAGCACTTATAATGCATTTCTCACAAAAAATAAAGTTCGTTGTTTTCAGGTGAAAAATGTAATAAGCAGTAATTGTTGAATGAAACACTAGTATATATTGAATTATTTGGCGGGTGGGAGATAAGCTGACGTAGCTCAGTTGGTAGAGCAGTTGACCGGATATCAGAAGGACGCGGGTTCAAGTCCCGTCGGCGGCATTTATCTTTTCTCGGGAGATTTTTTCAATGTTGATGAGTGTTTCAGGCTAATAATTATTGCTTATAATAATTGTTAACAAAATATTCCCTCCAGAAAATATCATTTAACTTCATATCATACTCACAAACATATAGGCATTAGAAAAAAATATTGGTGCTAAATAAACGCACCTATTTTTTTAAAATTTTTTTATATTTCTAAATTGTAACCAGAACTAAATAATACAACCACTTAACACCTTCATGAAAATATTAATAAAATGATCTCTTAAGTGTCAATTTTTGGTGCCTAATCAATTTTTCAGTTATCTCTAAGTAGATATTATTATAAATTAAAGTCCTCCGCCTTGTCTGTGTATCTGTCTGTCTGTTCGCTATAAATTCAAAACTACTTAACGGATTTTCATGCGGTTTTCACCAATAGATAGAGTGATTTATGAGAAAGATTTCGGCATATATTTTGTCAAGGTTTTGTGTAAATTGGTTGAAATATATAAAATCTATATGTGGTTGCTGGGCTGGCAAGCAGGCGGTGTGGATTTGATTTGTATGCAAATTAAAAGATGGCGGTCTGAGTTAATTTATCGTGGTTATAAAGGTAGGGTAACCATACAGTAGATGGCGTTGTGTTTCATTAGCCACAGCAAGGCGTGTCCGGGTCAGCTAGTTCCGTATATAATTGCGTTCTGAAGATCACATAGGTACTGTTTGTTTCTTTTTTTATGAAAGACAACCCCTGGGTTGGACTCAAATACGATGGCAACTCAGCCATTGACCGGTCAATATCTCTGACATTCTTCCATCATTTTCCTGTCACGCATTAGTTGTTGATGTAAGGCAGGGTAAGTAAAGACACGGTTTCGGAAAAATCCTTTTTCCCGTTTATCTCTAAGACACAGTTTCACAGCATCCTTTTCCAGTTTATCTCGACTTCCGCTACTTAGGCGGTGCTAGGTGTAAGTAAACGTATTTTTCTCCAAAATTGGGATTTGTGAATTGTGACGAAACACTTATCCTGAATATACGCGAATCGTAGCTCGCTGGAGTGAAAACACTGATTTCGAGTCGCCAGTGTAGTTTGGTCAACGGGAAATTTTTTAAGTGAAACTTCTTTAGCGCCGCTAGTGATTTGAAATTCGGGTGAAACGGAAATGCGTCACAACTTAGTTCTACACAAATACTCGGTTCTAATATAATGCGGTAAATTCGCACCTCGGCGCGTGCCTTCCATAGCGTAGTGGGCAAGGTGCCTGACAAGTCTCAGCGGCCAGAGAGACAGATATCAAGCGTACGGGGGTTCGAATACTACGAAATCCAAAAAAAAAACATTTTTATTTTGTGAAATCAACATACAATCTTTAAACCATTTAAAAAAAACAAGCAAAAGAAAAGAAAGCGACATCTATCGACTTTATAGTTTCACTTCTACTGCGTGTGAATTACACACCCTGATTTTTTTTCTGATAATAATATTATTGAAACTGTATACACTACGTACTACATCAAAAATCCGCCGTGTAAAAGACTTATATATGTCCGATATACAAGTTTTATTGAAAACATTAAAAAAATGCTATGTATGCTTAATTCAGATGGTTATTAAGGAATGCTATTAAATTGCTGTATTTTACGTATTATCTATATTTAAAATATATAGTTTTATTTAATCATCGAAAAAGCTTATATCAACAACTCTCTATGAAAACATGAAACAGACTAAGACAGAAAAAAAGGTAACGGTCGTAATTGGGATTCGAACCCAGATTCTCTTGTCTTACCGGGAATAGCGTCTCTTCCAATTGAGCTATTGCCACATCTTGTCATTTTTATTAATCTCTTACTTCTATTTTTTAATTACAAAATTACTCTTCGATTATTTCCCATATTTCTCGGCTGTCATCTTTTTTGTGTCATTTACAGTAAGTTTTATAAGTTCCCATAAGTTATTCTTAATTCAATCATTAAATTAATTTAGGTATATGGTTTTAGTTAGAAATTTCTCAAATGAAAGTGCGTTTCCTGAAGTCAATTTAGTTAATTATTTATAATTCACCGGTGTATGTATTTATACTGCGCCGGTTTGGAAAACTTTCTTCAGTATTCTTAATTTTTAAAAAACTAGTGTGCTTTAGACCACAAGACTGAAGTAAAACATCACAAACTTATGCCGTCCATTAACAATATAAAAATAACAGGAATAAAAATATCCCCATCGCCTCAACATCCCCATCAACTCAACTCAACTCAACTCAACTCAACTCAACTCAACTCAACTCGATATTCAACGTTTCATATCGATTAGCGTTTTACTTTCATTAGCGTTCGCTTTAATTAGCGTTCGCATCGATTATCGTTTCATATCGATAAGTGTTTCACATTGATTAGCGTTTCATATTTTTTCGTAACGTTTCATATTTTTTCGTAACGTATTCATCATTTTACTCCCTAATAGTGTCAAGGGCGCGTTAAGAAGTTTTACATAAAAAATTGCAGTATTGTTGCTGTAAGATGAAAACAAGCCTTTATTAATAGAATGATGAAATGAAAAATAATAATAGAAAGACGCGCCAGTGTTACAAAAATTGCGCGGGTAGATCTTATTAATATTATCAGGTATCTGGCTATAGAGTCGAAAAATCAATCGCGGTACTGCTCGTCGGAATCACTTTAAACTTTTTAGAATTTTTCCTCTATAATATCGTCACGTAGGGTGCCGTGCTTCCCCCACCGCCTAAACGAACCTCCCCAACATTTGGGGGAGTGGTGGGTGAATGGGGGAGTGGGGTTGGGGGTTTAAGGGAGTCCCCCCGAGCGGTTGCGCGCCGCGTGTCATTATTTCGCGATTTGGCAACTCATCCCTCCCACAATCCTACCCCATCTCCCCGTTTCCCCCCCTCCCCACCAAACACGGAGAAATCCTACTTCTCATGTTTGTAACGGCTATACCGCTATATTTAGATTTTAAATGTTTAATTTACACACGCGATGTCGGAAAAATATAAATTATTGTTTATTATATTTCCACGTCGCCAAACTAAAAAGAAATCGAAACTACCCTTATATTAGATAAACAGGTTTAGTAGCGGGCGACATGCAAAATGGACATTATTTCAAACGGGGGGTAATTTCGAAAACTTCCTACTTCCATACATCATCTAGGTATTTACAACTTATACACAACGACGGGTATTTTACGATCGTTAAACATATTATTTTGTAACAACTTGACAAATTCTAACTTCTATCCGTAATCTTATCTTATTCGATTGATTTGTATGAAATTGTAGGGACTGGAGATCGTAATTTCGTTTTCATTATTCAATAAATTTCTTCCAATAAGTATAATCCAAGACAATGAAGGAAGGAAAAAAATAAGGAGCATGTTTACAAGAATAATATTATGTGATTATTTTGTTTTTTACCTTACCAATATATGGTATAGTGATACACGTTACTTTAAATAATATTAGTATGAAAGCATCCTTTATCGGAAAGAGACAGTATCACATGAATAGTTCTAACTTATTGACAAGTTCAAGCGCCCTTGGATTCTATCCGATTTTAGATTATTTTTCTATTAAATCTTTAGAATTCCTTTCAGGTGAGTGACACATATTTGAAAAAAAAGCTAGCATAACATAATTATATTGATAGTGTATGTAATAAGAAATTGTAACACCTTTAGTAATTTATGCAAAAGCATGTGTGTATTTAACGCAAACCGTATTATAGGTATTATAATTTAAAAAATAACATTAATTCGAATACTATATTATATTGCTCTTTTTTTCGTTTATTTCTCCTTTTTTTTGCTGTCAGCTGTTTGAAATTAATAATATCACTTCCCCTTATTATTATTATTGAAACCCTTTCCACGTTTAAATTTAAACCTAGGAAATATTAAATAAAAGTTTTTAAAGCTTAGATGAACTTAATCAGAAAGGTTTTATGTTAGGTTTTGTTGTTATTTTCCCTCTATTTTTTATTTCATTACAATTATGATACAAATATGATTCGTAATACCAATAATTAAACTTACACGGCGAAAGCATCGCTAGCAAATGTATACATAAATGATTATGATTTAGCAAAAATTAAGTTATGAAAATTGATGAAATAGGAAAAGTTGAAATTTTAAAACATTTAAAATCGACACTCCACTTGAGTACCAAAAATACCCACTGAAATCACTTATCACGATGCACCTACCGAAATTTGTTCCGATGACAAAATACAATTAAAACCTTTGATATATTAAAGATTTAAAAAAAATTATATTGATATTAGGCTTTGCCCCATCCTTCAAACAACCGAGGCTTTCCATATTTCTTTAGTTTATATGGTTTTCCCTGACTCTTCTGCACCCCTTTCCAATTTCGTATATAAAGTATGTATGGCGAACCTTTAAACTGAGCATTATATTTATAAATTTAAATAAATAATGTATTCACCCTCGTTTGGATTGAATCGAATGCAAATCGAAGCTCCCAGTGTTACGTCTAAAGAGACACTCGTGATGAATGGCTTCTCAACATATATACACTCAAAATATTTTATCATTTTAATCATTAATAACCCAATAATAAACTACTAAAAATAATTTATATTTTTAATTTTATGAGTAAAACCTCAAATTGCAATATTTAATTAAATGAAGACAATATTAGCGAAACTTAACAGCTCTGAACAATTATACAGTTAAAAATGACTAAATCGGATAGGGACACCATAGCTCGGTTAATAGGTCCTTGGTTCGAGTCCCAGAGGTGCCAATATGTTTTTTTGATTTTTCTGTTTCCAGATTTTCGATTGAGTTTCGATAATATTGTCTTCATTTAATAATAAACATGGTTTATTGGAACTTTTCTGCCTTTATTTTTTTCACAATAATACAGCATATTGTGTAGTTGATTTGGTTGGTAGCTGAGTTGACAAATGCATCAGGTTTTCATCCAGGTGTCGCGCGTCTTGTGTTCGATTTGTCTCCTAGCTAGTCCTCTATACTTCTCCTAGCAGAAGTTTTTTTTAAATATTGTCGATCGACCACCATAATACGGGCATATGCCTAGCATGTAGTTGAAAAATCCAAAAATTATGTAAGCATTCAAAGCAATGAATAAAGAAAAAAAATCTCATTCGTAATACGAGAATGTTTGTCTATCTTTGAAAAAAAAAATTTTTCCATCTTCTTTGTTAATACATATTTTACGCAATACTATAATAACAAAAATTAAGATAAATACCTTATCGTAATCGATCTTTTCTGTGAGAAATTTTACTTAAATTCCAACAATTTTTAGCTTACAATGTCATTTCCACCACGTGCTTTGAAGCTTTGATATTTGCATTTTCCCGTAAAAATGTAAGATGACACCAGAAAAAAAATCTAAAATCATGCTTAGCCGGGTAATATATGGACTTCTTCATCTTATGTTTTCTGAATACAAAACGACTACCTAGTGTCTAATCATTAAACTAACTAGAGATGCATAGATTCCAGATAGATTCTACAACATTTGAAATGTATTCCAACACGAAATTTATGTGTCTATCTATATGTAATAATTATTTCCAATTAATATTAATAATACGGGACCACTTTATACAACATTAGAGCACCATTTTAATAAAATATTAATATAGTATTACTGAAATATATCTATACAAAAAAAACTATTTTTTATTTTTTAGATACTAATATTTTTGGTTCGATAAACATATTCCCTGGAAATTTTTGTTTGTTTTGTTATTATTGACGCTTGATAAACTTAAATTTCTTCGATTTGTTTCAATGTTTCAATAACGCCAATTCTCAAACAAGGAAGCGCCAACCAATTTGTTCAGGGATTAAAAGAGACCCGGGAACAAATCCAACACAAAAGTTATAAGAACACCTCCCCCCTCAATTGTCCCTAACTCTCTTTCCACTCCCCCCCTACCCTCTTCCGTTAGGCTGTTTCCTTGAAGCCTTCAAGAGGGAAAATAAATAATAGGTACTGAAACTAAATACATACTTTGCATGTGGGCTTTGAAATATTTAGTCGTTGGAAGGACACAGCGTTTATTAGGATTTGCGTTTTAAAATTTCTTGTACCTCAAAGATTTTATTTTATTATTGAAATGAAAACTTCTTTAGCACCGCTGTGATTTAAAATTCGATGAAATGAAAAATAGCGACACTAAAAAGAGAAAAAAAATCTAAAGGATTTAGCCTGCGAGAGAATGAGATAGTATAATCTTTTTATTTTATTAATTATCTTATAAATATATTACAATACATTACAAAAAAATGTCCAACTGGGAAGGATTCACAAAAGATCACAGGAATGAGCTTCTGTCAAGACAGCTTTTGAAAACATTAATAGTTGCATTCTGAACGAAGGGATGATTTCTTTATGTCCTTGAAAAAATCGCAAAGATGTAATTTTTTCAAGGTCATTTTGGAGAACATTAATAATTGCATTCAGAATGAATGAATTGTTTCTTTCGGGAGATCGCAAGTATGAGATTCTTTCCTGGTCAGTTTTGAGAACATTTACAACTCGTAATTAGAATTTATATATGACATAAGAATTCCCAATGCATTTATAACTATTGATGTATGAATGTGAGTGAGGCAAAGAATGTGTGCCAAGACCGAGTTGTTTGGCGGTCCGTCCTCTCTGCCTACCCCTGCGGGGAAACGGCGTGATGGTTGGTTAGTTAGTTAGTTAGTTTAGTTTAATAAAGTATCTACCATAACCTTAAGAATTTCTTAAGTAGTAGAAATTACACATTTATAAACCTCTTTGTGCGGTGCTTCGTAGTCTTCGGTCTCCTCTTTGTGCGGTGTTTCGTAGTCTCCCCAATCTCGTCTACTTTCGTTTTATGAAGGTTTCGCTTCTACCGCGTGTGAATTGCACACTCTTTTTTTTATTATTTTATGTATGAGAACACGCAGATGCATATATTATATTAATTAACAAGACTTTATAAAACAATAACTAGAGAATTGGGCTGCACGCTAACTATTTCTTACCGATTGACTTGAATAGCAGATGAATAAACATTTACCAATATTTTTATATGTAATTAAGAAAAAAATATGTATAAAAAAATTATTTTACATTCAGAAAAATGCGCAATGTCTCTAAATAAAATTTTACAATAATTTTTAGAAAAGTTTTATAGAGGGTAAAAAAATGTAAGCGAAGTATTTCTAAGTTATTGTTCTTTAAAGAAAAACCGATTTTAAATTTCTACCAAACGACTTGTGTCAAATGTATCAAAAAAAATATTCGTGACTTCATTTAGATAGCGAGGTTCAGTTCAGTTTCAGTGCCGGCAACCCGGGCGTTTATTTAGTTTCATGGTTATTTACATTGTTTTCTTTTCTTTTACCCGCCTCACTAGACAAAGTCTGTTCCGAGGCGGGTAAATCACATATTATGTTTGTTCCAAAAGAAATGTGTGTGTTTAAACAAATATATATATGTATATGGAAAGATAAAAAAGATAAATTATATGTTGGTATATTAAATATTTACATACATACTTTGTTTGTTTTTTGTTGTTGTTTTTTTTTGTTTTTTTTTTTGTTTTTTTTTTATATTTTTTTTTATATATTTTTTTTTATTAGTTACATTTCCATGCGAAGATTGCATATGTTATATAGATAAAAGTAAATTAAAATTTTGTGACAGTTGAATATAGCGGTTACATAATAATTAATATTGCAAAATTGCAGTTTCTCGTATTTGTTTTATTTGAATATTATATAATTTCGTGAGAACTTGTATGAAATGTTATTTATTTAGAATATTTTGAATGTCTGTTCTTTCCTTTTCATTCAACCATATTATAAATCTTTTGAACAGCCAATTCAAATTATTTGGGGTGACGTAAGTTTTTGTTTGTGTTAGGAAGGTATTGAAAATGTGTGGTGCTAGGTAAGATTCGTGTTTTTTCCATAAATACTTGCTTTCCATAAATATCTATCATAATCTATGCGTAATTACATAGGAAGTGTACATTTGAGTTTGGAAGCATTTTTGATTCCAAAATAGCATTCCGTCTGACAGATTTAACGCATATTATTTGGAGAAAATTAGACATACCTTCCTATATAAAATATAAATGCAAAATAACGCTGATCGTTTTAAAACTTAACATTTTCATAGCATATCCGGTATGTTCTATAATCTAGGCTAAATATGCATACGGGGAGGAAATTAATATTTCCCCTACCACAAATTGGATTCGCAAATAATAATATCGAATGGTATCTTCTTATATATATTTTAATATCTCCCTTGCCGTCTCTCCACCGGGGGTAGAATGGGGGGTGAGAGGGACGGCAATGTCGCCGGGGGTAGAGTTCTATACCGACATGTTAGAGCGAAGTGGCTGCTGTCAATCATTTTGTAGATAGGAATCCATTTCCATTTCACTCACACTTACAAATGATATACGTATTTGATTGTGTTCTCACACACACATAAAACACACCATGCATGTATTTGTTTTTTTTTTTATCTATTCGTTCGAATATTGTTTTAATATGAAATATATTTTTTAACATTTAAATCTATTTGAACACAGTGCGAAGCTTTCCACAAATTGATATTTATTGTAGGTATACCTACCTTTATTTTGATACTTGTACTTTTATCGTATTAGCTCAGACCTGTAAAAAATCACAATACATATAAAATTTTTGAAAAAAAAATAGGTACTTAAACACCTATAGATATGTATATGCATTTAAAAAATAAAAGTAAAAAAAATATCTGTGTGTGGGTACAAAGTTTTTAAATAAAACATAATTATCAGAGTCCCAACCGCGCGCCTGGAATTGGTGTATGTTCTGAGCCCGAAGGTAGTGTGGAGGGCAAGGAGATGGGGAAGAGGAAAGTGGGGATGTAGATACCTTTTTATTCATATATGGTCACCAAACACGGCTTAAGCCATTTCACATTTCAAGCAGCGTTTCAATAATTTAATTTATTTTATTGATTTATCATATATGTATATGTATACTTCTTTCGGTTGTCCTTGTTGTGCGGTAGTCTTGCGTAAAATCTGGCTGCTTGAAATCTGGTTTAATGAACTCTAATTTGAGATAAAAATGCAAGCTTAGTCTAGAAAAGGTTGATTTAAGTGAATACGTGGTTTTTTTTTGCTTTTTTAAAAATATTATGAAAAAGAACAAAAGTCAATCAAGAGAAACTGTCACAATAGTAATTTGTTGTTTCTTTCCTCGTTCACAATTTTCCAATTAAAAAAAAAAAATTGTACCTATCTTACACTTTACACTTTAACGCAATTAACTACTTTATTTTAATTATACTCGAAATTAATAACTAATTACATAATAAGTTATTTTATTTTATCGAAACTGTAAGAAGATATTCAATTTATCAAAAGCATATTTTTGGTTATTTATGAAGTAATCCGATTCTAGTGAAGATGAATTTCAAATGATACTCTTAGCTAAGCTTCATTTTTTAAAAAATGTTTTGTACCAGATATTGGAAGTTAAAACAAATACCTACATCAAATCCAAAGAGCAGTTTATTCTCCCGTATAGATTAATCGTAGAAAATATATCATCTCATCATTGATATTAAAAATGTTTTTATACGCTTCGTCCAGACTTCTATCATTACATTCCTAACAAAGTACGAAGTCTTCCAATGATAACGTTCAACAGTTAGTTTGCGGCAACAATGCGAACAATACGGCCATAAATTTGTCAACAGTTTGTCACGAGAGCGATGAATCACATCGGGCCATTGTTCTGCGCACTTAAAGGGTTGACTTGTTCCGGATTATCATTCATAACTCGTAACCTTCATGAAGCTTATCTTCTCCTAGCTTCTGTACTCCGGGTATTGTCTGTCTTGTAAATTTGTAAATAATCATTTTAAGTCCCGTTTTGAACGCTTTTTGTTCGGTTTTCAGAACAACTCGTATAGAAATCGTTGCGTCTCCCTTACTATCGTAGATATAAACAGTTTTAAAAAGAGAAAACGCCACGCTTGATATTCAAATATAAAAGTTAACCATACAAAAAAATACAAGGTAGACCTATACGAAACCAAAGTTTCGAATTGCAATTGGAAATAAATTTCTGAAAGTTTGGGAATTTTTTATTCATTATTTTTACATAAAAAGACAAACAAGTGAGATTACAATAACGTTAGTAATACATTTGTCCAATAAAACGTGTTATTTTTTTTTTTCATTACAGTTATTTTAATAAAACGTGTTATTATTTTTTTTCATTAGAAAAAAAGTAAGGTGAGCCATTTTTAAAACTTTTTCATGTTTGCATCCATATTTTTATGTTTCTTTTATCACCTTTCAAAAACAGTTTTTAGTTCTCGGATACATTAAGAAATATTCCATTAGTTTGGATTTTATTGTAATGCGAAAATATTTTGACCCTCTGACAAAACACGGTTTAGGCCTGATGGGTTAAAAAGGTGTAAAACTATTTTACGATAATGGTTTACATTCTTGAATGTGCGTCGGGAGGTGCGGGTTTGATTCCGATCGCAGTAGGCATTAACGCTAAATTAGTATAGATTTTTAAATTTCATGTATCGTCGGTTGATGGCATGTCTAGGGAAATTTTCTTTGGAAAAAGGGAAAAAGCACAAATGTCTAGAAAAGTTTTGAAATGTTGAATGCATACTGTTTAAATTTTAGGGAAATTTTGATAAATTCCTGGAAAATTCTCTAGCCACGCCCCACCCCCTTTAGGATACACGAAATCTAGATAAAATTTGATCTAAAATCAAGTTAAAATAAAGAAAATTTTCGGTTAAATGGTTGAGCGAGAAGTGGCTAACTAACATTATTTCCAAATTGAGTTTTTAATAATCAAGTGTTCTTTCAAATAATATCCTGTATTATTTCGCCATTTTTATTTCATGATAAAGTACATTGTAAATAACACTTGATAAAACTTCATTAAAAAATTGTTAGTGGCTAAGCCACTAACAAACACTGCCTCCTAACGATGATATTTGTTAGAGATATAATATCAGATTTGAGAGTGTCTATTCAAATTTACGATGATTTTAACCTAAATTTACAAAGTTAAAAAACACTTTTTTCTACTGTTTCAGTTACATGGTTTCAATGGATACCGTATGACAAATAATTCTCATTAGATTAGAAATATGTATGTAGATATTAATCCAATAAATAATGTGATTTTAAAAAAAGGTAGCATTTTCTACTTCTTGTATGAATCGGACCAAATGGGTATCTATTTTTAAAAGAACTTCAGACAACGGTAGACATCGCTTCATACTCGCACTCCCAATATAGGTAGGTTAGGTACATACCTAAAATTAAGAATATTTTCAACCGTAAACTAAAGTGACAGATTATTTGTTACTAGTTGCCACTAGAATATGACAATCATGACAAATGATTGTGCTGTATCATTTGTGTTCCTTGGTAGGTTGGTTCCTTTACTACATTTATATAATTTAACAGCTTGTCATACTTATCTACGCAGTCCGGTGCGACTGCTTTTGATCACCTTTGGTAGGTAGAAATTTCTTCATTTTTAGTTACCTAAAACCTTAGTTTTACATTTTATACAATTGATAAACAACCGTTTATCACACACAAATGTTTGCTTATCAGTTATGTACAATTTTCAACACGTTTATTATTAAGGGGGTATATAGATAGTTTATTTGACCAATCGGTCAATATGGAAAGAGGCATATATCGGTAAAGATCCTGCGCATAGATTTGGCAGATGGGAACGTGGCTTCATGAATAAAACAAAATCTCGGAGTTATGATACCGTGGAGGTCTCCACTTTAAACGACAACAGATTTTTTCGTTTTTCAGATTCAACATAGGTATTCTAAACTATTAAACTGAAAATAATGCATTCTTTTCCATTTAGCTAAAAGGAGAAAATTAAAAAATGTTTTGAATAATTGGGTGCTATATCAAAATATCGAAAGACTCTCGTTTTACACATTTGAAAAAAGCATTTTGTGACTCGTAATAATTTACAATAAAAGATATACATTTGTTATAGCTCACTGCAAAATAAATATATAACAGATTTATGTTATACCCGCGGCTTCAGTGGGAAATTACTGGCATAATTATTGGCATAATTGTTATTATTCTTGCGATTTCGTCTAATAGCAAATAATTATTGTTTAAAAGAAAATTTCAAAATTTGAGAGTTGAACAAATTGAAAATTCTATTTAAGAAAATATTTAAATTATAGAAATTTATTTTAATTACCTACTCCCCTAATTTATTCTGATGATTTCGCCTCAAGTAGGAATAAGTATTTTATTCATATTTGAATCCAGATTAACCTAAAAAAATATCAAAGAAATCTCCATAGTAACCTAAACAAATAACAATATGACAGCCCACGTCAAATATTTACTTAGCAACACGCTTTGCCAATAAACGTGTAATAAATAATTTCATAACGCCACAGCTTATTCATAACGGCAGAGCTTACCAATATATATAGTCTATGTTACTCGCAAATAATGTAGCTTTCGATTAGTGAAAGAATTTTTAATTCCATTCAATATTTATTGCGTGAAAGAGTAAGTCGCATCCACACAAACATTCGAATTTATAATATTAGTAAAATTTTACAACAATTTGTAAAAACGGTACCATTTTTCTAAAATTTTAAGGTACCTACCTATCTTTATATTTTATGCTTGGGATACCACGTTCTTGACGGGGACCCCCGAGGAAGATGTAACTAGATTAGGTGAAGCAAATACTTGAGTCAGTCATGTCAAGAGTCAGTATAACAGAAGAATATGCGTGAGACGATGTATCAATGCGAATGACGCAAAGAGTTGGCGATCAAGATCGAGTTGTTTGGCGGTCTGTCCTCTCTGCCCAACAACGGAGCGATGGTTAGTTAGTTAGTCTGATAGGAAAATTTCTTCGAATAAAATAATGCAATCGTTTTTATAACGTCATTTTGTTACACTCGCACCTCACGATCCGATTTAAAGCACTGCTATTCCTAACCCCCGACAAAGGGGAATTAAATAATAATTCTGCTTGCGGTTATGCCAACAAAATGATTCGATCTGCAGAGATCCTGCATGCAGTACTACAAGCGTTGCTTTAAATTGGCTGGTGGGTATACCATATTAAAGCATTTGAACATCGTATCTGCCGAAATGTCTTCACTCCAAAGCATTGTTGCAGTCGGTAGCATAATAATGATCCATTCATGTTTAACACCGTATTCTCACATCTTGAATAAAACCCACCTTTTCGCGCACAAAGGCTCCAATCCGGCCGTTTCTTTGCGGGATGAAATAACTTTTAAAAAGTTTTATGTATTCCTTGGATCGTGTTTGTATTCTGATCTAATATTCCGGGAGGGGCGAGGGGTAGAGGGGAGGGGATGGGCGAAGGGATAAGCAAAGGTGCGGCATCGGGAAATCTTCGATTTACGTCGGTGAATATGATTTACCAACACTGCATTACGAACATCGATTGTGAATCGCCGGCATACCGACTTTATATTCGCCGAGAATGAGTTAATTATACAATTGAACAGTTCATTGTAGAGTTTATTCAAAATTTAATTAATTAAATTAATTTAAAAAAATATATTTTATTAATTAAATTAATTAAAAAATATATTTAATTAATTAAATTAATTTAAATAATATATTTAATTAATTAGTTCATTAATTTCAAACTCTCCATAACCATTGAACAAATTAATTATGTTGTAATGAAGTTGCTTATTTTATTCAAATTAGTTAATGGATCACTTGATGCACCTGACTTAACAAAACTAATAACATTCCGAGTACCAAATCGTGACACGAGACTTCCAGAGCTGTTCTTTGTTTATCCGCCTGAAATTAACTATTTCATTAACTCCCCAATTCAAAGACTACATGGGCTTGGAAATTAATTCAGTTCAGTTGATATTTTCATTTATTCCTTACCTAAATTTATATCAGAAATTTCTGGAGAAAACGCGGGAGGGGAACAAGGACGCATGGGAATGGACATGCAGGGAGAAACCATTTATTTCTTTGAATGGCATTGCAACGCATGCCGGATACCAGATAGTTTATTAATTAAATTGCTTATCTGTTGATTTTCTCACGAAAACTCCGCTATTAAAGTAATCCAATTATTATTATTATATTCCCACAATGTTTTAAACATTCATACTTTAAACGATTTTTCTAAATTAGTGTGTTCAGTCCTCTAAATTACAGTTTGACTGGTAACCACCATTAAAAAAATATTAAGGGCCAACACATTTCTTGACATAATAAAGCCATTATTACTTTTCAATTTACACTTCCAAAATAAATAAAACTAATGTACAGCAAAAATACCTTATTGCTCTTCTGAACAAATTTACATTGAAGGTAAACGTGGATACCTACATATTTACATGATTCTTAAAAAACATAAGTTTTTTGATAATTACGCATGAAATAATATGTACCGTATTATGTAAGTTAAAAGTTATAAAACACTAAAGTTTTCTTTTTTTTTCTCTTACAGAAGGCCAAGTTCCTCGTGCTGACGTCAATAACAGCCTGACAAATAGCAGTAGTGGTAGCAGCCAGTCCGGCTCTTCTGGCAAGCGGGCAAGAACAGCTTACACAAGCTCTCAGCTTGTGGATCTCGAAAAGGAGTTCCAGTTTAACAGGTATCTCTGCCGCCCTCGCCGCATCGAACTGGCTGCACACTTGAATCTATCAGAACGTCAGATTAAGATCTGGTTCCAGAACAGGAGGATGAAGTACAAGAAAGAGAATAAGGGAGCTAGTTCTGATAGGATGGTTTCATCGCCTGCTGCTTCGAGTCGTTCTGGCTCTGGGTCTCCAGGAACAGAGAAAGATCTCAAGGTCCAACAGGCTCTTGTTGACAGGTTGATGGCTCATGCTCCCCATCATCAGAATGGAGGCAATCCTGGATGGTCTAGGGAAACTCCGGCCCTGAAGTACATCTCTGATCCTTACACCGCTACTCCGCAACAGAACCACATGATGTGGGCTGATCAACCCGATGCGCAGTTATAAGACGTACATATTTAAATTATTTTGTAGATTTTATTTATTGTTGACTTAAAATAACCATATTTATTCAATCAATGTTGGTCGATTTTTTTTAGTGTTGAAAATCCTGTTTTACTTGAACTTACATATCGGACAACTTTTGTAAAGTTGAACATAGAACAGGCGACTCAACACTAAAAATATCAATAAACACTATGAAATGCCTGTGAAAACTTTTTTACAATTATTTATTTAACGAAAGTAATTTTGTGCACATCATTTTATTTATAAAGTTTATTGTAAAGTGATGTACACAAAGAGGTGATATTCCTTCACACAATTACTACCTACTTATAAAAAAACATTTATCAAATATTTATTCATGTAAAGAAACAATGTCTCCTTGTTTACATCGCTTTATTTATAACATTGTGATGCAAATAAAAATATATCGTTTCATTTAATAATGTTCCAACATGAAAAAATACTACTTTAATTTATTTATTGCTTTTAAAGTTTTCGAATAAATTTCCATTCTGAAGTGTTGTTTGCTTTAGATTTCGAAGATAAAATAACGTTTAATTTTGTTAAAAAATTATTATATATTTATGTTATTGTAATAACTTAACTAAATATTCGTTAAGGCAAAGATACTTAAAAATGACACCTTTTTTAAGAAAATTCATTCGACGTCTCAAAGATTTAAAGAAGAATTGTACTGTTTGCATTCCCGTTAAAATACATCGTTCGATGAATGAATTACCAACAGAGGACCAAAAATTGTTCAGTAGATTTTGAACAATTCATCAAATTTCAAAGTTAAATTTCAACTTCTGTTACAGTTATATTCAAGTTCTGTTATTATGCCAATGTGGGTCATAAAACTGAAACAATAACAGAACTTGAATAGAACTTTCATCGAATTTGAAATTTGATGAATTATTCAAATTCTGTGAAACGACTGGCCCCTAGACACAATCTAAAAGTTAAACATTAAAAAAAAATTACTGTTAGCAACATCGATTTCAATATTTTTGTTCCCCGTAAATATTACGAGTTTTCAAAAATGGAAGAATACCTAATTAGAAAATTTTAACGAATTTAAAAAAAAAACGTTGAAATCGATTTTGATGGATTGTTATTGCACTTATTATGCAAATAATAAGATATAAAAAAAAATGTTTTTTAAAATTGTTTTGATAATTAATGTTGCAATAAAAAAACGGGTAGTTTTTTTACAATTCCCAAGAACGTTAATTTTTGATTTGTAATGGTAATGCATTCTTCGAGCGATAAAATGGCAAAAACATTATGTAATATTGATTTAGCAAGCACCTTTTAATTTGACGAACTAAAATGACTAGAAATTTGTAAAAAAAAAAAGAAATTCATTTTTAAATATTTGATTTAGTTATGCAAACATAAATTATATAAGTGAACATAAATATAAATTAAGCATATGAAATATTTTTTTATGAAATCTACATAATATTAATATGTTTTGTTTTGTTATGACAGAGCGAGTAATTAGTTATAGAAAAAATTCTATACTTCGTCCAAAGGTTGACGAATTCTTAAATTTGAAATATTAGATATCTACTACTTTAGCTTAAGGTCCAATTGTTAATATTGGAAAATTATAAACTTACGGAGGTTATAGGCACACAAAACTACTATTACAAATAGCAGTGATTAAAATTTCCGGAAAAAAATTACAAAACACTTAAATTCTTTTCAAATAGTTAATTAAAATCAAAATCTAGCTCTCAAAAGTGCCTTAATCCTTATTAAAAAACTTCGATTAGGTACGTAAATTCATAGAATTATCAGTATTTATTAAAAAACACTATACAATAATTATTCTATGTTTTTCAATATAATTTATTGCTTTCCAATAAAAAAAAAAACAGTGACAATATTGCTCCGCAAGATTCTTTACTAAACTTAGATACTTTATTAATTTTATTTTGTCAAAATTAAAGTTTTTTAGCAGTATGTATAAAATAACTAAAATTAAAGCCACATTGTTACTGTTTTTTAATTGGTTACTGTTTTAAAAAGCAGTATTGAATTGAAATATAAATATAGGAATTAATATACATTTAATTGTTTACATTAAGTTTATCATAAGTCAAAGTTTATTGTAATTATAATTATTAATCAATTTTTATATATTGCGTATTGTGATGTTCAGTTGACTAGAATCTATTATTTAGTTCAATAACAAAAATTGAACGCAACTGACTGATGATATTTGTTATGAAATTGATGTCAAAATTAATTTTAGCAATAAACCTATAAAACCACATGTGTGTTTTCATTTCGATTTTTTATTCGTTTTTTTGTGCTTTTAATGTTGAAGTTTTTCTGATTTTCTTTTACCTATTTTCGTCCATTGTCCGTTGAGAATCCAAAATAATTGTCTTGGTAAGATTTTAAGTTAATTTTCATGTTCTGTGAAATTTCCATTCAAGTTCCGTGACTTATTCAGTTTCATGAAGTAACTGGCTTTTATTGATATAATAACAGAACTTTAATAGAATTTACACAGAACTTGTAAATTAACCTAAAAAAATTAATGAACTGCTCAAATTTTTTGAAACAACCCGTCCTTAGTAAATTGCATCATGGGTGTTTGTAAAATTTGATTGGTATTACCGTGAGCCGAGCCACGAATTATGGGAAAGGGACCAAGCTACCGCAAACAGATCGATACGCCACTTGCGGTTGCTTCGTTCCTTTCCCATAATTCCTGACTCGGTAAGCCTTCGTGTTTGCAATTGTATACGCAATACACTTAAAATAATTCATTAGGCCGTGTTAGTTTTCCTATTACTTGCTTCGGTTTACATAACAAAATAACTTTGAATGAACCAATTGAAAATATTTTGCCATCCGAATAACAAAAATATGACATCTCTTTTTTCTCTTCTGCTGTAATTCATATTAAGCTGCAGAGAGTAAGTTGACGTGTGTTTGTAGAATAACTGTGAGTGGGTAGGTACCTACTTAGTTATTTTTAAAAAGTAATGTATTCATCGATATATGAATGTAACACATGCAAGGTTTGATACCTTGGCCTGGTAATTGTGAAAATCTTATTAGGCGCGTAGCTTTGCATGCACAAGCATGTGTGCATAATGTAAGGGTGAATGTGCGTGTGTGAGAGTGTGTGTTTGTGAATGTGAGTGTTGGGTGATGCGACCCCTAGTTGCCGATCTGTCTGTAGGTAACTGTTAGAGGAGTACGTCGATGCGGTCGCCAGAAAATGGGTTTCCTTGTAATAATAATAATCATTTTTTACTTCTTCAAATTTTGCAAATTCACTTTGTGGCACCATTTTATTAATTAAATTATTAAAACACTTTGTTTTTACCACAATAATCTTTATTTAAAAAGTCGACATGTTTCGAGAACGATGTTCTCTTCATCAGGACATTATATGTACTCTTGTACATATAATGTCCTGATGAAGAGAACATCGTTCTCGAAACATGTCGACTTTTTAAATAAAGATTATTGTGGTAAAAACAAAGTGTTTTAATAATTTAATTAATCATTTTTTAATTTGCTTAACAAATTGTCGTATTATAATTGAAAATATTCTTGAAGTTTTTCATTTTTCAACGAATTAAAGGGCACTACGTAATATTAAATTATATGTAATAACTTTATATTACAAAAAGCTATTTACGCAAGATTAATCAAACTAAACACATCGAATCATAAATTTATTACATCACAATAAATTTATTACATCGAAACTGTACAACATCGCTTCCTGCGAGGGATTGCTTGGAGGTTAGGACTTGAAAGAGGCGAGTACTTGTATGATGAAATTGAACAAACTTTAAACATTTCTTCTTTAGAAAAACGTAGAAAGGACTCTGATCTAATATGCGTTTTCAAAATTATCAACAATATTACTGACACACCTGCTTTGTTACAACTCATCCAGTTCAACATCCCTTCCCGTAGACTCAGAAATAATGAATTGCTGTTCCTTAATCAACATTCTACTAATTATGGATATCATTCTCCTTTATCCAGAATGTCGAGACTTGTCAACGCAAATCAAAGCACTGAATTTTTTGGTGTAAGCCTAAATGACTTTCGGCAGTCGATACGCAATGTGATTTTTAAAGTCTTTTAAATCCATCTTCAAGCTACTTATGTTCTTTTATATAATATGAATTTATATTATACTATCTTCTATATTTACTTTTATATTATATGTATTTTGTCAATGCTCTTCATATATATGTACTCTCCTTCCATTGTCATCTCTCTATTTTTTATTCGTGTTATTGTTATGGACAAATCGTCCGTAAATAAATAAATAAATAAATAAACAATAAAAATTAACTATGATGAATATTGACAGAATTATGATTAAAATATTCATGAACATACATATAGAATTCTAATACATAGCTTGTGAATACGGCACGATAGTCTCAGCTGCTACCGTCTGGAGCCACTGAGTTAAATGTGTTATATTGTGAGGTTGAAGGCAGTGGGGAGGGGAATGAGATGGGGGGAGAGGAAGGTGGAGAAATACCTAGCTATTTAAATGTGGTCACTAAACCTAGCTAAAACCAATTTCAAGCAATTTTCTAATTCTGAATGGTAGTCTTACACCAGGACGGTACTGATAGTATCTTCTACTCCGGAACGTGCCGCAAATGTACTATATATTATTTTGAATTAATTAGTTGTGAAATAACACAAATTAATCAAATAAAATTTCTGGATTTGAACACGCAGCCTTCGGATTGCTAGTCGAAAGCCTTACCAAGGAGGCCGTGTAATATAATATAGTTTGTTTATACAGGGTGTATAAGCACGGACCGAAATGAACGTAAGTTCACGTAACGGCGATTGCTGATCTTATTTCGAGTATTCAATAAATGTAGATTTAATTTTGCTATCGATGACATTTTTGTTCAATTAAAACAATATTTTTACACATCGCCACTGGATACATCCTAGCGAATCACGTGATATGCATTCCGTCACGTTCCAGTAACTGTACAGACGAGACAGTGTTTATCACGTGATCCATTGTAATGTATGGCAGTGTGATCAGTGGCGACACGTGGAAAAATTTATTTTGTTGATTTACATTTATGTTTATTTACATAAATATTTATGTTTATGTGACACACAATAAAAAAGTGAATAATTTAATTTTTTTCAATTATTTGGCTTGCGTCATTGAACGTAAAGTTTAAATATTGATTGGTTTGGAATATGTATTGCAAGACGGAAAATGCACTTATCAAAAGTTCACAGAATTCAAACAATCCATCAAAATACAAAGTTAATATTAAAGTTCCGTGAATGTTCTATTCAGTTTCTGTTGAAGGCATAATGATAGAACGTGATAAACTTTTTACAGAACTTGTATGACGATCTCCCGTATACTTATACGTCCGTAGTGTGCTTACGGTAAAAATCCTGTGAACAGAATGTCAGATATCCATATCGACGGATAAGATCACTAACAGCCTGGATGAAGGTGATTCCTGCTTAGCCATATTCCTAGACTTGGCCAAAGCATTTGACACGGTTTCCCACCCCATACTTCTAGAAAGACTATCTCAAATAGGCATCCGAGGTAGAACTCTTAACTGGTTCTCATCATACCTAACAGACAGATCGCAAACTGTGAAAATTAACAACACAGCTGTAAGTAACCCCTTACCAATCCATTTCGGAGTCCCACAAGGAAGTGTTCTAGGCCCTATTCTGTTCCTCATCTACATCAACAATCTCTGTAATCTTCCCATAACCGGGAAACTAATATCTTTTGCAGATGACACTGTACTAATAACTAGACACAAAAACTGGAAAGGAGCATTCGACATAGCTCAAAACGACATAGGCCAAATAAAGAAATGGTTAGATGATAATCTCCTAACCCTTAACGCCGGAAAAACAAAATTCTTAACCTTCAGTCTTTCTGCTGCAACCCAACCTACCAACAATCAGAAGATAATAATTCACTCCTGTCTAAGAACTTGCCCTTCCTGTAATTGCCCAAACTTGGAACAAGCCACCCACATAAAATACCTGGGGGTCATCATTGATCAACACCTTCGTTGGGATCAGCACTTGGCCAGTCTAACCCCACGCATCCGCAAACTCTCTTATGTCTTTCGATCCCTAAGAACTATCCTTACTACCTCAACTCTTAAAACTGTTTACTACGCTCTCTGCCAATCCCTACTAGCATATGGCATTATAACTTGGGGTGGCTGTGCTCAATCAATTGTCGAACCTCTACTAAAAGCCCGAAAAATGGTAATACGTGTCATTAACAAGCTACCGACTAGATACCCCTCCAAACGACTCCTCATCGAGTATAACGTCTTAAACGTACGGCAACTCCATCTAAAATTTATGCTAATACATTTCCTGTTCAAATACAAAAACAAAACTCTCTTACAACACAACTACACCACCAGAACAATAACCAGCGGACACTACAATGTACCTAAACTACACACCACGACAGCTCAAAGACAATTTTTCTTCCTAGCTCCTAAAACCTTTAACCTTATCCCTGAAAACTTAAAAACGTTGAGCCAACCCCATTCCTTTAAAAAACAAATAACGAAATGGATCCTTACACATGGAATACATTACAATTTTAATACCCATTCACTTTACACTCTATCAATTTAATCACCTTTCAGACATAACATAATATATCTCCATTTTCTAAATTAGCGGCATTGCATGTACAAGATTATTTAATAACTTAACGTAATTAATAAATAAATAAGTGTGATATATATCTAACAACTCCTCAAATTTTTCATTTTCTAAGAATTCTCTAACTTCCTCATCTTCTTGTAACTGTAAACTTCACCCGCCATAACACAGGGTCTTCCCTAGCATGGAGGGTGAAATATCATAAAAAAAAACCATATGTACTTTATATTTTTCATGTATTAAATAAAAAAATAAATAAATATCGATACGCTGGCAACATTTTTTTGTATTAAGTGTGTAATTTTGGCACTTAGGACGGGTTGTTTCAAAAAAATTGAAACGTTTGAAGTTAATTCTCAAGTTCTGTATAAGTTATTTTCAAGTTCTGTTATTTTACAATTTGGGAAGCGGGAATGGGTACCGCCGCCCCGGTAACCTTTATTGGATAACCAATACCTCTGCCATAGGTCACCCCAAGTGGCTCGCTACGTTTTAGTAGGGGTGCCCGGGTTCACGGGGTGAGGTTTGTCTAGGTCTTGGAGGCGGTTGACCAGGACACACTGAACCCCAGACTCCTACCCACACCTTAAACCCCCTTCCTTCCCAGAACTATCCTCTTTAAAAAAAAACCTCCACACAGCATTGCCAAAGATGACATAGGCCCCGAGAGAAATTATTTTCCTCAGGGCCTCCTGTTTAGGGGCTCATGTAAAAAAATTAAAACTTATGTCGGTATAGGCTAGTCGCATCATAAAACTGAAATAATCACAGAACTTGCGAATAGAACTTTCACAGAATGTGAAAATTAACTTCAAATAATTGATGAATTGTTAAACAAATTTGAAACAAGTTAAATTATAACAATAAAATTTGATGATTTATTCAAGTTTCACTTGAAACTGGCAAAAAACAACTGGCGTAAGCAATGTACAAACAAACAATGTACGGGCCATATTAACGCACCCATCATAGGTCTGCAACATCCCCCTTCAGATTTCCATCGTCAGGTCATCCATCTTCCTCCGTCGGCGCCGCCTGACAGCTAGCCAGGCCCGGGCCGGGACCGTGGGCCTGACTTGAAGGGTCCTGGGATTGAACATTAAATTTTGAACTCAATATTTTTACGTAGCTTTTTTTTCTAATTTCTGTTTTGCTTTATATTTATTAGCATTCACCAGTGTCCACTAAAAATATATGAAAAATTGAGGAAGACAAGCAGTAAGAAAATACAAATTTGCTAATCTTAGTTCTAAAAGCAATCCTGATGCATGGCAGAATTATTTAACGGCCTCGGTGGTCGAGGGACAAGGCTCTCGACTAGCAATCCGAAGGACGTGCGTGAGCAATATTTTGTTTGATTTTTTTGTGTTATTTCACAATTTTATTCATTCAAAATAATACCTAGCATGTTTGTGGCATGTTACAGAGTAGAAGACACTCTCAGTATCGCACTGATGTAATACAGGCATTCAGAATTGAAATGTTGCTTGAAATGATTTTAGCCGTGTTTGGTAGCCAGATCTGAAAAGCCAGCTACTTTCCTACCATCCTCTTTCCATATCCTTCCTCTCTTCGCTACCTACAGCCTCACATCGTGCTCTAATTGGGGATGTCATTTCTCACTGGCTCCATGAGGCTCTTCTGAGATATTCACATAAAAAAACAGAGTTTTCAATGCATGCGGTAGAAGTTAAACCTTCAGAAAACTAAAGTAGACAAGTGTGGGGAGGCTACGAAGAATTGCGCAAAGAGGAGACCGATTATACTATATCATTCGGTCGCAGTCTTAATCCTATAGATGTGTGCGTCTGTCTCTTTTTAGTGTCGCTATTTTTCGTTTCATTGAGTTTCAAATCACAAGGTGCTAAACCAACATCATTGTCGTGGCTGCATCCGAGTGGCTCAGTTCCCCACTAAATGAGCGATGGATACAGATGATGAGGCGACCTCCCTGATGGACGATAAATAACGACGAAAACTGTTTAGTTTTTGTTTAATTTTATTTAATTTTTAATTTTATGGTTAATTTTTAGTTATTTGTGTTCGAATTTTATTTTCATTTATTGTTTTCATTAGGTACTTACGTAATACGTTATCATATTTTATTTCTTTTAGATTTTTATTTACTCTGTAAAATATTATTGTACTATAGTTTATGTAATATGGCGGACTGGGATTGCACTACCCTCCCAGCCCCGCTGGAATAAAAACTTAAATAAATAAAATAAATAAAGAAGTTTTCACTTAAAAAATAATAATTTAGAGTTTAAAATAGTATCTAAAGCGCACTTGAATTGAAATTGCACAAAACTGCGCTACACAAGTGTTTTTATTGGCAGGATAGAATAGTATAATCTACAGATATTTGAGGTGCATGTGTAGCACGGATAACTATTAACCACGTACTTAACTTATTACTTATAACGGATGAGGATACTCAAAAATTTTGCACGATGTAAAGATAGCCAACAGGACTAGGAAAGTGACAGTTAATTAATCAATAAGAATAGAAAGTCACCTCTTTGACTTTACAAGCCAATTCAGACGTTAGTTATGTTAAACGGTGTTTGTACCTCGAACCAAATACTAAAACCACAAGAGAAAATACTGGTTATTATTAATTGCAAAGCTGAAAGTTTTATAAAATGGTTATTTCGGGATCATCGTATTTCAAAACCAAATAATCTCAATTTTTTTCATAATATTATATTTATATTTTTTGTTTACAAATTGTAGCGAAGACGTTCAGAAATACCTCTAAAATGAACACCATTAGTAAACTAGAAAATCATGAAATCAGTAAAAAACTTAAAAGAAAAGAAATTATTTTTCAAATACCTACAGAATTATTAATTAACGTATGAACAAAATACAATCACTTCGTTACCTACTTTATTACTTGTCTGTATTTTTTTTCACACAACTGATTCCAATTTAGAAAACGTTAAATTTAAATTCAAAGTAAAATAAATTTTAATGAACACAAAACTTGAAAAATTCATGCAGGAATTTCTAGCGCATATTTAGGAGGCGGGTAAAGGTACCGCCGCTCTGGGATCCATTTATTGGATAACCAACTCCCCTGACCCAGATACTTATAGATTTCTACGGTCAAAAGCATTATCGTTATTTGCGTGTCCTTTCCCATTCGTCACGTTCCCCTTCCGCCTCCCCCCTCCAGCATTCCATATATTCAGTCCCGATACATTCAGTTTTCAAACAGCTCGCATGCCACCAATTGCAATTTTTTTATACAAATTTCATAATGGCAGAGCTCACCGGTATAATACAGAAACCATCGCGGGCATGCACACATCAAATCCCCAAAGTTTCAACGCAATCAGATGAATGGTTAGCAACGCGTAGTTTCGTGATGCCAGAACTCACTATTATATACCTACATAGAAACCATCGCGGGCATGCACACATCAAATCCCCAAAGTTTCATCGCAATCGGATGAATGGTGTAGCAACGCATAGACATCTCATATATTTATAGAAGGATATTTAGATTTTTATATATAAAAGATAAATATGAATTGCGATAATGCTCCAATTATATTAATTTTCGAATTGTTACAAAAATTATTTTGCAATTAAATTGATGAACTCAATAGTACTAGGCTTAGATGGGCAAGTATCTATTAATTTTCATGCTGTAGCTCTTTTATGAAATATTTTTAATATAAACCCGCCTGACAGGCGCTCGTGTTGTCGATTTTGATAAATCGTATGCAATATGTGAATCGCAATAAACATCGAGAATATCGATATTCGAGTGGAAACCTCTGTACAAGTGATGAAAGAACTAATGGAGGATTATTATTTCTCTTTGTATTGTCAATGTTCCTAATAGTAATTTCAGATGTAACACTTGACTATTTTTTTTGATGTAGCTGCATGAATTCCAACTGCTCCCAACCGCCAGGAGCCAGTGAAACTATGGCATCCCCAATTGGGGTATGTTGTGAGGCTAAAGGTAGTGGGGAGGGGAAAGAGATAGTAGAAAAGGGAGATAGGAAAGTACCTTGGTATTCAGATCTGGTCACCAAACACGGCACTATCCATTTCAAGCAACGTTTCAAATTTAAATGGTGGTTTCACACCAGGGCTATACTGAGAGTGTTCCACTCTGGAACGTGTCGCAAATAGGTAAAAGTAGGTACTATTTATAATTTTTAATCAATAAATTGTGAAACAACACAAAATACTCCAAATTTACTTGCGGATGCCTGGATTACCAGGCCTTCGGATTGGTAATGACTAGACATCGGATTATATGCATTTGCATATTTGCATATGCAAATGCATATAACTCTCTAATTACGGCGTTAATGCATATTTTAGCCTTTTTTTCCCAATCGTGCATATTTAGCGTTTGAAGACGCATCCATTGTACAAAATATCGCCCTCATCTAAACACATTTCCACAAGTTACCAGATACCATAGAGAAATTTGAAACAAAAAACCTTCCTCTATTTAAATCAATAGAAATACTGGAAACAATGATTGAACTCGCCAACGCTCTTCCCAATTCAATATCAGAAAAGATTCGTGAAAAGTTAGACGCTATTTTGTTCAAAAATCCGAGTCTTGAAGACATGAAGAACATTAATGCCTACATCAACGGCACAGGTCATACATACCCTGCATAAACAGGTATCTCCAAAAATGGCACGTCAGTTGACGTAGAGAAGTCGTTTTCGGCGTTTTGGGTGACAAATATCGAAAATTTTTGCTCGAAAATTTGGAAAAATAGTAAATTGTATGTTGTCACAAAAACTATGCATAATTTTAAGAATATTTCGCTGTTTTTGTATTGTCTTTAATTTAAATATATAAAAATAAAAATGTTTTTTTTTGATTTTGCATTGTGCATATTTTAGGCATATCAAGAGTTTTTAGTGCATATTTCGGCCTTTTTTAGTGCATATTTGCATGCATATTTTGGCACTTTGTTAGTGCATATAATCCGATGTCTAGTAATGACTAAAGCCATTTCAAGCAACATTTCTATTCTGAAACGTGACGCAAATATGCAATATGTTATTTTTAATAATAATAATAATAACATCTTTATCTTATTATTATTATTTTATTTAATAAATTGTGATATGACATGGATTAAACAAATAAAATTAACTTGAGCATGCCTGGATTTTAAATCCGTGACCTCCTGGTTAGTAGTCAAGGATTGGAGATGTCTGAATATTCAACTTGAGTATCGAAATGTATAGATATTTAAAAAAAATAGTGTCCTATAGACCACACGACTGAAGTAAAACTTCACTAACTTATAAAAGAACATATGACATTGGAGTGACATATGAAATTGGGGTGACGTATGACCATGAGGTTACCTATTACCCTGGGGTGACCTACGACCGTGGGGTTACCAACGACCTTGAGGTGACCTACTACCTTGGGGTGACCTATGACATTAGGGTGACCTACGACCTTGGGGTGACCTACGACCGTAGGGTTACCAACGAGCTTGGGGTGACCTACGATTTTGGGGTGACCTACGACCTTGGGGTGACCTACGACATTGGAGTGTCCTACGACCTTGGGGTGACCTACGAATTTGGGGTGACCTACGACCTTGGGGTGACCTACGACCTTGGGTTAGTATGTACGCCTTACCTTAGTTATGCAGTATGTACGCCTCGCCCGATCACCGTTCGCATCGATCACCGTTCGCATCGATCACCGTTCGCATCGATTACCGTTCGCATCACACTTTTCGTAACGCATTCACGAGCCCCCCAAGTCAAGCGTGCGTAAAGAAGTTTTACTTTAAAAATATATATATCATTTTTAAAGAAGATAAAGAAATATAAATTTCAAACAAAATATGTTATAATTCGGAAGAAATTTGGAAAGCCGGGTCTTAAAATAAAAAGAAACGCAGGTGACCTATTTTCTGTCTCGAAAGTAGTCCCTCCTGATTCTATACACTTCTGTAATCCAGAATAACCCGCACGTATCTCTGTAGGCACAAGTATGCATGTATGTATGTTATGATTTGGGGTGAAATGCTACCCCGTCGTCACACAAAACAATGAAACTGCAATAAAAATTCAAAGGTGCGCCTACAGTAGGGTGATCAATAAATCCCGGAAAAAGGTTCAAATAATGGGTTATGTACATAAAATATATCACAAAAGCCAGTTTTCAGAATTACCTACAAAATTTTGTACGAAATTCGTGTATTCGTAATGATTTTTTTTCCAAAATATTGCTAATTGTAAAATCTGTAGGTACACCATAAAATAAAATGCGAAAATTAATTACGGAATTAAGTACAATAAATTGGCAGATGAAATATTGTTTTGTTCATATAAGGATAAAATCTAAGGCAGGAAAAAAGAAACAAAATTATATGTAGAAAGCAAAAATTAATCGATTCTTGGAGGTAGGTACCTACTTAAACCAAAGATATTATTTTTTTTCTCTCGTTTTTAGAACTCTACACGCAAGTCCTTGAGGAAAATTATTTCTCTCAGGGCTTTTGTCATCTTTGGGCATGCTGTGCAGAGGGGTTTTTTTTAAGGGGAGGAAGGAGAGAAAGTCCCGGGAAGAAAAATTTTACAAGGGAATTGGTAGGAATCTAGAGGTGAGTGTGTGCATTTAAAAAAAAAATGAGTTTTGGTTATGAAAGTAATAAAGTATTTTCAAAATTTTACTTATGTACAAGAAACAAAAAAGAGCTGATGACCTTGAAACGCCTGAACAGATTTTCATTAATTATAGCTAAGAACCATCTCGATCACGCAAGCTTTCAATAAAAAAAAACAGCATCATAATTGGTCCATTCGTTTAAGAGCTACGATGGCACAGACGGACACACAAACACGTCAAACTTATAACACCCCTATTTTTGCGTTGGGGGTTAAAAATTAAAAGGACTAGATCTACCTAATTAGCTGTTTTTTTGCAGAAATTTTTTTTTAGATGTATACCCGTCTGGAATCAGTGAGACTATGGTAGTGGGGAGGGGAAGGAGATGGAGTAGAGGAAGGTGGGGAAGTACCTGGTTATTCAGATCTGGTCACCAAACACGGATAAAAAATTCTGAATGGTGGTCTTACACCAAGGCGATACTGAGAGTATCTTACACTCTGGAATACCGCAAATACACTATATATTATTTTTAATGCATTCAATGTGATGGTGGTGGTTATAAATATTGGGTAATAGCGTGGCGTTCTGTTTCGTTAGCCACAGCAATATGTGGCCAAGTCTGCTAGTATTATGTAAAATTAGATTTGAGACAGAAATAATGTACGTTCTCAACTTCTAAACGGAATCCAACTAGAAAATATGAAGAATTTTATTCAGTTAGCATTTTTTTAATTATCTATTTTCTTATGTACAATTTCATTTCGTATAATAGAAAGATGCTATTTGGAATAATAAAATAAGTCTGAAAGAATTCTATATTATCTTTGTGCATTTTTATCGTTCCGATAGAAATAGTTTGCTTGGGCGCCATCTGTTACCCGAGGCACGCTCTCCGCCCCAGCTGCTGGTTGCGGGGTTTGTGTCTCCGCTAAATGTTAAAAGACTTACATCACATACGTACAGTGGAAATGTTTCATACGCAATACGGAATCAGGGGTACAAATCATTGGTCTGAGTAACAACCTATTTTTAGTTTCTTAGATCTGCATCATAACACGAACTTATCGAACATACACACGAGTGTTAAAAAGTTTGACTGAAAGCACGACTCACAATTTATTCACGAAAATTTTGGATGCATTTTCTAAACTATGCTTGAAATTAGAACTTCCGCTTTGCAATAAAATCCAAGTAATGGAACATTTCTGAACACTGTTTTTGAAATAAAAGTATAATATTTGAAATAATTTTTTTTTTCATCCATTTTATTTTTTTGTGATTATTTTTGAGATCTGAATATAAAGCGTGGTGTTTTCTGTTTCTAGCACCGTTTAGATTTTTAGATCATGTTTCTGACCATGATAGTGATGGAGATCCAACGATTTATATGAGGCCTGTGTGTGTTGGGACAAATTTGGTTAACTGAACTTGAAATTATCGACCATATGTTACAGAGCAAAAAGATAATCATTTTTGTTGTGGGGCAAGACAATCCCCACATTTTTCGAGTCCCGTTGGCGGCCAGCATCGTTTCTCGGAAGATTTTTTCAATGTAGATGAGTGTTTCAGGCTGATTATTATTGCTTATAATAATTGTTACCCTTTGTGCTATGCATAAAAATCTTGTCATAATAATAATAATAATAAACGAAAGATTTTTTTAATATTTATAATGAGGGATCAGTAGGATTTATCGGACCAGTTAGGATTTCATCAGAGCCAACCCTCTGATATGAAAATATCTGGAGTCGTTGAAATATTTTCCCATTATGTTTCTGGTGGATTGACGTGTTGTTCTTGTATTGTTTTGTATTTATTATACTTATATAGTGCACTTACATTGCGTGAATTTACTAGATATTCATTTGTGGAAAAGTGTGTGGAAGGGTTTAGTCTTTCATTTGGGAAAGATTTTACCCGGACATAAAATCTGGAGCACCGTAAATTATTAGAAGACTTCTATAGCGCCATTTTCGTGAGAAAATCACCTCAAGGGCGCTTTACAAACTCAATTATACATTTAATCTATACCTATATACTACAAGTGGCTTATAACTAAGATTGATAACTATTGACTTACAACTAAGACTTATATTACTAGTGACTTAGAACTACACTTATTAAACGTTAGTTTATAAATTAAAAATAATAATTAATATTTGACAAGTTAAAGTATTTCACCAAAAAATGTAGACATAATTTGTCTCGACGCCACCTAGCGAGCGATTTAGCATTAACAATGCCTTTCTCACAAAAAATAAAGTTGGTTGTTTTCAGATGGAAAAATGTAATGAATAATGTAATAATTGTTGAATGAAGCACTAATACATATTGAATTATTTGGCGGTTATTAGATAAGCCGCCATAGTTCAGTTGTAGAGCTCTTGACCGGCAATCAGAGGGACACGGGTTTGAGTCCCGTTTGCGGCCAGTATCTTTTCTCGGAAGATTTTTTCAATGTCGATGAGTGTTTCAGGCTGATAATTATTGCTTATAATAATTGTCACCCTTTATGCTATGCATAAAAATCTTGTCTTAAACGTTAGTTTATCAATTCAAAATAATAATTATAAGATTAACATTGTAAAGACCGTAAGTGTTAATAATCTACCTAAAAATGTTCAAAGAATGTAAGATTAATATTTGTTTTTCTCAAACCAAGATTTAAACAAAAATGTAAATAGAGGTATGAAAATTAAAACGTGAAATTAAAATGTGATGTAAAAAGTGAATAATAAATAATGTATTTTTTAACTTTCGAGTTAAAACATAACTGTCATGTTAGTAGGTTACTAATTTGCTTTTTAAAATATGCGAGACTGTGTGTGCATAAATATAAAAATATATAGTCACATTCAATAGTATTATGCAGACGATACATTCGAGACAGCTGATTGAACAACAGACGATATTTTTATTAAATAATTCAAGATGGAATATATAATGGCTCCTTAAATTACGTCTATTCGGACTTTAGTGTGAATATTTCTCAGACAGTGAGTGGTTTCAAGCTTATCATTATATTGTGTAAACATATTACGTCAAAAAATTGTCTTCTTTTTTACAGGGTTGCAAAATTAATGTTTTGAAGTTGTTCCTTGTTGTTATGTTGGTAGTTGTTATAAGTTGGATTTGAGTAATTCAAATAGACAGAAAAAATCACAGAAATAAACAGGTTGTCGATGCCCTTTTTATGGAATGACATGAGTACGAGATGGCGCCCTCTTCACCTAAAAAAACGTGCCACAACCTTCAGGGGTGACCCCGCCGTCATACCCACACACCGGAACCCGGGACTACCGACATGTGCCCTTATCCGCCGACACTTTTAACACGGGGAAGTTTTTATTACGAATAAATGTACTGCAGACAATCCCAAATGTGGTCACACGAACCCTTAAGATTTACGGCAAAGGTGAACTTATGTAATACTTACACATAAATGTTTCATCATTTTAAGAGAATGATAATAAATTTATTGGTTCCGCGACTTTCTGTCCGACAAACTGTCCTACGGACAAATCATCCTCCGACAAAATATCCTACGGACCAAACATCCCGCAACAAAATATCTTCTTAAACCTAACCTAACCTAAACTAAACTAACCTAACAAAACAATGTGACAAAGATAATACAGATAACCTGTAAAGACAATATTTTTTTGTTCAAAAATAGTAAAATGGGACAAAAATAATTTAGACAACCTGTAAAGACAGTAAATTATCGTTCAAAAATAGTAAAATGGGACAAAAATAATATAGACAACCTGTAAAGACAGTAAATTATCGTTCAAAAATAGTAAAATGGGACAAAAATAATACAGACAACCTGTAAGGACAATAAATTATCTTTCAAAAATAGTAAAATGGGACAAAAATACTACCGACAACCTGTGAGGACAATAAATTATTGTTAAAAAATTAGTAAAATGTAAAATAAGGTTTGGTGAAGTTAGGTTAGATTAGGTTTTAGTGGATATTTTGTTGGAGAATGTTTTGTTCGTAGTATGTTTTGTCCTTGGGAGGGATGTCGAGGGATATTTTGTCGGAGTATATTGTGTCTGGGATATTTTGTCGCGGGTTGAAAACGCGCGGAACCAAATTTATTAAAATCTGTAGGTACGTACTCTGGCTCTTTTGGTGGCAAATTCTAGTTACTTCATTTGTTGGCAAATTTTGATCGAATCTGTAATCTTTCATCGAAATGTAGCGTCAATTATATTTAATATGGAATTATATTCGCTTGTTCTGACACCTTGGACGGCAAATCGTACGACCAGCAATAACTCTCTAACAGTAAGTTCTGGAATCATGAAATTAAACAGATTTTCCTGTCTGTAATTTATCGGTTAACCCAACTACTTCCAGCTCAAAATATCTTTTCCATTATCGACAATGAAATTATCCATATTATTGTAAAAAAATTGAGGCACGCCAATATATTTTTTGTCAAAAAGATGAAGATTTTGAAAGAGTCCTAAATCTGTAAGAAAAGCATGTTACGCAGCCTTGGAAAAAATCATAAAATCCAAAAATCTCTGAAACAGCTGCTGAAATTTAAACTAATCCCCTTAAAAATCTGTTTCTTTTACTATTCTACCGTTATTGCTTTCGCTTCGAAGAGATATTTTCCTTCTGCATTATTTTGTTTAGCGTATAATCCCTTTTTCTGGCCAAATTCTCGTTCCGTAGTACTGTACGATTTAGTTCAGTCTTCCGAAGTACTTTGCCCGCAAAGGGAGTAAAACTCTAAAATTGAAATTGCTTCGAGTATAAAAAAGAGGGCAGTAAAAACAATTGCAGGAGACTTGTTAGAGACGGGGGCGTTTAACTCTTGCAGGAACTGAGGGGGTGGAAAGGGTGCATTGCACCCTTGTGGAAGGTTTACTGTCAGCTTGTGAAAAATCAACAGTCGTTGAGTTGAAAATTCGATAAAAATTGATTTGCCTACAAATCTGACCACTTTACAAATAAAGGACACAGACGATTATATTTATTCCGAAAATTTGGTGGAGTAAGGCGTGACTGGTGTTTTTATATACTCAGTTTTTTTCTGATGTAATCCCATACAACATTCCCAACTTCCCAAAGTCAGTGCTTTTAATATGGTTTTAGACAACAATATTAACTTTGTGAGTGCTAAAAAATTCCAAGTAATTTTACGTTTGTTTCGAATGGTTCACGTAGATAAATCCCTTTCACTCGGTTTATTGAAGTAAAACTTCTTTACGCACGCTCGACACTTAAGGGGTAAAATGATGAATACGTTACGAAAAAATATGAAACGCTAATCAATGTGAAACGCTAATCGATATGAAACGCTAATCGATGCGAACGCTAATTAAAGCGAACGCTAATGAAAGTGAAACGCTAATCGATATGAAACGCTATAATGAAAGTGAAACGCTAATCGATATGAGTTGAGATGAGTTGAGTTGAGTTGTATTGAGTTGAGTTGAGTGGAGTTGAGTTGAGTTGAGTTGAGTTGAGTTGAGGTGAGTTGAGCTGAGTTGAGTTGAGTTGAGTTGAGTTGATGGGGTCGTTGAGGGGATGGGGATATTTTTATTCCTGTTATTGTTATATTGTTAATGGACGGCATAAGTTAGTGAAGTTTTACTTCAGTCGTGTGGTCTTAAGCACACTCGTTTTTTTTTTTCTAGTAGCGATACCGGAAAAGCATTTATCATATGTATTTGGTGAAAACTCATCTAGTTTAGAAGAAATAAAAAACCTAAATAACGTTAGTAAATACGAATACAACTCTAATACTGAAATGATACGTCATAAAGTTGTGTTTGTTTTGATGATTCGCTTAATTTATTTATTTATTTATTTATTTATTTATTTATTTATTTACGCCCTAGTGGGCTTTTACAACAGAAATTAAAAACATAAAAAAATTAAACATCATAAAAGAAATGAAATACTATGAGTAATAAGAAAAAATCGGTAATAAGACCAGAAATACAATAAAGTGCAAAGTGTAAAAGCTAGTTAGTAGGTATAAACAAACAATTATATGTGTATAATAATGTATGATGATAAAACAGAACTAAATAGAACAGCAAAATAAAATAAAATAAGGTTATAAATTACTGGTAAGATTTTAAATGAGAGGAGGTTTTATGAAAAGAACAAAAATAAGAAAAGTTAATTATTAACAGATAAAATAGAGATGAGTTGTCTCTTGAAAATTGCAAAACTGTCAACACCAAATATATCTACAGATTCACAATGTTTATTTGCAAGGCTATGCATTCTAGGGATTGGTGAATTAATAGAATAGTTAGTATTGAGGGTATTGTTAAAATTGAAAATATCTTTATTGCGAGTTAGTCTAGCAGGAACATTAATACAGATTAATTCTAATAAATTAGGGCAGTCAACTAAAGATTTGATAATTATGAATAAAAATAACAAATCAATTAACACTCTTCTCTCTGATAATTTAAGGAGTCTGGTTTCTGCGCGTAAGTTATTATAATTTATAAGTTCAATTGGAATTTTCATTTTAAAATTAATATACCGAAGGAATTTGTTTTGTACCTTTTCCAATAATTGAGAATGGATTTTGTAAAATGGTGACCAAATGGTGGAATTGTACTCTAATTTGCTTCGTACTAACGAGCAATACAGATTTTTTAATGTTGATACATTTTTAAAATTTGCACCCATTCTCAAAATAAAACCAAGAATTCTCATTGCATCACTTGTTATTTCATCGATGTGAACATTGAACTGTAGACTCTCATGGAATATGATACCAAGATCACGAATCTGTGATACACGAAGAAGATTAACACCATTCATATCATAGGAAAACTTAAGAGGATTTTTACCTTTGTAAAAACTAATAATCTGACATTTACCAATGTTTAGTTGTAAATCATTGACAGAACACCACGTAAATAGTTTGTTCAGGTTCAACTGCAGAATGGCGCGATCATCATCGTTTTTGATTGTTCTATATATCTTCAGATAATCAGCAAATAACAGAACTTTAACATTACTAAAAATATTAACTATATCATTAATGAATAAGCAAAATAATATCGGGCCTAAGTGAGATCCCTGTGGTACTCCGCTCGAGGCTGCAAATGTATAAGAAGTAAACGAATCAACCTTAACCGCTAAGTACCTTCCCAATAGATAACTCTTAAACCATTCCAAAATATTCCCTCTAAATCCCAACAATTTCAATTTTCTTAATAAGATTTTGTGGTTTACTTTATCAAATGCCTTACTGAAGTCAGTATATATGGAATCAGTTTGATGTGATGCAATCAAGGCATTAACAATATCATTCGTATACAATATTAAATTGGAAAGGGTTGATCTTCCTTTAATAAATCCATGTTGAAGCGGTGAGATGGTGGGATTAATTCGGGATATCAACTTGTCTAGTACTAGACTTTCAAAAAGTTTGGGTAATGTAGACATGGTGCATATTGGCCTGTAGTTTTTTACGTCCCACTTATTACCTTTTTTGAAAATGGGCGTCAAAAGACTAAACTTACAAAGATCCGGGAACACACCTGATGAGAGTGACTTTGTAAATAACTTATGTATAGGATATGACAATGTATGCATACAATTAACTAAGAACATGGGTGGAACTTTGTCAGGTCCTGCAGATTTACGGGAATCAAGACTCTTTAACTTGGATATAATATCACCAATAGTTACAGTACAGTCAGATATATCAAGAGTCTCAACCAAATCAGAGCATGTGATATTGCTATCTACATTTGCATTAACATATACACCGCTAAAAAAATCCGCAAACAGATTGACAGTTTCCTGGAGATTTTGAGATACTTTAGAATCGAATGACATACAAGTAGGTATATAAGTACCGTGATCTTTTTGAGATTTGACATATTTCCAAAAGAAATTTGAGTCGTTCATGATAGAGCCTTCGACATCACTTATGTATTTTTTGTAACATTCAGCAGAAAGCTTTTTGCAGTCTTCCCTCATTTTTTTTAAATGCAATATAGTCGATAGCCCGGCGACTTTGTTTGAATCTCTTATGAGATAATTTTTTGAGGTAAACTAAGTCTATCAGATCTTTTGAAAACCATTTTGGGTACTGAGTTTCCTTGTACGTCGTCAAAGGAACAAATTTATCAATTGCAGAATAAATTATAGAATAAAAAATATTAAGTTGTACATTAATGTCAGCTTCACTATCCAAGAATGACCAGTCAATCTGTTTGAGATGGTTGGAGATTTTTTCATAATCTGCTTTTTTGAAATTTCGTGTTTTTACTACCCTTTTAACAATAGGAATAGGTTTTAGGTTAGACAAGCATAATTCAAGTAAGGTATAATTAAAATACATTTATTTACTAATAATGCTTTTAAATTAATTTGTCTATTTATGAGAATAACGTTCCTTTGTATGTATTTATTTTATTTATTTCATAATTTTTAAAATATTTTTTTTAATAAAAAAATAAATATCTATTATTAATATAATATGTTGTGTAAAATAGTATTTAATTTATTAATAAACTATGTCAATGTGTTATAATATGTTCTATTGTATTGTATTGAATGTGAAATGAGACCCATCTTGAAAGACTGACTTCTTCCCTGTTTCTGGTTATTTGGGAGAGCTTATAGTCGCAAATGTTTTTTATTAGGGTGATCCAATATAGTCCAGGAAAAAAATTAAATCGGAATCCACGCCTTTTTTGGGAGGAGTTACTTATACTTACTTGAGTTAAAAATACTGGAAAAAAAGCTTTTAAAAAGGTGGGAAAAGGTATTTGAGATTTTTTTTACAGGTTGATCTCGTAAAGGCCAGGAAACATTAACTCCTTTTTTACGCATTGTTTATTGTAATAACAAGGAAATTAAAAATAAATTTTAAATTAATAATAACGCGAAAATTAATATTTTATTATATTTTGTGAAGTTCGAGGGTAAATATAATTTTTTGCGATTATTATAAAAGAAACTGATTTTGACATATTAAACAATGAAACCATATTCGAAAGGGGTTTTATAAGTAGGAGAGTTTGCACTTGAAAGTTTTTTTTAGGGACCTGATACTTTATTTTTTTCAAGGCTTATTAAAAGACTTATTAAAAAAAAAATTTACAAATTTTTAAAAGTCAAGATATGTTCCACACGCAGTATTTAATTGAAGTATCTATAATACTTCTAAGCCATCAAAATTTTAAAACAAAAATATATGATTTTGCATTACTTCGCATGGCTTCATCTTAATATTAAAAATAAAAAGAAAAACATGAACTTCTAAATGAATCCCGTTATGCAAAATTTTTGTTCCTGAAATTTAATGGAAACACTCCCCGTACATTTGTCTGTAGTTAAAATGCAGAATGTACTCGTACAGTACAGTACAATGTAGGGATTAAGTGAACCCCCAACCGTTACCCTGGTAGTTGTAAATCTCACCCACGAACCCCCGATGTGGTTTAGACGTTCCTGTAATGTAACTGGCTTCCTTATTCCTTCTTCTAATAGTGTGGGTGGCTGTATTATATGTCTCCGTTTATTTATTTTCATGAAAATCACACATCGATATATTGTCCTAGTAGTTAGTATCTACACATTTTTTTTTCTTCTTTTTAAGAAACAAACACACAAACTCAAAATTAAATCCTATACAATTTTCATTCAAGTTAAAAAGGAAGGTAAAATGGTAAATTATCTTGAGCCGGACACCTGACTTCTCTTGTTTTTGATAAGCTCATTGATGTCGAGTGTCATATATTCGTGGTAGTTATTTTAATAATCGATTGGAGATGTTCGTCGCCTTGAGCGATTTTTGCTCTTATTTATTTTCAAAATAGAAAACATCTGCTCGCATAAATAGGTACTACCGAACATACACAGGATACGTGCTGTATGCTTTCTTATATTCGGGTTTATATTAACAAAATATTTAATGCCCTTTTTTAGGATCACATTTTGGCAAGGATTAAACTTCAAACTTCCTTTAAAAAAGGTTTTTCTCCACTGTGAGACGGCTTGTGGACGTTTATAAAAATGTTCCATTTGTGAACATAAAAAGTTGCAGTCGGAACATAAAAATGGTTATCTCTACTGTGAGACGGTTTGTGGACTTTAAATATTCCTTTTGAGAAGATGAATAGTTACAGTCGGAACATAAAAAAAAGTTTTTCTCCACAGTGAGTCAGCATGTGGAATTTAAATTGTCACGAGAACTTGAATAGTTGCAGTCGGAGCATGAAAAAGGTTTTCTCCGCTGTGAAACGGCTTGTGGACTTTTTCATTGTTCCTTTTGGGAACATGAATAGTTTAGTCGAAACATGAAAATGGTTTTTCTCCACTACAAGTAAACTTGTGAGTTCTTTTTTCTAGCACATATGTAATTGCAATCGGAAAATACAAAAGATTTTTCTCCACTGTGAGGCGGCTTGTGAACTATAAAATGTTCCTTTTGAGAACATGAATAGTTGCAGGTCAAAACATGAACATGGTATTTCTACACTACAAGTAAACTTGTGAGTTTTTTAAAGTCTCCTTTCTAGCACATAAATAATTGCAATCGGAACATACAAATAGTTTTTCTCCACTGCGAGACGGCTTGTGGGCTTTAAAATGTTCCTTTTGAGAACACTAATAGTTGCAGTCGGAACATGAAAATAGTTTTTCTCCACTATGGGCAAACTTGTCAGTTTTTAAAGTCATTTTTGTAGCACATAAATAATTACAATCGGGACATGCAAAAGGTTTTTCTCCACACTGAGACGGCTTGTGGACTTGAAAGATGTGTGGATTTATCGGCTATCACTGTGACACAATTTTTGGAGAGGATTAATACATCACCGTGGTACGCACTCCAGCTCCAGGTTGACGAATCTACAGATATCGACAACAAGGCAATACTACTTGTTTATGTGCGATATCTACATATATCATGAGGATGTGTTATGTGCACTAAATTTGCCAACCAATACCATAAATGCAGAACTGTTCAAGTCACTGATGGTTATATATCAGGAAAACTAAAATGGCTCTCAGGCCCTATCAAATATGGCCCTATCAATGGGCCATATTGATAGGGCCTGATAGCCACATGCAACCCGCGGGCCGTATTTATGACACCCCTGTTTTAATATGTACGGTTGTATTAAGATGAAATTAGGTTAGCACGGGTGGTATTGTGATTTTCTTTCAAATATTCGCTAATTTCCTAAGCGTACTACATTAGGTAAATACGCTCCTTGAATGAGGGAACCATTCTCGTTAATATTAAAGAAAGACATCATGCGAATAAACAAGTCCTCTAACTTGTACAGTTTAGGAATAAAAAAAATGTGGAGTTAAAAATTTTGCGTCTTCAATTCCCAAGTAAAGGAAAATGGCAATTTTTTCGCTAAAGTTACTATTTGTTAGATAAATTTAATCAATATATATTATGAAAAAAACGAGTCCCGGTACGAACAAGGAAGTTATGGGTGTGGTAGCCCTCTATCCCCCATCCATGAAGAAGGTTCTCGTGTTTATATGAAGAGCGTGCTTTTGAAGATACGAGGGCTGGAAGTTTGGCCCTCCAGAAATTTCAAGAACAGTCCAGAACATTCGAGCGTATTCGAGACTATTCCACAACATTATCCCGGAACTAATTTCCAAAGTTTTATTGTTTCTATGAAGAATTCAAACAAACGATAAAGTAGATACTTATCCATATAAAGATTTTTTATCGGAAAATTATTTTAATTATATATTTGAAATGTATTTTTCTTCTTGTTAATTTTAACAAGTACCTAAAGTCGGATTTTGTGATTTTTGAAGGTTCTGCGCTCTTTCCACCTTCAATTGTTCATTAGAAAGGTAATTTTTTTATTGTCTGTCTAATTTGTCAACAAAAAATATGTTATATAAAAAACAAATTGACAATATTGATTTTTGAAAGACATGGATCTGGAAGCAAATATTTTATAAAAATTTCAGCTTTAAATAAACTTTCCCGTGATTTTTCACGAGTCTGCTCTAGTTGAAGGTATAAACCTGACAATTCATAAATTAATGAGAAGCTAAACATTTGAATGAGATCAACATTATGTAAGTATTTTACACACTTTTGACGTTACATAAAATATTGCGTATATTATTTATATCCCAAGCTGACAAAAGAAAGTTAACCTGACAATTCATAAATTAATGAGAAGCTAAACATTTGAATGAGATCAACATTATGTAAGTATTTTACACACTTTTGACGTTACATAAAATATTGCGTATATTATTTATATCCCAAGCTGACAAAAGAAAGATCCGGAACATCAATATAGTCCTTTTATTTGAGATTCACATTCCTAATGATGAAAATATCTGGCGGCCTCAAGAGATAAAACATGATACAAAGGAAACCTTCGGATCAAATATGTTATGAAATCTCCGAGGCATTTTCCAATAAAGCTCCGAATATCTGAAACACATTTCGCCGAAAAAGCTCCGGGTGATTTCCCGGACGAGGATGGAAGGTTTTTGCGTGAGGCGCGGGAATATATTCGCATTTTAAAAAGTCAGATATTGAAAATGATGAAATTTATTCATCTGGGGCTATCAAAGGCACCTGCCACGCGAGGGAGACGGGCGATGGGGCCGGCACGTGTCGGAGCGAGCCAGAGAATGAATTCAAAGATCGTGATGGGAAGATGTGATAGGTTATAAGTTTTCTATGAGAGGAACCTGTGTGAGAGATGGAATCAGGACTTGTGTGTGGAAGTGTGGGACCAGGTTTCTGTTACTAGCCGGAGTCGGAGTTGGTAAATCTCCTCTGCGTTATGTGCTCCCGATACTTGTGCGGTCTAACGGTAAGAAATTTTCGAAAAGCAAAGCGATTGAAAAATTAATAAGAATATGTATAATTTCGCTTTGCACGATGTATTCGATTCTATCATCAACATTTTTTCCCTCAATTTGTAAATAAAATTTAAAAAAAAACTAACTGGGTTTAAATCAGAAATCATTGAGTAGCTAAAACTCTCCAGCGGTGAGGTCTGGCGTCTTGAAAATTGCACGATTAAGATCATAGTTCATTTCAACTATTTCATAAGAATCTATTTTTTACATTAGCTCGACATAGCAGGCACGGAAGGATAATCATTTCCTTCACAGCCAATATCATCTTTGGGGTTGCTATGTGGAGGGTCTTTTTAAGGAAAGGAATGAGAGGAAGTTCTGGGAAGGAAAAAGGTACGAGAGGTTCAATGTGTTGAATCTGGGGTTCAGTGAGTCCAGGTCATCCGCTGCCAACACCTACACAAATCTCACCCCTTGAACCCGGGCGCCCCAGCTAAGTCACCCAACGTAGTGAACCACTTGGCGCTACTTATGGCAGAGGTGTTGGTTGGTTTGGAGAAATGGTTCCCCGGACGGCAGTACCTACCCATTCGCGCCTCTATAATTTTTATTAAAAAAATATAATATGTTTTTTGTTCAGATGAATTTCATATTAATTTAAAATAAAATATGTGTTTACCGCAGATGAGTAGCAACTGCTTCCTACTGCGTCCAGTGAAACGATGACTCCCGAAATGAGATATATTGTTAGATTAAATGAAGTAGGGAGGGAAATAATATGGAGAAGAGGCATGGCTATTTAGATCAGGTCACCAACGCGGCTATTGCAATTTGAAAAACGCGCATCTTTTAGATTTTTCACTCGAACGATATTGGGAGTAGTTACCTATATGTCTACAAAATGTAGGTACTTATGTGTACCGACATTTAAAAAAATTCCTTATTGGGTATAAGTTTAATAAATTTCCCAATTATACATTCAACGAAATTAAGTTATTGGCTTCACAAAAAAATCTGCTGTGACTCTGTGTCTAACGCCGGCTCAATAAATTTTAGAACTTGGATTTGCTGAAATTAAAGTGACATTTTCAAAATTGAAACTGATAGTGCGAACAATTCAGAGAAGCTATAAAGTACCTATACAAACATAATTATTTTTTAAAATAATATTTTTAATCATCATTATGCTATGCGATCACCGTATAAGAATCGCAACTGCTCCCAACCGCCTGGAGCCAGTGATACTATCGCTTCACAGATGGAGAGACATGGCTATTAAGATCTGGTCACCAAACATGGCTAAAGATATTTCAAGCAACGGTGTCATTTAAAATTTGATTTACTTGCGCACGCCGGATTCGAACCTTATTTGACCTCCGGATTGCCTGTCTATTCTCCTTGCACCTCGACCACGGAGGCCACCAAATTAAATTAATAATTCTATATTTGAAATGGGTATTAATTCTGATGGTCTCGAATTGAAATCGATAAACTTTATTTTTGAAAGACAACCTGAGGCTTAGCTTAAAAAAAAATTGCCTGTATTCGTAATCACACAGATATTGAGAAAAATAAAATAAAGCAGCCTAGTTTTCAGTTATTCCCCCAACCGACAGACATTAGTATCTTCCGCTTTCAAACATCTTGCAAACAAAGTGCACGAAATCGAATCTCCCAACGAAGCGCGACCATTTATTTCCACAAAGTTGTTCTCCATAATTTACTTTTATTTTTGCCAGCGCCATTCTCCGCTCCGTTTTAAAACTAATACTTTTCTTCTTTCCTCTTTTCTTACTCTCTCCACCGCGGACAAGTTACTCGTGTCGATGTTGGCCGACTTGGCTCCAGAAACTAATAAAAGCGAGATTAAAAAATGTGGCAGGAGGATCAAATCGAGGAAAATTAATAATAAGATTTTCTAATTATGTAGATTTATCAAGGAAATTAGATTAAAACGCAACGCTTCTTCATCAAAACATTTTTTTATAATAATTGTTGTGTTGAACAATATGTTATAAGTAACCGAATGAAAATTACTTTCAAACCGGTTTCGGTAGAAACATTAATTTTTATGTGATTGAGTAGAAAATCTTGTGCCAAAGTCGTTTTTCTTTTCTTTTAAGTTACTGACTATATCTTAATTGTTACATTTACAGATGATACATGTTAAATTAAAAATAGATGGAGATTATTTTCATAGTCCTCCTCACTAAGATATCCTGTGCTGAAGGGGTAATGTTTTGGAAAAGTTTTCGGCGACTCTATGGTAAAAATTCAGGTTTTTTTCAGAAACTTTTTTAGTATACTAGTTATTTCTTTTCCAATAGTTCCTTATGCTAAGATTTAATGTCCTTAATGTTTTTGGTTTTAATTTGTTGGACACCGGATGGAAATAATATTATAATGTAACTATTAAATCACTATAATAAGATCTTTAACGTAAAGAACCCGTTAGACAAACTGCTAAAAAGTAGTTTATCGGGACTTTTTGTCTTGTATTTGTAAAGTGTATAAAAAAATAAAAAAAAATAAAATTAAAATAAATAAATAAAAGATGTACACGTACAAGTTAAATAAAAGAGTATGCCATTCTCTTCTTAAAATTGGTGACAAATTGAACCCTTTAGATTTTTTTTTAAGAGCTCCATTCTTATGGCATCTTTGGGGATGCTGTGTTGAGGGTTTTTTTTAAGGGAAGGAAGGAGAGGAGAGTTCTGGTAAGGAAAAAGGTTTAAGGGTGGACAGGAATCTGGGGTTCAGTGAGTCCTGGTCATCCGCCTCCAGGACCTAGACAAACCTCACCCCATGAACCCGGGCACCCCTGGTAAATCGACAAACGTAGGAAACCACTTGCAATGACCTATGGCAGAGGTGTTGGTTATCCAATAAAGGTTCCCGGGGCGGCGTTACCCATTCCCGCCTCCCAGATGCAATTTAAATGAATATATTTCGCTTCCTGTACATAAGGAAAAAAATAGGTTAATTCTTTCCAAGGAAGAGAATTGCACAAATTGTTAAAAAAAATTCTCAGTTCAAATACCATGCAAATATGTTTTTATTCACGACATCACTCAAAGTACCTGGCTATTCAAGTCTGGTCACTAAACACAGATCATAATGTTTCACTTTATAAATCTTAGCATAACCGGCACATCTTACAAAATTATTTATCCAGAAAACATTTCAAAGTGGTTTTCAATACCAACATTACGAAATAAAATACCGAAATAATTTCAATTCCAAGAAAGCGGAGCAAATTTAAAGAAATCGTTAATTACAAACTGCCACCTCAAGACCGCAGCCCGTATTTAATTTACCCCAAAAAAAACCAACCACCCTTCGCTTCGGCGGGAGCCGAATCCCTTCCCCTTCCCACTTCCGGGTGGAACGCACTGTTCTAATTTCAATTTTAAAATACCCGCGCAAATAACAGGCTGCGAAGAATCGAAGGCTCCCCCGCTCCGCCCACTTCCGGCCGGGGCTGACTTCCGGAGAGAGAATATCGCGAAGTCAAACGTAGGAAGATCCGGTTGAGAAAGTATGTTTTGTGGTGGTGCTGATAACATATCAGTTTTGTGGCCGCGGCTTGTAAGCTCTGCCCTCTCTTGGAGATTTTAGCTACCCTGTTTAGTAAGGGTAGTTTTGAATAACATTTGTTTGTTGCAGATATGTTTTTTTATGTTTGCAAAATGTGGAATACGTACTTGAAAAATTACTAAGGATAACATACCCAACACATATATATAAGCGACTATTATATAAAACGACATTTCAAATTTGATACATTGAATAATTCAAATTTCTTTTCAAATTAATAAATAACCACCTAGAATATTCCCTCTTTGTCATAATCAACAATTGACGGTCACCGTGGTCGAGGAGTAAGGCTCTTGACTCGCAATCCAAAGGTCGCGGGATCAAATCCCGGCGTGCGCAAAAATTTTTTTTTATTTGATTAATTCGTGGTGTTATTTCACAATTAATTCATTTAAAAATAATAAATACCTAGTAAATTTGCGGTACATTCTAGAGTGAAAGACACTTTCTGTATCGCCATTGTGTAAAACCTCAATTCAGAATCGAAATGATGCTCGAAATGGCTTTAGCCATCTTTAGTGACCAGATTTGAATAGCCAGGTATTTCCGCAACTTCCTCTTCCTCATCTCCTTCCCATCCCTTCAGTCTCAAAACACACTCCAATTTGGGATGCCAAAGTCTCACTGGCTCCAGACGTGAGCAGCTGGGACACCTGTGGGGTATTCATATTAAAAAAAATCAAACTCAACATCAATCACAGTCCACTAAGAAACCCCGAAACTTTCCATATTCATTTTTCTTTAACCGACTTAATTAACCGTTTCCCAAACTCTCGTGCGAATGCGTTGACTTCATAAATTCACTGTCGTGCCAAGATTCAGAACGTTTTTAGCGATAGCGAACTTTACAAAACGTCTTGAATCTCTTATTATAACATGACTCCACGATCCCATATTCTTGCCTCTTGTTTTGTTTTTAAATATTTTATTGTTGTAGTTTTACATACTGACCCACTTACTAATAAACGCGTTTTAAATTTTACGCGACTGATACGACTGACAATAATTATCCTACATTAAGATGAAGCCATACTAAATAATGCAAAATCATACAAAATCATACGTTTTTGTTTTGAAAATTTGATCGCTTAGAAGTATTATAGATGCTTCAATTAAATACTGCGTGTAGAACATATATGTTGGCCCTTAAAAATATCGGACATTTTTTTCATAAGTCTTTTAATAAGCCTAGAAAAAAAAAATTATAAGGTCTATGGGTCTTTCTTTGAAGTCCAAACTCTCCTATTTATAAACCTCTTTTCGGATATGGTTTTATTGTTTAATGTGGCAAATTTAGTTTTTTTTATGATAATCGCAAAAAAATGAAATTTACGCCCGGACCTCACAAACTAATTTATTTGTTATTTTTGACTTCACGGCGACAATACGGCAGTCGACGAATTTGAAACATCAAGTGAACCTTATACCGTCCACCGAAGAACGACTGGCAGCCGCCCCTATTTTCTGTCACTACCCCTCGGACGGAGCGGAGAAAAGACGTGTTAGGCTCCGCGTTGCTTGTTTTCGTGAAATCAATTTTGAAATTCCGTTTTATTACAATAAACAATGCGTAAAAAAGGAAATAATGTTTTTTACAGACCTTTAAAAAAAGTAAAAAAAAATCTCAAATATCTTTTCCAACCTTTCCAAAAGCTTTTTTCAAGTATTCTCAAACTCCTCCCATAAAGGGGTGTGAATTCCGATTTCGATTTTTTCCTGTACTATTGAGATCGCCTTAATCTGAAACGCGTTATTATTAAGACCCATTGTTTTTTATTTACATATTGTTGTATACCGCTGTTGAATGTTTTGAAAGTACTCTTTGATATATCTTTGTATTTTTATGATATCCCTATGTCTGTTGTGTGCATCAATTGAATAAAGTAAAATCATTACACATTAAATATTGTGGAGTCGCATAAGAAATGAAACCTAAGGACTTCGTTTTTCGTCATAAACTTTAAGGACTATCTGCCAATAGACAATAAGCACTAAAGTGATGTATACGTATGTACTTGGATATTAAATACATATTATTATTTATTTGAATAGAAAAGCATTTGGATGGAGAAAAATTATAAAATTAACAAGGAATTTTTTTTCTTGCTCATGAGACGGTGGAATGTGAACTTAAAACGTTAGAAAAATATTAAAAATATTTTTTTAGACATTAAGAGCGTTAACCAGAGAACACCAGAAATATATTTAAATCAGTGTTTAGGCGTATTAACTCTCTTCCACAAAAAATTATAAATTGGTTTCGAAAGATTGTTCTTTTATCTAGTAAACGTATGTTTTAAATTTTCAGAAAAAATGATAATTTTTAGTATAATACAGTTATACCATAGGTCGTTGGCGGATTTGTTAAATTTTCAAAAAAGTACATTTATTATACAACATCCATTTTAAATCATTTAATCATGCAGTACAATAAATCAATACATTATCTGATAAATGTATGTAACAGAATTTTAATTTTAGTTTGAATAAAATCATAAAAAAATATATAACTACATGTGTTTCTTGACGAAAATTGGTCCGTTCGTGTATTTATTTGCGCACTTACAGACTAATATATTTAAAAAAAATTACATTCTTATTATGCTGAGACATTATTGAAAAACGATAAATACTTATGATCAAAAAATAATTACAAAAAGTACATAATTTTAATAGTTTTATCAACACGCCTTTCAGCATTTTTGGATGTAGATATAAATTAAAGCAAATTTGGAATGAAATAAAATGGATATTGAGTTATAATTTTAAGAAGCTCATACCGAGAGTATTTATTTTTTCTCATTGGAACCGCCCTGAACGATCGTAAGAACCTCTTTCGACGAAATGTGGATTTTCGGCCGCTGGCTGGTTATACGCTCTTAATGCGAATCTGAATGATAATTAAAATTTAGGGCACATTTGAATTTTGCCTGACCATGTAGTGTTAAACTAATCAAATGGCTGTATTTTGAGCGAATATTTTCGTCTGCTGTTTGGCAATCTATTTTATAAACTCGTTGTAGACAATATTTGTGCATTTCAATCGAAAATTTAAAACAGACGGCCCTGGCAAGGCTAATTAACGCCCTGGGTTCAATTCCTGGATACGGTCGTTTGGTTTTCTGTTTCGATATATATTGTTTATTTTTATTTTTGACTTACTGAGCAAAACTTCAAATATTTAATTAAAGACGAAAATATTAGAGAAAATCATTAGCTCAGTTGGTCCTGGATTGGTCTTTTTGTGATTTTTCTATTTCAAAATTTCGATTGATTTTTGATAATATTGTTTTCATTAATTAAAATAATATTGTCTTCAACGATTAAATATTACAATTTACGGTTTTATCATTAAGCTATTCCAAATATAAACAAAATATTATATTTATGCCGTTAGAGATTTTTGTTCGATGCGTTGGAGACATTTACCCTGATGATGGACATTGTAACGCTAAAGAAGGAGGTAATCCAACACGGCATAACACCCCAAAAATAAATAATAATTATATTAAGGCTTTTTTTCGTGATGATAATATAAAAACGGAATTTTGAATCTGACGAGTCGAAAAAATATTTTCTAATACCAATTTAATGTTTATATTAATAAATATTTAATTTATTACTTTAACAGTCGTGTCATTTGATGGCAGATTTTAATAAAGGCGGTAAAAAATAATGCTGAAGGGTAAAAATAATAGAAAAATACTTTGCTGCCAATTTTATGAACAATCAAAAAAGCCTCTGGAAGTTTTCTTTATCTAATGGGACCTACAAAAGACAAGGGAGGATTTTCAAAAAATTTATTACTGGCGATGATTAAGGCTAAATTTTGAATATCCAAACCAAAACTCTCTGGAATTAAAAATTCGCAAACAAATAAAAATTAAAAAATGTAAACAATTTACAATCATGCCATTTCCACGTAGGCTAAGGCAGATATAATAGAACGCCGCAGAACTTTTCTTGGCAAATACAGTTAAGTTTGGTAAGTTTGGGTAACTACCCCTTTCGTCATCCAATTTCAAACAATCTCCTAATTTTATCATTCACATCTGAATCACCTGATTTCTTTCTGCTTCTCCGACTTCTTATTTTATCCATTTTTAATGTGAATACCGGACCAGAGTAACACCGACGGCCCCCAACCGTCCAGAGCAAGTTGGACTGTGGTATCCCAAATTGGGGCACGTTGTGAGACTGAAGGTAGTCGGCGGAGGAAGAAGGAGGTGGTATCGACGCTTTATTCGATAACAAACACCTCAACCAAGTGCTTTTGCTACCTTTGGTGACTTAGCAGGGGTGCTCGGGTTCATGGAGTGAGGTTTGTCCGGGTCTTGGCGACAGATGCGTCTGCCCAAATAATAAGTCTTTCACCATAGAAGGTAGATATCTCCTTTCGCCGTCCAGCCCTTCTACGTCCAAGCAATCTACGCACTCATTTCGTTATTAATCAAATAGAATTTATTTGCGCACGTCGAGATTTGGACCCGCGGCCTATGAATTGCTAGTCAGGAGCCTTGTCCCTTCAGAAACTGCCACTTCACTTGTGAAATCAAAATTTTATGCTAATGAAAAAAAATAAATATAATGACTAGAATGCCAGCATTCTTATAAATACCAACCAGAAATTATTAGATTCCTGGTCAAATAAAATTCTTCACGCAAAACACTTCAACTATCTCAACCAAACATATGTTGACAAATTTTCGTCAAACAAATGGTTAAGTATTGGAGAATTGAGCGCAGAAATAGAAGGCTTTATGCTTGCCATTTAAGATAGAGTCATTAATACTAAAAATTATAGGAAGCATATCATCAAAGATTTATGTAGAAAATGTTTGGCTTTTCCGGAAACTATAGAACATATTATATCGGGATGTTCTGTATTAGCGCCGTCCGAGTATACATTTAGGCACAATCAAGTTTTAAAAATAATTCACCAAAGTTTGGTAATTAAACATAACTTGATTGACTGCCGTAATGTACCATATTATGAATATGAACCATATTCATTTTTAGAAAATGAATTTTATAAAATTTATTATGATAAAACTATTCTAACAAACAGAAAAAATTAGTCATAATATACCCGATATAGTTTTACATGACAAAATTAAAAAAATAACTTATATCATTGATGTCGCTATTCCAAATTCTTGTAATATTCAGAAAACTGTTTCTGAAAAAATAAGAAAATATACAGATTTAGGAAATGAGATTAAAAGAATTTGGCATTCTCAGACTATAAAAATATTACCATTTGTTATTTTGGCTACTGGCTTTATACCTAGCTCTCTCATCCAAAATTAAGGTGTGTTAGATTTGTCAAAAAATTTGTATATAAAAATGCAAAAGTCGGTCATTTTAAATACATGTAGGATTACGAAAGATTTTTTAAATATTTATATTGAGGGATCAGTAGGATATATCGGTCCAGTTAGGATTTCATCAGAGCCGAACCCTCTGATATGAAAATATCTGGAGTCGGTGAAATATTTTCCCATTATGTTTCTGGTGGATTGACGTTTTGTTCTTGTATTGTTTTGTATTTATTATACTTATATAGTGCACTTACATTGCGTGAATTTACTAGATAATCATTTGTGGAAAAGTGTGTGGAAGGGTTTAGTCTTTCATTTGGGAAAGATTTAACCCGGACATAAAATCTGGAGCACCGTAAATATGAATCACTTCTTAAAGGCATCTACTCTATACTCTATGTGACTGAAACATCGAAGTTCCATTTTCTTAGCCATAAAGGGGATTATTGCGTATGTAAATCAAATAAGTAAGACTTTGTACTTGCAGGTGTATTAAACAATATTCAACCATATAAATTACATTTTTATAAGATGGTTTATCAGAAGGTGGGAAGCAAACACTGGAGCTAATCGCGAGCGGTTGAGTCGACGGCAATCTGAAACGTTCAATACACTTAAATCATATTAAATTTCACCTAGAATTATTTTCAGATTTGAGCTTTCGTCTTACGGCTATAAAATGGTTTCATTCCTCAGGGTTTTCATTTGGGTCCTTTTAAAGTCCAAATATCGTAAGAACACATGTGTATGTCCTCAAATCAAATGATAATTGAATCATATCACAACCGCGACCACACTCCAATAATTCATCTTATTTACAAAGGCAATCTGCTGCCGTGGGGTAACTTACAACTTGAAGGGTTAGAATTATCGTTCCCGGAGCGGCGCGGGGGGTTGGGGTAGTATGCAGAATAAGATATCACTTCTCGCTAACTAACCACGTGTGGAAATAGGGGGAGGCTGAGATCTTTGCCACTCTCCTTCACCGTGTGGAGTAAGTATCGTGTAGGGGCGGCTTCAAAATTGTGCAGGGTGTGCGGCGCACTTGGGCGGCCGAACCGAGGGGCGCATCTCAAAACCTTTGTGTAGTAAAAAAATACATTATGTGAATACCGCACACAAGTCCCGATCTCATTGTTCACAACCGTCTGGAAGCGGTGAGACTATGGTATCCCCAATTGGGGTATGTTGTTAGACTGACGATAGTGAGGAGGGGAAGGAGATGGTGGAGAGGAAGGTGGGAAAGTACCTGGCTATTTAGATGTTGTCACCAAACACGCCTAAAGCAATTTAAATAACGTTTCAATATTGAAAGGTGGTATTACACCAGGGCGATACTGGGAGTACCTTCCTATCTGGAACGTACCGTAGATGTACCTTGTATTATTTTTAATTATTAGATTGTCAAACAGCAGAGATTAATCAAAGATTGGTTATGATTATAAATTTCCACGGCCAAAAGTATGTTCGTTATTTATTTTTATTAATTACATATCTACCCTGATGATGGTCACTGTAATGGGGTCTAGGACGTTTCTACGCCGCCGGTTCTTCGCCGCCAGTTCATCGCCGCCGTTTCTACGCCGAGACGGTTCTACACCGGCCGTTTCTACACCGGCCGTTTCTACGCCAGCCGATTCTACGCCGCATTCAAATTAAATTAACAATTACAATTAAACTTTATTGTTTTAACACATACATACAGTCATAGAAAATAAAATAGAAAATACAAAAACTATCGAATCATTTAAAAAGTAGCATTAACATTTATTTTAAATTAAAAGAATAAATAGGAAAAATAAGATTATTGCGTCATTTGGTAATTGTGTGCTAGGCCACGTAAATAATCACCTAACCTAACCTAACCTAACCTAACCTAACCTAACCTAACCTAACCTAACCTAACCTGGCTGGCGTAGAAACGGCCGGTGTAGAAACGGCCGGTGTAGAACCGTCCCGGCGTAGAAACGGCGGCGATGAACTGGCGGCGAAGAACCGGCGGCGTAGAAACGTCCCATTCCCCTGTAATGCTTTCCGAAACGTTGACTCAAGAAGGAGGGAGCGCAACACGGCATAGCACCCCAAAAATAGATAACGAAAATAATCAAAGATTGATTACGTATCAATTAAATTAAAAAATTTACTCGTGGGGGGTTTGAATCCTAGACATCCGGATTGTTAGTCGAAAGTATTACCCCGCGACCACGGAGGTCTACATCTTCAGGAGGCTGACTATGGTCATGGCTCCGTACTTTGGTGAATAATTTGATAATTTGAGGCGCAGAGAAATGACAACAAGTCGATTAAAACGTTATTAACAGAATAATATCAACAACTGTTGAACTGTTCATGTACTGACTTACATGAGCTAAAAATACGCCTTATATTATGAAAAACTTATCCTAATACTACTGCTGTCGAGTTTTGTTCTTCGTTGAAGTCCACTATTATATCATAGAATTTAGTCAACACTCCATGGCCCTCTGTTGATTTGTACCGCTTGGTTAGCGATCTTGATAAATTTCTCCCAGTGAATTCTATGAATCGGAATATTGGTAGATATTGAGCGTTTTTAAAATTACCGTGACGATTCACAGTTACGGTACCTTCACGGCATAAACACACAATAAACATACGTTCCTTATACAATAATGCTGCAGCTCTTTCAAAAGATGAGATACATAATGTACGTAGGTCTGTTTCCTCCAAAGGAAATAAAAATCATCATTTTCTTGCATCTCTCTCACATACGGCACCATAACGACTCAGTAAGCCTCTACAATACTACTTGACGATAATTTTTAAAGTATGGAATATAGATACAAGGATAATATTGAAGTTCAGTCAATGCGCTGATGGTTGTGCTTTTGTTCTTGAACATAAATATAAAGCTGCAGCTTTTTCTTACACACTAAATAACAACAGTCGTAAATGAGACAAAAGGTAAACGTGTGTCTGCACCCCCCAAAGGAAACATACAATCATTATCATACATCTCCTTCAAACATATAAAGAAAATGAAATGAAAAAATTCCCGTCGCCGTGGCCGAGCCGTAAATAAGATATATCTGTTTCCTCCAAAGGAAAAGTAGTACTTTGGAGGAAACAGTCACACGTATTTTGTTTGTCTCATCTTTTGTCTCACCATTGTTTAATGTGAAAGGAAGAGCTGCAGCATTATCATAACGATAAGGAACGAATGTTTATTGGCTTTTTTGTCGTAACCGTGAATCGTCACAGCAATTATAAGAGCGTCTATTGGCTTCATCAAAGCTACTGAATTCATCGAACTCACGAGTTTCTTCTCCAGTACAGTACAGCTCCTCATAAATGTGGAAATAGTTTGTGTGCATTGACACTCGTTCATTAGAATGAGCTTATCTCGAAGAAATGTATGATTTACTAGCATAACAGAAAAGACACAGCAAATGCGTGTTCAACGTTTGTACTTGACAGACCAGGAACAGACCGTTTTCTGGTGTTCAATTGCTCGACTGTGGAATGCTATAACTGCTTCTATGTTGTTTTTTCCACGGTATGAGTTCGTTTAATTCTTTTTATAAAATACCGAATACATAGCCTCTTAAAAAGGAAGTACCGACGTCCTACGTCTAGGTATACCTAGTATTTTTGGATCTTGTTCCAGCCAAATGTATATTTATCCGTTAGTTACCGACATTCTCTTCTCATCCCCTTTCCCTTTCAACTATAATCTTACTACTCACCTAAAATTAAGGATGCCATAGTTCCACACTGTTCCACGAAGGCCTCTTGCATGCCATAATGGAGGGTATGACCGAGGGGACAAACTCTAGGGGACGCCCACGCCGAGAGTACCTGGAGGACCTGCTGGTGGACGTGCGCTGCTCATCATATGCAGACTTCAAAAGAGCCGCACAAGACAGGGAAGAATGGAAGAGAAAATTAGAGGAAATTGTTGCAAACCAATCCCATTATTGAAACCAGAGAGAGAGAGTTCCATACTGTTTTCAGATCGCTTAGGATTATGGTAGCTGTCGAAGGTACTCGTGGATTAATTTGAAACCTGGACCACACAAATTCTTACAGCTAAACCATTTGTAACGTGGACGGCATTCTCGTTAGGCTGTACCTCTCACTGCGGCCCTGCACTGCGCCACCCCCTTGTAAACATACTCGTTCCTTCCCCGGGAATGTGGCCGGCCGCGAAATATGTACAGATGCCTCCTCGCGACGTTCATGCGCTTGTAGAAATGTAATCTTAATACGGGAGCGGCTTTAGATTAATGCGGGATGTGTTTATGACAGCCGGGTGCTGTTTTCTGCTGCGATTATAATGATTATCAAACGGGGTTATAAATTAATAATAAAGCTTTAATACAAAGCAGAAAATCATTGTAAATTGAGCTGATACTCTGAATCAAATGGCTCCTGGCGCTAAAAAATCCCAAAAGACGCTGTATTAGGTTTTAGGTATTATCAGGGCCTTAGCTCCATGGCAAGTTGGTAAGTGACTGCTCCAATTTGCCTGCACAGAGCTGTCCCTTCAGTCTGGCTTCGATAAAACTGCCTACTTATTTTTTAACTAAAATTCATAGATCAAAAAGGCCTTTGAATGAGACAATATGCGATATTATTGGAATGAATTTTTTATTCAGTTTTGAAGGTTACACTCATCAACGTAGTAATTAATATTAAAGAAGATAATACTAATAAATCCAAGAGAAATATGAAACAGGACAAGACACAGAAAAATAAAATGTCGCTCTTGGGAAAATTCTGGAACGGCCGTATAAAAATTAGTTGAAGATAATATTGTTAATTCTGAATTTTAAATACGGGATCGACAAAAATGACAAGTCAAGGCTAAGGTCCAATTGGCCTAGTTGATTGAGGCGTTTTTTGGTAAGTCAGGGATCCTGGGTTCGATTTTCAATTGCGACCGTTGAATTTTTATTTTTCTGTGTCTTTTTCTGTTTTATGTTAATTTCGATTTATTAGTATTACGTTCTTCTTTAATGATTGAGAGAATACGCTTCTTCTTTTAAAGAATTTGATAATATTAGGCTTTAATTATAATAAATACTTTTCGTTCAAATTCAGGGTTTCATTACTATATACATAACAATTGGCATTTCAACAAAATTTTTTTGTTATCACTTTTGATGACTTTTCGAAGTAGTGATGAGTTTTGCACATTATTAAGTTGTCCGGTCACCGTTATAGAAAAGATAAATTGCAGGTTTTTGTTCCACTTCCCAACAAACTCGTTTGCCCCAAAAAGATGAAGATGGAGAGATACGAAATTACGAATGTTAGAGGAGAGCGCTAACATTTACAGCGCTAAAATCGATGCAAAAATTGCGAAAATCTTTAATAAAACACGACTTGTTTAAAATAGAGCAAAAATCTCTTGAGGGCTGTCTAAAACGGTATTTAATGAAACACTGTGAATTTTTTCATGCATATAACTTGTAAAATAACGGAAACAGACTTGAAAATAAAAAAAATTTGAAGCATACTTTGCGATTTTTTTTTTCGGGGGAATTTCATATAATTTGCGTTTCGGCGTGAGGAATGTATATATATTATCTTCAAAAACAACATATATTTTTTTAAGAGCTTAAAAAATTAAAATGTTTAACGGAGGTTTGCAAGAAATCAGTAGAAATTCGGATAGCGGCCTCTTAAGTTTACTTATTTACATGATGTTTTTCTATTATTTTATCATTAGGTAGGTACCTATCTATTATGTTTTTTCGTGATATTTTTAATTTTTATTGTTTTAATTTTTCTCATTATGTAATAGTTGTATGAATCTCATGTAATATAGCAGACTGGGATTGCACTATTCTTCTAGTCATGCTAGATTAAAAAATTGTAATAATATCCAACAAAAGTTACATTAAAAAAGTTTATGCACACTCTAAAGCACACCATTCTTCGTACACGAACTCATCGCTTTACTTATAAGTTAGTACCTCCCTAGAAAAGTATGTACGTTACCACGATGTTTCCTTCCTCTCATTTTGATGGTTAAAACTGCGCACAATTCACATATTTTAAACTTAGAATGACTTCATTCTGTACCCCTAAAATGATCAAACGACTTTTGCCAATTTTACAGCGGTTGTAATTCAATTTGTTAGGTGCGTGGCTGCCATCGATAAGGCAGGTATCGGAAGGCTTCGATGGCCGTTACGGAGGCTCGATGGGTAACGGTGCTGACGCCGCGACGCCGGCACTTAAACCGGCGCTATCAAACGCCCTAGCGCCGTTACGCCGCAAATGACGCGTCTTAAAACACCTTGTTAATACGATCAACTTATGCCATTTCATTTATTTATTTAGAAGATACCGGTAATAAAACGGAATCGAAAGTGATAGAAGAGAAGTGAGAACTTAAAGAGCGGAGTTTAGTGAGTATATTCATGGAATCTTTCGTAAATTGACCCTTTTAAGATAAGATTTTTTTTTTATCTCATCGTATTTGAAATTTAAAAAATGCTATTGACAAGTTCAAATGGAACAAAGTTCCTTAAATAATAAGATGTCAAATGAAAGAAATAAATTACTGCCAAATAAAGTATTTATTTTTAATTTAATTTAAAACGAATTTAATAATAACATTATTCAGTTCTACAAGTGCTTTCTATTTTTTAATGTTGTGACTGCTATTTCGATTACAAGGACATTTTAAAAACTGTGATTAGACCACTTTGGAACGACTTATTTATATGAAGTGTGAATATGAAGGGAATCAAAGTGGTCTAATCTCGGATTGAAAATGGCCTTGTAAGCAGTAAAAGTTATCCCAATAATAACTAAAATACTTGCAAAAATTAATAATGACATTAATTAATTTGATTTATTAAATTCTTAAAAAAATAAATGGAGTTGACAAAATAAATATTCATAAGTATTTCACACAATTGATCTTACCACGTGATCTAGTGGAGTTTTCGATGTCTATTTTCACCCGACACGAACACTTTGGACTAATTTAAATCATAATCAAATCATTCTACATTCACCCGTTTGTCATATCTGTTTAAAATAATGTTTTATTCCAAGATGTGGGGAGGATAGTGAAATCCCACACGACCCATTTATACATATTTACACAACAGATTTTTTTAAGTAAAAAAAAAAAAAAAAAGTACACACAATAGTACCACAAATAAACACTGTCGCCAATATAAATAGTCGCATTCTTGATTTAGTTTTTTTGCTGTGAGCCCCCTGCTAATACGTAAATCTTTAGAAGAACTATTATCTGTAGACCTTTACCATCCTCCTCTTGATATAATTATTCCCTTTGTTAAAACAATTCTTATCTTAAAAATGTAAACTCATCTTATAACTTCCATAAAGCAAATTTTGCAAAATTATCTGATTGCTTAAATTTTGCAAAAATATCTGATTACTCATCTTATAACTTCCATAAAGCAAATTTTGCAAAAATATCTGATTACTTAAAAACAACAGACGGGTCCTTCCATTATTGAACTGAAAACTTCTTTAGTGCCGTTATGATTTGAAACTCGATAAAACGAAAAATAGCGACAATAATAAGAGACAAACACATACATTTATTGGATTTATCCTGCGAGGGAATGAGAGAGTATAATCGGTCTCCTCTTTGTGCAGTGCTTCGTAGTCTCCCCACTCTTGTCCACTTTAGTTTTCTGAATTTTTCACTTCTACCGTGTGTGAATTGTACACTCTTCTTTTTTCTAAACCAAAAAGTGCATACTGCAAATCACGCTTTAAATGAATAAATAACATTCCAAGATGCCAAATTGGTAACGCGAGGTATTTTTTGTAAAATAAATCATAAAATTCTTGCATTGTGAGGATAATGCTTTCGCTTATATTAAATCACACGACTGTGATTGCAGAATGACAACCACAATGTATTGCTAGAGTGCTGAACACATTGATATAAAATTCATGGGGTGAGTCTTCACGAGAAACTTCTAAACAGAAAATCGATACAGAAGAATAAAATTTCAAGTAACTATAATACACAACTCAAGAAATAAACATACCCAAGCCATACACACACTCTCATACAGGCACACATCATACTCAAGTCTCATAGGAATATTTATACATAAGATTACATGCATACAATCAATGGATACACTAATGTATTTATAAATAATATAAATATTAAAAAAATCTTGACCTATTAATAATTTTTTAGCATTTTTTTGAGTTCAATGGTGTAATTTGATTTGCTTCTCAAATGCATTGGCATCTTATTATATATAAACGAGATAAGTGAATGTTCAATGCCTGCACATTCACATGATCTACTTTTTCATTATGTGTGGAATCCGACATTATAAAATATAATATTCAAATTTATGAAGATAGCTTCTCGTCGGAAGTACTTACATTTTTTTTTCTAAATTATTTATTAACCTTAATATTACAATATACATTTTTTTGGTATATACCACCTCACTAGGGCTGAGCCTGTTCCAAGGATGAAGGAATTTAATTTAATAATTACTTACCACTTGAGCGATAGCTACCAAAATTTAGGTCGGATATTTTTGTTCATCAAAATTATTTAGTTATATTTTTTTAATGTTGCTCTAAGCCATTAATTTGTTACTGTGTTAATGTCTGGAAGAATGATATTAATTAAATCGAATGACCGAATCGAAAACCTAATGCCCTGAAATCTCTATAATGCATTTTGTAACTTCAAAAAATATTGAAATTAACTTTGTTTAAGGCGATCCAATAGTACAGAAAAAAAATCGAAATGGGAATTCACGCCCCTTTATGGGAGGCGTTTAAAAATACTTGAGAAAAAGCTTTTGGAAATGTTGGAAAAAATATTTGAGATTTATTTTACACGTTGATTTCGTAAAGACCTGTAAAAAACATTAATTCCTTTTTTACTCATTGTTTATTGTAATAAAACGGAATTTTGAAATTGATTTCACGAAAACAAGCGATGCGGAGCCTAATACCGGGGAGAGTACTGACAGAAAAGAGGTGTGGCTGCCAGTCGTTCTTCGGTGGACGGTATAAGGTTCACTTTGAAATTCCAAATTCGTCGACTGCCGTATTGTCGCCGTGATGTCAAAAATAACAACTCGAAAATGCATATTATATTTTAATTTTGTAAAGTACGGGCGTAAATTAATTTTTTTTTTGCGATTATCATAAAAGAAACTGAATTTTCAACATTAAACAATAAATCCATATCCGAAAAGAGGTTTATAAATAGGAGAGTTTGGACTTCAAAGTGTTTTTTTAAAGATCTTTTTTTTTTTGGTTTATTTAAAGACTTATAAAAAAATACCGATATTTTTAAGGGCCAAGATATTTTCTACACGTAGTATTTAATTGAAGCATCTATAATACTTATATGCGATCAAATGTTCAATATAAAAACATATGATTTGTTTGATTTTGCATTATTTAGTATGGCTTCATCTAAAAAAAAACTACGAAATTTCCTGCGGACTTCATCTATATTTCTTATCATACACCTTTTAAATATACCTACCTACTATTCCGAATAGTTGTGACATTACCTGAGCAATTTAAGCAGTAAAATTAAATATTTAAAAACACCAGATTTTTTTTTCTTGGAATTTTTGTATGTATTTACACGTATTTCTCTAATATTTGGTACGAATAAATGCTGTTTTAAAAATGTTCTCTATTTATTTACTTAGAACTTTGACCATAAAATATTAGGTAGGTGTTTACAATTTACAACAATTGAACGATATACGAACCTAAAATATTGATTATTCGATCGGCCACCTAAAAACCCCATGTAAAAATAAGAGGACAATGTAGTCTGGTTTACAAACCGACTAGACTCTTCACGAATGATCTTGTGCAACGTATGTGAATGTCTGAGTGCCAACTTGTTGTAGATATATTGTACCTACACGGTACACGTTTTATGATATCCTTATGAGGGAAGATATCATTTCTGCTGTAGCGGTACTACTTTGTCCGCAGATAGGCGTTTTCCGCGATATTCCGACATCTATCTACCAGCCACCATTCTGCCACCTACCATCTACCGACTACCATCTACCAAACGTCCATCATTAATCACGTGACGCGAAACGTTACCAGGGGGAGGAGGTGGTGGGGGTAATACAGCTGCAGGGGTGACGTGAGATCGAGGGACTTCTGGAACGTTTTTATTTGATACATATGAAACGCTATGCATGCGTAAAAAAACATCAACGGTAGTCCGGATGTGATTGATATCGTAATACTTAAAAATACTAGCCACTTACACTCCCTCCGAGTACTCGACGAACTTTCTTCAGACCACGATCCAGTTCTTCTCACTCTAACAGGAGGCTCTAACCCCCTGGTCCCCGATAACCCCCCACGTACTAAAATCAAATGGAAAAAATTAACCGAGCTGCTGATTAAAAACATAGTTATACCTACATCAATTCCCGACGAAGCCTCCCTAAATGCCGCTACCTCAAACTTTATCCAGACAATAAAATCATGCATCACCGAGGCGTCCGATGAGATTCCCAACGTCACAACACGTCACGGAATTCCCGAAGAGATTAAAGATCTTATTAGGGAAAAAAATCTTGTTAGAAAGGAGTGGCAAAGATCTTGCAACCCGATAGTGAAACAACACCTTAATCGACTAAACAGAGAAGTGCGTGATGCCCTCAGCGAATTTCGCAACGAGCGTTGGCACGAATTTATTTCAACATTAGAAGACGATAGAGCAGCTTACTGGAAGCTCTCTAAAGCACTCAGGCGCCCTAAAACTAAAATCTCTCCGATTCAAGGCCTAAACGGAAAAGTTTACTCCGCTGCAGACAAGGCAGAAGCCTTCGCAGATAGCCTTGAAAGTCAATTCTCTCCAAACACCGATCACGACGATCCTGCGTTCGTAGCAAAAGTGGATTCAAAAGTAGAAGCAATCTTAAATCTAGACCCTGAAGACCCCCCAATCAGGTGCGCAACTCCTAAAGAAATTTTAAACATAATTAGAAAATTAAAAAAGAAAAAAGCCGCCGGGCCCGATGGCATTTCAAACAAGATCTTAAAACATCTCAGTACTAAAGGCATCTGCGCCATGACAGCCATTTGCAACGCGTCACTTCGACTACGTTGCTTTCCTAAGGATTTTAAAGAAGCTGACGTAATTTTAATTCCCAAACCAGGCAAGGATCCTTTATTCACGGAGAATCATCGGCCAATTAGCCTCCTTCCATGCCTAGGTAAAATCCTGGAAAAAGTAATACTAGCACGATTAAATTCATTCACAAATAAAAGTAAATTCTTGCCAGACTTCCAACATGGTTTTAGAGCAGGTCACTCAACCTCTCACCAACTCCTGCGTGTTGTGGAACACATCACGGAGGCATTCAATATAAGGAAAAAAACAGTAATTCTCTCACTCGACGTAAGTAAGGCTTTCGACAAAGTCTGGCATTATGGCCTCTTATATAAAATGTACTCTCTTGGTTATCCATTAAGACTTATTCAACTTATAGCCAGCTACCTAAGAGATAGAACCTTCAAAGTCAAAATAGAAAATGTATACTCCACATCCCGCCCCATAACAGCTGGGGTCCCACAAGGCAGCCAACTCTCACCATCCTTATATAACATCTATTGTAGCGATATTCCTAAGCCCGTGGATCATAATGTTAAAATCACTCAATTTGCGGATGACACTAACATCATTTCTAGCTCAACTGTCGAGGCCACTGCTACACGCCGCGTACAGAAACAAACCACTCTTACTGAAAAGTGGTGTAAAAAGTGGAGAATATCTATTAACCCGACTAAAAGCGTCGCGACCGTTTTCTCAAAGACACGGCCAAGGCGACCCCCATTCATAAGACTGTTTGGGGAAAACGTTCCATGGGAAAAGTCAATTAAATACCTAGGTGTAACGCTTGACTCCAAGCTCACCTGGAAGAAACACATAACTGGAAAAATTAAAGCAGCTAATAAATGTCTATCATCACTGTATCCAATGATGGGAAAAAAAAGTCGTTTATCAACGAACAACAAATTGCTTTTATATAAAACAACAATAAGGCCCGGCTTCACCTATGCTTGTCCCGTTTGGGGGCATGCGGCACCCAGTCTCATTCAGCAAATACAAATATTTCAAAACAAAGCCGTTAGAATGGCTCTCAATGCGCCTAAATGGAGTAAAATTTCTTGTCTCCACAATGACTCCAACATCCCGTTGATAAAGGACTTCATTTTCTCACAAGCAACCAAATTTTACGCCGGCCTACCCGGCCACTCTAATCCTACGATTAATACGCTCGCGAAATATAGCGAAAATGATAAATTTAAATATAAAAAACCAAAGATAGTCCTCCGGAAGGAATAAAAAAAAACCTGCATACAGCCGCAGTATAGTTATTAATCACATTAAAAATCACACCCAAAAAATAAACTCAAAGTAAAGTATCATTAGATAATCCATTTATAATTATGTTAGAGTCAGTAAACTCATGTTTAGGAACTCTGTAAAATAAGTCAATCAAAAGTCAAAAGTCGTAAAAAAACATGTGTTATACATACTTTAGTATTTGGAATCATGATGTATTGCCATGCTATGTACCAAAGTTAACATTCCTAAAAAGGTTATTGACATTTTGCATTTGAAAAGATATATATTTTACCTATAGTCTCTTCCAGAGGCGGCTCTAGGGGTCCACAAGTGGAAGGTCATTTAAAAAATATTATTTATTTATTAATTATAATGTAAGGTATTATAATAATACCAGTTGTTTTGATTCGCATAATATTATGTTTTACTGTCAGCTTATAATTTTGGGAGGCTTTGACCAATTGACCTTTGGGAAGGACCGCCACTGGTCTCTTCTTATAAGTTCTCTCTTCTCGTAAGTTCGCAATGCGATGAATATGTCAAACACAGACTTTATACAGCCTTCATCGGAAACCACGTTTGGGATTGTTGAGGTTTTGTGATAAATAAATAAAAAAACATTTGTACTAGAAGTTAGCAACAGATTGATTTGAGTGAATAAGTTTTTACCATAATTTTTTCATCAAAAGTAGTCTCTGTACAATGTACATATTACTGATTATACCCTTTGTCTGGAATTTAAAGATGAACATCCTTTTCCTACTGTAGAAAGACCATCGAACTGTGACATTCGGGGTCAACTACAGCATGTTTGAGGCTTTAAACAAGTCAGGGATGCCCGAGGAAGACATGGCACGACCAAGTGAACCAAATCATTGAGTTGCAATGTCAACCGAAGAGTACGTTTGAGAGGATGTTTTTTTTTTTTAATTAATTAAAGAAAATAATTTCCCTCAGGACTTCCTGTATCTTTTTAAGGAAAGGAAGGAGACAAAGTTCTGGGAAGGTAGAAATCTGGGGGTCAGTGTGTCCAGGAGAGAGAGACTTATAAATCCATCCCACCAACTGCGGTGCAAGACGATGGGTGGATAGAGTTCGACTGGAGAGGTCAAAAGGCCTCCCCAAGCCAGTCTCTCTCGATCCGTTTCACGCGAAGGTGGCCTGACGCATCCGCCGCCAAGACCTCAAGACAAACCTCAAGACAAACCTCACCCCATGAACCTCACCCCATGAACCCCTGCCACCCCTGCTAGTCACCAAACGTAGCGAACCACATGAGAAGTTGGTTTATTCAATAAATGGTTTCCGGGGCGGCAGCACTTTAATCTCTAGCATTTTTAATCTTTATGTATGGACTAATCGCGATATCTTTTTCTTGAAGATAGTCCGCCATTTTCTCAGTTCGTTGTCACCCCAGTCCAGGGAGAAATCGCAAAAAATGGTATGTGTACGTTTGATACGACGTTTTGGGTTTGACGGGCGATGGGGGCAGGCAGTGTGGGTGGTAGTAGAGGTGGGGGAGGGGGTCTCTACCGAATGGCGGTAACAAAAAAGAATTGTCATCGCTGAAATATCTTGGTGTCTTGTGGGCGGTGGCGTCCCTCCCCCCAAATAGATGAATCCCTAGAAAAATGGACCATGTACCAACTATCATGGGAAATATTTTTAAAAATTTGTTAATTGTTGGAACTTATAAAGATCAACTTCATTGACAGTATTGGAAAATAGTCGATCTAATAGCAATGGTATCTTTTATTTTTATTTTTTATTTATTTAGTTGTAGACATACCTACTTTCTAATTTCATTTTAAAAATCATTTTATTCCGAATTTCGTAACAGAATGCCTGGAATATACGAGATTTCTGGGTACATAATATTTTTCTCTTTGGCAATTTAATTTGTTCAGCATTTTTCGTCCCGTGTCCGTGTATCTCGTGATTGTAATTTATTTTAGTTCCTTAAGTATCATCACTAGGTTAATTTTGGATACTGGAAAGTTCAACAATGTACAAATTTATCGCATCAGTCATGAAAAATGATAATTTTTTTAAATAATGGATAACGTCAGATTAGGTTTTGGGCATTTATTTATTTTGCCTCAATTTTAAAAACAATTCAAAGGGGGTGTTGCAATGCCAATTTTTTTAGTTTTCATGGAACCGTTAATTTTATTATTAACTGAAAGATGAATTTTATTGAAGCAGTCAGTTATAAGACCGACAGGGCGATGGAGCCTGGAAAGACTATATTTAAGATGGAGCGACAACTTCTTAAAAGATTTATCCACCTTGGAGATTGTAAACTGGAGAGAGCTCGCACAAAACCGTAATGAGTGGAGGAAGACTCTTGAGGAGGCCAAAACCCACCAGGTGTTGGAGAGCCAAGAGTGATGGTGATGATGATGATGTTAGTTATAATTTTTTTTCATAGTATTACTTATGTACAAGTTATAAGTCATTAATACTATAAACAATCGTAAATCGTGTAAAAAATATTTTATGTGAATACCGCACAAATTCCTTACTGCACCCGACTGTCCGGAACCAGTAAGATTATGAAAACCACAATTTATATTGCGAAAATTAAGGGATTGAACTCTGAAAGTACATTTCAAGATAAATAAAAATGATTTCAAATAACAAAACTAGATAAATAATATGTGTACTTACATCATTTTGTTTAAACTCCAATTCTACAGGGCAACTTTACTTTTCGTCTCAAAACGGGCTCTTTTTTTCAGCAACAATCCTCCGGCACAATTGGATTTGCCAAAGGAGAAGAAGGATATCAGCGCGGTGTTACTATTTCCATGGATATACCAACCAAATCTCAGCCATCGCCGAAAGGGAAGGGCTTTGGTTTGAATTGGAGAAGATTTTTTGCAATTCATTGTGTTTGATAACCTGAATGAGAAATAGCTCTTCGGAATGGTAATGTAGTTTTGGAGGATGCGATTTTGTATTTGCTTTCGACATTTCTTCAGTTTATATTTAAATTATTATTTGTTTGCCGAAATCTGTCAACGTTTGGTAAGAGCTTTGGCCTAGAAACATCAATATTGTTCGATATGAGAATTTAACGGTTTTCTCACAAAGAAAATTGAATCAAAATTAATAATAATTATAAAAAACCTCTCAATCAACAATAACAAAAATTTAGGATTACATTTATAATTCCTCAAATTTCGAAGTTATTTTTCAAGTTCTGTGAGAGTTCTATTGTTATTTCAGTCTTGTGAAGCAACTGGCCTGTAACGATATAATAATAGAACCTTAATAAAACTTACACAGAACTTAAAAATTAACATCGAAATTTGATGAATTGTTCAAATTACTTCAAACAACCCGTCCTAAGTCTTTCATTACATTACCCTAATTATCGACCAATATTAAAATTTAAAAAAATTTATTTCCGAATATTCTTTCTGTTCTTAGTATAGTGTAATGAGTACCTAGGTATGTCGCACTCTAAAAATATATGATAAGTAAAATTTTAATCAACCCCCGACACAAAAAACAGCTGATGACCTTGAAATAGAGTTTCATGAACCATTTCGATCACGTCAGCTTTCAAAGAAAAAAACCGCATCACAATCGGTCGATTCGTTTAGGAGCTACGATGCCACATATTGACATACAGACAGATACACAGAAAGTCAAATTTATAACACCGCTCCTTGCGTCGGGTGTTAAAAATACAATAAATTATACTAATCCTGTAAATAAAAAATCTCTCCATACTGTGACTTTAAAAATTGTTTCAAGGATATTATTACTTCACCAAAGAGATATACGTTTTTGTCCATAGTTAAACAAAATTATAATGGAAAAAGCTTTTTCTTTGTAAAAGAAGATAATACTAAGAAATCTTAACGAAGTATAAAAAAGACCAAGACACAGAAAAATTTAAAAAAACGAATGGTCGCAACTGTGACTCGAATCCAGGACCTCTCGTCTTATCGGAACTTACGAACTTCTTAACCAATTCGGTCAATTTTTGTATGTCTCATATTTCTAATTCAGAATTAACAATATTATCTCATCACCATTTTTTTACCATATTTTTGGCAGCAAAATTTTTAAATGGAAACAAATGATCGAAGAACTAGTTTGTAACCTTGAAAGTGTCTCGGATAAACATATTCGATTTTATTTATACGGGACACCTGTTTACCTTTTTTCTAAAAGTCTAAATGAATGTAAATTTTTTTATTAGAATAACTTTCTATTGTAATAACTTTTGAAGGTTATTCCAATCAATGTAATTGAAGAGGAATATAATGCTAACAAATTATTAAAGAGAGTAAAAAAAAATATTTTGAAATTGCTCTAGTTTTGTGTGTAGATCTGTTGTTTAAACCTCTACTCCCCGTTTCCCATTTTTTAAAACAAATTCTCACTTTCACCAAACATTTAGATATTTTGTGCACACGTCACAAAAAAAATCATCCTTGTTCTTTATCCCCAACCATCTCCAGCTACACAATCCAAGACTTCGCCTCAAACTCCCCAATGGATGTTACGAATACCAAATATAATATTTTAGCCCAGATTTTATATGGGTTTTATTGTAATTGAAGTCCATTATATCCGCACGATAATCATGATCTGGGATATTGGACATAAAGAGATCTAAGCACCATTGTGAGATACGAGTAGCTCTGCGGATTCTATGCCGTGAAATATTCAATCTTATGGTGTCATTCTTTATACTTTTAAGGTTTTTAGGTAAATCTTTCAAGCCTCCGCCAAATACCTCTTTAAATTTGGTAAGATACATCTCTGTTATTATTTTTTATAATGTCCTTTATGTCCACTCAAAAGAATTAAGTAGGCATAATTAGAGTATATCTACAGTAGGTATATCATTAAAAGTGTCACCGGATTTCTTAAGGTTTGTATCATATTCCTTGGATTATACTAATATATTTTGTTTAGCTAGAGAGGAATTTCTTCAAACATTTCCAAATGTTAATCTTGAATATTAAACTTTTACTTCTTTGCAAATACACTTTGAGGCGTCATTATTGATTTAATGAAAACCAATACCTTCGTAAACACCTTTATATAATTAATATTATCAACACGTTAAAATAATGTCTATACTGCATTTTACATAATTGTTTTTTTTGTTGTTGATATTTTTAAGTAATTAATCACCTCTCCCTTTAATATTTATATTAAAGTCTTTAGTTCTTATTTGTCTGTACTTGTTTGTCTTTTGTTACTTTTAATATTAATAATATCCTGACGAAGAAAACGTAGTTTTGGAAACACTACTATATAATATTAATTATTTAATTATATAGTAGTGTTTACAAAGTTATTTGTTTTCATTAAGGTTAAACGTCACGTACGTTATATTCTACGCATTCACAAATGGCGCCAATAAAATTATTTTAGGTTTTTAATGCCTTTTGCACGTTACACTTTAAAATATTAAGGTAAATTAATTGTTTGCGCCCGTACATATTTAATATGAATATAAATAAATAGTTTTGTCCATAAACTTTCAAGAAAGGCTGAAAAATACAATACTGGATTGAGTCACCAACACAAAATTGAATTTTTCAGCCTTTCTTGAAAGTTTTGGGTTTGTTTATGTACAAAACTATTTATTTATATTCTAATTAAATATGTACGGGCGCGAACAATTAATTTACCTTAATATTTTAAAGTGTAAGTGCAAAAAGCATTAAAAACCTAAAATAATTTTATTGGCGCCGTCTGTGAATATGTAGATTATAACGTACGTGACGTTTAGCCTTAAACTAAACTTTTAGTTTACAGTCATTAAGTCTTAATTATGTAACATGATTGTGATTATATTAAAAAAACGCTATAAGTTCTTCATATTTTGTAAACACTCAAGTCAGAAAAACACTACTGAACAAAATAAAGTACAGAACTGGTAAATATAAAGCACCTTTGATTCATATATGTTCACAGCACAAAATTTAATATATCCCAATGAAATAATTGTATTGTTCATTTTATTAATTACTCATACGATAGATGAAAACGGATCAAACCTTTTTAAATTCATATCGAACAAGTTTAAGTCAAGGATACATTTTGTACAATAAAAACGGATTTCATTCCAGAAATAAAAAAATAAAAAGGAATGACTTTATTCTAGACACAATGACAAAAAACACAAAGCAGATATGACCACAAAAAACACAAAATATATAAATCCACTCCGAGTATAAAACAACTAAAAAGCACATAACAGCAGAAATCGACATTTGGGACTATTGCTGATGGAGCTTTTGATGATTGAAGGTTGGACTTGGTAGGTAGGTTGGATTGCAGACGCATTTGTCCGGACGGTCAAGTTGCTTATTAGCGCTTGACGTACGATTTGTCTAAGGAAGTGGGCGGCAACCCTCCCCAGGACTTTTGGGAAATACCCATTGTGATGGGATGTGTGAAGAAAAAAATATTTGAAATTTTGTATTCTAGTTCAGTTAGATTTTTATCGTTTGTAACGCTAACACGAACTTTCAACGCGAATATTGGTAACGAAAATGAAATTCTCATTAAGTCATGGAAAAATCCACGTTAGCTTGCGAGAGAAATGGTTTAGAGTTTTAGAGGGAAGATGAAGGTAGAGGATATTTCTGTCAAAGCCTCCACACTCATATTTACCTAAGTGATTTTACTGGCAACAAAGCACGGCTAAGGCAAGACCGTTGGAATTATTATCGGATTTCTTGTTGAGGACGGTGACCGGACAACTCAGAATGAAATCAACTCAACACCTCCTTTGAAAAGTCATTTAAAGTGATGAGAAAAATTGGTTTAACGGGTAACAGTAAATTCGGTTATGGGCTATTTTTTTTCATAGCTTTTAATGACTTTCCAAAGAGGTGTTGAGTTGGCACGGAACCGTTCAGTACATACGTTATCCACTGATGTATATTTTACTTACTTTTATATAAATTTAACTATATTTCTGATGTAACCGTGTATTTTGTACTAGCTTTTACCCGCGGCTTCGCTCGCATGGTTTTAGGGGGAAATATTATATAATATATAAATATTAAAATATGCTAGCTTCAGGGTTTGTAGTTCCCGGCATGCGTTGCTATGCCACTTAATAAATATATTGTTTCTCCCTGCGTGTCCTTTCCTTTCGTCCCATTCTTCTTCCACCTCCTATTCCTCTTTCGCATCCCCTCCCCCCAACGCATTCCCACTCTGTCTTCTCCGCTTTCCCTCTACCCACTCCCCTCTCCCGCTTCCCCCGTCCCACGAACCCCCCTCCCAATTTCCCCTCCCGCCTCCCGCATTCCACACATTCAATCCCTGCACATTTAGTTTTAAAACAGCTCGCGTACCACCTATTGCAATTTTTTTATACAAATTATATTATGTCAGAGCTCACCAGTATATATTATATAGAAACCATCGCGGGCATGCACACATCAAATCACCATAGTTTCATCGCAATCGGATGAACGGTTTAGCAATGCGTAATTTCATGATGCCAGAGCCACTATTGTATACAGAAACCATCACGGGCATGCACACATCAAATCCTTAAAGTTTAATCGCAATCGGATGAATGGTTTAGCAACGCATAGCGGTCATACATACATGCAAACATTTTTAGATTTTTATATATATAGATAGAAGATAGATATTATGCATTACATATGAAACATCTAAATAAAGATTAAAAAACTAAGAAGATTGGGGAACTTTTGGTAGACTATTTTTTTTAACCGTACGTGAGGAGGCAATAAAGGAGAAGAAAATATGGAAAAAGATCCGGAGTTCAAATTCCAAACTGGGTAAAAATACTCGTATTATAGCTGCTCAGTTTTGTGTGGGTTATAATATTTCATAATATAGGAGCAAGAGAACGATATTATTGGTAACAATTTAAAAAAAAATCCAAAAGGACCTAGGGAAATAATAACATCACCTCAAACCTAACCATTGAGCCTAGGGGCGTACCTACGCGTCGCTCTAGTACTGCCATGCTAGCAGATGATCGAATATCCTTAGAGAGAAGCTATATTTTACATTCATACTCTACGAGTGTAATTAGATTAGTACAGAGGGGCAAAATATTTCATTTGATTAGGCTTCTTCGTGTTAAAGTTGTTTGGAGAATGTATATTTTCTGGGAAACAGTTCTATTTTGATTGATTTGCAATGTGTTATTCTTGAAGATAATATGTATACATTTGGTACGCCCTTAAATTAACTATATTACTTATTATAAATTCCCTCGCAAATTATGCTTCGAAAATTGTCATGAACACGTTTTTGAAATAAAATTTCTTTACGCACGCTCGACATTTGGGATTGTTACGAAAACTGTGATCGATGCGATCGGTGATCGATACGAACGGTGATCGGCTGAGGCGAACTAAACTGCAATGGTTCCATCCCAAGTCCCGGGAAACTGCATTATAATGCAAGCGCCTGCACTATATAATATTATATACACAAGTAAGTGAAGTTTTACTTCAGTCGTGTGGTCTAAAGCACATTCGTTTTTTTCTTTTATTTTACAAGTTAAATGAATGAAAAAAATCACAGTGTTTCGTTAAATGCTATTTAAGACATTTCCGGTGAGATTTCTCTATTTAGTCGTGTTGTTTTTCACAATTTTCATTTAATTATTATCGTTTTTAATATTAGCGCCTGTAACATCCGTATTTACATATCTCCTCGTCTTCTTCTTTTTGACTAAAACCGTGGAAAAATAATAGTTAAGATGAAGCCATACTAAATAATGCAAAATCATACAAAATCGTATGTTGTAAATTTGACCGCTTAGAAGTATTATAGATGCTTCAATTAAATACTGCGTGTAGAACATACTTTGGCCCTTAAAAATATTGGTCATTTTTTAAAATAAGTCTTTTAATAAGCTTAGAAAAAAATAAAGTATTAGGTCTATAAAAAACATTTTTAACTGAAAACTCTCCTACTTATAAACACTTTTTCGGATATGGTTTTATTGCTTAATGTGGCAAATTCAGTTTCTTATATAATTATCGCAAAAAAAATGATATTTACGCCCGAACCTCACGAAATAAAATATAATATGCATTTTCGCGTTGGTATTTTTGACATTACGGCGACAATACGGCAGTCGACGAATTTGTTATATCAAAGTGAACCTTATACCGTCCACCGAAGAACGACTGGTAGCCGCCCCCCTGTCTTCCGTCATTACTCCTCCGAACGGAGCGGAGAGCAGTCGTGTTATGCTCCGCGCCGCTTATTTTCGTGAAATCAATTTAAATATTCCGTTTTATTGGAATAAACAATGCATAAAAAAGGAATTAATGTTTTTTACAGGCCTTTACGAAATTAACATTTAAAAAAAAAAATCTCAAATATCTTTTCCAACCTTTCCAAAAGCTTTTTCTCAAGTATTTTTAAACTCCTCCCATAAAAGGGCGTGAATTCCGATTTCGATTTTTTCCTGTACTAGTGGATCGCCTTAAGTGTAGAGAAAATACTTTGTCGTGCAAAATCTGCTCCGTTTTTAGTTAGTATTTTAAAATTTAAAGGTAAAACTCCGAGGGAAACTTCGTGGACTTCCGTTGGGATTTAATACAAAAAATAAATAAAAGTAGAGCAGTTAGTGGTAGGTAAGTAAGTAAGGTAAGTAGGTAAGTTTTATGAACAAAATGTTGACCAACTTCATTGAGAAAACTTCTAAATTGTGCTTAGAACGAAAGCTTTGACTTATTATTTGACCGTAAGAAAAAAATGCGAATAGTCCTGGCGAAAAAAGCTCCCCAGAACATTATTCCGTAGCTTTAAGGCGTGAATCTCGCCGTGGCCAGTCGAATCAATCATGATCACTCTTTGGTTGGTAGGTTATCCGGCCACTTTGATTAGTTCAACACGAACTTCATTATTTACTGGCCGGACCAAGAGTACCTACTCTTTTTATGGCGCGATCGAAATGACTTGAGGAATTAATCAAAAAAGTATATTTTAATCAAAGATTATTTTTGAAAATCTTTGTGGTTTTGTAGAGGTTGATTAAATTTTTGTTAGGCGGATTGATTTTGTGATTTGAGAATAAGATGAATTTATAAATGGATTTCATTGTGGATCCATTATACTATTTTATAAAATGAACACAAAAAAGGTCCCTTAATTCATTCTTCGACATTCATAGCCCATAAAAATCACAGTTCATAACAAAGTAGTAAATACAATAAAAAACGTACCTGATACAAATTTATCGGCAGAAACACTTCAACAACACAAATATTTTTGAGTCACGAAATAACAAAGTTGCACACCACACCACATTCAAACAACGTGATCGGGCGGTCACTAAAGTTTTGAGCCGTGACGCCATCTATGAGCCGGCATGTAAAAGATATCTTGAGACTTGTGGCGCGTATAGTTTCACAGATGTAAACACTGTGTCATCTTACCTATGTATGTCATCTTAAGCACAATTCCACATTATTTATCTAGGTTTTTTTCTGTTCTTATCTCATAATTTTCAGTATTTTAATACCCTGGTGAAGAATTATTTGGTTTTAAACCTTATTGATGATTTTTATTAAAAAATAGTGGTCTAATCAAAGTTGGCTATTTTCATTTAACAAACAAATCAGTTATTTCAAAACCAAAAGATGGTTTAAAGTATATGCTCGCTCTTGGAAGGAGGGTAACAATTTAAAAGTGTACACCTACATAGATAGGAACTATGTGTTCTACGTAATATAGGTGAATTTCAAGAGTAAAGCAAAAAGAGATACCAACAAATTTCATTATCTAAAATCACGGACATCAAATAGATTAATAATAAAATTAGGTTTCACACTATACCCTTGAAATTTTGAAAATACGTAGGTATATTGATATAAGCCTGTTTTATATGAATACCACACAAAAGTCCCAACTGCTCCCGTCTGGAGCCAGTGAGACTATGGCATCCCAATTGGGGTATGTTGTGAGGCTGAAGGTAGTGGGGAGAAGAAGGAGATAGGGAAGAGGAAGGTGGGAAAGTACCTGGCTATTTAGATCTGGCTACCAAACACGGATAAAACCATTTCAAGCAACGTTTCAATTCTGAATGGTGGTCTTACACCAGGGCGATACTGAGTGAGTCTTCCACTCTGGAACGTGCCGCAAATATACTACATATTATTTTAAATGAATAAATTGTGAAATAACACAAATTAATCAAATAAAATTTATTTGCCATGCCGGGATTCGATCTTGCGACCTTTGGAATGCGAGTCACGAGCCTTACTGCTGGACTACGCCGGCCGTCAAAGCCTAGGTAGGATAGAAATCCACAGAAAATGGCCAATTGTTATGAAGATTAAATCATCAATATTTTGATTATTAAAAAATCCATAATTTTTCGTATGCCGTACAAGAGTCACACAGCCCGTGTAGCCCCAGAAGGATGTATAATACTCTTACACTATCTTACACGATCTTTCTTAAAGGATGGAATAAGGTAAGAAAGTGGAAATTGGCATCCTGATGGCCAAAGTATCTGACTTTGAGTCAAAAAGTTTCAGGTTCGTTTTCCGAGCATCTCAAACAAGTATAAATTCTTTTAATTATATTTTCTTTTTATAAGTGTGTTGCCAGATCCGGGCACTGCGACGTTATTGTCAAGTTTTATGAAACATACAAAGGTTTTACATGTGTTAAAATGGTTTATACTTTAAAATGTAACCACGACTTTATTGTTATCCATTATAAATAAATAAAACAATGTTACGTTATTTAAACCACTTATATTTCTTCATATAATATGCCGACCGGCTTTGGAACAACTGTTCCTTCCTCAGGGAAAAGTACACTCTGAGGAAGGAACGGTGGTTCCGAAACCGGTTGGCATATATAAATAAATATAAGTGAAAAGGGTTTGGTTTATACAACCAACTATTAACATCTAATCTCAATTATGATTTGTAGTCAAAAATAATCTTACTAATATTATAAATGCGAAAGTTTGTATGGATGGATGTGTCTTATTCTTTCACGCAATAAATACCGAATGGAATATAAAAATTCTTTCACTAATCGAAAGCTACATTTTTTGCGATAAAATAGGCAGTAATATATTGGTAAGCTCTGGCGTTATGAATAAGCTGTGGCGTTATGAAATTATTTATTATACTTTTTACTTATTTTTATTTATTTATTTTTAATTAATATTTAATTAATGAGAGATAACTTTGTATAAACTACTTTTTAATAAAGTATATCGACATGTTTCAATAACAATGTTATCTTCTTCAGGATATGTTAATAATATTAATTAAATAATAAATAATGCCACAAAGTTATTTTGCAAAGATTGAAGAAGTATTTATTATACGTTTATTGGCAAAACGTGTTGCTAAGTAAATGTTTGACGTGGGCTGTCATTTTGTTATTTGTTTAGGTTACTATGGAGATTTCTTTGATGGCGAAAATTCAAATATGAGTTTTCTAATATGAATATTTAGTGTAGATACAAATATAAAATAGGTACTAATCTACATTTTGACCTAAGCCAACAGCTATACTAATATTATCTGCTTCTATAGAAGAGAAATATCATACAAAATAAAAAATAAAAAAAATCAGTGAAAATTTATTATATAGTTTATTTTTATCAAAAAAAGATTATTTTGAAATATAAATATTATATTTTATATGTTATTTTTGCTGTATAAATAATGTATCTTCTGTAATAAATAAATGAAGAAAAAAAAAAAAAAAAAAAAAAAAAAAAATTATGAATGCGAAACGGAGCGTATTTGAATGTCGATTGATTGGGGGAGGGGGAGGGGTAGTGCGGGAGTAGAAGGGGTGAGAGTTGGTGGTGTGGGGAGGGGGGGGGGGATTGGGAGGGGGGAGACGAATATGCGAGCGAAGCCGGGGGCAAAAGCTAGTTATTAATATATATATACCTAACTGTATGCACTCTAAAAATGGCGGTAACTTATCCAGGAGAAACTTGCTTGAATTTTACTTGACGCCTTGATCGCTTGCGCAATCTTATTGGCTCTCGCTGTCCCTGACATTTTTTTTTACTTCTAATCTTTTGTAAACCATTTTCTTGGTTTATTCAATTTAAAGTTGCACGACCCGAATTAATAAATTAGTATGGCTAAGTCCAACGATGTTTCCTCGTTCGAAAATATTTGAGCGGCGTTTCTCACAGGAAAAATTAAAAATACTTATAGGAACCTACCTAACTCTCTATCGGCTAGTTCAAGCGATATTACATAATGGCATTACCTATAGGTACGTATTATGTAATTTATAACAATCTTACATAAGTCAGGTGATCGAAACCTTTTCAAAATCTAATATTGAAGTATAAAAAAAAACATTTTCTGTGTACGATAAAACAATGGAAATACTTATTCAATGTTCATAAACTACTAAGGTATAAAATTGAGAAATGAATAAGAATGACAAAATTTAACAAAAAGTCATTAGGAATCTACATAATCTTCTTCCTAGATATAAGTGTATATTTTTTGTTCAAACTGTTGGTACAGATCTTGTGTGAACCGGGTAAAAATACAGAAAAATAAATAAGTTTAGTTTTACACTCCAAGCGATTTTGGTCTCCGAATAATAATTATAATATCCAACCAAATTGGTAACAATTTTTGATTACATGACAACTCAGAATCATGCAATTTCAACCCCTCTTTGAAAAATCTTTAAATGTGACGAAAAAATTATTGAAAAATAGCTAATAACCAAACCCAATGTAATCTTTTTTTTCGCGTGCGAAACGAAATTGACAAAGGCTATGTTTTATTCAGTCCATATTTTCCGAGGCTACATATTTTCATTAAATTATATAATAATCTCAAAGCCAAGTGGTACATTTAAAAAAAATTAGAATGAAGACAAACGTAGCTGGAATGTTGGAAAGAGCAATATCTTTTCTTATCACAAAAAAAAAATTGACAGATTTTTTAAAAATTATAAAAAAATAAAATTAATAAAACACAAATAAAAATGTGTCAAATTATGGATATTTGATGAGCTTCTTCTAAAATGATTGTAATGTACAATTTGGGAGGCGAATATGGGTACCGCTGCCTCGAAAACCATTTATTGGATAACCAACATCCCTGCCATAGGTCACCCCAAGTGGTTCGCTACGTTTGGTGCCTCATGTTCATGGGGTGAGGTTTGTCTAGGTCTATTGTCTATGCATTTATTCACCTACTGCTTAGCGGGTCGGATCAGGAGAGGCTTGTCAAGGGAGACCTTTTGACCTCTATAGCCGGACTCTCTCGACATTGCACCGCAGTGGGAGGAATGAATTTATACTTCCGACACCCTTGGACACTGGACACACCTGTGATCCCAGATTCCTACTCACCCCTTATACCCTTTTCTTCCTTCAGAACTTAATCTCCTTCCTTACCCTAAACAGATCCCACACAACATCCCCAAAGACGACATATGTCCTCCTGTGTGGAGACAGGGTAATTCACTTGAAGTGATTTTTCATAAAAACGGCACTATACAAACCAGCAAAAAATTTTAACGTCCGTCAACCACAGTTTGCCCATCCCAACACTAATCGGTATAACTAGTTTAGGCCCGTTACGCCCCTCTGTCGAATATTCCGAAATGGATGATTATGTAATTTGGTTCAATTTTTCAAGATGCGGCCCATCGCATCGGATCCAGAGAACCCACCAGAACCCATCGGCCATAGGTTATTAAAAGGCAATCTGCCGGCTGATTAGTCCGGCTAGTAGGTCCGGGCCGCGGCTCGATACCCGATGGTCCGCCTTCGTATTATTCATGCCACGGGGAAATAATTGTACAATCTATAATAATTGGAGACACGATAAACGTTACGATTATATTTTGTAGGTATGCCGGGCTTGAGGCTGTGTGATTGGAAGCTCGTGGAATAAATAAGGCTTTCAAGGCCGTGTAGGAAAGGCTTCCAAAGTGTCGTTTTTATTTTTATTATAATGGTTTATTCGAGTTTGCAGCTCTGAACGTAGTAAGAATTTATTGATCGCAAATTATTAAATATGAAAATTATTTATTTTTATTATGTATCTACTAATATTTTGTTTACATTCATCCTATACTGGAGGTCCTGAGGAAAATAATTTCCCTCGGGGCTTATATCAACTTTGGGGATGCTGTGTGGAGGGTCTTTTTATCGAAATGAAGGAGAGAAAGTTCAGGGAAGGATAAGGGCGAGTTCAGTGTGTTTAGGAATGACGGACGTATGAATCCACCCTTCCCGCTGGGGTCGAGAGAGACCAGCCGGAGAGGCCAAAGAGTCTCCCCAAACCAGCCTCTACCGATCCGGCCCGCCACGCAGCTTGTGGGCAGGCGCATCCGACGCCAATATCTAACACACCTCACCCGATGAACCCGGGCACCACTGCTAAATTACCAAACGTAGCGAACCAATTGGGGTGTCCTACGGCAGAGGTGTTGGTTATTCAATAAATGGTTCCGGAGGTGGAGGTACCCACACCCGCCTCCCAAGTTTAGAATTATAAATATTCCAAATTTTTGTTTACCATAATTTTTTTTTAATATTAACAGATTCACAGAAGAAAAATACATGGTTCTTAAAAACTGATTAGGAACTTACAATAATGTTGTTTTTTTAAAGAAATTACCCAATTTAATAAAGAAAAACATTTCTCGTGCTTAAATTGGGGGGTCGTATAACATAATATAAGAATAAAAAGATACATTGGTACATATAATATTGTCCGTATCAATATGTTGGTGACCGGCCAACTCAGAATGAAACCAACTCAGAACAACCTCAGAAAGTACATAAGGAGTGATGATAAAAAAATATTAAAAAATTGGCTAAATAGGTTACGATAGGTTAGGGTTAACGGCTATTTTAAATATATAATATTAGAATAAGTTAACAATAATAATCTAAACTAAAATATGAAAGAGAACAAGACACAGTAAAACAGAAAAAGACAATGGTCGCAACTGGGACCATTGTTCTCTTTCATATTTTCGTTTAGATTATTATTGTTAACTTATTCTAATATGATATATTTCACTGATGGGAATAACCTTCAAAAAAGTATAAGAAGAAAGTTTTTCTTTTAAAAATTGGCTATTTAAAAAAAAAAAAAATATATAGCTGTTAATGACTTTTCAAAGACTTATTGAGTTGACTTGATTCTGAGTTGGCATAGAATCCAAAATGTTAAATTACCAAACGAAAATATAAGCTTCTTTGTGTTGAGGAAAAAAGCTAACTGAATTTCTAGAGAAACATTTTAAAGACACAAACTTACTTAATTATTGCTCCATAAAATAAGCAATAATTGTTAAAGATTTTCATGAATTTTACAAAAGAAAATTAAATTCATATGGTGTCGATTCTTTTTGAAGAGTATATTAATGGCTCTTTTTAAACGACTTCGACGGTATTTTTTTATTTTTTTTTAATGTTTGTTACTTTAGAACTTTCGATTGGGAGAACCGATATTGATAATTCTTTGTTTATTAGAAAGCTGGTGCTTTCCGTGTGGTCCAATTTTAATTTGGTCCAGTTCTGACAATGGGATCCATGAGAAAACCATATATGTCTTAAATTTGCAAAAAGTATGTGCGCGACAAATGGACGAATAACTCAATATTACGCCAACAGATTTCGATGATTCTTTTTTTAAAGTATAATTTATTTACGCACGCTCGTCACTAAAAATAAAAAAAAAAAATAAACAAAAATTTTAACAAAACAAAAAACGACTTCAAAAAATCCACTAAAAAGTAAAAAAATAATTTCGTACGATTGTTATTTTTCGAGTCGGTGTCAGCCAAGGTAACTACATACATAGGTATTTATAGGTGAGATGTGGAGATCTTGGCTGACACCGACTCCAAAAATAACAATCGTACGAAATTATTTTTTTATTTTTTAGTGCATTTTTTGAAGTCGTTTTTTGTTTTGTTAAAATTTTTGTTTATTGAATTATTATGTTAATGATTGATTATCCACAGAAGGTTCATATAGTGCATAGGAAAATGTATGTAATTGAAATGTCCTTCAACAGATGTCGTTAGTTAAATGTAGTTTTGGCGTAACTCAACAGATGTCAGTAAAGTTGTACTATCTATACAAGAGAGTCAACTGTCGCCCGTTCGTTTGTCTAATACCCGAACGATCACGGATACAGCCGATGATATCCGATCAACAGCTGGGAACCTTCAGTGCCCAGTTCCCTTCCTTCAGAAATGTACTGAGCATCCATTAGAACGTAAGTTCGTAACCTGAAGAACCTTGTATCTTTGAAACTGCCGATCATCTTAAAAGCAGAGAAAACTACAGATCACCAGAGTACCCAAAGTATAAAAACGCTTATTTTGGCAAAATTGTGATCAATTTCCATTCCTTTTTTAAACTATACTGACATTGTTTTGCTAAGATAACGTAACGAAATTTCCACACTTTCAAATAATCACTAACAGTATCACGTATTACAAAAGTAATAACACTAGCTTGACACTTCAACGGGAAGCAGTAAGGAAGCGCCTTAGAGAATATAGAACCTACCTACCAAGGAGCAGAAACCATCCCCAACCCCCTACTGTCTCGATGGTATCATGTATACAGCCTTCTCAGCCCTATGCTGTAGGGATGGTGGCTTATTAAGCCTCCAATGAGAGCCAATCAACGTCTTGTCAACCGGATGAAAGGGTAACTCACAGGGATGATTTTGAAAGGTGGTTTGTTTTGGAAAGGGTGGTTTTAGATGACTAGAAACTTTTTGACTGAAAACATCGTAATAATATTGAATAGTGTTACAGTGTTACATATTTGGAATAATTAAGAATTTATTATTTAATTGAAAGGGAAATTATCTAAGAAATATGATCAATTTTTTAATATCAAATCAACGTTGGAAAGTTAGAAAACAACTTAACAATATGTAATTTACATCTTACTTACTTAGTTCACATATGTATCTTTGACTTTATGTTGACTTCTCCAGCCGTACTCTCTCGGAACATCGCCTTGCACCACAGTGAGAGGGATGGATTCATACATCCGTCACTTCTAGACAGACTGATCCCTAGATTCCTACCCACCCCTAATACTTTTTTCTATCCCAGAACTTCTTCTCCTTCCTTTGCTTCCCTCCACATATCATCCCAAAATATCACATAGGCCCGGAGGGGAATTATTTTCCTCAGGGCCTCCTGTGTGGAGCTAATATTAAAAAAGGTCTGTGTAAGATTCACATATCTGTTTAACTGGTAAAAAACTTGGGATATGCAATTATTATATTAGAGATAATATCTATATGTTATTCTAGTAAACTGTAGAGTAGAGTAAGGGTATGCCTTCAGATTTTCAAGGCAAAAATTATTATCGTGACTAATCCATCATCAGGGCAGATACGTTTTTGAATCATTTTCAAAATATTTTTTTTCTGCTTGCGTGCTACAGGTGTATAGTTTTTGACACTGTTCTAAAACAAGTCCAACATCTTTTCCTCCAAAAATATTACGTTAATATGTGGCAGTCAAAATCCAAATTCTCAAAGCACTTCAAAATAATCTAAGAAATTAATTTACGCAAATACACCAGATGAAATTCCTAGCAGAGAATCTTCTGAAATAATCTGAGGGTCCAACACCCACAATAAGCTTTCTCACATAAGCGAGTCGTGTTCTGGCGGTATGACTTCCTTGTATGACAACGCTATCCTATCCTCCCATTGTGATAAATCGCTTTTGGTTTCCGACAAACATTCTCGCACATATTATCTCGGCTTCATCCCCTCATCCCTTCTGCTACCCTGCTACCCCTGGTGCCTTGCCGCTGCTACTTGCTATCTCTCCCGTTTTGCTACCCCCCCTCCGATCGCGAACTTCCGGGATAATTGGAGGCAGCAAAGAATATGTTTTAAGTTGGTTACGTAATTAAAAACTGCATTAAATTACCAACAAAAATAAAGGCACACTTTCCATGGTAGATATCGTTGGAACCTTAAAATAATTGCCTCTTTTTATTTTCAACTTTATGAGTAAAACCTCAAATTGTAATATTTAATTAAATTAGACAATATTAGCCCAGATGTACCCATATCTTTTTCTGATATTTCTTTTTCCAGATTTTCGATTGAGTTTCGCTAATATTGTCTTCATTTAATTAAATAAAAATTAACATAGTTTTCTCTTTCATAGATAGCGCGTAATTTAATTGTTTTTGGAAAAAACCATTTTGACATTTTTTTCTAAATAATTAAATTACCGCCATCTATGAACTAGCTGATTATGAATTATTATATGTTTACCTTAATATATTATTAAGATATGTTGTGAGACTGAAAATAATAAGGAAGAGAAGCAGGTGGGGAAAGGAAGGGTTGGTAGAACCCAGCGAATCACCTGGGTTCTACCAACCTAAATCCATTTCAAGGAACGTTTCGCTTCTGAATGGTGGTCTTTCACAAAATGAATGAAATGTGGTCTTTCATAAAATGAATGTAGAGTTTCTACATTCATTTTATGCACATTGTGTGTATTACCGAACATTAATTCTGATGAAAACTGCCAGGAGCCAGTGTAACTATGGCTTCTCTATTGGCTAATGTTTATGAGTCTGAAGGAGGAGAGAAGGAAAAGGGGATGATTGGGATACAGGCACCTGTCTATTCCACGAAAAATAATAAGATGAAGTTGCTTGAAGCAACTGTTTGAAAAGTTTCGACTGTAAATTATATCCCGCTAAAACTAGTCGTAATATTTACAAATAAAATTGATTTATGTGAAAGAACAGGATTTTTAAACTTTGTATTCTTAAACCGGAACGATAGCACCAAAGATTTTTAAGATCCGGAACAGCGTTCCGGTTAAATCTTTCTCCACTCGCACTCCCTCCACCCTTCCTCCTCGCGTGACGTCTCACTAGTCAGTCTCAGTGGTAGTTCCCTCAAGGCGCAAGACGCAAGGCACAAGGCAGTCATGAGGATGGCAAATTTCCACTTGCTCTTTATGCATAGTTAATGGAATATGAACATCCCGAGCAGGGATGAAAGATAAAAGTCGGAACAAGCCACCCCAATGACTTTGCTGGATGCTGTAACCCAGTGGACTTCCGTAACTTTTTAAATTTGTAATAAGGCTTTGATCATTTCTATAGCACTGTTTTCGTGACAAAATCATACCTGGGCGCTTTTAAACTTCATTTATATATATATGTAAATGACCTACACCCGATCACCTAGACTTACAAGTGATAACTTCCTACGGTTAAGATTTATTACTTTAAGTGGCTTACAACTAATCTTGATAACTAGCGACTCAAAACTATAGGTGTTTATGGCCGAGTGGTATTTACCCAATACTGTCATACTAGACTGACGATTAACATACTTATTTTGATTTTTCCCAAATGCATACACTTTTCTGTGATTGCCCGTGTTGCCAGTGGCATAAAGTATAAAAAAGTTTAAGCATAAGCACTTATATATAACCCCGCTTCTAAGGGATCGTCTTCATTGGCTTCGATGTCCTGAAAGGATAGAGTTCAAGATCTGCTCAATGACTTTAATGACTGAATAAATTGTGTGTCCGACAAAACTTAAGCGATATGCAGTTCCCTCTTAGGTCAGCAGATCTAGATGTTACAAATCGTTTAATCGAACTTTCTAGGTCAAATCGAGCCGTTTACTATGATCGCACTTTTATTGTAAGTGTCACTCTCATTTGGAATAAACTTTCCTCAGCTCTTACTATTATCCAGAATCAAATCATACCATTCATGAATCCTAACATCTTTTCAGTACACGTAATGTTCCTGCTCTAAGCCATGTTCTCAAGTTTCCTGTTTTTTTTTTTTGTTTCAGTTTCCTCCTAATTTTATTTTTATGTTTAATGTCCGAATTTAATTTCAGAATATTTCTCATTTCTGAACGCAAATTGCCTTCTATTAGTACATTATATATTTAAGTTTTAAATTTCTTGTTTTGTCCTGTGCTACTATAGCACCGCCATTGTCTATTTTTATTGCCCTGTGTGTGCCATAAAAGCACTGTTTTTGTTAAATTTTGTTCTCTTGTCATAGTTTTGTAAATACTGTATATTCTTTAATTCATATTATTTTATCAAAATATTGTAATGGACTCATAAGGAGCACTGTAGGATTATTTTTCAAATTTATTATAGTTTAACGCACCTGAAGTGTCACAAAACTGCGCAATACAAATATAACGTTATTATTATTATTATTACTTAAGGAAATTGCGTTTCATTTTATTTATACGTGTGAGGGAGATTTATTACAATTATTATATTTTTTGGAGGGGTGCAGCCATACGTTCACCTTTTTTTCTCATTTTCGACTATTGATTTATAGTGTGTAAGAAAGAGGGGCAGCATTATATGTTTAAGAACAAAAGAAAAACAATCAGCCCTTTGACATTTGACATTTTTAAATTTTTAGAATTCACTAACTATTCAATATTATAATTTATCAAAATATTGCTGCGGCTCTTTCAAAAGATGGAGAATTCGTTCCTTACAAAATGTATTCGGAAAAGAATTTTCTTCATCATTTTGATGTTTTAATAGCTGTTCTGCTATTTGGAGCGGAGACAAATCCAAAAAATCAAAGATCATAAAAACGGTCCAGCCGTTCTTGAGTTATAAATGGTGTAACTAACCCGACTCATATATTAAGATTATTTTTATCGACTATATAGAATAATTGAAGACAAAATTAGCGATACACAGCAGAGCAGAGCCCCGGCGAGGCTAAGATCCTGGGTTCAATTTCTAAATACGACCGTATCTTTTTCTGATTTTCTTTTTCAAATGTTCGTTTAAGAGTCGTTAATATTGTCTTCAATGATTCAATATTACAAATTAAGGTTTTACTTACTAAGTTATTAAAAAATATATAAAAAATTATGCATACAAAATATTACGGTGATTTTAAGAAAAGTAATATTATTTCATAGTTGTCCTCGCTGAGGCAGACTAAAGTTATATTTTTTTTTTATTTATTGTTATCAAGTTTAATTAGTAGAACTCCATGTTAATTTTTATTTATTTTATATATTCAATAATTTTATTATTAAATTAATAAAAACAGTTTATTTATAAACAAGTTCTGCTGGTAATTATTATTACGCGTGACAGCTGTTTCGCCTTCTGAGGGCATTATCAAACTGTCTCTACAGTCTGATAATGCCCTCAGAAGGCGAAACACCTGTCACGCGTAATAATAATTACCAGCAGAACTTGTTTATAAATAAAATGTTTTTATTAATTTAATAATAAAATTATTGAATATATAAAATAAATAAAAGTTAGAGTTATACAATTCTATTTTATTTATCTTCTAAGTCGTTTTTTGGGATTTTTTCATTGATCTCTTTCAGTCAGATTTTGTATTGTTGATTTATACTAATAATAATAATTCGAGCTATTTGAATCCCACCAACTCTGACAAAATAATTTCTTTAGAACAAAGTTATACACAAGTTCACTGTGTTTACCGATTCCGCGATCTCCTGGAAGGATCCGCGCTAGGCAGCCTCTCTCCGCGTGTATTAAATGTTTCTCCTACAAATGATACGTGTTTCTATTATACGGGATAAATGATTTGCGCTGTCAAATATATTTTAAAGCATCGTTCTTATGTGCGTTTACATTATCGCGCGCCTTCAAAGATGACTGAGTATGGTGCTACAATGCCTTTGAATTGCGGATTACTTTATTATATTGTATTTATTTACGTTGATATTTTTTCTCTGTGATTCAGAGTTTTTCAAAAGATGTTTTTTTTTTGTCACAAAATCATACGAAATTTTACACTATTAAGACTATTCCACGTTTCAACGTCTAAAACGTACCTAAACTATAATTCATTAAATTTTATTGTTCCGCAATTAAATCTCTTAAAATAATGTACAAATTTTTTTGCGGCACGTTGCAGAGAGGAAGATACTTTTAGTATCACCGTGTTGAAAGACCACCATTCAGAATTGAAACGTTTTGTTTAAAATGGTACTAGCCATTTTTGGTGACAAGATTTGAGTAGCCGGGTACGTCCCCACTAATCTTAGTTTCACTATATACAACAATTAGGGATGCCATTGTCTCACTGGCTATAAACGGTTGGGAGCAGTTGAGGCTCTTGTGCGATGTTCACATTTAATTTTTTTTTACTAAGGTATGGAAAAATATGGAACAAACCGTGGTTTGTTTTCCTATCTTTTTTAACACTGAGTGTTTACTTAAAGGCTCCGCAGCTCATGATGAAATTTATGATGATCAGCATTGGATAATGTTAGAGTTACTTCAAATTCTGACCGAAAACAACTTTTGTGCTTTATAATAAATATAAATTAATATTTGAAGATTTAAGAAAACTAGAATGAAACTATATTCCAGGAGAAGTTATTAGCGAGAGGAAATATAGGTTGGGTGTTAGCGAAAACGGTAGGCAAGCAATATAATATGTATTAATTAGTGATTAACCAGTGACCGGCCAACTCAGAATAAAACCAACTCAGAAACACCTCAGAAAGGTCATTAAGAGTGATGATAAAAAAAATTTATAAAATTGGTTAAATAGGTTAAGTTAGGTTAGGGTTACCGGCTATTTTAAAATTATTTTTCTTACTTTTAATGATTTTTCTGAGGTGGTTTTGAGTTGGTTTCTTTCTGAGATGGCATGGAACCGATTAACCATAGTGATTGTTTTAAATCAAGCCAACTCATGAGAAACTCAAATAAAATTTGAAACAGAAATACAGAAAAAGAAACGGTCGCATCTAGCGTAGAATCTTGCAATCATACGCAGAGATAGCAGCCAATACAAATAAGAGTTAAAAATATGAATATAGTGTTTATATTTATATTGAGGGATCAGTAGGATTAATCGGTCCAGTTAGGCGATCTACAGAGCCGAACCCTCTGATGTGAAAATATCTGGAGTGGGTGAATTATTTTCCCATTTGGTATCTGGTTGATTGACGTATTGTTCTTGTATTGTTTTGTATTTATTATAACAGACGGATTGCAATCTTTAGAGCATAGGCGTCAGGTGGGAATGCTGTCCTTGTTCTACCGGTATTACAATGGAAGATGCTCCGAGGAACTATCGTCATTGATCCCCTCGGCACCGGTGCATAGTCGGGAAACACGCCAAACACGCGCTCAACATTTGTACACGGTTGATATTAGTCACATGAGAACGGGTCGTTTTTACGATTCGTTCTTGAGTTCAACAGCTCGGCTGTGGAACGATTTACCGGCCTCTGTGTTTCCTCCCTACTACAACATGAGTCTCTTCAAGACCCATGTTAACTCCTTCCTTTCCTCAAAACCACCCTCCACACAGCATCCCCAAAGATGACATAGGCCCTGAGGGAAATTATTTTCATCAGGGCCTCCTGTGTGGAGTTAATATTAAAAAAAAAAAAATACTTATATAGTGCACTTATATTGCGTGGATTTACTAGATAATCATTTGTTGAAAAGTGTGTGGAAGGGTTTAGCTTTCATTTGGGAAAGATTTAACCCGGACATAAAATCTGGAGCATCGTAAAAATTGTAGTTCTTAGTAGAAGTGTTATACCTACATGTCCTACATGCCCGAAGGGGACGGGGTCAAATTAGCTCAGTGATTAAAGCAGAGCCCCGGCAAGGCATTTTAGGTCCTGCGTTCATGTCCGTGATGCGACCGTATCGTTTTCTGATTTTCTTGTCGAAGGGATTAGTTTCTAAGAAAAAAAAATATACAGGGATCTATTGTTTTTTTAGCTTTCTTGTAAACTGTTCGCATAGTTTTTTTTTCTGAATAATCTTAATATTTTAACTGCTATACGTTAATCTTATTAAATTAGTTTTTAAGTACTTCTATTGCTGCTTAATATTTAATCCCGCGAAGGAATTAACATTTATTTGAATAATTTTATGCACAAATAAAAAAACTAGAAAATATGCAAATCAAGAACGACGCTAGGATAGTTTGGTGGGAGATAAAATAAAGGGGGATATATATTGTGGGGGTGCATTTTAGTGAAAAAACAGGGTTGGGGCGTTTTTTCATGGCAATTTGTTCGCAATTAGCTTACAGCGGCACGTCCAGTACACGGCACGCCATGTGGCCGCTGGGATTAAAACCGAAGCGCCTTTTTTATATGCGGGTAAGAAAAAAGGAATAACAACTATTACGTATGAAATGTCACCCTTCTGGCCCAAAGGGTTGCTTGACTCAAAAAGGTAGGCAATAAAAAATATAATTAGTTATTTAATTGCCGAGTTGTTCCAGACTGCAGTTTGCAGGGTGAAGATTGCCCTGATGTAAGCTAACCTACCATAGGAAAGGACACCAGAAGAAGAAAAAATCCTGTGATTATGTTTGTTCAGGATCTCAACTTCCGCTCTCCTGACAGAGCAATCCGGCGTGGTAACACCAGATTCCGAAAGGAAGTGTGGCTGGAGTAACTCTTCAATAATAACTCCAGCTCTCGAATATCGGTCTTTATTCAAACAATAAAAAGACCCGTAGGGTAGCTCATGCACGGTGAGCCCAATAATGCTATCTCTCTCCGCGGTTTTAACCCACATGAAGTGAAAACCTGGCAGCAGACGTTTTGCCAAAAAACGACCCGCCCAAGACGGATGGTAACAAGAGAAGGAGGAAAAAATCCGTGGCAATACAAAATCGCCCTGGCAATCGCCAACACAAAAAAATGTTGCCACAACCATTAGGGTGACAATCACAAACATTAATACTTCAGTACTTGAAATCTTAACAATGTTTGTTTTATAAAATTTCCTAATGCGGGTCGATCGTGGTGTCAAGATTTATTTTTAATACCAAAAACAAATTGAGTTAGAACCCATATTAAATTACTAAAAAATGATAATATCTTAGAAAAATAGTGTAAGAATAATAAAATTGGTCGTTGAAGACAATATTAGCGACTTTCAAATGAAAATTTTAAACAGAAAAATATTCGGTTGCATCTAGGAATGATGAACTCCTTGACGCGACCGAATCTTTTTCTGATCTTTCTGTTTAACATTTTCGTTTGAGGGTTGATAATATTGTCTTTAATAATATAAGTATATATTAAAAATTTAGGATTTATACATTAAGTATTAAATAATATTAATATTAAACGTACATACATAGGTGGGTATTTAGCTGTTTAAAATGGGAAAATTCGTATTTTTTTTTCATAAATTTAAATATCTTATTGAGCCACCCTCAATCTGTGGTCATTGTTGTTGATTTGCGCATTTTATAAACTTTGATAAAGAGACTTCACATAATTTACATGAAAATTTTCTATAACATTATAACTACGTATGTACATAGGTAGGTAATACATGTAAGTGTATTTAATGCAACTCTTTTCCAAGACTATTAAGACCAATGTCTCAACTCTATGATACATCTTCTGTCAAACATTTAAATTAACATAGAATAACATCTCAACTATTCTAACGTAAACTCATTACTGTATTATCACGTAGACAATTTAACCACATGCCGTAAGCCACGTACCGCAGGTCACAACACACTCATAACTAGAATGTAATGTTTAATGTAACCGAGCTTTTTGAAATGCTACCGGCGAAGTCTAGGCGCCCTAATTAGCCCTCCACACTCCTCCCCGCTGAAAGTCACAAACAGGTAGCATAATGATCCAACAAAAAAATCGGAATATGACATTGTATGTATTTGGTTAGTGATTTTGGCTTTGATATACTATCCAAAAGTAAGTTTATTATTTAATACATTATATTAAAATAACCTATGTATTAACTTCAACAGGGAGAGTTTGAAACCTTCACTATTGTGAAACCTTCAATGCTAGAAGGCATATGACTATTCATTCGCCTGTGTGTGTCCTTTGCACACACCCTCCGCTTATTAAAATCAGGTCAGTTGCATTCAATCTTCCGAGAAATGCGCGGAAAAAATGTACTGGTTGGAATTGATTGCTAAAATAAATACCCAGTGAGGCCTGCGGCTGGCACTTTTAAAACCATAAATCAAAACCCCCATCAAAAGTCATAGGTATAATAACAAATAAGTTCTAATTAAAAATATAATATAAGTGTGATAAATTAACAAGATTTTTTTTTTACGAGAATACCAAAATCCAAAATACAGGAAGCAAAAATCTTCAATTGGACCGCTTGCGGCTCATGGGCCGTATGTTGGACATTCCTGACTTAGACGCTTACATGTGCATAATGTGTTGAATATACTTATATTCAAAATCAAAAGATTTATTTGTTTTAAGCACTTATTAAAAGTGGTTAAAACATAGAGATCTTATAGTTTTTAATTAAAATGGTGTCAGAAAATAAATTTGCTGTATTTTTATTTTATTATTTATTGAGTTAGTTTATATTACATGAATATAAACTAATAAGCACAATGTAACATTTCATTTTATAAATTTAAATATTTTTACAATATGCATAACATTTCTTTTTAAATACATTCATTCTTTCTTCATCCTACATACTTTTAGGCATTTCATCATACATCTTTAGTCCTCTATACATTAGGCAGTTTTTTTTATTTCTGCATTTGTGGCAATCGAACTATGTTTATATTTCTTGTTTCGTAATTGTGTACATCCTTAAAGTATTTTGGCATTTGGTTTTTCATAATTTTATGCACAAAAATTAACACATTAAATAGTAGTATTTTTTATTGGAATCCAATTTAGCTCCTCTCTCATTTGATTAATCCTTGCGTATTTGCCTTTCCCATTATACATCTCATAATTCCCCAGTATATCATCTCTGTTCTGTATAACTTCTAGTTTGTGAAAATTTCCTTCATTAGCCAAATATAGCATCGTAGAAGAAGGTAGCATATACATACCTTTATTTTTTTTTTAACATAAACCCCACACAGGAGGTTTATGAGAAAAAAATCCTCAAGGCCTATGTCATATTGGGGATGCTGTGTGGAGGGTCCTTATAAGGAAAGGAATTAGAGAAAATTCTGGAAAGGAAAAGGGCATGAGTGATGGGCTGGAAGCTAGTGATGCATATATCAGAAGTGACGGACGAATGAATCTGGCTATTAAAATTTTGTGGTTTTTTGCAGTCGGTGTTTTCCCGAACCGTCTCTCTCAATCTGGTCCACTAAAGGGATTGGGGAATGGAATGATATGGAGAGAAGGAAGAATTCTTTCGATCTTTAGGTACAAAATTTTTTTAGGTAGGTACAAAAATTCTTTAGGTAGGTAGGTAAAATCTTGATTTACGTACTAACACTCTTTAAGTAGGTAATATAATTATTTAGGTGGGTACTAAAATGCTTTAGGTAGGTAATGAAATAAAGTATTAAACTAGCTACTAAGGTACTAAAATTCTTTAGGTAGATTACAAAATTCTTCAGGTAGGTACTAAAATTCTTTCGGAAGATACTGAAAAATCAGATAAAGATAAACTTTTAACACCTTCCGACATAGGTAGCTTTATATTATTAAAAAATCGTTAAAACAAACCGTCATATCTTCCTGAACCTAAAATTATACGTGTAACTAAATGAACCAAGCGTACTTAATTGATGCTTCAACTCAGTCATAGGAGAGCATCATTCACTCAGTTTTTTGTGCAGATTTTGAAACATTTAGATCATTAATTGCTTCTGTTTCAAAACCGTGCATCGGTAATAAGACCAATAAGCAATCCCGAGCATCAGAGCCGTCAACCAAATGAGTAGGAAAAACACAATATTTAATATTTTTTCTTCATTTTTCATGTGTTCCAGTTGATTCAGCGTATTGTGTTTTAAAACGTCGAAAGAGCGATTTATCGAATAAGAAAATTCTTTGCTTCGTAAAGCCAAAAATTGCAGTGGTAGCTACCTATAAAGTTAAAAATTGATCTTATTCTTCTCTGAAATTGAAGTCATTTTTTTAAACAGGCTATTATTGAATATACGCCCGTCAGTTACTGACTCGACATCACGTATTTAATTCCTCGGTTGGCTAAGTCTCCATCACGACACAAGGAGGTAACAATTTCCTTTACCATGATTGTAGATTTTCTAATATGGTTATTCGTAACCTGGGAATGTCAGGATGGGTTGTTTCAGAGTATTTGAGAATTCATCAAATTTCAAAGTCAAAATATATGTTTTTTGATAGTCCTATTTAAGTCCTAATAATTTTCAATTATTGTGAAACAACCGTCCTGTGATAAAATAATAACATTTTGAATACAACTTTCATAAAACTTTTAACTTTGAAATTTGACGAATTGTACAAATTCTGCGAAACAACCTGTCTTTTCTTTAAAAATAATAACCACAATGGAAACCACATTTTGGAAAATGTTGTGAGGCCGAGGCCATTGATAATGAGGAAAGAGTAAGCTAATCAGACTTAGGTACTAAACATGGCCTAGGTCATTTCAACCCCATTCGCTATGATTGGTGACTTAGCAAGGGTGCCGGGATTCATGAGGTGAGGTTTGTCTAGTTGGCAGCGAATGCGTCTGTCTACCTACTGCGTGGCGGCCGGATCGGGAGAAACTGGTTGAGGGATGGACTCATTCGTCTGTCACTCCTGGATAGATATTCATCCCCAAATTCCTACAGTTATACAATTTTCTCAGAACCTCCTCTCCTTCTTTTCCCTAAAAAGACCTACCACACAGCATCCCCAAAGATGACAAAGGCGCTGAGCGATTTTTTTTTCTTCTCAGGGCCTTCTGTGTGGAGCTATTGTAAAAAAGGTAACATTCCGATTCTTGTGTTAACGATTATATAGTATCCATTTTGAATTTTAATATTAGGTATTTGCTTTTAATTTGAAATTTGATTTTTAAGACTTCATTTTTTTTTAAATTTTATTATGTATTATATTACGTGTATAAATATTAGAGATTTGATTTAATTATTTATTTTATAATTTGTGTATTATATTAGATGCACTGCTGAAAACCAGCTGCATTCCGGGAGAAAACCTGAATGGGCTGAGCCTGTGCCCGTTTGTCAATAAAATCAATGATAACTAAACAAGATGTAAATTTGTAAAAATCCGTTGATGAATAAAGGTTTTTATTTTTATTATTATCTAGAAGCCTACGAGCTATGAGTAGGTACCTATGTGCTCAGAAATCTTTGAGGTAGATTCCTAAGTACACGAATAAAAAAGTTACCTACATTTAACAGACAAAACACAAATGTTTCAATCAGGTATAAATCTTTTCATGCCTTCGCTGCATCCATTAAACCCTGTAACCTCGCTATTGTGTTCCGTTAATGATTGGAAGAAAGTGTTATTAGTGGCGATTTCACAGCTACCGCCCCCGGGGCGATCTGTCAAAATAATATCCTACCGATAAAATGAACGCGGCGCGGACATTATATATCGCGTCCATCAATACGTGTCCGGGACCCGTCAGTCGGGAACCGTCACGCGTCAGCCGGTCAGTCGCGGTCTGAATGATTCTTGATTCCGAATGATTCTTTCGGGAATGGGTGCCGGGTTCACTAGGCTAACGGAGGCTGTTGTATGCCGATGATTTGGGCTTTCATCTTAATTATTCATCATTAAGAATAACAGACTTTTTAGTTTTTAAATGAAAAAGAACTGCTTTATTTATGTTAAAGGTAACCATTTACTAAAAGGGAAATGTATGATTTTTCTTATAGTTTATTCTTTCTACAAATTCACAATTAGAGGCTTGTTTTAAGTGATCGATAAACATTTAAATCTAAGTGTTTCTCTACTTACACAAACTCGCTGTTAGAGGTCATATTATCAATCAGGTCAATTATCCTACGAGAAGACGCAGAGATTTTAGGCTTCCCAAAACTTAACTTTCGTGCATACAAAACAGCGCGTTTTAAAAAGGTCAAAAACTTTATAAGCCTTAGCACTTTTCGTAGGATATATGTTTTATATATAAACAATAATTTTTAATTTGAATACGAACATACTCACCAATTTGTTTTTTTTAAATGTATTTTTCAAACCTATTTGTAAATGTAACAATAGATATCTCTTAAATTGTAGTTTTTATATTTTTCCTACTAGATGTATTAAAAATTTGGTTACATTTAAATAAAGATTCAAAAACAAATAATGTTATGCGGATATACCTACTTAAGAACCTAGATATTATTTTTTTGGCAATTGTAACTATTTTTATCTGTTTTAAAGAGTGATTAGAAAACTGTCAAACCAATTTAACACAGAATTATTTAATTTTTCATTTATAGTTGTTCCACATAAGAATTTCTGAGATTTCCATAATGGAATTCAGGTACCTATGTTATCTCTGGGGATTCTGAGCGGGGTGTATTTAAGGTAGATGAATCATTAGTCATCTTAATAATAAAAAGTGTTAAAAATTATACATTTGTGTGAAGGTTGCGTTATGGTTAAATTTTGAGGTAGCTACCTAACCGCACTCTGAGGATTTTTTTTCTCAGGACCAATGTCATCTTTTGGGATGCTTTGGAGGTTTTTTTAGGGAATGGAAGGAGAGGAAGTTCTGAGAAGATTAAGGCATGAGGGGTGGGTACGAATCTGGGGTCAATGTGCCCAATGGGTCAAGGTTAGGTCTCATTTATCCTGTCTCTCCCAATCCTTCCCTCCACGCAATATGTGGGAAAATGCATTCACCACCATTCCTAGACAAATCTCACCCCATGAACCAGGGCACCCCTGCTTAGTTACCAAACATAGCGAACCACTTGGGATGACCTATATAGCAGGGGTGTTGGTTATCCAACAAACTGTTCACGGGATGGCGGTATCCATACCCGCCTCCCAAATTGGAGTCAAGTTTCTAATTAAAAAATATATGCAATAACGTAGATAGACCGCAAAATAATTTATATCTAAAACCCAATCCAATTTTAATCGAACTTTCATTACATTCATACGTACGGTCACGACTCTTACATTTATTCATAGATTAGAATATAAATTCCATAAACCTACCTATTAATGACTTATTTTCGTGAATCCAATTATTGCATATTCCTCGATTAAATTTTAAACTCAAATGAAATATGACAATCGGTTCGTACGAATATAAATACATTTATATGAAAGCAATTCGATTAATTTACTCCGACTACTTTTAGTATAGCTAACTCTCTAACCAATGGTAGTAGACTGTGGATATCCTACGCATTATATAAGTAAAACGTATTAACTTTGTTCCAAGATTAATTGACTAATCATATTATATAAATGGAAAAAATATTTCGAACGTGTTTTAGATCGTGCACTATTATTTTTGAATTGAAATTTTATAATATTTTATAGATCAGTGGCGTGGCAACTAACTTCCATCTCCAATGTAAATTTAAAATTCCTTCACAATAAATTGACAATATTTTTAGAGATTATTCAGATATATAAGTAGATTATACACAGTATGAAAAACATTGTATAAAAAAAATTAACAAGTGCCAACACGAATATAAAATTGAAAAACGAATATAAACGAAAAAAAATTTTTTCGAAACAAAAACTCGCGAACGGTGAGCTTCGGTGTCATCAAATTTGCATAGCTTTTTTCACAGAAATTTTCAGGTCAACTCAACTAATTTCAATTAAGAAATCATTTTAACAGCCTGAATGTAGGGAAACACCCATATTCTTAATTTTGGCTCGATGTTTAGGAAAAAAAACTAACTATGACTAGATCTGAATAAACATACCTACCAAATTTTAACACGGCTGCCCAATTTTACAATTCACTATCTCCTTCTACTCTCAACATACCTAACTATCTAACCATCATGCTGTTCTGTAGGGGTAGGCAGATAGCACGGACCGCAAAACAACGCAGTCTCGGCACAAACCACCTGCCTAATTTTTAAATTTTATTTTTTATTTATTTATATAGAAACAAACAGTACATTGGTTACAGTGACAATTTAAAGATATTAAGTAATATTTCATAGTGGGTACCTACTATAAGTTTCTTTGTAGTGTCTTATTTGTGATACACATAATTAGTAATTATTGGGTGACGAGCGTAGTGTGTTAGGTGTGCGTGTATGTTAGTAGTGTGTTAGTAATTATGCGTAGTGTGTTATGTGAGTGAGTATGTTTGTAGGTGTGAGAGATGGTGATCTGTGCGGGGATGTGTATGCGTATTGAACAATTTTTATTATTGACATGATGCTCTTTTTAAATTTGTGCAATAAATCGAAGAAAAAGTCGAAGTTAGTGTTAGACCTCATTCAGATTCAAACATCGTCTCATAAATAATATTCTATTATTCTGACTCTTGACATGGCCCGACTCAAGTATCTGATTCATTTGATTGTACCATGTCTTCCTCGGGCGTTACTACATCTTGTATCGTTCACTTTCGAATCATATATTATTCTCCTTACATAACTATCTATGTCTCTTTACAATCATATATTCTCCAATCTTCGTTCATTCGCTCTACATGCTAAAACCATCTAAGCGTCCCTTTCGTAATCTTACACATTACGTTTACATTGGCCCTGTATTATTTGCGAATCTTCACAGTTCTTACGTGTTTTTAACACACGTACGCCTCATCCCATTTTTCTACACCATTAATGCATAGATACAATTCTTAATAATTTTGAATCAATGTCCAAAACTTGACAACATCTGGTGTTATAACTATTTTCCACCGGACTCGAATAAACATTCTCAGATATAACTCACGTTCTACCTCTCCGCAGTCCGCTCCCGCAGGCCTGTCAAACCTGGCGTTGAGTAATTATATTCCTGATACGGCCTGTCAGATAAGGTCATCTAATAAAACATTAGAGGCACCGCTCTGCCTTGTCCCGTACCTATGCGCGCCCAAAAAACGTAAAAAAGGCAAGAAAATAGGCAGGTAGGTACTCGTAACATAATAATAAACCAAAGTAGACGTGACGAAAAAATGTGTCGAATATTAATGCTGACCGCGAGAATTTTGGATTAGTTAAAGATAGAAGATACATCTTAGCTTAAAATGAAGCCATGCGATTTAATGCAAAATCATACAAAATTTTCTTGGTATTAAAATAAACAATGCGTAAAAAAGAAATTGATATTTTTACAAATATCTCTCAAATACCTTCTCCAACCATTCCAAAAAAGCTTCTCAAGTATTTTTAAATACCTCCCAAAAAGCCCTCAAAAAATCACCTTAAAAATATATATATTACGTATCTGAGATCAGCCATGAAAACTGAACTACAATTCTTTTCATGGTTTTTGGATAAAGATTACGGCACTTTTTGCTTATTTTTAGAACTTCTTAGCGACATCTTCGTGATTTATTCAATATGTACTACCTACACCTACCCTTATTGGAAGACCAAGCGAAGAACTATTTTCATAAATTCACTTATTTATCATCAAGTTTTGGCTGATCCTTAGCACAATTTGAATAGACAAATAATGAAGAAATTTTTTTTATTGAAAGGTGCCTATTCATTTAGTATCATTACCATGCCTGTATAAGTCTTAGTATATTTGCTCCACCCATTTTTTTACATAAGATCCATACAGAAGTCACTGAGGAAAAAAATCCCTCGAGGCCAATGTCATTAAACGTTAAACCCAGAATGCCATAACTTCACTCACAATCAAACAGTGGTCTAGCTGTCATTTTTATATCCTGTCATTCCTTGTTGATTGTTTTATTGCTATAACTTCACTCACAACCAAACACAGTGGTCTAGTTGTTATTTTTATATCCTGTCATTTCTTTTTAATTGTTTTGTTGCCATTACTTCACTCACGACAAGCAGTGGTGTAGCTGTCATTCCTTGTTTATTGTTTTGTTGCTATAACTTCACTCACAACCAAACACAGTGGTCTAGCTGTCATTTTTATATCCTGTCATTCCTTGTTGATTGTTTTGTTGCCATAACTTCACTCACAACAAGTAGTGGTGTAGCTGTCATTTTTATATCCTGTCATTCCTTGTTGATTGTTTTGTTGCCATAACTTCACTCACAACAAGTAGTGGTCTAGCTGTCATTTTTACATCCTTTCATTCTTTGTTTATTGTTTTGTTGCTATAACTTCACTCACAACCAAACACAATGGTCTAGCTGTCATTTTTATATCCTGTCATTCCTTGTTGATTGTTTTGTTGCCATAACTTCACTCAGAACAAGTAGTGGTCTAGCTGTCATTTTTACATCCTGTCATTCCTTGTTTATTGTTTTGTTGCTATAACTTCACTCACAACCAAACACAATGGTCTAGCTGTCATTTTTATATCCTGTCATTCCTTGTTGATTATTTTGTTGCCATAACTTCACTCACAACAAGTAGAGGTGTAGGTGTCATTTTTATATCTTGTTGTTCCTTGTTAAATGTTTTGTTGCCATAACTCCACTCGCAACCAAACACAGTGATCTGTGTTTGGTTGTGATATTTTTGGTTTATATCCTATCATTTCTTGTTGATTGTTTTGTTGCCATAACTTCACTCACAACAAGTAGTGGTGTAGCTATCATTTTTATATCCTGTCATTCCTTGTTGATTGTTTTGTTCCTAGCAAGTCAAAAGGGCGCGTACAGTTAAGCCAACGTAGGTCGGTTAGTTTGATGGGGAACAGCCACCTTTAACAATTAAAGCCTTAGAGAAATAATTGAATATTTGTAAGAAAATTGTAACTCAATCAGTGGTTCTTTCATCTTTGGTCAACTCTAAAATATAATAGGAACCGCAAGTCTGATGTCACCAACGGTGGCCTTTACTTTACAATAAAAGAAAAATGACCAAAAAAGTATTAAAATGACTATTAAGTCATTTCACAGACGGATCCTCTTTGTCCGCCATTGTGGCCGGGCACAATGGGCCTTTGATCATAAATAATATGGCGTTTTTGATTTTTGACTGATGCGGATGAAAAGCTGTAGGTACTAGGTAGGTATATCATTATTAAAAAAATGACGGTTTTGTCATTGTAGTTCTCATTTGGTCTCCGGACGGGAGAGTTCTTAGGTTTTGTTCTGTGGCTATATTCTGGAATATTGTGTGACTAAGCCTAGAATAACTATTGGCATAGTTGTATATGGAATCTTTCATTTTTTTTGCTTTATGCACGAATTTACAATACAATTGGGTGATGGAAGGTTTGGCTTTGTTACGGCTTGACATAGGTAATTAACTTTGCAGTCGAAGGCGTCGCTATAATGTAAATTATGTTAACAAAAAACTTTTTTTTTTTAAACAAAAAACTTTAAAATAATTGTAGAATTGGACAGTTAGGGTCGGGTGGGGGATCGGAGAGTAACACTTCTTTAGCCTCGTTGTGATTTCAAATTCGGATGAAACGGAAGTGCGTCACTAACATTTATAATTTGACGGTCCTCGGTTCTAATATAATGCGGTAAATTCACGACTCCAAACTATCCAAACTTCAAACCACTTTAAAATAAACAGGCAAAAGAAAAGAATGTAACATCTAGCGACTTTCTAGTTTCTCTTCATTCACATCAACTGTTCGGATCATTTGTGATCCTCCATGAACACGTGTAATTGATTAAGTTAAAATTGGTCAAAAATAGATAGATACCTACCAACCCCTTTCAGGTAGGGTATCTCACGGGAAAGGTAGGTACCTACGTACATTATTCTTATCCAGTTTTACATAGTATTAGGATATCACGAACCACAAAAAAATGTTCGAATAATAATTCAAACTACGAATTTCATATTCTAATACATTTATGTTTCTCACGCATGGCCAGGTAGGTAGGTACCTACGTTCCAAATTTCCAGGCACGTTTGGAATTCGAACACGAACCATAGACGACGGACGGAATAAAGAATAATATTCGATATTTGAATTTGAATGGTGGCCCCTCCCACGGGTCACGCAATTCGTTTTTATTTTAATGTACGTATATATATAAAGCCCGGTTTATAATACGATACACAACATGGCGGCACAATGCTGGTAAATATAGGGTTATCGTAAAACAATTGGCGGGCTTTATATTAAAAACGGTGATCTAAATTAGTTATTAAATATGATTCAATGCTTGTATTGTAATCATATTTTCTATATCAAATCTGTGTAAAAAATCAGTAAATACTCTCAAATTCTAAGTCTGGAATTTCTAGGTCTATTTTCAACTATCTTTAACATCTTCAGTTCCTTAATGACCATTTGCAAAATCACTTTAGTTTTTTTTTTTAAATAGACACGACTCCATAATACTGCACGTTCCAGATGTGTATTTCTTACCCAACCGGAGACTAAATATCTGTTTGTGTTTTCAGCCCATCTCGTTTATGGGCAACCTCTGCGACATTTTCATTATGCCATTATTTAGTCCAAGAAGGGTTCCATTTGGCTTTCGAAAGTATAGTTAGTATGTAGATTAAAAAATCGAACTCACAAGGGAACAACTAACATGAGATAGCTAATACGACACAACTAGTATAAAACAAATAGCTTATAAGTTTTTGTATTATTATACAGCTGCTGGCATGAAGCAACTAATATGAAACAGTTACTATTAAGACACAGCTATCACGATACAACTATTAACACAGCTAAGAAGACAGCGATGGTATCATTATACAGCTGGCATGAAGCAACTAATATGAGGAAGCGAAACGATACAGCTAGCACGATGCATCCAGTATGAGATAGCTATCACGGAACAGCTAGTATATGACGACTAGCTCGACAGCTATAGTATTATTATATGTGGAGCTGACATGAAGCAATTATCATGAGACAGCTAACTGGTAAGAGACATATATATAAAGATATAGCAATTATGACAGCTAGCGTAAGACAGCTAGCATGACAGCTGTGGTATGATTATAATACAGATGGCATGAAGCAACTAACACAATGTAGCCGATCTGAGACAGCTACTAGTAGGAGACAGCTATAACGATACAACTAACACGATACATCTAATTTTAGACAGCTAACATGAGACAGATAGCAAAAGACTATTTCGATAGCTATGGTATTACTATACAGCTGGCATGAAGCAACTATCATGAGACAGCAACTGGAAAGAGACAGCTATCAAGATATAGCTATTATTAAGCAGCTAATCTGAGACAGTTAGCATGATACAGCTAGTACGAGACAACTAGTAATACGAGATTGCCACTAATAAGAGACAGCTATGAAAATACATCTACCATAATACACACAGCATAAGACAGCTAGCAAAGCCATAACAATGGCTTTCGGAATTAAAACAGAGTTTTAAATTGGTTAAGATTTCATTGAAGAAGAAGATAACGACACGAACGATAAACAAAAATATGAAAGAGAACAAGACACAGAAAAATACAAAAAATAATGGTCGCAACTGGGACCATTGGAAAAAAAGAAAAAAAATCGGAAGATAATATTGTTAATAATTCTAAAATGTGAAATATGAAACTGACTAATATGGCGGTTTAACAAAAGGTGGCAATGGCGGAATTGGTAAACGCACACGTCCCGGTTAGACGAGAGGTTCTGGGTTCGAGTCCCAGTTGCGACAATTAATTTTTTTCTATTTTTCTGTGTCATGTTTTATGTCATATTTTCGTTTAGATTATTTATATTATCTTATATTACATTGATGGGAATAACCTTCAAAAGTTTAAAAAAGATAGTTTTTTTTATAAAAAAATGCTTAAGTTTTGAGTAACCATAAATGAATAGTTTGGTAAATTTCCACATTTTCCTCCCCCAACGACCATTGAATCTTTAAAATGAGGTAAGAAATCCATCACCTATACTTATCATAATGAAACTAAGGTATGTATGGTAGGTACTCGAAAGTACGTATACCTATGTATATACATATATAGAAGTTATGTAATAAATGGGTTTGTATCGAGATTGCGGCCTGAGATCAGGGTTGCCCGCAGCGCCCCTGACTGTGGGCGTCACCACCCGCCCATAGAGCGATGTGCGCCTCACGAAGTCAGGGGTGTCCAATATTACTTTAAAATGAGTTAAAAAAACACACATGGAAATCGGAAATTCATTAAAAAATCTATAATAAAAACAATGAACAATTTATCATTTGGATGTGGGTGACTATATATATATATTTTTTTACATTAGCTCCACACAGGAGGCCCTGAGGAAAATAATTCCCTTCACGGTCTATGTCATCTTTGAGGATGCGTGTGGAGGGTCTTTTTAGGAAAGGAAGGGGAGGAAGATCTGGGAAGGAAAAGGGTAACCGGTACAAGTCGATGTTCCGAGAGAGTACGGCTGGAGAAGTAAAAAAAGGGACTCCCTAAACCATTCTCTCCCGATTCGGTCCGTCATGCAGCTGGTGGACAGGCACATCCACCACCAAGACCCGGACAAACCTCACCCCGTAAACCCAGGCACCCCTGCTAAGACACCAAACGTAGCGCACAACTTAGGGTGACCTACGGCAGAGGTGTTGGTTATCCAATAAATGCTTCCCGGGCCGGCGGTACCCGTATCCGCCTCTAATATTGGTCCCTAAATGCCATTAAACTATTTTCGAAGAGTCACCTGCCGAAATGCTGATATAAATAAATTGTCAATTGATTGTAATATTGCTTATATGTAATTGAAAATAAATTGTACTATAATTGGATTATTCTGCTGTATAACAAAAAAATACACGATGAATTTATACAGCCGTTTTTACAATAGTCGGTGATGTAATGGTCAACACAGTTTTTTAGGTTCTTAATTAAAAATTATCATTCATTTATTAAATTTAAAAACCGTGATTTTTTAATAAAGAAATATAAATTATTGAAGACTTCAATATCATGTATCAATAAAAATAATCATTCACAATGGACATGTGATGAGACATCCAGAGAAGTATGAGATCTTGCATCTCATAAAGCAGGGAAAGATTGCCGGAAGACGGTACCCTGGAAGAAGGAGAACCTCATGGCTGAAAAAACTGAGACAGTGGTTTGGCCAGTCTACCGTAGAGCTGTTCCGGGCCGCAGTAAACAAAGTCCGCATAGCCAACATGATAGCCAACGTCTGTTGAACGGACAGGGCACAAGAAGAAGAAGAAACGAGTTTTGACTGATATAAAATGTTATAAACGTACAAGACGGTGTTTTGTGACTTAAAATGAACAGTTTCAAAAACTTTATTTTTGTGCTCGAAATAAAAAAAGAAGAAGCCTTATTATCACGAGAGGCAACAAACACAAGATTATCCAACAGGGGAAGATGCTGTAACTCACGGCTTCGAAACTCACTTTGATTGACTTATGGTGCGTTGATTGACTTAGATTGACTTTGACAGCGCCCTTGAGGTGATTTTTCACGAAAAAAGCGCTTTATAAATAGGCCAAATATTATTATTGCTGGCTGCAGTAAATAGGGCAACGATTTCGCTGATAAAAGCCAAAAGTCTATATCGATCAAAGTATCAAAATAATTATTTTTGTTATTATTTTTAATTGATAAACTGACGTCCCGTTGGTGGCCAGTATCTTTAGAATGTTTCAGGCTGATAATTATTGCTTATAATAATTGTTAATTATTTGTGTGTTTTTTTGAGAGATTCGTCTTCCCTTACACATGTATAACAACTAAATATAGGTACACGTACAAAATATGTCATGCAGATACTATAACATAACCCGCCTGAAGACATACTACAATACTTCAACTCACCCCACGCCTGCCCTTTCTGAACAAAACCTACCATTAGGTACAGTAAATGGGCATAGCCCTAGACGAAATATTATAATGTTCTATTATTACCTATTTACTCCCTTCCCGAAAGCCTTCGTAGGCAAATTGGACAAAATTAAAGGTTGCTTATACATTATACACGTAGCTCCGTATGTATTTCGGAGCCTCGTGGTAAGCAAGTTCAGACGTATAATATAAAATGAAAATTGTGATAGGGTGTTCAAAATCTACCAACAATTTTTTTGGAAGTATTTAAAATAAGTTAATTAATGTCTCATGGTTTTTTTTTCCAATCCCATCAATGTATAACGTTAATGTAACCAATATTTTTTAAGAGTGTGGTAATCTTTTCGATACACTTGTACAAAATAACTTCTTCTGTTGATCTCTATAATCAGGTACTCTGCAAGTTGGAAAAAGTATATCAGTCGGTTACCTAACTAATATTGTGTCTGTCTCTTCTCGTGGTATGATCAAAATATTGGACTTCGTTGTTTTTTTATATTATTTTATACAATTTAGAAATATTTAGTCTTTCGACCAAAAAAAATTTACACATTATAATGAAACTCACAGATTGCTAAAAAACAACATCTATTTAGTTGAGTAGGTATTCTTTTCTAGTGGGTTAGATACATTTTGAAGAGTTTAAACACTGTAAAAGAAAATTCTAAAATAAAAATGCCTGGAAATTGTGCCGAAAAAATACGGAAAATTATCCATTCGATAAATGTTATCCAGTTTCCGTTAAGTACGGCCGGTTAGTAGCTAAGTTTACAAATACGTCTGGCTCACATCCAGGACGTCGTGGGTTCAATTCCTCTGCTAGCTAAGTCCTCCATGATTGGACAAGCAACATCTTCTTATAATTATGGTAGTAGGAGTATAAATATATATATATATATATATATATAAAATTCGTCCACATATCGTCAAGGTCACTTAGCCAAGTAACCGCCCGAACCCTCACCATGACCCTACCTATCCTATACCTACAGATTTTTTTACGGTTTTAGTTGTTGAACAACCTCAAAATTGTTTTCGGCGTTGTTTTATAATTGACCTGAAACATGTTTGTGGAATATTTGATCTCCATGCCATGCCAACAGAAATATTTCTAAGGGAACTGTGTTTAAATACATATATAAACACGTGATTTGACTTTATGATTTGAATTATCGTTTATTTTTGGGTGTGTTATGCCGTGCTGCGCTACCTCCATATTTAGCCAACGTTCCGGAGAGCGCTACAGTGTCAATCAACAGGGCAGATTTTGTAGAGACTCGTTTAATTTTGATAATTATGTAATCGGAAAAGTTTTCGAAAATTCACGGTTTTTTGATAAACTAGATGCCAAAAATATCTTCACGGCAAATCATTTCCAGTAAGAAAAGTTGAAATTCGTTTGGGATGATTCGACATTTTTTTTGACAAAATTTATATGCGGCCTTCGTCCTATGGGTGACAAGTCGTTTTTTTGTAATAAAGTTATCGGCGCGTTTTAGGAAACAAATTAGAAAAGTTGAATTACTTTGTTAGACAACTTTATGATATTATGCAATAGATTATCAAAGTAACATTTTTTGACAGAGCAAAAAGAAAACTAGCAAATTCTTCCTCTAGCTAACGAACTAATATCGATAAGGTACAAACATATATTTATGGCAAGATTAATGATCAAACATACTAATTTTGGCTGTCTGTGATGATGTGAAATATGTATTCCTTCGCATTCCCGCGTAATGTACCTAATCATTTGATGCGTAAAAATTCATTATTAATGAACTTTTGATTTTAAAAATTGATGCAGATTTGTGGGAACCAAGCGATAAAGTAGGAATCTAAATTATTTAATTTTTATTAAAATTCTATTTTTTTAAATTGTATATCTTCTGTTTAAATTTTTGACGGAACTAAATCCGAATCACTAATGATTCTTAAAGTTTACTAGAGGCGTTCATTCGACGTCTCTTTAATTGTTTTTTTTAAGAAAATGATCCTGAGGCAAAGTTGACAGCAAATCTTAGATTACACATTAATACAATAATAAGATAGTTTTAATTGTGCTGATTATGAACTTTCCACTAATGATAGTCTATGATAGAGTATGACATTGTAAGGGTGTTTTCTTAATAAATTATTTTTTAGTCACAACATATGAGGGGGGGGGGGGGGACATAGGATTAGGATTAAGAGGCAAAGAATGGGGATGTATAGGGATTGAACCTTCTAGTTTGAGTCATGTTGCTTAGTAAGTTTTCGTTTTATGTCACGTAAAGTCGAGTTAAAAATGCCAATGTTTTATAAGTACTTGGAACTTCAGGAATTCTACAATTATAACAGCCCGTGATTTTTCACAGGTCTGAGCTAATGATATTATAAAACTAATAATTAGAAGATTAATAGATGAAACCTAATTAACATCGATTAACCATCGATTCTACGTAGGTTATCTAGGTATAAGGCTTTAAATTTCTTTGCGAACAGTCTAGAGCATCAAACACTTTTGAACGGTCAGTTTTGGTCACTTTTGTCACTTTAAGTCAGTTTTGTCAGTTTTGTCAGATTTGGTTACTTTTATCACTTTTGGTAACTTTTGTCACTTTTGTAATTTTTTCACTTTTGTCACTTTTTCACTTTTGTCACTTTTGCCACTTTTGTCACTTTTGTCAACTTTGTCTCTTTTGTAATTTTTCATTTTTGTCACTTTTGTCATTTTTGTCACTTTTGTCACTTTTGTAACTTTTGATCACTTTTGGTCACTTTTGAATTGTCAGTTCTGAAATCAGCACTGCTTTTTGTGAAAAAAATATTATATGTGAAAGCAAATATTTTAGGCTGCTAGTGTCACTTCCATCAAAACCGTGGGGATTTTAAAAATGTACCTATTATTTTGCCATCAAAAATCTTCCTCGTAAACATTGGTCCGTAAAAAATTGCTGCATCTTATTCGTCATGATTTTAGGCGAAACCGATTAGCAATGACTAATTAGTGGCTTACAGTAAAATTATCCATTATGTTCGCTCTATTTCCATGTAATAAACATCATACTATTTTATTCAACAAAATCCAATATTTCTTGCAGAATTCAAGACAGTAGATGCGGCCGCTGGGAGCGTGTTCTTATGAATATCGGTAATGCTATTAGCTGACTTGCCTGATGATGGCGACGGCGGGTCCCTCACCCAGTTATTAGGCCCAATTAGGCCTTTATACCGGCGTCAATAAGTCCACGAGGTGGCATTGAAGTGGTGGGCCACCCCATACTAAGCACGATCATAGCTGTTTTTATTATAATATGTAGATTGTAGACCTTCGAGAATTATTATATTTAAAAAAGCATTTTTAATTTTTACAATTTTAAAATTCGTCTCAATATTTTTATATTCAACGTGTCTTATGAAGGGCGCATAACAGAAAGAGAGATTTCAACAAAGCTCTCGAGGACAGACATTACATTATATGGTGATATTGGTGATCCACTAGTCCTTGAAAGATTCGAAATCGGAATCCCGCCTCTTTTTGGGAGGGATTTAAAAAATCTTGAAAAACCTCTTTTAGAAAGGTTGGAGAAGGTATTCGAGAGTTGTTTTTATACAGGTTAATTTCGTTAGGCTTGTAAAAAACATTAACTCGTTTTTTGTTCCTCCCGTTATTATAAATAAAAGACAACAAAAATCTACACATTTTAAGGATACCTGCATAAAATCTACATAAAATTATAAAAAACTCAAAATACAAAGAGATACAAAAACTGTATAAATTATCGACAAAAACGTTTACCTTAGCACATTTTATCCTAATTATTATTGTTGACACATTTTGAGTTAGGGGGCTAAAATAGGTAATACGATATTAAAATATATTCAAGTGAAATATGCTATGGTGTCATAATATCGGGAAATGGAAACATTTAATTGATTATTGCAGCTTTTTAATTTATTTATTTTTTACGTTAGTATCGAAAAAGAATTTCCTGAGGAAAATAATTTCCCCTTGAGCCTATGTCATCTTAGGGGTTGCTATACAGGGTCTTAAGGGACGTACTTGACTTACTTTAACCAGTGATTCCTGACATTATTTGGAGTAAAAAATGTAAATGAAATTTTGGTCTTGTGACTTATTAAGTGACTTTAAAAAAAAAAAAAAAAAATCTCCAAAATCAAACGAAAGAAAATTCTTCCGCATGTCGTTACTGGTCACTCCGCCGAGTAATCTACCAACCCCTAACCCCGCCTCCAACTTTCCAACATCTACCATTTTTTAAATGTTTTTGTAGAAAAAAAAACATCAAAAATGTCACCGGAGATCAAAATTTTATTTACATTTTCTACTCCAAATAATGTCAGGAACCACTGGTTAAAGTAAGTCAAGTACGCCCCTTAACACTTTGTATATGAAAGTCATTTTTAAGAAAGGAAGTTCTAGGTAGGAAAAAAGTATGAGGGGTGGGTAGGAATATGGGGGTCATTGTTCAGGAGTGACAGACATTTGAATCCATCCCTCCAATGGTGGTACAAGGCGATGGGTTGAGAGAGCCCGGCTGGAGAACTCAAAAGACTTCCCTCAACCAGTCTCTCTCTCGATCCGGTCCGCCACGCAGAAGGTGGGCAGACGCATCTGCCGTCGAGTCCCGGACAATCCCCACCCCATGAACCCGGGAATCGTAGCGTAGCGAACCACTTGGGTTGGGATGACCTAAGGCAGAGGTGTTAACAATAAATGGTTCTCGGGGTAGCGCGTGGCGGTACCCATACCCTCCCCCCAAATTGAGAACTCCTCCCAAATTGATAGTGATGGACATAATGTAGGTAGTATGAAGATGACTGTAAATTATTTAACGTAAACATTTGCTAAATTGATGAATTTCCTTCTAATTTTCAATTGTATTAACGATGTACGTATTCATAACTGACATTAAACTATATATATATATATTTTTTTTTTTTATTAAGGACAAAATACAGATACAGATGTTCAGATCCCCAGATTTCTACCCACCCCTACTACCATTTTCCTTCCCAGAACTTCCTCTTCTTCCTTTCCTAAAAAGGCCCTCAACACAGAATCCCCAAAGATGACATAGACCCTGAGGGGAATTATTTTCCTCCGGGCCTTCTGTGAGGAACTAATGTAAAAAAAAAATCTAACTATCTCAAAATATTATTTCTTCTCTAATACTTCCATTATTATTTCTGTTCCAATTTTTATGAAATCGTAGATATAAAAATAAGATCGTGTAAACTGTAAAGAAACGATATTTTATATATTATGTCCCGATGTAGTTTCCTTACGCAGATCGGTATTAAAAAAGTATCATGTAAACGCCCGCAAGAATTCCCACTCTTCTTGTGTTCCCCAACTTAAAACAGCTTTAAATTCAACATTCAACTAAATGAAGAATAAATAAAGAAAAAAGTTTGTCATAATTCTTTGTTATGCAGTTATTGAATTTTTTAATTTATTTAAACGCCATAAAATGGCTTTTACATTAAAATGATAAGATTATAAGTATACAGTGGTGCACAAGGGGGTATCTGAAGTAGGTATTAAGGACAAAATATGTAAGAATGAATGAGACAAAAATTAATGACATAATCATGATGCTGTCCATCCTAAGGAAGGATATGTGCAATAAGAATACTGAAAAAAATAAACGATTACCTATTACAAGGATTTACCAGAGAAACAGGTATTATTTCCTTCATTAAAGTTATTCAAGTACAATTATACTTTCAAACTTACCAATGTATACGTTAAGGCCTTCCATGCTTCAGTCCCATTAATAGTTATATATTATTAGGTCCCATTATAGGCCATAACGTATCGTGCGATAAGAGCGAGTATAACGTATCATTAACCATCTGATAACACGTCCTTTAATGCTAATTGCGCATTACGCACGAATGTTGGAGAACGGAATTAAAAATATAATAAATGGTTGGTGGTTAAAAGAGCAGTACCTTGATGATGGGTTATGAATGTGAAGGCTTCTTGCAGTAGGTAGAACCTAAATGCCAAGGGGGCCTTAGGGCTTAGAGATGCTGTGAATCTTAATAATTAATAGAAATTTGGCATTTCATTGCCTCAAATAATATGGTGAAGAATAACGAACGAATAAATCCTGATTATATGCAACAGAAAAGAACAAATAATCTTTTATTTTTAAACTAGATTTTCTCATCAAAAATAATGTTTGGCAAAATTGATAACTTAACATGCTTGGAAAAAATGCTTGTTTTTACTAAAAACAAATCACTTTGTGAACACCACTTATTTAATCAAAATTATAATATGTTTCGTAACCAATGGTTTATTCGTTAGAATAAAATGAAAATAAACAAAAACACAATATAAATTAATTAACAAATAAGTATCCATACACAAAAAAAAACATTACAAAGGGTGATGATTAATGAAGTGTATCATAAAAACAATTTAATAAAATAAAACAAAATATTTTCGAAAAGGTAATGATTACATTTACATATTAAAAACGTTTGTACATTAGTACTTAATAAACAAAAATGTATTAATATGAAAATAATTATTCAGTCATATTTATTTTAAAAACGCGTTTGGTTTTAATAGTTATATTTAATTGGCTATTAACGCTTTTTATATTTAATCTAATTGTAAACCCGTCGTGTTTGTACGTGGAATTTTTAACCTTATTTTTACCATCATTATTGCCAGTTTTTCATTCAATATTGTCGAATAGAGATTCAAGGGTATCAAATACAAGACTACCACGTATTTGGTATCCCTCCCACTGCGGTGCAAGGCGATTTTCCGAGAGAGTATATACAGCTGGAGAAGTCAAAGGGACTCCCTCAACCATTCTCTCCCGATCCGGTCTGCCATATAGCTGGTGGGCAGACGCATCCGCCGCCAATACTCGGACAAACTTCACCCCATGAACTTGGGCACCCCTGCTAAATCACCAAACGCTGCGTGGTAAATTCAGACAAGATAATACATTTTACCTTATCTTCACTTCCTTAACATGGTTTATCACACTTTGGCTAAATAATCTATAACCATCATACGGTCACATATAATGGCAATATCGTGCATTCGATTAGCCTTGAATATAAACTCGTGGCTACAAAGGAATGTCATTAAAAACGTCATATGTCATACACGTTTCAACCATTTGGATTAATTCCGTAATTTCACGCACATATGCTGAAAATTGTTTTTGCTCAACATCATTGCGATGGCACTTCCAAATTGTATCAAGAAATATTTGTTTTTTACTCGTATAATGTTGAACATACATATCGTAATGATAGATACCTCCCAAGGTTTATAGAAAATGCGTTTAATAAGGTTTACTCATACCAGCCTTTTTTGAAAAAATACTCGTCGGGCGGCTTTCGAAATTTCAAACGCTTGGCGTAGCTTGAAGTAAAACACTGCCACTTGTATTTGCAGTTAATTCAAATCTCCCAGTGGAACATGGACTTCAAGTTACGTCACCAATTTTTAGCCAATCACCGCTTTACCCACTCGATGAACTACGAATCTAGGGTACCTCCCTACTTGTTTGAAATCCGAATAAGAAAATGGTTTTACTACTCACTTAATTACTTTGTGTGCTGGAGGGTTTATGTAGAAAAAAATTAATAAAACATCAACATTTTATTGGTTTAACTTAAAAACATTTTTTTTAAGCAGATTTTTGCAAGATTAAGAAGCATCTTTTGATCACTAAAATAGTAATTACAAATATTTATGCATGGAAACAGTAGGACTACGGCATTAACCAACCCATGCCCCTGGAAGACTTAGGTGGGTTGGAAAATGTAAGACTTGCTTAATTAACTGCCTCGCAGGAAATGCAGATATTTCCCCTTGTCTTTCAACAGGTTTAATAAAGTAATATCTTTTAACACTTTTTTCTGTTATTTTACAAGTTATATGTATGAAAAAATTAAAAGCGTTTCTTTGAAAGCTATTTACGTGGGTATAACCAGAAAAAACAGAAATATGATATTTTCAAATCTGTTTTGACTCTTTTCTTAAACGTATGTTTTAAATTTTGAGAAGAAAAAAAATATTTTTAGTATAATAAGGTTATACCATAGGTCGTTGGCAGATTTGTTAAATTTCCAAAAAAGATTTTGTATTATACAACACCCATTTCAAATCATATAAACATGCAGTAAAATAAATAAATACATTATCTGATAAAAGTATGTTCCAGAATTTTAATTTTTGTTTAAATAAAATGATTAAAAAATATACACGTAGGTACATGTGTTTCTTGACGAAAATTGGTCCGTTTGTGAATTTATTTGCGCACTTAAAAACTAATATATTTCAGATGTTTTTACATTCTTATTTTGCTTAGACATTATTGAAAAATGATAAATACTTATGATCAAAAAATAATTTAATACGAATGAAATAAAATCGATATTGGGTTATAATTTTAAAAAGCCATGGTACCGAGAATAATTAATCTTTCTCATTGGAACCGCCTTGTATGATCGTAAGAACATCTTTTGACGAAATGTGAATTTTCGGCCGCTGGCTGGTTAAACGCCCTTAAGACATTTCCCACGAGATTTTTGCTCTATTTTAAATGAGTCATGTTTTATAAAACACTTTCACTTAAATATTATCGTTTTTAATATTAACACTCTCACTCTAACATTCGCATTTACATATATCCCTTTCTTCTTCTTGTTGAACGCTTACTACGATCAGGAACTTTAATGTGAATATTAGATACCAACAATTAGTGATAGAGAATCATTTAACAACCTTATCATAACACAATAGTATTTAATTTAAAAAAAATACTTTTCTAATCACAAATCTTCGAAAGAGTGTGCCTATAACAAAATAAGAACACTCCAAAAGGTGTTCCATGAATGCATAAACTATAAGTCAATGATAACCACATTGCACAATCAATAATCAATAGGGATTGGTCGATCAACCGCTATAAATCAATGAAGGCTCTATCAGCCATACAGCCTTATTGATATGGCCTCCCATTGGTCGAGCCCGGACCAATCACACGCCTTTATTCACCATCTGCGTTCAACCGTATCTTCTGATGCCATAAACAATAATTATACCCGATTCTTGTGCCGGATTTTTTACGGCCGAATACACCGTAAATAATAACATATAATGACAATAATCACGCGTAATTGGATGCAGTTGTTGCGCTTTGACTTCGACGTATTAAAACTGCAGACTGGATGTAGTTCAATGATGGGTAATAGAGTCGACTACAGGTTCAGAAGCATCATACCATGTTAAAAATTGTTTTCATAAGTATTTATTAATAAATATCTTAATTGAAGCAGCAAAAGCTCTCTAACGGAGAGCTCTGCCGTCATAAAATTTGCACAACGGTTTGTCTAAATTTTTAGCACGCAACGTAAATTTCGTAATGAGCTGTAGAGCTTTCAATTTAAAAATATAAGATAAGAGCTTTCAATTGAAAAACAACAGAAATCTTAGACAAACATCAATACTTCCTACTCCAAAATGTAAAAAAACACCAGGACAGTTAAGTCATAAATATCTCGGAGTAAATTTTTTTAATTCACTTCCTGAAAAAATCAGAAACATGAACAGTAATATCAAAAAATTTAAAACTCACCTTAAAAATTTTACCGAAAATTTGAACTGAATATATAAAATAAAACAATTAAACCAATATAATAACACCCCCATACACACAAGCCCTGCTTTTTTATGGGGATAAATCAAATATGTACACATATTATGTAATTAATTATTATATTGAAATTATTGTAATTTATGAATCTTTCTCTGAATAAAAAAAAAAATATTAAAAATATAAGATAAGAGATGATTTTATTTGCTTTGTATTTTTCTATTGCTTTATTTTGCAATAATTAAAAAAAAAATTCTATTTCGAAACTCGGACGAAGCTGTAACAAAGTGTGGGTAACAAAGCAAGTTAGTTACAAGTTAAAATAGGTTTAGGTAGTTACATGGTGTTAGGATTCTGACATTATATGGAGTTTTTTATGCTTTATTAAAAAATAAATTTAAAAAAATCACAAATTTACTAGTCGATCGGTTGAATAACCGCCCAACCCCTCACCCCGATCTTAACTGTCAAATGCCTACAATTGTTTATGTTTTTCGTTAAAAAAAAGAGTCACCGGAGACCGATAGGTATGATATCTACATCTTTTACTCCAAATAAGCTCAAGAATTACTGGTTAAAGCGCCGCAACCGGCCCCAAAAAGAGAAAGATGGAGAGTTATGAAATTACGAATGTTAGAAGAGCTAATATTAGCTTTTAATATTAAAAGCGACTAAATCGATGCGAAAATTGTGAAAATGTTTAATAAAACACGACTCGTTTAAAAAAGAGCAAAAATCTCACAAGGGTTGTCTTAAACAGCATTTAAAGAAACACTGTGATTTTTTTATACATTTAACTTGTAAAATTGTTGATTGTTTATAATAATTTTTGGAGCATATTTTGCGATATTTTTCTATCGAGGGAATTTTATGTAATATGCGTTTCGGCGTGAGGAATATCCAGATATTTTATTCAAGAATAAATTTTTTTTTTTAAAGAAGGAAAGTCCAAGGGAAGTCCGTTTAAGCAATGGATTTCCTACTTCAAATTACCCAAGTTCAAATTTTTGTGGAATGAGCTTATTTTCTATATTAACACAATTCCTACTCGAACTTTTGCAGCGCCCCCTAAATGCAAAAAAATTAGAAACGCCCCCCCAGATCTTCAAAACGCCCACAGGGGGGCGCTGGCGCCCCCGTTAAGAATCACTGGTGTAGAATATACAAAAAGTCAAAAATTTGAAAAGCTGTCTAGTCCGTTAAACCACAAGTTATAACTACCCGTATATGTACAACTATTATACCTACTATTATCTAGCTATTAATTTTTTTTAATTATACTCGTATCTCCCCATATAAGATGATATATTTTCAGTTTCTTATCGTATACCTGATAAATAGAAAAATATTTCTAAAATCGTGAAAGGTTATGTTTTAGAAGTTACCTACAAACTCTATTAAAAACACAATCAACAAAAAAACACACCATAGACTATAATATAAAATGGCCGTCTCCGAACGAGGCGGGAAGGAAACCCGTTCCAAACCTCGACGAATAAAAACTCCGCGGCTCGGGCAGTGTTGGAACACGTATCACGTCCGCTGGCGGCTCTCCATAGTCCGGGTCCGCACCAAGCCTATACTTATGATAAATTGGTGCCGCGGCTCCGGGTTGCCAGTTCTTGCCCGGTAGGTTGGTAATACCATATTACGGATGGCTGATGTAATAAAGTATTGAGCCCGTGGCGGGGGAGGGGAGGTCGTGACTGAGCTTCTTCAATTGTGAGGCGGTATCATATATTATTAAATTATTATTATTAAATTAAATTAATTTAAAAAATGGATGTTTATAAATCTACCTAATCTAACGGACTAGTGTGTACAAAGACATAATGACATTTTTCATGCAAATTACGCGTGCTTCGGGATTAGTTTTTATGGTCACCATACGACTGAAAAAAGTATAGTACCTACATATATATAGAAATAAATAAATAAAATAAAATAAATATTCTTGCTTGTTTTTGAAATGAAAATATGCTTAGTTCCTACCGGTATGTCTTTTATCCATCAGTTCTTACCTCTTCCTAACCACCACCTTGCTGGAAAATTATTTGAAATTTGGAACAATGGCAAGAAAAATAGTGAAAATATGAGTGCATTTGTTTTGAAACAGAAGAAGATTTGAAACAACGTTTTTAGTGTACGCAATCTCATTTTTAACCAAAAAGAAGAAATTTTACCATCTCCTAAGTACATAATATCGTTTTGTTGTGGCGATAATTATCACCTCGAGATATCGCGGAAGAACTGCATTGTGGTTGTGTCGTATGCTCCTTCGCAGAGATACAGTGGTAAGTTATTTTTCATTACTTTTTCCTTGCATACGTTATTTTTTTTTCTACAGGTACTATCACCCAATTCTAGAGTACAGCATTTCGTCTCGTTTCGTTTTTATTATTCCAGTCCATTACAAATGCATCTGAACCATGAAACAATCAACATTTTCAGCTTACAGTAGTGGTAGTAGGATATTCAAATATTGTCAGGTTATTCATAACCCGTGAATGCATGCTTTTGTTTAAAAACAAAAAAAAGATCAGATTTATCAACTATGTTAAACCTATCATTTTTCACATTCGTGCCATATTTGCCAGCAAACTTCGTTTAATTTTTCCGTTTCACTTTCAGAATCCTAGAGGAATCGCTTTGAACGGTTTGAACGCGACTCCTTATACCTACCGCAAGGTACTTAAATTATTATCAAGAACTAAATATATTAGTAAGTACCCAAAACCATTTGGATTTTTTGGTAAAATTTTTAATTCAATCAAAAAATATTGTGGTACCTTGTGTATTTTTAAACAGCTTGATCTGTTAACGTGCTTAGCATTTCTGCAGGTAAAATAAAGAAAACGTCCATTTATATAACTAATGAATAATTTATTTATTTCCATGGGTGTCTAGCAAGAAAAAGTTATACATTCGCTGGTCCGGTCATGTTTGATAGGCGGCTATTCCCGGTCGGACGGTCGAGACGGCTCCGATAATAATTTCTCATCGAATATCATGAATATTTTTTATACAACCCCATAATGAAGGCTGTTGGAAAAACGAAAACACCATTGTAATGCCGTGCTCTCAAGATGGCGTCGATAAAATAAACTAAAATGATTACGGGGACGTAAGTGACCCGAGAAATACCTGGCACATATTGTTGAGTATAATATACAATAACTAGCTGACCCGGCGAACTTCGTAACGCCTCAGAATAAATAACTGTTGTGTTAACTTATTAGCGGTATTAAATTCAGTTTTTTAAGTTAAAAATTACACAATGAAGCAATAATCGATGCACAACTGTCCGTGTTTTGTTGTCAGTATCAGAGAATTATCTTACTTACGGGAATTGCATTTCATTTTCTTCATACGTGTGAGGATTTATTATGATTATTTTACTTTTACTTTGGAGGGGTGCAGACATACGTTCACCGTTTGTCTCATTTTCGACTGTTGACTTTTAGTGTGTAAGAAAGAGGGGAAGCATTGTTTAAGAACAGAAGCAAAACAATCAGCGCATTGACATTTGACGTTTTTGAATTTTTGAATTCACTCACTATTCAATATTATACTTATATCACAATATAGCTACGGCTCTTTCAAAATATGAGAATTCGTTCTATAGAATATGAATGAGGAAAAGAATTTTCTTCATACTTCTTTTTCGCGAATTTTCCGATGTTTAATAGCTATTCTGCTATTCGGGCGGAGACAAATCCAACAAATAAAAGATCATAAAAATCGGTCGGGCCGTTTTTGAGTTAAAAATGGTGTAACTAACCCGACTTTGTTTTATATATTAAGATATCTAATAATACCTAGGATAACATTGTATGGGTGTGTTATCTTAGTTACTTGTATAAATTCGGATATAGCGAAACATTTATTTTGAAGAAAAGCAACATAATGAATTCACTATTTTATCTTAGACTTGGCGTGCTAAAGGATTGACCCTCAACACACGGTTGTGAACCCAACGCTTTGGACTACTCGGTCATCCGGTGTTCGTGATTTTTTGACGGTCTAAACCATTTAAAAAAATGTTTTTATGATTTTTTTTCAATGTGAATACCGCTCAAGAGTCCCAACTGCTCCCAACCACCTGGAGCTAGTGAGACCATGTAAATCAATATAAATTGTGGGACTGATGGTAAGGAGATGGGAGAGAGGAAGATAGGGAAGTTCCTGGCGATTCAGATCTGGTCACCAAATATGGCTAAATTCTTTTTGTCATCTTGGGGGGTGCCATGTGGAGGGTCTTTTCAAGAAAAGGAAGGAGAAGAAGTTCAGGAATGAAAAAATTGTGAGGGGTGGTTCGGAATCTGGGTGTCAATGTGAATCCACCCCTCCAACTGCGGCGCAAGGCAATGGGTCGAGAGAGTCCGGCTGGAGAGGCCAAAATGCCTCCATAAACCAGTTTCTCGATCCGGCCCGCCAAGCAGTAGGTGAGCAGTCGCATCAAGACCCGAACAAACCTCACCCCTTGAACCCGGGCATATAATTTTCTTAAAAAGTCAATGTTTGTGAACAAGGAGCAAGTATAGTCTGTCAATTAAGAGTATAAAATATAAAAAATGGTAACACAAAATTTGTAGGCTGACAACACCAAATTAACTGTCAAATATTATTTTAATGCGCAATGAGATAATGTATAGAATACTGTTATTCATATTTTAATAAACATTTTTTGTTCTTAACCTTTAAGTACCGACGTGTGGTCTAACAGACACCTTGAGCGTCCGAAAAGTCTAGTTACCTATGTTAGCGTAGTGTTATTACCCTGCAATTCTCTCTACCACTCGAGTAGTTGCCCAACAGTGTTCGTGGAGAATGGCAGTATCGGTTGGTACGATTTCGGTAATTTAAAGCTGTTATAAGATCGCGAGTGGTCTGTCAGACCACACGTCGGTACTTATGTAACTTTTTTTTAGATATGACTTTTTTCAGATTATATGAGTTTCCTCTTTTATTTAACGAAATTGCGTTCGTCGATAAAAAGATTCCTTGGGTCAGATACGTCGGAAAATGTAAAGGAAATGGAGGGTAACTAACCTAGAAAACTCTATCATATCTGTCCCTCGAAATTATAATGCAAGATTGCTTACAAATGTGACACTTGCACGAAACGTATGTGTCTTCAATGCAGCGAGCCTGTGTGCAAAGACTGTTTGTAATATTTCATATTTCATATTTCATTGCCTTGTGATTTTTATAAAATGGCTGATTATTTATATTTTCTTTATTTTCATGGTTTCATTTTATTTTTGAGAAAAAAAAACCGTTAAATTAAAATATATTAACATTAAGGTAAAAGTCCATTTTGTATGCCAAAATATTGACGTCTGTGATTTAAATGCTTATGGTTATTAATAAATGTGTAAATCCTAATATTTCATTTTACTTAAGCAATAAGAGATATAAAAACAATATGTTATAGCAATCTTTTTAGAAAAATACATTATTTTTTTATATTAAATCTATGGTGGTCTAGCAAACCTCACGTCGGTACTTATGTAACTAAAACGGCACCTCGGTACTTAAAGGTAAAAGAAGAAAAAAAATCGAAGAAGCACTGTTGTTAGGGTACCTACTTAATGACATAAATTTCATTTACACAGGTTTACATTTCCACCATAAATTATATTTTCAGTATTGCCATCTGAACAACAGTGGCGCCCTCCTATATTTTCTTCTCTTATTTGACAAACTGAATGTTTAGCTGATTAGTATAATATATTATGAATTTGCATGAAATATTTGAATAAAATGTGCAAATCTACATTTTCAATCACATACGTAGGCATATGTAATATATGCAGACATAATACATGTGTATATTGATACATTTACATACTGGTATATTTCGCTTATGTCTTCCGCTGTGCCGGCAATACAGGAAAAATAAACATGAAAATCCGTGCTCTCTAGGAACGAGGGCGTTTCTAATACGATACGAAGGCTGTCGGGCAAATTTGTATGCAACATTTCATATAAGGCGAACGAAAGGCAAGGGCGATTTATCCTTGTCGCCGGCACAAGGAAGTAGCGGCTATTTAATAAAAACATACCCAACATTGGTACTTCCTTGCTGCGCCAACCAACCAACCTTCATGACTACCAGATACATTCAATCATACATAGAACCTACATAGTATTATTTGAAAGAACATGTTTTGTGAGGATTAGTGGTCTATTAGTTTCTTATGCGCCGGTGTAGCGTTGGTATAGATAAGACGTCCTTAAGACCGGTTTTAGGCCTACGCTGCGCTGGCCGCTCCATGGTAATAAGTCAACAATATTTACACCGCTATTATCAGTATAAACAAAAATTTCCCAGTGAGACTGGCATGGAAAAAATCATTCAAAATCAAGATGAATAAAGTAAGGGGGCATGTGTCTAATGTAAAGATATTTAAAGTGTGAGAGGATACGTTTTTTATGTGAATACCTCACAAGAGTCCCAGCTGCTCCCGTTTGGAGCCAATGGGACTATGGCATTATCCCCAATTGGGGTATGTTGTGAGGTTGATGGTAGTGGGGAGGGGAAGGCGTTATAAAATTTGTATAAATAAAAATGTGTTTTTTCATATATTTTAGCGGCAGGGAGGAAAGGCAGGGGGAAGGTGGGGTTCGCGGAGAGGGAAAGGACGAGGGAGGGGGAAGGCGGGGAAGGTGGAAGCGAACGGGACGCACGGGAAAGAACATATCTTCAAGATAAATTTAAAGCACAAAATGCTCAAAAGCTCAGTTATCCTATCTCAAAGAATATAAAAACTTGATTATCTCTAAAATTTTGCTTCCGTCGGTAAGGGTTGTTTTTGAAAATTGATATTTGCTTTGAAACATCTGTTGTGGGCGTTGTAGATAACGATACTGCAACATAAAAAAAATGCCAATACTTTTAGTTTCGAAAATAAATACAGAGTTACAATAGCAAATCATAACATTTAACTAACTAACTAACTAACTAACTAACTAACCATCACGCCGTTTCCCCGCAGGGGTAGGCAGAGAGGACGGACCGCCAAACAACTCGGTCTTGGCACACAGTCTTTGCTTCACTCACATTCATACATCGTCTCATACATACTCTTCTATTATTCCGACTTTTGACATGGCCCGACTCAAGTATCTGATTCACTTGATCGTGCCATGTCTTCCTCGGGCGTCCCCTACTTCTTCTTCCATTCACATTTGCGTCATATATTCTTCTCACATTATTTTCTTCTTTCATTCGCTCTACATGTCCAAACCATCTGAGGGTCCCTTTCTTAATCTTACTCATTATGCTTACATCAGCCTTGCATTCTTTGCGGATATCCACATTTCTCACACGATCATACATGGTTTTGCCACACATTCGCCTCAGGGATCTCATTTCGACAGCATTCAGTTTACTTTCATCCTTCCTCTGCCAACTCCATGCCTCACTGCCATACATCAAGGTAGGTACCAGGACTCCATTGTGGACTGCTAGCTTCGCGTCTTTTGACAGTGTTTTATTAGCGCCAACGGCATTCAGTCCTCCATTAATGGAGTTACCTGCATTTACTCTTCTTTCAATATCTCTATCAGCCTTCCCATCTCTCGTAACATCTAAATGTGTATTTTTTAAATACACACACATGCAGACATAATAAAAGATTAAAAAAAAACTTTAGAGTCCTCTAAAATCGTAAGATTTGTAAGTGGCTTCTATAACTACCTATTTATTTAATAAGCTTGACCATAACATTTGAAAGAAGAATTTTAACAGGAACTGGTATATAACAAACAAATTTAATAGACTTCGCTACGCTCAGTAAATTACTTATATGTATGTGTCATAGAGATGGCCAGAACTCTCTTCAGAACAAAACAATGACGATGACGAGGTGTACCAACAGATGAGCCAAGAGAAGAAGATGAGTGAAGAAGACAAAAAGCCGGAGGCTGAGCTGTTCTGGGCTCTCCATTGATTCAAGGAGAGAACAGTAGAAGAATAAAAACATTTCGTTAAAAATATTTTAAAATAAACACCGCAAAAAAATTATTTCTGAAATAAAATTTCACCACTACCAGGGCAGCATACATAGCAGGGTATATTTTTTAGCATACAAAGGATCGCGGATGTTCTCTGTTCTAGTGGGATGATGTGAATATAATGGCTCACCTGTTGTGCCCTGTTCGGGGAATAAACCTTTTTAAATTTCCTTTCCACGTACCTTGGCACCTACCCGTAATTCTTTATGCTGCCCGGGTATTTTGCATAAAATTCTGCCGAAAGGTATTTTTTACTTCCTTCATTATTCGGAATATTTTAAAATGCTGACTGGTATCAACTAACACCAAACCAAATTTTTGAAGCTTTATTATTATAGTAGCCGATTTTTCAAAATTTAACTATGTTTACCACTAGATTTGTTGATGATATCAATATAATTATTATATGCGGGATCAATAAAATTCATAAAATCAACTTAGGTATCACTTTTCAATCAAATCTCTCATTTACACGCTGGGATTTATAATTAGACTAAATAGAAATTTCAACTATTTAAGTGTAACTGTAATATTTTACCTTCGTTAGAAGTCTACTTGAGTACAACTGCCCCATCTGGAGCCCACATTATAATATTTATATATAAGCTATTGAAATAACACAAAATAAATTCTTATGTTTTCTATGTTTTAAAATGGGTATTCCAGCAACTTTGTTGAACTACAATACTATTTTAAAATAATATCGATGGTGGAAAGGAAGAATGGCTAACGAGCTGGAAAAAATTGGCCCATATAGCTGTGCGGCGTTTATGCCATTTTTTGTTGGGCCAAATTCCGAGACTTTATAAATATAATATATACTCCACTCTGGGGAGAAATAATTATACCGAACCAGTGGACATCTTCAATTTATCACTAAACCTATATAAAATATCGTTACTAGGGTAGTTCAGTTATTTTTAATAAATACCATATAATTTTTATATAATGAGCAAACAAGGTTGCGTATTATGCATTTTAGCAGGTCAATGGTTTCTACAGAAGAAAATAGTTTGATTTCCCTAGAAGTAGTACACAGAAAAACTGTGCAACTATCATAAAGCCAAGGTTCATAGTTCGAGAAATTGGTGGTGTTTTAGATAAGATGTTTCTTCTTCATAATTAATGTAGATACAATAAAATGAACCTATTTTTTAAATTGTAATTGAATAAACACACGTCTCCCAACCAGTCCTGCTAATTCCTTTACTAGTTACTAAATCGAATATCCATCAACAATGTACATAGCGATAATTTCTTTTTATAGGTATATAAGATGTACCACCGTAACAAATCTAGGCATGTATGTATGGGAGGATGTTTTTATGTTCATTATTTTCTTTATTTATATTATGTTCCAGTATTCAGTTGATATTTTCAGTGTGAATATCTGTAAAATCTTTGTTGTTATTTATATATCTGATGCATTCTGGTAAAGCATAAAAAAACTTTCTAAGATATTTATAGTTGAATTGCCCCATTATTTTCTTGAGTTGGGAGAATTGATATTTGTCTGGGTTTAAAATTATTTTTAAAAGGTGCATATTTATTTAGAATATTATCATTGTAAATTTGTAATGTTGCATGGTAGAAGTACCTACAGTGCATTTAGTTTTTTGAATTTAAATTATTTAAACATAAGTTTTGATGACTGATGAATATGAACGAGTATATGGTTTAAGGAGAATTGTTTTTAATAATAATTTTATTGCTGCAGAAAGCGATTGTGCGAAATTTTTACAAGTTCGACCCCATCCTACAATGCCATATTGTATTATTGATTTGCAGAAGGCAAAGTACGAATAGAAAAATTCTGTCATGACTCACTTACCTCATTGACTAAATCACATGCATTGTCTTTTGGAATGGTATCCTTGCACGTGTGTAAAAAATAAACACTTTTATATATTTTTATTTTTAACTTTATGAGTCAAAACTCAAATTATAATATTTAATTAAATGAAGACAATATTAGAGAAACTCAATCAATATCTGAAGACAGAAAAATCAGAAAAAGATATTGGTTCCACTGGGACTCGAACCCAGATACCTTAGCATTCATGGCCAACTGCTCTACCGATTGATTATTGTCTTCATTTAATTAAAAAATAACTTTTTTATAATTTTATTGAAACTTTTGATATACCTACAGGTACATATATAATAAACAATTACACAAATACAATGTAGTGTGAAGCAAAAATATTAACAAAGGCAAAGCCCGTGCGTGAGTATTATGGTAATTGCAATTCTATGGTAAGATTAAAAAATAAAATGAAGATGTACATTTTCTTTAAAGATAAATAATATAAAATGAAGTTATAAAAAAAAATTATAAATGAAATGAAAAAAAAATACTTAAAACTTGAAACTTTCAATGGAAGTTTTAAACATAATACCCAATTTTTTTTTTAAGAAGGTTTATAAAAGGATAAAAATATTGTGCTATTGGTACATACAATCAAAAACAAAAACAAAATTGATGTAAGTAAATACTACTATGGATGACTGTTAACTTATGAGAAAAAATAATCTATTTTGATGAATTTTAGCCAAGATTTATTTTTTTTGTAGTAGTTAATGTTTTCACGCAACATTATCACTTCACAGATACGTTAAAAAAAATTTAAAAATGTATAAATTAAAAATTAAACTATAAAAATTAAAAATAAACGTATTTTTCCAATTCACCCTATTCCTAAAGGTATTATCACGTCTCACTTACAAGGTGTCACAAAATCACGGGCCTCTCCTGCACATAGCATTTTTATGGACTACCTTCGATAAAAGAAGCCATAAACTCGGATCGACCCCTAGTAACCATTTCTCAGCCCTTCGACCATCAGTGTCCGAACCTGTGACCCTCGTCCCTACCCCCGGGGGTTGCAGCCGGGCCAAGGGACTGGGGTGAAAAGTCATACAATACTTGGGGAAACAAAAGGGAAGATTGTTAAGACAGTTTAGGAACTCTTTTTATGGTTTAATAGGAGGTTTTATTCAGTGGGCTTAGATTTGATAGGGGTGTTTTTTCAAGCAGAAGTATAAAGGTAGATATAGATGTCTAAACAATATTGATTTTTAAATAAGAAACTCGAATTTTTTAATTGATCCGTTAATTAAACCAATTGATAATACCAAACATTTAAATAACCCAAATGCATAACAATAATATTCAAATAGCCATAAAAAATTATAATAATCACCCAAATTAATTGCGGTAATATTTCCGTAAATATTACATAAATATTAGGTTACAGTTTCATGAACTTAATTTGAATGTAAGAATCATGGCTCCTTAATCAAGCACAAGAACTATTTTTTTTCTGATAAGGTATACATAACTAGGTTCCATGCGAATTCAGAATGAAACTAACTCAGAACCACCTCAGAAAAGTCATTAAAGACTATGAAAAAATATTTTTAAAGTAGCAGGTAACCTGAACCTAACTTAACCTATTTAACCATTTTTTTATAATATTTTATTTTATCACTCTTTGACCTTTCTGAGGTGTTTCTGAGTTGGTTTCATTCTAAGTTGGTTGGTCACCATTTAACTAATAAGCCCTTAAATATAATATTTTAGATCGATAATAAATAAATAAGCCATTAAATATAATATTTAATTTAATTTAATTATAATGTATTACAAAAACATGGCTAGTAACACATTATTCCCAATGAGTTGAGAAGAAAACTCATTACGGGAAGGACAAATTGATATAAGTACATTTTACACAGATATTACAAAATATCTGTGTAAAATGTATCAAAAATGAAAAAAAAAAGATTTGCAAGAGTCTTTTTGTCTCGTTTGTAGCCCTGGGCCTGTTTTTCATTGATTTTTTGCGTTAATTAAATAATTTTCAAATTAGTGTTTATTTAGATGTCTCAAGAATTCAGTAGTGTAATGGATAGAGTTCCAAAAACGTAACGCGGTTCCGGTTTTCACCAGTTCAATTCAAGCACTCTTTAAGTAATACAGAATACAACATCCTCTCAGTGTCCCAGTATCCCAGTGTGCCAATAAGTAAGAATGACGCTGCACCCTCGGGCGCAGGGTTGCCACTATTCGGTCAATTGAGCCGATTACTCCACGGGGCATTGCGCCCCCACACCCACACCCCTGTGCCCTTGTGCACAAAACTATAAATCAGGCCCGTGACAAGTAGTTTTGACGTCACATAATGGCGTTATTTGTTTTATTTGGTTTTGTATAGTAATTTTTCTAATGGAGGACGCGCACAACGATGACAAAGTTGACATTATTGTTGACGTGCAATTTTCTCAGTTTTCTTTTTTAAATAATAACGAAAATGGGAAATGCATGGTAGATAGTGTAGTAATTAATAATGAGGTAAGTTTATGTTATTTTACAGCACCTATTCTACTTCGTTGGGTTGTTAAGTACCTCACTATTTATATCTGGTAACTAAACATTGCTAAAGACAAATCAAGTACCAACCTTCTCGATCTTCCACTTTGGAATAAGGCGTGAGTAATAAAAAAAAGTATAATATAATTAAAACAGTGATATTTTGATGAATTGTATAGCGCTGTTTTGTGAAAAACCGCTTCGAGGGCGCTGTACAAATTTATGATATATTTCTACAATGCTCTATCTTACTTCTTACTATAGACTAGACAACTTATGGCTAACAGGTTGAATCCCACGGTTCGTCGATCACCAATACAAAACTATATGTACAATACATTTGACCAATGAACGTGATGCTGCGTTAAAATTTAGAAAATATTTAGGACCATACTTACTTGCGAGGTCACTTGAGATTAACACTGTTTATTGTTTATTAGAGAAATTAAACAGTTTGCACGCAATGACATCAATTATGCGTGAAATAAGAAGGAAATAACCCAAATATTTTAACTTAAGAGGGCATTACCAGCGGCCGAAAATTCAAATTTCATCAAAAGACGGCCTCGCGATCGGAAGTTTTTTAGAACGAGATAGAAATACCACATTCGCTCCGCCGCAAGCAGCATATCCCACTCAACTGGCGATATCTATAGGATGGTTCAGACGACATCGATATTGAATTCTCGGTTCCAGCTTTTTCCGAATAAGTAGTAATTTGTAATTTGTTTACCGAAGTGCATAAACATAAATAGATACAAGTGAAATGCGTAAAAATAGTGGGTATAAAATAGGTACTTACGTAATATACAAATTTCTTGATTTTTGAAATGTTTTTATGAGTATTCTGTTATTGTTTTTTAATTGTATTTCTACTGAGTGATATTCAGTTTGATTGTAAGAAATATCTCATTTTTACATATTTATTCTTCTCACAATAGGTATTATCAGTAATTTGGGAGGCGGGTATGGGTACTACCGCCCGGGAACCAGGGAGATTATTGTTGGTAATCTAAATTAAATTGAATTTCAAAAACCTCACCCCATGTACCTGGGTTCATTTATTTGTCCGGATCTTGGCGGCGGATGCACCTGCCCACCAACTGCATGGCAGGCCGGATCAGGAGAGACTGGTTGGACCTGGGAGATCTTTTACCTACCCAGCAGCACTCTCCGAAACATCTCCTTACAGTGGGAGGGATAGATTTTTTCATGTCCGTCACTCTTGGACTGACCCCCAGATTCCTACATGCCCCTGATACCTTTTTTCTTCCCAGAATCCCGAACCCAATTTGGGAAACGGAACTCAATTTGGACCCCTAGATTCCTACCACTCCTGGTACCTTTTTCCTTCCCAGAATCCAGAACCCAATTTGGGAGGCGGGTATGGGTACCGCCGCCCAGGAAACCATTTATTGGATAACCAACACCTCTGCCATAGGTCACCCCAAGGGGTTCGTTTCGTTTGGTGTCTTACTTGCCCGGGTTCAAGGGATAAGGTTTGTTTGAATCTTGGCGGCGGATGCCAACTGTGTGGCAGGCCGGATCGGAAGAGACTGGTTAGGGAGATCTTTTGACCTCTCCTGCAGGATTCTCGGAAGCCTTGCACTGCAGTGGTAAGGATAGACTCATACATCCTCTTGGATACACCGATCCCAGATTCCTACCCACCCCTCATACCTTTTTTCCTTCCAAGAACTTCCTCTCCTTCCTTTTTCTAAAAAGACCTTCGACACAACATCCCCAAAGATGACATATTTATTCTTATTATGAAATATTTTCCTGTATGGAGCTAATGTCAAAAAAAGTAAAATGTATTTTTAACGTTTATATTTTTACCAAAATTATTTAATTCAACTATAAATAAAGATAACCAAAAAAACAGCAGCATTATAATAAAAAAAATATGTAATATATAGCAACAAGCATATATTTTAGTATAGTCTACATAATATATGTACAGAACTTGAAAATATAAAAACAGTAGGACTGTTAGTAGTTGTACAGTGAAAACAGACCGCAATACAATAATGTGAAGGTTGTCCAAGAATTAACTACCTTTGCTCGTTGTTTCTCAAAATATGGTGGCACTAGCGTTAGCTCAGACTTTCCCAAAAAACCGAGCGGTGATCCGGCTTGGTAGCTGCTTCAGTGCGATCTTTGCGTTCGTTTGAGAAAGACGCTCCGTTGTCGAATCCCGCCCCCTGCGAGGTGCGCTCAATTATTCGCTTTTTCAATTTAGAGGGAGTTAGCCCTGTTGAAGTTCATAAGCTTGCAATTTTAATCCCAGATGTCAGTAAGTCTACCACACAAATGATTTTGAGGGAAAAATGGAGTATGCAAAATAATGCTCGTTGCGCAAATGCGCTCGGATCTCTTCGAACTGTTTTTCCAACCAAGGCGAAACTTTTTTGGATTAAAAAATGGGTTCACCACCTAACCCTACCAAAAAGGCAATGAATGACATGAATTACACCTCTTTCTTCACCTGAAGCAACACATGGACGAAAAATCTTTGGAGACCGACCAGGATGCGGAGGGAGAGTTGATTGCATTTTTGACGGCGGAGTTGAACGATAAGGGAATGAAGACCTGGTTCCACGGCTCACCTAGTGCATTGATCTTAACAGGGACTATGTCTCTATGGCATTATTAATAGAATGAAACTGAAAATAATATAAAATATACTGAATATACAAATATATTAGAGACTTGGTCATTATAACAGAAATTATTAACAAAAACACGATTTGAATTACACAATCACAAATTAAAACCATAATTTTTACGGGAAATTCACGCGCATGGTGCATGCATATGTCTAGCCTCTCTTTCGCAGCCAGTTAAAGACATTTTTTATTAGTAATAGTTCAAAACAGAAATTGTACAGTATTTATTAAATGTGTTACTAAAACACTGTTTAACAGAAAGTAACTTCTAACCAGAGAAAGTTTAAGTTCTTTTAACAGAAAGTAACTTCTAAAGAGCGTTTCATTTTTTTTTAAATATTGATTTGGATTCACCAGTCGTTCTTAATATAAAACACGATCCATAACCATTCAAAAACACAGTATCAAATTTCTTTATAATATATTTTTTGGACAAATTAGAGAGGCGTCAGAAATTTACATTTCGAATGAACGTCGTTAGTAAGCTCAAAAATCATCTGTCAAAAAATTAAATAAAGCGAGTACACATTTCTAATATATAATTATTACCGAAATTAGTGTGTTAAATTAATCTAAGGGTAAAAAAAGAAACAACCTACCGGAGAGCTAAAGAAAAATAGAAAATGACAAATGAATGCTTGCTAAAAGCAAATAAAGATCTTATAAAAATAAAATGTGAATGGATGTGGGTAAACTTTCGAAATCACTGGAAAACGATAATAGGAATATTTGTCTCATTTTCCACGCTGATGTGCACCTTTAGTCCAGTCAAGGAAGGAGGTGTAGAGTGCGTGAGCAGGACCCTAAGCGATTCCTCCAGAAACTTGTTTAGGGTGCTTAGGGTCTGAACATATTAAAAGTACTGACGTCTAGGTGTGAGCTAGCGGGGGGAGGGGGAGAAGGTCCCAATGTTCGGATTCCGCTTATATCTCGAAAACGGTGCGTCACAGAGAAATTTTTTCTTAAAATAAGTAAAAGCTTGTAAAATTATCTACAACTTTTGTTTTATACGTAATTCTCGAAATTTCAGCCGTTTTTAAGTTACACGCTCCACAAATGTAGACATTTTCGAAAAAATCATTTAACCTTACATTTTTCATCAAACATTCCTTCATATCGTCTAAAATATTCATCAAAGAAATACATTTATTTTAAGGAAGTTATAAAGAATTTAATTCCCTTTTAGAATATATATATATATATATACAAATGCAAATTAATCTCAAACCGGTCAACATTTACAGCAATTTTAAGTTTTTTCGTAAAATTTTGTCATGAGATAATTATAATTTTCATTATAAAATACAATTAAAAAATTTTCAAGTGATATTATTTTTTTCTACTTTCTTTAAAAATTGGCTTTAAACTGTGGTCACACGTATTATTAGGCGAACGAACAAAATGTGTGTCAGTAATGAGATAAAAACAGCTTTGTCTGAAAATGATATTTTACGAAAAAACTTTAAATTGTTGTAAATATTTACTGGTTGGAGATTAATTTGCATCAATATATATATATAATTATATTATAAAAGTAAATTAAATTCTTTACAACTTCTTTAATATAAATTTATTTTCTTTGTTGAATATTTTAGACGACATGAAGGAATGTTTGATGAAAAATGTGAGGTAAAATGTTTTTTTTTCAAAAATATCTACGTTTGTAGAACGTGTAACTCAAAAACGGCTGGGATTTCGAAAATTACATAAAGAATAAAAGTTGGAGATGATTTTATGAGCTTTTACTTAATTTCAGAAAATTTTCCTCTGCAACGCACCGTTTTCGAGATATAAGCGGAAACCTGAAAATTGGGACCTCCCCCCCACCCCTTAACTCACCACCTAGACGTCAGGACTTTTAGTATGTTTACACCCTAAGCACCCTTAACAATTTTTTGAAGGAATCGCTTAGGTTCCTGCTCACGCACCCTAAAACCTTTTGGATCATTCATTGACTGGACGAACTTGTCTTAAGCAAAGTAGATTCAGAATCAAATTGAATTTGAGGACGATTTACGCAGATTATTGTTTATAAATTAATATGTTCGTAAAAAGAAAAATAAATAAGTTAAAAATAGAAGAAAAAGTATGGTAAAAAGCTTCTGTTCCCGTGGTGAAATTTGAGTCCTCAGTTTTCCGCTTCTACCACGAATTTCCTGACACCGTGTGTACAAGGTAATGTTGCATGTCTATAATTTGCGCAACGTTGGGTATTAATGCTAGTAAATTATTGTTCATAATTAGGTCACCGTAATGTACCACGGGTTTCCCGCCACCGTGTATATGTCGCAGGCAAACCGTAAAATCAGGCCGTTCTTGATGCGTCTGAGGCACTTCACGATCTGCTGCCAGGCACTTCACGAAGTAACTAGGCGAACCATGATCTGCCTGATTTTACGATCGACCGCCGACATATACAAGGCAATGAAGTATGCGTGTAACTCGCGCAACGCCGGCTATGCAAGTAAATTATTGTTTATAATTACCACGGTAATAACAATGAACCTGTCACCGTAATGTACCACGTATTTTTCGACACCTTGTATATGTCGCAGGCCAATCGTAAAAACAGGCAGATCACGATGCGCCTCAGGCACATCACGATCTGCCGCCATTTCACGATGCATCAGATCATGATGTGGCTAGGCGCAACATGATCTGCCTGATTTTACGATCGGCCTACGACATACATATGCAAGGTAATGTTGCGAGCGTATAATTCGCACAACGCCGGGTATTAGTGTTAGTGAATTATTGTTTATAATTACGTCACCGGAATGTACCACGGGTTTCCCGCCACCGTGTATATAAGGCAATGTTGCTTGCGTGTATTAATGCTAGTAAATTATCGTTTATAACTACCATAATACGGGCATGTGCCTAGCGTGGTAGTCGAATCACCTGTAAAACTGTACACACATTATACATATAATGAATAAAGAAAGTTTAAAAAAAAAAAAAAAAATTACCGCGGTAATTACAATTGAATCGGTCACCGTAATGTACCACGTATTTCCCGACACCGTGTACCTATACACGGTAAGGCTGGGTAGTATTGCTAGTTTATAATTTCCGCGGTATAAACGGATAAATCGGTCACCGTAATATCCATGAATCACAATGTATTGAAGTTATTACCCATTTTCATTGATCAAATATACTTTGTCGAAGCCCATTTACGCGTACATAATAATATATATATATAATAAAAATTTGAATTGCACATACTTTACAGTCATTATTTACTTTAGAATGTTGATTCTTTTCTCTAAAAATTAAACAACATGTTATAAAAAAAACACAATAAATCTGACAGATTCGTTCCAACGACCCTGTAGCATATAAGGTATGTACAATGTAAATTGATAATTAAATATTACTAATCTTTGTTTTTTCTCGTTATATTTCTCCCAGTTATGTTTTTGGTGTGGTAATTTTGATTTTTTTATGAAAGTTCTCTTTTTATTGATTTTTCTCCCCATTTTAAGCGGACGAATAAATTTAAAATGTTATGAACTGGACCGGCGCGGACAACACGACCGCTCGCTGCCGTGAATCGACACAGGGGGGTATAACTCCGCTTCATTTCGTCAACCGAGTTCAAAAATGGTAAATTTCTATGACTGCGTGACGTCATACCGCGAGGACCAATGGAAAGCTTGACAGCTGGTTAATTTATGTTGACAGCTATGCGTATGTGTAATGTGTATGTGTATCAGTGTATAATGTATAATCCAATAATCCAAAATGGTCGCTCTTCAAAATGTCACGTTCTATTTACCCGAGCGCAATCTAAAACTTTAAACATGTAAATATCAGTGCGGTGTGGAATTAGCAGACTTGAATACATTGTTTACCCGATTTTGAGAACTCGTGCATGTGTTTTTGGATAATACTATCGTGAAATGGCACATTGCGATTGAATGCATAACCGTCGTGAATTCGTAACCTCCAGGTACAAATATTTATGTTGATTATTTATATGGAATTTTAAGCTCATTTCGTACGGCTATTTTAGCGAATAATTACAATCACTTCATAGTGTCATAGGTACATTAATTTAATCTTGTTTTCACGTATTTATAATGTTTTGTTTTGATCTGTCTGTCTTTATGTATCTCACGAGTTTTTCTAATACTTTCAGCTCGAAACACCAAAGTGACGGATAGTATCGGGCTGCCTACTTTCTACCCCTACAGCTGGCAGGCTGGCGGAGACTACAAATGCTGGAGTACACTCATTTCCTTCAGTAACGTTGTGGTGTCATACCGGGAGATGGGGGGCTGACTTATTCCACCACTTCCTGGCACCGCTGTCCTTGAGAGAACACAAGAAGGAAGAGTCTCCACCAGAACTCGACAAGAACGACACATTCTCAGTACGCCTTTTCTATTCTGTACTTTATATTTTTGTCAGTAGAGGGAGTACGAAAACAGTGTGTAATACAGTTGTGAATGATGAATGCTTGAGAAGGTAAATGAGTTTGTATATCGTGGGAAGTATGTTTACAAGAGATGGGAAGGTTGATAGAGATATTGAAAGAAGGGTTAATGCAGGTAACTCTATTAATGGAGGATTGAATGGCGTTGGCGCTAACAAAAAAACTGAAAAGTCTAAAGAAGTGAAAATGGCAGCCCACAATGGAGTACTGTACCTGATGTATGGCAGTGATTAACTGGCAGAGGAAAGATGAAAGTAGACTGAATGCTGTAGAAATGAGATTCCCGAGGCGTAAGTGTGGTAAAATCATGTATAGTCCCTTTCTGCCTGTACAGAGTATAATTAAAGCAATATATTATGTATATTTTACGCAGCAAAGCGTTTATTGGTCAAATGAATGTACGAGTATAGTTTCATATCAGTGATCGCTGAACCGGTGTATGAAATTTTTTGCTATAAGTTAAAGTGGTTTGTCTACTTTATTTATAAGTTTGTGCAGAGCGCCTTTGAGGTGATTTTTTTACAAAACTGGCGCTATACAGATCATTAAAATATCATTATTTATGATCATGTGAGAAATGTGGAGATCCGCAAAGAATGCAAGGCTAATCGTAATGAGTAAGATTAAGAAAGGGACCCTCAGATGGTTTGGGTATGTAGAGCGAATGAACGAAGCATGGAATGTAAGTAATATAACGCAGATGTGAGTGGTAGATGAACTCAGGGATGCCAGAGGAGAAGACCTGACACGATCAAGTGAATCAGATATATTGCCTCGGGCCACGTCAAGAGTCAGAATAGTATGTATGAGTCGATTTGTGAATGAGGCAAAGAGTGTGTGCCAAGACCGAGTTGTTTGGCGGAACGTCCTATCTTTCCACCCCTGTGGTGAAACAGCGTGATGGTTAGTTGGTTATTCTTGTTTTTAACTAACTAACTAACCAACCATCACGCAGTTTCTCCGCAGGGGTAGGCAGATAGGACGGACCGCCAAACAACTCGGTCTTGGCACACACTCTTTGCCTCACTCACATTCATACATTGTCTCATACATTCCTATTATTCTGACTTTTGACATGGCCCGACTCAAGTATCTGATTCACTTCCTCAGGCGTCCCCGTCTTCTTTTACTATTCACAAACGTTCATTCGCTCTACATGCCCTTGTATTTCCTTCTTCTTGTATTATTGTATTGTATACCCTGATGTATGGCAGTGAGGCATGGAACTGGCAGAGGAAGGATGAAAGCAGACTGAATGCTGTAGAAATGAGATCCCTGAGGCGAATGTGTGGTAAAACCATGTACGATCGTGAGAGAAACGTGGATATCCGCAAAGAATGCAAGGCTGACGTAAGCCTGATGTGTAAGATTAAGAAAGGGACTCTCCGATGGTTTGGGCATGTAGAGCGAATGAACGAGGAAAGGAGTGTAAGGAGAATATATGATGCAAATGTGAATGGTAGAAGAAGTCGGGGACGCCCGAGGAAGACATGGCACGACCAAGTGAATCAGATACTTGAGTCGGGCCATGTGAAGAGTCGGAATAATAGAAGAGCATGTATGAGACGATGTATGAATGTGAACGAGGCAAAGAGTGTGTGCCAAGATCGAGTTGTGTGGCGGTCCGTCCTCTCTGCCTACCCCTGCGGGGAAACGGCGTGATGGTTAGTTAGTTAGTTTTAGTTATTTCCTTGTTTCACTAATTCTTGTATTTCCCTGTTTTTACCTGTTTATAATAAAATATTAAAACATGTTATTGAGTTCATTTATTATGACATTCCATTTTATTTTTAAAATAATATTTTAGGCTAAAAAAATTTGGTAGGTACCGAAAGATAATTATATTGTCTATGGTCGAGCCTTTCATTGTTTCCTCTATTCTTGTCGATGGTGTCTATGACGTCATACCGCGAGGAAAAAAAAAAAAGTCGTCACATTTATGGCGTATCTATGGTGAAATAGCGTTGAAATTTTGTCTGAGCAAAAAGCAGGAAGTTATCAATCTAATGACTGGTTTATTTATGAATCGACAGATACTAAGAGTTTTGTTTAGCGCCGTGCGCGTCAAAATACAGAATAAAATATTCACAAAAGCGTGTCGCAAATTCAACAGAAATATATACTCGAGAAAATATTTTTGGTTAAAAATTATTTCTAATATTTCAATAACGTCTTAAGTTAAATTTCTGTGTTAAAAATTCCGAGAGAAATCAATTTGTAAGTGTGTAATAAATAAGTCAAGTTGTAGTATTTTCGGCACAAAACGGGTGCTTGGATTTTTATTTTAATGATTTTATTTGAAATTAAATTAAAATTCTAAATTATATTTTGCCTAGATAATGAACAGTTTTATAATACTGTATTACTATTTGGTATGATATATGTATTGTATAATAACTTTACTCGTTTGAAAATTAACAAATATTGCCATCGACCAACAGTAAAACTATTTTTTTATTAAAAAAATGTTAACTTTTTCAAAATTTAAAATATAAGTTTACCACATAAAATAACAATCTTTCGAAATCAATTTATCGTTTTTCTGTAAAAAGCTTCGACACGTCTATGAGCTCATTCAAAAATGTCATTTTTCAGCTTTGTCTGGTTATTAACTCTTAATACCCGTAGGGTTTTTAAGATTTTGCTTGACCCATAATGGAAGCATAATATGAAAAGAATCATTTGGTAAGATAGAAAATATTTTCTACGATTGTTCGAAGAATACATGGCATCTATCTATCTATCAAACAGTTGCCTTGCAAGAAGCGTGGCTTTAATTTGTATAGAAATAAATAGTTTTATTCCGAAATTGAAAAAAATTTGCACACTTTCATTTTCAAAACATAAATAACTCGCTAAAGTCGCCAGACAACGACAGGGTCTTTAGCTAATTCTCTATAAATATTTCATCTCTGCCAAAACTGCGTTAGAAAATGCATTATTTTGTAAAGAGGCGTTTATACTGAGAATAATTCATTTTCGAGTTATTAGTTGCCCACGTATTTTTCTTGAACATACGCAGTTTCTGATGTGTGTTATTATTAAGCAAACGTTTGTTGATTAAGTAGGAAGCCAATCACGATAATAATACCGACACCCAAAGGGTCGAATCAAGGACATAAATATTTGAGATTTAAAAAAATCCAAAATGAAAGAATATTTTCATTAGAACTATTTAGCAACTAGTAATTAGAATATTTACGGCCTTAGTGGGGTAAAAGGAAAGAAAAGGCGAAGAAGGTAAGGTAACGAAGCAATGAACATTGCCTAAACTATTTTAAGCAATTTTAATTCTCTCAAAGATAATCCTTGATATTTCATAGTTCTCACGATGCGTTCTAGAGTTTTTAGAGTAAATATCTAGATTTTCTTTTTTTATGCGAAAGGGTTATAACTGCTTCCAACCATCTAGAGCTGGTGAAACTATGGCATCCCCAATTGGGGTATTTTGTGAGGCTGAAGGTAGTGGGGCGCCACAGCGCCCTTGAGATAATTTTTCACAAAAACGGCGCTACGCAAGTCATCCAAATATTATTATAAGGGGATATGGAGAGCTAGGTGGGGGGGTACCTGGCTCTTCCGATCTGGTAACCATACAGGGCTAAAGCCATTTCAAGCAACATTTCAATTCTGAATTAAGGTTTCACCATAGTGATACGGTATGTATATTCCGCTCTGGATTATGAAACAAAACCAATAAATTTAATAAAACCATACCCGGATTAACAGCACCCGGGATTTGAACCCATGAACTCTGGATTCAAAGTCGTGAGCCTTATTCCTCGACACAGAGGATGTCAAATATTCATTCTGTTTGATAAAGTGCTCTGTATGTGGTTTTATAACCACGATGTATTTATCCTAATGATCGTAATTGGTTCTTGAAAATATTATGAAATCGTGGAATTTATTGGCTTAAAGTACGTACCTACTTATTTTATTTAATAATAGCCTATTCACTTTGTGACGTCATTTTAATTACATGAAAATAAATAACTTTTAATTGTTTTTTGTGATACCTAATAACTTATTAATCACCACTAATTTTAATGTTTTTTTAACATTGCTTATATTTGTTAATTTGCGTTTTACAGTTATCCTGACGAAAAAATAATTTATTATTGTTTTAAAACACGTTGATTATTTTGGTTAAAACAAATTTATTTATTTTCATTTAATTTAATCGACTCTAATATTGTGATAATTTATTCTGACGAAGAAGGCATTTTTTTAAACGTATTGATTATTTTGATTAAACAGTGGTGTAACAATGTAAAGTTATTTATTTTCATTTGATTTAATCGACTCTGATGTTGTGATAATTGGTATGGGATAACATTCCAACCAAATTTATACAATTGTATATTAATTTCTTCTGATTCGGTGGGTATCAGAAACTCCTGCATCTGACTCTGGTGAAGGCGAGAAACCATGTTTAAAGTAGCGAAGTAATAAATGAGTGGGAGTATCAAACTCCAGTTCACCATATGAAATATTTTAAATTACAAGCGAGTATGAACCAAATTCTGACATAAACTATGATTAAAAATGCTGTGAAAAATCACGAAACTTAATTATTTGTTTTCCTTCTTTTTGTATTGAAACAATTTCTCAACAAGAGCCATTTGGTGCATATTAGTTACACAAGGTATGTACCTAGGTTTTGTGAATTAATCTGACGTGAGGCCGCCAATGTTAATTTCTTTCTCGTATTTTCATGTGAAAAGGGGTGTGTTTGTTTCAAATATCGTATTACCTACCTAAGGCAATTTTTATAAATTACTAAGCTTTTACGCACGGCTTCGCTCGCATGGCTTTAGGGGGAAATCTATATGTATAAAAATCAAAATATGCTAGCTTCTTGGTCTGTAATTCCCGGCATGCGTCGCTATGCCACTTAATAAAGATATTGTTCTCCCTGCATGTCCTTTCCCTTCGTCCCATTCATCTTTCGCCTCCTATTCCTCTTCCGCATCCCCTTCTCCGCTTTCCCTCTCCCCACTTCCCTCTTCCGCTTCACCCGTCCCACGAACCCCCCTCAAACCATCGCGGGCATGCACACATCAATTCCCCAAATTTTCATCGCAATCAGATGAATGGTTTAGCAATGCGTAATTTCATAATGCCAGAGCTCACTATTGTATACAGAAACCATCGCGGGCATGCACACATCAAATCCCCAAAGTTTCATCGCAATTGGATGAACGGTTTAGCAATGCGTAATTTCATGATGCCAGAGCTCACTATTGTAAACAGAAACCATCGCGGGCATTCACACATCAAACCCTCAAAGTTTCATCGCAATCGGATGAATGATTTAGCAACGCATAGACCCCATACAATGTACACGATCAGATACAAACATATTTTGATTTTTATATGCATTGATAAACACATTTTCTTTCATACAAATTTCATAACGCCAGAACTTACAATAATAAATAGCCTTCGCGGGTGTGCGCTCAATAAATCACCCAAGATGAACGGTATGGCAGCGCATAGCATACGAACAAACAAACAAATAAACAAACACACAAACAAACAAACAAACAAACAAACAAATAAACAAACCAATATTGATATTTTTATATAAGAAGAAGAAGAAGAAAGAAGACTTGCTGGTTCCCGGCATGCTTTGCAATGCCATATATAAATAAATAAATTGTTTCTCCCTGCATGTCCTTTCCCGTACGTCCCCGTTCCCCTTCCGCATCCCCTACCCTCCCGCGTTCCCCTTCCACCTTCACCGCCCACCCTCTCCCCTCTCCCGCCCCCCGTCCCGCAAACCCCCCTCCTGCATTCCATATATTCAGTCCCAGTACATTCAGTTTTCAAACAACTTGCGTGCCACATATTACGATTTTTTTATTCAAATTTTAATTTTTCGTATATTACAAATATTCATTTTTGTATATTATAAGAACAATCAATCAAATTTGGTACCTAACTTAGGTACCTATTTAAAATATCTATAATTTTTAAAATCCATAGACAACTCTTTTAATACAAAAAAAACACCTACCTGCTAAATTCAATGTCATCAAACGAGCGAACTTTCAAACGTGCGAAGTTAAAATATTAGTTAAGTTTTCTGAAATTATTATTTAATTTTCCGCGCAATTTTCTTAATTTTTCTTTCAGTAAGAACCTTCTACAAAGTATTAGAAAACTTTTTTTAAAAAGATGAATGAAATAGGTAAAGTCGTTCTGAAGTTATGGCGTGACCAAGGGAAACAGGGATTCATTTTTATATATATACATATTTACGTATGTACACAATTCATCAAGACCCAATTACAATTTGGAAGGCGGGTATGGGTACCGCCGCCCCGGGAACGATTTATTTTATAACCAACACCTCTGCCATAGGTCGTCCCAAGCGGACCGCTACTTTTGGTGACTTAGCAGGGGTGTGCGGGTTCATGGGGGGAGGTTCTGCATGGCAGGCCGGATCAAAAGAGAGTGGTTGAGGGAGTCCCTTTGACTTCTCCAGCCGTACTCTCGGAATATCGCCTTGCACCGCGGTGGGAGAGATGGATTCATACGTCTGCCACTCTTGGACACACTGACCCCCAGATTCCTGCCCACCTCTCATTCCTTTTTCCTTCGAACTTCCTCTCCTTCCTTTCATTAAAAGACCCTCCACACAGCATCCCCAAAGGTGACATAGGCCATGAGGGGAATTATTTTCATCACGGCCTCCTGCGTGGAGCTAATGTAAAAAAAGACCCAAAGGAATGAACAGAGGACAGGTTCCATTTTATACAAAATTTCTTTATCATCCAGTAAACACTTACCAATGTTATCAGTGTTAATTAATAATTGTATTTCTATCTTTTTTTAAAGACAATACATAATTTCCCGCGTCGCTTCAGGTCGAACCATCTCGACCAAGAAGATTTTTTAATACCTACTATCAGCATTATAAGCGTAAAATGTTGCTTGAACCTTGATTTGTCCTTAAGCTACTAACCGGCCAAACATCTGTCAAGCATAGCTCCGTTATTTACAATCTAGTTTTTTATAAGAATTTCACTAGTACTATACCTTTGTATAACTAGTTATTATAAATCATTATATCGTAATGGATGAAAGAATTAATCAATTACCAATCCCTCTCCGCAAGTTTTTGCTGCTCGGCTCTGCGGGCGGCTTTTAGTTCGGCTTCGCCCAGTTTGAGTGTTGGTGACCATTTTCTAAAGCCTATAGAAACTGGTTCCAAAAATAGCCAGTTCCTCGGATCCACTGTGATCCAGTGACAGCTAGTCTCCGAGAAAAAGTAACCGTGACAAAGTAACCGAGACACGCAATGACGCCATATGTAATATACATTGCATATTGCCGTCTATAAATCCTAGTACTTATAGGCACGCCTAAGGAATAAACGTCCACATGCGAGCTGCTGACGGAAGTATCGACATCTTTTGGCAGATTCTTGAATTAAAAACCGAATTACAACGGAAACTTTGCTTGAAATTTCACGAACACAGATGTTATTTGTGGCGCGGCGCATAAGGCGTGGCGTCGGACATGCAATGGAAGTCAAACAGTATTAATACTGTTTGATGATATTAATTTTGGTCTGTCTGTAACGCTGGTTTAATGACCTCTAGAATCGGATTTGCTTTAAATTTAAGGGTCATTTTAAAAATTGGAACTGAAAAAATTCAGCCAAGCCATAAAGTAGGTCATATTTAAAATACGACATTTTAAAAGAAAATTATTTCAATTTTTTATAAGAAAAACTCTTTTTTATAACTTTTAAAGGTTATTCCCATCAATGTAATATATCATTGAAGAAGAGGATAACAATAATAATCTAAACGAAAATATGAAAGAGAACCAGATACAGAAAAATAGAAAAAGATAAAGCTCACAACCGGGACTCGAACCCAGAACCTCTCATCTAAACGGGATGTGATGAAAAAAAATAGTTGAAGATAATATTGTTAATTCTAAAATTTGTAATATGAGATTGACTAATATGACAGTTTTACAACAGGTGGCAATGGCGGAATTGGTAAACGCGCACGTCCCGGTTAGGCGAGAGGTTCTACGTTCGAGTCCCAGTTGCTACCATTATCTTTTTCTATTTTTCTGTGTCTTGTTTTCTTTCATATTTTCGTTTAGATTATTATTTTTATCTACTTCAACAGTGAAAATGATTTCAATTGTCCTTTTAAAATTCGAAGTATGTTATATATTCCATTTTTTTTTCCAAGGATCAGCGCTGGTATTAAATATTTAACATAAACCTTGCAATGTTTTATAGTAATTGTTGTACAATGAATGTATTTGAGGACGTAATCAATATTTTGCATAAAAACCTTACATAAATACGCGATACTAAAAAAAAGAATGAGATAATAACTTAAATTTGTTTATTTACTAGCTGACCCGGTGAACTTCGTACTGCCTCAGAATCAATAACGGTTGTGTTAACTTATTAGCTGAATTAAATTCAGCTTTTCTATTAAGTTAAAAATTACACAATGAAGCAATTATCGGTGCGCAACTGCCCGTGTTTTGTTTTTGTCAGTATCAGAGATGGCGTTAGGTTCGGATTTTATTATTTTTACACTTACAGGAATTGCGTTTCATTTTCTTTATACGTTTGAGGGAGATTTATTATAATTATTGTATTTTTCCTTTGGAGGGGTGCAGATATACGTTCACCGTTTGTCTTATGTTCGACTGTTGACATTTAGTGTGTAAGAAAGAGGGAGAGAATTACATATATGCTTAAGAATAAAAGCAAAACAATCACCACATTGACATTTGACGTTTTTGAGTTTTTGGAATTGACCCACTATTAAATATTATAGGTGCTTATCACAATATTGCTGCAGCAGCTCATTTAAAAGATGAGAATCTGTTCCATACAAAATGTATGAGGAAAAGAATTTTCTTAATAATTTTCAGATGTTTTAATAGCAATTCTGCTATTCGGGGCGAAGACAAATCCAACAAAACGAAGAACATAAAAATCGGTCCAGCCGTTCTTGAGTTTTAAATGGTGTAACTAACCCGACTATGTTTTATGTATTAAGATTTATTATAATTTCTCACCGTACATTTGTTGTTTTTTTAACATCGAAAATTACTAAAAAGATTTTTTTTAAAAACACGTAGGTGGCTTTTTTTGAGCATTTCTAAATTTGAATAAATAAATCTCAACCGTTATAACCAGGGGAACATTTCCATTTGACCCCCATTTCCCAAGTTAAACAACCCTTCAGGGCCCGAGCCACCCCACATCCCCTAGGACTTCATAACCGGCGGAAGTGTCCACAAAGGCAGAGAGGGAAGAGGAAGTGACCAGAAGGTAAAAGGACATAGAAGTAAGCGAAGGGTGATATAAAAATCACAAAAGGTGAGATAAATTGTACTTGTATGAAAGACATACACAAAATATACATTTTAATACTTTACTAAAACACGTGATGACCTGAACACGGGTTCTCTGAGGGAGGTGCAAAAATTTATTTAAAAAATTGTACCATGTGTAATGACAAAATGATTAAACATATGATTTGGGTGGCGGTTATGCCGCCCCGGGAAGCATTTATTGGATAATGATATTTTTTGGATAACCAACATCCCTGCCATAGGTCACCCCTAGTGGTTCGTTACGTTTGGTGACCCAGTGGTGCACGGCTTCATGGGGTGAGGTTTGTCTAGGTCTTGGCGGCGCATGATTTTCGCCCACCCCTCATAAATTTTTCCTTCCCAGAACTTCCTCTTCCAGGACTCCAGACCCATCACCTTGCACCGTAGCAGGAGGGATGGATTCGTACGTTCGTCATTCCTGAACATATTGCACCCCAATTAATACCCACCCTTCGTACCGTTTTCCTTCCAATAACTTCCTCTCCTTTCTTTCACTAAAAAGATCCTCCACACAACGTCCATGAAGATCAATAGATAGGCGCTGAGGTATGTAAAATAATTTCATACGCCAGAGCTGACCATTATTATGTAGAAATTTTAGCGGGCATGTGTACAACAAATCACTAAAGTTTCATCGTAATCGATTGAATGGTTTAGGAACGCATAAGGGACAAACAAAGAAACATTAATTTAAATATATATTATATGGAACTCGTGGGACTGCACCACCCTCCCCGAGATCTGGAATAAAGGATAAAAAAAAATATATATATATATATTAAGTTTCCCAAAACCTACAGTAAAGCTTTTACAACTGCACTAAGAGGGTAACCAGAGAAAACAAAAAAAAGGCATTTTTAAATCAGATTTTAGACGAAAGGACTCTTTTCCACAAAAAAATTATAAATTGATTTCGAAAGATTGTTCTTTTATATAAAAAACATACCTATATTTTAAATTTTAAGAAAAAATGTTTATTTTTAGTATAATAAGGTTATACCATAGGTCGTTGGCAGATTTGTTAAATTTTCAAAAAAGATTTTGTATTATACAACACCCATTTCAAATCATGTAATCATGCAGTAAAATAAATCAATACATTATCTGGTAAACGTATGTTTCAGAATTTTAATTTTAGTGTAAATACAATCATTAAAAAATATATACTTACGTACATGTGTTTCTTGACAAAAATTGGTCCGTTTGTGCATTTATTTGTACACTTACAAAATAATATATTTCAGATTTTTTTACATTCTTATTTTGCTTAGAGATTATTAAAAAATGATAAATACTTATGATCAAAAAATAATTACAAAAAGTTCATAATTTTGATAGTTTTATCATCACGCCTTTCAGCATTTTTGGATGTAGGTATAAATTAAAGTAAATTTGGAATGAACTAAAATCGATATTGAGTTATAATTTAAAAAAAGCTGGTACGGAGAATTATTAATCTTTCTCATTGGAACCGCCCTGTACGATCGTAAGAACATCTTTCGACGAAATGTGGATTTTCGGCCGCTGGCTGGTTAAACGCCCTTAAACTGTTTAAACATAATACATTATAAAACCATTATAAATCAATAACTACTACATGTGGCTAGTTTATATACTGCCTTAAGAATTACCTACTGATTTCCAGATGTAGACATATAAAAATGTGCCTTCATAATTATATAAAAACCTTGATCCTCTTCGAAGCCCTCTGAAAGGTTATTTTAATTTGAAGGATGATTAAACAACAACAATAAATCATTGGGTCACTCCCATCCGAAAATATTTTTATCCGAGAAGCAGGAAGTGAAGAAATAATTGAAGTGTGCATGGAGTGGTTGCACGGGAACAAGGTTCAGCTTTTATATCTAATCCCTGTATTAGATATGTTTTATAATAAATTTAATTGAATTGTAGTTTCAAAATTAAAAGATACTTGGTTTTAATCAACATAACACATGTTTCATAAGCAATGCATACTTCTTCAGGGTTCACTAAAATCATGGTTGGAAGAGATATGTAAACGATGTGTTTTGTATTTGGACTAGTTCAGTGGGACAATTCAATACATTTCTTCATTTCTGAAACAAACTTAATGTAATCTCTATTAAAAACATCATTATCTTGAAAGCATTTTGGCATTTGGTTTTTCATAACTTTATGCACAAAAATTAATATAATAAATAGCAGATAAGTTTTTAGATTTTCACGGCCAAAAGCATTTTCGTTGTTATTTTTTGGGTGTTATGCCGTGTTGCGCTACCTCCTTCTATAGCCGACGTTTCGGATAGCGTTGCAGTGTCCATCATCAGGGCAGATCCGGTAGAACACATCGTCGGATCTACCGGATCTGCCCTGATGATGGACACTGCAACGCTGTCCGAAACGTCGGCTATAGAAGGAGGTAGCGCAACACGGCATACCACCCCAAAAACTAACGACGAAAATAAAAAATAGCAGTTTCTTTTTTATTGGAATCCAATTTAGCTCCTCCCTCATTTTGTATGTACTTTATATTTAACAATAATTGAAACATGCTTCCAATGACAACACATTATTTAAGCCTTTCCTTTGCGCACATGGGCAATTCGCCATTTAATCATAGTTTTATTAAAAAAATGTTGAAATTTATGTAAGTACTTCCGTCAAAATTACCCTCAGAAGTTACAAAGCACTTAGCCAACCCAACGTTTCTAACCATTAAAATCATACTTGAATTATTCGCTAGTTTTTAAAACAATAAGCTAAAATTTTACTGGGAATAAACAACAATGTTTTTACTTGAAAAGTTAAATGAAACGATTATTGTCTTTTCTTTCTTTGAAGTTAACCCTCAAAGTGACCGCAAAAGCCAGAAAATGCAATCGGAGACTGCGATTCATCAATTACCCCGAAGTGCCCTTTGAAGTTGGCGAAAAAATTGGCATATGATAATTGATGGAACGGGTTGGTTTTGAATGACCGTTGAACCCTTCCTTCCCCGGTCAGGTTAGGTGGTCAGTGCGGGTCCATAAAACCTCCCTTAGGGGCGGGGTGCTAAGACAGAAAGGAGAAAGACAGAGTGATCTCTGGGGATGTGGAAATGCTCCCTTTTCTAGAAGACACAAGGGATTGTGCCACATGTGACAACTGAATCCTTTAGTCTTTAGCAACGATGGTTTTATTACTTTGTTGGTTGTTGACCACAGAAATTTGAACATATTACAGTTCGACCAGTATTTAAATGTGATATTAGTATTTAAATCACCGATTGTGCTAATAATTACAACCATTCTAAATTTGATCACATAACGTCATGTTGCGTTTAAACTAGACTCTTTTTAATATATTGGTACAACATTCCCACTTTCAGTAATCAGCGTGTCTTTAGCGTTCCGTGATTCGAGATTTTAGGTTTTCGATATAATAGGAGCGACGATTGAAAAGGGTAAAAAAGAATATAATTAATTAAACTTTCTGGATTATTAAACTGGAATTTGGCCTACGCTATGACATATTTAGAACTATAAAACAGCTGATATCAACCCCTTGCGACCTTTTTTTTAATTTGACTTAAATTCCTACGTCGGACTCAATTTACTATAGCTCGATTAAAAAAAAATTACAACACAAAATCGACTCAAAATGTCCAACTCAGCAGTTTTCCGCTAGTACCACGAGTTTCCGGACGCCTTGTATAAACGAAAATATACAATGTCAGGTTAGGTTCTCTTTCTACACACGTTCTATCACCGTTATGTTTTATTTTCTTTTTATACGTTATACAGCATGCCCCGAGGAAAAAAATCCCTCAGGGCTTACGACGTCTTTCTGGATGCTGTGTTGTGGGTCTTTAAGGAAAAGGAATGAGCAAAAGTTCTGGTAATGGAAAGGGTATGAAGAGTGTGCAGGAATCTAGGGGTCAATGTATCTAGGAGTGATGGACGTATGAATCCACCCCTCCCACTGCGGTGCAAGTAGATGGATGGGTCGAAAAAGTCCAGATGGAGAGGTCCAGGTTGATCTCCATCAATCAGTCTCTCCCGTACCGGCCCGTTACGCAGTAGGTGAGCAAAGGCATTCGCTGCCAAGACTTAGATAAACCTCACCTCATGAACCCGGGCACCCCTGCTAATGTAGCCAACCATTTGGGTGACCTGTTGCAGGAGTGTTGGTTATCCGATAAATAGTTCCCGGGTGGCGGTACCGGTAAATTGTAATCATGTCCTATAGTAGCATGGACAATATTAAATGTATCTTTTAAATAAGCACTCCGACTTGGCATCATTTTCATACTATTTATTACATAATACAACCCTGATTACTGAGTATAACACCTAAAGCTCTTAGGTGAATTATGTTTGAAAGATTAAGCCAACACTGTACAACGCTTATTTGCATTTAGGCCCGAATGTTTGTCGTCGAGTAGGGCGGTGAGGTTAGGTTTCCCTCCTTATTTATTAAGGCTTATGTCATACTTCCGAGAGTCAACAGTAAGAGGCAAAGCACACACTCCAAACAACGGAATTACAGGTGTGTTTTATTTTTTAAATCATTAGGAAAATATTTTGACCCGTTTCATCACGGAAATTTGTTTTTTGTGAAGGGTTCATATCTCGAGAAGGTGGGGTCTCAGTTAATATTTAATTTAACGATGTAATAAAATTAATTAGATCTTGTAATGGTGCAGGTATTTCACCACCCTCTCGATAACTATTTATTAAAATAAATAAATACGTATTTGCATAAAATAAACATATATTATACGTAAATTATAAACATTAGATCTCATGGTCAAAAACATATCCTACAAGTAACTACTAACACAACATTTGAGCAAAAAAGCTTCTTATATTATGGTATTAAACTCTACAATAAATTACCACTCTCACTCAAAAACCTCAACATTATAACATTTAAATCTCAAATAAAAAGCTCTATACTTAATATAGGGAGATCAGAAATAGAAAATATACTGGTATCAAATACAGACTAAAACCGAATCTACTGAACTGAATTATAAAAAACAGTATCTTATTTATTTTATAATTATTTTTAAAAAAATACTACCTGATATGTTAAAAAATACTACATAATTAATTCATATTAATTTCTTTAAAATAATTTATAATATGTAAATGAAATCCTCAGCACGGGAGATCCCAGTGAGGATATCATTATCTCTACATGTTACTAAGAAAGGAAGACAATAAATCATTATTATTATTAGCTCCGCACAGGAGGAAAATAATTTCCATCAGGGCCTATGTCATATTAGGGGATGCTGTGTAAAATTTATTTTAAAGGAAAGAAAGGGGAGGAAGTTCTGGAAAGGAAAAAGGCAAATAAGGGTGGGTAGAAATCTGAGCATTAGTGTATCCAGGAGTTAGAATATGGAATTTTGTAACTGTGACATTCGAAAAACTAATTGGTGTCGATTTTTACGAAATTCATAAGAGTGCCAAAATGTCGAAAACTAACGACATTTTACTAAAGTCATAATATTATGAAAATCTGGTGCATCATGAGGTGATCTTTTAGTCCTCTAAGATATAAAGTTGACTTTTGGGACACCGTATATAAAGGTAGATAGGATACTAGTACGTCTGGGAACAGATCTCGTGTCCAAAAAAGTGTATTTCTAATTTCCTCTTTTTTAATGAATCAAATCCAAAATTTCCTCTGAAATCATAACCTTTTTGAATTTGAAGGTACCTACTTAGATTTCTACCAACTTAATAATAAACCACAAAATTTTATGTAACTTTTTTTAAAATTAGGAATTATACAATTTGTCCTCATAAACATCACTATATCACAGAAAACTCTTTTTTCAAACTTTCTTCAGGCGGGTAGGCAGTGTAATTTAAAAAATGCAGATAAGTAGATTTCACATTTGAAAAAAGAATTTTTACTGAACCATCTCAATCTGAACCTCCCAAGGATTGTAGATTTTTTTTTTTTTAATTTTTCTTTATACATTAAATACTAAAATAGGGTTACATTAGTGAATTTTTCGACCACCATGCTAGGCTGATGCCCGTGTTATGGTGGTCGATTTTACATAATTTAGTGCAATAACAATCAGACGATGTAATATTTGTGACGAAAACAAATATAAAAACCCTGTCAAGAGTGCATTAGAAATGTATTAAATGAGTACAAAACTGCATAAATATATTGACAAATATTTTGTACTACTTCCCTCCTGTTATAATAATGTAAATTTTTGTAACAGGAGGGAAGTAGTACAAATTACTATTTAATTTCTAGACACAATATAATGGTATGATGCGAAAATCTATAATTGGTTTCTCAGTTTGGTAATTTGTACATGTATAAATTAATCCAATTGTGAAGTGTTGATTTCCCTTAAATAAATAATAACTAAAAGGTGTTTTAATTTTTAGTAATTTTTGTACAAATAAATTCATGTATTCAACCTATTTATACTGCAGTGAATTCTTATTTTAACAATTTTTGTCTCAGCATAATACAAGTAAGGCAGTAGAATGAGTAGAGTACATCGAACATATCAGTTGTGCCGAACAATTTAAAGTCATGAATGAAAAAGAAAATTGTAAAAAGTATTAAATGGAAAAAAATAATGTTTAGTTTACGGCTATTTAAATATTATTAATCTATATTCTTTGAAGAAAATCTTTAAAGAAATTTCGCCCCTTTCCGGATATCCATTGTTGGACACCGCATGCAAAATGAGTAATTGTGTCAGGTCTTTTGATGTCGTTATTTAATGCGTTGAATATTTTAGGTGCGATGTATGAGTATTGTCTCTGTTATTTATCTATGTCTCTGCAATTGCATCAAGGTTAGCTCATCCAGGGGATAGAGCGGTGATTGGCTAAAAATCTGTGATGTAGCTTGAAGCCCATGTTCCACTGAGAGATTTTAATTAACTGCAATACAATTGACAGAGTTTTACTTCAAGCCACGTCACGCATTCGAAATTTCTGACAAGTCTTTTTTTTCGAAAAAGGCCAGTATGAGCTAACCTTGTTAAATTCATTTTCTACGAACCTTGGGCTATCATCTTGAAACAGAAACGAAATCCATACAAATTTGCAGACAGACGAAGTGAAAAATTGTCGAATTAAAACAGTTAGCAACGCTCAGTCAATCATAAAGGTATGATTAGGGTAATGTAAATGTACAGAGTTTGGAAAACAAAATTAAGCCATCGCAGGTATAAACAATCTTAGTAAGTAGTAGATACCTTAAAAAAAATAACAAACTACATTGTTATCATTAATCTGAGCCTTCATCTTGAAATTTAAATAGTAGCTTCTGATTACTGATGCGTGGGTAGTAATTAACAAATGAGCGCCGGTATTTCCCCCCGCTCCGCTCTCGGCCGCGGCGGTGTGGCCATCATTCTATTGTCATATTCGACCGAACCTACAGACAGAAGATTTAAAATTGTAGAGCACCCAGTATAACAATGGACTTTTTTTCAAGATTATCGCAATTCAAATAGTAATAATTGATAATCATCATTTTAATCGGAATCACTTTTTTATAACTTTTGAAGGTTATTTCCACTAATATTAATCGAGAAGAAGATATCACGAATAAAATGTGTAACGATTGTAAAAAACTACAATCATTACAAATTAATTTATTAACCCCAGACTTGTTCAAAAAATCATCCTTGTTTTTGTTATTTAATATGAGTATACAATTTTTTTTAATTTGTTATTGGTGTAAAAAAACTGGTTGAATAGCTGGCTTGTTTTTTTTACAGGGAAAACTTTTAGAAATTTTAATACTAGAATTAAGGAACTTCTAAGTGTTTAAATAATAATTATTATTTTGAATATCCCAACCACTTTTAAGAAACAAATCATTCTGTTGATATAAATAAAAGGTTAAAAATTTTACACGACGTGTTTACAATTAGATAATTTAGAAATTTTAGAAATTATAAAAAGTGTTAATAGTCAATTATATATTATTAATAACCATTATTTTTAAATAGCTAACTCTCAAAATTTATTTTCATATTGATACTTACATTTATAACGGTGCTCCAGATTTTATGTCCGGGTTGAATCTTTCCCAAATGAAAGACTAAACCCTTCCACACACTTTTCCACAAATGAATATCTAGTAAATTAACGCAATGTAAGTGCACTATATAAGAATAAAACAATACAATAACAATACGTCAATCCACCAGAAACATAATGGGAAAATATTTCACCGACTCCAGATATTTTCATATCAGAGGGTTCGGCTCTGATGAAATCCTAACTGGTCCGATAAATCCTACTGATCCCTCAATATAAATATTTAAAAAATCTTTCGTAATCCTACATGTATTTAAAATGACCGACTTTTGCATTTATTTTGTTTTTAAGACATCCTATTATTATTGTTTGTTTTAAAAGCAAAAAAATGTAATTTTCACACATTCTAAAATATTTTTAAATTTTTTTAATTATTATTTTTTTAAATATTTTAAAGTAATTAATCACATCTCCCTTTAATATTTTGTCTATAGTCCTTATTTGTCTATACTTGTTTGTCTTTTGCTATTTTAAATACTGAAAAGTGTTGATAATATTGATTATATAGTGGATTTTACAAAGTTATTTGTTTTCATAAAATTAAAAATAATAGTACAAAGTTTATTTGCAAAGTTTGAAGAAGTAAATATTATACACGCTTATAAATAAATAAACATCTTGTTTTAAATGTCGTTTTTATTTAGTTTCCACAAATTTATTAATTGTATGCACACATGTACAGGTACTTATTGATTGATACTACGTTAAATAAAAATATATCGTCCGTCAAATGCCAAATTCGCGAATCCGCATTTTTGCCAGTTTTGAGTTAGATATATTAAAAAAAATCATTTTTAACCCAGCAATTCATTTATTACACAGTTTAAAAAACTACAGATTTATTTCTGACGGCAATGTAATAATATGAATCGATTTATGATATCAATTCTAAGCTTCAACCCCCAATATCTCCGAATGATTTTTTTGCGGATTTACGACTTGGCAGTTACCCGATGAATTTATATTGTAAAGGTTTAATCAATTATAGAAGAATGCTCATTGTCACCCATCAATATTTTAAGAAGCAAAATACGTTCCTTTCGAATGCTTCACGATGACGTGTATACGACCTCTGCCCCGTTTGATTTTAAATACAAAATAATATATCCTCTATTTTTTTCTCATCATTGAAACGGGTATGTACCTATATAGGCAGAATGAATAGAAGTATTTTCTCTACGACTCATTTAGCGTAACAAAGCATGTTACCTAAAAGAAGTATCTAAGGATGGAAGCCAGGAGCCAACTTTACTTACATTTATACTCGTGGTCAAGGTTGTTGATTCTTTGTAAAGATTTCATTCAAGATTTCCTTGAAATTAACAGGAAAAACATAATAATTTATTTTAATGAATATGTAGCGAGTGGTGCGTATAGCGTCCCTCTTCCCCCTCTTAAATAGTATCCATATAAACAGACTCTAACCACGAACAGTTGTCGAACAAAAACAACCAATAAACGCACTTTTAGCCAAACAGACATGTTGTCTTTTTTTCTGAAGTTCTGAGGCAGCAGCTGATGCTATTATAGTACTTTACACAACAGTGATATTTACCAGATGTCTTCCTAAAATATATATAAGACGGTGCAGGTTTTGTTGATTGGCCAAAAAATTGATATCAATAATGACTTTGAGCACAGATCTCTCCATAAACTATATTTAAAAAAAAGACATTGAAACTCTTGGTTTTTTAAATTTCATTTGAGTTGCTTTCTTTTTAAAATATTCGCAAATGGTTTCTTCTGTTTTTTAGTATGTAATATGAACATATCTAGACGCATTTTACCAAAATTTTATGATAATAATAAATAAATAAATTAATAAAATATAGACAATAACATTGTAGGTAATTTGGTTTGGTAAAATTGACAAAAATGTACGCATGTCAGACTCTCTCTAATCTAAGAGCATGATATGTTTTGAAAATGATAATGTATATGATTACATTTGAATTGCGTTGTTTATTATGTCACATCGTTTAATATCGTTATGTGGACTGACTAGTTGACAGAATCTGCTAGAATTGTAAAAAAAAAACCAATTAAACAGACATCTAACTCAACTCCAATTTTCTCAATTCATCAACTCAAAAAAACGTTTTTTTTTTCAAGTCTGGTCTGATTAACCTTAATTGGAATCACAAAAAAATCGACACCGAAAGAGCTGATGTGAAATTAAAAATACCCTTCACAAAAACGTTACTGATGTAGCACAAAGTTCCGTGGGCCACCTCCTTGAACTCTTCTCTCTTAGGGCTTTCATGGAACCGAGGAGAATTGGAGAGGAGAGATGAGGTCATCTTCCTTCGTGGGGCTTCAGGGAACCAAAAAGGAGAAGACTCTTCTGTCGTGGGGACTTCGGAAAATCAAAGAGAGATGATACCTAGACACATTGAGATGGAACCAGAATACATAGCCTCATATCCAATAACAACTCTGGTGAACTTTATAAAAAATACAAGGTTACTGAGGAATGGAGTAAAATTGGAAATATCACAATGGGCCTATGGCCTAAGTGCTGACGGGAACTATAAGTAAACCGTCCCCGCTCTATAATAATCAAAATTAAAAAAAACTCCATTCACATCCACCAAGCACTCGTCACTCATCACAGCTGTTGAATCGAGTAGAAGAAGAAGATGTTTCTACTTCATCCACCATTTTCCATCGTACTTTACAACTCTACAAGACTTTAAACTCTAAAATTTTCCACATTAAATTCAATATAATTTTCCGCCACATCTTGCTGGGCCGGCCCCACTTGCTCGTGAAATATGCTGCGGTGTCCGCCGATAAAGTGCTTGCGGGTGTATAAATTACACGGGGCAGGGGCCGCGGCGCCACTGGCGTCTCAAGACAGGTTTATTGCCCCGGGTGAGGCATGGCCACCCTGCGGGCCACGCCACTGACCAGTGACACACGTGGCTGCGAAAGGAGGGGTTCTCAAACTTTATGTGTTGATTTTAACAGTGTCTATTTTTTCTAGAAGTATTAAAGATAACCGTTAGTTAAACGACTAGCCAAGAATAAATGTGATAAAATCCAAATTAGTTAGATCAATAAAAAAAATACCTATTTTTATTTTTTAACTTTATGAGCAAAATCTCAAATTATAATATTTAATTAAATGAAGACATTATTAGCGAAGCTCAATCGAAAATCTGGAGACAGAAAAATAAGAAAAATATATTATTGACGCTAATATTGTCTTCATTTAATTTTTTTTTTTTTAAATACCGTTCAAGCTTTTTCATTTTTTTTTATACAAACTATAGGCAATTTTGGATATAAAAAAACGACGTCTTATTGTGCACGAAGTTGATCTTTTCGTATAATTAATGTGGCAATAAATTTGCAAGCTGATGTTTGTTGCGTTGACCTTTTTTTACATTAGCTCCACACAGAGGCCCTGAGGAAACTAGGAAAATAGTAATAATTACATCATCAGGGCCTATGTCATCTTTGGGGATGCTGTGTGGAGTGTATTTTTAGGAAAGGAAGAAGAGGAAGTACTAGGAAGGAACAAGTTATGAGGGGTGGGTTGGATTCTGGCGGTCAGTGTGTCCAGAAGTGACGGATGTTCCGAGAGACCTGTTGGAGAGGTCAAAAAGTTTTCCTCAACCGGTCTCTCCCGATCTGGCCTGCCACGCAGTTGGTGAACCCGTACACCCCTTCTAAGTCACCAAACATAGCGAACCACTTGGGGTGACTTATGGCAGAGCTGTTGGTTATCCAATACATGGTTCTCTGGGCGGCGGTGCCCCTTCCCACCTCCCGAATTATACCTATAAATTCCTTAAAATAAAAGCTATTCGTTTTCCGTGATGCCAGAGCTCATCATTAGATGGCTTTTGTAAGAAACTGCTTCATTGGGTTCGATTTATAAATCTTGCTGCAAAGGAGTACAATTGTTTTAGGGAGTAATTTATTCAATTTTAACCGTCTGTAAATTATTATCCAAAATAAAAGGTTTTGATCGATCTGTTTTGAGTATTATTGAATGCTTAAGAGCCACTGGTGTGAGATTAGGTCGACTTTGATTATTTTGTAAATTTATTTCGAATATTTTATTATCTTTAAAAAAAAACAGAAACTTTGTAAACACCAATTTTATTTTTTAAATTTTATTCCGACGGGGTTTCGCTACAACCGTAGCTTTTTCAGGGCAGTATAATACTGTACTAAAGTTAGTTACATATGTGATAAATAAAATATTCTGTTTTCACAGTGGGTTTGAAACAAAATGGGCTGAGCTCCTCCAGTGAAGACAGAAGTAGGCGTAAGGGCAGATTGAGAGTTGAAAAGGGAAATTGAATGTTGTTTGTCAATTGGGAACAACCTAAGTATTGGACTTTATTTAGATTTATTTGATTGTTAATTACTTTGCTATTAATGTGTTTGGCTTTCCTTAGTTCTAGTGCTTCTAAGTTATCCATTTATTCAATCTGATACCTATTTCATTTTTATGCATTAAGGTGACGCCGGTGTTTTAATTAAATTTATGGTCTGTTTCAATACGATGGTTCGCAAATTCGGAGAAGCCATATTATGTAAACATCTTAGGTGTTCATATAAACACTCTGTCACATCACAAAGTATCCACTTCATATGAACAAATATTTTGTAATCAATTATTATCAAAACCAATACAACTAAGATTTTTAAGGTCTTGTTGAAAGAGACTTGAGACACACTGGAATTTGGGGGTTATAAAGCCAGCCTCTGCGATTCTCGAGTTTTAAGCTTAATACTTTATAATGTAGTGGGACACAGTGTGCTAGGGGGAGGAGGACAAGGGGTTCGTTTTAACACATACACACGTGCACACTTTACACACCTTTATGTATTGTATGTGTAGATATGGCTTTATTATGCATGGGTAATATTAATAGAAAGGTGTATCTTGGCCTTTTGATATGTCGTACAAGATATATATGTATTTTTAACTAGGGGGTCATTTAAAAAAAACAACAGTGCTTTCGTTTGAGCTGGAGTTCTCGGAGTCAGTGGAATTATGACACCCTTAAATGGACGGGGCTGAAAGGAATAAAATGAAAGTGAGATGGGGGGGGGTAAGTAAATAGGTCCTAACTTTCAACATTTGGGAAATGGGTACGGGTACCGCCATCCCGGGGACCATAGGTCACCTCAAATGGTTCGCTACGTTTGGTTACTTAACAGGGAAGTCCGGGTTAAAGGGGTGAGGTTTACCTTTGTGAGGCCGAGGTAGACCTTTTGACATCTCCAGCCAGATTATCTGCACCCATCGCCTTGTACAGCAGTGGGAGGGGTGGATTCATACGTCCGTCACTCCTGTACACATTCATACCCACTCCTCATATCCTTTTCCTTCCCAGAACTTCTTCCTTTCGATCTCTAAAAAAAGCTTTCACGCATCATCCCAAAAGATGACATAAGCCCTGAAGGATTTTTTTTCCTCAGCACCTCATCCTGTATTGATCTAATGTAAAAAAGAAAAAAAAATAACTGTTCTGATTTGGTTACGAGTCTTAGTTACAAAATATCTGGGGCTTGCAGCACGTAGAGTACCTAAGTAATTATATTTATGACCAAAAAAAAACAGAAGTAAGAAAACTCAAGATCATTTTATGAGATAAATATTTTTATATAACACCTTTTTGTTTTTCACTGGGGACTTTACTATTGTTAAATATGGCTAAAGCAATTTAAAGCGACAGATTCTATATTATGATTTCTCACAAGGGGCCCCAGAGGCATCTACCACTCTGGAACGAGATGCAAACATTCAATATTATAATTTTGTCACAAATTTTTACTTTGTGCCCTACAGATCCAAAACCAACGAGCTCATCTCTCTTTCACAGAAATTGTTGACTACCGTAGTGACATTAATCTATAAACTTTGCAAGAATCGAACATTATTTTTTTTTAATAAATTAAAGATCTTTCAAACATAAAATTACCTTCTATATCAACTTCTATATCAACACACACAAATACCTATCTACTAAGAAGTTATAGAAGTTATAATATACGTACACAGTATACGTGCACAGTAATCTATAAACTTTACTGGAATCGAACATTATTTTTTTAAAATAAATTAAAGATCTTTCAAACATAAAAGTACCTACTTCTATATCAACACACACAAATACCTATCTAGTTAGAAGTTATAATATACGTACACAGTAAGCGTATATATTTATAATGTACGTATGTATGTATTGTACTCATATAAGAGTTGGTCAGGTTTCAGGGTGACCACTAATTGTTTAGGGTCCGGCGGTAAGATATATCTCGCAGCCGATTGCAGCGACATCTATGGCCGGTGGGGTGACAACAAATGTTGCGAACAAGTGGGACTTTTTAGTTCCGCGGTAAGTGCCCGACACTTTAAGTGCCTTGTTGAATTATTTGGGCCGGACCCTTGCCTTGGTGCGATTTCATATCAGATGTATCTACTCGGAATATTACATACCTGCATAGCCAGTACACAGTGGCCAGAACTTAGATATACGAGTAGGTACCAACTCAGCAAGTTTTGATTGCTGCAATGTTTTGCTTCATTTTCTATCTGTGATTTTATATTTAAATTAATCTTGTTGTATTCCGTCTATGGACTCTTTTACTTTTAATTTCACGTCTCTGTCACATTTTATCTTAATTTCTTCAAATTTTGCAAATTCACTTTGTGGCACCATTTTATTAATTGAATTATTAAAACACTTTGTTTTTACCACAATAATCTTTATTTAAAAAGTCGACATGTTTCGAGAACGATGTTCTCTTCATCAGGACAATATATGTACTAAAACTAAATTATCAAGCATAGAAAGACTGGCGTGGGTGGAAATGAAATTAGTTGGAGGGGAGGGGGGAGAGGGGCGGAAAGAGGAGGAGCTTAGAACATAGACAGGGGGGAGGGGGTTGCTTAGAAGATCATAGACAAAATTACAATGGAAATATGTTTAAAATAGGGTTATTCACAAAATTAATTTGGTTATTAATAATATTTAAATTACTATTGACATTTTTCCTAATTTCTAATATTTCTAAAAGATCTAATTGAAAACCACTAACGTTAGTATGTAAAATTTTAAAACCCGTATTTATATCAAATGAATGGTTAAATTCAATTAGATGGTTAGCAAATTCCGAATAATTATTGCTATTTAGACATCTCAAGTGTTCCTTAATCCTCGTTTCAAAATTTCTGCAAGTTTTACCTACGTAAAAATGATTGCAATCATTACAATTCAATTGGTATACTCCGGATTTTTTCATTTTTTGGTCTTTGTCCTTGTTATTTAAAATATAATTTTTCAATTTATTATTGGTATAAAAAGCTGGCTGTATTGTATTAGGGATTTTTTTCCCGATTAAATTGGAGGTTTGATGATTTACATACAATATTTTTCTCCATTGTTTTTTGATATTATCACTAAGCAATGGGTAAATGTAGGACAAATGAAATTTTTCCTTATATTTTTTGTTCAATATGTCGTCTATTAATTTGGGGTTATAACCATTATTAGATGCAATTATTTTAATTGTGTTAAGTTCAGCTTTGAAATTATTTGGGGAAAGCGGGATATTAATTAATCGATTGATCAAATAATGGAATGCTAAGAGTTTTTGTGAAAATGGATGGTTAGATGAGTTGTGTATAATTATATCAGCGTATGTTTCTTTTCTAAAAATATTAAATTCAATCTTATTTTTAATTACAGTTAGGTTTAAATCTAAGAAATTTATGCTACAATTAATTCCTATTTCTAATGTAAATTTAATGTTTTTATGAATTTTGTTCAAAAAATTAAGGAACACTTGAAGTTGTCTTTTGGTGCCGGTCCATATACAAAAAATATCATCTACGTAACGTTTATAAAAATACACATATTTAAGTAATAAGGCAGAACTTTAATAGTTTAATAGTTTAGTAATCTTTAATAGTTCTGCCTTATTACTTAAATATGTGTATTTTTATAAACGTTACGTAGATGATATTTTTTGTATATGGACCGGCACCAAAAGACAACTTCAAGTGTTCCTTAATTTTTTGAACAAAATTCATAAAAACATTAAATTTACATTAGAAATAGGAATTAATTGTAGCATAAATTTCTTAGATTTAAACCTAACTGTAATTAAAAATAAGATTGAATTTAATATTTTTAGAAAAGAAACATACGCTGATATAATTATACACAACTCATCTAACCATCCATTTTCACAAAAACTCTTAGCATTCCATTATTTGATCAATCGATTAATTAATATCCCGCTTTCCCCAAATAATTTCAAAGCTGAACTTAACACAATTAAAATAATTGCATCTAATAATGGTTATAACCCCAAATTAATAGACGACATATTGAACAAAAAATATAAGGAAAAATTTCATTTGTCCTACATTTACCCATTGCTTAGTGATAATATCAAAAAACAATGGAGAAAAATATTGTATGTAAATCATCAAACCTCCAATTTAATCGGGAAAAAAATCCCTAATACAATACAGCCAGCTTTTTATACCAATAATAAATTGAAAAATTATATTTTAAATAACAAGGACAAAGACCAAAAAATGAAAAAATCCGGAGTATACCAATTGAATTGTAATGATTGCAATCATTTTTACGTAGGTAAAACTTGCAGAAATTTTGAAACGAGGATTAAGGAACACTTGAGATGTCTAAATAGCAATAATTATTCGGAATTTGCTAACCATCTAATTGAATTTAACCATTCATTTGATATAAATACGGGTTTTAAAATTTTACATACTAACGTTAGTGGTTTTCAATTAGATCTTTTAGAAATATTAGAAATTAGGAAAAATGTCAATAGTAATTTAAATATTATTAATAACCAAATTAATTTTGTGAATAACCCTATTTTAAACATATTTCCATTGTAATTTTGTCTATGATCTTCTAAGCAACCCCCTCCCCCCTGTCTATCTTCTAAGCTCCTCCTCTTTCCGCCCCTCTCCCCCCTCCCCTCCAACTAATTTCATTTCCACCCACGCCAGTCTTTCTATGCTTGATAATTTAGTTTTAGTACATATATTGTCCTGATGAAGAGAACATCGTTCTCGAAACATGTCGACTTTTAAATAAAGATTATTGTGGTAAAAACAAAGTGTTTTAATAATTCAATTTTATCTTAATGTTTATACATAAATACTGTATATATATCATATTGTCCATGCTTTCCTCAGAAGCAAAAGTGTGAAATCATTGAAAAATCTTGTTATCAATTCCTTGCTTAAATTCAATCATTCAAATCATTTCACCTTTATGTATTATGCATTTAACCATTATGTACAAGTAATCTAACTCGCCAAGTATTTTATTAAAATGTGTATAACCACCAACAATATTTTGGTTGAAAAACTAGTTTCGCCAATCATATCTACCAAATTGTGAACAAAGGTATCTCTATTTAGAAGCCTAATTTAATATTTACTCGGTAGTTTGGCCTCCATCTTAATAACATTGAGCGAATACAAAAAAAATCTGCGTTATAAATTCCAGAAACGCAGTAAAAGACTTAAAGTTATTATTAAAAATTCTAAAAATACATACTATATAGTATGTATTTGGTATAAGGTCCGATTGTCAATTTTTTGAATTTTTTTTATACATACCCATGAAGTATGATAAAATTTTCAGTTACCTATATTCGTTGCTTAGTTTGTCTGTTGCAGCCGCTAAGGTTAGACGTGTTTTTATGAGCTCGACGATTTTTATATTTTTGAAATGGATCAAAGAATTTGTATCAAATTTTGCGTAAAACAGAGTATAATAAAGTAGGTTAAATGTTAACAAAGGCCTATGGCTAGTATGCTACGAGCAAAACAAGGATTTTCGAGTGTGTATGGATACGACCCGAGTTTCAAAACTATTTTTATGATATCTTTTTCCACATAACACAAATGAAACATATTATGGTTTTAGCTGTAAGTTAGTTATCTACTGTTTAGTATTGAATATTGCTTGATAATCATTTCGATTTTGAATCCATGGTCAAACTGTAGCTATAGTATGTAGGAATCCTCCTTGAATGCTACGAGTGAATCGGAAAGGGGCCATGAAAAAGCAGGTGCTAAGTTAGCTCAACAATGTAAAAGAGTTGAGTGAGTTCCAGAAAGGAAAAAAATAAATGAAAATTGCATGTATCAGACACAAGCTGCGGAACATGCCAATTTGGTCTCGGATGTAGAAGTGGAAGGTCAAAGGGGTGCAGGGCGTGGAACATTTTCGCGGTTGAAGAACTTTGTCAGTGGACAGGTGTTCAAGGAGGAGTTCTTTCGGTTGGCCGGTTTCAGATCCAAAAGATATAATATATCTTTATACCAATATAATAATATTTTAGTTGAAAAAAATGTTGCGATGCTCATTATATATATTATTTATTATGATAATATTAACATACTGTTTTTCATAAGTAGAGTGATATCATTTATTTATTTACAGTACAAACATCTTTAATACAGACTAAAATTTAATTGTTCCCTATAATAAGAAAATACTAAAAAAAATTATTTTGTATGGAATAATTTGATGTTATGCATCAGTAGGTAGTTTTAGGAATTATTGACTTACATAGGCCACATAAAAAATATATTAAATATTTTTGTTGTTGTTTTTTATTGCAAAAAAATATAATGAAAGATATGCGATATTTGCATGGCATGGCATTTTAATGTATCTATTGACAAACACATTTTTAATAAGGATTTTACATTTTTGGTTTGCCTTTTCTTTCGGGTTCTTTCAGAATTTGAATAATTCATCAAATTTCAAAGTTCATCATTCAAGTTCTGTGAAAGAAACAACCAGCACATGGTGAAATAAAAACAGAACTTGAATAAAACTTTCCCAGAACTTAAATAAATCTTTCGCATAACTTGATTTTTAACTTTTGAATTTTAAAGAAATTAGATTAATAACGGTTCAAATGTCAAAGTTAATTTTCAAGTTCTGTTAATGTTCTATCCAAGTTATGTCATTATTTCATTATGTGCCGGTTGTTTCACAGAACTGAAGTAATTACAGAACTAGAATAGAACCTTAACAGAAATTTAAAAAAATAATCGAAATTTGATGATTAGTTTGAATTCTGCGAAATAACTGGCCCAGAAACTTTCGACATTTCAATATAGTTTGTTGGCATTTTAATTAAAATATTCACGTAATAACTAAGAAATCAGGTTTTTTCCTGCGACGAGGCACGCTTTTTACCTTTAACTTCCATTTTTTTGTTTTTGTTTATTGTTTCTTTTGTGTGTATTTATTTGTATTGATAGCAACTCCATGCCATTTAATAATGTTGCATGTTCTACACTAATATAAAAAATGTCCCACCTCTATAATTACACGAGATTGTGAGCATGTAGGTTGTAATAATAATTACTGGCGCGTTTTTCCTGCCATGTTAACATAACGTACCTACTCTAACAACATTATTACACGGCGGTTTTTTTCAAAAGATCATTATTTTATCCATTACTAACGTGTTTAAGATAAACACGTATCTGCGATACAAAGAAGTGTCTTAGTTCTAACGTGTAGGTAAAATTGAACTAGATCTTAATTTAATTATGATTGAGAAAAATCTTGTTTAAAATTAACGCAGATTTTGAAAGAATAACGCACCCTTGAGGTGATTTTTCACAAAAACGGCGCTCTACAAATTGTCCAATTATTATTATTATTATTGATTTTGTAAGAAATGTGAATCACCAAAAGTGCAATAATCATTTATTTATATAATTATTTTCGGCATGTTTTACGAAAATTAGATATGTGAAGCAGTATGTAAAAAAATCCAATCTCGGCCGTTTCAGGTATTTGTAAATATTATCTTATATGGATCAATTGTTATGTACGGATTATTTACCTAACACAATATTTTTGTCTTTCATCAGTTTTATAGACAGTCGAAATAATATTTACCTCTGCCACAGGTCAACCTAAATAGTTGGCTAAGTTTGGTGACTTTGCAGGGGTGCCTGGATTCATGGGGTGAGGTTTGTCCGGGTCTTGGCGTCAGTTGCGCCTGCCCGCCTACTACGTAGCGGGTCGAATCGGGAGATACTAGTTGAGGGAGTCCTTTTGATCTCTCCAGCAGACTCTCTCGAAATATTGCCTTGTATCATTCATTGGAAGGGATAGATCTTCCTTTTCTAAAAAGAAACAGCTTCATTACTGCTCTTTACAAAGATGTCATGAGCTCTGAGGCCCTATTAATATAACGAGGTATAGTTTTGTAAGTTCCTAATTATTTACACCTGATATCCGATCACCTTTTTATGAAAATACGGAACAAGGGTCACCAATATCTGAAGCCAGGACTACTATAGCATTCCCGGTTTCGGGTATGTTGTGAGACTGAAGAGAGCGCGGAATAGAAGAAGAAAAAAGGAAAAAGAAAGTTGGGAACAACCTTGCAATAAAGATATGGTACAAAACACTACCAAAACCTTTACCAGGGCGATACTAAGAATATTTACTAGCAACGATTTGTTTTTGGATAGTTCCATATCACATTGGTGTTTCAGAGAGTTACATATATCTTGAACGACGTACAAATGTACCCACCAATGTACCTAATAAGAATATCCAAAATTAATATATTTTTATTTCCCACTTAATTTACTGAATTACCATCAACTTTGTAAGCAGGTTCACTATTAATTCGTTGCATAGGTACCTACTTTGACTGGATCATATATAATATTTTTCTCACCTTAGCCGTCCTTTGTGTTCGCCGGCCGTCCTTTTCGCGTCACTTCCGGCCCGGATGTTGGCGCCATTTCCTGCAAGGTGCGCGGGAATGAATTATTATTATATAGTTCCTTTTTTTAAAACCTGCGCGGCCATTTTCCATCATGGCTGTCGGGGATAATGTCGAATTTATACGTTATTAATTTGATTTATTAATTTAATTTTATAAATACATTAAAGTCTGTGTAGTGGTAGATATTCTAATGTACCTACCCCTTGTGAGAGAGCACCATTCAATACAGAAACATTGTTTAATATATGACTTTTGTTATGTTTAGTAACTACATTTGTATTCTGAAGGTTAAGGTACTTTTAAACCTTCCCCTCTTTATCTACATACTGTTTTTAGATCTCACAGTCCTCTACAGTCATCGAAACGCGTGCGGTGGGTAGCCAATTTTTTTATTTATCTTTATTTACCTCAAAGATATTTGATTTGCCTATTTATTTTTGTGAATATTGAACAAACGTTGAACAAAATCAGTGAGACTATGTATTCCCAATTGGGGTATGTTGCAAGACTGATGGTATGGCGGGGGGGGGGGGGGGTGTTGTGAAGAGGAAGGTAGGGATGTACCTGGCTATTAAATCTGGTCACTAAACTAGGTAAGCCATTTTAAACCAAGTTTCGCTACTGTCATTGACAAGAGTAATACCTAATGTAAGTACTTACCAATATAAATACAATGTGGAAATCCGCAAAGAATGCAAGGCTGATATAAGCGTAATGAGTAAGATTAAGTAAGGGACCCTCAGGTTATTTGGGCATGTAGAGTGAATGAACGAGGAAAGGAGTGTCAGGAGAATATATGACGCAAATGTGAATGGTAGAAGAAGTTGGGAATGCCCGAGGAAGACATGGCACGATGAAGTGAATCAGATACTTGAAATCGGCCATGTCAAAATTCAGAATAATAGAAGAGTCTGTATGACACGATGTATGAATGTTAACGAGGCAAAGAGTGTGTGCCAAGACCGAGTTGTTTGGCGGTCCGTCCTCTTTGCCTACACCTGCGAAGAAACGGCGTGATGGTTAGTTAGTTAAGAGTGAGAAAATTCCCTAACGCATTACTTTATAAACGATTTTCTGTTGATATATAGACGTTCCTGCATCCAAAACTGCTTATGAAGTGCCTACAGCTTCACTAAAAAACAAAGAGATGAAATTTTGTTTGCTGGAATCGGGTAGTAATATATGTTGGAAAAACAAGGTATGCAAGGAAAAAGGAATGACCACTTCAATTGACATTTACCATTGTCTCAACTAAACGTAGTTATTACCACAACGAAACGAATGAGTACAAAATGATGTTATGTACTTCCACGATAGTCGAATTACTTCTTTTACATAAAAACCAGTTTACGAGTATAAACATGAAGAACACTAACAACTTCCAATGTAGTTCCAATCTTTCTTCTGTTTTCAAAACAAATTCACTAAATTTTACACTATTTTTCTTGCCATTATTCAGAATAAAAAATACTTTTCCAGAAAGTGATGGTTACGGAGAGGTAGGAACTGGATAAGTGACATCCCGGTAGGAACTAAGGATATTCTCATTTCAAAACAGACGTATCTATAGGTACCTAGGTATTAAAAACCAAGTAGCTAGCTTTAAAAAACTCAAAATAATCCAGAATAGAGCACTGAGAAAATTTTATGAAGTGTAAAAAATGTAAATCGATTCAAAATAAGATAAAATGTGTGTTAATCAAATAATTTTTTGAAACGTGTTAATTTTTTACTACAAAGATTTTTACTACTTACTACAAAATTATACGAGACATAAAGAACACATTAGACTAAAAACATTGAACAAATCAAAAATATAGAAATGTTTACTGAATAAAGGCATCCAAATGATAGCTTAGTTCTAAGCGATGTAATAAACATCCCCAGATTAAGTATATTAAAATAAAAAAAATGTAAAAAATATGAATGCAATAATAATTAGAAAAAAGCAAAACGTAAATTAAAACGTTGAAACAAATGTTTTTATATGACCCCACGAAGTGATTAATAAACAAATTAAATTTGATTACCTCTCCGACAGTCAAGAAGCCCATTTTCCAAAGACTCAACTGCCGTGAGCCAGTGAAAATTATCATCCCGTGCAAGTGGGTATAGGAATGTTAAGAGAATTTGGAATATGCAAAAATGTCAAACTTACTTAAATAGTAAGTGTGGGTACCTACCTTGTAAGAAATAAGGGTAGGGGTTAGGAACTAGGTGGCTGCTCACACAACAACCCCCGCCATCGAGATGCGCATTTTTCCGGCGGGGTGTTCACCTATCAATCATAGCTTTTTTGAATTTAATAAAATAAAATTTGTATTTTGTCGCAGGATGGCGTTCAAATCTCGCAACCCCTTACAATGAGCAGAGAGGAACTGGAAAGCAAAACTCATAATTTTAGGTAAGTAGGTACCTACGAGTTTTTGGCAAATAAGGTATCATACATACCGAAGGCACCTAACTTCTAAAACCTGATGAAATATTTAAATACTCACTCATCTGCCGGAAGGTGACCGGACAACTCAACAATATAAAATAAAAAATAAAAGCATTCTATTCTTAGCCGACGAAGGATTAATGAAACAAATGACAATTCTACAAAACAGATCTATTAGAACTATGTATATTGAAGATAAACAAAAATTTAAACAAAACAAAAAACGACTTAAAAAAATGCCCTAAAAAGTAAAAAAATAATTTCGTACGATTTTTATTTTTGGAGTCGGTGTCAGCCAAGGTAACTACATACATAGGTAGTTATAGGTGAGATGTGGAGATCTTGGCTGACACCGACTCCAAAAATAACAATCGTACTTGTTATTTTTGGAGTCGGTGTCAGCCAAGGTAACTACATACATAGGTAGTTATAGGTGAGATGTGGAGATCTTGGCTGACACCGACTCCAAAAATAACAAACGTACGAAAATATTTTTTTTTACTTTTTAGTGCATTTTTTGAAGTCGTTTTTTGTTTTGTTTATTTTTTTGATTTTTAGTGACGAGCATGCGTAAAGAAGTTTTACTTCAAAAAAGGAATCATCGAAATCTGTTGGCGTAATATTGAGTTATTCATCCATTTGTCGCTCGCATACTTATTGCAAATTTAAGGCATATATGGTGTTCTCGCGGATCCCATTGTCAGAACTGGATCAAATTAAAATGAGACCACACGGGAAGCACCAGATTTCTAATAAAAAAAGAATCATCAATATCGGTTCACCAAATCTAAAGTTCTGAGGTAACAAACATAAAAAATAAAAATAAATTCCATCGAATTAATAACCTCCTCCTTTTCGAAGTCGTTTAAAAAATAGGTACACTTCAGTCAAGAAAATGTTTAAGGAGTTAAATGTCTTGTCATTTAAACAAATTATTTACTTCAATACTATATTGTTAATCTAAAAAATAATCAATGGCCATACGTCTATTGAATTCCTAAGAAAAATTGATTAACTACGAAGCAAAAATACACATGAGACTAGGAAAAGAAATGAACTAAGACTCCCCTTCAGGAAAAAAACACAGAGTCAAAAGTCATTGATGTACGGAGCATTGAAGATATTTGGAGAATTACTAGAAGAAATTAAATTGGAAGAGAGCATAAATGCATTTAAAATTAAATTGCGAAGATGTGTGATTGATTTGGTATAGATGCGTTATTTTAAGTGTAGGTATGTATTTATATATAAGGATTGTTTTAGGACATAAATACCTATGTACCTACATATATAAAATTCCGCAAAAAAAATAACCAATTAAACTTTATCACCTCCTTTGAAAAATCATGAAAAATGTTGGAAAAATGGTTAAATAGATTACGTTAGGTTAGGTTATCGGCTATTCTTAAAAAAAAAACACATAACTTTTAATGACTTTTCAAAGGGGTGTTGAAACGCCGCCTTGTTGAGTTGTCGTAGAACCTTGCTGGAAATAACATTGGAGTAATCCTTCTGATGATTTTGTAAAACATGAACTTAAACATTATTTGATATCTATTTATTTGTAAAAATTATAAAAATTGTTTTAAAAAAAATTCGAAACACGAAAAGAATGTCCAACAGCACATATTATTACCTATAAGTAGGTAATAGCGCAGACCCATGAAAATTAACGGGATATTATAATTGCAGGATTTGTGAAGTTGAAAGTATTTATAAAAACATATTTGCCTCAAAATCATTGCCTTTCAAAAGAAGAAATTTACTTTTTCATTGTTTGTTTTTGGGGTGTTATGCCGTTTTGCGCTACCTCCTTCTTTAGCCAACGTTTCGGACAGCGTTGCAGTGTCCATCATCAGGGCAGATCCGACGATGTGAAGAAATTTACTTTTCAAATGTTAGAAAAGTTGACAAATTACGACATGTGTCAAACATTTAATAAACGAATTACGATATTTAATTATATTTTCACGGCCAAAAGTATTATAGTGATTTATTTTTGGGGTATTATGCCGTGTTGCGCTATCTCCTTCTTTAGCCAGCGTTTCATGAACACTGTGATGCTGTCTTACATCATCTGGGCATATCTTGTTATGGTTTCAATGAGATCAATATCTATTGTCATGTGCCAAAACAGCACTCACTATTGTTGTTAATATTGTTCTCTAGGAATTGCTTTGTATACAATGTATATTCTTTGTTTCACATTATTTAATCAATTTTGTAAGGACTCGTAAGGAACAATATAGGATTAATTTTAAGCTTATTATAATTAAGTGCATTTAAAGTGAAATATCAAAAAACTGCGCTATATAAATACTACGTTATTATTACTATTATTATTATCTGTTCTGATGATGGGCACTGTAACGCGTATGTATATTAAAGTCAAATAACCAAACCAAGTAACAACACTATTGCTATTAAATTATTATTAACTTACAATATACCTTATTTCAGAGAGCTACATTGTTTTTTTTGTTTACGGTTTGAAACGAGCTAAGTGAAATCCGCTTCTGCCCAATGTCACGTCAAGGATAGGATGTGCACTACATCTGTCGTTCTCCCGTCCCCTCTATCCCCGCTCCCTACCATATTAAACTCCATTTCTCCTTCCTTCTCCCACCCATCTATCGCACTGCTGTCACGTCACAACTGTCTATTTGCTGCTCGGTGTTTTATTTTTTATGCGTATGGAAATATTCATGGAATCACTGTGGCTACGTGATACGTGAAATAATGCATAAGGTTGAGATGTTACATTTCCCAGCTGCGCGGTAATTTTCATACAATTCTTAATTTTTAATTTCAGGCCAATAAACCCTACCGAACGGAATAATTTATTTTTTTAATAAAATTGTTCTATGAAACAAAATATAGCCATTAAACAATTCGGTTTTTCATGCTTTTAGTGGCAAAATTGTCATTTTTGAGAGTTAATAATAAATTTAATTAAATGAAGACAATATAAACTCATTCGAAAATCTGGAAACAGAAAAATCAGAAAAATATATTTGCACCTCTGGGACTCGAACCCAGGAACTTTCACTTTCCGGGCAAATGCGCTACCACTGCGCCAAGGTGTCGATATCCGATTCGGTCATTTTTAGCTGTATCATAGATCAATTAAGAACCACCAACATTATCTTCATTTTCTTAACGCATATTTTATTGGCTGCTTTTTTTACGTATGATTGCAAGATTCAAACCCGAAATAAATGCTATCTGGATATGTACTATCTGGATAAATTTTGAACATTTTATTTTTAATATGCGACATCTATTGACTTTTCTGCAAGTCTTGGGTGAAATTTATTTTTATTGTTAACTTTATGTATCTATATATACTTTAATTAACCCTTAATAATAAATTCTTAAAAAATGAACTTCTAATCTTACCTAACCTAATGAGAACGTTTGAAAAGAAAGCCACCATTATAAAGTGACTTAAATAATTGGGTGAATATTTGAGTCATACATAGCAGAAAGGTAAGAATAATTAATCCCAAAAAGAATTTTGACTGGACACCCAGGTGAAAAGAGAACAGTGGGAAGACCCAGACTAAGGTGGGAAGACGAAGTAAGAGGGGATGCAGCACAGCTTCTCCAGGTACCAAACTGGAAGTCAGCCGCAGAGGACAGGAGGAGTTGGAGGGGAATGTTGCAGGAGACAAAAGCTCGATACGGGCTGTAGCGCCATCGAAGAAGAAGAAGAAGAAGGCAAGAATACACCTACTTTAAAAAATATACATTTTAGCGACTGTATAAACCATTGTGTTTTCATTGACTGGGAGATATGTACGGATGGTAACGGAGCCATCGGTACCAACATACTGTCTGGCGATTCATTGCCTCTGCCTACCCATGCTGCGAAATTTTGTGATGATTAGGTTTCATCACCTAATAGGCTAATTTCTGTGTTTCGTTACTCATTCAAAGACACATCAAAGACACATTCAAAGACACATCGCAACAAACGTTACGTAGGTACTTTTCGTGACTAAGTACAAGCAAACGACAGCCAAAATTGAGAAACAATCACTTCAGATTGATAGGTAGTCCGATTCCCACGTTACGTTGCTCCACTTTGGGTATCCAGTTCCGTTACGACGCAACATACCGCATTTAGCAGAGTATGAACAGTGAACATACCGTTGAATGCTACTGTCGCTGGAGGCATCAAATGTCCCAATCAATCGCCTATAATACATCAATGATACATAATAATTGAACAATGAGTGTAAAAATGGGCGAAATTATTTTACTAGGGAAAGACAGTAAAAAATATAGAAGAGGATGTGTCATAATGGTCAATATTGAGAGCACATTGTGAAGTAGAGATAGGCGAAGTTTTTCCATTGACAATTTCAAAGTTTTTTTGCAAAATCTGTGCCATTTTGAGGGCCTGTAAACTGAATGAAAAGTTATCAAAGACTGTACTGTCATCCGCGAAAAAAAATTGACGGGCATTACAAGTCATTAACGAGCAGTCACAAAGCACACAACAAAGTTGGGTGCAGATCTGATCCATGTGGGACACCCGTATATTTTTAATGTTGTTGAAGAGGCGAAACTGTCACCTACAGTTTGATTCAAACTAATCAGTTTGTTGACAAGTCTTTGGTGCCTAAAATCCGGTAAAAAGCCTTTAAAAAACGTAGGGTGGGACTGTGTTTTCTGGCGTCGCCAATATTGTTAACCAATACTGCACACCTTAAAAAAATCAACTATATGAACGAATTATTTACGTATCCAAACTATATTGTCAACCAATACTGTTGTACAGTGCACTCCTTAAAAACATCAACTAAATGAACGAATTCTTTCCGTATTCAAACTACTTATTCCCATTAGGTAGTAGTCTGCCGACAGTCGGGCGGTCATCATAATCATAGCATATCTCTTGTATTTCATTTTTTGCGCGAACAGATCACGTCGTCAGCAGTTCCGACAGAATGTGCACTGGCTTCCGCAGGTACCTAATAAGTTACAGTTCACTTGGTCGTACGAGATTGTGTGGATTTTTCAATTCATCCATATGTAGGCATTGCAGCGAAACCACAGAACACTAATTTTGCATCGTGAAAAGAGATAAAAGATAAAATATATTCTTTCAATACAATTCTGTATCCTATGGAGTTATAAAATCAAAGAAAGACGAATACATCCGATCAGCAATCAGCGATCAATCAATCTGGCTTCATCGACAATAGACGGCGGTTCAGAGGGCAAACTGCAGACTGCTGACTGGCGATTTGCTATTTGTGAGTTGTGATATGGGCTGTGTTTTTAGACACACATTATTTGTTGTTGTGCTGTCTCTTAGCCCTGGTGAGCAGGAAAAAATTGGCACAACGCATTAGGGTCAGACAATGCATTTTTTATGGATTGAAAGTTGTTGTTTGTGTGTCAGCTGGCAGAGAACATGAGGAGTTGTGACTTATTTAAGAGGGAATAACCAGACAAAACCGGAAATATGTCATTTTTAAATAAAATTTTAGCCGTATTGACTCTTTTCCATAAAAAAAGTATATGCTGATTTCGAAAGATTTCTTTTATCTGGTAAAGTTATTTTTTAAATTATGAGAAAATATGTTTATTTTTAGTATAATAAGGTTATACCGTAGGTCGTTGGAAGATTTGTTAAATTTTCAAACAAAATTTTGTATAATACAACACACATTTCAAATCATATAATAATGCAGTAAAAAAATCAATAAATTATCTGGGAAAGCTACGTTTCAGAATTTTAATTTTAGTTTGAATAAAATCATTAAAAAAAGATCCGCGCACGAGTTTTGTGACGAAAATACTTCAGTTAGTTTATTTATTTACGGTTTTACAAACTAATATATTTAAGATTTTTTTTGCCATCTGATTTTGCTTAAACATTATTGAAAAATTATAAATACTTATGTTCAAAAAATAATTATAAAAAGTACTGAATTTTAATAGTTTTATCATCACGCCTTTCAGCGTTTTTGAATGTAGGTATAAATTAAAGCAAATTTTGAATGAAATAAAATCGATATTGGGTTATAATTTTAGTTTCTACACATTCGTTCCTATACTATCTATAGTTAGTGGGAATATGGCACCCTCAATTGGGATATATTATGAAGCTGAAGGAGAAGGAGATGGGGGGGGGGGGGGGAGAGAAATGTTTGGGAAATTTTGCGATATATTTTTCCAATTTGTAGTCAAAATAAGTATTTTCGTCACAAAACTCGTGCGCGGATCTTTTTTTAATGATTTTATTTAAACTAAAATTAAAATTCTGAAACGTAGCTTTCCCAGATAATTTATTGATTTTTTACTGCATGATTATATGATTTGAAATGTGTGTTGTATAATACAAAATTTTGTTTGAAAATTTAACAAATCTTCCAACGACCTACGGTATAACCTTATTATACTAAAAATAAACTTTACCAGATAAAAGATTATATAGTTATTTTGTATCTTGACTACAAATTGGAAAATATGGTATCTGAAATATCAAAAACTCTTAAACGGTGATTTCTGACGTCATAAAATACTAAAATAAAACGGTATTATCTGTTATATGGTTTTTATTGCGTTCAATCAAGAAACTGGTATTGAACATCACGTCAAACCCCATCACGTTGACGTGACACCACTTTTGGATCTCATTGAAAAACATATAATTTTTTTTTTCAAATTGTGTGGGAATCAGCTCAAACCGTTCTGACTTATAGACAAATTATAATTCTACTAAATTAAGCAATTTTCTAATTTCAATCTCACAAACAGATAATTATGGTAATATATCATTGAAGTAGAAGATAACACTAGTAATCGAAAATACGAAATTAACAGTAGTAATAATCGAATTGGTAGAGGTGTTTGTCCCGGTAAGGCGAGTAGGGTTCGAGTCTCAGTTGCAACTGTTATACTTTTTATTTTTCTGTGTCTTGTTCTTTTTTAAATTTTCGTTTAGAATATTAGTGTTATCTTCTTCTTCAATAATATAATTACATTGATGGTAATAACCTTAAAATAATAGCTGTTCTAATAAAACTTAGATCATTATGGAAATAAATTTCTCATAAAACAATTATAACTAAGTATTAGTTTACACAGGTAAGCTAAGAATATAATTAGACTGAAGAAATACGTAAATATTATAATATTACATCGACCTTCGAGTGGTAACTGGCAGATATCTGGAATTGTTTTAATTATACCTTTGTTTATAGCTGAGATTCAGGTAGATAAGGTGAAGCTTGCTTTAAAGGAGTAATATTAAAGAATATTAATCAACGCCAGGAAGATTCACATCAAATATTATGTTCACACCTCTCAACCTCGAGTCCGGAGGTCAGGAGGGAACATCTGACCAAACTCATTTTATAAATTCTTATTGTATCCAATATTAAAAACGCTTGAAAAATAAATGTTTTCGAAATAAAATATGTTTAAAGCACTTCCTATTTCTCTTTAATAATTAGCTTAGCTTTCTATTTTTCCAATTTTCCAATAGATGTAATCACATTTTAAATGGCATTCTAAAATGAACTTTGGGGGAACGAAAATTGTAAATATTGACTGATTAATTTCAGGCGTTTAAGATCATTCAGAATTCAAATATTGCTTGAAATGCCTAAAGCCGCATTTGGTGACCAGATCTATATAACCAGTTACTTCCCCACCATCCTTTTCCCAATTAGGGATGCAATAGTCTCACTTTCGGTTTCAGACGTTTGGGAGTAGTTGAGACTCTTGTGCGGTATCCAAGTAAAATAAAAAAAATGTTTAATACATGGCATCAAGTATAAATATTTTTTTTCTACACACACCAGTTCCATATGTAATTTTGTTTTCCTTAACTCCACACAGGAGGCCCTGAGGAAAATAATTTTCCTCAAGGCCTATGTCATCTTCGGGGATGCTGTGTGGAGGGTCTTTTTAAAAAGGTTATGGGGGATGAGTAGGAAACTGGGCGTCAATGTGTCTAGGAGTAACGGATGTATGAATCCATCCCTCCAACTGCGGTGCAAGGCGATGGATCGAGAGGGACCGCATCTCTCTCGATGCGGCCCGCCATGCAGTAGGTGGGCAAATGCATTGGCCGCCAAGACCTACTCACCCCATGAATCCGGTCACCCCTGCTATGTCACCAAACGTAGCGAACCACTTGGGGTGACCTACGGCAAGGCAACCTAAATTTGACAAGCATATCAAGCTGGTATCAGATTTGGATTCATCAATAATGTCCCGCTAAGTTTAATTCAATGGCTGGGCTAAGTCCTCCATCACGACACAACCAACATTTTCCTCTTACAATGACGGTAGTATAAGATTTTCCAATATTTTCAGGTTATTCGTTATCCGGGAATGTTTGTTATTTCATTACTTTTTAATTTCTTGTGATAGATAGGCACATCAACCACAAAAGTGTAAATAATTCAATAAACAGAAAAAAACTAGATATGTAGTTTAAATGTATAATAATTTCCCGTTACTGGACTTTGAAAACCTTTTAACCTATTTTTAATTCGATTCGTTTAAAAAATTACACATGAATCCTTATACCATAAAAACTTGACCCCATTAAAACATAATTTTGAATTGTACCATATTTTCCATAGAGACCAGACTTTTGATTTATCCATGCCTATTGCGACTAACAACTGTAAACTCCCACTGAATGCATAAAGCTGAATTAAACGATTAATATCTATTCAATTGAAAAAGAACTCCATTCTGAGCTCATCCTTTCATCTTTGATTCTTGTCTATTGCTGCCACAAACGAGAGAGCTTTAGTGTTATAACTGACTCGAATGCTTAAAGATATTGTTGAACAGTCACACATCACACAGCAGACATCAGCTATGCAATACGATAATAAATGCATATAATAAATCACCTTAATAAGCCACACATTCAACGCGAATGCGAACAAAGTCAATATGCCCATTCAATTATTACTGGTTACAACAGCGAACCAATATATTTTTATTGATGCGACTTATTGAGTGAACATTGCGATATGTGGCTACCGCATGCTAATTTAACTGAACCATTTAAATAACGTGCAGAAACTGAGAATATCAATACAATACAACTATAAAATAGGTAACATAATTAATCGCCTTAAGACGAACGGCTGCCTGGTCTGTCTCACTTAAATTAGGATTTGAGACTAAAATATCCAACAAAACCAAATAATTTTTTTTTTAAAAGGTGTGGCAAATGTGAAATACGGATATGTTATAATGTATTTTTTAAATTATAAAATATAGGCCATTAAATAATTCAATTGTCCATGATCCAAAACCTTCTCAAACTTCTTTTATTTATATTTAACAAAAAACATGTCCGGCAAAAGGTGTTTTTTTACGTAATCTACGATCCCGCAAAGCACGTTTAAAATGTCATTTTTTCTCAAAAACGCCGTAAAATAAATTAGAATAAATATCTTGCGGTTTGATTTTTGTATGGAAATAAGTGCTTAATTTTTCTTTGTCTTTTTTGAAGTGCAAACCTGTCGGCGGAAAATATAACTGAGGCCAAAAGTGTGAGATTTAGTTAGAGGTTCTAGTTTTCGCCGTTAATTAACCATTTTTTCTCAAAAACGCCGTAAAATAAATTAGAATAAATATCTTACAGTTTGATTTTTGTATGGAAATAAGTGCTTAATTTTTCTTTGTCTTTTTTGAAGTGCAAACCTGTCGGCGGAAAATATAACTGAGGCCAAAAGTGTGAGATTTAGTTAGAGGTTCTAGTTTTCGCCGTTAATTCCCATCATTTGTCGCTGTTCATTATGTTTCAGTTCGATTTTATGTGAGTTTCACCTGAAGCGATTATGGTCTCTGCGGTCTTTGAAACTCGAGGAGCGGAGAGGTCATTTTCGGATCCATCAAAAGTCTTAAAATGCGTTATCCGAAAGTGAACCTTGAGGTTGGTGAAACGTAAGAGGCGGTAAGGAGTTTTTCGCGTCAGTGAAAAAGTAAGTTTTTTTCAAAACTGAATAATACTGCGTTTGAGTTAATTGTAATAATTTTAAAAAATAATCTCAGCAACATGTAAAAATTAAAATTTATATTCAACAAATTTGTATTGGTAATTTGTATTTTTAATATAAGTTAATTTTAAAAAAACTGTAGCCACTATCGTGATATTTTTTTAACTGAACTAATGGTTGTTATTAATCATATAGTAGCAGTATAAAAAACGATTATAAACACTCCTAACCAATCATCCTAAACACAATCAACTATTGCAGTTAAGTCTTTTTACGGCAACTAACCAATGCACATTTTTAAATGATAAACTTTAACCGGATCTTTTTTATTAGTTTGGTTTGTTCTTATAATCTAAATACCACCATAAATAAATACCAAGTCAAAAGGTCACCTTAACTACATAATTAATGCAAAATGAAAGTTATTATCTCCAATTACAGAAAATCAATACCCATTTCAACAAACACAATATTGACAACACTTTTTGAGTGAACGTTTCAAACTGTGGCTACCACATGCTTAATTCCAAACCTTTCGATGTTTATTAATTTAGAAGCATAAACAAAACGCCAGCGGGCAGAGAGCTTAGAGCCTGGAGCCAAGACGAATCGACAACAGTTATGATATTTGCGGGAAGTTGTAAAGTATAAAGGCAAGGGAAAAAAGCGAAGCGAGTCATATTGAAGAATGTTGTTTGGTCCAAGTCCCGCCTAGGCCTTTCGGAGGCTGGTAATCTCACGGAGCCGAGGACCGGACCCGCTTATTTGGAATCATTAATCATTTATCTCGACCGGGCGGCACAGTTTTGAATTGGAGGAAACAACCCTTTTTTGTTTTTCCCATTTTTCCCTTGCCGCTGCGGATTTTTGTATTCTTTCTCTTCTCTATCTCGGCTTCTTCTTTTTGTGTTTTGTTCTCGGACGGGCGGCCGAACCAAGGGCGCCGTTTAAAAGTTTTTTTAATCGACTTTGAATTGTTTAAATATTGCTATTAAATTTTTTGAACACCTACCTAGCTACCGTTCAATACACATTACACCATAATTAACATTCTTACTATAAGTTATAAATTACGCACATACGTGTATTAATATAAAATACTCTAGATATCATTTCGTATAATTGATTTTGTATAATCGACTCCTGGATTGTCAAAATAACGCATTAAAAGATAAGAAATATAATAATCATAAATGTTAGCTCTGCGAAAAAGTGAGTAAAATCATTCGACTATTTTCATAAATGCCAGTATTGCGGTTGTGGGTACCGCCGCCCTAGAAACCATTTATTGGATAACCAACACCTCTGCAATAGGCTACTCCGAGTGGTTCGCTACGTTTGGTAACTTAGCAGCTTAAAAAAGCTTATTTAAAAAAAATGAAATATGTAGGTAGTTTATTGTAATCGCATATTATTAATTTTTCGGTTATGCCAATTTGCAGATAGGTTATTACCTGCCTAATACCTTTTAAAAATCACGTAATATTATGAAAACATTCCAAATTAGAGAATAATCAGTAGGTAGATATGTATTTCCCACTAAAACTGAAGCTTCTAAGAAATAACTCATTAATGTCTATATAATTTGGTAAATGGGTACCTGCTAATCCGGAGATGGTATGACATCAAAGAAATCCTACTTAGAATCAAACCTTTGATTATAAATAGGTACAAGGCCTAAGAGAATAATATCCTGTGTGGACCACCATTAAAGCAAGGCGGATGTATCTTGTTTCCATTATATCAGGCTCTATTCTTAATTGTTAACGATTAATAAATTGGGTTTCACATCCGCTAACTAAATTGTTTTGAATTTCAAAGAAAATGAAAAACACTGCGGCGGAAATTCTCGAATATCACTCATTAGATTAAAATAATAACACTTATTAAGTTTCCTGTTTTTAACACCATGATACATGCCTTGTTTTGAGGTACGAATACGTTAGTTCTTCCATGCATATACATTGGAAATTCTAATATATACTACATATAACTTTAGATACACTAGTAGAGATGAGTGGAAGGCCTTTGGAAATTATGAAACTATGTTTTTATTTGGACCGGCATTATAACTTATAACGAACGCATTAATGAAGTTTAATATCTTAGACGCCACTATAAAGTTGTGACTAAAACCATAAAAATGGTGTTTTAAAAGACACATTCATTAAAACAATAATCACATCATTTCTCCTTCAAGTCATGAATCTACCTACCTACGTATTTCCATGTGGCATTAAAAAATAAACGTTGAACAATAAACCTTTCAGATTCGTTGAGTTCGGGATTTTTTATTTTATTAATTAACAAGTCACATGAAGGTTAAATAACTAAAAGTTTGGTGTGATTTAACATGTTTTAACTTTTCAAATAAAGTAGGTAGTTAGCGTGAATTTCTTTTCAAACGTAGTGTAGAGGCATGTGTATGTTTTGAGGCGACTCAACAGATGTCAGTAAAGTTGTATGTATTATAGGAGAGAGTAAACTGTCGCCAGTTTGTGTCTAATACCCGAACGGTTACGTAAATAATCGATGACATTTGATCGAAAACTGGGCACCTTCAGAGCATTCATTAGAACGGACGTTTATTCCAGTTAAATATTCATCGTAAACAAGACCATAAATAACCACGAATCGAGTAGCATTGAATCTCATAAGCATCTGAAAAGTGTTGTTTATCAGAGAAAACCACTGTACATCATAAATGTTTACTTATTTCATCATGATTTTTTTTTGAAGTAAAACTTCTTTATGCAATTCTTTATGCTTGACTTGGGCAGTAAGCTGGCGAATTGTGTGACGAGAGCGTTACGAAAAGCAAGGCGAACGCTTCGTATATCACTGTAGGAGCAAGAGAGAGCAGCGCGCGCGCACATGCGCTCATTTTCTTTCTCTCTTCCTATCGTATAGATAGAGCAGAAGTTTTACTTCAGTTGTGTGGTCTAAAGCACACTCGTTTTTTGGGGGTATTATGACGTGTCGTGCTACCTCCCTTTTTAGCCAACGTTTCGGACTGCGCTACAGTGCCCATTAGTTTGCTTATTTAATTTTAATTTCTTTCTCGTGATTATTGTTGACTTTGTCTCATTTGTTTTGTTGATTTGAATTTTGCTTCTGCGATTGAAAACCCGAATAAAATTTTAAATGTGAAACAATTCCTAATTTTTGATTATTTTCAATTCCCGGCACTGCGTTGTTTAGCATTTGTACCGTTGAACGTGTTTTATTATGGCTGTGTATACTTGTGCTGGTAGGTACTCGTGCTGTGTAGATTCTTTCGTCTTCTTTTTCGCAAAAAGAAAATAACTAACCGCTTGAATGCGGTGGAGAAAATCATAAATATGCAGCGTTCTGGAAAATAAGAATTCTTGCCAAATTTCACGGGAATATTCTAAATAACAATGGAAGAAGAATTTTCTTCATTAAATTTTATACATAATGTTTTCTGCTTCCAAATTACAATAGATATTTTCGAATTTTTACAACATAAAAGATTGTTTGTGATTATTTGTGATTATTTGCATTATGTTCTCTTTTAATTTTGGCTAGAAACGTGTTTGTTAAAAATAAAACATGTTCGTGGATTGTAAATGTATTTTTTTAAATTATTCGTCACTATTTTTAATTTTAAAAACGTAGGTTGGTATATGTGACTGCACTTAGAAACTAAACATTTTTCCAAAAACAATCATATTAATGTTTTATTCTGTTTTATTATTACTTAAGCCGCAGCTGCCCGAATTTCTACCGACTTCTTACATATAGTTTTAGAGCTCTTAAAAATATATATTATTTTTGAAGATAATATCTAGATGCGTTCCACGCCGAAACGCAAATTATATCGAATTCCCTCGATTGAAAAAAATCGCAAAGTATGCTCCGAAAATTATTGTAAACACGTTTGTTTCCGTTATTTTACAAGTTATAGTTGTGAAAAAATTCACAATGTTTCTTTAAATGACTTAAGATACTTTCCATGAGATTTTTGCTCTATTCTAAACGAGTCGTGTTTTATTAAACATTTTCGCATCGATTTTTATCGCTTCAAATATTAGTGCGCTCCTCTAACATTCGTAATTTCATATCTCTCCATCTTCTTCTTTTTGAGCTCGGATTAAGTTGTTCTAGGTATCTGATGTTCTAGGCTTTTTCTAAAAGTTTGTACACCATATTTAACTGGAAAAAGGTACATACATTATATACATAAATCGATCGTCCAGTTGATTAGTCAGATATCTTCGAAAACTCAAAATTTAAGTTGGGTATGCAGTTATATGTAAAAGTTTATCTTTTCTCGGAAGATTTTTTCAATGTAGATGAGTGATTCAGGCTGATAATTATTGCTTATAATAATTGTTACCCTTTGTGCTATGCATAAAAATCTTGTCTTAAACGTTAGTTTATCAATTAAAAATAATAATTAATATTTGACAAGTTAAAGTATTTCACCGAAAAAATGTAGACATAATTTGTCTCGACGCCACCTAGCGAGCGATTTAGCATTAACAGTGCCTCTCTCACAAAAAATAAAGTTGGTTGTTTTCAGGTGGAAAAATGTAATAAGCAGTAATTGTTGAATGAAGCACTAGTATATATTGAATTATTTGGCGGGTTTTAGATAAGCCGCCGTAGCTCAGTGGTAGAGCTCCTGACCGGCAATCAGAGGGACACGGGTTCGAGTCCCGTTGGCGGCCAGTATCTTTTCTCGGAAGATTTTTTCAATGTAGATGAGTGTTTCAGGCTGATAATTATTGCTTATAATAATATGTAAAAGTGTACATTCTTTCAGGTTCAATACCCTGATTGCTCACAAACACTACCAAATCAATTTTAATGCAGAAAAATTTGTAGTGAATCAAATAAAATGTAGGTATATGTTTACTAGGTCACTGGTCACTAGTAGGATATTTCAAAATATCCTATCCTATCGAACCGTTATGCCTCCAGGTGTTATTTTATAGCGTAGGTATTAAGTTAAGCAGACATGTGTAAATTATCTTTGATTTATGGCGAGGATTCGATTATTGCTTTCCTCATTTTCTCAAAATTTTGAATTTTTAAGTGTGTATAATCAACTAATCATCTGGACGATCAACATATATTTTGTCAATTGTTTTATAAACGGTATAGGTACCTACATTATTTTGCTGGTAAGTTAGGTAGGTACTAACTAAAAACTAAAATTTAAGTGAGCTAGACTACTAAGATTGAAAAACACAACATTATGGATTTTGTTGCAGCTAAAATGAATATTATTGAAGCTGCGTTTCCCCAAACTGAAAGAATCCTGAAAATGTGCATAAAAAAAATAAAATTTTGAAAAAACATAGGTAAAATAAATTTTCAGCTACAACAATATCTGCAATGTCGTATTTTTCAATCTTAGCACTCTAGCTCACTGTAAAGTTTCAGACCGCCACTGTTAATAGTCGTACTTTACCTATTGAGATGGTATTCGTCCATTGTCATTACTTTTATCTTCTTCTTCTGATGTTCTTCCCTATCGAAGGTTGGCTATTTTTATAATGCAAACTGGGAAACTAAATTCATACTAATCATATGAGTTTTGATAACTCATGAGAGTGCAACTTCGTTGTGTGTTTTATATAATAAAAAATGAAAATAAATCTATGTAGACAATCCTATGTTAAAAGCTTTGTCTACCACGACCGACCACGTCTTGCATAATTGTTCCCCTGGATCCTTAATATGATCAACTGATAAATCTTGTACAAATGGAATCTAAAATATCTTGAATGTGAAATTTTTCATAGTATCAAGGTAGGTAGATACTTAAGTAAGGTCGTAAAACTTCGTATAGGTATTAGAATAATCCTCCACTCGTCCAATATACCTAATATATCTTCTTTGAACAAGTCATGAAGAGGTGAAACTGAAATTAAAAATTCTGCATAATTACTCCACCACTAAAAAAATCTCCGTTTCTCCGCGGTCGTATCTCCAAGTAACACCAACGATGTCTTCCATTTTTAAAGAAATCTGAAAAAAACCGTTGGAATGGAATCAAAGGTGACTCGTGGTAATTATACTGAAAATATTAGACAGAGAAAATATATTGCCACCTTTCACAAGAAAGGTTTGAATTTATTGGTAGGTTAGTATCTACTAGTATTTACATTGGTTTTATGTAGATAAGTACCTATTATCTACTAGTATCTACATAGGTATTATGTAGATAAGTATTATCTACTAGTACCTATCTACATAGGTATTATGTAGATAAGTATGTAGTATCTACGAGTATCTACATAGGTATTAAGGAGATAAGTAGTATCTACGTAGGTATTTTGTATCTATAAGATCTTCTATTTTAATATTACGTCAATCAGATTTTAATTTAAAGAATTGTGTAGGTACCTACCCATAGCGCTTTTAATAACTAAGCAACATACCTAATATCATCAAAAATTGAAGTTTGTACCTTCCTTATTTTTTTTTAATTAAAAAGAAAGTTACATTGTCGGGGTACGAATAACTCGACAATATTAGAAAATCTCATACTACCCCAACAGAAAGTGAAAAATATTGCTTATGTTCTGAGGTAGGACTTAGCCAGCCGAGGAATCGAACACGCGACGCCCGGGGTTGAAATTGTTAATTAATATAGGTATAAATACTCGGGTTCTGTCCATTTAAAGTACCTAGCTATTTATAAGAAGGTATGTAGGTACCTACGCAGTAATAGATTAAATTTAATTATAAAAAAAACGAGTGTGCTTTAGACAACACGACTGAAGTAAAACTTCACTAACTTACGCCGTCCATTAATAATATAACAATAACAGGAATAAAAATATCCCCATCCCGTCAACATCCCCATCAACTCAACTCAACTCAACTCAACTCTTTCATTAGCGTTCGCTTTAATTAGCGTTCGCATCGATTAGCTTTTCATATCGATTAGCGTTTCACTTTCATTAGCGTTCGCTTTAATTAGCGTTCGCATCGATTAGCGTTTCATATCGATTAGCGTTTCACATCGATTAGCGTTTCACATTGATTAGCGTTTCATATTTTTTCGTAACATTTCATATTTTTAACGTATTCATCATTTTATCCCAAAGTGTCGAGCGTGCGTAAAGAAGTTTTACTTCAATAAATCTTTTTGAAGAATACCTAATAAAAATAGGACAGAACAAGATTTACAACCAATTTAATAAGAAAGTAAGTAAATAAAGGTCCCTACCTCCTTAATTTGAATAATAAATTCCCGAAAAGGGTTGCCTATTTAAAGAAACTAACTTTAAGAATGTTACCTACCTTCCTTTTTCGAACATGATACTAGTAGGTGTGTGGGCAGTTTTTTTTAATAATAATTTAAACATCGGAATCTGATCCGATTTAAAACAATTTATTCATTTATTTTAGATATTTGACAGATGTCAACCGACAAAATTTGATAGGGTAGACTGTAGGAAACTATCAAATATCCAATTATTTGTTAATTTTTATCATTAACGCCTTTCAGCTTTTACATTATAGTTAAGACATAAAAATAACACGAGAAATCAGAATTTCGGACATGTTAATCAGCTAATAAAACAGCAAAGGATAGTAAATATGAGTTAATATCAGATCAGAATAGCCAGGCAACTACTTCCCTACCTTCCTCTTTCTCATCTTTTCTCCCTCCCACTACCTTCTACCTCACAACGTATCCCAATTGGGGATGCCATAGTCTCACTGGCTCTGGCTTTTGACTCTTGTGCAGTATTTAAGAAAGTACATTAAAAATGTTTAATGGTATCTACATAGATATTTGTAATATATAAGTACCTAATAAGTAAGATATATTTCAAGTTGAAAAGATGTCTACATAAAATATTACAAAAAATAAACAAAAATTCCAATATATCTAACAATAAAATTAAGAATACTAAAAAAAAAAAACGAGAATAAACCCATTGTAGGTAGTTGCCATTAAGAGTTTGAACTGATAAAAGAAAAAAATATATTAAAATAATTTAATAATAGATATTTTCTACGAGTATTAAGAGTTTATAATTATATCTAATTAAATAGTATAATAAAGTAATTAAACTACATAGTAAAGTATTTTAGAAAATAAGTCATAAATTTAATTACTAAAAAAATTATTACAAGACGAACAATAATATTATCAACAGATTGTCGTTATTTTATTTTCGTTTATCATCTTTAGTTCTTATAAGGTTCTTAAAAAAAATCATTTTTCTAAATCTGTATGCGTCGAAGCAATAATTCAAATTGAAAAAAAAAACAATTTAATAAACTCTTATTCATATTGAAGAAGAATCTAAAAGTAACGTCCACCTCTCCAAGTGCCGTGAGCTTACGAGAAAACCCACGGAAAATAATTCTGTTCTTTGCAACCGCTGTTGTGAGGATCATGGAAGAGGGGAGAGGGAGAAGGGAAAGGAGAGGGACGTCGCGCGCAGCCTTGCCCCGCCTCCAAAATCCGCCCAACGCTCCCATTGGCAGGCACGATCCCACGTGATCGCTAGACGGAAAATGCCATAGAAAAAAAAAACAAGACAGAAAACGCCTACTAGCGACGCGCCAGTCGCGGGCAGTTGATCGCCGCATTCGGCCGGTTAGGTCACATACCCACAGATAAATACATAAACAGACACTGCAGCAGATCCAAAACGTCAAGTTGACAGGTGGAGTTCTGAATTCGAATTTGACACCTGTCAAATAATTAAATAATCGCGGAATTTTCCAGTGGCGAGTTCTCGACGATGAAAGTAAGGAAATTATAGTGCGCCATCGATGGTGAAACTTTTATTGTGGGATTCGTCACCGGCGGTTTGCGACAACTGTTTTTTTTGTGTGTGGGACATTCCAGCAATTACTTTAATTAAATTATTCAAATAAATCGAAAAACAAAACACGAAGACGAACTAAAAAGTGCTAAAAAACTGTTTAATATATATTTTAACAATGGATCCGATATTTTCATCAGTGTGTTAACAATAGTTTTTGAAAATAACTAATAAACATATAAAATTATATTGTGTAAAGTGTAAGTGATGTAAACTATGATTTTAAGTTCAAAAGTGGTTTTAGCGTTAGGTACCTACCTACCTAAACGTATTACCTACCTACCTTTATAGCTAGGTACCTACCTGTAAAGGCACATTCATCTATGTACCTTGTAAGAAAAGTTGATTCAAACATGTTTTCAACGGTTTAAAATAAAATAATTCTACACCGATTGAAAATTGAGTGGTTAATATATAGGTAATTTGAATTTTCTTTACCTATTTATATATCCCTTTTCACCATATGTGTAAACACTTTCTTCTTTTTATATTATGATAATATGGTATGTTAGGGCCTACAATACCTACGCCTGTTTTGTGAGGTTCTATGTACCAAACACGCCCCTTTTGAATAAAACCGATTTCAACGCGTGGTGCACTCTACTGAATTTAGTTTGCATTGAAGATAAGGGTAGCAAAACATGAAAGCCTGAAAGGTATAATATCTGAAAAAAGTTATTTTAAAGAACCATTCTTCATACACAAGTATAACCTATACCTATACCTATCTAACTAGTTTAGAATCACAAAGGTTAGAAACAATATTTCACTTAGAGAGTAAATAAATTCTTCTATGAAAATTGCAATCAATACCAAATGTGTAGGTACAAATATTTGGACATCGTATCTACATATCGATTTAATATAAATAATGAAAGTATGTGATCTGTAGTTACCTTTTCAATTATTTTATTAGTAGGTACCTAGCTACACCTGTGTTTACGTAACTCTATGCACTCAAATATTTTTTTATAATTTAGTTTCCTGAAAACGTAGCGTATTTTTAAAATCCACAAAATTAGAAAAATTTAACTTTTTTTTTAGTAAAATACTAGATACGTTTTGTTTCAACTAGTAGATACCTAGGAATGTATGTGTACAGTTCCTACTTATTTTTAAAAAACACACTCAAATACTTGCTTTCTTGTTAGAAAAATGGGTAGATTTTCAAATTATACAAACAATTTTTATTTAAACGCGTTGGATGTAAATGTGAGAAATCTATGCATTATTTTTAAATGAACTTAATATTGTTTGAACTCATTTATGCATACTAAAATATTCATGATTAAAAAGTAAGTATAAATTATGCCCGGAAGTATTTAAGGACGCCCCATGTAGATATATATATTAGACTTGAATCGGGTAAAGTCAGTAATACCATAGATTATCTACCTATGTATGAGTGTAAATGAAGCAAGGAGTGTATCATCCATGATACGACAGAGATAGAGTTGCAATCTATCCCCTTTCAGGCATGATAGTTGGTTAGTTTATATTTTAAGGAATATTGGGGTAGAATATATAAGAATATATCAATATTTAACAAAATCTTATTCACGGATAGATCAAATTTAATATTTGGCTGGATAAACGAAGCAAGTTGTGTATTTATACTATATACTACGACAAAGTTATAGAAGCGGTCTATCCGCTATCACTACCCCTTTCAGGGCATGTTAGTTAGTTAGTTCAAATTTTCAGGAATATTAGGGTCGAATAATAATATATCAATATCTACCCAAACCTTATGCACGGATAGAGAAAAAATTTATATTTAGCTAGGTAGGTTTCTACCTAGTTTAAACCATCAGAGAATTTTTATATGAAACTCCAGTGCCTGTATTTATAATTGCCCATAATTTGCCGTAGGTAATAATAACTCTGAAAAAAATGGTTCCCTGAAATTCGTCGGTCGCCCCTCCCAGTCCTATCTAACATCTCCAATCTACTCGCGACAGCCATATACCTAATATAAATACACTGGCGGCCATATGTTTCATGTCAAAAATTACACGTAATTCCTGTGTGTGGAATAAACACGATAATAGCATGTTTCGTGCATGCGATTACCATCTCTGCACGCTATGTACCCGGAGCTACGTATTATTATGTATAGGATACTGGCCACATAGGCAGAGCTGCGATGGTTGAACAAGGAGGCTCTGGCGAAGCGATGAAGTTTGATAAACAGAAAATTAAAAAGTGTTTAAATTAAATTCTATTTTAAATACTCGTATATTTGTTTTTGAAGTGATAACGTCTTTAGCACAATTGTGATTTGTAACTAAAAATAGCGCCACTAAAAAGAGACAAACACATAGGTATATCTATAGGATTTAGCCTGCGATAGAATGAGATATCGGTCTCCTCTTTGTGCGGAGCTTCGTAGACTCTTATCTATTTTGGTTTTCTGAAGGCTTCACTAATAAATTATTACTGTATGCTAATCGGTTTTGGCAAAATCTTGCCCTCGTGGCAGATTCAAAATATTTTTACACAATAAAGAAGTATTATTGTGGATAAAATGCATAAAAACGTTTCTACAAAGAAAACGATGAGGAAATATTGGTAGGTATAACAATAATTTTACAGATAAAGGCTGTATTATAGGTACTAGTTTCTTAAGTAGGTATATATTCAAATAAAATCTGAAGCTTCATAATTATATAATTACATTGGGAACCTGCCTATATAATTATTCCTAGGGGAAAATGTTTACTAAAATATAAATAACTAAATTTTGTTAAGTTTAAGGTTATGGTTAAAATGGATTATAAATTTCCTATATAGGTATTATTAAAAAATATTAAATTTACACAAAATCTACTAGTGTCTAGTAAGTAAATGAAAATGTTTATTAATTGGTTGGGTAGTTATCTTATTTCATGTAGATGTAATTCTTTCATCTTAGAGCTTAGAGCTGCATATAGTTTCTATAGTCACCCGGTTGTTATTATAGCAAGTAGTTATTTAGGTGGTTGCTATCCTGCGTTGGGCGGCTTCAGCGGAGGGCGGGCTGGTCGGGATTCGTTGCTCCCGCCCCGCCCTACGGAGATCCGCCCCTCTCACGACACACGGAGCCCCACAAGGCCTTAAACCCGTACATAAGGCTTCACGATTTGATTATTAAATTGATCCCACGACGGCCATTTTAATTTTGGACGATTTAACTGGTTTTACTTGGTAGTTTATAAATTGGATGAACGACTGTTTAATCTTAATTCCAATCACTAAATTGGTTTATAATTTCATATAATATATGACTGTTTGAAGAATCTGTTTAATCACAGTAAATCTACTTTCTTTGTATTGTACATACATTAATTTTTTTTTCTTAAGATTCATTCCGACGGTTGTCATACATGTTCATTTTTTGGCAGGTAGGTAGGTACCTGAGTATATCGTGCAATAATAGAGAAAAGTACCTACCTAATAAGTGCATTATTCATCTATTGTTTTCAGAAAAGGATAGTTACTTAGATTAGATACGTATATTTTATATTAATTATTAGATTGTTCATAATCAAAAAGAGTGCCATTTTTATATTTAGATAGGAACCTACATCATAAGATGATATAAGAACATATGGTCAGTGGTTGAGTGGGCATAGCGCTTGGGTCCCACCTGGGCGTCGCGTGTTCGATTCCTCGGCTGGCTAAGTCCTCCATCACAACACAAGCAGCATTTTCGGCTTTCTGTGGTGGTAGTAGGAGATTTTCAAACATTGTTGGGTTATTCGTAACCCGGGAATGTTTGTCTTTCTTTTAAAAAATAAAAAAAAAAAAAAAAAATAACAATATATTTGGATTACTTGCATAGCGCCGTTTTTGTGAAAAATCACCTCAAGGGCGCTACATATATAAGGTTCTTAAAATTTTTAACTAATTTTCTTATGACAACTTCGTTTTAATTATAATAAAGTTTGTAAGTACTGTCATGTATTGTCTTTCCTCAATAGAATAAGTAGGTTCCTAGATAGCAATAAAATTTATTAATATTAAACGAATTTTAGGTAGGAATCCAAAAGTATTTGGATTTATTTGAATTAAATGTGAGTTCCCACTCAATTTAGTAGCTTTGGTCTAGACGCCCACTTATTTTATCAAGTGGAAAAGCTAACACAGGTTACAAATCTTTTGAACGGCCTATAAAAATGATCGTCGGTAATAAAATAACGCATCCCCTAACAGATGAACAGATCCCAAGTGAGCTGCGCCACAGTAAAGGCAGTAAAAGCTGTAGAGGTATAAATAGAGGTATAGAGGGAGCTTCCGGCGGAAGGCGGAGGCTTCGACGCCGCCTGAATGTTAATTGGCGGCGCTACCGACGCTATAAAGCCGACGCCGACGCCTCACGTCGCTAAACCTCGGCACTTCCAGTGCTTCCCTCGCATTCCATTCCCCGTTAATTGGCGATAATTCCACCCCTTCTCTGTGCGAATTGCACGGAGCTCATTTTCACAACCATAATTAACATATTTTCTAAATGATTCGCTCTCTTTCCAGATGATAAACGGAACTTTATAAACTGTAATCTAGAATATAAAACTCTGAACAATTTCATTAAGGAATAATATCATGTGGTGAACATTCAACATCGTGAAAAACTTCATTATTAAAAGTACAGCAGTGTTTTAATTAAAATTTCAAAATGCAAGAGATCTGCAATACGGCTCCGATGCCCTTGGAGGCAAACCCGCTAACGAGGAAAATAAAGTGTGAAGAATTTAGTAATATGCGCGGGCAGCAAGTTATGGGACCTGAAGATATGGGAGAAGAGGACTTCGTTTCTATGAAGCCGAGGAGTCCTAATGGCGGGCCAGGTCCTGAGCCAGGGTTCTGGCTGGCTGCTGTGGCTGGGGGTCCAGGATGTACGGAGACAGGGTTCATAAACAGTCAGCCCTCCATGGCGGAGTTCATGACTGCGCTCCCGCCTTTACCGCCGGCCCTGAGAGGGGGGCTCAGTCCTAGCAGGTCCCCGCCCCCCAACATGTACCCCCACCCGCACCAGATGCAGGGCCCCGGGTCTCCAGGACTCCCGGTGCCGGAGTACCCCTGGATGAAGGAGAAGAAGACCACGAGGAAGAACAGCCAGCAAGGTGAGTGTTCAATTGTAACTATTCTCTCCGCGTTGTCAGTTGTCGTAGGGCAGATTTTTCAACTTCAATATTTTTATCGCAGGAAATAAACGCGTTTTGGTGTAACAATTTAAAAAATATCCAAAACTTACTTCGTTTTTTACTACTATTTTTCAGCATTTTTGATTTCGATGATCAGACCTTCACATTAATTAAAAAATAATTCACTTCGAACATGATTTCAATCGAACCATGATTGAACTTGAAGTAAGTAGATTGAAGAAAAAACTTGCCCACTGTTCAACAACTACTAATAAGAAATAATTTAGGTGTCAGCTATGAATTTAAAGAATTTTTTCCACCATTCAAAAAAATAAATCGATAGCGCGGATTCTCATTTCAGTGCGATAGGCTAAAGAATAAAGAAAAACACAAGGGCTGCCTTATGTGCATGTTTCTTGATGAAATTATAGGCCTAACTTTAGCCTTTATTTCTAAAAAATGCTCTGTTTCACAAAGATTACGAAATTCAAATGGGATAGCGTTATACAATTTCAAGCAAATGTAAGAGAGACAGACAGCTGCCAAAGGGTTTAAAACCAAAATGTACTAGGTCAGTAGCACATTTATTACCATTAAAATTTGTACAGAAGGCACTTCTAGTGCTATATTCTTTATTCTATTGTTACGACTGAAAGTAAAATTTGCACTGAAGATAAGGAGGTACTTACGTAACTTGCGTTATCCTCTACCTCTGAAGTACTTACAATAATTCAATTTCTCAGCAATCAGTCAAACAATCGGTTCAGCCCGTGATTATTCACCAGCAAAGTACACTTTTCAAAACGATTGTGCATACAATGAAAAATGGGAACAATCACTTCGTTTTGACCTCTGTCCAATTATTTTCAATCATTATTTCCATGGTGCTTAACTTCGGGAACCGGAGTCGATTCTTCCGTTTGTATTCCGAACAACAACTGTCCGTGGGAAAACAATGGATCCAATAACAATCTGACTCCACAAATGCCATCCTGTTTATTTGGAAATGGTCAAATTTGATTCGCCTTTTATTCGGTTAAAATATTTAGAATGGCTAAAATCCATGCATACACAATATCATGCGTGTGTATAGTATATATCGTTGGTTAAATTACATTCTGTTAAATAATTATATTAGTAACATTAATTTTTCTAATAACATCAACAATAGGCCACTTGCATCACATTTTTAAATTTTTTTTTCGGTTTAGGCAAATATTCTAAGACATTCCGTATTTTTTAATTATTTTAATCGTGTTTTTGAAACCCTGGCGAGTTTTTGAAATTTTCAATCCGAAAAATCGGACCATTTTTTATAAACCATAACGGGACATAATTTATATGTGCAAAAAAACGATTATTACATAGTCGAAAATCATTTTTAAAAAAAACGTTACCACACGAATAGCAATAAATTGTACGGGGTTCTCTTCGTAACATCTGTAAAAACACCACCATCTTTATCAAAAAATCGAACCAAAGGATAAGTTCGCATAGAATAAACAATAAATCTAGTGAACGTTAAACGCAAATTAAAAAATTCGCCGGAAATCACAGTGTTGCCATATAAAAAAAAAATTAATCAGTGTGGTATTTTACAAAATTAAGGGAACATAATCGGAGACGGGACATTTTCATGTATTGACGTCACGAGTTCAAATAATGTATTTATTTATTTTAAAAAAAAATGCATTTGTAAAAATTTTCACTAACATTTTCGTAATCTTAGTAAAAAATTCTATCCACACGATTTTTTCCAAGTCGTTATGAAATCCTTGCAAGTTGCCTATTAAACCAGCTAGATGTTTCAGTTTCTATTTGGTTTGCTGAGAAACAGAAACACAGAAACAGAGACTTTCTAATTAACAGGGAAAATCTTATAATCTAAACCAAAGATTCCAGCCACAATACGGCACTATCTACATAAATCGGATCGATCTATTTCGGATTGCTTTGCAGCCAATTTTGGTAAATTTTCCATTGTTTGTTAGTAATTAAGTAGAAGTTAACGATTTTATTAAAAAAAATTAAATCCTACGAATATGTGATAGTCGAAAAAAGATAGGTGAATTCATTGGCTATATAGAACTATAATCAGTTTGTTTGTCTCCATTTTAAAATTCGCAGGTATGATTTTTTTAATGTGGGCGGTAAATATTCAAAATGATCACCAAAAAATCTCGAGCAATCGGAGAAAAAGGATTTAAAATGCGCTGTCGCTCCAGTGGATAACATTTTTATCATCCACACTAGTAGAGTGTATATTTATTTGTTGTAGATACCTATAGAAAATTGTGACCGGGACAACCCAGAAACTGCTTTGAAAAGTCATGAAGAGTGATGAAAAAAAAATATTTTTAACAGGTTAAGTTAGGTTAGGGTTACGGGCTGTTTAAAAATTATTTTTTTCATGGCATAACTTTTCAAAGAGGTGTTGAGTTGACTTGATTCTGAATTGGCACGAAACCATAAAAAATAGCCGCTTTCCATATTTTTTTGCCAATAAAATGAAAATTTACAAAAAAAAAATCTTTATAGTGCTTTAAATTTCATAAAAAGGAAAAAAAGAGAATTTAAACATACTCAGCTATTAGATAGAAGATACAATCTGCCTATTTTACTTCTGTTTTTTAAAACAATTTAGTTACTTATTCGTATGAGGAAGTACCTGCCTATGTAACTACCCACAATGAATTTAGTTCAGCAAATTGGGATTCATAGAAATTTATTTTTATAATTTCGCTTTTTAGTGTTATCAGAAGACTAAACATTAGGCCGTTTTCCTGTAGGGATAGATAGAAAGGATGGACCACCACACGCACTCTGTCTTGGCACACTCTCCTTGCTGCAGTCACATTCAAACATCGTCTCATTCATATTCATTTGTTATACTGATACTTGACTTGGTATTTGGTTCACACTTGATCGTGCCATGTCGTCAATCATTTAATATGCTTACGAAAGTGGATTATCAATGGTGTTACTTCTGATAACTATAAAATTAAATATAAAATATACAAGATGTCCGGGGTGAGATGCACTAACTTCGGGAGGTGATTCTGTATGACAGTAAAAAACGTTGAATTATTTGAATGAAAAAAATAAAATGGGAAAAACATTGAATAATGAATAAGAAAAGACATTTTTCTCTTTTTAAACGACTTCGTAAAGGAGGAGGTGATCAATTCTACGGTGTTTTTTAATTTTTTTATTTTTATTTTTTTTGTTGTTTGTTACCTCAGAACTTTGATTGATTGAACCGATATTGATGATTATTTTTTTATTAGAAAGCTGGTGCTTTCCGTATGGTCCCATTTTATTTTGGTCCAGTTCTGACAATGGGATCCATGAAAAAAACCATATATGTCTTAAATTTGCAATATATTTGTTCGAGACAAATGGACGAATAACTCATTATTACGTCACTAAAAATCAAAAAATAAACAAAAATTTTAACAAAACAAAAAACGACTTCAAAAAATGCACTAAAAAGTAAAAAAATAATTTCGTACGATTGATATTTTTGGAGTCGGTGTCAGCCAAGATCTCCACATCTCACCTATAACTACCTATGTATGTAGTTACCTTGGCTGACACCGACTCCAAAAATAACAATCGTACGAAATTATTTTTTTTATTTTTTAGTGCATTTTTTGAAGTCGTTTTTTGTTTTGTTTTTTGTTTATACTTCTATCATCATATTATAGAATCAATTCCCGAGGTTAGTGCACTTTACCTCCAGACGTCCTTTACAGATATTATTTATTACATAAAAATTACTGCTTGTGAAAAATTAAGTATGACTTTTGGTTTACGTGATATTACTACATATTACATACATACTAGAGTGAAATTTACAATAAATATTTGAAACGCACTGGTGCGTTTCTACGATATGGTGTATTTCAGATATTTTACAAAAACCTTAAGCAGAAAAACAAATTGACACAGTTTTAGCAGACCATTGTCCACACTGTTTACCGGCTATAATAAACGTGTAGAATATTACAAATCAGAAACATTAACGTTGAGATTAAAAAGGCATCAAATGTTATAAATAACCATGTGAAATCTTCTCTTTTGACCACAATCAAAATCAATATCAATTACTATTGACCGGTTAGTGGTTGAGGAGGCATCGCGTTTGGGTCCCACCCGCAGGCGTTCCGTGTTCGATTCCTCGGCTGGCTACGTCCTCCATCACGACTCAAGCAACATTTTCGGCTTACTGTGGTGGTAGTGGGAAATTTTTTAAATATTGTCGGGTTATTTGTAACCGGATAATGTTTGTTTTTCTTTAAAAAAAACTATCTACTAAGAAACCCCGAAATTTTTCATATTCCCAACTTAACCTACTCCCAACCTCGTATGCGAATGTGTCACATCCACTGTAGTGGCTAGATTCCAAGCGTATTTGCGACAGCCTCCATAACTTTTCAAAATTTCTTGAATCTCTTGTTTTAGGGCGATCCAATAGTCCAGGAATAAATCGATATCGGAATTCACGCCCCTTTTTGGGAGGAGTTTAAAAATACTTGAGAAAAAGCTTTTGGGAGGGTTGGATTTTTTTTCCGGTTGATTTTGCAAAGGCCTGTAAAAAACATTAACTCCTTTTTTACGCATTGTTTATTATAATAACAACGAAATTTAAAATTGATTTTACCTGACCAAGTCACGCGGAGTCTGAGACATCTATTCCCCGTTGCGGCCGGGGCATAACTGATACAAAATGGGTGTGGCAAGTCTGTAGTCCTTAGGTGGACGGCATAGGGTTCACTTTGAAAATCCAAATTCGTCGTCTGCCGGCCGTATTGTAAAATAACAACGTGAAAATGCATATTTTCTTTTATTTTGTGAAGTTCGGGCGTGAATATCTCTTTTTTTTGCGATTATTATAAAAGAAACTGAATTTGTCACATTAAACAATAAAACCATATCCGAAAAGGGATTTATAAGTAGGAGAGTTTGCACTTGAAAGTTTTTTTTACAGACCTAATACTTTTTCCTAGGCTTATTAAAAGACTGAAAATGATGATTATTTTTAAGGGCCAAGATATATTTTACATGCAGTACTTAATTGAAACACATATAATACTTCTAAGCGATCAAATTTTCAAAACAAAAATACATGATTTTGTCCGATTACGCATTATTTCGCATGGCTACATCTTAACACGACTTCACTTTATTTTCTCTTGTTTTTTGTTATTTTACGCACTTACAGCCATACACTTCCCAACCCGAATTTTTGTTATATATTTAGTAAAGACTGTACAAACTCTGTTTCGAATTCTTACAAATAAAAAATGTCTTTCACTGGGCTGCGAAAGAGCTGGTAACGTCGCCTTTTGGCGGACTGACGGATAAGATTCTCGTCTTCTAAATGTAAGGTTATTTCTCTATTATAATTTTATAAATAACTTGCCACATGAATTACGCAATAATTCCATGAAAGTGAGGTTTTTACATACACGATTGTTAATCAATTGTATATAATTTTCACCACGTTTATTAGTAAAGCTGTTATTGTTTTATCATTGCTATCACGTTTATAATACATTGTTATTAGACGTTTGATATTCATTCTTTCTTATTTCTTTGAATTTTTTGTGTTAACCCGTGCCTATTGTGTACATCAATAAACTAAATTAAAATACATCATCGATGGATATTGTTTTTTTTTTTATTTTTTTTTTTATTGATACGTGATGTTTGCAATATATTATTCGATGCCTGTCTCGCTAGGGTATACCTGTGTTGAGACAGGCGTAGAGGTACATAATTACATATCATATATAAGAGTAATATAATTAACAATTAAACATAAAGATGATTGAAAGTGTGGGTAAATCACATAAAGAGAGTTTTCTTATAAATGAGGGAAGAGATACAGTACAGTAGTAAATCCTGTCAATTGCTCTGTGATCCACCAATAATCCTGCAATCTGCCGTGGTGTTCTGTGGTGACTGGTGACGCTCACAGCTCCCAGCAGGTGCCACCGACTGCTGATGGCAATGATAACACCTCACCGCTAGCGAGAGGTACAACATCCAAGACTAGTAGAACACGAACAGGGGTTGGCAATATTCGGTCAAGCACTCCATTTTAACAATAATAATGATACTGCTCTTTAGGTATCAATACTGCAATTTTTTTCTTAAATATCGTCGGAAGAGCGCTTGTCAAAGCTTGGATGATTACGTGATGAAATTATACAGATGTGAATTTCGCGTACCACAGCCATAATTACACACGGACGGAATTACACATGGTAGAAATTACACCTACTAAAATTACACTTAAGTACTGTGATTTTACCCGTCAAAAAAACATAATCTGACTTATGGGAAACGGCTGCGCGGCCTTTTTCATACAAAACTTTAATTTGGATTTGAGGCCAAAATACCAAACCAAACTGAAAAATGATTTTTTTTTAACAAAGGGTATAGAAAATATCTAGTACCTACGGATATGTATTATATCAATTTATTATTGTTTTAAAGTATAAAATATTGGCCATGAAAGAATTCAATTGATTATGATTTTGGAGGCGGCAATTATTTGCGAGTTAATGATAATTATTTAATAGTAATATTGTTCTATTTACTGATACAAAATATGATTAAATATAAAATATGATAAATGGTTTTTAAAAAAAATTGTGTGTATAAGTTCAAATTACAAATGGCAAATTTACGTTGTGTAAATTAACATTTCTACTTAAAGAAATAACGCAGTAGGACGGGCAAGATTATTTTTTTAATAATTATACATAATACTAATGGAGGGAAATAATTATACTAATATAGTACTACCAATATATACATGTATAGTATTGTCAACCTGATAGTGCTCCCTCTCTAAACACGAGAATTTCTCAATTAGGGAGGTATTGTTACCACCAATATTATATATTATATTTATTTTGTTTAATTGTATACTATATGTATTGGTTAATAAATAAAAAGTCTGTGGACATCTTCAATTTATCTTTAGACAAATACAAAATGCTGTTACTGAGGCAGTTCAGTTATGTACAATAAATACTGTATATTTCTTAGTAAAAGAAATATATACCTTTGATATTTGTTGGTAAAAGAAATATATAGTATTTATATTTTATTTAATCAGAGTGTATTTTTTAAATTGTATATATAAAAGCCCCGAAAAAGGGCGTAAATAAATAAATAAATAAATAATTAACTCACAAAAAATGCCAAAGTTGCTTTCAAAATTATGCAAATTGAATTCTTTAATTATAATATAATATAATAATTTAAAACCAAAATAAATATAATGCCACATAATCCCTACTTTTGCCGTAACTTTTGATTAATTAAAAAAATAATTAGTTTGGTATTTTGCCTTCAAGTTAAATTTAAGTTTTGTATGAAAAAGGCCATGCAGCCGTTCCTCAATTAATCCTAGCTTTTGTTTTTGTTTTAAACCATGAACTTTATTAACACGCACAGTGTGTTAATGTTTAATCATTCTAAAATTTAAAACCATTAAAAAACGGATTTTTGACATGAGTAATTTCAGTGGGTGTAATTTAAATAGGTTTAATTTCGTCCTAGAGCTAGCTAAAATATAATTTAAACTTCAGTTTACTGATCCTGGCCGAGAATCGGTGTGTTATCAAAAAAATATATACAGTAGGTCTTACAATAAGTTAAGAAACATTTATATATTCAAAAGACATCTCTACCTAATTGCCAGGTAGATTAATTCTCGTTCTAACCTAACCAGCATTGAAAATCAACAGTTCAAAGAAAATAATTGTGACGATAGCTTCTCTTTTCCATGGGGTACATTAAAATCATCTCTTTATGATATAATTATTTTATTTTCTCCGTATATCAGTTTAATCGGTAATAAATCAGTTTGGGAACCATTAAAATTGAAATTGGGCGGGGGTAAATATGATCATATAAATAAGTCGTCTCTGTCTCAAAGCAAAGTGGCCTAGTCAAAGTTTAAAGATGGCCTTGGATGCCGAAACAACTGTCACAATAATACTCGTAAAAAACTAAAATACTTGCGTTAAGCCGCTGCTACCCGAATTTCTACCGATTTCTTACATATCACCCTTAAACACGTTAAGTTTTAAAGCTTTTAAAAAATGTATGTTATTCTTGAAGATAATATCTAGACATTCCCCGCTCCGAAACGCAAATTATATAAAATTCCCAAGATAGAAAAAAAATCGCAAAGTATGCTCCGAAAATTATTATAAACACCTTTGTTTCAATTATTTTGTGTTACGTTATAGTTGTGAAAACATTCACAATATTTCTTTAAATGATACTTAAGATATTTGTCTATTCTAAACGAGTCGTGTTTTATTAAACATTTTCACAATTATCGCATCGATTTTCATCGCTTCAAATATTACCGCGCTCCTCTAACATTCTTAATTTCATAACTCTCTATCTTCTTCTTTTTGAGCGGTGTTGCGGCCCCTTAAAATAAAATAAAATGGTGTTCGATGTTTTACACAATTATGTGTTATGTTTGACTTGTTTTAAGTTTACATATTGTTGTGGATCAGCTTACAGTTTTTATTAATTTTTTGTTATTTTTTGTACTAACTACATGTCCAACTTTTTTTTTATAAAATGAACTACAAATCCTTAAAAAAAATTGTCGAAGTGGTTAAACTCGTATAATATTGTTTTTTTTTTTGTGTGATTTATAGTTTTTTTGTGTGATATAGTATTGTAATGATCTATCTTTTATGGATCTCAAGATTACCGGCTGTGGCAATTGTGATGATCCTCCCTTTATAAAATCCTACCGGTTGTACCAATATGTCATGATCCGGATGCTCAATATGCAGTCATCACAATACAGTGATGAGGAGAAACAATAATAGACACTAGACACTCTGTAGGTAGACTCAGTTACGTTTATCGTGAGCTATGTACAATGTGATCTTCCAGGAAGCCTGTATGCAAAGAGAACGAATGGATAACAATCCCATCCTTTTTTGCATTACTCATGCTGTCTCACGCATACACGCACGTCTCTTTCACACCCTTAGACATACGTTCACCACAAGTATATAACATATTTATTTATCGTGCTCTTCTATTAGGGATAATATAATTCTATTTATTTACAAAAATCGTTAACACTAGAGCAATAGTCTTAAGTCTGCAAAGATTATCAACCCCTGTACACTTTACAAGCAGTAAAACAAGCCGACAGAATAATCTCAGGCTTAAAGCTACAACACCGCTCGGCCCCCGCTGTTCGGGTAGCCACTGTACCCAATATGCTCACTAGAAGCAATATACCCACTTCAAGCAATATACCCACAAAAGTCACTGCCACCGTTGCCTGGAAGCCCGACACTTCGCCGCGAGGCAACTGCACGAATAAATTAAACATGAACCCAAGTGCACCGGAAAATAAATTCTTAATTAGAAGTCGGTAATGAGAAGTGTTTTTCTGTACGGTGGTGATTGGTTATTATTTAACGCCGGGAGGTACTACTGACTCTGTTGTTTCCTTGAAGTAGTCTGGTAGTTGAGACTGTGGCCAATTTTAATTGTTCATTTATCATTTCAATCAACCATTTGAATGTATCTATTTCAAGTGTTGACTGGGTTTGGAAGTATTGTTCCTATATCTGTATAAAGTAAAACTACTTCTCTTTCTTTTCATTATGCCCCTATGAGACCCTGAGAAAAAAAATCTTCGTTTCTTTTGTCATATTGGGAGTCATGGTGTGTGGAGTATCTCTTTGAGGAAAGGAAGGAGAAGAAGTTCTGGGTAAGAAAAAGGTTTGAGAGGTGGATAGGAATCTGGGGTCTTTGTGTCTAGGAGTGATGGACGTATGAATCCATCCCTCCCATCGCGGTGAAAGTTTCATGGCCGCCCCGAAAATGATACAATCAGAAGGATTTGGTAAAAGGTGTGAGGAGGAAAGGGAGTACCTAATAATTTTTTTTTTCAAATATTGTATGTAATTTTTAATTTTTTATAAGTTTGTATTTTATAAAGGAGAATGGGACTTTGCTTTGATACACATTACTCACTGTTTTAATTAATTCTAGCAAGTTTATCTGCTGTTGTACAATATATTTTATTCTTCAATAAGATTGAAAGGCGCTCAGAATCCAAACGATCAATTATATTGCACAATAAACAAAAAAAATATTGATAAATTATATTGCGCAATGTTTTAAAGAATTTTTTTTAGTATTTTCGAGTAGATATTGCGCAATACTGACCCTACACAATGCAATGGAAAAATATGTAGCAATAAAATTAAACTCGCTCAAACTTTTGTTCAATATTAATCCTAAACGGTCAATTATATTGTAAAATTCGTAATATTGCTCATCTAGGGGCCGCCTAAGAGGGAGCTTATCTATAAATGTGTATATCTTCATTTTATTACGATGTTTACTTTACAATCAGAAAGTCTGATGACACAAAACTGAAAATGTAATATTTTGATAAGTGAAACAGAATACAGAGCAAGATTTTGGTTGGTAGTTGGTAGGTACCTAGTACCTACTTCAACTAATCCTACTAATCAATACCTACAATATAATATAGAATGTTGGCTTGACAAAAAATTATGTAAATACTTCACATATAATGCAGCTAATTATTGAAAAAATAAGATGGAAGGTAACCCGAATAAAAAACCAAAAAAGAAATTGAAAGTTCGCTTCTTTCCTATTAAGAATTAATCCATTGTCCCTCTTCTGAAGCCTTTCCGATTTTGAACGCTTCCATTTCCAAATATTATTATGATTTTCTTTTATCCTCCTGCGGATGTGGATCGAATCAGTATAAAGGGTTTCGATAATCGATATAAGGGCGTTAAAGATTTGGACCCCAGAGATAAAGGGCTCCCTGGGGAGCGACACGGGACCCTTCGCTTCAAAATACTCCTGGGTAGGAGGTAGGAGTACCCAACGTCGTCGTCGCATTTCTAAGGACCGAGAGGAATGGACGATTTCCTTCATTTTTCGGCGATTTTATTGTTTGTTGATGTGAACTGTGCTTTCATCTGTGAAGCTTTGATAAATGGAGTTTATTTGTAGGTACCCATCTACGTCTCAATTCACAAGTTTATTGTAGAAGAGAAGTGTTGAGTTTTTGATCGACCTATTTTATTTTTACTTTGAAGTGATGCTCGACTGATTCCGTATATGTATTGCCGAATTCACATTTTACACTTGATTTGATAGGTATCAGATATTGCTCTGTTTTATTTGACGAGAAAATGATAGGAATGAAAATATTACAATACGTTTTAATTTTGTTAGCATGTGGTTAAATATGAGTATAGTACACGCCAAATTTTATTACCGACTTGAGGTTGATACGGAAATCGTCGCAATAGACGAGTTTATGGCTAGAAAAGTGGCATGTCTCCCCTCCCACGCCTTTCTCTGCCATACGTCGCGTCGTCTGTTTTACGAATATTTCTTTTTCGCTTACGGTCATTGTAAAGTCAATAAAGTGACCGTACCTACGCGGGAACCGTAACACTATGGCGTGTTTTTTAATCTTCCTTATTTATTATTTGAGCTTTTTTTTAAAAATTATTTTATCATCAGTTTAATTTTAGTTTCAATTTTTGTTATGGTTTATGTAAATACATTTCGTTTTTTAAATATTGTATTCATTTTTATGTCTACATTTACTATTTTTATTGTAATAAAGCTCATATACGATTTTGTAGGCGGATATGGGTAGCGCGGCCCCGGGAACCATTTATTGGATAACCAACACCTCTGCCGTAGGTCACCCAAGTGGTTCGCTACGTTTGGCGACTTAGATCAGGAAAGACTGGTAGAGGGATGCGTTTCGATCTCTCTAGCAGGGCTCTCTCGGAACATCGCCTTGCACCGCAACGGGAGGTATACATTCATTAGGGGGCAAACATTAATTAGGTGCGCTCAAAAGGGGGAGGGGGGGGGGGGTCCAGCAAAATCTCACATTACTTGAAAAGAATATACAGAGTGGCCCAAATTTATCTCATCAAGGGGGGGGGGTATTATATACCCCCTTAGTCCACCATTCTCCTATACACAATGACTCTCATACCTTTTTCTTTCCCAGGTATGTTATGTTATATATATTTAGAAATTATTTAAAAAAATACTTTTGAAATTTATGAACACATAATGGGAAAAATAAGGAAAAAACTTACTCCCCTTCCCTTCCTAAAAATACCCTCCATACAACATCCCCAAAGATGCTCCGAGTGGAATTATTTTCTTCAAGGCTTCCTGTAGCCTGAGTTTATGTAATTAAATAATTTAATACTAATTCTAAGCAGAACTCTTTCATCTATCGTGCGTCCAATACTTTTAACACACAATACAAAAAATTTGACATATTTAATTCTGCACCACATTCCTTAAAATCACACAGACGCTCTCTCGACACTTTATAACAACAATAATTTCTAATACCACCAGTCACCATTATATAAAATTCTTTTTTTTTTCTCTTTTAATTTTTTGTTTACTCATATTTTTATAACTATACCTCAACATAACCCATTCTCCCCCCCCCCATCCTACCCCCTCCCTATTCCCCCGTAATTAACTTGTCTCTTGAAATGTAATTTTTTTCTTCTTTAGCAAATATCTATGGAACCACTACACTTGTATACAATACCCATGTGGAAACCTGTAAATGGTTCAATTATTGTCACTTAATTACTATTATGCTCTGTTATGAATGTAAACTGTTGGTCTCTCAAATAAAATAAAATAAAATAAAAATAAAAAATATATTGAACTGCCATAATACAGACATGAGCCAAGTCTGGTGGTCGTGATAATGCAAATGAATTGTAATGTACTATTTACATGAAATAATGAAAAAATATAGATTTATGAGAACAGCAGGATATTTTATAAAAATACAACAATGTCTGTATTAAAAATCCTCTCCAAAAAATGCACTTTGTCATCACGTCAAAAAAAACCCTCCGGAATATTTTAGATTTCCCACAAGGAAGTAGGGAAGCAAGAAGCAAGCACAGTTCACAGTGGCATCGATTACCATATGAAAGGTCGATACCACAAAGGGAGCAACAATCGATTGGCGCGACCCCGCTGCCTGTACCCTGTAGGATGTCACTTAATTTGTGATGAGCCCTTTAAAAAGGTCCGCCGGGGCCGCAGGGCGCTGAGGGTAGGGGGGCGCAGTCGGGGGAGGGCCGCCTCATCAATCAACGTCACGCCGTCTCCAGGAACATGTGATCAAAATGAGATCCGCAAACAGACGCGGAGCAACGGTATCGCGGGCAAACAATGCAATTTGGTCGCACGATTGATATGGAACAAAATAGATTGCGGATTACAACTGCGAAAATGACAATCTTGAATCTCGAGGTACTCTCATTGCCTTTCAAATAAAGAAAAGGTATTATAAATATTAATATGAACGATAAAATAGCAACTATGCAACTACATAGAAGGATTTTTTTTATATAGTTGTCCTCTGCGTGCAAAGTCATGTCTTCTCCAAGCACACACGTGCATTATCTCTCAATCGAAGGATCGGAAGAAGCATCGCTGTTTTCCTTTTGTGGGTCTGCACAGAGGCAATTTGTATTTCAGTAAGTTCATTATAGACGACCTCCGTAGTCCAGTGGGTAAGACTCTTGACTCACAATCCGGGGGTCGCGGGTTCGAACCCGGCGTGCGCAAATAAATTTTATTTGATTAATTTGTGTTATTTCACAATTAATTCATTTAAAATAATATATAGTATATTTGCGGCACGTTCCAGAGTGGAAGATACTATCAGTATCGCCCTGGTGTAAGACCACCATTCAGAATTGAAACGTTGCTTGAAAATGGCTTTAGCCGTGTTTGGTGACCAGATCTGAATAGCCAGGTACTTCCCAACCTTCCTCTCCCCCACCTCCTTCCCCTCCTCACTACCTTCAGCCTTACAACATACCCCAATTGGGGATGCCATAGTCTCACTGGCTCCAGACGGGAGCAGTTGAGATTCTTGTGCGGTATTCACTGTAAAAAAAAAAAAAATACGAACGTTCAATACATCAGCTGTGAAGATCGTTTTTCAAACACGATTTTGAGTCAGTTGAAAATATTTGATAATAAAAAATGACAATTGATAAAAATCTTACATTTATTTCTAGCAAAACAACTAGTACAACACTTTTGTCACAAAATTAACGCTCTTAGCTAGTATCTCATACGTTTTTAGAAGCTTGTACAACAAGTTTACATTAAGATGGGGGTAGTGTTATGAAATTACTCTAAGTTTTAAGTGGTGTTATTTTTAGATTAAAATTAGATTTAAGAGAGCTTACCTATTGTTATTATACGAATATATCGATGATTTGTGAAGCTGAAAGAATAAATAAAATATTTTCCTCGGGATTCCACCTATCAAAACAAATATTATCATTTTTCATTATGATAAATATAATGATATATTTTTTTTAGGAATTTAAGAGTAATAAATAATGTAATAAGTATCAATAGTAATGAAGGATAAAATGGCAAATTTAAATAGATAATGCAAAGTGCATAGTCGTATCTTCTCCAAGTTTAAACTTTCTCATAAAAGCACGTTTATTTAAAATGACCGGTCAGCTAACTATATATTTTCTGTATCTGTAAATAATTAGATAAAGCCAAAGAAGTCATATTTATACAGCGCCTTTGAGGACAGTTTTCACAAAAACGGCGCTATATAAGTAATCCAATTATTATTATTATTAAAGAATTTCAGAAATTTATCTTTCGAATGAGCACCGTTGTTAAACAAGAAAAGTCGTGAAATCTGTCAAATATTTAAACAAAAGAAATACACTCTTAAACCTAAAATAATATTTTTTTATATTAGAAATAAAATAATTAACTGATCATTTTTATGTATTGTTAATTGATATTGTGTATCCTCAAACATTATTTGATAATACGTAGGAAATGCTCTGAACATAATTCCACATAAATAAAAGTAAAATGCTTCATTATTTTTGTTACGTGTGTCCAAAAGTAATATCGATGGGTCCTCTAGTTAATCCTATATCAACTGATGAAGTGTTGCTCTCAATGCTTACCGTGGCGTTGCAAGCATTGGAGACGTTTTGTCAACCGGACGGGAATGTGATTGAACTGTTTTGGTTGAATGAAAAGAATTATCTAGTTTTTTCACAAAAAAAACCATGCAATCACAACGAATCGAAACGAAATCATGTTTTTTTGGTAATTTGTTGCGATATGTAGAGCGTTCATGAAGGTTTTTTTTACCCTGCAACAGAGAAACATAAAAAAATGATCGATCTTTAAAAATAATAATATAACTTTAGAGCGGAAGATTTTGAAAACTTAGGATATATTAGCTAACGATGCAATAGTGCGTTCAACTAAAAGGTACAAAATATGTTAAAAACGTATAAAAATAGAAATCCACCTACATATTTTCTAGTGGAATTGGTTCACTAATCGCAAGAATGTCTGTTTTTGAAGTGAAGACTTCTTTAGCGCCGTTGTGATTTGCAACTCGATGAAATGAAAAATAACGACACAAAAAACAGACAAACACATACATCTATAAGATTTAGCCTGCGGGAGAATGAGATAGTATAATCGGTCTCCACTTTGGGCGATGCTTGGTAGCCTATCAGTCTCCTTTTTGTGGGGTGCTTCATAGCCTCCACACTCTTGTCTCCTTTAGTTTTCTGAAGGTTTCATTTCTACCGCGTGTGAATTGCACACTCTGATTTTTGGACCTCTCTCTTTCCTTCACGTAGGCCAACATTAAGTCCTCCAAATACATATAAGTAAATTACATTATTGCAAAAAATTACAAGAGCCTTGTCTCTTCATGGTGAGGAAAGGCTTTTTTATATTCCTTAATAGCAATGTACATAGTGTACATATAAATATTGTTCACTTATTGTAAAAAATATAGAAATATTAAAAAAATTGCTATCTGTAGTTTGAAACATTTATTATTTATTTTCTAATGTTCATTCCGAACAGCCGAGACAAGTGGCGCCTGGAGCAACTTATTTGTTGAAATGAAAAAATAACTTTAATATTTTCCATAATAGACCAGAGTTTTTGTTGATTATCGAACAGATATTCTGCAAAATTGTTATTATTTACTGCAAGTTTACAAGTGTATTTATAACGTAAGTGTAAATAATAACAGACACGCTGCATTTGCCACGCACACATCGTGATGTCACAAGTTTTTCGGCCGGTACCTATATCTAACACACTATATAAAGAGGTAATATTTGTTTGTTTGTTTGTTTGTGTGTTTGTTTGCATCGAATAGGCTCCGAAACTACTGAACCGATTTGAAAAATTCTTTCGCTGTTGGGAAGCTACACTATCCCTGGGTGACATAGGCTATATTATATTTAAAAAAAAAATGGCATCCTTACTAAAACTTCAATAATGTAACCCAGGGTGTAAAAAAATTACCTAAAATATTCTTTAAATCGCGTGCGCTGCGAAAACTATTGATGATAGAATAAAATAATGTACTACGACTTTATAGAACACATCATTATTTACAAAAAAGGTCGCTGCAGCATATGTCTAACTATTATGGTTATGCCACAATAAGTATTCTTTTATTTTAAAATTTTAATTAATATGTCGCCGCTTGGAAAGGCTCTTTATTTGTATATTGGTTTTAATCCTTATCAAAATAAATTACTTCATATTCAAGATAGCTTCAATACCTTTATTTAACTTTTTGAATTTTTCAATTCGGATATTTAATTAGAAAGATATCACGAGTTTAAAAATGTTAGTATTAGAAAAAAGTTTCGGCTACGGGCCGCGCGTGAGAGGAGTCAAGAAATGCAGTGCCAGGGGGGTTGGCGGGACGGGGGAGCGGGAGAGCGGTGGCGGGGAAGGTGGAAGTGGAACGCTGGAGGGGAACGCACGGGAAAGGACATGTAAGGAGTAACATATTATTTATTTGAATATGGCATGTATTATAAAAGAAAGTCCAAAAAACGTGCAGCTCGCAAAAACTCAGAAACGAGTCCCGGTTCGATCAAGGGAGTTATATGGTGTGGTAGATCTCTATCCCCCCTAGGGAATAAGGGTATCCGTTTTTACTTAAAGGCCGTGCTTTTAAAGATATAAGGGCTGAAAATTTCTAGAACAGTCTTCCGGAAAGTTCTAGAAGGTTCCATGGAGCTGTAGAAAGTTGTGGAAGGAGTGGAATGATCAGGAATAGGAAATCGGGAACATCATTGTGCAACATTCCAGAACACTATCTTATTGTCCTGAGCGAAGCCGGGTAACCCAGCTAGTATTTTATATTTTCGTTCGGTATATTTCCGAAAAATTCTATCCTCTGGATACCTACTCTAATCAATAATATGATACATTTGTAAAAAAAATAAATTATTTCGTTGTAGGGGACGACCTCATTCACGAAAAATCAATTCCAGTTTTGAAAACGGCAATTAAAATCATTTTTAGAGTTACAGACCAAAATTATTATTTATAATATTGTTTTCCTAGAAATATTTAAGTCTATTCTCATGGCTAGCTACCATCAACTCTGCTTGAAGCTAAATCCTTTCAAGTAGATGCAGTAGACCCAACAAGCGAAGCAATTCACAGTAGAATAACACCAATTATTATTATGCGTGACTTCTGAATTCTTCTGACTAGTGCTGGCTGGCCACACGTGGGAAATAATAAATAGTATATGATATTGTAATTACCGCGTTATGAGAACGATTCTAGTGCCAGTCCAATCGTATTTCATTCAATGTGCATAATAGTATATTTCAATAAATGTGCATAATAAATGTAGAATAATATTTTTTTAGCATAGCTGGTAAGATGTATTATCGAGTATGAGAAGGTTTTAAACCAAACATGTATTTTAAAACGGATGAGAAATATTTATTTATTTAACACTAGAAAGAGTGGTCATATGACCCCAATGAAGTTTTTGATCAATCATATTATTAAAACCATTGCATTTTAGTCATTGTCGTTTTATGACTTTAATATTTCGTCATTGTTCACATTATTTTAATATTTGCATACCGATAGCAAGATAAATATTTATTAAAAATGATTACCTACCTAGAAAGACCAGAGTGGTCAAACGACCCCAATGAAGTTTTTGATCAATCATATTATTAAAACCATTGCATTGCAGTCATTGTCGTTTCATGACTTTTAATATTTCGTCATTTTTTACATTATTTTAATATGTGTATACCGATAGCAAGATAAATATTTATTAAAAATGATTACCTACCTAGAAAGAATGCAGTGGTCATTTGATCACTGTGGTAAATATTTTCATTTCGTTAAATAAACTCGTGTCTTAATTTTTTTTAATAACTATTAAGTTATTTTCTTTATGATTGAATTTATAAATTAATAAAATATAAATATAAAAATAAAATTATAAGAAAAAAATATTACAACATATTATGTCATTTGACCCCACTTGGTCTTTATAGGTAGTTCAAAATTTTGGTTTTCCTAGTGTTAAACGCCATAAAATGAATTTTACATTCAAGTTATATAAGAGATACGACAGTGGTACACAGGAGGGTACCAATATTATAATAATAACAATATAAGAATGTACATTAAACAAAGTACGACGTGTGTATGATAAAATTTTATTTTTATATTTTATTAGGTATAGGATAAAATTTTGTGTTCCAGCCAAAATAAATAATATTGACAAAGGATATTGTGTTATTGTCTTTTTTTGTGAATACTGCACTCCAGTGAGAATCCCAACTGTCTGGAGTCTGTGGACTAAGACTAAGGCATCTCCAATTAGGGTATATTGCGAGATAGAGGAGACAGAGTGGAAGAAGGTTGGGAAGGTTGGATATTCAGATTTGGTTAACCAACATGGCTAGAGCAATTTCAAGCAACGTTTAAAAATATAATTTATAAATAAGAGTGTCTGTGACCTGTGGCGGTCGAGTGGGACACCGGGCGGGTGGTGTGAATTGGATTTTTATATAGAACTACTGTTATATTCCGAGATTGGTGAAATATTGCACACTTGACGTTCAAAACAAGAGAAAGCTCACCATCTGTATGAAATTTCCTAAAAATCACCCCCTTTTCTTTTTCCACCCCTAAAAACATAATTTTGATACTTTATAGAGAAATTTTGAATGCTTGACGTTCAAAATAAGAGGAAAATGACAATCTGCATCTGATTTCTAAAACTTCGCGTAAAGCCCGTGCAAAGGTGGAGACTTCATTGCGTTTAACCAGCCAGCGGCCGAAAATCCACATTTCGTCGAAAGATGTTCTTACAAACGTACAGGGCGGTTACAATGAGAAAGATTAATTACTCTCCGTAACAGCTTTTTAAAATTATAACTCAATATCGATTTTATTTCATTCAAAATTTGCTTTAATTTATATCTACATCCAAAAATGCTGAAAGGCGTGTTGATAAAACTATTAAAATTATGTAATTTTTATTTAAGTTAAGTATTTATTTGTAATTAAGTATTTATCACTTTTTAATAATGTCTGAGCAAAATAAGAATGTTAAAAAAATTGATATATATTAATTTTCGTCAAGAAACACATGTACGTATATATATTTTTAATGATTTTATTTAAACAAAAATTAAAATTCTGTGACAAACGTTTACCAGATAATGTATTGATTTATTTTACTGCATGATTATATGATTTGAAATGGGTGTCGTATAATACAAAATCTTTTTTGAAAATTTAACAAATCTGCCAAAGACCTATGGTATAACTTTATTATACAAAAAATTTACATTTGTTCTAAAAATTTAAAACACACGTTTACTAGATAAAAGAACAATATTTCGAAATCAATTTATATTTTTTTGTGGAAAAGAGTCAATACGTTTAAACACTGATTTAAAAATGACATGTTTCTGATTTTCTCTGGTTATACGCTCTTCAGCTAGTGAAATATAAAATTTAGAAAAAAATGTTTGGTGATTTTTCAGTCATATACAAATCATTCATTGATCGCCTCTTGACCGTATTATGATCCTTCTACCACCGTCTGCTTCGTACTTCACACACGCCGTGACTCTGCACAACCTCCAATCCGTATAACAATCATAATTTTTGTGTGTGGCCCCTTTCCGCCAGTCATCGCCTCTGTGTAATCCCACCCGCCCTATTCACGCCAGAAGGTCTGTATCGATATTTTAATAAATGAATTTACATCTTTTGATTCATAGGTGGTACTAATTCAAAACCGGTAGCCGCGCGAGAACAGAAAATAAATTCATAAATTATTTTTTATTGTAGGTGTGTACCTACCTGCGTCGTGTGTTTGATTTTTATTAATTTTGTTTTGTGTACATTTTTAAAGGTGAGAGGAAATGAGTAAGTAAGATTGTGGTGTATTATATAAGAAGATACCTATATAATATTGTGCATTTGTGAATTATTGTGAAGACCAAAAGTAAAATTTAAAAGATATGGAGAGACAGAGGCTTAAGATGAATAATAATAATAATAATAATTGGACAATTTGTAGAGCGCCGATTTTGTGAAAAATCACCTCAAGGGCGCTTAAATGAATGTCGCGTATGAAATCATACTAAATAATGCAAAATCATACAAAATCATGTGTTTTTTGTTTTGAAAATTTGATCGCTTAAAAGTATTATAGATGCTTCAATTAAATACTACGGGTAGAACATACCTTGGCCCTTAAAAATGTCGGTCATTTTTGTAAGTCTTTTAATAAGCCTAGAAAAAAATAAAGTATTACGTCTATAAAAAACATTTTCCAGTGCAAACTCTCCTACTTATAAACCCTTTTTTGGACATTGTTTTATTGTATAATGTGGCAAATTCAGTTTTTTTTATAATAATCGCAAAAAAAATGAACCCGAACTTCACAAAATAAAATAAAACATGCATTTTCTCGTCGTTATTTTTGACATCAATCAATACGTCCCGCACTCTACGAATGTGACCCTTATGGCATCGGCACAAGAACAATGCACTGGACACAACCCATTTCGTATCAGTCACTCCCCGGCCATAGCGGAAAATAAACGTGTGGCTCCGCGCCGCTTGCTTTCGTGAAATCAATTTTAAATTTCCATTTTATTACTATAAACAATGCGTAAATAAGGAATTAATATTTTTTACAGGCCTTTACGAAATCAACCTGTAAATTTTTTTTCTCAAATACCTATTCCAAAATTTCCGAGAGCTTTTTCTCGAGTATTTTTAAACTCCTCCCATAAAGGACGTGAAATTTGATTTCGATTTTTTCCTGGACTATTGGATCGCCTTGAGAAAGATCACCAAGATGAGATTCGCCCGTCATTGATTTTCCTCATATTTCTTTACGGTGTGCAAACATGGACACTTAGAGCCAGCGACAGAAATCAGATAGACGCCACCGAAATGAGGTGCTGGAGAAAAATGCTCAAAATTCCATGTACAGTCAGACGCACAAATGTGTCCTTCCTGGAAGAGCTAGGCATCCATAATAAGCTTTCAACTATCTGCCTACAACGTATCTTAAGATACTTTGGAGAAGTTGCTCGCCAAACTGAGGACTCCAACTTGGAGAAACTCTTAGTCATTAGCCAAGTGGAAGGCAGAAGAAACAGATGAAAGTCACCAATGCGCTGGAGTCACCAAATATCACTAGCGTCTGGTACGTCGGTAGCCGCTGCTCTCCACGCAGCGCAGGACCTCGAGCAGTGGAAGAGCCTTTTACCATGGAAAAGGGTCACGATCCTAAGCAATGAAAAACCGACCTGAGAAGAAGAAGACCATAGTTTTACAGGGCCTGGCACTTAGTAAAAGTCACAATTTTTTATTTATTTATTAGGTGTATCTATACAAGAAGGGTTTACGCAATTTTTTTACTGTGCCTTTCTCATCACAGATCCTGTGTTGAGACAGGCTAGTTTTACTAATATTTCAATTTAATAATAGGTACATTTTTGGATAAGGTCAATTTACATTAATGTGCATTTTTTGATCGGAAGCAAAATTTTTTGACAAAATTAAATCAAATTGGTTTTTTGGCAGACTATCGGCGGTTGTAAGAGGAAGCCACAAGCCAAAAATGTTTATATTCTTAGTGTGTGTATGACTTATATCACCACAAATATAGGAAATAGGCATAAAAATCGCTTGGCAACCGGAGGCTAAAAAACTGCTGATTTTAGCGCAAAAGCGGTTTAATATATTTTCTGAATAAGTTTATAAGTTAGAAAAAAGTTAATTAATAGAAACTGTCACAGATACTAATCTTAGCATTAAGATTGTATTTTAAAAAAAAAGTTTTTTATATTGTTGCTTACATTTCTAAAGAAAAAAAAGTGCCTTTATAAGTTATTTTACTTATTTACTACGGTTTTTTTATAAGTAATTAACAATTTTATTTTAATTCTACATACTTAAGGCGAACGATAGGAAAAGCTTCAATTTTTTCAAAGCTTGGATTTTGGTATTCAAAACATCAAGAAAAATTTAAAATAGTGATTTAGTTTAGAATGGAATTTTCTTCTGAGTTTCCAATCAACATAATAATATATGTTACAATAACAATTCTTCAAATTACGTTTTCCGCAAAGCCGCACATTGTAGATCTGAAATTGCTGGTAAGCGTCGAAACAAATTAAATAATTATACATCCAGGAGCTGATCAAATCTGGTACATACAGTTCGTGCTATGTCTACGCGTAAAACCTGCCACACACTGTGAGAGTTAGTTATCGTCAAACACGTTGGGTGAAATTTGCTAGAGGTAAATTATATTTATACGATACTTTTGATTTGGTTTTATCTGTTTCTGTTAGGTTTCATATATTTAATTTTAGCAAATCTATTAAAAACTAGTAGAAAAACAGCGTATTAACGTATAACAGACGAACTTCGTTTTTAGCCTAATAATATCAAAATTACGCTGTAATGTAGTTGAATTATTTTGAACGTTATTATTTTGGAAATTAGTAGTTTTTTGCAAAAAATAATCCTGAAGCTCTACGCGCCTCATTATACGTTATTTATTTATTTATTTATTTCAACGCCATAAAATGGCTTTAACAATCCGGTGATACATGATACACAGTGGTACACAGGAGGGTAATTATAATGATAACAAAATAAGTTATGTTAAAGGTAGAATTAGAATTTGGCATTCTTAGACTATAAAAATATTACCATTTGTTATTTCGGCTACTGGCATTATACCTAGCTCTCTCATTCAAAATTTAGGCGTATTAGATTTGTCAAAAAATTTGTACATTAAAATGCAAAAGTCGGTAATTTTAAATACATGTAGGATTACGAAAGATTTTTTAAATATTTATATTGAGGGATCAGTAGGATTTATCGGACCAGTTAGGATTTCATCAGAGCCGAACCCTCTGATATGAAAATATCTGGAGTCGGTGAAATATTTTCCCATTATGTTTCTGGTGGATTGACGTATTGTTCTTGTATTGTTTTATTCTTATATAGTGCACTTACATTGCGTTAATTTACTAGATTTTCATTTGTGGAAAAGTGTGTGGAAGGGTTTAGACTTTCATTTGGGAAAGATTCAACCCGGACATAAAATCTGGAGCACCGTAAAATATGTAGTAGTATGCCAACTGGTTTCACAAATCATTGTCTTTATCTGGGGACTTAAATGTTTTTTATTACATTAGTTCCACTGAAGAAAATAATTCGTCTCAGGGCCTATGCCATATTTGGGAATGCCGTGTGGAGGGTCTCTTTAGGAAAGGAAGGAGAGGAAGTTCTGGGAACGAAAAGGATATTAGGGGTGGGTAGGAATCTGGGGGTCTGTGTGTCTAGGAGTGACGGACGTATGAATCCATTCCTCCCATTGCGGTGCAAGGCGATGTTCCGAGAAAGTACGGCTGGATAAGTCAAAGGGACTCCCTCAACCATTCTCTCCCGATTTGGCCTGCCATGCAGCTGGTGGATAAAACTCACCCCACGAACCCGGGCACCCCGGCTAAGTCACCAAACATGGAAATTATATATAATAGGAAGTTTTTGGGCATTTATAAACATAAAATACAAATTTGTGGCCCATTGATCCAATTTTCTTTGTGAAAAGAAATTGGTTTTCTTTTTTTTATATAGGTACGTATATGTAAGAAACTATGTAAAGTAACAGTGTTTTTTTTTTTTAATTATCGCTTGTAGGTAATGTTTTTTCTAAAGTCCTTAGACTGAAGGTAGTGGGGAGGAGAAGGAGATAGGGAAGAGGAAGGTGGGGAAGTGCCTGGCTATTCAGATCTGGTCACCAAACACGGCTAAAGCCATTTCAACCAACGTTTCAATTCTTAATGGTGGTCTTACACCAGGGCGATACTGATATTATCTTCCTCTCTGGAACGTGCCGCAAATATACTATATATTATTTTAAATGATTAAATTATGAAATAACACAAATCAATCAAGTAAAATTTATTTGCCACGCCGGGATTTGATCCCGGGACCTTCGGTGTGCAAGTCAAGAGCCTTACCGCCGGACCACGCCGGCCGTCAAACAGATTCCCAAGTTACGAATAACCTGACAATATTTGAAAAACTCCTACTACCACCACAATAAGCGGAAAATGATGCTTGCGTCGTGATGGAAGACTTAGCCAGCCGAGGAATAGAACACGCGAAGCCTGGGTGCGACCCAAACGGGATGCCAACTCAGCCACTGACCGGTCTATATACGTCGACTCAGTTACAGCAGTCCTTCTTGTTGGACTACAAATCACCAGGTGTATACCCAACCCTACGCGTATCGTGACAACCAGTATACCAGTAATTATTATTACCACTTGAAGTTTTAAACCGCGCCGCTTTGATGTTTAGAACGATCTTTCTAGAAATCTCGCGATTCAAAATTTTGATAAAAGACCCCATTCGCGTATAATTTCAGAATTCGAAATCAACCAATTGCGTGCTGCGAAATATTAAAATAATTTTTCCGACCTAATTTTCCTTTGTGAGTTATTATTATTTAGAATTTTTCGTGTTGCTGGGCTTTGAAATATTATTAACCCTGGTACATTCTGAAATTAAAATTAACAATTGAAATTCTTAGCGGTAATGTTATTTCGTATTCACCTAATTTGAAAGGATTATAATGGTTGCCAAAGGTCGTTGATAAAGCATTATTTAATATTCAAAAATAATCGTACTTACGTGCCTGTAGCAACGTAGGTAAGCGCTTTACTAATATAATTATTATAGTAAATTCAAAATTACAAAGAAGAAACAAGTCCAAACACAAGTAATAGAAAAAAAATCAGAATGTGCAAAACCTTCAGAAAACTAAAGTAGACAAGAGTGGGGACTACGAAGCACTTTTTTTTATCAATTTGAAGGATGATTTTTTCCATATTTTTGTCGTCGAATTCTTGTGCACCTTTTCCTACACATTTGATCATCTTATTAGTATTTGTGTTTTCTTCTTCGGAGTCGCTAGATGTCGCTTTCTTTTGTGTTTTCTTTTCCTGTTCATTTAGGAGTGGTTTGAAGATTGAATTTTGATTATTTTTTTAATTCTTGGTCAGCTAAATTTCTATCCGTTGAGAACAAAAGTCTAAACCATATTTTTATTAAAATGTATCAAGCATAAAATTACTTGTCTATATACTGTATATATGAGCGTATACGTACAAAAAATTACACTATAAATAAATTTGTTTTGTTATCAATACAAACTTATTTTTGAAGTCGATTTTAAATTTGAAATTGGTAAATAATGAACGAAAAATTATAATTTTATAATATCTAGTTATAATTTCGGGGGCCAACTGACGGGGGTTCAATTGTCGGGTAACCGAAACTAGTTAGGTTCTATAATTTAATGTTATAGTTTTTATTATCCAATTTATATTTATATCTCTCAATTTCTGTGGCACAAAGTTAACTAACTATTTCACGTCTACATTTAGTATTTTGACTTTTTGGTATATTCCGAAACTGGAGATTCAATATGACATCATCGCGCATAGGCATACTATGACAAGTCTATGATTATCTAATAAAAACTGAAGAAACCGTTTTGTGTACCTACTATCGCATGTCCACTGTTGCGATACATGGATATATTATAGGTAATCTAATCACTGTTTCCGTTCTACTACAAAACATGTTAAATATAAAATGTGATAGTTTACCTCTAGTTCTAGATTTAATAAATTGTATTGGTTAAAATCACTATTTGAATCATCAGATACATTTTGAAACCACAAAACATAAAATCGTTACAAATACAAAAAACTGCATGCGATGGGCGGGCCCGATTGTACTAATGAACAGAGAAGAATATCGTATGCGTGACCAGTGCCGTACTGGGCTTGGTGGGCGTACCATCCCCGCCTACTTTATGATGCATTGATATTGGATATTGCGAGGAATATTCGTATTGTTACATCATGTCGAATGGCCCGGGAAATTTGATAGATGATGAAATTAAGTTACCAGACAACGGTTAAATATCCCTTGTTAATATTAATAATAAGTCTCCACGTATCTACCTAACCATTTTGATGAAACTAATATAACAAAACTCTAGAAATAGAATTCGTTATTAATTTTATTTTATTCGGAAGACCAACAGTTACCATTAATAATTGGATATTATAAATAAGTAAAGCATTACAAGTTTTGCACATTTATTTATTTATTCAACGCCCAGAGGGCTTTTACATGTTTAGTCGTACAATTAATTCATGACAGATGAATTTTAAACAGATAAAGAAATAATAAAAAAAAATTACATAAAAAATGCACACAAGTCACAAAAATAAAAATAAAATACAAAAATACAGCAATTTGATAGGTTTACAAAAATTCAGATATGTTTAGGAATAGTTTTGGAATAAGCTTTTTACAAGATCCACAAAATTCGCCAAGTTGATGATAAATATGTCAACATCACCTAAGTACCTAGTGATTTCCAATAGTGTGAAATCGTTATATCGGAGAGTGGGCAATGTAGTTCCGCTTATGAATGCTGCAGTAGAATAGTGTATTTTGTCGTGTGGTTACTGTCGGTATTCGTAAGTTTATGAGATGTAGGAGTTTGCAACAGTTGAATTTAGAATTTAATATTTTGAATAAAAATGTTAAGTTGTTTATTATTATGGATATTTTTTTTTTATTTTTTTTTTTTATATTTGTACGACAGACAGGTTAGTCCAATTATGGTACAATTTTCTTACAACTAACAATACATAATTTTTTTAAAACATGTTATAGTTATGTTAAACACATCTATATCCGCTGGTAGAGCATTAAGCAATGTCATACCTCTCATATTATAAATAAGTAAAGTGATTTGAGAAATGATAATGATAAATTGCATTACAAGAAACAAGACTCCCATTCCTAAATTCTTCCCCGACATATAACATACGGTGACCGGCCAACTCAGAATGAAACCAACTAAAAACCGCCTCAGTAAGTTTATGCAGAGTGATTTCAGACTCAAATTCTACCCCGACATATAACATACGGTGACCGGCCAAATCACAATGAAACCAACTCAGAACCGCATCAAAAAGTTCATTCAGAGTGATTTAAGACTCCCATTCCTAAATTCTACCCTGACATATAACATACGGTGACCGGCCAACTCAGAACCACCTCAGAAAGTTCATTCAGAGTGATTTGAGACTCCCATTCCTAAATTCTACCCCGACAGACCCGGTGACCGGCCAACTTAGAATTAAACCAACTCAGAACCACCTGAGAAAGTTCATTCAGAGCGATGATAAAAATAAATTAAAAAATGGTTTAATAGGTTACGTTAGGTTAGGGTTATGGGCTATTTTAAAATATTTTTTTAATAGCATTTAATGACTTTTCAAAGAGGTGTTGAGTTGACTTAATTCTGAGTTGACTTAATTCTTGAACACTATCAAGGTTTTAATTTCTAATAATCCCTATTCAGATGCCGAATTAAAAAAAGTAAATACATGAAATTCTTTATAAGAAAATCGTTCAGTATGCTCTTAAAACAATAAAAAAAATCTAGTTCTTTTATTTAAGATGTTTTAGGTGTGTTTTAAATAAATCGTGTTTTATTAAATATTTTTACAACACAACAGTCGCTTACGTCAGTCACTTTTAATTATAATGTATTTTAATATTAGTGCGCTCCCTCTTTCATTCGCATTTATCTATCTCGCTTTAAAATAATCTTCTTCTTTTTGAAAGCTTATAACGGAACCTTTATAATATGAATACATTATGTGAGATCCATTTTTAAAAAAATAACGAAAATAAATTCGGAAAATAGTTTTAAAAACAAAGCTCAAATTGTATTATCTATGAAAAGGTACTGTGAATACCTACCTTAAAAGAGTGTGACAGCTCTTTTCATAAAATGTTGCTCTCGATAATACAGTGTGTTAATTAAAGTGATTTGACTAGCATTCAACATCCTCAGCTCAGTACATAATATTAATCTGGGTAATATCATTACATTATGTTTTTTGTATTACAATCAGTGGCGTAGCTAGCACCCGATGCGGATAATATGGTGTCATCCCAAGAACGATCGTGCTGTCACCCCAAGAATTTGTAATCCTCAAACTAAATCCATAGTTCATGTGTAAAATATTTTTATGGCAATATTCTACCTTCGTAACTACCTTTTTCACAGCTAGCTACGCCACTGATTACTATCCATGTAAAAAAAGTTCGTCAGCATGAAAGAGAGACTAAGATATAGGATAAAAGAGCGTGCAAGATTGTCCAGTGTCTCTTCGTTATCACATCATCACCAGTCATCCGAGAAAACACATTGTTTTAATTACAATTACATTCTATTGATTATTATTCCCCCATAATAACATTTTACCGCAAAAGCACAACTATTCAATTTTATCCTTGATTGACGTGGTTTGAATAAATTAGCATAACACCAAAACTAAATCTTGTACGAATAACAACCAGTAACTGGAATGACTATGAACAGGATCCCAGCAATAATACGCCATTTTTAAACTGCTTTGTTTCGCCGCACGAAGGTCTTTGTTTTAAAAACTTTCCACGTCGGTAATCTTGAACCCCCCTCTACGGTAAAAAAAAATAAAGAGCAGAGCGAGGAGGGTTGTGCCCTCGCGTGGCTGCGGGCGATTTACTCCAGACACGAACTTGCCCCGGCCCAATCATATAATAAGGAAACATAATCTAAAGTTTGTAGCGACGATATGACGTTCGGAGTCTGTTGCTCCAAGATTTATGTATGAAGGAAAATGCAGTTAAAAAAATCTTGGTGAACAAAACTTTCGGCCACATCGCAGCTAAGAAATTTCTTTCGTTGGATGGTCTTCTCTACTTAATCATGATTTATAGGAAGGTACCTACATACATTACAAATACTCTTTAAGAAAAATCAAGTAGCTACCTTCTAAACTACTGAATAAAAATGATGTATGATAAAAATAGTAATAGAATGAAAAAGGTCACTGAGAATTTAATGTAGATATTTTGTGGAGTACACCACTTAGGTATATTTTATCATTAGCTGGGTTACCCGGCTTCGCTCAGGACAACATTCGAGAGTGTTCTGGAATGTTTAACAATGATATTCACGATTTCCTATTCCCGAACATTCAACTACATACTCCGCCACTCTTTCCAGAACTTTCTAGAGCTCTATGGAACCTTCTATCGGAAGACTGTTCTAGAAATTACAAGAAGGCGAAACAGCCAGCCCTTAATCTTCAAAGGCACGCCTTTTAGGTAAAAATGGGTACCCTTATTCCCTAGGGGGATAGAGATCTACCACACCATATAACTTCCTTGATCGTACCGGGATTTGTTTCTGAGTTTTTGCGAGCCGCACGTTTTTTTGGACTTTCTTTTATAATATATATTGATTGATTACCATTAATTAACGCCGATTAACAACTTTTACATAAGAATTAACAATAATTTGAAAAATAGATAGCGAATAATACGTAGTAAAGAAAAATATAAGCACAAAAATATAAGCATAAAAAATATAAATGAGAAAATGCATGAGTAGTTATATATATGCAATTCAGTAGTTAGCTATAAAAGGTTCTTCGACAAGCCCCGGTTGCAATAATAACATTTTCGCTTGTGTAATTTTGTAAACATTCCTGCCTATGTGATTTTATGACAACTAGCGCAGACCCTTGAAAATTCAGGGGATATTAAAATTCCAACTTAGAAAATGACAGTTAAAATAGTTTTCTTTTACAGGTATGTAGGTAGGGACCTACTTTATCACATATCTGAATACTTCCTTTACAAAATGAGTTATAATTTGGAAATTGACTTTTTGTTAAAGTTCATTGAACCGTGTTGCACGGGGACGCACGGATAACCAAAATGAATATATTTGATGATATATATTTCAATAGATATTTAAAATCTGTTTGATTTTTTTTTATTCAATATCTATCACAACTTAAATGTGTTTTTCGTCATTAAGGATTGGTATGAGAACGCTTTTTTAAAGCTGTGAGATTTATGATAACCAAAAACAAAATATTTTTAAATCGCCACACTTTCAAAAACCATAAATCAAAAAATTGCTTCCGAAAAAACATAACAATATTTCACATAATGCAGCCATTTTGCCTTAATAAATATTATTTATCCACAATGTAAACACATACATAATATTTTTCTCACTTTTCGTAAGCATAACTTGCACTAAATCAAGAAAAGTGCAAGGCAATGGTAAAAAAAGCACCATAAATTTGGACCATTGAGGTTTCTATTGACTAAATTAGGCTTATTAGGGCCCAGCGGCTTGGGTCCTCCCAATCAGACCCAAATTTATGGCCATTTTTCAAAAATAAATCAATGTTACCTGTCGGACGTTGATTCATGAAGTGCGGTCCCTAAGGTCCAAGGGATCGGGCCTTTCGTTTTATCTTTAGAGGAGCCGCAAAACAGGATGAAAGACTTGTAATATTTACATCTAATAATTGAATTTGCTGTTATACCTACCTACCTAAAACATATATGTTATAGAATAACTAATTATAGAATAAGTCATGATATTGTATGGATTAATTCATGAACAAGTTATGTGAAATTATAATATGTGTAAAGAATAAGCCATGAAATTACCTATACGTGGATAGAACAAGCCATGAAATTACCTATACGTGGATAAATCAAGCCATGAAATTACCTACATATACGTAGATAGAACAAGCCATGAAATTACCTATACGTGGATAGAATAAGTCATGAAATTATTTATTTATTTATTTATTTATTTATTACACGCCCTGATGGGCTTTTACATTATAGTTTATAAGTTGAGTATAAAAACAATGAAGAAAATATAATACAATGAGAAAAGAAAATACGTAATACAATATAAAAACAAAACCACATAATAAAATAAAAAGTACATATGTAAAAATGATAAGAAGTCTCACATTCAATATAAACAAAAAACTGCAGAAATTATGTAAATCTATTTGTGTCTAGAAGAATAAAAGTGATAGAATATGCAACATTTATACTGATTGGTTTTAAGATGAAATATATCACCTAGATTAGAATATTTATTTCCGAGACTGTGAAGTCTCGGAAACGGAGAATTTTGATAAGCTAGTGTCCTGGTGTTATTGAAGTAAAAGGTTAATAAGTGTCGACATGATTTTTTGGGTACATGGATATTGATAAATTGAAGTAATTCTGGACAGTCAATTTTGTAATGCAGTATTTTATGCAACAGTATTAAATCTGTGCTTATTCTTCTTTCTGAAAGTTTCAACAGAGAAAATTTATCCAGGAGGTAATTATAATCAATGTTTAGTATAGGAATACGCAATTTATAGTTTATGAACCTTAGAAACTTCCGTTGTATCTTTTCAATGTTGTCTGAATGAATATTGAAAAAGGGAGACCATAACGTAGAGTTATATTCAAGTTGGCATCTGACAAGGGTTTTATATAACATAATAAATGTGCCTAAATCATTAAAATCTTTTGCAGCTCTTAAAACAAAGCCAAGAGTCTTTAGGGATTTGTTGATAATATTATTAATATGACATACAAAGGTGAGTTTACTGTCGAACATAATGCCTAGATCCATAATTTCATTAACACAATTTAAATTTTCATCATTTAATGAATACTGAAAAAATATAGGATTATTTATTTTGGAAAAATGTTATGTGCAGATATTCTGATCAAATGTTTACGTACCGGAGGGAGGGTATGCGGAGTTCGGTCAAATGATAGTAATAAAAAAGAAGAGGCATAATGTTGGGTTAGGTTAGGTACTAACGTAAAATGGCATGTACCTATTGGTAAATAAGATAAAAGACAATATATGAAGGAGTAGACAAAAATTGTACCAAAATTATAAATGTTTTTTTCAGAAATTCAATAATACCTACGCACTTTTAATATATTTTTAAACAATCTTATGTAAGATAAAGTGTACATATATGTACATCCGACGGGCATCCCGAGAGCAATAGATTTATTAGGGTTTATTACTATATCACTTGCTTCTGATGGCCGTAAGTCTTTTTCAATACTATTTTATTTCCGAAATTTTATTAAGAAATAATAAATAATGTACATAAATCAATTTACTCAATGAAAATCATCTACCCACAGTTTTACTACAAGCAGGATCAAACATATACTCGTTTAGGTATATATATATTTTAAATGTGATTCATGATTTATCCTACACTGCTAATCAATGTTCCATTCAAGTAAGTACACTACTTGTGAATATGCTACCATAATTATTCATACCTAATATTGATTCATAAATTAGGTAAGTTACTATGCAAAAATCAATCAATGAAATATTCAATCAACGTAGAATATACATCTAATGAATGAATTTATTCCTGCGTGTACATTGTTGTTTATTATTTGTTTACTTCGTATTATTGTTTACATTTCAATTTTTAACCTCACTAGGACAAGCCTGTGTTGAGGTTAATAAATAGTCCATGAAATAATTAAATCGACACAATTTAATACATTGAAAGAACAATTTTGTAAAATTATTTTTTCTTACAAATTAACCAACTGAGCCGAAGGTAGCTATGGTATTATATTGTATTAAACATGTAGGGTGACCATGTGTTGAAATTTGATTTTAAATAATATATTAAGTATATGTGTAGGTACCTAATACATTACCAATAACCCTATCTACATATTTAATTGTACAAAATAACATATCAATTATAATTAAGTACCATGACTCTAAATGGCCAGCTGAGGTACGGGGGCTTCATCGAAGCCAGAATTAAGTTGGCCTCTCAGAAACTGGCGTACTGTAGAGGATCCGCAGAAACCCCCGATTCTGTGCAGAAATGAGTGGTCCGTTCGATAGATTATCTTAAGAAACGGATTGCTATCATTAGAGCACAGACGTCGCGCGTTGCGTCTGGTGAGAATGCTGTCCTTGTTCTGCCGGCATTTCAATGGAAGATGCGCTAAGGAACTAGCGTCCACGAGCCACTCGGTGCCGGTGTACAGTCGGGAAAAACACGGTCGTCATTTGTCACAGGTCATTTCTACGACTCGTTCTGAGTTCAAAAGCTCGGCTGTGGAACAATTTTGCTGGCCTCTGTGTTTCCTCCCTCTTACAACATCCTCAAAACCCATGTTCACTCCTTCCTCTCCTATAAAATACCCTCCACACACCATCCACAAAGATGACATAGGCCCGAGAGAAAGAATTTTCCTCAGGGCCTCCTGTGTGGAGTTTATCAAAAAAAGTATTATAAAATATTCTGTAAGAATATTATTGGTATATAGTTTATTTTATTTATTTAAGTATGTTTATTTAGGAAGCATACAGTTATGTACAAAGTAATTGTATATGAAATAGTGAATATAATTTAAACCAGTTAAGTTCCATTTATAATATTTAGTTGTGGTTAGTGATTATGATGTGATTATGAATCAAGTGGTTATTAAACAATTATAGTAGGTATATGGTGTAAGCACGTTGTAAAAAAATATCAGAAAGAAAAAATATTATCAATACAGAAATAATTGTTTCATGTAGTTGTTAAAATAATAGTACATAGTGTTAAGTAAACAGAAAATAATAAAGAACAAATAATAGTTTTAATTTATTTAAGTACATTGTAACATGGCTGTAAGTGTGTAGATTTTATAAAGATTATGTTTGTTAATTGTCTGTATTGTGGCACATAATACCCATGTAAGGAGATCGGGCGTATTTAACACAATAGAAAACAGGTATAGGATCCGAGATGAAAAGGGGGCGGATAATCCTGTTTGCGCCGCAGGTAAATCATTTTAAATTTAGCTAATTGCTGTAAAAATCACGCAACAATGGACCGAATAAGAGCGTTACGCAATGAAAGGAAGCCGCCCGCGCCGATGAGCCACAAAACCCAACAAAAACCACATTGAAATACCAACTCTACTTCTTCTGTTTGAAAAGTGAAAGTGATTTATTGTTGCCAGGTTTGGGTATGACCTGCCGTGGTTTTTTGGCATTTTTTTACCTGGCAACTAATTTACGGTTCGATTTTTAATTTGGACGAATATTTAAACTAATTCGGCAGGTAGACCGAGTCAAAAGGAGGCGCCGAACTAGGAACTGAATAAATTGGCTAATCAATCAGAAACGATTATGTATAAAGAAATATGTTATTATTTCTGTCTCTGATTTCCTTGTGCAATTTATTATTTGGTTTTTAATTATTTAAAGTCAAAATTATCCACTTATGTTGCTTGTTTGGAGGTATATTTTTGAAGGTTATAACTCTTAGGCTGTGTATTGTAATAGAATTATATTACAGTACATAGTATCTCAGGTAGTTCAGATACATTTAAATCAATTACCACGGTTCTATAAGAGTATTTTGAAGGTTTTTAGTGTAACAAAATTTTGTTTATATATGTTTAAGGAAAAAATAACTTTGGTTGTTTTGTGCTAATTTCATTATTTTGTGGTTAATTTTTAGATTTGTGTGTATAGCGTGTTGTTTTCACTATCGTTTCAATATCGTTTAATACTTGTGATTTGACTGTCTAATATATGACTTACTTTAGGGTGTAACTACCTAAGAAGCATAAAATCAGAATGTGACGGTTATAAAGCTATTCTTATAAAATATGAGTGCCAACCAGTAAAAAAAAAACAGCGAATTCTGTTTACCTAGACTCCTCGACTAATTCTAATTTCAATCAGAAGATTAAAATGTGTCCATCAACTGGTCAAATGCATCTTTTCATATTTAGCACCAGCTCCTTAAATCTCATCTCACCAGATTCATAACACGACTTTAATTTCCAACTTCAATCAAAATATTGAAATTGAGCCCATCAGCTGGTCAAATGCATATGTTCAAATTATCATATTAATAACCCTTAATATAATTTAGCACCAGTTATTGAAATAAGTACAGAAACAGAAGTTGTTTTATTTCTTCTTGTAATCCTTGAACGTCTGTTATTCTGACTCTTTCCTTGACCAGGTCTCAAGTTTTCGAATTACTCAATCTTTCCATACGTCATCTCCCTGGTTCCACTAACTTCTTAAGGCGATCCAATAGTCCAGGAAAAAATCGAAATCGGATTTCTCGTCCTTTATGGGAGTTTAAAAATACTTGAGAAAAAGCTCTCGGAAAGGTTGGAATAGGTATTTAAAAAAAAAATTACTGGTTGATTTCGTAAAGGCCTGTAAAAAATATTAAATCCTTTTTCACGAATTGTTTATTGTAATATAACAAAAATTTTAAATTGATTTCACGAAAGCAGGCGGCGCGTAGCCACACGTCTATTTCCCGCTATGGCCGGGGCGTGACTGATACGAAATGGGTTGTGTCCAGTGCACACTTCAAGATACAAATTCATAGAGTGTGGGCAGTATTGATTGATGTCAAAAATAACAACGAGAAAATGCATGTTTTATTTTATTTTGTGAAGTTCTGGCGTAAATATTTTTTTTTTGCGATTTTTTTAAAAGAAACTGAATTTGCCACATTATAAAATAAAACCATGTCCGAAAAGGGTATGTTCTACACGCAGTATTTAATTGATGCATCTATAATACTTCTAAGCGATCAAATTTTCAAAACAAAAAACATATGATTTTGTATGATTTTGCATTATTTAGTATGACTTCATCAATTTATCCACGGTATGCATCGTACATAATCTTTCACATTCTCAAGACATTCCTTTCTTCAGAATAAAAATTACTTTTACAATTTAAGTAGATAAGCAATTAATTGCATCTACATATTTACCACACAATTCCGAGAGGTCATTGCTAATCAACTAGTTGTTAATCAAGTACACTCTGAAATTGAAACGCAAAAGAAAACGAATCAATCCACCCATTGTAAACAACGCAAACTGGGATAAATGCAAATGAGGAATGTGGCTAATTAATGGCCACGACCTGTTGTTAACCAGGCAAGTGATTGTTGGAGCCCGGATCACACAATATATCACCCGGGATCCTAAACAGGGTACTGGATACAACAACGAGGGTGGGAAAAGATGAAAACTGTAAGGGTTAGGGGATATCGGTCACTTTATCACATCATAGCCATTTTCCTTGTACAGAGGATTTCTGAAAATTTTTATTTTTAGGTGAACCCTTCACGAGAGTTCCAACTGTCGGAACCTGTTGGACTATGGAATCCCTCCTTGAACAGATTGGGATGGGAAGTACACGTGAAAGAAGAATGAAAGAGGTTGGGCCTAGTGATTCAGTTCTCGTCACCAAGCACGATTGAAGTATTTTCAAACAAAGTTTCGATTCTGAATGGTACCTTACCTACTCTCTGGTCCGGGCGAAACTGAGAGTATTTAGCCATTTATTTTATGGACCTTGATTTGACATTATTATTCTAAATTATCACCTTGTCCTTATCAAGTCCTTGGAGAGACCATGGTATCTAGCACGGTCGGTCGATAAAAGATTTATCGAGAATGTATGTATGTAATAACTTGTCATCTTTCTCGAGCAAGACTGCAGATCGCTAAGGTGCAAAAAAAATTTCAAGTCGAATAAATTAAGAACACTTGACTAGAAGTTGTGAATTGCTGAACGTCTCAAAGAACGCACCACTCTTCTCGGTCTCCTGCTGTCTCCCTCCATTTCCTTAAACTAAAGTATTCAGAATCACCTCCTCTTCTTTCAGCTACTCACTTTTGGTTAATTTCAAACTCTTTGATTCATCAAAACTTTCCAACTGTTTCGTTCTTAAACCCAGTTATTGATTTTTTGAACATTCCAAATTCCAATGAGAATGAATTATCATTTGACCCACCTAAATTAATGGCCGTTTTACACCGTCTCTTTTTTCAACCCGGTTCCAATTAGAGACCAAAGTCAACATTTTTCGCTTTACGCGAATGCTATTTTCATCTCTATTATCATATCTACGATTTCAATTGTCATCACTGCAAACAACACATAAACCATGCTTTTTGCTGTGATGCCAACTAAAATCGTAGATATGAAAATAGAGATGAAAATAGCGATCGCGTTCAGCGAAAAATGTTGACTTTGGTCTCTAATTGGAATCGGGCTGAAGATTTTTCTTTTTATGTGTTTTACTGATTGATGTAATCATATAAAGATACCTTAGATTTTTTTTAAATTTGTTCCAAAATTTCTATGTATTTTTGCTGGTTTTGCCCAAACATCAGAAGCGTATTATTTGATCGTATAATGCAGTTGAACATCGATGTCATTTTTTTTTTTTTTTACCGTGAATACCGCACAAGAATCTCAACTGCTCCCGTCTGGAGCCAGTGAGACTATGGCATCCCCAATTGGGGTATGTTGTGAGGCTGAAGGTAGTGGGGAGGGGAAGGAGGTGGGGAAGAGGAAGGTTGGGAAGTACCTGGCTATTCAGATCTGGTCACCAAACACGGCTAAAGCCATTTTCAAGCAACGTTTCAATTCTGAATGGTGGTCTTACACCAGGGCGATACTGATAGTATCTTCCACTCTGGAACGTGCCGCAAATATACTATATATTATTTTTTAATTAATTAATTGTGAAATAACACAAATTAATCAAAATAAAATTTATTTGCGCACGTCGGGTTCGAACCCACGACCTCCGGATTGCTTCGGGCTTGGAAAATTGTTTACTTATTCTTATCACAAATCCAAGCTAAATGGAAAATTATTTGCCCCAGGGCCTGATGTATGGAATGGAATTAATGAACAAGTTAATTGGCCATGCGTAGCAAAGACCTGTTTAAATCGAGCATTTGGCATTCCGTGTACGCATAAATTTGTATGATACATTCCAGTTCCGGCTCAAGATGGTGGCCTTGTTGGATACTACATTTTTATGCCGCCAGATAACGCATGTTCGTGGTTCCTACTAAGAGCTACAAAATCCAAGGAATAATATTATGGTAACTACCATCCTAAAAAAAGTTTTGTTAAAATAATTGTCACCATCTCAATGGTGACAATTGTTTAGAGAAATTGTGTAATTCGTTATTTGAAATGAAAAAAATGTGAATTCGTTTTTTAATTGGGTGGGTAGGAATTTAATTAGCTCTGTACTTACAAATCTTATGATTTCGGAGGAAATTTTGGTTTTCATTCATTAAATAAGGCAAAATTAGATTTTTTTTTTTGAATTTGAAATGTATTGTTCACAGAAGTACTAAATAGAAATCAGTGCGAAGCTTATCGAGTGCGTATGTCATTCTTCTCAGGAATTCAGTGTTTGGTACAGCCTTTCATATTTGCCTTGCATCCCCTACAGCGCTTTCATCTGACTGGGGGTGAAAGCGGCGACCCCAGCCTCGAGTCTAGTGGTACGCTAATACTTACACTTTACGAGTTTACAGACCTCTTCTTGGCGTTTACAGCCCTCGGCGGGTGACTTACTAAGATGAATCTCTCAGGGGTTGATTTCAGACACTTTATTTGCTGAAATATTGAAATAAAATATTCGAAATATATTCATTTTTATGACGTAAACGCATTTTTTAAATATTTTTCTTTGATATACTATTTATTTTCATTTTATTAATGACTAAAAAAACAGCAAATTAAATTAGTTTATTCACAGTCTTCCTTTCCAAGGATTCCTGTTCCGAAGCAGACTGTAGGTAGTTGTATTGGTTTCTATCAAGATTTCCTCATCTTTATGTTTGTTGACTATGTTTGTTAATTTCCTCATCTTCATATTTATTGATTTCTACATCTTTTGTTTGTTGATTGTAAATTGTCTTCTTCATAATTGTAATGATTTCCTCATCTTCGTGATTACTTAGCCATATTTTAATGTAATTTCATCTCCATGATGTTTTTAATTTCATTTGCATCATAATTTTGTAGCATGAAATTTATGTTTTGGTAGAAAGCAGTCACTTTGTGGTTTGACGTATTAACTGAAATAAAACAATAATTTCACATAACAACTACGATTTATTTATTTAATTTTTTTTCTAACACAACGTATTATTTGATCAGTTTAATTTTATACCCTAAAGATGTTTGTGTTTAGCGAAACCGGTCGGCATTAAAAATAAATAAATCGTTGTTACAAACATAGTAGATTTTTTAATTCAGTTCATGGAATTTATGGTTTTTGTGGCAAAAAAATTACTTCATTTTCGGATAATCAGTAGATTTGATGTTTTCGTCCTTGTAGTGAAGATGTGTTGATCAGTAAGCTTCTCATTTTTCCCTTTAAATTTGAGCAGAGCATTTTTTGGGTTTTTATCTTAAGATTTTCCTGTTACTAGTCGTAGACGGAAAAAATAATGCACAATTCCAACACAGTAATCCGCACGAGATAAAATATAAATAAATTAAACTAATCAATGATCGTTAGGGGAGTGGGTACCTGTTTTTTTTATTTTTTTATTTTTTATTAGTGATTATTTAGTTACAGGTTTGATGACAATTACAAGATATGATGATATATATAAATATTTAATCCGTTTGTTCTTAGTCCTCCTCACTAGGTGGTCCTGTGCTGAGGCGGACTGGTAGATTTCTTTGATTTTCCATTATTTAGTTTCTATGATGTTTTTAATACATGTTTTGATTTTTTCCTTAAACTTATTTATCTTTTCTATCTTTTTCAGACTTGGAGGAAGGATGTTGTAAAGTTTAGTTGCATGATATATGTGGTTTCTTTGGCCAAAACTTGTCTTGAATTTTGGAACATCTCGTATATCCTTTTTTGAGGCTCTTGTGTCATGTATCCGAGTTTCATTAGAAGATTTTCTGTTTTTAAAATGATGTATAAGAATATTCTTGGCATATATTTGTTTTAAATTAAGAACGTCAAAACACTTAAAAATATCTTTTGAGGGGGTTCTGATGGGTAATTTTAGTATGGTTTTTATAATGCTCTTCTGAGCAATATCTAAGTGGTTAATATGATTTCTTCGTCTATTTCCACTCCTAGATATTTAATACTTTTTGCCTTTGTTATAATAGGGCAAGAGCAATGTGGCTTATTGTTTTGACAATCGTGCAATTTGAGAGTGTATTCTTTACCCGGTTGACCTCTTGAGTTTATTGAAAAGGCTAGATAATTAGTTTTAATTACATTGAGCGTAAGAGAGTTCATCCGAAGCCAATTTTGAAGTACAGTTAGTCCATGTTCAGCCTCTTTATAAGTGTCCATCCAGTTTAGTTTTAGTCAGTGTTTAGGCTGTTACTATACTTGGGTCTGAAGTCGGTGGGACTATGACACTCCCGATATTTTCAAAATAATGAGGGTAGGAAAAGCTGGCGAAGAATATGCTATTTGAGTAATACTCTGCCATTTATTTGAATTTAAAGAAATAATAACCACAGTAACCGCCTTATACCGAATTTAAGTAATGATAATAAGAATGTTGTTGACAAATTTAACACATCAATCAGTAAACAGGTCTTAGTTGAATTTATATCGGCAAACAAAACATCAGATCCTTTTTCATTTATTTATTATATTATTCCTTATCTACTATTATTTTCCATCTTACATTGTAAAGAATTTTGTCTTTATGTCGTTGTGCTCATTTAGATGTTATTTATCTTAAAAATTAATATTTAAAAAAATAAAGCGGGTCGTGAAAATCAAAATAATTAAATCGCCGGTTTACGTGCGGTTGATTTTAACGGTTTAAATGAAATATTTTGTTCGATTGTGTCTCCCTTATTACCTGTGCTTTTGTATTCAAATATATCGCATCAAGTAATGGACACCATGTACATCAGTCCATGCATGTCTTTATTTAAACATTTACAATAAATGGGCTATCCACTATCCGTTTCCATCCATATCTCATTATATTAATTTGAAAGCATAACCTACCTACATTAAACACAATAATTTAGAAATAATAATATAAATTGCATCTATTTATACTATGGCGTGTTATATAATCCCAAAGCACTATTTTAAAACTATAGTTTTCTACGGCTGTAGGATATCCTCACTTATTCCATTGTTTGTCCATGGATGTAATGTTAAACACGTTTTTTCAATAATTATTAGTCGTTATTTGGAGTGAGTAATATTACCATTTGATTTCTATAATAGATAAACTAAACATATCCATATATCTATCTTCTATTATATAGAAAGAAGAGTGTATGTAGTGGTGTGGCTTGTTTTTATAAAAATCTACAGTTTTATTCCGAAAGTGGTTAAATTTTTCACTCCTGAACCTTCAAAAGAAGAGGAAGGTTATAGACAGAATCATTACTGAAATGAGTATTTTTAATAATTACTTACTATCCGGCATGCGTTGCAATGTCTTTTCCCATTTTTCCCATTCCCCTTCCGCCTCCCCTTCCTCTCCCATGTCTCCTTCCCCTCACGCGTTCCCCCTCCAACTTCCCCGCCTTCCATCACCCCTCTCCCGCGAACTCCCCTCCCACGAACCCCTCCCGTCTCCCGCGTTCAATATTCAGTCCCGGTATATTCAGATTTTCAAACAGCTCGCGTGCCACCTATTACAATTTTTTTACATTTGCATACTATAAGAACAATCAATCAAATTTGGTACCTGACAAAGGTACCTATAAAATAAATATAATTTTTGATTAGATTCAAAGTATTTGATTTTGGTTAGTACCATAAGTGAGCACTCAAAATAAATTCATTAATTTAAAGAGTTTTGAAAATTTAATTTTGATAGAACAATCATTGTTTTGCAAAATTTTATTCTCAATTTGTGACATTTTTGACAGTTTTTAAGAGTTCGTATAATGATTAAAAAAAACTTTTCAGATGTATTGTCACGTGGTTGTAATAATCTAGAAACCTTCGCGAGGGTGGAAAGAAGGTATTTTGAAAGTTTCAAACATTTCCTATGCTTAATATAGCAATACATAGACTTCTCATATACTCATATACATATATATACACACCCAAGCAAGCACAGTTTTATTTCTTTATCTACAAATTGAGCAACATTACCAAGCAGGTAAAAAAAATATTTATCTTATTTAATATTGTGACGTTTAAATCTAAACGTTACAAATTTGAAATTCCGAACCGTTCCGGACGTGCGCCCAGTTCCCAGAGGTGTCGTGGTGACCCCTTCCGGGTGACAAAGTGGTTAGTTTGGGAGGGCGCCGTACAATATACACGGTACTGTTGTACGCCCCAATTCTCGCACATAAATAACTCTAACAGACTCTCTGGGCTATCAACCCTCCGGACCAAAATGGTAAGGGATGTATGAACGGCCGGCAACTGTGGAAAACTGGACGAAAGTGACAAGCGTTTGAAGGTGGCTTTTTGAGATTGTTTTGAAATGAGGTGAGCTTTTTAATCAGACGTTTGCATTGTTTTGAAAGTGAACAGTACGTACCTATTTAAAGTTTGCTATTCTTCAAATAACACAACTGTGTAGAATTTATTTTAGTTTTTGTACTTCTTTCTTAATAATTTAAATACCTAATGGAAATTCACACCGTAATTTGATGTGTTAGTAAAATTTAAAGTCGCATTTAAATGTAGTGCCTACACTGTTTTTTCATAAGAAATCGTTATATCCACCGATATTACGATTCTTAAAGAATTTCAATTTTACACTCAGATTTCATATTATCACTTTCATTCAGCTGAAATTTTAAAGAATTCCGATAAGAATAGCTTTTGGTGGTCTAAAATGCAAAATACATATTTTTTTAAATTCAACCATAAAAAAAATTGTACATTTCTTACATTTTCACTATTACTTCACCCGCTAATTCGGATGTCCCTATGTGAAGTTTACAGATTGAAATTTTACATTGTACGCTTGATAATAATAATAATAAAATTGTACAAAGCAATATTAAATGATTTCAAATAATTAATTTTTACAGTACATAAAAATCATGTTCTAACAATTGGGAAGATAGCTACACATAAAATTCTTAAAGGTTTAAAGTGCAATCTTACCAGATCGGCTGTTTTTCAAGTTGTTGATTCTTCCAAGATTCTTAGGTGTTACAATTATTTATATTGGCTATAATAATAGTTATGAAAAATGGGGATTAATGCTTTATTGTTAAATTCCATTTCCATTATGATATTTGGGAAGTTGCACAAAATTCAATTCTTAAACAAAGCAATCTTATAAGAGTGACCGTTGTTCAGGTTCTAGATTTTTCCATAAATCATTAAATATTGCAGTCGTGGTTTGCACAACTTATGGAAAAACGTGAAAAATGGTTAACATTAATAATTGCACGATTAATTGTTAATATTTTAAGTTTACAAAACACTTGTCTTCCTTTACAAACCACGCAGGTTAAGTACTTACCCATAATAATATGAAAATTCTCGGTTTGTTTCTGGCCAACCCCAGGAAGGCCTTTTGAGAAAATCCCCTAAAAGGAATGCGGTCGGGCTTCGGGTGTTTGTTTGTCTATGACCCGCGTGGTTCTGTGGGGTCACGTGTTGCAATCATGTCACTACTGCGGTTAAACACGTGATATATTATCATGGAAACCCATCCAAGGAAATTTTCATTTATAAAATCGTATAATAATTTAGCAAAATGATCTATATAATAATAATAATATATATATATATATATATATATATTTTTTTTTTTGTATATATTTTTTAATAATAAAATTCTGGTATCTGGAGCTAACGGGACGGATTCGAGTGGAAAAGGTTAAGGGAATAAGATATCTGGAAACACACAGCCCGTTCAGATCTACTTTTTATTTAATTAATATTTTTGAAGTGATTGCAATCTAAGTCCAGATTCTAAATAGTTACATTTGTCTACACTAGAAAGAAGTGAAAACACCTATGAATATACAAATATTAATAGTTGCAGATGAAACAGAATACCTACCTAAATATTGTTTTTATTTTTTTTAATAAAACCATATTTGCGGCACGTTCCAGAATGGAATATACCTACTCTCAGCCTCGCCCTGGTGTAAGGCCACCGTTCAGAATGGAAATATTGCTTGAAATGGTATCAGCCTTGTTTGGAGACCAGATCTGAATAGCCAGGTACCTTCCCATCTTCCTCTTCTTGATCTCTTCCTCCTATTACCTTCAGCATCACAACATACCCCAATAGAGGATGCCATGGTCTTACCTGCTCCAGATGGTTGGAAGTAGCTGGGATTCTTGTACGGTTTTAAATTAAAAATAATAATATTAATACGAGATTTGCGGAAATGTCATTCATTATCAAAATTGTGATAGGTATTTAAATTTCCATCTTTAATATTTGGAATCTAATAACAATAAGTAATTTTATGATACAAAATAGACAAAAATTCTGTTCGGAAAAAATGTATATCTCTACAAATTCACCATTTCCTATATCCCTGTTTTTCTCCCTTATCATTTTTTCTCCTACATTCGTCTTAATACTTCTTCATATCACCTATCCATCCCCATGACGATCCGGAATATCATCCCTTTAAGGGAGCCCTAATGAATCTTCATCCCTTAACATGACCACCCGAGAGGGGCAGCATTTAATCTGGGAAATAAATGAACAGGTTTTGTCAAACTGCAACCCCCGCTAATAGAGCCTACGCCTTATTGGATACTAAAGACAAAGCATTTAGCCACAATAATACCATCACTTCTATCATTAATATAAATTCGCTAGTATGAGCTTGGATAAATGATCCCACGTTTGAAATGATGATTTTAACGCTATTTATTATTTTGTTAAGTTTGTAAGTTTTGTAAGTTTGTTGAAGTGTTACATTTAGAATATATCAGGATGGATATTTGTGTGTTATCAATAACCCATATGGGTTCTTGTTTGTTGTTCTTAATTTTCGAAAACTGCTTATTGTGACATAAATCGTAATTATATTTTCGTAATATGTATCGTAATTATAAGTTCGTGTTATTTTATATGTAAACGCAAGAAAACGAACTTTATGTGCCTACATCACTTTTTCTTTTCTTGTTGAATAAATAAGAATAGTTTGAAATAAAATTAAACTAAATTGAATTTATACTTTTGAAAGTAGCTATAACTTTGTGGTAATCCATTATTACTTTATTTCATTTATCTAAATTTAATTTAATTAAAACGCCTAAATATTATTGGGTTAGGATAGAATCATGTTTTAATAGGCGGAAGTAGGGGTATGTGCTATGTGTATAGCGGTGCGTAGTTCGATACTTCAAAACGAATCGATTCAACTAAACAATTTAATCACAAGCGAACGGTTTATATTGTTCACAGATATAATCAATTAATTTTGATTTTCCGAAGAATTTAAATGGGAAATGGTCGCTATAATCCACCCGAAAACGGAAGTACTTTTTTTGAATTTTTATAAATTTGAACGCTAGGTTTCTATATTACGAAAATACAAGAATAATTGTGAAATTTCATTAAGATCTTTAACGAATCATACACTCAATTAGCACCGAACTACTTGCAAGCAATTAAAGTAGCTAAAACAATAATTAATCTCTGAAGACAATATTAGCGATTCTCGATCGAAAATTTGAAATATCAGAAAAAGATAGGTATCATCTAGAAATTGAATCCAGGAGCTTAGCCTTGCAGGGGCTCTGAAAATAATGTTGGTAGTTCTTAGTAGAAGCGTGTAAAGTTAAATATGACCGAAGGGGAGAGGGTCCCATTAGGCTAAAGTCCTAGGTTCAATATCTAGACGCCACCGTATCTTTTTCTGTTTTTTCTGTTACAAATTTTCGATTGAGGGTCGCTAATATTGTCTTCAGTGATTAAATATTACAATGTGAGGTTTTATTTGAAGTTAAAGAAAAATAAAGAGAAAAAAATTCTTGACCCATATTTCGCCATTACCAGTTCCCGTATTCAGATTGTTATGAAATTTGAAGACTTGATATAAAAGTCCACCATAAGGAAACGTGTGATTTCTAACGATGAAATAACGTCTTTCAAATGAGTATCTTATTTAATTAATAACGGCCATTCCTTAACACATTTTTAGAATATTTTGTCAAGCTGTTGCGTTTTTGCAATTCGTGAGCTAGCAAAGTACACAGAGGTCTAAAATATGACATAAAACATAAATAATATCTCTAACCGTCATAATGAACTTGAGCTCTGTACAAGGACAAAGGTATAATAAATAAGAATATGTAGGTAGGAGTATGGTAGATTTGTGGGAGAGGGGGTTAGGGAAGGAGGAGGTAGTTTACCCCATGCGAGAGAAGTTGCAATATTAAACACCGCAAATGACCGGCATCTGAGCTCTCCCACAACCCGACGCACCACAACACCCAGAACTCACCCAGAATCCACCCAGAATCCACCCAGAGCCACCCTTAAACACCCACAAAATATCCCTCTACCAAGGAGCACTGCGCCAGGGGTCTAAGCAGTTATTTTGGTAATCTTAAATTATAAAGTTTGGAAAATTAATTTATATTAATTCGCAAGTACCAATATATCTATCCTCTGTGTTTTTTTGTGCCTCAGATTTTATGTCCGGGTTAAATCTTCCCCACAGGAAAGACTAAACCCTTCCACACACTTTTCCACAAATGTTAATCTAGTCAATCCACGCTATGTTATTATACTTATATAGTCAGTGCACTATATAAGTATAATAAATACAAAACAATTCAAGAACAATACGTCAATCCACCAGAGACCAAATGGGAAAAAAATTCACAGACTCCAGATATTTTCATATCAGAGGGTTCGGCTCGGTAGAACTCCTAACTAGACCAATAAATCCTAGTGATTCCTCAATACAAATATTTAAAAAATCTTTCGTAATCCTACATGTATTTAAAATGACCGACTTTTGCATTTTTATATATAAATTCTTTGACAAATCTAATAAGCCTAAATTTTGAATGAAAGAGCTAGGTATAATGCCAGTAGCCGAAATAACAAATGGTAATATTTTTATATTCTGAGAATGCCAAATTCTTTTAATTTCATTTTTCTAAATCTGTATATTTACTTATTTTTTCAGAAACAGTTTTCTGAATATTACAGGAATTTGGAATAGCGACATCAATGATATAAGTTATTAATGTGTAAATATAACTATGAAGTAAAATATAATTTGTATGAGACAGCTAAAACTATTGATCGTTCTCTAGAGTCTTGAAATGTACAAATTTTTTTGTGAACACAATGTATTTTTTGTGATGACGTAAGGAGTTCGAAATAATAACTTCCTGGGCATGCAATGTCGGATAATGTGTGAAAGAGATCGCCTAAAAAAGAGGGAAACAAAGTAATTATGAAAGGCTTCAAAGCGAGTCCTTTTTTAACGTTAACTCCAGAAAGGAGGGCCTGAAGAAAATAATATCAAAATGTTATATTTGGGGATGCTGTGTGGCGGGTCTTCTGGAGAGAGGAAATTCTGGGAAGAAAAAAATCATGAAAGGTGTAAAGGAATCTGGAGTTCGGTGGGCTCAGAAGTAACGTACGTATGAATCCATCCCATTGTGGTGCAAGGCTATTGGTCTCGAGCGTCCGACTGGAGAGGACAAACGGTCTCCCTCAACCAGCCTCTCCCGATCCGGTCGGCTACGTATTTGGTGGGAAGACGCCTCCGTCGCCAAGACCTGAACACACCTAACTCGATGAACCCGGCTACCTCAAAAAACGTAGCGGAAAACTTAGGGTGACCAATACGGTAGAGGGGTTATCCAATAAATGATTCCTGGGTCGGCGGTATCCATACCCGTCTCCGTTAACACAGTATACTGTAATTATTGATAGTGGTGTATAATTATAAGGAAGATTATCACATTATTTACCATAAAGTAAGCTGATATGAAAAATTACTTTTTCCGCTTTTCATGTACCTACCTCCTAAACTAAGAGTCAAATTGCTTACTGCTCTTAGCAGGGGTGCCCGGGTTTATGGTGTGAGGTTTGTCTAGATATTTGCGGCCAATGCTTTTATCCACCTATTGCATGGCGGGCCGGATTGAGATTTTTTGAGGGAGTCCTAACCTAGACCCCCTAGGGTGAATTCACGCGCCACTCACTCCTAGACACATTGACATCCAGATTCGTACCCACCTCTCATACCCTTTTCCTTCCCAGAACTTTATTTCCCAAAAAAGACCCTCCACACAGCATCCCCAAAGATTCCAAAGGGAAATTATTTTCCTTAGGGTCCCCTGTGTAGAGCTAATGTAAAAAAAATCTGGTAAAATGACCAAACTTACATTCAGATCCAAAAAGGCTTACAATATATTTTTTTTATTAAATTGTGTCAACCCTGGTTGTCTGATTCCACAGGCTCGTACGCCGCCAACCACCTACCCCGTGGAAAGACTAATGATGGAATGCACTAATAGTCAGCAGGGTTGCCCCCCGCCCTCTGCTCGCGGCCTCTGGGGGAGGCTACTAATGGATGAGCGGCACGACACTATTAAGAAACATCAGCTGTTTGTATCTCGTGTCGATACCGGGACGTCTCATGGACTCTTGATTCTACTTACAAGTACAAACTAGTAGCTCTGTAAACAGTATTATCTCTGGCGGAGAAAAAAGGTACTACCCAACACGGCTACCATCTTGAGGCTTGAGAATATCTATATTTTGTAGGTACTCGTAAGGAGCATTGTACGATTATTTATTTAAAGTTTGTTGTAGTTAAGCGCAATGGAAGAGAAATAAATTTTATATATTTTGTCTTATAAGAATCTACTATATAATATTTATATTGAAAAAAACGTGATTATTAGTCCAATATGAAAATATTTATACCAATCGCGTAAAAGCAATTTTTTGTCATTGTAGTTCTGATCGTCTCTTTCTTATCCATGCAAAAGTGTTAGGAAGAGTTATTTATATTTATATAAATGTATCTGATAGTATTGATATTCAGCATCTGTGTGGTTGAAATTTAAGGACCTTCGAGTACATCTCTGACGCCGCACCATACGCAAAATAATTTTCGTACATGAAGTTTGTTACAAAGCTACTCTCGTGTCGCCCTCCGCTTGCAGGACCTGGTAACAATAACTCGTGGAGTGGGTTTTCAAATTTCTAGTTTATGTTTATTACGACTATTAGTATTTTTCCCAATTTTTTAATAAGGGTTTTCCTTTATTAAAATGAAGGGTTTTAAAATATATTTTTTTAAATTAATGTTTTTTTATATAAATAAATCACTTTTTATACACCACTATTTAATCAAAATAATCGACATATTTCGAAACCTATGGTTTCTTCTTCGGGATAAATGAAAATTTATAATTATAAGAATAGACAAATAAGTACCCATGGTAAAAAATATAACGATAAGCGGTGATTAATGAGTTATTACGAAAAAAAAAAATTTAATAAATAAAGTAGGTTGTAGGTACCTATGCATCAAAAACTTTTATAAATTTAGACAAAAGAATCAAGGTGTCTAAATAACAAAAATAATAATAATGACGCCACAAAGTGAATTTGCGATTACTGTAGAATTTTTTTAAACAAAATACTTTCTCTATAATTATTTAAATAGTCTTTTTCTATTGCATAAATAATTCCGCTGTAAAATCATGCAAATATTGAGCTCAGGGGGTGAATTGAGTCGCCTCGTTCCATTATTCCTCTTCACTTACTTTAAATGTTTACCCATTACAAAGGACGTTAAATCTTACATTGCCTTCCGTTATCTTTATTCAAAGTGGGAAAAGCCAATCAGAGAAAAACCCGATTCCTACTGCCAGGAGGAAACCAATTCGGGAAGTGGAGAAGAAAAATGAAAGGGGATGTAGATATTATTAAAAAAAATCGATTGGGATAAATGAAGGTTTTCTTGGTTAGAAGTATTAAATCAACCCAATTACATCATGTATTTATCATTATAATAATTTAATATTCAATTAAATGAAGACAATATTAGCAAAACTCAAACGAAAATCTGGAGACAGAAAAATACATTGGCGCCTCTGGGACTCGAACCCAGGACCTTCTGTTTTTATGTCAACAGCTCTACTAACTGAGCTAAGGTGTCTATATCCAATTCGGTTACTTTTAACTGATTTATACTTCGACTAAGAACTACAAACATTATCTTCAATTTCTTAACGCAAGTATCATTGGCTGCTATCTTTATATATGATTGCAAGATTCAAACCCGAACTAAATACTATCTAGATATAGTGTCTGGATACATTGACTTTTCTGCAAGTCTAGGATGAATTTTTATTTTATTTGTAGCCGCAAAAAAATTTTGCCCCGCGGGATGTGTATTGTGATTTTACTTCATGTTTTCTATTATAATGACCAATTCACCCTTATATACATATACATAATATATTTGCTTTTATTTGTGTGATTTTTCATCAGCTATAGTCAAGTTATTGCACAAAAATCGTATTTTGTAAATTGAACTCTCAGAAATAATGGAAGAGTATGTATGAGACGATGTAAAAATGTGAATGAGGCAAAGAGTGTGTGCCAAGACCGAGTTGTTTGGAGGTCCGTCCTCCCTGCCTACCCCTGCGGGGAAATGGCGTGGTGGTGAGTTAGTTAATTCTCAGAAAATGGTTTTACAGGTTATATAAATAATCAAATTGCATTTTAGGGTCTTTCTTTTATAAGAATTTCTTGAAAGTGATGTTTTATTACAACTTAAATATCTAATACAAGTGTTGGTAAACGAACGAAATAAATTAACGCCTTAAGATGTGCAAGCAATGTACTAAAATGTTAATTTTTAGCAATAACTTATAAACAAACTTCAACATTTTTATTGTTGTATGAATGATGAAAAAAGTGAAGTGACAGTTTTCTTCCAAAATCATTAAATAAAAAGGCTGTCTTTTTTTAATTTTTTTTTTTAAATTTCTATACACTTTGGTTACAAATATTTGTGGTAAGCTTTTTTTCAACATTTTTTCGTGTTCGAAACAGAAATATGGCAATTTTTAAACGGTAAAGTACATTTCAAATACAAAAATCGAAAAAATAATTTTATCTAGTTTCTAAATGGTATTTGTTTTTACGACATCTTCAAAAGTAAGCAATATATAAAATATGGGCAAAATTGCAAAATTATTTCAGAAATTATTAATAAAACAGGCGTATACAATGTATAAACAACACCAATGTCTATATCTTTCCATTAACAATTTTTTGCCATTTTTTAATTAGCACCTAACGTTTTCACATCTCCTGTCGTTTATCAATTGAATAAAAATTTCACGAGGTTTTTTAGTAAGGCTGATTACGATTACATGCAAGACTACATTAATATTAACTTTATACATATAAAGTATCATATTGTGCAGTAATCCTACAGATTTATAGGTGCTTACGTATATACTGTAACTAAACTAATAATGCCATGTAAAAGTTCAAGAGGATGTTATTAAATATGACAATACCTAGAGACAATTCAATATCATATTTAATCTAGGCATTATATTTGACAGTAATAATATTTAATTTGTATGTCATATTAATAATATTATCAATAAGCCAAAATCTCGCGATTATTATCTTTAGTTTTATTTATAGAAACGCTGTAAATGTTTTAATACATATAACTTGTAAAATAACTGAAACAAACATGTTTATAATAATTTTTGGAGCATACTTTGCGATTTTTTTCTATCGAGGGAATTTTTTATAATTTGCGTTTCGGCGCGATAAATTACTAGATATTATCTTCAAGAATAACATATATTTTTTTAAGAGCTTTAAAACTTCAAATGTTTAAGGGAGGTTTGCAAGAAATCAGTAGAAATTCGGAGAACCGTCTCTTAAGACTCAAGTTTTGTGTTGAGAGCTGCAAATTTTTCTATAATTTAGGCACATTTATTATGTTATATAAAACTCTTGTCAGATGCCAACTTGAGTATAACTCTACTTGTGGTCTCCCTTTTAAAATATTGAAAAGATTCAACGTAAGTTTCTAAGGTTTAAAAACTATAAATTGCATATTCCTATACAAAACATTGATTACAATTACCTCCTGGATAAAATGTCACTATTGAAACTTTCAGAAAGAAGAATAAGCACAAATTTAATACTATTACACAAAACACGGCATTACAATTTTTTTTCAATATCTATGTTCAGTACTTCAATTTATCAATAACCATGTTCTTTTACTTCAATAACACCAGGACACTTGCTGATTAAAATTCTCTGATTCCGAGACATCACAGTCTCGGAAATAAGTATTCTGATCTGGGCGATATATTTCATCTTGAAACTAATCAGTATAAATGTTGTATATTCTATCACTTTTATTCTTTAAGACACAAATAGACCTATGTACCTACCAAATAACTTTTATGCTACTACTATTTTGTTTTGTAGAATCTTTTAAATTCAATCATATGCGTGAGGATTCTTAGTTTCTGTAAACATTTTTATCTATCTATTTTGTTTTGTGTTTTGTTGCAAACTTTTTTTTCATTATCTTTATATTTTTCTTTATTGTTTAAATTTTTAAGTATTTACTTTGATGCAAATAGTTCGTAAAATTTTATAAGAAAAGCCCACTAGGGCGTGTAATAAATAAATAAATAATAAATTGTAGACTTATTATTAGAATTTGAACAATAAAGATTACCTATCTTTTTCTGCTATGAAATTGTAGAGCAAAAAAAGATATATAGGACATTTTTGAGATTGGCTTTTAGTTAGCTTCCCAATAGCCCATTTGAATGAGAATTTCTAAACCCCCCGTCCCTGATCACTTTGATCAGTTTGCTTTCCCCACCCAACCTTCCCCTGTTCCTCTCCCTCTCCACCCCACGCTGAGTCTAACCTTCCCTTTACAAATAACGGTATCAGTTATCAGCGCGGTGCTCGAGCCTATAATAAACCCTTGTGAACATTAGAAAAACAAGTGTTTTTTTTGCATATCAGTGCACGATGAAAATTTCACTTAAAATTTTAAATCATGAATTATTATATGCTCACGAATTGTAATTTTCGACTTTTCGCAACATTACAATTGTAATTGTAAGGCTTCGTCTACCATAAGTGGTAGTCGAAAAACCTGTAAAACACTGTGTAAAAAAGTTATTTTGTGAATAAAAAGAAACAATATATACTTTTTTAAATGAGCTCCACACAGAAGGCCCTGAGGAAAATTATTTCCCTCAGGGCCATGATTTGGAGATGCTTTGTGGAGGGTTTTTAAGGAAAGGAAGAAGAGGAGAGTTCTGGGGGGAAAAGGGTTTAAGGGGTGGGTAGGAATCTGGGGTTCAGTGTGTCCAGGTCATCCGCATCTAGTACCTAGACAAACCTCAACCCATGAACCCGGGCGCCCTTGCTAAGTCACCAAACGTAGCGAACCACTTGGGGTGACCTATGGCAGAGATGTTGGTTATCCAATAAAGGTTCCCGGGCGGTGGTACCCATACCCGCCTCTCAAATGGTTTGTTAATAAAAGTTTAAAGTAGTTTTACAATAAATTTATATAACATATAAAAAACTAAAATATATTTTTGTATGTTAGCAAGCAATCACGAAAAATGTCTAAATGTGGTAATTTTTCGTAGTGATTTCGTTGATGTCGATCTTTCAGTTGATTAGTCAGACATCTCCAAATATTAAGTTTTGAGGTAATGAGGAAATAAATATTCGAATGCTCCCCATCTCATCATTACCTAAACATTATTTATACGTGTGTGTTTAACATATTAAGTATTCTGTAAAATAATATTTATTTATTTATTTAAACGCCATAAATTTGGCTTTTACATTCAAGTGATACATGATACAATGGTTCACAAGAGGATATCAGTATGTTAAAAATAACAGAAATAAAATAGTTAAGCAATATTTAAATAATATGCGAGGTTTATAAAAGACCTAACATAAAAAAAATGTGAAGTATGTATGACAAAAGCTAGTATATAATTTATTTATTTAATTATAATGTATTACAAAAACATGGCAAGTAACACATTATTCCCAATGAGTTGAGAAAAAAAACTCATTACGGGAAGGACAGATAGACAATAAGTACATTTTACACGGATATTACACGTTTAAAAAATACAACATATTGGAAAGGAAAAAAAAATGCATTGTCAAGAATAGAGATTTTAAAAATACTGAGAGACATCCATACACATTAAACATAAAAAAAACAAATGTATGAAGGCGAGCCAATATTTACTGGTTTAAAAACATTTTCAGGAAATATTCTTTAAGCGTTTTCACTAATATTTTTTTGTAAGGTACTGATTGCTTAATTTCATTAGGTAATGCATTGTATTGTCTATATGCAATATATTGTAATGAGTTAATACCAAATTTGGTTACAAGTATTTGTTACAACCAAACAAATCATTATATTTGCGCAGAATAAAAATATGTAAAATAAAGGTGGCTTGTTAGCAAGTAGAATCGAGCAAAGTCTGGTATATCATACATTCACACATTCGCGTTTAATAATAATTTTGTAGAGAGTTTAATGTTACCTTAAAAATTTACTTTGCTTAAAATGACTGGGCAGGTATAGTTAGCAAATTAACTCTTTGGTTTCAGGGCTGTCAGTTGGAGATTTAATAATAGTTATGGATTAAAAATAATAAATTTTATTAAAATAGTGCACTTATTAGCTAAGACACTTGTGTCTGATGGTTAAGATATCTGAATTAAGTAGTTCTGAATCTCTAGTAAAATATGATAAAGAAGCCCTACATATAAATATTACCATGCCTATCATTGATTATTATGATTGAGGTATGTTATTATAGCCTTCTCATAACTATATTCCGTGCAGCTGAACATATCTACTACTTCTGAGAAAGCATTCCCAACTGCATGCAATCTAGGTATAAGCGAATATCTAAAGTCCTGATATTGTTATTGCAATTAGTATAAATAATAATTAATATATAATAAATATTAGTATATAATAACCTCCCAGTTCCATTAGATTATATACTAATTGTAATATATTAATATAGTAATCTAATTATTATGTCACTTTTCTGTTTCAGTTTAGTCATGGAACTGGGAGGTTATTATATACTAATATTTATTAATATATAATAAATATTAGTATATAATAACCTCCCAGTTCCATGACTAAACTAAAACAGAAAAGTGACATAATAATTAGATTACTATATTAATATATTACAATTAGTATATAATAAATATTAGTATGACATTTTGAAATATCCCACTAGTGGCCCGAAAAATATCAACATTTTATTTATTTATTAAACGCCATAAAATGGCTTTTACATTCAAATGATACATGAGATTTTACAGTGGTACACATCAATATTACAATAATAACAAAATAAGAATGTTCATTTAAGATAGTATGTATGATAAAAGCAAGTATTTAGATATAGGATAAAAACATCAATATTATAATATCAGAGAGCATTTTATTTAAGTATAATAAAAATTTGTAAATAAAGGTGACTTGTTAGAAAAGTTGTCAATATGAAGTATATAGACAATAAATAGAGTAATTTTTTATTGAGTTTATTGTTACCTTCAATGTTAACTTTGTTTTGAATTATTGCGCAGATATTGCTAATTAACTCTGTTGTCTCAGGGCTATCAGTTAACGATTAAATAATATTTTTGGATTAAAAAAATCGTTTTGAATAAAATAATAGATTTAATAGCTGTCACTCTTCTGTGTGAAGTCAAGATATCTGTTTTTATTTTGTTTAATTCACTACAAGTTTTTGTGTATTGCAATTGATTTGGTGGTGTTTATGAGAAGTTTGAATACTTTACCAGATAAGGGATGATAAGATTTTTACGGACAACTGCATACTCAACTCAAAATTTTTTTTTTTGGAGATGTAGGACTATTCAACTGGACGATCGATATAATTATAAGACAAATATATAGATAAATAAGTTCAAAGACAGTGAATATCATAACACGAATAACAGTAATGACATTAAGGCTTACTTCCTCATATTCGGGTATGTTGTATGAACTTCCTACCTTCCTCGAAGGACCAGTGAATAAAGAAAGTAGGTAAGTAGAATGCTCTCAGTAACCGCGCCATAAATACACATTGAAACGTTTAATACTCGTAATTCGTTATCTGCGACGGATACCGGGGGTAGTTTACACCCCCGCGGTCTCTCTCGCACTTCATCACCCCCCACAGGAAGGGGGTGGGGAGAGGAAGGGAACCGATTTTCCCGTTTTCATGTATCTTAACGAAAGCGATAGATTAGACGCGAGATAGAAATTCATTTTGTTAAGTTCAGAGGTGCGGTGATGACAGTTCGTTCAGATAATGCTACCCTTATATTATTTAAGTCTTTTCTTAAATATATTTACGTATGGAAAACGTTTTACATAATATTTACCCACAAGGGTAGATTTTACGTTATTTTTCACACAATTTTTTTCTGTAATTTGAAAATAATACAAAACTGTTTATTGATTAGGTTACTTACTTACTGTGATCTTAACGAACTGCAAGTCTTTCAATCAAACAGAAAGGCACTGAAATACTGGAAAGTACTAATAAAACGCCATATCTATATGTATGATTACAAATAGATTTTACAGAGATGAAGTAAAAACTGATTTCACCAGGTTAGATTAGTTATACTAGTTAACTAATTTATTTAATTATTAATGGTAATCTAATTTTTAATTACCTAAATGAAGACAATTTAGCGAAACTCAATCAAAATCTGGAGACAGAAAAATCAGAAAAAGATATTGGTTCCTCTGGGACTCGAACCCAGGTCCCTGTGCTTACATGGCAAGTGCTCTACTAATTGAGCTATGGAACTCATTTCCAATTCGGTCACTTTTAACCATATCATACTTCGACTAAGAACTACCAACATTATCTTAATTTTCTTAACGCACATATTATTGGCTGCTATCTTTATATATGATTGCAGGATTCAACTCGAACTAAATGCTATCTAGATAGTGTCTGGATAAATATTTATCCATTTTATTTTTAATGCGTGACATCTATTGACTTTTTCTGCAAGTCTAGGATGAAAAGTATACTGTTTTAAATAATTAGAAAAAAAATGAGAGATTTCTTACAATCAAACTGATTGATCAGTTTCGTAAGATTTGTAAAATAAAATATTGTAAAATTAAAACTGAATAAACATATTATGAAAAAAAAAAAATATATTTTTAACTTTATGAGTAATTAGTTTAGTTTAGTTTAGCTTAATTTGAGTTTTTACTCACAAACTTAAAAAAAAGTAATCTAATTATTATATCACTTTTCTGTTTCAGTTTAGTCATGGAACTGGGAGGTTATTATCAAAATGTGGTTATTTGCAAGGTTATTAGCCCCAACCATAGTTTCAGAACTGCTATCAAAATAATAAAAAACTATACACTCGAAGAGCTTTATAATAATATTATTAAGTTTGATTTATTTTAATTAAGCTATTGCTTCCAATAACCAGTGAACGCACCCTCGTTGGCCCTTGTCGGGTTTTAAATCCGCGACCTCTGGCTCCACAGGGACTACTCCTAATAAAGGTGATGTAATAATAAAATTATCGTTTTATCTTATAATTTGTTGAAAAGTTAAGTTGTAGTGGTCATCTAGTATTAGATTCGACTAAAGTTGATCTGACTCCCACCGAACCTTGTTTTAAGAAGTCGCTTTAAAGCAGGTATACTGGATAAAACTATTTATACATATATTATCATGTTTATAATAATCTTATTTAATGATAAAGATTATATTTTCGCAATAAAATAGTTAACTGAGACACGCCAACCACACACTATTAACAATGTTTAAAAAAAAAGTCAAATTCCAAATGCCTACGAATGGATAAGGTGATGGGAAGATTCCATGCCAACTCATAACCACCTCAGAAAGGTCATTAAAAGCTATGAAAAAATAATTTTAAAATATCCGGTAACCCTAACCTAACTTAACCTATTTAACCCATTTTATATTTTTTTATCATCACTCTTAATGACCTTTCTGAGGTGGTTCTGAGTTGGTTTCATTCTGAGTTGGCCGGTGACCGATGTGAATCGTCTGCGTAAAAAACGTAAGCTAAACATTATTTAGTGAAGGCTGACAGTCCCTTCTACAAAAGTAGCGTTCTCACAGGAACGTTTTGACTAATTTTTATTATTAAATATGGGTACCGCCGCCCCGGGAACCACTTACACGATAATTAACACCTCTGCCGTAGGTCATACCCAAAGTGGTTCGTTACGTTTGGCGACTTATCAGAAGTGCCCGGGTTCATGGGGTGAGGTTAATCTAGGTCTTAGCGGCAGATGCTTTTATCCAACTACTGCATGGCAAGCAGCACTGAAGTAGTCAAATAGCCAAATGTGGCTCGGGAGCCGCAGTTGTCAACCACTGCACTAGGTTATAAACCACCGATGATCGCCACCAATCATGAAAAAAAAACCAATTTCATTTTACGGGCCGTTCATAGTGCTTTAAATCCTGCGAAAAAAAATATCTAGAAACTAAGAAAAGGTATTGTCTTAAACAAGGTGTGTAATATAATAGTTTTTCTTTTTAAAATGGCTAACAAAGTTCAGAATTTACGCGAAAACTTAATAAAAATCAACACAAACATAATCAGTCTACCATAAGAAAAGATAAAATAAGAATAAGCTTTTTAAAAAAAATCTAAATCACAGAACTCATTACTGTACAGAGCGGTAAATATATTTCAATAAATAATACCGACCAATATAAAAGAAGAGGAAATTAAACTAAAATTTTAAAAAGAAGTGACTCTGAAGAAGTGAATAAATTTTGTAATACCAAATATTGCACTCAGTTTAGTAACTTTATTATTTTATATTATAAGTAAATGTAATTTTTAAATTAACATATATGAAACCACTGTACGTTCATATCGATCATCGAGTTGATTAGTCAGACATTTCCAAATACTAACGGCCGCTGTTCCCAATTCTACTAAGCCAAAACTAAGTTTCAAAACTGGTTAAGCATTACTTAATCTAGACTAAGTGATGATTAAGTGATACTTAAGCACTTTTTAACCTTAGTTTTGGCTTAGTAGAATTGGGAACAGCGGCCGTAAGTTTTAAGACAAGAGGAAAGCAATAATCGAATGCTCTCCATAAATCACACATTCTATTGTTTTGCGTATTGAATATGATATAAGATAACTACGGGAAGCACAACGATCCGGTACATTATGACATTTGGAAATATCCTACTAGTGACCCACAAAACATCAACATTTTGTTTAATTCACTACAAGCTATTCTGCATTATAATTGATTTGGTGGTGTTTATGAGAAATATATGTATTGATCCAGATGGTACACTCTTACATATAATAGCGCCTACATAGCGCCCTTGAGGTGATTTTTCACAAAAACGGCTCTTTACAAATTATCCAATTATTATTATTATTATAACTAACTGCATACTCAACTCTGCAACAACAATGTGTGCCTGAACTGGACGAACTTTTTTTTACATGAGCTCCACACAGGAGGCTCTGAGGAAAATGATTTCCCTCAGGTCCTATGTCATCTTTGGGGATGTTGTGTGGAGGGTTTTTTAAAGGAAATTAAGGAGAGGAGAGTTTTGGGAAGGAAAAGGGTTTAAAGGGTGGGTAGGAACCTGGGGTTCAGTGTGTCCTGGTCATCCGCCTCTAAGACCTAGAGATACCTCACCCCATGAACCCAGGCACTCCTGCTAAATCACCAAACGTAGCAAACCACTTGGAGTGACCTATGACAGATTTGTTGGTTATTTAATAAATAAATTAAATAAATAAACTGTTGTTCTAAATTAAATAAATAATTTATAAGAAAGAAAATACTTTGTTGCTTGACATTGTTCAGAATGAAACAAGTTCTTCGTTTAAAACAACTTTATTTTGATTTGTATTTGTCGACTGGTTTCGGTTGACCGCAACCTTCCTCAGGTCAATAGTTTATATGTTTATTGTACTGAGGAAAGTTGAGGTCAGCCGAAACCGGTCGACAAATATAAATCAAAATAAAGCTGTTTTAAACAAATAACTTGTTTCATTCTGTAAATTAAATCCCAAAATAAATAAACTATTGTTCTAACTTAAATAAATAAATTATAAGACAGCAAACACATTCCCGGATTACGAATAACCCAACAATGTTTTAAAATCTCCTACTACCACCACAGAAAGCCGAAAATGTTGCTTGTGTTGTGATGGAGGACTTAGCCAGCCGAGGAATCGAACATGCGACGCCCGGGTGGGACCCAGGCGCTATGCCCACTCAACCACTGACCGGTCAATTTTTTTTATTTTTTTTTTTATTTTAGCGACTATATAAAATAATTGTTACATACAAGATATAATGGTGAAATTAAGTATAAATTATTGTATTTCTTAGTCCTCCTCACTAGGGGGTCCTGTGCCGAGGCGGACTAAAGTTATTAATTATACAGAGTGAAACAAGTTCTTTGTTTAAAACCACTTTATTTTGATTTATATTTGTCGACCGGTTTCAGTTGACCGCAACCTTCCTCAGGACAATAGTTTATATGTTTATTATCCTGAAGAAGGTTGAGGTCAACCGAAACCGGTCGACAAATATAAATCACAATAAAGCTATTTTAAACAAAGAACTTATTTAATTCTGTTAAATAAATAAAAATAAAATAAAGTTTTGATATATTTGATTTAATTTTACCAACAAAATTCTAAAAGAACAATACTATCAAAGATTTCCCACTTGGTTTTAACCACCGCTGATCCGTATACCACCAGTGAGTAGTGAACAGTGAGCACCCTCCTCTAGTAGGTTAGTACCGCGCAGGAACCGCGGCTGAATTTCTTTTCGGGAATTTAGCACCAAACAGATAATAAAACGCTTTTAATGCGGTGAAGTCGCTGTACGCCAACGGGGGGCTCTTTAAATTTAAAATACTGCGCCTAAATGCCCCCGCGCTAACCCCCTTCACAAAGGGGAAACTCCTTGGCTTGGAGGAAAGAGCTAACGGATCTGGGAGAGTGCTGGATGTAAAGATTTGTGGATACCAAAAATTGACTGTAGAATGAACTTAGAAAAAATTATTAAATTTGTTAACAAGAAGTAGAGAGAACTTAACAGAAGTTAACCAGTAATAGAAATCGTGATCAGAAAACGAGAAATCATTTTCTAATAAGGCGCAAATGTAAAATAAGGATAAAATGCAGAAAATACGAATCTAAAATGGGACAAAATTAAAGGAAAAATATTCGGTGATTTTTTTGTCCATTAGCTCCACACAACAGGACCTGTGAAAAATAATTTCCCTCAGGGCCTGTGTCATCTTAGGGGATACTTTGAGAGGGTTTTTTAAGGAAAGGAAGGAGAGGAAGTTCTGGGAAGGAATTAGGTATGAGGGGTGGCTAGGAATCTGGGGATCAGTGTGTCCAAGAGTTACGGACGTATGAATCCATCCCTCCAACCGCGGTGCCAGGCGTATAATTCGAGATACAAAAAACATAAAATACATAGGTCGAGAGGTTCCGGCTGGAGAGGATAAAAGATCTCTCTCAACCAATCTCTCATGGCAGGTGGGCAGATGCATCGGCCGTCAAGACCTGGACAAACCTCTCCACCATGAACCCGGGCACCCCTGCTAAGTCATCAAACGCAGATAACCACTTGTGCGTTGGTTATCCAATAAATGGTTCCCGAGCCGGCGGTACCCAAACCCGCCTCCCAAATTGTGATGCAAATTAATAACAACGTAAGTTTTAGGAATCGACAGAAATAATCGTGTTCCCATTCAGAGCTATTTGATATAAACATGAAGCTTTTCAAACCGTTTTTAGCCACCTTATATTTTGACAGTTTTACTACACAGCTAAGTCCATTATTAAAACTCAAAAAGACATCTCGTTATATTTTTTAACAATAATAGGTGTGATATATATTAAAAATTCATTAATTCAAATTATAACAGAAAAAGATAAATATCAATTTTTAAATGAAAACAATACTCGACTTAAACATGTTTTTCTATGCCCAAAACTAAATACGTCTTTGGCACAACATCATTACACTTACCAAGGAAGAACTTTTTTCAATCGTCTACCAGAAGAAATCAGAAGCATTAATGATAAAACCCGAATACTGCTCTCTGTCAAGAGACATTTAAAAAATATTCTTCAGAAAAAAACTACTGCCACTTTATTAATCTTACATGTATCCTTAATTTTCGATAACATTCTTTCTTTTTTTAAATACACATTATTATCAATATAAATACTAGAGCACATATATTTATGTACAATGAATTATTTAAGTACTAACAACATTTATGTACACTCCCCTTCCATACATAAGCAAATGCTTTCAATGGAAAATGGAAGAGTAGTAAAAAAAACCTAAGATGTAAAATTATCATTATGTAACATGTAAAACATATTATTAAAAATAAAAATTAATTAAACAAAAAAAATATTTTCATGACGTCAGAACTAACGTTCGAAATTTTTTTCTCTTTTAAGAACAAGATTTTATATTACGTTTTTGTGTACGGGTACACGGATGATGCCAACGATAACACCATTATTGTATAACTGTGAATGAGTAAACTACGTACCAGCTTATTTGACAAAATATTTGTCACTGAAGGCATCCATTAATTTCCCATCCTCGATTTGAACTCATTCCTCTTATCTAAATGCAGCTATTGAGGATTATTTTTCTTAACCGCCATTATCGCCTGCTTTGGGAGAAATGGCTGCCGCTGGATTTATGCTGATAGATTTGGGAGATTTCTCCCTTTGGCTGGCTTCTTGCAGTTTAGCGTAACGTTTACCTGCAATCGGTTAGACACGGCTGATAAAGACAAAACTTCCGAGATACTTTTTCAAATAGGTACTACGACTTTTCCAGAAATATGTCATTCGTTTCGTGAAAAATTGAGAATTCTAAGAAAAGAATTTTTTTGTTTGATAACCATCTGTGTCAGAAATGAAAAAAAAACTTTTTATTTTAGAGGAGTAATATAGAAATATATATTTTTTGTAAAAACTTTGAACGCATTTTTCCCACTATTTTTGGTTTTTTTTTTACATTAACTCCACACACCAGGCCCTGAGGAAAATAATTCCCCTCAGGGCCTCTGTCATCTTTGGGGATGCTGTGTGGAGTGTCTTTATAGGAAAGAAAGGAGAGGAATTTCTGGGAAGGAAAAGGATTTGAGGGGTGGGTAGGAATCTGGGGGTCAGTGTATCCAGGAGTGACGAACGTATAAAACCGTCCCTCCCTCTGCGAAAGAATGAATGAGGGAGTTCCTTTGATTTCTCCAGCTGTACTCCCTCAACCATTCTAGCCCGAACCAGCCTGTCATGCAAGTGGTGGGCAGACGCTTCCACCACCAAGACCTGGACAAACTTACCCTCATGAACCCGGGCTCCCCTGCTAAGAAACCAAATGTAGCGAATCACTTGGGAAAGATGTCATTTTTTCATCGGGATCTACACCTCGAACATGTGAGGTCTGTGAGTGAAGGACGTATAAATCCATCCCCCCCACTGCGAGAGAATTAATGAGGGAGTTCATTTGACTTCTCCAGCCGTTCTCGGTCAACCATTCTCTTCCGAACCAGCTTGCCATGCAACTGGTGGGCAAACGCATCCGCCGCCAAGACCCGGACAAACCTCACCTGAGTCACCAAACGTAGCGAATCACTTGGGAAAGATATCATTTGTTCATCGGAATCTACACCTCGAATATTGTCGGTCTGTTATTGCCTTTTGATTAGAACGCAGGTTATAAATATACATATACTGGAAAGAACTGTGAGTAGGTATGTACCTACCTATGTGTATTTTTTTCTGGTAAACTACTCCTAGCGAGAGCTCTTACAGAGGTTATCGACGTTCGACCTTTTCTTCACTATCATTATGGCTTTCCTACGCGTGACTTTAAACACTTTTTAAATCTTCAGTAATATTGCAAAATTACTTCGTGGCGTAATTTTAAATGAAATGAAAATAACTAACTCTGTTTACACAACTATTTTTAATAAAAATTTTCAACATATTTCCAAATCAATGGTTTCGTCTTCAGGAAACAAAGTACACAGAGTTAAAACTGAGAAAAGGGACAAATACCTATAAATAAATATATTAAAATAATCAATTGGAAAAAAAAAACAATTTTTTAAATGACGATGTGAAAGGTTCCGCGTTTTTTCATCCCGCGACAAAATATCACAGACAAAATATCCTCGGACATGACATCCCCCAACAAAATACCTATCTATTGAAACCTAACCTAACAAAAAATGAGACAAAATAATAATACAGACATCAAGAAAAGACAATAAATTATTGTTATCTGTATTATTTTTGTCCCATTTAACTCTTTGTGAACAATAATTTATTTTCTTTACAGGATGTGTATATTATTTTTTCCAATTTTTTGTTAGGTTAGGTAAAGTTTTGGTAGATATTTTGTTGGGGGATGTTTTGTCCGTAGGATATTTGATCGAAGGATATTTTGTCGGGGATATTATGTCGCGGGATGAAAACGCGCATTACAATGGAATGGAAAAAAATAGGTCCTTATAAAAAAGAGAGAAAGAAAATGTGCACGCGCACTGCTCTCTCTTGCTCCTACAGTGTGACATAGACAATAAGCCTGCACTGTGTCTTAGATATACGAAACGTAACTGGCTATGAGAGCAAGAGAGAAAGAAAATGTGTGCTCGCACCTCTCTCACTTACCACTACGGTAAATATAATACGAAACGTAACTCTCTCTCTTTCTATCTTCACTAACTTATCTCTCCCTCTCAACTTCCGTTCTCCTCGCCCGATCACATTTTCGTAACGCTCTCATCAGCTTACTCCCCAAATCAAGCACGCGTAAAGAAGTTTTACTTAAAAAAATAAGGTTCATTGCTAATTGAAATTAAATATGATAACCAAGAAAAGTGTTCATATATACTTTCATAATATGAGAAGTTACCAGGAGTAACCATTTGGATGTTTTGAATGTTTCAAATTCAGACAAATAATTATAATAAAAGCGCAAAACTAAAAATAACATACAAATTGTGTTTTTGCTAATTATGCATAGTTGGTCATAATATTTTAGTTTCACATTGTAAACAACATTACAGAGGTCGTTCGTCCCAAAGCGTTAGTAGAACATTCGTAGAGCCTGAACAGCGTGGTACCTATTTAAAGCTCGGTAAACCGGATATTGATTTTCAATTTTCTTCGACTTCGTTTCGCAAAATGGGTCAAGAGTCCTCTGAACAATTATTTAATGGATATTATAATATTATAACAAGCACAAGTTCTCTAGGAAATAATCTCTTTTTGTTTATGAAACTATTTCACTTCGTGGAACATGCTTCCCCCTGACATGTTGAAAGCTTATGTTTGTGAACAACTCACATGAATTTTCGTCAGTTTTTTTTTGGCAGATCTGCCCTGATGATTGACACTGTAACGTTGTCTGAAACGTTGGCTAAAGTAGGAGTTAGCGCAACATGGCATAACACCCCCAAAACAACTAACGAAAATACTTTTGGCCGTGAAAATCTAAAATCATACTCACTCACATGAATAGTATTGATTAGCTGCACAGGGGAAAACAATCGAACAGTACACAAAGTATCTGGCCATTCGGATCAAGAATATAGTTAAAGCTATTTCAAGCAATACTTAAAAGACTTCTCAGTAGGTCAATATCGATTTTTTTTTATTCCTGTATCTTGAGGTGAAATGAAGTAGGAGTGACTCCATCCATGAACGATTATGATTTATATATGTGTCAAACGTGGTTTCTCACAAGAATGAATCAGTGACCACTATGCCCAGAGAGGAGATGATGTTACTTAGAACCGTCTTAGAAGTTCCTTAAAAATGTTTCTTAGAAACAAGAAAAATAATCTTCAATACGAAATAGTAATCCTAAGAAGCAACGCTTGCTCTGACATTTGATAACCCCAATCCCCGCTCACGACAACATGGCTTTTTGCTAGGAGATTCTTCTCTAAATTATCCCACAATCCGTTCCGTACTAATATAATAATTATTTGAGTGTTTCCTCGCATATTTCAGTAAGAGCAGAGTTCATTCCCTCCTCCCACAGCCTCAATCCTCTCCCATTCCTCTCCATCTCTCCCTCCCAACTTCCCCTCATCTCCACACTTCCATCTCCACATTTCCTTTTCCCTCCTACCTCTTTTCTCATCTAAAAACTCCGGCGTGACGGAAACCTGTCCGAACAGAAATCTCAGAATTATGTGCTCAGTTACAACATAATAAAATATCAATCTTATAACGAAGTTATATTATTATTTGAGCTGCTGTGGGATGAACGCGTATAGAATTTGAACAATTATATTTCATAATGGGTATACTATATGGAACTCGTATATGGAATACCTACGTTTTTTGTAGTATGCGTCTATTTCATTATAATCACGAAAGTTCATAATTTTTTTACGTAATATATTAGGGTCATACGAAGTTAATTTATTTTGTACTTATGTATAGTATAAGTTTAAACGTTTTAATGAAATTCGCCCTAACCGGGAAAGTTCAATTTTCTTATGCAAGTTAACTGTATCATTGTGGATTTACAAGTATATGAAAGAATCAGTCGATGACATCCAGGACGAAATTGCACAGGTGAATCAAATATTGCTCTAAAAGACTGTAAGACGATGAATGAATGTGTGTGTCACGACAAAGTTGTGTGAGTTTCCATCATTTTGCGCACTTCAGCGAAGAAATATTAATGAATTTTTTTCATAAACTGCGTTTTAGAAAAAATATTTTTCAACATTTGCAAAACTAATTTATAGTTTGATTAATTAAATTGAAAGCGTTTCAGGAGCACTGTCAGAACCTTTCTGTTCAGATATAGTAACTAAAGACATTACTTCGAAAGTGTTAGAATAAAAATAAAAATAAATAAGTCTTCTTAAAGGTGATAACTATTTCGAAATTCCATCTTTTATGATTATGCGTCACAACAATGTGGTGAGATATTTTTTCCCGTAGAGTAGGCGCCACCTGAAGAAAGAGATATAGAAGAATTCGTTGAACTCGCAGCCGGAATACTCATTGAAAGAAACCAGTGACAATGGAGTTGGTGAGGCCAGCGGCCACACAGAAAACTCACCACACACCACACAGACTGCATACCACACGGTCTAACGTGGTCCGATGTTACAGTCAAAGCCGCTTTAGTGACTGGACGTTTAAGAAAATGACCTTAGTTCCTATAACCATAACAGAAGCCAATTTACACTGAACAAAATCTTGTTTTAAATAAATCTAACGATTTTAAAGAATTCTGTCAGAAGGAAATGCTAGGACACTATGTGAAGTGTTTGATATTTCGTTCCCGAACGATGCGAATAATATTCCAATAATGAGTAATATATATATATATTTTTTTTTACATTACCTCCTCACAGGAGGCTTTGAGGAAAAAAATTTCCCTCGGGGCCTACGTCAACTTTGGGGATGCTGTGCGGAGGGTCTTTTTAGGGAAAGATGGAGAGAAACTTCTGGAAAGGAAAATGTATGAGGGATGGGTAGGAATACGGGGGTCAACGTGTCCAGGATAGACGGACGTATGAATCCATCCTTCCCAATGCGCTGCAAGCCGAGCGGTCTAGGTTAGGTCTCCCTCAACCAGTCTCTCCCGATCCGGCCCGCTGAGATTTTTAAACGGGTCTTTTATTATTTATTTCACGTCCGTACATTCATCAGAGACGTACGTTCACGTTCAATTGACAATCTGCGATCTACTTTCATTACACTACGATACAATCAATGTTGAAAATTGTTTGTGGAAAAAGGTAAAGATTATTTAAAATAAGGAAATAAATCAACTAGCTGTTCAATAGAAACCTTAAATATATGTTTTCTTTCATTTCATGGCTTCATAATGAAAATAACATTTCTTGTATAGTAAATGGGATACATTTTTCACAGTAATGAAAAAAAAACCTAATTAAATAAGTTACGTTAGGTTAGGTTAGGTTAGGTTAGGTTATGGGATTTTTTATAATCATCACTTAATGACTTTTCAAAACTAACTAACTAACTAACCATCACGCCGTTTCCCGCAGGGATAGGCAGAGAGGACGGACCGCCAAACAACTCGGTCTTGGCACACACTCTTTGCCTCACTCACATTCATACATCGTCTCATACATTCTCTTCTATTATTCTGACTTTTGACATGGCCCGACTCAAGTATCTGATTCACTTGATCGTTCAATATCTTCCTCGGACGTCCTCGACTTTTTCTTCTTACACTACTTTCTTCGTTCATTCGCTCTACATGCCCAAACCATCTGAGGGTACCTTTCTTAATCTTACTCATTATGCTTACATCAGCCTTACATTCTTTGCGGATATTCACATTTCTCACACGATCATACATTGTTTTACCACACATACGCCTCAGGGATCTCATTTCAACAGCATTTAGTTTAGTTTCATCTTTCCTCTGCCAGTTCCATGCCTCACTGCCATACATCAAGGTAGGTACCAGGACTCCAATGTGGACTGCTAGCTTCGCTTCTTTTGACAGTTTTTTATTAGCGCCAACGGCATTCAGTTCTCAATTAATGGAGTTACCGGCATTCACCCTTCTTTCAATATCTCTATCATGACTTTTAAAAAGGGTGTTAAAAGCAATTTTTAAAGTATTATCTAACTTAAATTTCATATCAATAAAACAAATTTAAAAATATAAAGGGTTAAAATAATTAAAACTAATATTATTCCCAAAAAATCTTCCAGATTCTCTTCTTGTCTCTTTTTTATTATTTATCTCTGTCTGTTTGTACTCTCGCGATTTTAATCTACCAACAGATTTTAATTTAATTTAATTTTAATTGACACACCTTTTTTTCAGTCCACATAACATCACTTACTTCGTAGTTTTGAATTATATTAAATAGTACCTACGAATAGAAGTTACGTGGTATTTTTTTGGCATTTCGATTTTATCGTAAAATTTTAACCAAAGTCCAACAACACGAAATTTGTTAAATATTTTAAATTTTTACTGCATTTTCCCGGATGTTCGATTGTCTAAAAAGAGGAACGTTTTCAATCTAAATATTGTTCTGGAACAATGCGAGTCTCAAAAGCTTCGACACAATACACCCACCGCCAAACTAAAAGAAGTGATCCATTCACACATCCCACCAAACAGTCACAAGAGATACAAAACCATCTTTATTTATATTTCATTCTCAAGCACAACTCTCAAAGAGGAAGCCGCTGTTGGAAAAACTACGAAAAAGCAACGACAAAGCTACAAAAAGGAAAAAAAGCGAGCCACCACGAAAAAACACCAGACCATCAAAACGAAATCTGAAATATTTTCATAGTATTGCTATAGAGTTTTTCATCAGGTGCCGCCATGTAAGCTTGCAGCGTGTGGACGGATTGTTTGTGCTAGTATTGGTTCTGTGTAATAAAGAATGCCTCACTAACACATGCGCATTGGCGATACCCTCCCCTCCCGCGGTCATTAGTACCCTCTCCTTCCTTCCAACTTCCCCTTGGCACAATCTACTAAAGCGTCGGTGCTGTATTATATACGTATTATGCTATGTACGTGTGTGGGTGTTTGCGAGTGTGGGAGTATAGGGTGTCTATAAAGTTGTGTTGTTTAAAACTTCGTCTTGGGTAGTTTACTTTTGACGCTGAGAAAATCGATATTTTAACATTCACAAGGGATATTTTTGCAGCTGACTGTAAACAAAGCGGTTTATTGTAATGTTGAATATGAATATTAGAGACTCTTCTATAAAGCATGAAACCTGTTTATGTGTCTCACTTGGTATGAGATCTAGTATCATGAAATTTGCATGGAGTAAAAACATGTATCGTAATTTCAATGCACGGTCTGACAAAACTCAAATTTTATTCTTGTACCACGGAAACATTTTACAGAATTTCAGACAAATTTCATTTGGTTGAAATTCTTCTTTGAAATGCTAGCAAAATTTTGTGGTTCTGGCTCTTTTCTTTGAAATTATGCTATTTATTAATCAATTGTACTTTAAAGCATTGAACGACATCATAGAGGGACACTTACACGGTTCATGAAGATAAAAGTATCTACAATCATTAGTTATTCGCACAAACTACAAACTCAGTAGAATCTAACTAGATGCAATATTACTGGTTGTAAAAAGAATTGTTAGGCATTTTTAAGATTTTTTTCCTGATTTTCTTGTATATTAGTTATACATGTGTCCTGGGTTTAATGCTTCCCGCCTCAAAGAATATTTGGCGCCCAAATTAGTAAGGTATAGTTTTATAAATTTTATTTGATTTTCGTTTAATTATAAATGGCATCGACATCGGCAATACATCGGCTAACATGCGAACCACGCGACAAACCACAGCAGATACCTTGCAGGCAACCGCAGACCTCAGTAGCCTCACACCAGTGTCAGAAAAGATGGAGAACAGAGGGCTGGATTGTGTTATGGTGAGCAAATTAAAGGAAGAAGAAATTTAGGAAGACTCACAAAGACACAGAAGTATGAAATGAACCAAATTCTCAACTAGGATCATATCAGAGAAGAGATGACAGTGGATAAAGCAAGAAGTGTATGTAATGTACCTCGTTTCTTCATTTTGCCTATTCTGGTGTGAAAATTAAGTGATTGTAAGTTAATTAATTAGTTCGATACATTGAATTATTTTAAGCACCCCGTATATTCGCTTCGCATACAACAAAAACTCAGCGATGGAATTGAAAAAAATATGGAATAAATCTGAGCTAGAAGGAAAAAATTAAAGTCAAATCCGGTGCTAGGCCGGGACTTAATATCAGCGGCGAAGGACGCTGGCCGAAAAAAACTGCTTTCGGCGAAACAAATTATACTATTCGGATATAAGCGGAGTTTTTTTGAGCCACGCTACCCCCGGGCAAGGGTAGATTTATTAAAATGGGGAAAAAATTACGTTGGATTTCTGTAGTTTAACATTTTTTGGGTTTAAATTTTAATTAAAATTTTCTTCAGGTTTTGCGGTGATCGCTGTTTGTTCCACGACCTTTAATTCCAAATGATTTAGTATTAAAAAATACTCGTACTAATGTTGTAATGTAGACATCTTTGCTAGATTTAGTAGATAGCTTGATGATTGGTTTGGGAGCAAAATATAGGCTGCCGAATATTACAACCAAATTTTCAAGTAGGGTTTTGCTGGGCACGTAGCACTGCTAAAAGGTGACCATTACTGTTGAACTTTCATCCAGAAACTGAAGACACCCACATATGAGATGGGATTTCCACCAACGGTTGGAAATGCCATCTCAACAACAAACTTCAGAAAGATAATGTCCTAACAACGTTTTGTTGGTATTCAAAAAAAAAATTATGTCTGGAGCCAGTGACACTGTGGCATCCCCAATTGGTGTATGTTGTGAAGCTGAATATAGTGGGGAGGGGAATTAGATGAGATAGAGGAAGGTGGGAAAGTGCTTGGCTATTCAGATCTGGTCTCCAAACACGGCTAAAGCCAATTCAAGCAACGTTTCAATTCTGAATGGTGGTCTTATAACAGGGCGGTACTGAGAGCATATTGCACTCTGGAACGTGCCGCAAATATGTATACCATGTATTATTTTTAATGATTTTTTTTTAAGTACCACAAATTAATCAAATACAAGTGATGGTAAGGCATTCATAAGGTTATTTGTAAGGGAGGTATACCCCTTACTATTAAAATTGTTTTAAATTTTACCTAACTGAAAAACAATCATGTTAAATAATCATGTTAATTAATCATGATAAACGGTTGTTTATCAGTTGTGAAGATTTAAAAAAGCTTTTATTTTAATTTAATTATATTATTTAATTTAATTATTTCGTTCTTTATATTATTTTAATATACAGTAACAAATTATCTATAACGTTAGTAGCTATCACATAAAAAAGTGGTTCGTCGTATTTTTATTATGTGTTTATAAACCTGCAGGCAAAAATATCTCCCGCGGAATCGTAGAAAATATATTTACATAAGTTTCTCCTATTTCTTGCTCCTGAATTCTTCTTATCTATTTTACTACTTGGAACCTCCCACGTCCCTTATTCTTCTCTCCAAACACTATTTTCCTCCAGGCATTTACAATTTTCCATTTGGAAACGGTGAATGCGCGAGATCTCTACTGAATGGTTATATTTTTTAGTGAAAATGCATTTCAGTTAAGAGGCACTTTAAACCCTCTGACTGCATAACAGCTTAACAAAGAAGTTTATGGTTTCATACAAAATGAGAAAAGAAATTTCGTTATTATTTAATAAAAGTCTAACAATCAAGTCTATTATTACAATCACAACACTCAATATTCAGAATTACCTACGTCGGTACCTATTAAAGCTGTAAAAAGCTTTTTTTTACATTTGACGTAATTTTTGATACACAAAATATTGAAACTGAAAAAGTTAGACATGCAAAAGAATGCGAATAAAGTTTTTTCAGGACTCTTTCTTAACCCTTTCTCAACCAGAGTCATTTTAAAATGAGGTGAAATAATTTATTTTTTTTACTAAGCAACTATTGAACAAATTTATTTGCGGTTTTTAACAAATAATTTAGTGAATCCTTTCTAGCAACAGTGATTTTTTTTATTGCATTGGCTGCATTTCGTACACACTTCATATCGTTCATCACACATTTTGTCACACACAAACATCTTTTCATCACACACAAACAAGAATCGTTGATCACACATTTTGAAAAACTATGATCCGAGGGAATTGCATTATTAAAACGGACAAGGTATTTATATTTTTTTCATATATTTTTCCGTTTTTATTTACAGTAAAACGTACATTCTTTTACATTATAATGAAAATACAACAAAAACATTAATATACTATTGGTTTTTAGCATCCTAAAGTGTCAGTTCACAACGACACTGGTCGTTTTAGGTTATACTGTGAAATGCACACATATGAGAACAGTTTTAAAATATTATGACTATTTTATCTGATAAAATATAAATATTAATACGTTTTTTGATGAGAAGAACACACCAATAATACTTTCAAGTGATAAGTAGACATGTTATTGTCTTTATGGTGATACTTAAAAGAATTCAAAACCTACTCTTTCACAGATGGCGCTACTTACAAACGCAAATAAAATATTGTATAGGTGATATAATCCAATATTGCATTTGCATGCCTTTCTTGAAGGGATTGAGAAAAAAACTATTTGTTCATATTCAAGAGATTGGGAAAAAAACTATTTGTTCATATTCATATTGCGTTAGCATGGGCGCAAACAATCAATTTATCTTAATAATTTCAAACATAACCTTGAGGTGATTTTTCACAAAAACGGCGCTCTATAAATTATCCAATTATTATTATTATTATTATAACTTGCAAGAAGTGTTTTTTCTTAAAGTAATTTAAACGACTATGAAAGAGTATAATATGAATTATTTTAAGTATCACGTTATTATTGAAATAACTGGATAAATTTATTTTCCCAAGGAAATAACATGTCGTTCCAACTTGGAAATAAGTAGTTATTTAATTGGGCGAAAATAAAAATAACGCATTTTTATTGCATTTTTCATATTAGGTTTTTAGGTAGATTTTTTTTTCATAGAATAATCTAGATAGGTATTACATCTAGTATTTAGCTAACGTGATGAGTGAAAATGAGAACCCAACTTAAGAACATATTTTATATTCAATTCAAAATGGGTCCTTTGGCTAGTTTACGTGCGTACGAGTCTGAATATTGAAACTTTACCAAAATGTACATACTGCACAAGAGCTCCAACTGCTCCCAATTGTCCGGAGCCAGTAGACCTATGGCACCCCTAAACGAGGTGTGCTGTGAGGCTGACTGTAGAAAGGTGGGAGAGAGGTTGTGGAAATAATAAAAAAAACAGAGTGTGCAATTCACACGCGATAGAAGTGAAACCTTCAGAAAACTAAAGTAGACAATAATGGGGAGGCTACGAAGCACCGCTCGAAGCGAAGAGGAGGCTGATTGCACTACCTCATTCACTCGCAGGCTAAATCCTATAGATGTGTGTATTGTCTCTTTTAAGTGTCACTTTTTTTTCATTTCATCGGGTTTCAAATCACATCGGTGCTAAAGAAGTTTTCACTTTAAACAAAAAACGCCATCCGCAATTACTGAATTAGAATTGACCATTGATACTTAAAAAAATTTACCGTATTGTCATCGAAATACCGACTTTATTAAAAGATTTATTTTTGTCTTTAAATTCATATATAATTGTTAGATTTTGTTAGATTTCTGTTAGATTTTCAACAATATTTTAAAAAACTAAAGCAATTCCTAGCCACGTTTGTAGTTGTTAAATTCTAGTAGGTGCTAATAAATGAATTAAAAAATATATTGAAACATTTTTAACACCACATGTCTGCTCTAAATTTTAAATTTGTCACATTTTTTAATTCAAAATCTCAGCTGCCAAGCACGATCACACATAACAAAATTTCAACATTAAAACGCCTGAAAAATGAATGTCGATAAGCAGGCCTCGTTCAACCCCGTCAGTTTCCGTCCCATCCGGGTTCGTCATAATATCGATTCGTCTGAAGGCGCATAACTCTCCTCGCCTGGAAATTGTGTCATCTGCAGCACCCTGCTTTAATACTCCTGCTCGTGGCCATTTTTACTCCGCTATTTGCATAAAACTATGATTAAATTATGGGTAGGTGTGCCAGAGGTCGGCAGTTTAAATGCAGATAAGCTAGAGTGGTGGGGGGTCGTGAGGGGTGGAACTATTTATGTGCGGTGGAGGACGTTCAAAACTAATTTCTTCAACCCCTGGCTACCTCACACATAATTGCCGAGCAAGAAAACATCTTCTAAGGATAAGGAAAATAGTATTTAACAGGGGTTTCTTCATCTTGCTGTTTTTTCATTTAATCGATAGGTGCTAAATTTACTCGGCTTCGCCCGAGATGTGCATCAGTAAACATTATAAAATTAAAAAATATTCAAGACATTTTTTACAAAAAAAACTATGCAATAATCACTTGGGGACACAGTTAAAAAACTAATTTAAACCACCTACAATCAGTACAAAATTCTATGGTTAAATTATTAGTTCAAAAACATATTTTTTCAGAGACGAAACATAATATTATTGTATAGGAATTTAACTATCTTATCCGTGCAGGCCTTATTATGATTCAAAATAATGACTCAGCATATATCTGAATCTGTATATAAGAGGAAAGTGGAACTTGAACTTAATACTAGGTTCACAAAGAATGAAGGAATGCTTGTTCCAAAGTATAACAATAACTACGGACGGCGAACCCTGGAATGTAATGTGAAATATTGCGATTCTACTAATAAATTGAGAAATATGGTGAAAATATGGTTACTACTCGTAAATAGAGATGGTTTGTACTAAGTCTGTGTGTTAATTGCGACAATCTGTATAGTTATAGTAATAATATTATGTATGTGTAATTAAAATTGAAGAATAAAATCCTGTTGACAAATTGCTTAGTTTCGGTTTAACGGGAAAATAACAATAAACAATAAAAAATGCATAAATTGTATTAATAATCATAGTCTAGTAATATTTAACAAATGGTCAGTTTAGTTGTCTAAAGGCCATTCGGGTCAAATGGTATCGTTTTACGAGGTACGCCGAAAGAGCACGAAGGCGGGGGTCTGCTCTGTTATTATTAGGAGAGACTGGAAAGACCCTTCGACTTTTCCAGCAGGACTCTCTCGACCCATCGCCTTGTACCGCATTGGGAACGATAGATTCTTATGTCCATCACTCATTGATGCCTTGACCCCAAATTTCTACCCACCACAAACACCTGCAAAGGTGTTTGTGGTGGGAATCCTTCCCAGAACTTCCTCTCCTTCCTTTACTTAAAAAGATGCTCCAGATAGCATCCCAAAAACAAAAATAAGCCCGTGGGGAAATCGAAGATCATGTAAAACCATTCGGCCTTTATTCGGATTACCTTCCATCAATTTCCATAGAATAAGCCCAAAATTCTATGTACCAACTCGTATATAGGTACTACGTGTAGAATAGCTATCTACAAGTTGTATCTTTCTATGATCGGCCTCAGTTTGTTCGCAGCATTAGAGTGAGCAGTTTTGCTTCTCTAGACTTTATCAGCTGAGCTTAGCTTAATAGGAATTTTCTCTTCCATTTCTCATTTGGCTGACAGATGTAGATTTCCGTTTTCGATAGGCGGCTAAAGCAGGGTTGTGCGAAAAGAAATTTGAGGAAAGCAGTATTTTTAAAACCCAAGGAAGATAGAGTTCAATCGATGGCAATTAATTGGGCTTAAATTATGTGTTGTTCAGATTTGTTGTCTAATTTTTCTTCTTCTTACACGTGTGAAAATTAAAAGCAATCGTTTTTCGGTACGTCAGAAATGTCGCGTCATGACGAATTGCAAAATACAATATTTTTCTCTTTATTTCCGGTTTTAAAATATTTTTTGACTGTCGAAGAATGTTTGGAAAAACCAGTTTTCTGTTAACATTTTTTTTTGTATTTTGTTGACAATGTTAGGTCAGAAAAAAAATTGGGGCGGTACCAGGTGAGGGAGGCGGTGGTGTCTCCTATGGCAAATGGTGGGCGATGAAACGCTCTAAGTGGGCGATGAAGGACTGATAATATGAAATTAGAAAAATTTGAAAAAAAAAACATTTTCCTAAATATATTTAGGTACCTATCATTGTCGGAATAAAGCACTTTTTGTCCAGATGATATTTTTCAAAAAACATTTAATATATTTCTAGAAAAAAAGTTTTTTTTTAAGTTTAGAAAGACAGCATTCCTGGATTACAAATAATCTATGAATATAAAGAAATTTACCAACATCCATAATTATAACGGAAAATGTGGCTTATGCAATGACGGAGGACTAAAGTAGTAGAGGATATAACACTACAACGTTACTTACCGGTTAGTCATGATTCTGAAAATGGCGTTATGGTATGGTTCCCCTTGGAGACTTCAAAAAACTTTCACTTTTGAAAAAAAAATTTCCTCTATAGTTTAAGGCGCTTTTTTCCCTCTATACTTTCATAATTTTGTTAACAGGGGGAAGGGCGTTAAAAATATTTTTGGAAAGTGGGCGACAAGCCAGATAAGGCTGGAAACCTCTGATCTAGACGTTCTTTATCATTTGAAGAAATCTTGCAAATTTATACAAGAAATATAAAAAAGAAAACTCCAATATCATGGTAATATTATGAAGGGTGACAAAAATAATGTGAAAATCCAGGTGATGGGTAAACATTGAAGGATAAAAATAATCATTTGTGGAAAAAAGAAAATGGCAAACTTGATTGGAAAATTGGCATGATTTTGAAATTTAAGTGACTAACGGCCGTTGTACCTAATCCTACCGACCAACTGTTGAGCTATAATCTTAGCTCAACACTCCTCAAATGCACCCACACGCTCTTTCCAACGCAATTCTTCTAACAACAGGATAATCGGACGGTACAAATCACTTAGCTGATCGGAGACTCAGATTGATCGATCAGAAGTTGAAAACAACGGCCGTTAGAGTATTTTAATTGCTCAGGACTGAAGTTCGCAGGGCAAAATTGCCCTGATAAAAGCCAATCTCCACAAAAGTCAGAAGAAGCTAAATTATATTTTGTTCGGAATATAATAATAATTTTTAATATTGTGATTTCTGTAGTATTGGCACATCCCTGATTTCGTCTAGAGACAATGCACCAACCGTAAGACCAATGCTCTTTTGTTGCATGCAAGATCACCCAACTATGACCTCTCAAACATTGTTGACGCCATTTTGTACGTCAGGTAATTTAATATGTGTAACGTTTACACCAAGTGTAAAGGAAAATTGCACACAAATTACATACAACGCTTTTTTTCAGAATCATAAATGGATGCTGAAGGTCGATATCAGTAATTAAAATCAGCATGCAATATATTGCAACAATAAGAAAACACGTAGATAATAATAATAATTGGTATATTGTAAAATTATATTCGTCTATTTATAAAAAGCGTTGCGTTTTTGTTGACTTGTTTAAAATAATTACTGGATGCAAGTGGGTACTTTGAATATGATTGCTTTTCATATTGATTATTTCCATCATTACAACAATTTTGACGTGTATTAATCATTTTTTTGTCTACTTACTTACTTCTAGGAGTTAATTTGATAGAAGTGATTTTAATTGTATTGTAGATAAATTAAATAATCTATACCCTTGGTGTAGGTATCAACATATTTTGACCATTTTTCTATGTGCTTTTTATTATATTTTATTTGAAACAGCAGCTCTCAAGCAGTTTCCGCCTGGAATTTAGATTTTTATACCAACCTTACTTTTTTAACCCGTAACGACAATTTCATCCTTTATTTTGGAGCCATAAATTACATCGAGCCATCAAACTCTCAAAAAAACAACTCTCCATGTTTTTTTCCATATAACCAAACGAGGAAAAGTGTACCATATAGAACGAATTCGGCTATATAGAACGAATTCGGGATCTAACTACTATAATTAATATTACAAAAAAATAAACAAAACAATCCGATCGTTTCTGTTATTAGAAATATTGATTCTACGATCTACATCCGTAGATATTTTTTTTTTTAAATAATGATGTAACCAAAAACCAGAATTCAACAACGAAAACCAGCATTCAACAATTAACCAAAAAACCCTCTGTGAAATTGGGGAGAAAAGATTTGACATAGAGGTTTCTTTAAAATAAAACAAAGGCTAGGTCCTAACTCTGAGAACAGATTGACGAAAAACTAAATAACAAGGGTTGTGCTACAGTTACTGTGTAATCTCTCGGAACATAATGGGGTTGTTTTTTTTCTGGTATGATGGTATCTAGGTACTCTATTTAAAAACAGGGGTTGAATTTTACTTTCATTTTAAATCAGAGCTTATTTATCAAGTTATCTTACGACAGCTGTAGAGCCATTTTTGAAGGCTTTTTAAACTTGGATCTTCATTTCAATACCCAGACCAGGGAGCATATATGTTAATTCGTACAGTGCTATAAAATTACATAAAAATCGGCCTGGAGCCAGTTAGGCTATGGCATCCCATGTAAAATGGGTTTCTAAAAATAAATATCTATACGGCCTACATTTTATAACTAAACATAAATATTTAATCAAATGAAGACAATATTAGCGAAACTAAATCGAAAATCTAGAGACAGAAAAATCAGATAAACATATGAACCTCTGGGACACGAGTCCCGGAGGTGCCAATATATGTTTTCCTGTCTCCAGATTTTCGATTTAGTTACGCTAATATTGTTTTCATTTAATTAAATTTATATAATTTAAGATTTTACTCATAAAGTTAAAAATAAAAATAAATATTCATCTTAGACTTGCAGAAAATTCAATAGATGCCGCGTATTAAAAATAAAATCGATAAAAAATTATCCAGACACCATCTAGATAGCATTTAGTTCGAGTTGAATCTTTTTTTTTATTTTTTATTTTTTATTTTTATTATTATTTTTTTTTTTTTTTAAATTTATTTTATTAGGTTTGTCAACAGTGATTTACATCAAAGCTTTCACAGATACCATTACACTAAACATGGTTGATGCTATCACTAATTAAAGATAAACACAACATTGATAATATAATACTTACATATGTATACAATCATTACATTATGTTAATAAGTTTTTGCAACAAGGTTTTTAGAACAATAATATTATAATATAAGTTTAAAGGTTTAGTTCATAGGTTTATAAGTTTATATAACAATATAAAAGGGAGCTTTAAATCTTGTAATCATATATAAAGATAGCAGCCAATAATATGTGCGTTAAGAAAATGAAGATAATGTTGGTAGTTCTTAGTCGAAGTATGATACAGTTAAAAGTGACCGAATTAAATAAAGACACCTTAGCTCAATCGGTAGAGCACTGGCCATGTAAGCAAAGGGTCCTGGGTTCGTGTCCCAGAGGTGCCAATATCTTTTTCTGATTTTTCTGTTTCCAGATTTTCGATTTAGTTTCGCTAACATTGACTTCATTAATTTTTCTTTCAAAAATAAATCAAAGTAAATAAATAAAGTGACACTTGTTTGCTATACACTTTGTTTTTAAAAATTATTATTCTATATTATATTATTTTTTGCCTTAAATCCAAATTTAAGTTCTGTATGAAAAATGCCGCATCTTATCTTGACTTTGTGATCCCCTTTATAATTGGAAAATTCGATCTAAAATTACACCAAGACAGAAAAACTTTCGTTTTGAAGATGTTAGCAATTTCCACCCAGTAATACAAACCAGCAATAAATGCTTTCAATAAATATTTTTTCATGTAGTAATTCTTACTATTTCATAGAAACCCGAGAATAAAAATATTTTTTTCCAAAATGGCAAAAAGGTTCCAAGAGAAATCTTTTTCAAACATCAAATGACAAGTACTTACGCACGTCAACATTCTTTCTTCCATTTAATTCATATTCATTTATTCGTCTCCGTATTTCCTCTCATTTGTATTAAAAATGATGTGTCGGGTGCAGAATGGCGTTCCACCCTGCCTTCCCTCTCTGACTTCTGCGCTCCTGAGAAAATTTCGCCATTTGGTTGACATTTTCCTCGGCTTTCCCGGAAAAGTCGGCGCTTTGTCCGTTTACAGAAGGTTACGGAAGACTTAAATGTTATTGCAGTCAAGATGGTAACTAATAAAAAAAAATATATGGACGCTTAAACTCATGAAAATCGTGTTATGATCATTTTTATGTTAATAGATCCATCTTTCAGATCTAATATGCTTACAAGATTATTGGATCAATTTAAATAAGACAATATCAATCGCATAGTCACCATTTTACAAAATCCATTCTCAATTATTGGAAAAGGTACAAAACAAATTCCTTCGGTATATTAATTTTAAAATGAAAATTCCAATTGAACTTATAAATTATAATAACTTACGCGCAGAAACCAGACTCCTTAAATTATCAGATAGAAGAGTGTTAATTGATTTGTTATTTTTATTCAAAATTATCAAATCTTTAGTTGACTGCCCTAATTTATTAGAATTAATCTGTATTAATGTACCTGCTAGACTAACTCGCAATAAAGATATTTTCAATTTTAACAATACCCTCAATACTAACTATTCTATTAATTCACCAATCCCTAGAATGCATAGCCTTGCAAATAAACATTGTGAATCTATAGATATATTTGGTGTTGACAGTTTTGCAATTTTCAAGAGACAACTCATCTCTATTTTATCTGTTAATAATTAACTTTTCTTATTTTTGTTCTTTTCATAATATATCCTCTCATTTAAAATCTTACCAGTAATTTATAACCTTATTTTATTTTATTTTATTTTGCTGTTCTATTTAGTTCTGTTTTATCATCATACATTATTATACACATATAATTGTTTGTTTATACCTACTAACTAGCTTTTACACATTGCACTTTATTGTATTTCTGGTCTTATTACTGATTTTTTCTTATTACTCATAGTATTTCATTTCTTTTATGATGTTTAATTTTTTTATGTTTTTAATTTCTGTTGTAAAAGCCCACTAGGGCGTAAATAAATAAATAAATAAATAAATAAATAAATAAGGTTAATAAATGATCTGCTTGTAAGGAAAAAAAATCAGAGTGTGCAATTCTCGCCCGGTGGAAGTAAAACCTTGCGAAAACTAAAGAAGATAAGAGTGGGGAGACGATGAAAATTTTTTTTATCAATGAGCAGGATGATTTTTTTTCTCCATATTTTTGTAGTCGAATTCCAGTGCACCTTTTCCTATACGTTTTGCCATTTTTTTAGTATTTGTGTTTTCTTGGAGTCGCTGGATGTCGCTATCTTTTATATTTTCTTATGCCTGTTCATTTCGTAGTGGTTTGAAGATTGGATATTGATTTTACAAAAATAAAAATATTAATTTGTTTTTGGATTTAATTCGTAGGATTCGGTCCCTGGTCCGCTAAATGTGTGCAGTGGTTCGTCAGGCGCTTCATACCACCACACCAAAAGAGATTTGCCTGGGACTGTGGATTTATCATATTTGATTGGAACCGAGCACCCGTGAATCACATGAATATTTTATTGCTATCTCATTCTCTCGCAGGTTAAATCCAATAAATATGTATTTTTGTCTCTTTTTAGTATCGCTCGTTTCAATTTAATCGAATTTTAAATCACAACGGTACCTACTAAAGAAGTTTTGACTTATGGTAATATATGGTAATAAAAACTACTCATTTTTTCAAAAATATCACTTAATAAAACCGGGTTTCTAATGACAAAATGGCAGAGTTATACATTTTGTAATCAATTTATACAATCCAGTGGAATTCATTTAAAAGATTTTCTTAAAAATAGTTTTGATTTGTAGATAATAATTATAGCGCACTAAAATAGTTACTGCCCGATATCGCACGACCTTTACTCCTTTCCTTTGATTTACTATTTAAAAAACACGGTGGAAATAAAATGGTATCATGACTTTTCAACTCATGATCGAAATAATATTAACGCTTAAAATGATTGCGTTCTTCTATCAATTTCAGGCAATACAATATGTTCAAATTTCAAGACGCCAGAATTTAAAAGCCCAAACTTGCTGTTTTACGAAAATAGATTTCTTTTTTGTAATAAAGATTTATCTAGAGATAATGTAATTTTCAGTAAATGTTAGATTTGGGGCAAATGTGAATTTAAAGTCATGAAACCATCTGAAACAGTTGCGAGAAAAATTGTAAATCAATTAATATATGCCTGCCTTTAATCGTATAAAGCTCGTTTTACATGTGTCCTCGCGGGACCGAGCAGTGGCGCATCGCAAGACGGATGGCCCCCGCACCCCTGTAGCGCCCCCGCTAATGTGACCCCATTTGTAACCCCACAATATAGAATGGACATATTATGTCGTTCGCCCCTGACGTCACATACCGAGATAGAATGTTGATTTTTCTACATTTTCCTCGGAAAACGGGCAAGGGATGGAAATGTGAAATGTCACTTACAGATTTGTGGCCAAGATGAATTATTACAGTTTCTCAGATTTGCATGGTAGTTCCAAATAGTTTCTGAAAGATTTCCTTAAAAGATTTAATCATTTATAAAAATAAAAATAATTAACAATGCTTCAGAGTGTTCAGTTTTTATAATTTTTTGTAGGAAGGTTAACACAAACGTGTGGCCATTTTTTTCAAAGTTGGTTGAATGTTGCGGAAATGAATACTTAGCTTCCCTTTCACTAGAAAATGAATCAGAATGTAAGTTTCGCTAGCTATATTTAGGAAGTTTATAATTTACTTCCTACTACCTATCCCTACGACTCCCTTGGTAACTACTTCGGCATCAAAACATCCCTTAAAAGACAATGCAATAGTATCACTTGCTCTGGGTAATCATTTCAACTCTTTTATGGTAACACACATTGACGACCTCCGTTATTTCACAATTTAACCGTTTATAAATAATTTAAGGTATATTTGCGGCACGTTCCAGAGTGGAAGGTACTGTCAGTATCGCCCTAGTATAAGACCAACATCCACCATTCAGAATTGAAACGTTGCTTGAAATGACTTTTAGCTGTGTTTTGTGACCATATCTGAATAGTCAGGTACTCCACTTCCTCTTCCCAAACTCCTCCTCACCCCTCTAACTTCAGTCTCATCATGCCATAGTCTTACTGGCTCCAGGCGAGCAATTGGGACTCTTGTGCGGTATTCACATGACAAATAAATAATGAAAAACACAAATAACATTTTTTTACATCATGCTTAAAGTTACAGATTACAAAATAAATTGTATCATGATAAAGAGATGTGGAAAATACAGTAATCTAAAAACAGTACCTTTTACGTCTACTGGTTATTCATAAAAAAGGACTCTGTGTTAAATTTTTGTGAAAACAAAAAAAAAATTTCGAAAAAAAAAAACATTAGTCTCTCAGCCGAGTAACGCAACTCTGTATTTTTTAGATTTTAGTTGAAAAAACAACCCCAAAAATGTGTCCAGAGACCAATATTTCATTTACATTTTTACTCGAAACAATGCATTGTCAGGAATCATCACTGGTTATAGTAAGTCAAGTATGTCCCTTAAGGCCCGGTAGTAAGCGTTCAAAAATAAGAAGGGGAGATATGTTACCTAATACGAATGTTAGAGGGAGCGCGCTAATATTAAAAACTATAATAATTGAGTGAAAATAAACCACGACTCGTTTAAAATAAAGCAAAAATGTCGTGGGAAATGTCCTAAGCAAAATTTAATGAAATACTGTCAATTTTTTCATACAAACAACTTGTATAATAACCGAAAAAAACGTGTCGATAATAATTTTCGGAGCATTTTTTGCGATTTTTTCTACAGAGGGAATTTCTTATAATTACCGTTTCGGCGTGACAAATGTGGAGATATTATCTTCATGAATAACATAGGTATATTTTTAAGAGCTTAAAACTTGAAGTGTTCCATTAAAGCGTGTTATAAATTGATAGGAATTCAAGTCTTTACTCCCTGTATATATTTAATATAAATATTATTAAATTTTCTCTCCCAGTGTCCAAGCTTGAGATGATATATGTTTTGAATGCAGCCTTTTCTCGGGCCATTTTCTATCAAAGGGGTTATTACTCAGCCCATAATGAATGACAAACGTTAAATACATGCAGCGCTGACATCTGTGTACCGCACAACATACCAACTCATCATTTTTGAATACGAGGAAGCGACTCACGGGGGTTCGACGGTTATGGAAATCGCTGGGATTGAACGCTATAAAACCGAAAAAATTGTTAAATGCACAACCCTATTCAAGTGTACATTCAAATGTAGGTACCCTAATTTTATTTTTACGTTTAAAAATACAGTGTAAAAATATGAAATTTCAATTAAAAGTTGACAATCCAGATTTGATGTGCTTGTTTTTACAGTCGAGTTTATGGGTTCTTTAATCTCGTTAAAATGAAATATGTGGCTAGTTACTAATTACCCAGCAACCGAGATTTTCACCAGTCATGGGTTTTCGCATAGTCATGGGTGCTCCCAAATGGATAAGGGTATCCCAACTCCACAAAGATTCTTTGCTTCTTGAAATCAATAAACTGCATCGCCCGGTACGACTAAAACGTACGTACCACATATAAAAAAACCTAAACAAATCCTCTGTAAAGATTAACCTCCCCACAGCCATGTCACCTTGCAAATATTTTTTAACAAACGACAAAATAAACCATTTGTTCAACAACCATATATTACAAATTCATGATGAAAGATAAGGGGCCTTTTTGGCCCTGAGCTAGGAGTCATTAATTCAAAAGGTCAAAAAGTCGAGATTTTCAATGTAGACACTTTTTTTTACATCTCCACACAAAAGGCCCTGAGATGAACAATTTCTCTAGGTGCATATGCCATCTTTGGGGAGTGTTTTTAGGGAAAGGAATGAGAGGAAGTTCTGAGAAGGAAAAGGGTGCGATGCAGGGTAGGAATCTGGGGGCAGTGTATCCAGGAGTGACGAACATATGAATCACCGGTCATTCATTGTTCTGCATTAGCTCAGACATTTTTTATTTATCAATATATATTTAGGATGATTTACCAAGCTTTACAATCAAAATTTTCGCAAATTCATGTAATGTATATGTAGACGCAAAAACAACAGTCAAAAGCACCAAGATATAACATATAAATATAAGAATTTATACATAATTATAACAATTACAATAAAATAACTTTGAATACCACTTTATTTTAAATATTTAACAAACCGTTTTTTATAAAACATTTTAAATAAATTACAGAGTTACGGAGTAATTAAAAGTAAAATAGAAGAGGGAGATAAAACATCAACTTCGGTGGGGGGCGAGGAGGAGATACCTAAGAAGGAGGGGGTTAAAGTATGTGTGGGGAAAAGAAATATGTTTAAAATGGACTATTTGTTTATTTAGTAAATTAATACAACATAGAATTGGTATATTTCTACTTCTTAATAATAATTCTAGAAGCTCTTGAAAAACATAATAAAACCTTAAAAAAATAAAACTGATTTACTAAATAAGTAATTAGATTTGTCAAATAGCCCCATTTTAAATATATTTCCCTTCATAACACATACTTTTACTCCCTCTCTCTTAGATACCTCTCCCTCGCCCCTCGCCAAAGTTGATGTGCTCTTTCTCTCTCTATTTTACATTTAAATACTCTGTAATTTATTTTATTTCTTTTATACACCACTAATGAAGGTTCAGGTTGCACTGAAACCGGTTGGTTATAGATATATAACCGATCGGTATTTAAAAAAAAAAATTAGGTGCTTCAGATTTTATGTCCGGGTTAAATCTTCCTCACATGAAAGACTAAACCCTTCCACACACTTTTCCACAAATGTTTATCTAGTCAATCCACGCTATGTAAGTGCACTATATATCCAAGTATAATAAATACAAAACAATACAAGAACAATATGTCAATCAACCAGAGACCAAATGGGAAAATAATTCACCGACTCCAGACATTTTCATATCAGAGGGTTCGGCTCGGTAGAACTCCTAGCTGGACCGATAAATCCTACGACCTTTTATTGTAATTATTTTAATTATGTTTAGCTTTTCGTATTTTTAAAGGAACCACTAAAGTAATCCCTTTCCCTTACCATCCCAATGACATACTCGTTCCTATACCTATAGAATCCAAACCATAAGGCAGCGAATAAATAAGATGGCGTACCCCACCTAAGTGACAGATGTGATTTTTCATCACGGTCATTCCATCATATTTCATCATTTATCTTGTCCGTTTCGGTTGAACACGGTGCCGCCTCGGTCGGCCGGTAAAGGTACCGCCTCGTGACCCCGGTCTCTGGTTCCGTGCCTCGAGCGGGCCTATTAATTGCTTGCCCGTGGATTTTGGTCGCGGTCAAAAATCATACCAATTCAAAAATCATGGGCACTGATAAAATAAACTGAAAGAAGTGTGTTGTGGGCGTGTTAGTATTCACAAAGTAAGCCCAATTTATACTTATTTCTGGTGAAATTGATCGTACATTTGCAAATATCGAACTTTTTCGGAATAGAACAAATCGGTTAGCTAAGCACTCTATAAGTGAGTAAGCAACATTTTCGGTTATTCTGGTGGTAGTAATAGGATATATATTTGTAGGTGTTGGAAGTGTTTGTTTAGATAGTGTAGGAGTGAATGGAGAGTGTTTGGTGTGGTGATCCTCTCCACGTCAGGCAGGGAAGCCTTCATACTTTACCAATGCAGAGGTTTGAAATGCTCCTTGGGACCACGGTACTTCCAAGCCGTAATCCGGTGTTCAGATACTTATAATTATGATGATGTTCAATTAACTTTTATTATTATATTAACTTTTATCTAGAATATTATTTACAAGAAATATGCGTTCGCGTACGAACGGGTAGAGAGGTAAATGGCGCGTACAACCGGGAGAATCAAGTACTAGAAGCGGAATAAATTGCTTCGTCATTTCGGAGCAATCGGAGAGTTTTCGTCCGGATCATCGGGGATACCATATGCGTGAAAGTATTGTAAATAAGTACTGCCATATAGGTATATATCGATCATCCATTTGATTAGTCAGACATATCCCTCACACAGCATTTTCAAAGATGACATAGGCCCTGAAGGAAATTATTTTCCTAAAGGGCCTCCTGTGTGGAGTTAATGTAAAAAAAAATTATGTTTCGAAATTCAAATTTTTCAGATATTGAGGAAACCAATATTGGAATGTTCACCATAAATCAAATATTATTTACACGTGTCTGTATTATACTAATTAAATATGCTATAAAATAACACCAGGAGGCATAAAGGTCCTGTACATAGGTTGGACATTTTTAAATATCCTTCTAGTGCCCCAGACAATATCAAAATGTTGTTTAATTCGCTACAAGTTTTTCTGAATTATAATTGATTTGGTGGTGTTTTATTGGTGATAAATCTGAGTATTTACCAGATAGAGGGTACATTTTTATATATAACTGCATACTAAACCTAAATTTCGATTTTTCGGAGATGTCTGACTAATCAACTGGACGATCGATATATAAAATATGTTCAGGTTCTTAAAATGATGAATGAATTCATAATTTCATTTGTATCATTGTGGGGCCTGGGAGTGATAAGGTACCGAAGAGATTAAAAAGATGATTTTTCTTTTACATCGATAAAGGACTTCTATGGATTTTCCGTTCAGTGATAATAGGATAAAACGAGATAGTCCTGCCATTGGGATCTCAATTGTAACGTCTCCCTCTTTCCTATATCTCCGAAAGAGAGTTACTAGTGGTAGGTATGTCTATCTGCTAGATTGATTAAAGCCTTGGTTAAAAACAAAGTTAAACTACGTAGAATTCAATCAATCAAAAGATTGAGAGATTCTGAGGAAGGTTCCTCAAGGTTATAACTTTTTTTACTAATCAAGCTGTTAATTAAATAAATTATGTTTTTTTTCATTACTTTGAGTTGCCCTATATTAACTACTAATATTAATTAAAAAGAAGATAGTGTGCCTGTATCTTCTACTAAAACACTCGACCGGATGAGATCTCGCTTTATGAAATTTCAATCTTTCAATTTCAATTAGCAATGTCTTTTCTAATGTACAAAGTTTTGAAATATCAGTTTAACTTTAAAAAAAACTACTGTTTCGGTCGAATGTATAAAAGGATTTGATTATAGTATTGAAACTGGGCGAAGTCGGGGGAGGAAGTAAATAATAATCATATTATTAACACTAATTCGATTGCCGGCGTGGTCGAGGGGTAAGGCTCTTAAATCGAATCCCAGCGTGTGCAAATAAAATTTTGATAATTTGTATTATTTCATAATTAATTCTTTAAAAAAAATTATATGTGGTATATTAGCGGCACGTTCAAGAGTGGAAGATATCTCAGTATCGCCCTGGTGTAATACCACCATTCAGATTTGAAACGTTGATTAAAATGGATTTAGCCGTGTTTGGTGACCAGATCTGAATTTTCAGGTACTTCCCCACTTCCTCTTTCTCATCTGCTTGCCCTCCCCCACTACTTTTAGCATCATAAAATACACCAATTAGGGACGCCATAGTCTCACTGGCTCCAGACGGGAGCAGCTGGGACTCTTGTGAGGTATTAACCTTAAAAAAATAGATTAAAATTCATAAACTGCATTTTAAAAATATTTAAATGATTTTTAAATTTACTGCTCACCAAAAGTTTACTAATCAATAAAAAATCTGTTCTCGAAGAGTGCTACAATCGTAATATGATCCTTATACAAAAATACCCAGTAAAGGCGAGTCATTTTCGTGAAAAGTATTACGGACGCTTTTCTCAATTAGGGGTTTTGAAAAGAAACTTAAACGTTTTTCTTTCGGCCATTTTACGATTCTGATTCCACCCCTCTGCGAAGGGGTGGCAAAATGTTTTTTTAAGAAGCCCAGTGGCATCCAAATGATAGACACATTCTTCGTCTTTTTAGTGTTAATCTTATAATTTTACAACGTGTCATTTCAGCAGGTATTATAAATTAACACAGTTTTTTTACCAACTCATCACAATGTGAAAAATTAATTAACGACCAAAAAAAAGGATTTTTCTAAAAAAAAAAAAATATTATTAGATATTACCGACCAACGTACTTGTCATACCTATGCACAACTAATAATAAGCAGAGATATTATCACTGTATCACAGAGGATTACATTTATGTAGCATACATAATCTCAATAAAAATGATACCTAAATGGTAGAAAATATACATGAATGAACAGGAATGCAATAGGAACAACAAATTTTAGAAGAATAAATTGTGCATTAATGATTCAAACGATACTAAACATTATTATGTTAAATGAGTAAAACATTGATGAAGTGACATTATTATATTACGATGGTACAACTAGAAAAGACATTTAGAAAATATTCAAATAAATTATATCATAAATCCACGTACTTCGATAAGCAGAGACGCTATTCGTGACCAACACGTATATCATAACCATGTAAAATTGGGAAATTTAGAAATGTTTTAAAAAACCATCAAAATGTTTATCTATAGATATAAACAATTAGAGGCGTTAACAAAAACTCAGATTATTATTATTAAAGAATTCCATAAAGTGTTGTTAAATATGTAAAATCAAAATTCATCGAGGTCACACGAGACCTCTTTCTTTTGCATTATTATTTAGTGTTTTGGTTTTTGTTTTGATGAACAATTTACATCGTTAAAACCATTCAGATCTTTTTACTCTAACCCAAAATATGGACAGCTTCATGGCATATTTTTTTAAGTTACCCACGCCTCTGTGTTAAACATGGACTCTGCAACAGAGAAATATGATGAATGGTTTTACGGAGAAAAGAATCTATGTCTACGTAGTGAGATGTTATAGCTGTGGGTGAAAAATATGGGGGTTAGTTGGAAGAAGTTGGGGAAGTGGGTTCTTTTTCCACCCCACGGTTCCAATGGAGACATCTATTATGGCGTTACATATTTTTATACCTTGTTACACTCATTTGATTGTGGAAGTAGGGGAGCTTCTGCATGTTTTGCTGTGGACCGCAACTCATTAAAATGACGTATTGTTTGTAGTTTGAATAAATATTCAAATTTCATGATCGATTTTTCTTTTTACCATTTTTTGTACTTTATATTTGTGGTATTTACTCTTCTGAACTCCGCGTAAACTAAACAATGATAAAACCATTGGTTTTCCAAATCTTCGTAAAACGTTCTTAAGATTAAGCCATGTGAAATAAATCAAAATCATAAATATCATTTTTTTGTTTTGTTTTGAAAGTTTGATTGCTTAGAAGTATTATAGATGCTTCAATTAAATACTGCGAGTAGATCACATCTTGGCCTTAAAAAATATTGATCATCATTTTTATATGTCCTTTTATAAGCCTAGAAAAAAACAAAGTATTAGATCTATAAAAAAAATATTTCCAAGTGCAAACTCTCCTACTTATAAACCTCTTTTCGGATATGATTTTATTGTTTAATGTGGCAAATTCGGTTTCTTATATAATAATCGCAAAAAAAAGATATTTACGCACGAACTTCATAAAATAAAATAAATATGCATTTTCTCGTTGTTATTTTTGACAACAATCAATACGGCCGGCACTCAACGAATTTGGATTTTTAAAGTGAACCTTATGCCATCAGCGTAAGAACCATGCACTTGGCACACCCATTGTGAATCAGTTCCGCCCTTCGATGGAGAATAATAATAATAAAAACGTTTATTCACCAATAGATTTTTTTCAATATTATAAATTTTGTTCTTTTATCATTATTGATGCCGGCAACCCGGGCGTTTATTGTTATAATTGAGTCTATTGATGAAAAGATCACTGCTCAGCTACAATTCACGATTTCTCCTGGAATGCAGCTGGTTTTCAGCAGTACCTCCAATATAAAAAAAAAACAAAAAATTAAATTAAGATAAAATAAAAACAAAAATTAAATTACATAGAAAAATTAAATCAAATCCCTAATTCGACACACACAATATAATACAATATAAATAAATAGTAGAAATTAAAATAAAAAATAAATCGGAGTTCAAAGTAAAGCCAATAATCTTAATATTAAAAATCAAATTCAAAATAAAATCAATTTAAATAAAGTATAATATAATATAATCAGTTCAAATTCAAAATAAAATTAATTCAAATTTAAAATATAATCAAAATAAACAATGTAATCAAATCAAATCAAAAACACAAGACTATAGACGTCCCTATTTAATACCCTACTTAATTTTAAATTTCCTTGTTATTACAATAAACAACGCGTAAAAAAGAAGTCAATATTTTTTACAGGCCTTTCAACAATTCTCTAAGAAGTCATGTACGCGAACCATAGACTTAAATAATTCATGTAAGACGTGATCAAATTATTCCGTTCGATCTTTGAGAAACTAAAGTGGTTGAAATTCGGCGAGAGACCTCATTAACTAATTAACTCCCGTTTAGTGTCAAAATTAAATACCAATGCATATTTAGGTCAGTATTTCAATTAGATATTGCCAATTTATTAATATTTTTACGTAATTGTTTTGGTGTTAAGAAATTTAAATTTATAGAAAACACCTACAGTGTTGCCAGCGGTTCACGGCGAGTTCATAGAAAACGAGTTCATCGAAAATCAATTCATCGAAAGCAAATTCATCGAAAACGAGTTCATCGAAAACCACTTCATCGAAAACCAATTCATCGAAAATCAATTCATCGAATGATCAATTTATCGAGTCGCCAATTCATAGAAAAAATATATATCTTGTAGATATTTGAGAGAAATGCCAAGCGGACCGGGAAGTTAGAAAAAAATTAGTCAACAAAAGTTGATGATAAATTTATTTATAAAAAAATCGATAATAAAACTTAACCTGACCTAACCTAACCTAACCTCACCTAACCTAACCTAACCTAACCTAACCTAACCTAACCTAACCTAATTTAACAATTTTGTAGCACAGTGTTATCAATAGACCAAGTATGATAGTTATTAGATTAAGTGTAGTCTTTCAACTGCTTTTTCAACTAACTGGTCCGCTCAGCATCTCTCTAATTTCTACAAAAAACATTTCGATGAATTGGCGATTGGACGAATCGATCATTCGATGAATTGTTTTTCGATGAACTCGGTTTCGATGAACTAGTTTTTGATGAATTTGCTTTTGATGAATTGATTTTCGATGAACTCGTTTTCGATGAATTTGCTTTCGATGAATTGATTTTCGATGAACTCGTCGGTTACCATTGCCAGCGTATATCGATTTCGTATTAATTCTCTGCCATTATATCGGTCGTGCTGTCAACGGTAAAACCGTGCTCGGAACATTGATATAAAATCATCGGAAGTTACGTCTATCGATCCGGTATTGTAAAGTTATCGATATCACTTTTGCTAGAGCCCCTTTCGAATGAACACCGTTAGTAAAAAACATGAATAATTACGGTAACTCTTAAAAATGTAAACAAAGGAAATACCCGTTTTAAATGGGTATACACAATTGTATTATTAATGTACTAAAATTATAAGTGTTACTAATTCTTACATTAGAGCTATTTCCATGAAACCATTCCATTCTTCCTAGATATTTTATATAGACCTATCCCATAATATTCCTCCTACAAATTACCTACATAACTACGTCGGTTGGTAGATCGATTGCGATGTTTTGATGTATATCCGGCGCAATGGTTGGCGTTGAGGCAGTGACCCGTAGCTAATTCCCTTCCTCCTGCCCTTCTCCCTCCTTTCCCACCCCTCCCAACTTCCCTCCGGACCAAAAACATAATCCACCCCATCAATGTGACGTCAGCATTCACTCAGTCGGTGTTTGATGAAACGTCAGAAATAGGGATTAAAAAAATATATTCATGTAAAATAAAACTTTTTTTAAATATCGTGCAAAAACGGTCTATTGAAGTGAAAAATTCTTTCGCACCGTTGTGATTTGAAACTCGATGAAATGAAAAATAGCGACACTAAAAAGAGACGAACACATACATCTATCGGTTTTAGCCTGCGAGAGAATAAGATCGTATAAAAGGTCTCCTCTTTGTGCGTTGCTTCGTAGCCTCCCCACTCTTTTATACTTTAGTTTTTGGAAGATTTGACTTACACTCTCATTTTTTACAAACAAGTTATGCTGTGTGGTAAGCGTGACAAATATTTTGATAAGAAGACACAGTTGGCCTCCGTGGTCGAGGGATATGATTCTCGACTAGCAATCCGGAGGTCACGGGTTTAAATCCGGGCGTACGCAATACATTTTATTTGATCAATTTGTGTTATTTCACATGATAGTCATTAAAAATAATATATATGTAGTATATTTGATGTAAGATCACCATTCAAAATTAATACGTTGTTTGAAGTGGCTTTGGTGACCAGATATGAATAGCCAGGTACTTTCCCGCTTTTCTCTTCCCAATCTTCTTAACCCTCCCCACTCCCTTCAGCCTTACAACGTACCCCAATTGGGGATGCCATAGTTTCACGGGCTCCAGACGGCTAGGAGCGGTTCAGACTGTTATGCGGTATTCACATAAAAAAATCCACTCATTATTTGATTAACTCCACAAAGTAATATTTGGGGATGATGTGTGGAAGTATTTGGAGATGATTGGTTATAAATCAGATATATTGTGAAGTAAGAGGAAGATGAAGACGTACCTATCTTTTTTTTTTACAGTGAATTTTTTATACCGCACAAGAATCTTAACTGCTCCCGTCTGGAGCCAGTGAGACTATGGCATCCCCAATTGGGGTATTCATATCTAGTCAACAACTTCTTCTTCAACAAGTTCTTTCACCAGAACGATACTGAAAGAATCAATAAGGAGAATAGTTATATATTCTACATCAGAATTGAATATCAAGGTGATAAGAAAACAAAAATAGCAGACACAAAGCAGAAATATGAATAGCAATAAATGAAATAACTATTTAGGTATTTGTTCATAATGTTTTGACAGGAGGGTCTCGAAATAAGGGTACCTTCACCAACCCAACTCCGTGATGAATTGTTCTGGGCCATGACTAGCCGTAACATCACTCTAAATAAATTCAGGGCTAATTTTCTGCTGACTGAGATCGGAAATTTTGTTTATTTTTTAACCCGTTATTTGAATAATATTTAGTCATAATTCTTAAAATACTTTCTTGAGCATTTGTTTAAAAACAAGATTAGCACGTGTAACTTTCCTATCAGAGTTCAGACAACAAAACGATCATTGCTGATTCAGTTAGATATGTAAGTATTTATTATGTTTTTATTAGAACAACTAACTTTAAAAGGTAATTTCCATCAATGTAATATATCATTGAAGAAGAAGGTAATATTAATAATCCAGAAGAAAATGTGAAAGGAAACAATACACAGAAAAGTACTGTGACCAACAGGGAACATTTGCGACCGTTGTCTTTTTATTTTTCTGTGTCTCGTTCTCTTTCATGTTCTCGTTTAGATTCAATGTTATCTTCTTCTTCAATGATATACACGCATCGACCACCATAACACGGGCATGAGTCTAGCATGGTGGTCGAAAAATTCACAAATGATGTTACCATTCAAAAGCAATGAATAAAGAAAAAAAAACATATATATTAAGCTTCACTATCTATATCTATCGATACCTAAGTAAGAATATATTCTGTAGTGATTTTTTTTTTTCAATTAGTTCTAGGGTATTTTTTTACATTAGCCCCATATAGGCGGCCCCAAGAAAAATAATTTCCATCAAGGCTTATATATCGTCTTAGGGTATGCTGTGTGGAGGGTCATTTTAAGGAAAGGAAGGAGAGGAATTTCTGGGAAAGAAAATGGTATAAGGGATGGGTAAGAATCTGGAGGTGTTTCCAGGAGTGACGGAGTAAGGAGTGATGAATCCATCCCTCCGACTGCGGTGCAAAGCGTTGTGTCGAGAGATTTCGTCTGGAGAGGTCAAATGCCAAACTCAAACAGTTACCTTATCTTTTTTTCTTATTTTTTAAAAGAAAGACGTTCCGGGTTACGAATAAACCGACAATATTTGAAAATCTCCTACCACAGTAAGCGGAAAATGTTCCTTGTGTTGTGATGGAGGACTTAGCCAGCCGATTAATCGACACACCTGGGTGGGATCCAAACGCGATGTCATCTCAGCCACTGACCGGTACATACAAAATGTTTGTGAATATTTCCATACAAAATGTTTTTCGCTAATTCGAACCTTTTTTATTGTTAAGTATAATTTAACACATTAATTTAAATATAAACGAATCATTTTGTATGAACCAATTATTTAATCTAAATTATTGACGTTTTTTTAAACTAATGGTTCCTTCGTCAGGATTAAATTAAAAATGATTAAGTAAATATTTTCATTTTATTAAAATTACGCCACAAAAGCTAATTTGCGAGTAATTATTTTGTTTTAACTGTTTTAAATAAATTATGAAGCTTATCAGCAAGTACGACATAATTCGTGAAAATTATCCTATAATTACGTACCTACCTACTTTCTAAAACTTGAGAAAAAGTATTCTGTGTTATGCTTAAAAAACTTTCAAAGTGCACCGTTTAAAGTTATATAATACTAATGTATTTTCGTGTAAAACATCCCTTGTGCTGCAAAGTCCAAAGCCAGTTAAAATTACTAATTTCCTCTCGGTTTTCTACACTTTGGGGCGTTTACACAACAGGGATGTTACAGTGGCGCAGGAAGGGAGATTGATTAATAATTATTAATATTAATAAAAAATTATTAATAAAATCAACGGTAAAACTAACAAAAACAAATGTTAAATGATGTAGAAAAAAAAGATATTTTCAATTTAAGGCGAGACATAACCACGTTTATCAGGGGTTTGCCCAAGGCTCACATTTTAATTTATTTCGGCGAATTCGTAATTGAATTATCATTTTTATTTCCATGCCTTACACGGCCATCATTTTTTTAACGTACAACGCCTTTTAAAATTTGTAGTACGTTATACAACTAAAGTTAGCGGTGAGCAACAGACTTTATTTTTCTAGAAGATGATTTAATAACTTCGGGAGGTATTCATTTAGAAACATCTTAAATATTAGTAACACGTTCCCTCAGAATTAATTAAAATTAACCCGGTGGAAAGGTCGAATCTCCAGGCCTGCTAGGGTGAATTCGACCGTACGTCCGTCCAATACGCCTTGTCGCGGGCGCATATTTGTTTACACGCTTTCCACATTATTTTTCTTCTTCTTCTTTTCTTTGATAGGGCAAATTCGACAGTAGGTCCGTCCAATATACGGGTCGCGAGTCGCAATTTGTATACACGGCTTCTTTAGTTAGGTCTTTTTTATTTACTGCGTCTAGTTCTGTTTCAGGTATCGTTAATACATATTATAATTATCTTCTTCAATGATTAAAATGATATCAGCTTTAATTAATTAAGAAATGTTTTTTTAAGATATCATGTAACTATACTTATAGCAGAAAGCTTGTGTAAACTAAAAAAATGCAACGTATATAATACAAAGTTTTAATAATATTTTTAGTTTTAACGCCTGCGAAGGAGTTACCGCTATGAAAAAGTGATTGAAAGAAATGATTTTTTTCTAAAAATTGACTAACCGTTTATGTACAGCTTTATTATTTGTATTTTGTTAAATAAAAGTAATTAAAGTAAAAAGACCGGTCAGTGGTTGAGTGGGCATCGCGTTTAGGTCCTACCCAAGAGTTCCGAATTCGACTCATCGGCTGGCTAAGTCCTCCATCACGACTCAAGCAACATTTTCGGCTTACTGTGGTGGTAGTAGGAGATTTTCAAATATTGTCGGATTATTCGTAACGCGGGAATGTGGAAATCATCAGCGTGTTTTAAGTATGTCCTCTATTTTGGTACATCAAAATGCTCGTAAAATAACTTTATAGACAAAAATAAATTCAAAAACTGTATAATTCTGAACTTACGGATTTAGCATATATTTTCTATACGAACGGGCACAGCTGTGACAAGTTCAAAAGTAGACAGTTAGCTCCTCAGTCAAGTCATCATGTAATCCTCACATCACACCGAAGAGGACCACCACTGCTTTCAACACCATCCCTTATTCCTAAAGAGGAGAGGGGAGACTTTCGCAAGTCACCTTCAGAGGTCGATACTTTGATTATTTTGATGTTATCATCATCCAAGACCACAGGAGCCTTTAGGGGATGGGGAGGGGGTTGGGTTGCGGGGGTTGGAGGGTTTCATCCCCTTTGGGATGATCATGGTTGATTTTGAAAATGCAAACACACTTTGTTTGCTGGGTGATATTTAATCAATGGGATGCGCTTATGGGTGGAAATTGATACGTGGGGTGTGATGTCAGATATCAGGTTATAGTATTCAAATTGTGTTTAAGTTAATACTATTAATTTTGCAAGCATCTTCACCTTTAATTATTTAAAAGTGTTTTTTTGAAGTAAAACTTCTTTACGCACGCTCGAAACTTGGGGGTAAAATGATGAATACGTTATGAAACGTTACGAAAAAATATGAAGCGTTACGAAAAAATGTGACACGCTAATCAATATGAAACTTTATCAATGTGAAACGCTAATCAATGATATGAGTTGAGTTGAGTTGAGTTGAGTTGAGAGTTGAGAGATGAGAGCTGAGAGCTGAGAGCTGAAAGCTGAGAGCTGAGAGCTGAGAGTTGAGAGTTGAGAGTTGAGAGTTGAAAGTTGAGAGTTGAGAGTTGAGAGTTGAGAGTTGAGAGTTGAGAGTTGAGAGTTGAGAGTTGAGAGTTGTTATTCCTGTTATTGTTATATTGTTAATGGACGACATAAGTAAGTGAAGTTTTACTTCAGTCGTGTGGTCTAAAGCACACTCGTTTTTTTATCGAGCGTAACAACTTCATTATTTTAACTTGCTTGTAATTCATTAAATAAACCCACACATAAATCGAAGAGATATTACAAAATTTTCAACAATCTTGCTTCACTGTCGTCATGATGCGACGTGTTAGTATTTTCTAAATATGTAATTGGATGAGTATTTCGCTAAATTTGTATTTTGTTAACGATTAATCTTTGTGATCATTTCTGAAATTTGGCTGCCTCCTTATTTACCAAATTATTTTGGATTTGGTGAAGTTGTCAACCGAGATTTTTACCACGCCCTTGAGGTGATTTTTCATAAAAACGGCGCTATTTTTTGTAATAGCATTTAATATATGTTATTTTTCGTCTTCTTATTTTTTTGTTGATCAACTCACTTTGTATCACTAAGCTTTGTTTAGATTTAATATGTACAACTTTAAAATGTGACATTTTGCTTCACATCAAACCTATCGATTTGCCCCATAAAACAAATAAAATAACATTTTCCCGAAGATGTCCAAATTTTATCGTTTCTAAAGACGTAACCTGCCAAAATCTCTGACTTTGTCGACGTTCATTTTCTACACAATATAGCCAGTAGCCATAATCCACAAAGAATACGACACCCGTATTAAGGTATATGAAGCATTAAATTCCTGAGTATAGAAGTGGAAATAGTAAAAACCATCACTTTGCTTTTCCGGATATTGATACGGCTGACTTGCTATTTTGAACCCCTATGCAGCCCAAAATCCAACACTTGCACCGGCTTAACAACGTACTATCAATGTCTACTAATAATAGATTGGATAACACAAATCTTGCATGTTATCCTAGATACAGTACATTAATACATACTAGCTGTTAAAAAGGTTTTTGCTGCTAGGCCCTGCGGGTGACATCGGTTTCGGCTTCGCCCATTTTAAATGTTATAAATCCGATAGGAACTGGTTTCAAAAATAGCCGGCTCCTCGGATCCAGTGACTAGTCATTGGGACAAAGTAACCGCGACAAGCAATGAGGCCATATATATATAGACGCGTGGTGGCGTGCAACTGCCAGTAACAATAATAATCAAATTATCGTCAATCTCTCCATATCCAGAGAGATTAACGAAATTACAAATCCAACAATACTTACGCCTGCCAGGCGATGCTTCTCATCCCAGCTATTAACGTAAGTGGCGCCATCTTTTGCCTTTACTTTAATTCGGTTATATTTGTTTTTTTTTGCCTAAGAGATGTTTTTTTAACCAGATTCTAAAAGTTCAACCGTATACAGAGTCTAGGCTATTAATACGGTTTGATTTACTATTTATAACATAGACAACGAAAGCCTATATATTTGGTTTTGTTTCCTTGCTTAACCGCCGGATAAACGGAACACAATACTGATCGAGATTATTTATTAATTTATTATTATCACAAATATAAACGATTTCACCCACTCATTTGGTATTTTTTGAGGTTTTGATAAACGGTTGCTATCTCTTGATAGTATATTCTGTTTTCGTGTTTTCGCTTGCGTGTTGGTGTATATTATTTTCCTGATGTTGTTATCTTCACAAAAGCTCCATACAGTGAGGAAAAAAATCCCTGAGGGCCTATGTCATCTTTCGGGATCTGTGAGGATCTTTTTAAGGAAAATAAGGAGAAGAAGTTCTGGGAAGGAAAAAGGTATAAGGGGTGACGGGAGTGCCGAACACATGAATCCATCCCTCTCACTGTGGTGCAAGGAGATGTTCCGAGAGAGTCCTGCTGGAGAGATCAGAAGGTCTCTCTCAACCAGCCTCTCCCGATCTGGCCTGGCCCGGGCACCTATATACCGAACACTTGGAATGACATATGGGAGAGGTGTTGGTTATCCAATAAATTCCGGGGTGGCGGTACCCATACCCCCCCCCCCCCCCCACAATTGTTTTTGTAATATTATTTATTAATATCACAAAACTACTGACTAATATTATCTGTTTTTTGTTTATATTACACTAGCTGGAGTCCCAACATTGCCCGGGCATCACACAGAGTTTTCCGCGATCAAGTGGAAACAGTAATAATACCTCTTATATTAAAGGCAAGCGGGCAAAGTCTTGAATTATCAAAATTATGTTTGAAGGTGTGGGAAAATGGTAGGAGGGGGGGGGGGGGGAGTTTTTGGAATTCTCATGTAGACAGTGACCTTCCTCTTGTTTAGAAGATGAAGCCTGCAAAATTTCATTAATTTCGGAATAAAACTGTAGATTTGTATAAAAAATATATATCTAGTTTATATTCTATTAACATTATACATTTTACATCAAGTACTTTTTTAAAACATACTGTGACAATATATTACCTATTACTAAAATTTTGATTTCCCAACATTGATTAATATTCCTTACCGATATATTACGTATATATTAACTTACGCTTGATAAATTTGTAGACAAATTTCATTGTTTTAAGATCTAAGTTTACCCTTTTCCCACTTACGAAGTTGTCTTTTTTGCAAGTTGAGAGCAGCTGCGAGTGTCATCCTGTATTTTCTTGGGCGGTATTCTTGCTGACATAATGTTAAAATCACATTAATATTCTCTCCTTAATAGCAGCTATATCTGCTTGCACATTTATGTATTTATTGTATCTACCTACTTGCATTTTTCATCTTAAATGTGAAGCCAAAGTTCAGAAATAATTCAAGAAAATATAAAATAAAATACACATTTCACACAAATATGTGTCAAGCACATATAATATTACACCCGGGCATGTCCCGGACTGTCGCATGTCTCCTAGAGAAGCTTGTGTCTATAATGTTTGTTGACAAACTCCAGCACAAAGCGTATTGTCTCCTACGTCTTCTGCTACCCGGGCGGAGTTAGAGTTTCAGCGTCGTTACGTTCCCGGGGTAGGGGCTGTTTCTTAGCCGTCTTCTTCTTCTACTATCCCAACCCACCCCTTCCCCCTCTATAATCTGCCGGAGAAAGCACCGCTTGTGTATAATAGACTAGCACCGCTTCAACTTTAGGTTCCCACCACTGCTACTTTATAAACAGTCTTTCAATCTTCGTGAACTTTGAAGTCTGAGGCCAATCATTAAGTTTATGCAGCGTCTTTTGTAAAATGCATTAATAAAATTTGTACTAATATCGACATTTTACTACACACTAAAATTTAAAGTTTACTTCTAACCAATATAAAAAAAATAAATAAAAACGGTTCGGTTCAACTTCATAATAAACTTTATTAGCACATATTATTTGCCTTGGTGAAGACTTCATTGGGAGATATTATTAACATGTTCATGATTTTCGCTGCCAATGGCATGGTTGTGATCTTGTCGAAACCAATTGGTAATATGACATCAATAGTTATATTATGGAAAAATATTGTAATTCAATTTTACTGGAATATTTTTTTAAATAGCTTTGGAAGATTTTACCCTTTCTTTATTGAAGAAGATAATACTAAAAAATCTAAATGAAACATGAAACAGATACAGACACAGAAAAATAAAAATTAAATGTAGTGCTTTTAAATTTTTTTTTAAGTTTTCCTGATTCATTGAATTTTTTGTTACATGAATTGAAGTTTTTCAACCATCATGCAAGGCACATACCCGTGTTGTGGTAATATATGTACATGTAGTTTCAATTTATTTCAACAGATGCCTTTAGAGTGTGTGGTTTCATTGTCTCTCAACGGATATCGTTAGTATATGTTGTTACATCCAGTTTTTAGGTATCTCAATGAGTGACATTGGTATTATTGCGTGATAGAGACAGCTGTTGGACGTTTGGGTCTATTAACCGAACGTTTACGAAGTTATCCGATCTATATGCGGGCATCTTCAGTGAACGGTTCCGCTGCAGCAGATTAACAGAGAGCCCCTTTAAAATGGGCGTTTAATCCAGTTAGATATTCACTGTCAATATGAAACGATAATAAAGAAGACTTGTAATCTGGATGAACCGAAGTATTATTTAAAACTTCCGATCATCAGGGTTGTATTGCTAATCAGAAGAATCAGAATATCACAGTAAATCTAACACACTATATAAAGAGGAAAGATTTGTTTGTTTGTGTGTTTGTTTGCATCGAATAGGCTCCGAAACTACTGAACCGATTTGAAAAATTCTTTCACTCTTGGGAAGCTACACTATCCCCGGGTGACATAGGGTATATTATATTTTCAAAAAAATTAGGGATACTTACTAAAACTTTAATAATGTAACCCAGGGTGTAAAAAAATTACCTAAAATATTCTTTAAATCGCGTGCGCTGCGAAAACTATTGATGATAGAATAAAATAATGTACTACGACTTTATAGAACACATCATTATTTACAAAAAAAGTCGCAACAGCATATGTCTAACTATTATGGTTATGCCACAATAAGTATTCTTTTATTTTAAAATTTTAATTAATATGTCGCCGCTTGAAAAGGCTCTTTATTTGTATCTTGGTTTTAATCCGTATCAAAATAAATTACTTCATATTCAAGACAGCTTCAATAACTTTATTTAACTTTTTGAATTTTTCAATTCGGATATTTAATTAGAAAGATATCACGAGTTTAAAATTGTTAGTTTTAGAAAAAAGTTTCGGCTACGGGCCGGGCGGGAGAGGAGTCAAGAAATGCAGTGCCAGGGGGGTTGGCGGGACGGGAGAGTGGGAGAGCGGTGGTGGGGAAGGTGGAAGTGGAACGCTGGAGGGGAACGCACGGGAAAGGACATGTGAGGTTTAACATTTTATTTATTTGAATATGGCATATATTATAAAAGAAAGTCCAAAAAAACGTGCAGCTCGCAAAAACTCAGAAACGAGTCCCGGTTCGATCAAGGGAGTTATATGGTGTGGTAGATCTCTATCCCCCCCCAGGGAATAAGGGTATCCGTTTTTACCTAAAGGGCTTGCTTTTAAAGATATAAGGGCTGAAAGTTTTGCCCTCTTGAAATTTCTAGAACAGTCGTCCGGAAAGTTCTAGAAGGTTCCATAGAGCTGTAGAAAGTTGTGAAAGGAGTGGCGGAGTATGTCGTGGAATGATCAGGAATTGGGAATCGGGAACATCATTGTGCAACATTCCAGAACACTATCTTATTGTCCTGAGCGAAGCCGGGTAGCCCAGCTAGTAAATAATAATTTGCGACGTTATTTTTATTTATTTTACCGTGTCTTGTTGTGTTTCATGTTTTGTTTAGATGTATTAATACGAGTATTGTAGACTTCAGTATTGTAATTACATGGTTGGATTATGATTTCGTCCAATGTCTAATACATTAATAAGCTTTATGACTTTCTATAAGTATCATATCGATGACAGACCATGCACCATTCAATATAAAATGGCTTCAAATAAATGGCTCTACATTGAATGTAGTGAGCGTGTGTGCATATATGAATTACACGAAAAATTCCATATTTTCTTTGTATCTTCATAAATTCGATCAGCAAGAATTATTTTATATGTCCGCATATCTTAAGTAGGTACCTACGTCGAGAGATTTAGGCCCGCCCAAAACTCAAACTAGCCACCCTATGTACTAGTACACCAAGGCATAAACATCAAGTATCAAGCAAGATCCGCTGTAACCATGACGAAGTTTCAAACGCTATTTAATTATGTATTAGTTTGGATAGTTTGCCAGTTAGCTACTGACGACGCCCAACTTGCTGGCAAATTCCGGATCAAAATGCCAACAAGCGCTATCTGCTCTTTGTTATCTATCCTCCACTACTTATGTTTTCCTGGCCTTTAATACACCACATAAGGGCAACAAATGTGGATGTTGGGTTGAAGAGGGGTTTACGGCAAGGGCGGTATCCGGTTCAAACACTACATACCCGAACCCAATGAGTCCGCCCAGAATTATACCGGAATATTTCATGAAGTTATTGGTTCGATTATGTTTTCCTAGCTAGCTTCAATTAAATTGATATTTACAACAAAAAATTACATGTCGTAGGTTTTTTTTAACAGTATCTCTACTCAGGCCTAAAGAAAATAATTTCCCTCAGGGCCTGAGTCATCTTTGAAGATGCAGTGTGTGGAGGGTATATTAAAAGAAAGGAAGGAGAGGAAGTTCTGGGAAGCAAAAGGGTATAAAGGGTCGGTAAGAATCTTCCAGGAAAGACGGACGTATGAATCCATCCCTTAAACTGCGGTGCAGGGCGATGGATCGGGAGAGACGAACTGGATAGACCAAAACATCTCCCTCTCCCGATGCAACCCGCCACGCAGTAAGTTGTCACATCTACCGCCAAGACCCAGACAAACCTCACCCTATGAACTAGGGCACCCTAGTTAAACGTAACGAACCATTTGGGGTGATCTGTCAGAGAAGTGTTTGCATAAAAAATGATTTTCAGGACGGTGATACCCAAGTATCCATACCGCCTCTCAAATTGAAAATAAGAGGTAATAAGATAGATACATTTTTATGTCTTATATTTATATTTATATACAAGTCAATAAAACACGTTTCATAATAAACAATGATTCCAAGAATCACCACAGATAATTTTATTAGATAAAAATACCACCTCCCCTCACGAAGAAGTTTTTCATATCTGGGGGAACCCCTCCTGTGAGGATTGATTAATAATATTTCGCGCCTGATTTCTCGCGACGATTTTTCCCGCCAATATCCGCCATGTTGTTTTATAGCGGAAACAAATGGCGTGTGGCCGAGACGTCATGACGTCAGATGGACGGATTTATTGATATGTGCGCGCGTGATGCGAGTGATGAATAAAAACTTAGCCGTGCTTCGATAAACACGGAAATATTCTTTTCGGGCACATTTTCCGAAAGGAAGAAATATTGTCGTGAGATTTTGCTCTTTCACTGAGGGAAGATCTTGAATTGTCCTGTTTTTTTTTTTAAATCCAATAAATTTACAGTAAATCTGTACCTATTCTGTTACCGTAAAGCAGTAACACTCGAGCGGTAATTTCTGGCATCACATATTTTTTCCTGTCTTATTATTATTCAGTAATGTATGTGGCTTGCTTATCGACCTCAGGACGTGTTGTTTCACAAAATTTTAACAATTCTTCAAAATCAAGGTTATAATTTAAGTTCTGTGAAAGTTCTATTCAAGTTCTGTTATTATACCCGTATCATCATAAGCTGGTTATTTCACAGTACTCAGATAATAACTGAACTTGAATACATTGTGTAATGTCCTCTCTATACACAGTAAGGTAGATTACCAATTAACGCTAGATGAATTCTGGAATACCGAATTCAAAAAACCTGTAAACCCCAACTACCCTACTAGACATAGAGAAGCACAAATGTTTATTATTAATAAATCTCAAAATGTATACGGTGATAGAACCAAAAGGCATAAAATTCCTGAAATATTTAACGCATTATCTGAAAATATTAAAAATGAGACATCTTATTCAAAAATCAAAACAAAAGTTAAATCCTTCTACCTCCGTAGAACATGAAATCAAATAATATAATTCCTTTTTTTATGTTTTTCTCACAGTGTGTTTGTGCTGTGTAAAATATTTTTACAACAACGCAATTCATAAACATTAGTATTTTAATATTAAGTATTGTATTTAGTATTTACTATGTAAAACTGAAAAGTATATACTTAAGTAGTACCAATTAATTAATAAGAAAAAATGAGAGATTTCTTACAATCAAACTGATTGATCAGTTTCGTAAGATTTGTAAAATAAAATGCTGTACAATTAAAACTGAATAAACATGCCAAAAAAAGGACTTTCACACAATTTGAATATTATCTTTGAAAGTTTATGAATTGTTCAAATTCTGTTTAGTAACCCACTTTTGTGTCAGAATATAGGTAAGTACTTTATCGATAAACTCTGGGGTCGTGGAATTTACATTACTTTCTCCGTCTGATATTTCTATTGCAATATATGTTCTTCAGTTTGCAATATCATTTCTATCTTGGGCTATGAAGATTTTTAATATCTAAAGATGTATAAAAATATAAAGTACGCTCCAATATATATTTTAAATTGTTCAATTCTTCATTACGAAATTATTTGGATTTCATTGACAGATATTATTTGGAGAAATTGCTTCGAAAAGTCAGAAACTTCTAGCTCTTCATTTTAATTCAATAGATATTTGACATTTACTTCGAGTAAATTTCACAATTTTCCCATCCCAAGAAAGAATTTAAATGGCTTACGAAGCTTAAATTTTGCCACAATGTCTGGTTTCAAAAAAAGTTCACAAAACATCTTCCAAAGTAGCGGAGTCGGAAAAGAGAGCGAACGAAAGACAAATGTGACTCAGACAGACAAATCACAAAACGTGAGTTTTTTTGTGAATTATGCAAAGGTCACGCTTAAGAATACCACATTCACGTCAACGACTGCCTGTGAAACAAGAACAAACTTTAAATAAAATTCCAAAATATTGCATCACTACGGATAATTTTTTTTACGCATTTTAGCCGAAACACTCTTTTTATATCTGTACTTTGTTAAAATGGATAGGTAGGTAGTGTGGGTACCTAACGCCATTTAGATTTTAGATGAAAAAAATCATGGTTATTTGTTTTTTTCTGACACTGTATCTTATAGGAGGCTGGCTATCATCGCGGTAATATGGTAATGCGCGTTTTCATCCCGCGACAAAATATCCTCCGACAAAATATCCTACGGACAAACCACACCTTAACGAAGTATCTACTAAAACCATGGAACTAAAATCCATACTCTTAGACTAAAACTTACAAACCTAACCTAACTTATCAAAAAAATGGGGCAAAAATACTACAGACATCCTATAAAGACAATAAATTATTGTTCGAATATAGCAAAATGGAACAAAAATAATAAAGCCTAGCTGGTACCCGGCATGCGTTGCAAAGCCATTCAATGAAATAAATTGATTCTCCCTGCATGTCCTTTCCCGTGCGTCTCCGTTCCCTTCCACCTTCCCAGCCTTTTCCCCCTCCCTTTTCTCTTCTCTCTCCGCGAACCCCGCCTTCCCCCTGCCTTTCCTCCCTGCCGCTAAAATACATGAAATACACATATTTTCATTTATACAAATTTCATAATGCAAGAGCTTACCATTATATACAGCCTATTTTACTCGCTGATAATGTAGCTTTCTATTGGTGAAAGCATTTTTCAAATCGGTTTAGTAGTTTCGGAGCCTATTCAATGCAAACAAACAATCAAATCTTTCCTCCTTATTATAGTGTGTTAGATAACAATAATTTATTGTCTTTACAGGATGTCTGTATTATTTTTGTCCTATTTTTGGTTAGGTTAGGTTGGGTTAGGTTTAAGTACCTAGATATTTTGTTGGGGGGATGTTTTATCCGTAGGATATTTTTTCGGAGGATATTTTGTCGAGGAAATTTTGTCGCGGAATAAAAAGTTGCAGAAGCGTGCATATTTACCCTACAAATTGTAAGTGGAAATACGTTGTTCTATACCTGAAAAATCACAAAAGTTATTTTATGTTGAAAGGAAGAATGAAATGAATCTAAACTATTGATTTAAATAACATTTAATATAAGCTCTATACAACTTTTTCCGCCTAAGATTCATATCGAATGCAAAAAAAGTATTTCTAAAGAAAAACATTAAGTGAAATTGTGAAATTGACAGAAAAAGAAAATAATTTAAAGAAACACAGATTAAAAGTTTATTTATTTATTTATTTTTTTTAATCAGAGAAAGATACATAAATTACAATAAATTCAATATAATAATTAATTACATAATATGTGTACATATTTGATTTATCCCCATAAAAAAGCAGGGCTAGTGTGTGTGGGGGTGTTATTATATTGGTTTAATTGTTTTATTTTTTATATTCAGTTCAAATTTTCGGTATAATTTTTAAGGTGAGTTTTAAATTTTTTGATATTACTTACTGTTCATGTTTCTGAAAAAAATATATGGATAGTGTAAAATTAAACTTAGTAAGTACCAATAACCAATTTAAAAATAATGCATTCTTACATCATAAAATAATGTTCAAAGATATACAAAATAAAGTAATAAAAACAATGCCATGAAAATGAGAAAAATAACTTCAAGATCTTTCACTCGGAGTCCGGTAATCCGGAATTCTCGGGTTCAAATCCCGGCAAGTGCGAGCAACTTTTTTGTTGTTGTTATTTCATAATTTATTAATTAAAAATAATATACAGTATATTTGCGGCATGTTCCAGAGTGATAGATTATTTCAGTTTCGCCCCGGTGTTAGACCATATTTCAGAATCAAAACTTTGCTTGAAATGGCTGAATCTGAATAGTCAGGTACTTCCCCGTTTTCTTCTTCTCGATCGCCTTACCTTTCCCAATACCTTCAGCCTCACCAGTTTGAACTCTTGAGTGGTATTTACTCGAGTAAAAAAATCGAAAAATTAAGTAACTTACTCACCATCACGCCGTTTCCCCTCAGGGGTAGGCAGAGAGGGCGGACAGCCAAACAACTCGGTCTTGGCACACACTCTTTACCTCACTCACATTCATACATCGTCTCGTACATTCTCTTCTATTATTCTGACTTTTGACATGGCCCGACTCAAGTAGGTATCTGATTCACTCGATCGTGCCATGTCTTCTTCGGGCGTCCCCGACTTTTTCTACCATTCACATTTGCGTCATATATTCTTCTTATACTACTTTTTTGGTTCATACGCTCTACATACCCAAACCATCTGACGGTCCCTTTCTTAATCTTACTCATTATGCTTACATCAGCCTTACATTCTTTGCGGATATCCACATTTCTCACTTTGTTTTACCACACGCCTTAGGGATCTCATTTCAACAGCATTCAGTCTACTTTCATCCTTCCTCTGCCAGTTCTATGCCTCACTGCCATATATCAGGGTAGGTACCAGGACTCCATTGTGGACTGCTAGCTTCGCTTCTTTTGACAGTTTTTTTCTTAGCGCCAATGGCATACAGTCCTCCATTAATGGAGTTACCGGCATTTACCCTTCTTTCAATATCTCTATCAGCCTTCCCATATCTCGTAAACATACTACCCAGATACACAAACTCATCCACCTGCTCCAAGTATTCATCATTCACAACTAACTATATTAAATATAATAATATCTGTATCTATTCTTCTTCTTTGACTTAACAGGCTTAAAAAATACTTCATAAAAGCTCCTTATATCGTTCTCCCCCCCCTCCTCTCTCACCTCCCTCATCCTTTAGTTTTATAAATCCCGGAGAGAAACCACTGCTGTTAGAATTGACTGTGGCCGTGTTTATTCACCAGATCTGAGTAACCAGGTACGTCTCCTTACCATCCCCACTTTCGACACCAAACAACTTTATCCTTGCAATTTTGTTTCATTATGCCCTTTCGTACATGGAGCTACTTACAAGCGAATCGAGCTTAGCTGCGCTTCTTGAGTATCCGCCATACTATTTACCATAAGATGCGCGAAGCATCGTATACGAACACTAACAATCAAATAGTATAGCGGGTACGAGCAGCGCATGTGCTATGCGCATGAAGCTCGAGTCGCTTGTAAGTTGCTCCAAGTAAGAATGATCTAACTCCAGACAGTTTGGACTTTTCCCTACATTATTTCTGACTATGTTAATCTGCTCTTAAATGTGACTTAGGCCTATAAGTAAGAACTATTCTCTCATTGATTTAACCCACACACAATTATTAAAAAAACATCATAATACATTAATAATTGTGTGTATACTTCAGCGTTCATACGTGTTTTTTATTCGTGTACAGCCTACGTTTCATTCAATAAAACGGAGATTATGTAAATACGGGTGAAATATGCAAATGAGCAGTAGACAGATTCGTCCCGCACACCCTGTGCCCGAGGCAATCAATCACCCAGTCGGCGGAACTGTCCGCCACTGTCTCGTGTCGAGCTCAACTACAGGGTATTCGGGAACTTGCTCAGCTTTTTTTGATAATAATAATGTTCAATACATATTTTTTTGCATTTAGCCTATTTGCGTGAGAGCTACATGGATTTTGTGCCAAAGCCGTTGTTTTTATTAGTGATGCAACTTAGGTATTGTTGTTTTTTTCAACTGTCTTTTATTCTTGGTGGAATTCCATCGTAATAAGTATACATATCTATTGAAATCAATTTAAAAATTGGTTAACGCTTTTAACGTATCAATTGTGCTTATTACCTATTAATTGTACTTATTGCCTATCAATTTTACTTATTAGGTACCTATCAATTGTGTCTACTTAGTAGGTATACCTATCAATCGTATCTATCTACTTATTAGGTACCTACCTATCAATTATACTTAATACATGATAATCGTATTGATTATAGATCAATTGTATCTAATTAGTACCTATCAATCGTAATTACTTCTTACCTATCAATTATACTTAATATCTATCAATTGTACTTAATACATATCAATTGTACTCATTACCTATCAATTGTATCTTTTTCATTTTATTTTAGCGACTATATAAAATAATTGTACTTATATGCAAAATATAATGGTGATTAGTCCTTCTCACTAGAGAGTCCTGTGCTGAGGTGGACTAAAGTTATTTAAATATAGTTTTTTTTGTCTTCTATGTCGTTTTTAATCTCTTCATTTGGGTTTTTTCATTGACCTCTTTAAGCCATATTTTTATTCTTTATTTTTACTCATAAATTTTTTTTATTAGTTTCATGTCTTGGGGAAGGATTTTAAGGAGTTTTGTTGCAAAGTATGTTTAGTTTCCTTGTCCGAATGTGGTTTTATAACTTAGAATATTTTTATGTCATTTTTATTCGATCTAGTGTTATGCGTACACGGTCTAGTAGACACTATTTACGTATTCATATAAATCGTTTCTACTTTTTACCTATCGATTGTGCTTATTACGTAGTATCTACTTAGTAAATAACAATCGTATCTACTTATAACCCATCAATTGTACTTAATACCTATCAATTTTACTTATAACCCGTCAATTGTATCTACTTAGTACCCATCAATAAAATCTATTTATCACCTCAATCTATTGTACTCATAACCCGTCAATAGTAGGTATATCTACTTATAACCACTTCAGTTGTATCTACTTAGTATCTACCCATAAATAATATCTACTTATTATCTATCAATGGTATCTACTTATAACCCATCAATTGTATCTACTTAAAACCTATCAATAGTATTTAGGTACTTACTTAGAACATATCTTGGCCCTTAAAAATATCGGTAATTTTCTTTAATTAAGCCTAGAAAAAAATAAAGTACCTATTAGGTCTATAAAAAAAACTTTCAAGTCCAAACTCTCCCAATTATAAACCCCTTTTCGGATTTGTTTTTTGTTTAATGTGGCAAATTCAGTTTCTTTTATAAAAGTTGCAAAAAAATTATATTTAGTTCACTAAAAGTCACTTTAGTTAAATAAAATATGCATTTTCGCGTTGTTATTTTTGATATCAATCAATACGGCGGAAGTCGACAAATATGGATTTTCAAAGTGAACCTTATGCCGTCCAACCAAGGACTACAGACTTGCCACACCCATTTTGTATCAAGTCGGCCTCGGCCGGGACGGGGAATGGACGTATTAGGCTCCGTTTCGCTTGGTTCCGTGAAATAAGTTTTAAATTTCGTTGTTATCGTAATAAACAACGCATAAAAAAGGAGTTAATGTTTTTTACAGGCCTTTACGAAATCAACCTGTAAACACCTCCCAAACAGGGGCGTTTTTCGATTTGTTCATGGACTATTGGATCGCCTTAATTGCATTAATTCCATATAATATGGCAGACTGGGATTGCACAATCCACTTTGTCCTGCTGGATTAAAAACATAAATAAAAATAACAAAGTTTTATTCATAAGTGTTTCACACATTTGAAAGTTCATTTTCATAGTCGCACTTAGTTCCTGGTAGTTGTAGTGACGGAAATACTGTTTATTCTCTATCGTAAACTAATTTAAAAAGTTTAGTAATATTGAACCGTTCGTAACTTCATAAACGCCCATCAAATACTCGTATATTTGTTCGTCCCCTAGGGCAGATCTGGGAAACCATTTCCAACGCTCGTGTTCCTTCGGTGTATCCGTTGCAATGTTGTTCAAATATTGATTTCTGACTTATGTATATTTTAAACAGGATTCCTCACAGCTCTTATGTGATCTCAAGTTACAGTCAACTATGAAATAAATACTTCTTTCAACAGCTTTTCAAAATTAAATTAGCAGGTATATCAACGAATATTTTTTTAATAATATGAAACACGATTCGTAGTGTATAATTTGATAGTAAATATAATAATATTTTCGTAGTATGTTATACTCCATAAAATTTTTTCGTCTACTGTGTTTGTATTTATTTCATTAATTTTTAATTTCATTAACCCGACAGTTGGCCCGCTGTTGTAAGTAATAGATTTTTTTCCATTAGCTCCAAACAGGAGGCCCTGAGGGAAATTATTTCCCTCGGAGCCTTTGTCATCTTAGGGAACGCTGTGCGGAGGGTTTTTTTAGGGAAAGGAAGGAGAGAAAATTCTGGAAAGTATATAGGATAGGAATCTGGGGTTCAGTGTGTCCAGGAGTGACGGACGTATGAATCCATCCCTCCGACCGCGGTGCAAGGTGATGGGTCGAGAGGTTCTGGCTGGAGGAGATAAATAACCTCCCTCAACCAATCTCTACGTTTAGGATACCCCAATAACCCAAAAATTAGTAAATTGTAGATAACTTGACAAAGACAACATAGAAGTATACCAAGAACATAATTTTAATCTCATTTATACAATAGGACATTTTCACTATATTTTTTTCGTTCGAAAAGCGTGTGACGTCAAGGTTTATGAGTTGCGGTACTGCAGAACTGCCATTTGTATTATGAATAAAATTATTGTACTGAATCGTGTTTTGTGACGCACGAGATACTATTACGTGTATTTTGACCAAATTCACTTTGAAAGCTCATAACTTCGTTATTTTGGAGATGTAGAATTTTACTGAATTGTTAATTTACCCACTTTATTACTCTTTAATTATTCATCCAAATAAATAAATAAAAATTAGAAGCCAACCTCGTTCTGTTCATCTCACAACATTCCTCAATCGTGCGTGTGATAGTCTCACTGATTCCGGACATAGCCATTATTGTTTAATTCGTCTGTATATGCTAAAAATGACAACCGGAAGACATCGCCAAGCACCCAACGAACAACCCTTAATTTATACCCTGGTGATGCTTGGGTTAAGCGAAACCGGTCGGTTATAAACAAAACAATTGTTTAATTTCATTAAACTCTGATTAACTTAATTAAAAAAAAATTACATTAACTCCACACTGGAGCCCATGAGGAAAATAATTTCTTTAGGGTCTTTGTTATCTTTGGGGATACCACGCGAAGGGTCTTTTTAACGAAAGTAAAAGTGGAAATATCTGGAAAGGAAAAGGGTATGAGGGTGGGTATAGGAATCTGGGGTCAGTTTGTTTGAATCCATCCCTCCCACTGCGTTGCAGGGCTGCTGGTCGAGAGAGTCCGGCTGGAAAGATCAAAGCGTCTCTCTCAACCGACCTCTCCGACAAAACCACGCTCCATAAACCCGGCACCGCTGCTAAGTCACTAGATGTAGACGTAGCGAACCACGTGGGGTGACCTATGACAGAGGTGTTGGTTATCCAATGAAAGGCTCCCGGGGCAGCGGGAAATTGAAAAGTATTATTGAACCACTACTATTAACGGAAGACTGTCTTCGCAACAAATACATTAATAATTCTAACAAAACATAACAATTTAAGGTCAGAAAATTAAGTGTATTATACTTTCATCATGCAACATTACAAATTTATAAAGATATAATATTGAAAATAATGTTGCACCCTTTAAAAATAACAGAAATCTTAGACAAACATCAATACTTCCTACTCCAAAATGTAAAAAAAACAATAGGACAGTTAAATCATAAATACCTCGGAGTTAAATTTTTAATTCACTACCTGAAAAAATCTGAAACATGAACAGTATCTAAAATAAAAAAAATTAAAACTCAGCTTAAAAATTATACCGAAAATTTTAACTGAATAATTTTTTTTTTAAATTAAACCAATATAATAACACCCCCCCATACACACAAACCCTGCTTATTTATGGGGATAAAACAAATATGTATATATATTATGTAATTAATTATCGTATAAAATTTACTGTAATTTATGTATCTTTAACTGAATAAAAATAAAAAAAATTGCAATTGTTTTCGCTAATGGTTCCGAAACATCAAATAAATAACTGGAGCTTTTTCTAAGACTGACTAAAACGCTTCTCACGACTCCGGCCTGCAATACCAATGTTGGTGTTATTATTATTATACCGCAATGTGACCTCCGGGGAATGAACATGTATTAGAGGAACCGCTCTGGCTTTGGCAGATGAAATAAAAACTACTGATATATTCTTTAGATCAGGTGGTTTCCGTTGCTGCTGAAACAAAGCTAACGCCACCTGTACTCCTAAAGAATAACTAGAAAATTTTCATCCGAAGGACACTTTGTTTGTACATTGTTTTTGGGAAAATCTTTGATGTTAGATCTGTCTTGGTTGATGATCCAAACTTGATATCTGATTTATATTTAAAATAAGTTATGTTTTGTCTAATGGCCAGTGAAAGTGCATTGTGTAGCTTTGTTTCCAAGTATCTAAAATTTCTTTGGCAAAAAGTTGCTTTAGTAAAAGCGATAATTTAGAGATTACTCCTTTTAGTTTTGGTTCTAGTGTCTCTTGCAGTTTGGACATTTTCAAAAGCAGTTCTGTGTTTGAAGAGGTGTGCTAGTATGTTTTTGTCATAAAGTTGCTTAATGTCCAAAACATAGATTCTCCTAAAGATTTCATCTATATTTTTGTATTTATTTTAGATTAGTCTATATTTTACTTAGTGCTGCACTTAAAACAAAACCTGCCAGGGGAAAAACTGATTGCTAATATTTTATTAAATTTGTAATAACAGCAACAAAAACAGTCATTATATCTTACATCATAATTTATAATATACTAGTTGGTGTGTTAACAGTTTAGACCTCGTGTCATAAAAAGTATGTTTATAATGTTCTCTTATTTAATAAATCAAACCAATATTTTCTCTGAAATCATAAAATTTTAAGTCGGTATTTAAATATCCAACGATTTATTTCTAAAAATTTCACCATCTCAATGACGATTCGTTTTTCTAACTTTATTCAGGCCGATTCGTACGATAACATTGATTATTCCGATTTGGCAGCTCTTAGTGGGACCACGATCATGCGAACTCTGGCGGGATCAAAAAAATAGTAACCAATAAGGCCACCATTTCGAACAGAAACTGGAATATAGCAAACAAATTTATAGACAAGTGAAATTCCAAATTTTCGAGTTCAATCAAAAATTTCTTGAATCTACCTGAGCACCATCTTTGACGGATTCTTTTATAAAACGGCGTTATTAAAACACAGTTTTTAATATCTATTATAATAGAACTTGTACTTTTTTTCAAGAGTCGATGAATATATGTAAAAAAGGGGAACGAAAAATTTAAAACCTGGATAATATATTTCTAGTTCATGATTAAAAAAAAATGGAACAATCAATGTTCCGTTTGCCAATCTTTTACAGTGCGCCATCGATGTAGTTTTGAAAGAAATGACATGAACCAAAAAAAAAAACAAAATGCAAATCGTTCAATCATTTGCTTTAATACTTTTTATAATCGAGAATTTACCTTTTTTTAATCTAAAAATACAGTTTTTTATCTAAAAAGTTTGATACTATTTTTTATCAAAAACATGGTTTTAACTACACGTAGAATTTTTTCTATACGGATATTTTTTGAAGAACTGACCGGTTAGTGGTTGAGTGGGCATCACCCAGGAGTTCCGTGTTCGATTCCTCGGCTGGCTAAATCCTCCATCACAACTCAAGCAACATTTTCGGCTTACTGTGGTGGTAGTAGAAGATTTTCAAATATTTTGAGGTTATTCGTAACCGGGGAATGTTTGTCTTACTAAAAAAAAAAACTTTCCGAAGTCGTCTCTGACGTTATTGAAATGAAAGCATAAAGAACGGGAACCGTACAAGCCTAATAGTGTTCACACTATGTGTTTTTATTCACTGGCCTTTATACAGGGTTGCCACAAATCACCGATATTTTAATTTACCCCTTTTGACTACCATGCTATGCTCACGATTTTAAAACAATGTTTAAAAAAAAAATCCATAAAAATTCTGCAATTGCATCGTAGTGTTGTGACTGACAACACATAAACAGAATAATTTATAATTTATATCAAAACGTACCTCTACTTCTTACCACACTACACGTCAACACATTGCAATTGTTTTGAAGAAGTTACAACAAAAATTTCTTATGTAAAATGCCTTTATTATTATTAAAAAAAAACAGCCGTAGGGTTAATCTTGGATCTTCTTTCTTCTTGGATCTAAAGAGATTGAAATGTTTATTTATTGTTAATTATTATTTTTTTTATATTTGTTTTTACTTATTTATTATAAAGACAAAGTAATACAATATGACAGGAAAAAAATAAAAATATTTTACAGAAAAAAGAAAAGTCCCAATAAACTACTTTTTAGTAGTTTGTGAATGGGTGCTTTTATTTTGAAGATATAACTATTGATAAAAAGATTGAATTGATAAATAAAGATACACCTCCCATAAAGTCACACAGGTAACGGTAGATAATTATGTGGCACGGCACTAGAGCTTTGACAATCAGGATGCAAGTTGCAAATCGGAAAAAGTTGGACAGAGGAGCAGAAAAGAAATCCATACATTTATATTAAACTAGCTGACCCGACGAACTTCGTACCGCCTAAGAATCAATTACTGTTGTGTTAAAGTAAAAAGGTCGTGGGATCGAATCCCGGCTGGGGCAAATAAATTTTATTTGATTAATTTGTGTTATTTCACAATTAATTAATTTAAAATAGTATATAGTATGCTTGCGGCACGTTCCAGAGTGGAAGATACTCTCAGTATCGCCCTGGTGTAAGACCACCATTCAGAATTGAAACGTTACTTGAAATGTCTTTAACCGTGTTTGGTGACCAGATATGAATAGCCAGGTACTTCCCCACCTTCTTCTTCCCCTCACCCTTCCCCTCCCCACTATCTTCAGCCTCACAACATACCGCAATTGGTGATGCCATAGTCTCACTGGCTGCAAACGGGATCAGCTGGGACTCTTGTGAGGTATTCATAAAAAATAAAAATTACACAATGAAGCAATTATCGATGCGCAGCTGTCCGTGTTCTGTTTTTATCAGTAATAGAGATGGCGTTGTGTACGGATTTATATTTTTTATGATTTTCTTACTTTTCCACTTACTTACGGGAATTGAGTTTCATTTTGTTTGTACGTGTGAGGGAGATTTATTATAATTATTGTATTTTTCCTTGCAGGGTTGCAGACATACGTTCACCGTTGTCCCATTTTCGACTGTTGACATTTAGTGTGTAAGAAAGAGGGACAGCATTATATGTTTAAGAACAAAAGCAAATCAAATACCGCATTGACATTAATATGACGTTTTTGAATTTTTGGAATTCACTCACAACTCAATATTATACTTATCACAATATTCCTGCAGCTCTTTTTAAAGATGAGAATTCGTTCCATACAAAATGTATGAGGAAAAGAATTTTCTTCATAACTTTTTTTTCGTGAATTATTCATAAATAAAATTTACTTGCGCACGCCGGTATTCAAACCTGCGACATTCGTTTCGATTGCTAGTCAAAAGCCTCACCCCTCGACCACGAGGCCTTCAAATATAAACTATTCAAAATATCTAATTGAAAAACTATCTCAACTGACAGTGGTCAACCCTGCCCCCTTGTCTCACGGACCCGGTCCAGTCATCATATTGGATAAAAAATGACTTGACTATACGCGACTATTTATCATACGGCTTATTCAATAAGCATATTGTTCGGCTACCGGACAGACTTTCATTCAGAGGAGGCAGAGGCTTCCATACAATCATTTCTTAAAGGCTGTAGTCTGTAGACACTTGCAACGGTGGCCAACGACCGGCCAGTATTAATAATAACTCACAAAGAAGCCTTCAAAATGTAAGGCTTTTTCAAATGTATTTTTATTCATCTTTGATTGACTCTTATTCATAAATTCATAAACGTTATCGGACTGCTTTCTGAATAGAGCAGGCATGTTGGTTTTTATTTAGTTTTATATCAATGTTCAATTTGAGATATGAACAGGTGTATATATATTTTAATATTAATAAATGTTTTTTTTATAGTCTGCTTTTATGAGTCAGTTTGAACGGAACATCACTGAATAGTTGTATATTTTAAAAAAATCGACTCCTATGTTCAAGAAATAATTAAAATACCTACAAAAAAATGTTAATTTTCAACTTACCTAAGAGAAATAATATTAAGACACGTCCACAACACACGTGTACACTTCTTCACTGGAATAGATACCTAATTTTTTTTAAACAAATGGTCTACACCAGTCCTAGGGACTCCAAGGAATCGACGTCATCAACGGTAGTCCTGAAAGTTGTTCATAAAAATCTTCCCTCTCTTACGTCTTGCGTGAAAATTAAAACGACAGAAAATACTATAATAGTATTTTCTGCGCGGCGGCCTGAAGTGGCGCGGAGTGGATTTTCAACGTTTGTTAATTTTAAATCCAAAACAAGGAGCAATTGACTGTCTAGAACGACATAAAGTTGTCGTTAGCAACAACTTGACCGTGAATTTCGAAGCTTATTTTTATTTTCGATGTTTTTTAAGTGAACAATTATTGTTGTGATTTGAAACTCGAAGAAACAAAAAAGCGACACTAAAAAGAGGCAAACAAGTAGTATCTATAGGATTTAGTCTGCGAGAGAATGAGAAAAATAATCGGTCTCCTCTTTGTGCGGTGCTTCGTAGCCTCCCCACTCTTGTCCACTTTAGTTTTCTGAGCTTTAACTTCTACCGCTTGTGAACTGCACACTTGTATTTTTTTTTCATCTACAAATCTCAAACTGGCAAAAAAATAAATTTGGACATGTTATAAATTTCAGAATCTCCACAACCAGAAAGAAGTTTAAATTATAGATTTTTTTTATTATTCGTACCGTTTCTCTAGAGTGGAAGATTACTTTTGATGAAACTTTAAAACATTGCTTGAACGGCTATTGCTATTGTTTTTTGACCAGGCTCAAATAATAAAAATAAAAACAGAACTTTATTTCGAAATATATCCGATTTCTTTTAAGCTAACTTACTCTCTATTCGTGAGTTTATTTCTCAATCCAAAATAACAAAATGACAAAACTTATTAAAATAATAAATGCCACGTTTTGAACAATTTCGTTACTGTCATTCAATTGTGATGGAAGATAGGAGTGATTGTACGGTGGGATATTTTTTAATGAGAACACGAAAATTGAAAACTTCTCCACAAATATATTTTCACACTATTGTTCACGAAATGGAAATGCATTTGAAATATTATAGTAGAAATCTCAGCATAATTCCATTGCTTGTTTGCTGGAAGGTAGGTAGTTTGACGCCTCTGTGGTTGAATGGTTATTATCTTCAGCTACGGATCCGGAGGTCATAGCCCATGGGTAGAAATCCCGGCGCGCAATAAATTTTATTTGGTTATTTATGTTATTTATCAATTCATTAATTTAAAAAAATATAATATTGTATATTTGCGGCACGTTCCAGAGTGGTAGATATTTCTGGTGTCGCCCTGGTGAAAGACCACAAGAAATTGGTGATCAGATCTAAATAGCTGGATATTTCCCCACCTTCCTCTTACCTCTCACTACCCCACCTTCCCTCACCTTTACATTCAGCCTCACAACATAGCGATTGGGGATATTATAGTCTCACTGGCTTCAGACGGTCAGGAGCAGTTGAGACTCTTGTGTGGTATTCCCAGAAATAAGCAAATTCTTGAAGAAAATTGCACTCTTCATAGAAATAAAGAAGAAATTAAACAAAGCTTTTTTCAATATTATCCACGATGTTTTTTTTGTGATTACCATACAAGATTCCTAAGTGTTCAGAGCCGGTGGGACTATGGTAGCCTCAATGTCATGCTGTGAAACAACAAAGGCGGAATAGGGTGACGACCCAGCTATTGAAAAATGGTCATTTAACCAGATAAAAGCATTTCAAGCGTCACGTAAAATTAAATTAAAGGTTTTTCTCCAAGGCTATGCAGAAAGTAAGTCCATTTTTCATGTATTTGCTACCCAGCTTCACCCGAATTTCAAAACTGTTTATTTCCATTTTTTTATTGAACAATTGAAAAATACGGAACAAAAAAAATGGGGTGTGGCCTTTAAACATAACCGTTAAAAATAAAATGATAAAATATATAAAAGAGGTAAAATTATGGTTGAATAATGTTAATATTGAAATGCTTTTTCTATAAATTCTTAAAAAAAAATTTAAAATCAGTATGTTTTTATCCATATTTTTATTTTACTTATATAATAGTCGAAAAAAAACCTTTTTCAGTACAATATGTTTTCTGTTTATTTTTTTTTTAATAACTAAAAAAAAGAAGAAAAAAAATATTAAAAAAATATTTAAAATCAGAAATCAGTATGTTTTTTCCATATTTTTATTTTACATATATAATAGTCGAATAAAACCTTTTTCATTTACTCTAACTATGAAATACTAACTTTATATTTTATATTTTCTATTTTATACTTTGTGTACTTAGAAATATATTATTTTGTTTTTAATATTACCCACACTCAGGCAGTGCCTTAGTGGGTTTTCATTTCTTGTTTATACTATATGTTATTATGTTTTATGTTATAATATACTATTAATTTTCTATTATACATTATATGTAAAAAGAAATGAGAATAAATAAAGTTTAAAAAAAAAAAAAAAAAAAAAAAAAAAAAAAAAATTTATAAAGTAACTGAACAACCACACCCGTAAATTTCCATCTCAACTGCACCGACAGTTATGTTGACTGAGGATGGGTTGTTTAAACAAATTTGAACAATTCATCCAACATTTGAAGTTAATTTTCACGTTTTGTGTAAGTTCTGTTCAAGTTCTGTGATTATTTAAGTTTTATAAATCAACTTGCATGTAATGATATAATAAACCGAACATGAATAGAACTTAACACAAAACGTGATAAATTAACTTCATATTTTTGATGTACTGTTCAAATTTTTTTGAATAACCTGTCCTTAGAAAATCGTATTAAAAGGTATTGAAATTACAATACACCAGAGCTCATCGTTCTGGAGTTCTTTCGACTGCATTCACTATGTTTGTTTATGTTGTCCGCTTTATTAAATCAAAGTATTGTTTAGTAACACGATTCACCGAAAAAGCAGCCATTACAAAAGATATTTGTAAATTTAATTACGCCAGAACTCATCGTTCCAGAGATTTTCCTGCTGCATATTCTCTGACTTTCTGCTTTAATAAATTAAACAACTGTTTAATAACATAATTTACCATAAAAACGATCTTAAAACTGTTGCAAGAGGAGGTCCTTTGAATTCACTAAATGAAGAGCTCGTTTTATAGAGCTAAAATTAGCTTAAGAGCGTATTATCTATAAAAGAGTATTTAAAATCTGCATTCAACTCCTAGCAGCCAGCCCCTTGCGGCACAACTTAAGGGGGAATTATACGAACCATGAAATTAAAAATATGTCTTAGGGGTAATTAGCTTCAACTTTTACGGCGTACCTAGGAAGGATAAAGCACTTTTTATAGTGGAAATGTTTACTCCATATCTCAATAAACTTTATTTTACAAGCGGTATATGAAAATAGGGGAGAATTTTTCTACCCTTATTAATTCGGAGTTTTAGTGAAAATATGGAGAGTTAAATTATAAAGATACGAATCATATTAATTTCAGTAATTCTTGTTACCTATTTGATACCCAAGCAAAAGCGAATTATTTTTACCTATGTTTTTTCAAACCTAAATAATATTTGTTTATTGTATGGGTATATATAAATGTAAATACATTAAATGTGGTTTCTTTCCTTACAGCGTCCAAAATCACAAAGAAAATATCATTATATATATTATTTCAAATAAATTTAAACGTTCTTGTAATTAACGAATACGTGCTATTGCTCAGAAATCTATTTTGTGAAGCACAAAAGGTTCCGGGTGGTGAGCTCTAGCATCATGGAATTTGAACAGATTTTTACATACGAAATTCTAAACCAATAAGGCTGCTTTTCCTATTTTTCCTAAATCATTTCCACCACGAGCTGCTGAGTATTAAAATATCCACTGAACTATAAAAAAACTAGACGCCTTATGGTGTGTTTCATTGTGATAATGAATTTCAAAACAAATGAAAATAGACAGTTATTAGAAGATAGGTACTTATTTTATTCTATTTCATTAATTACAAAAATAAATTCCGAAACATTTATTTTTTATTGATAAACTAACGTTTTAAAAGACAAGATTTTTATGCATAGCACAGAGGGTAACAATTATTATAAGCAATAATTATCAGCCTGAAACACTAATCTACGTTGAAAAAATCTTCCGAGAAAAGATACTTGCCGCCAACGAGACTTGAACTCGTGTCCTTCTGATTGCCTGTCAGGTGCTCTTGACTACTGAGCTATGGCGGCAAATTATTTATTTTTTTCGCTATATTAAATTAGTAAAAAAAAACTAGAACTTTTTGGGATTACATGATTTTCGACTTTGCCCCAAAAGCTTAGAAATGTGACCTTTGCATCATGTTAATCCAGTGTAGGCTTTATTGAGCGGCATATTTTCATTAAAACCGCGGGAAAAATAATGCAATCTTCGCCCTCCCTTCCATCCCTTAGCAAACACTACCTAAGCATTTGTACACCCGCGAATTTCTTATCGCCAAAGGGGATTTTTATTTCCCCAACTGTAAACCAAATTTAATTGTGCGTACATTTTTAAAGCACTGCGCTAAATAGGCTCCGGTGTCAAACTTTTGTTTTATAGTCCTGGATCTATAATATCACTAAGGGCAACCTTTGTGATTTTAGAAGAGGAGGATGAACGAATTAATATCTGAGCCTTAAATCCCAGTGGGGAGATTAATATGTTAACATTTTAAAATGTTTTTATGTTCGACATAAATTTATTTATAGTGAACTTTAAAAGGAAGATGTGTAACAAAACACTGCGTTTTAGGATCAAGACTACAGGGCTTATATCCATATGATGGTGCCGATGAGCTTCCTAGAACTTAACAGGAAAATGTACCTTTTTTTAATGTGAATATCTCACTAGAGCCTTAGCTGCTCCCGTCTGGAGCCAGTGATACTATGGCATCCCCGATTGGGGTATGTTGTGAGGCTGAAGGTAGTCGGGAGGAGAAAAAGATGGGAAAGAGGAAAGTGGGGAAGTACCTGGCTGTTCAGATCTGGTCACCAAATACGGCTAAAGCCATTTCAAGCAACGTTTCAAATCTGAATGGTAGTCTTACATCAGGGCGATACTGAGAGTATCTTCCACTCAAATATACTATATATTATTTTTAATGAATTAATTGTGAAATAAGACAAATTAATCAAATAAAATTTATTTGCCCCCGCCGGGATTCGATCCCACGACCTTCGAATTGCAAGTCAAGAGCCTTACCCCTAGATCACGCCGGTCGCTATTATTTATTATTATCAAGTTTAATTTGCTATACTCCATTTTTTATTGAAATGGCGCAAACCCGTGAAAAATCACGGGATTGTCTGAATTCTTGATAACTCACATTTAAATCAACTTTCCATTGAACCGTTATATTATAAGTATAATGTTATATTATAGTAGGTACTTTATTGCTAGTCTGATTTCACTTGCACACAATTTTTTTTTTTTAAATTTATTTATTAAATAACAAAAGACATTTCGTACAAAAATTTGAGTAGACCCACAAAGCTGTCGTATGGCAGCTTGTCTGCAGGTTCTAACAATTTAAACATTCTTAATATAATATCTAAGAAAATATTTGTAAATACATTTATAGTTTTAAGGAAACATTAGAATAGATCAAATAGTAATATTAGATAATTTAACTTACATCTAATAAACATATAAGATATTTCAATATGCCTGCCTAATAACAAGATATGTAGGCAGCTATATTAAGATATTCAAAGATACACGGAGTTTTCGTTCATTAACCATAGTTTTATCATTTTAGGACATAGTCTCTCATTTTATTCAAATTTTATGTTTTTATTGATTTTATTGAAAATCACTGGTATTAGATATTCAAGAGTACGGCTTTTTACGGGTACGGTAGGAGTTTTTAGGCCCTTTCCTTCTCTAAATCTTGTGGTATTTTTGTGTACAAGTAGGTAATCAGTTTCAATTGTGTAAATGACAACTAAACCCAAAGAATATTCAGTTCATTGAATCAGATTTCACACATGACTAAGGCATAGAAACCCGAAATTAATATTTTTGATATTTATGTTATTATTCAATTTAATAAAAAGGTTTATTTATAACACATTCTGCTGTGGATTTATTATCACGGTACGACAACTTTGATAATGCATAACAAAAACTAAACATAGAAGATCTTGTTTATAAATAAACCATAAATTATTAAATTAAATAACTTTTTTGTATTTAAAAACACTTTTTTTCATTAGCTCTATTTAGGAGGCCCTGAGGAAAACAATACCTCTAAGGGCCAACTTCAGCTTTAGGGATGCTGTATTTATGGAGGGTCTTTTAGGAAAGGAAGAAGAAGTTTTTTTCGAAAGGAAAATATGTGAGGGGTGGGTAGGACAGTGTGTCCACGAGTGACGGACGTATGAATTCATTCCATCCGCTGTTCTGCACGGCAATGATCCGAGAGAGTCCTCCTGGAAAGGTCAATATGTCCCCCTCAACCGGTCTCTCCCAATCCAGTTGGTGGGCACTGTGGGCAGATGCATCCGCCACCAAGACCCGGACAAACCTCACTTCATTAACCCATGCAACCCTGCTCAGCCATCAAACGGTGACGTATGGCACAGGTGTAGGTTATACAATAAAATGGTTCATGGGGCGGCGGTACCCTTACCTTCCTCCCAAAAGCATCCCACTATCATTTTAAAACCGTGTTCCATGCTTTAAAACTTTAGGGGTGGATTGAACATTTTTGGGAAAAAAATTGGGCTAAAACGAAAAAATATGAAAATTTTCATTTTATGGGATCGTTTTTTCCGGTTACCAAAAAATAAACATTATTTTTTAACAACTTTAATTGTCTATGTGACAAAAAGCTGTGGTAAATCTTTAAATAATGTTTCTGAAATAAGATTTGTTCTTTTGGAAAGAATATGTTGTAGACATTTTTCGTAGGTAAGTCATCAATGTTCTGAGTGTATCACTAATAATGATATATCAGTTCAAGATTTCAAACAGATGATCGTGCTCAATTTGCATTGAAAAAATTGTATAAAAATCAACAAACTTCATTCACGGTGTATTCGCAAACCGACAGGCCCTTCTTTCATCGATTTAGTTTGTATCTTCCCGATGACGAACGACGATAATGAGTGTCGGTGTGGAGGGCGGAATCTAGATTTCCCGCCCATCTAATCCGCTCTTAATTGATGTGTCAAGTGGTGGATCTGCCGCCCACAGCTGCAACGAAGCTAATCCTGGAAGATATGCAGCAGAAGCTGTCGTCTTAAAGTAAATACGAAACGCATTTCTTTATTTTCATTGGAAGCTATGAATGGATCGAATCAAAGAAAAACTCGTAAAAAAACTGTTTCTAATGAAAAAGACTTGTGTTAAAAATGTATTTTAGTACATTGTGTTTATAACATTATTATCTTGAGTTTCTTTAGTCAGGTCTATTTTGTCGCATCATCCAAAGTTCTTTTACTAAAAAGATTTTTTATAAAATATAGCATTTACGAATACGTCTGCAATCTCATGAACAGTTTGAAACTTTGAACAGTTCCTCAAAATAAAATAAAATTTAAAAGTTTTTCTGTCATTTTTTGTTTGGTTTAGTTATCGTAGTTTATATCAAATAAAATATGTTACAAACTCAACGAAATAAAGAACTAAAAAGTACTATTTTGGTGTCATAAATTGATCTAAAACCACCTATCCGGGTTGTTATGAGAGAATGTAAGTAGGTAGCAACTTTTATTATAATTTCTGTTAAAAATCTTCTGCTTCGTCGCCAAATTACCATATTTGTAACCCCTGCGCAGAAATACATTTAAATTGAATAAAAAATAAACGACTTACAATAAAAAACGTAATAAATTCAACACCACACCTTTCTTCGCAATAACTTTAAATTTCACCCAGCGTGATATCGAATATCGACGCGACATAACAGAAAGAAAATAGGTACCTACCAGGAGACCATAAAATAGGAAGCGTTCGATCTGGAGAGCATTGGAAGGTATTTAAAGAACGGTACCACATTTTTCTTCCGCACTCATTTATTATAAACGTGGGAGGAAGCGACTGGGGTGCTTTCTACTTTCTACCCCTACAGAATGGGAGGGGGTAGGAGCCAGGGAGGATCGTTTATGGTTGTTAGGATTTTTAAGGGTAGGTGGCGCAGTCTTAACTTTGCCCCTTTGTCGTTTCATTTTCGCGAATCGAGAATTTACGGCGGTATTCCTATAAATATTTACAGAATGCGGACTGCGCGATGAGGTGTATAAATGTCGCCGAAAATGCTAATGTCGGCATTTCTCATCCGTTTTATATTGAAAAGTCGTTGGAATTTTTTCGATATTATTTGGTAATGAAACGCTTGGAAAACAACTACTTTTGAAAACATGAGTCATAATAATAATTTTAAAAAAAATAAACAATTTTTACTAATAATTGGCTTCACCCGAGTTATAACGTTCTTATTTTCAATATTTTTATTCTTTTTAAAACATGAAATCTTCATGTTTCAAAAGAAGTCTTCCTTTGAAAAATTATGATGTTTGGAAGCTCTACAGTTCTTGGTGAAAATTAGATTATAAAATGAAAATATTTGTATTTATCTATACATTTCAGACAGGAAAAGCTATGCGAATTTCATAATGCCAGAAATCTTTTCCGAGATCGAAAAGTATTCGTTGCTCCAGCAAACAGATTTTCTATTTTGTATTTACAATAAATAAATATGTACCTCGGTTTCAAAATTTAATGTTTATCAACTGGTTTATTGCAAGACAAAATTTTTTTTATGTAGTATACTTACACACACATTTGGGATGTCAATATTTTACTTCCTGAATTCCTATCAATATGTACAGCTTACCTAACTAATAAAACATTAAAAAATGTACATATATATGTTACATTGATTCACTAGGCGGCTGACTATTTCATGGTGACGAATGGAATACAATTACTTTGTGAATTACAGTGTAAACGCATTGATTAAATATATAGACGTACTGTTAATTGGAAAAATTGTGGAAGAAAAATTATAATGAAAATCGGGAAAATTATAATAGAAAAGAGAAAAAGATATTGATGAGTAAATAAGTCAATAAGTCCTTCGTGGGGGTAGTTAGTTAAATTAGGTACCTAATACTAAACATTATGACGTAAAATGTCGTGTTTCCAAAACCAAAATATTTAAGACTGTTTTCATGATTTATTCAAAATCTTACAAAAAATGCGCAAACAAGCATTAATTTAAACAATCGCATCCATTGCACTCGAAAAGTTTCCTACAAAATATTATGGTAATAAATTCACAGTAGGAACATAACGATTGTATCAACACTTGCAAACATCCCCCAGCAAGATGTAAAAATATGATAAACTACCTCAGACGCATTTAATGGCTGAAAAAATATACTGCCAGTATTTTCAGGGAGCTCTCGTAAAATCTTATTACCCATATCATTGAAAATCCACAGGAAAAACTTAGAGGCGCCCCGGAGTGGCTCGGAAAATCTTATGAAAAATGATGCGAAACTGCATTGAAATCTTTCTCCGTACGAAAACAGCGTTATTTATTGGGTGAGCATATTTTCTTGATATTTGCAGTTCGATCGAGGGCGAAATTTGTATGTTTATGTTATTATTTGCGACCCTATAAAACACATTGTAAGTTGAGAACAGCGGGTTCTCGATACTTTATGTTGTGTGATAAATGAATTTGCATATTGAACATGCTTGATCATATTTTATCAACGATTTGAAAATGAGAAAGAAAATTGCAGTGAGCTTTTATTGATTGCATTGGGTAACGGTATTTGATAGTATGAACATCTTATTAGAATATTTTATTATCACTTTTAAGTGAATATTTTTAAAAAGTGGAAATTATTTATAATCTTTCCGAATTAGGTACAAGGGGTACCTACAAATTTCTTAATGAAAGAATAGTTAATACATATCAACAAACAAGTCCTGCTAAGCCAATCGAATTGGCTTATCAAAAGGTGCTTATAGTTTAGTTACATACACAAATTAAAATTTATAATTTACATCTTATATATACAGATTCAACATTTTTTCATACAAATCAATATAAATATTTTTTTTCCGATAGCCAATTTTTCACCACATATTTAACCTTATTCATAGAATTACATTGCTTTATAGTGTCAGGTAATAAATTAAATATCTTCGGTATGTTGTATTTAAACGTTCTCTGTCCGTACTTATTATTAAATTTCGGAACTATTAACCCGTCGTTGCGCGTGAATCTAGTGCTGTATTTGTGTTCTAATTTCTCTTTATGCTGCGGGGTAAATATATGCTGAATTACAATTTTGTGCCTAGTATTGTGTTAACAGTTAAAAATTTTGCACTCTCAAACAGCAACGGTGTATTATGTCTCTGTTTGAAAATATTGAGGACAACCAATAATTTTACAATTGCGTTTTGTACAAATTGGACTTGACTTGACGGAATGCATATGGATGTATATTACAGTTTACCAAAAAATATCTATTAAGTATGAAAATGGTAAATTTTAAATTAACCCTTGATTATAATTTTAAAAAAACGTTTCTAACTTTCTTTCACTTGTTTATAAAAAAATAAGTAACAAAAATAAAGTCTGCTTAAATTGGAATTCCATCATGAAATATTAACGGTTTTAATATTAGAAATAACCCCAAATTAACTTCATTATTACATAAGTGTACATTTAAGTTTACTGTAGTTACTTAGGTTAATGATTCAACAAAATATACTCTTAAGGATGGGTTGTTCCACAGAATTTGAACAATTCATCAAATTTCTAAGTTAATTTTCAAGTTCTCTAAAGGTTCTCTTCAATTTATGTTATTATTTTAGTTTTGAAAAAAAATGGCCAATAATAATTTTAATGATAGAACTTGAATAGAATCTTTACTGAATCTGAAAATTAACTGTGAAGCAACCCGTCCTAAGACTTTATAAAATCTATGTTATTATTAATCTTACAAGATAATTTAAATCAAATCCTTTCTTGTTTCCGAAAAAAAACTCTTTCGCGTAACACCTTTGATCACCTGGTTATGGTAGCCATCCTCATGTACCCAAAAGGATATTAATTTTAACCTATAGTATTTTTTAAATCACAAAACTCCTTTCTCCTCCTGAATTCGATAACAGTACCTATTGTTTAATAATGTAGATACCTACCACACCTACAACACGTAATGTTACAACACAACAGGTCACATAATACTACCTAATTTGTTGTAAAAGTATATACCCTTGGTACATTTAGTACGTGATACCAACAATCTTGCAAGCCCTCAGTAGGTTTTTAAAGAATATGTTGAATTTGTCATCTACCGAATTCAGATATCTTGTCTCATACCTAAGAATATTATAGTATGTATTAGCTAACCTACCCAGATTGAAAAATATGAAACACGCAATAATAATATGACGTCTTGTCGTATTTTTTAACAAAAATAACGTTGCCATAGGTACCTAGAAACAAGGACTGACTAAGGAAAAAAATCCTTGACCAAAGTGCCTGTGGCATCTTTAGGGATGCTATGTGGAGGGTATTTCAAGGTAAAGGAAGGAGAAGAAGTTCTGGGAAGGAAAAAGTGGGAGGGGTGGGTAGGAATCAAGGGGTCAATGTGTTCAGGAGTGACAAACCTATGAAACTATCCACCGCGGTGCAAGGCGAAAAGCCGAGAGAGTCCGGCTGAAGAGGTCAAAAGTACTCCCTCAACCAGTCTGTACCGACCCCGGCCCGCCGCACAGTAGATAGGCAAACGCGTCCATCGCCAAGACCTTGACAAAGCTCATCCCATGATTGGTTAACCTGGAAATTCCTGATAAAAAAAGCTGTTTAAATTTATGATTCTCTAATGGGCGAATTCAGAAACAGATTTGAACGACTCGCTCGATAAAACAAGTTGTGGCGACGTCCCCGAGTGTGAGAATCCGGCACAAATAGGCTGAATTGTGCCAGAATCTCACTATTCGGTAGGGTATTACTAAATTCATAATATTAGAATAAGTTAACAATAATAATCTAAACGAAAATATGAAATGGAACAAGACACAGAAAAACAGAAAAAAGACAATGGTCGCAACTGGAACTCGAACCCAGACCTCTCCGTCTAACCGGGACGAGCGCGTTAACCAATTTCGCTATTGCCACCTTCTGTCAAACCGTCATATTTGTCAATCTCATATTTTCAAATTAAAGAATTATATTATTATCAACTAATTATTTTTCTCTATATTACGGGCAACTACCCTTTCAAAAATTTCTTATGAAAAGGGTAGTTGCCCGTAATATGGAGAAAAATAATTAGATGATAATAATATAATTCTAAAATTTGAAAATATGAGATTGACAAATATGACGGTTTGACAGAAGGTGGCAATAGCGAAATTGGTTGACGCGCTCGTCCCGGTTAGACAGAGAGGTCTGGGTTCGAGTCCCAGTTGCGACCATTGTCTCTTTTCTGTTTTTCTGTGTCTCGTTCTATTTCATATTTTCGTTTAGATTATTATTGTTAACTTATTCTAATATGATATATTTCACTGATGGGAATAACCTTCAAAAAAGTATAAAAAGAAAGTTTTTCTTATAAAAATTAAATTCATAAGTAAATATACAGACTTCCAGCCTAGTTCAACAAAAATAAGTTGATTCCTACCAAACTTTCAACAATTCTTGAGAACTGTGGAAAAATAATTCTACCATCTGTATTTTATGGGATATTATGTATTTCCCATAAGTACCTCCTGAATCTACCCCATGTAGTATATTGTTAAGTAGGTACATCTCACGTTTAGATAATGGCTGCGGTCGGCGGCCCCAGTGGCTTTAATTCCATTAGCGCGAGCCCCCGAGCCAAGTTTCCTTTAGAGTAAAGAGGTAAATTCACTTATCGAATTCCACTGCACTGCCCTCCATTAGTTTTGTTTAATATATCACGGTTCCACTTCCACCCGCCGCCCGTGGCCGTAGGCAACCTACTGCTGCTGTTATTTATTGGGTATTTTAACTTGTGGAATTAAAATGGAAATTAAACTCTTAATAGTTGTACGTGAGGTGCACATGCACTATTGCTTCATTTATGGCTGTACCAAATTAATCGAACTATAGAAGCCAATTTTTTACAAATATGCTGAATTATAGAAGGCGGTTATCTATCACTGGGATGTAGCAATTTATCAACATCGTTGACGAAGCATTCGAGTTCAATAGAGGGCGATGGATTCGGTACAGACCTTCTCGTGCTGCACAATAATATAATAGGCTTGAAAGATTTTTTAAAATATATAAACGCTTTTAGAATTAATAGATTATAATAAAACAAATAAAAAACTTTATTCCACTTATAATCTATTATAATGGACTTCCACCACGAATTAACAGTTTCAAAAATAGAAATATTAAAAAGTGCTTTTAAAATTACTGCATCTCAGCTTTGTTATGAACATGATTTCATCCAACATGCCGTCCTCAATTTATTGAAACTTTTTTTCAAACTGATAATCTATAGCTGGGTACAATTAACGTTGATAACATCATGATTATATCGATGATAATATTATGTATTTATTTTTTATTGTTTTTAATTGCAAGTCTATTTTTACAGTCATCATGCGCAGAGAAAAAACATTGTGCTCATTTTTGCAGTAAAAACTATCAAAATCTATAACATCGGACGAAAGCAATATTGATATAACCATCGCAAAGCATACGAGCATATTACTTTTATATATATTTTTTTTTAACTGTCGACAGTTAAGTTGATATTTCAAAGCTACATAGCGCATGGTAGACGTTGTGAACTAAAAACAATTTCGTTGACCTATAATTCTCTGTTTTAGAGCCTTTATTACTTCAACACACAGATTTTCTGCTTTGGGGTCATCCATCAATCACGTGAGGCTCGAAAGGGGGGGGGGGGGTTCGGAAAAAAATCACGAAATATCACGAGGAGCGGGGGGGGGGGGAGTTTACTGAGATATCACTTATTTTTCACTGAACGCACGATTTCTTAACCAAATTTGCCAGTCGAAAACAACCTGCAACCTTAACGTCTCTCTGGAAATTTTTATCACAATGCATAATTTTCCAAAATTTAATCAGTTTATACCTGTATTTAAAGACAAAATTCTGAAATTTTCGAGGGGGGTAGTCTAAAACCTCACCACATATCACCAGGGGGGAGGGGGGTGTTAAAAATTTGCTAAAAAAATCACGTGATTAATGGACGACCCCTTTAAAGATGAGATTTCTTATCTGCGTCTTTTAATTTGATCTGTGTGTCATTATAATGAGTTTTTTCTACCACTGATTTAGAAGTTACGATTTTGACTCTGTTTTCAATAAAGCAAAATTGCTTAGCAGCGGGACATTTAAATTCTACATACTAATAATTTATGTAAGGAACAACATCATTTTTCCAAAGTTTTAAGGTTACAGCCACTTAATAAGTGGCTAATTCTCCACAAAGTCCGTTGAGCGCGTTAAATTATTACTTAAGGGATGTAGGGCCAAGGTGTGAGGGTGCTACCGACATTAATCTGCACCAACAGTTAGCGAGGCACTTACCCCCGACAGGGCCCTCGGACAAACGCGGACAACCCTTCCCAACCACCCCTAACACTGGCCACTTGGCACTGCAGCCCTTTATTCCCTTGTTCAAATACCTTTGCATGATTTTATCTACTTATATATCACCAAGTTAGTACAGTAGTCACTTTTTTAATTTATTAATAATTTTATATAATTTATGCAATTATTATAAATTATGCTGTCATGAATAGAAGATCAATAAATTTTGGTCTCGTTGCTGATACTTTAAATTTAATTTAACTACCGTTGTATATTTAAAACTTATACTTGATAAATTATTGATTTTCTTGACTGCAAATAAAATGGTGACCGGACAACTTAGAATCATGCAACTTCAACGCCTCCTATAAAAAGTCATCAAAAGTGATGACACCAATTTTTTGTTTTTTTTTCATAACTTTTAAAGGGGTGTTGAAATTGTATGATTCTTAGTTGTCATGGAACCAAATAAAATACCCATTTTAAGCCACGCTTCTGAAATTAGAAAGGAAACAAAAAACAAATACCTTACAACTATTCAATTAAATTGAACATGTTTTATGAAGAAAAATTTGATTTATTATTTTCTATTACTTTTTTTCGTGTGGAGACCGTCTTAAAAGGCTTAAAAGGCTTATTATTATTACTTTTTTAAACTTTTTTACTGAAAGAATAGTTAATACAAATCACAAACAAGTCCTGCTAAGCCATTTGAATTGGTTTGTCAACAGGTGCTTATATTTAAGTTGCATATACATTTTAAAAGTTATAATTTTGCATCAGATTCAACATTTTTTCATACAAATCAATATAATTTTTTTTTCCGATAGCCAATTTTTTACCATATATTTAACCTTATTCGTAGAATTAAATCGCTTTATAGTGTCATGTAATTAATTAAATATCTTCGGTATGTTGTATTCAAACGTTCTCTGTCCGTACTTATTATTAAATTGCGGAACTATTAACCCGTCGTTGCGCTTGAATCTAGTGCTGTATTTATGTTCTAATTTCTTAATTTGATGTAAAATATAAGGTAAATTAATGCTCACTCTTATTATTTTAAGGTCTTGCTTAGCTTTTTAAAGCGTCATTGTGTGGTGATATTTCGCAAAAATGACTCAAAACATACTCATATTACTCCAGGCGGTCGAGAGCAGTTGGGACTCTTTGGGTTCTTATTTACACATATAAAATAATAACATAGTCAAACAGTACTGTAGGTAGACAAAGACCTCAACATAACAAAATAGAAAATTGTCAGTTAAAAAGTGAACGCGTCAAGTAATGGTGAATTGTCAGATAATATTTATTTTAATATTTGAAAATAAAATATTTAATATGTCAGATTTAAATAAGAAACAAAAAATAATAAACGAGTTTAATCAATATCAGATTCTCACTACATTGGGGTAAGTTTGAATATCAATAAACCTTATAATGTATAAATATAATATCAATAAACCTTACACGTAAATTTGGGCACCTATGAAAAATCACTCAAAATTCAGTAAGGCTTTGAACGTTTAAATAGTATACATATAAGATTTCCCTTTTACTCGGTGGTATTATCAAGTAACTTTCCAGTTGCGTCCCTAGATGACCAATGTCCTTTTTATCCGGTTAGCGGATGTAAGACAACTTTGCACATTTTCCAGGCTGTAATCGCCATTTCCTGACGCAGGGCTGTCCAAAGAGGCCAGCATAAATTAATATTTTCTTTAAGGGGGAATAACCGGAAAAAACCAGAAATATGTCATTTTTAAATGAAATTTTAGATTAGTCAGATAAGTTTTTAGATTTTCACGGCCAAAAGCATTTTCGTTGTTAGTTTTTGGGGTGTTATAACGTCGGCTATAGTAGGAGGTAGCGCAACACGGCATAACACCCCAAAAACTAACAACGAAAAAAGAAATTTTAGATGTATTAACTCTTTTCCACAAAAAAGTATAAATTGATTTCGAAAGACTGTTCTTTTATCTGGTAAAGTTGTGTTCTAAATTCTGAGAAAATATGTTTATTTTTAGCATAATAAGGTTTTACCGTAGATCTTTGGCAGATTTGTTAAATATTCAAACAAAATTTTGTATTATACTAGTACAACACACATTTCAAATTATGCAGTAAAATAAATCAATACATTATCTGGGAAAGCTATGTTTCAGATTTTTTTTAAATAAAATCATTAAAAAATTATCCACGCACGTGTTGTTGACGAAAATACTTCGGTTAGTCTATTTATTTACGGTCATAATGTATTATTTTTTTTTTACGTTCTTATTTTGCTTAGACATTATTGAAAAATTATAAATACTTGTGATTAATAATTACAAAAACTACATTATTTTAATAGTTTTATCATCACGCCTTTCAGCATTTTTGAATGTAGGTATACATTGAAGCAAATCTTGAATGAAATAAAATCGATATTGAGTTATAATTTAAAAAAGCTGGTACGGAGAATAATTAAACCGCCCTGTACGATCATAAAAACATCTCGACGAAATTTGATTTCTCGGCCACTGGTTTATTAAAGGTCAATTTGGGAGGCGGAAATGGGTACCGCCGCCCGGGAACCTTTATTGGATAACCAACACCTCTGGCATAGGTCACCTCAAGTGGTTCGCTACGTTTGGTGCCAGAGCTTATTCATAACGCTAGAGCTTACCAATATATACAGCCTATATTACTCGCAAATAATGTCGCTTTCTATTAGTGAAAGTATTTTTAAAATCCATTCAGTATTTATTGCGTGAAAGAGTAACAAACATCCATACATCCATAAAAGCTATCGCCTTTATAATATTAAAAATAGGATTCCTCAGCCCTACCCCATTCCCAACTTTGAATGCCCATTAGCGTGTCCCATCAAAGTACATCCCCATCCTTAACAAGTAGCCAGTACCTACCCGAATGCATGCAAAACCCAGCGCACAGGGCACACTGCCTCCGGAGAGGGGTCGCCGGGAATTGAACCCGAGCCCCGGGCTAATGGGGCAGCGGGGCGTGCTAAACGCCACTGGACAACTGGACAACTAGACCATCGGGCACAGGGGATTTATTTTTGGTGTTTTTTTTTTATTAGATCCGTTTAATGCTAAATGTTATGTTTTAATAGGACGTAAATAAAATTATTCGAGGGTTGGATAGTGTGATATTTGTTCATATGAAGCAGTTACTTTGTGATGTGACATTATAATTTAAAATAAAACAATAACTTTGTAAACACCACTTTTATTTTTATACTTTATGCCGACCGGGTTTCGCTACAACCGTAGCTTCTTCAGGGCAGTACAATCTCTACTCTAGTAGAGATTGTACTGCCCTGAAGAAGCTACGGTTGAGTAGAGATTGTACTGCCCTGAAGAAGCTACGGTTGTAGCGAAACCCGGTCGGCATAAAGTATAAAAATAAAAGTGGTGTTTACAAAGTTATTGTTTTATTTTTAATTAGTGTGATATTTGTTTCGTTGTAGTAAGGAAAAATAGATTTTTTTTATTAGGTACATTGATACAGGAACAAGGGACGAGGAATGCAATACAAATAAAATTATCTGGAAAGGAAAAAATATCAAGCTTAAAAATACTTTTGCACAGGCGTTATATGTATTCCAGGCGCCATTTGCTTCAGGTGCCATTGACTTCAGGTGCAATTTGTTTCAAGTGACATTTCCATCTTGCGCCGTCTTCTTAGGTGTCTTTTTAGCACAGGCGTTATATTTCGAAGGGAAAATATTTGTTCTAGGTGACATACGTTTAGTTGCCATTTGTCCCAGACGCCATTTGACATGGGCGTTATTTGACACCATTTGACACAGGAATCATTTAACATAGGGCATTTGGCACAGGCGCCATTTGACGCAGGCGCCATTTGACCTAGATGTCATCTAACATTGGTGCCATTTGACACAGGCGCCATTTGATACAGGCGCCATTTGACACTGGCGCCATTTGATAAAGGCGCCATTTAACACAGGCATCATTTAACATAGGCGCCATTTGACACAGATACCATTTGACAAAGGGATCATTTAACACACACCTAATTTGACATTGGCGCCTTTGTCAAATGGCGACACATGCATCATTTAACACAGGGGCCATTTGACAAAGGTGCCATTTGACACAGGCGCCATTTGATACAAGCACCATTTTACCAAGGCGTCATTTAACAATGGCGTCATTTGACACAAGCATCATTTGACACAGACGCCATTTGATAAAGGCGCCATTTAACATAGGCGCCATTTGACACAGGGATCATTTAACACAGACCTAATTTGACATTGGCGCCTTTGTCAAATGGCGACACATGCATTATTCAACACAGGGACCATTTGACAAAGGTGCCATTTGACACAGGCATCATTAAACAAAGGCGCCATTTGACACAAGCATCATTAAACAAAGGCGCCATTTGACCCATGTGCCATTTAACTCAAACCGTGGATAATATAATATCCTTCACATCTTCCACACCCATGCATCTTCACAATGTTTTACTTATTAAACTTTCCCAGTCAGCAAAGATCGCTTTCAACTCCAGAGATTATACCAAGCGGGGTTATCCAGGGGCGTTCAACCGTGGTGTAAAGCGGGGTGTTTCTCTCGGTCAGGGGGTGGCCGCTGACCAGGGGTGGTCAAGCAACCCCCGGGAACCAAAAGGACCCCGCAAATGTAAATGTAGTACTTAATATCTCGATGATTTCTGTTAACTCTCCGCACTTAATTGTGTTTGATAAATGAATTGCATACTGTTTGTAAGAACATACACTCAGCACCCCTTTAAATGGATTGTGTGGAAGTATAATAGATACAAGGGCGAAAAGGCTGGGTGTAATGGTCACCTAACTGTATGTGGACTTTTCACTATTATGTAATTGCTTTAATGGTCTAATATGAGATTTATATTTTTAATTAGTAATATTAACAGTTGCAGATGTTAGCCGTTCCAAAGAACTAAAATTAATTAAATAAAATCGTCTAAGTAGGTACTAATAATAATTACACTTCATCGAACGAAAAGGCGGCCTACGTGGTCGAGGGGTAAGGCTCTTGACTCGCAATCCGAAGGTCGCGGGATCGAATCCAGGCGTGGGAAAATAAATTTTATTTAATTAAATGAAGACAATATTAGGACTAAGAACTGCCAACATTATCTTATTATTGGCTGCTATCTTTATATATGATTTCAAGATTCAAACCCGAACAAAATTTTGTAAATCATATATAAAGATAGCAGCCAATAATAAGATAATGTTGGTAGTTCTTAGTCCTAATATTGTCTTATATAATATTGTCTTATACCAATATTATCTTTATTTTCTTAACGCACATATTATTGGCTGCTATCTTTATATATGATTTCAAGATTCAAACCCGAACAAAATTTTGTAAATCATATATAAAGATAGCAGCCAATAATATGTGCGTTAAGAAAATGAAGATAATATTGGTAGTTCATATTCGAAGTATGATACAGTTAAAAGTGACCGAATTGGATATAGACACCTTAGATCAGTTGGTAGAGCTGTTGCCATGAAAGCAGAAGGTCCTGGGTACGAGTCCCAGAGGTGCCAATAACTTTTTCTGATTTTTTTGTCTCCAGATTTTCGATTGAGTTTCGCTAACATTGTCTTCGTTTAGTTAAATATTAGAATTTGAAGTTTTACTCATAAAGTTAAAAATAAAAATAAATATAGTTTATTTGATTAATTGGTGTAATTTCACAAATAATTCATTAAAAATAATATTTAGTACATTTGCGGCACGTTCCAGATAGGAAGATACTCTCAGTATCGCCCTAGCATAAGACCACCATTCAGAATTTAAACGTTGCTTGAAATTGCTTTAACCGTGATTGGTGACCAGATCTGAATAGCCAGGTACTTCCCCACCATCCTCACCCATCTCCTTCCCCTCTCCACTTTCTTCAGCCTCAAAATTTACCTCAATTGTGGATTCCATAGTCTCACTGGCTCAAGACGGGAGGAGCTGAGATTCTTGTGAGTAATTCACATAAAAAATACAGTTTTCAGTTTTAATCATATATAAAGAAAACATGAAATTGAAAAATCACAAAAAGATTCAGTGGTATCTGGGAAATGATTCTCTTAGTGATTTTTCTGTTTCAAATATATTTTTAAAATTTTGTATTCCATGATCAATGTTGCAGTTTGAGGTTTTACTCATTAAGTCATTCCAAAAATAATAATAAAAACATAAAAATATATACCTACAGAGTGTTAAGGGACGTATGTACTTGACTTACTTTTACTAGGGATTCCTGACATTATTTGGAGTAAAAAAATGTAAATGAAATTTAGGCGACGACATGTGGAAGAAATTTTTTGGTTTGTTTGGTTAAAAAATAAACATAAAAAAGTTACTGAGACCAAAATTTCTAACTAACAAACTAACTAACCATCACGCCGTTTCTCCGCAGGGGTAGGCAGAGAGGACGGGCTGCCAAACTCGGTATTGGCACACACTCTTTGCCTCACTCACATTCATACATCGTCTCACACATTCTCTTCTATTATTCTGACTTTTGACATGGCCCAACTCAAGTATCTGATTCACTTGATCGTGCCATGTCTTCCTCGGGCGTCCCGACTTCTTCTACCATTCACATTTGCGTCGTATATTCTTCTTACACTACTTTCTTCGTTTATTCGCTCTACATGCCCAAACTATCTGAGGGTCCCTTTCTTAATGTTACTCATTATGCTTACAAAATTTTTGGAATCCTTGGTTTAAGTCGATTGTGTCCTTTAACACGCTGTGTATAGAGATATATATTTGAGTATTTTTTAAACTTCTTATTGGAATAATATTTGGAATTAAATATAAACCAATTTAAATATTAAATATAAACTAATTCACCTAATATAAAATATTTTAGATACTCATATTTGGCATAAAATAATTAAATGTAGTGTAATAGCAATTTCTTCATCTAATTAATAAAGATTCAAAATATTCGGTTCCATAGCCCAATTGTACAGCACCAGCAAAAACCGTCTCATACCTAAATCGTTCTATAAAATTAGTAATCGGCCACCCACTAGTTGTACTTTATTTACTCCATTTCCTTCGGGAAACTCGTATCGGGCGGTGCCGGCCAAACAAACCAACATTTCCCAAAATACCGCTTTCTGACGAAGGTGTTTAATTTAGTATTTTCTTCGCCACTCATTTAAATGTGTCATTCACAAGACAGACATGTGTCTCGACTGGAAAGATAACATCCACAAAGATAGCAGCATCCTACGTATTTCAAAAGTAGAATTTTTAAACAAAATCTTTATTTCAACGCAATTTCGTACCTACCCAATCATATCATAGTGGTATAAATGTATACTGCTTGGCTTGGAAAACTTTGTAGTCACATTCGTCCAGTGTTAGGGACTCCGCACAGGAGGCCTTGACGAATATAATTTCCCTCTGGGCCTACATTTGAGGGTGCTGTGTGCAGGGTCTTTGTGAGGAAAGGATGAAGTGAAGAGACCCATATTGTAGAAGGAAACACAGAGGCCGGCAAACCTTTTCACTGTCGAGATGTGGAATTCAAGAACGAGTCTTAGAAATGGCCCGTTCTGCTGTGACAAATGTCAAACGTGTACGTCGGCTGCCCGTTTGGCGTTTTCCCCGACTATGCACTAGCGCCGAAGGCATAAATTACGCTAGTTCCTCGGAGTTTCTTCCATTGAAATACCGGTAGAACAAGGACAGCATTTCCGCCTATGCTTTAGAGATTTCAGTCCATTTGTTAGGGAAATCTGTCAAATGGTTTTTTTTAAGTACTCCTAATTCAACAATGCGATTTGTATAGGTTCAGCAGTTGTATAGGTACTCTTTAAAGTATCTGCGGGCCCTATTAAGTACCTAGGCCCAATATGGTATTATAATATACCTATTTTTTTTTTAGATTTTCAAAAATCAAAATTGCGAAAACCTGACAATAATATTTCGTGAATCGTTTTTCATGGGTTTTCCAATTATTTGTTTCGTTTGATATTATCATAAATAACAAAAATCTAGCTTCTTTAGTTTCTGTTCTGGCCGCCTGCAAAGTTATCCATATCAAATTGTGCTTAGGTACGTTTACGTCTATCCATATAATTCTATAATATATATATACCTAAGTATACATATGTGTGTAAAATGTATGTAAAAAGCTAGTTTTTTCAAAGAAACTGTCCAACCGAATAAAAATGTGATGAGAGAGACATTTAAAAAGTATGTCATATTAGAACCAACGAAAATAGGAACAATATTGGCAATAATACCTAACTAACCAGTTTTAATGATATTTCGTGGACGCACTGCCATCTAGTGGCGATAGTCGTAAGCTTCAAAATATTGAGCTTTTCATCAAGTTGAGACACGGGAGACCTCTTGCATGACGAATTTAGTTATTTTCCCATCTTGTTATAAAATATTTGATTTTATTTTGTTACATCACGTCTCTCTCACGTCAAAACATCGCTTAAACCGTCGATTCGGTGGAGAAAAAAACACAAAATTAAACGCGGGGGATTTCCTCATCCGTCGTCGCAGACTAAAATGTTCTGAAGACTTTGTTTGTTTTCGATGTAAGGCATTTGGAAAATGTTTGAACGTTCTTGCTGAGTGAGACTTTTGAATAAAAAATGTTACATTTTAACTAGAAATCGGTCACAGTGCAACCAGTGCTGACGGACGGAACTGTCTATTCTTTATTATAATATATATGTCTGTTACATGCAGAGGCGCCTTATACAAAGTAGGGAGGGCACCGGCGACATCGCACACGGGCGGCCGAACTTATAGGCGGTCGCAGCCCGCAAGTCACATATTGAAAATTTTATAATTTTAACAAATTATTTTAATATTGAAGTTACGGAAAAGGGAATTTATTATACCTTTATTCTAATTACTTGCTCTCATAACAAGAGAAAAAATTAAATCGGTAGATATTCTTGTAAAATTTAAAATGTGCTGCAAACTTATATAATTTTTTTTCTCAATTTTCATATTGATATGATTGATACACAAATTACAATACACCAATTTGAGCTACGTTGTAGGTCCGGATGAATTTAGGGGAGAAAAAACATGCAATACATACAATTACGAAATAAAAATCAAAAACAGTCACTAGCTTCCTAGTCGAAAAATTAAAAGTTTGTTCCCAAAAAAGTTCTAGTCCATAAGTTTTGGCACAGTACACTCAGCCCTATTTTTGGACTTCATATATCCTGAAACTTTCCACCACATGTTCCACAGATGTCTTCTTTTTATGGCGCTTTTTTGTTTATTTCTCTGCTCTCTTCCTTTTATTGTTTTTTCTATGTCTTTTTTCTTATCGTGAAAATATTTTGGCCAGTGTTATTTTCCTCTTTTCATATATTTTCTTTTAAGCCTTCGGTAATTGCATAATTTAAGTGCTTAACTCGGATTTTCTTGAGGTCAAATATAGTTTTTTTTTTAAATTCAAACCACCAATATCATCCAGCCATTTTGTGGATATGGAAAACGGTTCTTTTAAATTGGATTTTTTGGCTAGTTTGTATGTAACTTGACGTATTATCGCTGTGAGCCTGAAGCCCAATTCCTATATTTTATTAATATAATTGGACACCTCTATTTCTAGTTTGGATGGCATCACAAAAAGGTTTTCAAATTTTGGACAAAATAATAACATCTGACTAATTTTCACCACAATTTTTTTGATAATTGATAATCATTGTACGTTTTTGATGCCAATTGCTCCACATTTAACAAAAAAACAGGTCTGCTGTTTTGTTGATGAAGTGAAGTGGTTCAAATAAAGTTATATTGTTTTATTTATTTATAATGGATAACAACAAAGTTACAGCTTCATTAAAAGGTATATTTTTATCCGATTAACGATATGTAATAAAGCATATTGCAACTATCACCAAGTAACATACATAGTATCACGGATTTACAGAGATTTACCCAACGCCGGAATACATGGCTTCTGTGTGCGGACCTAATCAATTTACCGCTCTGTCACGGAGTTTGTTCTCCAGCATATAAAAAATATATATTTATTAAAAATAATTTGGGGCAGCATTTTTTGGTTTCCATATTGAGCAATTGTATACCTCACGGCGGCCCTGGCTGTCTGTTCTATGAGTCAAGCTGAATATGTAAATAATGATTGATGGATATTTCGGGGAATATGGACTACTCGTACCGACTACCGTTTCGTGGGTTTAAAAGATACAAAACAAAACATGTTCAGGATGCTCTTTTGTTGGCGTTGCTTATTTTGATGTAAAGGCAAATAATCACTTATTCTAATTCTTTGTGTTTTTGCCGCCACCGAGATTCTAATATCTATAACACGACTTCTTCGACATTCAGACTCTTTGACACTTTATACTTTTCTGTTCTTTGTTTATTTTTCAATAATTCGTCAAAAGATTCATTAGTCATAATCAGTCATGTGACTTTTAGCCTGTCCCTTTACATATAATATGAATCTTAATGCTGTTTTAATGTGGGTAAGAAAATATTTCAACCGGTTTCAAAGGAAAGGTTGTGGGTTCAATTGTGGCGTGCGAAAGTAAATTGTATTTGATTAATTTATGTTATTTTACAATTCATTCTTTAAAAATATACATATAGTACCTACCAGTATTTGCGACACGTTCCAGAGTGGAAGATACTCTCAGTATCACATTGGTGAAAGATCACCAATCAGAATAGAAATTTGCTTGAAATAGCTGTAGCAGTATTTGGTGACCAGATCTGAAAATCTAGGTTCCCCAGCTACCTCTTTTCCATCTTATTCCCCTCCCTATTAGCCTAACAACACATCCCAATTGGGGATGCCATAGTCTCACTACTCCAGACGGTTGGGAGCAGTTGGAACTTTCTTGGGACTAACGTAAAAAAAAAAAATTTAAAACAGAAGCACCGAAGTCTAAATTTCTGATTAAAGCAGGTAAATGCCCCTAATCGTGTAAAAATTATTTTCAAAACATATCTCCTTTTGTAATTTTATTATTGTAATGCTTTGAAAGTTTATGGTCAAAATAATCTTTAAAAATATACATCTAATTCATTTTCTATTTTGGGGATCAGAAAATTGTTGAATTCTAAGAACCGGTTCGTATGAACCGGTGCTAACCGGCTGAATGAAATCTGAAATAATATCTGTATAAAATATTTGTAGTAAATATTTTCTCTTAAAAATTTTAATTTTGTAATGTTTTTAAAATTAATAAAATGAATCGAATTGAATGATACCACTCATAGAGTCAGGGGCGTGCACTCCATATAGGCACATAAGCACTGCCTACCCTGCCGTATTTGTAAAATATAAGCAGGTAAATAAAATTATAATTTACGAAATTATTGCTAAAAATAAATACACACTTTAAAAAATAATCTACACGCGCCCTCCGACTCTGCCTCACTAAAATGTGGCCTAAGCAGGAATTATTTCTGACTAGTGGTAACTTCATACAAGATATAATTCAATGTTTACGAAATGCACAAAGCATCGAGTAGAACTGTCGTTTTGAATTTGCCTCTATGATGTTTTTTTGTTAGTATTAAGCAGTGCTTTCTAGAACTTCTTCTTATTATGTATTTCTATCAAATAGTTGTCTTTCATAAATGCTAATTGTCGGTAAAAAACGTTTGTCGTACTTTAATTCTGAAATTATCTGATGAAATATGGAAATTTTAACCTGTGAAACTTGTTGTATTTTCCTACTGCCTACCCTGATCAAAAACTCTGTGCACGCCCCTGCATAGAGTCATGTACTGAATTGCTTGTGTGAGTGTAGCGAAGTCATGTTTTAACTGGGACTGTTTGAGCGTTTTGAATTCCGCCTTTCTGTAATTTTCTTAGTACATTCCAGTTCCTTTCAAAGATTGTGGCCGATAGGCACGATCAAAAAAACACTTCTCTGCGTAGGTAAGTAGCTATTCTGGGAAAAATACCTATGGTTGGTAGATTATATACTACTTTTAAAATATATATATATATATTCTATATATAATATAAACACATTATTTGTAGCTAAGGTGGTACAATTTACAAAATTCTGCAAAAACAATTATGTTAGAATTACCTGACTCATGACGAAAATTTAGCATCAGAACACGACGTATTGTACAGCATTTTTTTTATTCAAATGAATCGTTGAATCGTTGTGTTTATTAATTGGGTGGGTCCATATTTAAATACCTGACATAAAACTTATGCATTTAGTGGAAATTTTGTTTTGATTATCAAAAAAGAGAAAATTAGAAACGTATGTACTTTTTGGATGCGAGGTTCTGTTCACAGAACTACTGGTTCCATGTTAATATAAACTTATGTAGATTTTATTTTGGTGCCTGGCAGATTTTCATTGATATAAAATGGATTGTAAAATCTTGAAAGAAAAACAAACAGCCATTCCCGCGTTATTCGTTAATCCTACCGAGATCCGAAAGACTTAAATTGGTTTCTCAAAAAATGACACGGGATACTTTATAAGCAGAAAGTAATTTAATTAATTTCCTCAAATAGATGGCACAGCCGAGTCGCCCGGAGCTGTCACTCTCCAATATTGATCAGGCGAACTGCCATAATGTCGCCAGTTGCCAGTAAAGTTGCTAGTACTTACTCACTACTCAGTTTTAGCTGTTCCCTGTTCGTCCCATTGAACAAAGAAACTTTTAGGGTGGTACGTTTATACATTCTTACTATACCTACTTAGATGGCTTGGTAAGTACTGAGAGCTTTAACAGACAGGTAGTAGCTACCTAGTCTGTGTGTATGTGTGTGGACACCTTACCATAAACAAAGACTTGACTTTTTATATATTGGCTTACAGAGCTCGGGGCCAAAAAGGCCCCTTTCTCTTTCATCATTAGTTTATGTTATAATTGTTAAAACGTGGCGGTTAGATTTTACGGAGGATATGTTTGGGTTTTTTGTATGTGATACGATACACCTACGTTTTCGTCGTACCGCAGCAATTTATAGACGCGTTTTCATGCGTGGACTTACGAGTAAGTGGCAAAAAACATAACACACCATGTTTCCTATGATATTTGATTTTTCTTCTTGGTTAAAAATTACCAAATATCTTCAAATGATATGCCTATATGAAATTAGTACCTATACTAATTTCGGTTGTATTAGGTTTGCCACTCTATGTGTAATTGTAGCTCTGGTTCAAAGAACTCAGATTTGTCAATTTCAGGATTGGCCTTTAGATAATAATAATAATAATAGTCACCCACAAATGTCAAATAATTTATCTGTGGAGGACAGATTCAAATTTATATAAGTGGAGAGGAAGAGTAGTGAGAAGATAATATCCTAAAACAATTCGAGAAAATTCTTTGTCTTTCATCGTTTTCGCTCAGACGAATACAATCATAATCGATATCTGATATTTTTAAACTGATTCTATTTTGTTTCGATAAATTCATCCATTTTCGTCAATTTGGAATATTAAGAATGTGGATAATGTCTTTACAGTCGTAATATTATTCTGATTTTATTGGGTATTGTCTTTAATAAAAACTGGTGAAAATATTATGATACCTGATTTATTGAGACCATAATAAGACAATGGGGAATGTAACTTCAGGCCTAAAACAAATGTTGATGAATGTAATAATTTGACGAGTCACATGTTAATAAAATTTATTATCTAATTTTCTCTAAATACATTCCTACTGCATTACAAACTATAAATATTTTACATTACATTTTATTTTATTTGATATAAGGAATTAAACAATTTGTCCAAAGAAATGTCACCATCTCAATGACTTATTGAATTATTTTTTTTAAACTTTCTTATACACCGTTATGTGCCATGAAAGTGAACCACGATCATGCAGACTCCGGCGGGATAAAAAGGTACCTAGTATCCAACACAGCCACCATCTTGAACCGGAACGTAACAAACAAATTTAAAGACAGATGAAATGCTAAATGGTCGAGTTAAAACAGGACGTTGCCTGTCAAATATAGTTGCGATAAATAGGTATTATATTCCCTAAAATCTTCTCAATTACCTTAAGTCACGATGTCATAACGGTATATCGGTGGAGACTCAACGCGACGGGGCTGCGTGTCACGGGCTTGCACCGTGGCAGCAGAAAGGAAGGGGGTAAAGGCAGGGGGTAGAGGGTGCTTGATTGACAACCACCTCATCAGTATTCCGGCCCCGCCATTGGCCAGACCGGAGCTGTCAATCAAAAACCTGCCCTGCCCTTATGGGTTCCGAACCCTGTCGAAGGGTGAGAAAAAAACCAACACATACTCAGGTACTATTTACTATATTTGTGTGTGTGCTGTGTTTATAATATTTTAATAAACAACACAAAGCCCTTTTTTTTAAATAGCGTGGTCGGTTTACCAGTGTTCTCTCTTGCGTGAAAGGTAGGTAGGTACCTATTTACCTCTACTTTACCTACACGTTTTTTAGTATCTAGCTAGCTACTCGTTTGAAGAAATGACAATATTTTTATTGCCTCTTAATAAAATCGAACGTTTTTTTGTGGCCGATTAAAAATATGTATATGATGAGCAACGTTCACACAATAAGGAACTGCAGTCCAATATTCTTTATTGTTTTTAATGAATAATGCATTACAATAATAATAATAACCTTCTAACTTAAATAACTGCATATTTATGTTTTTTTTATAGTTAGTTTTAATAGTTAAAATAATTCTCAAATTTTTAATTTTTTAAAGTCCCTTGAAAACCACCGTATGTATGGTGAATCGTGTGACGTCATCACTCACCAAAAGTTTTATATATTTTCAACAGGTATTGTCATTTTGTATGGAAGAAACTATTCAATAGATAAAAACATTATTTAGGTGGAATTATTTATTTATTATACCTATTACATTTATTTATTATATTTTTAAATTTTTCAACATTATTACGGGAGACTGGTATAAAAATTGTTTGAAATTATTATTTTTTTAGCTTTACGAATCGAAATCAATATTATGGAAATCGAAACGTCGCCTGCACACTGATAAGATACAGCGTACAGCGCCGAATCAGCTGTTATATTTGAAATAATAGGGATACCTCTATTTTTGATATTGAATTATTTAGGCTTAATTAAGGTTTCAATAAAAACTACATCTATTATACAACTATTATTATTATTATAGGTTCTATGAATGAATCTATTTGAGTATGTACCTTTTGAGAACATAATAAAGATGACTATTGAATAATTCAGTAAAATTAATGAATCCCAGATACTCTTTTGTGGGAAGTGGGAATAAAAACAAATACATACAAACTAAGGGTATCTTATACAACTTAATGGAATTCAACGCATTATTTGATATTACAGAAAAATATTTTTTTAAATTTTTTTATCAATGACGAAAATATAAGCGACTCAAACGAAAATTTCAAATAGAAAAATCAGTAAAAGATACGATCGAATCTAGGATTTTAGCCTTGCAAGGGATCTGCTCTAACCACTGAGCTAATTCGACCCCATTCCTATCGGTCATATAATAAAATCGTATCCGAAAAGGGGTTTATAAGTAAAAGAGTTTTCACTTGAAAGTGTTTATTTATAGACCTAACAGAAGAAAGGAAGCATATTTGGAATACTGTTGGAAATTCGGAATACCGTCTTATCTTCGGTTTGGGTAGCTGAATCTACCGGTAATAATTATAACTATTGAACGTCGCAGCTGTGAGCCCTGATTTCGGTCGGAATAACATTTCTCCTGTATCTGCGGTTGAATGCTGACGTATTTTGTAAAATTGCTCTTTTCAAAACTTTTTCGGTGTGTTTTTAATCCAATATAATCACCCCATATTCCAAATTTTTTTATAACATTACAAATGAAATCACATCAGAAAGAGTTATATTTTTATAGTATGAGTTTCATTTTTGCGTTTACGCGACAATTAAAATAAAGAATATTTAGGTTATATGTTGCTAATTCGGAATACAGAGTGCATGTGATGCAAAATCGGAATGATGTCGTCACCAAATTTGTACCAGAAAAAAAGAGGTGGGATTCGGATAATATGTGTGAAGCTATTACTGCTGTTCGCAATAAAAAATGGGAAATTTCGAAATGGGAAAATTTTTAATTTACAAATTAAAAAATGGAAAAGAAACGGGTCCCACCGAATTCATATTCCAAATTACATGCACTTTAAAAAAAACGCATTTTTTCTCACTATTTCAATTTTTATTTTTCAAGAGCACTGTAATAATTCTATTGGAGTTTTGTTTCCGTTTCCTGATAAACTATTAGTTTCTTAACGTTTTCGTGTACTTTTATTCTTAAAAACATTTTTATCTTATTTTCTGCACCCTAAAATATAAATGGTATTCCGAATATGCTTCCTTTCCTCCACTTTATTTTTTTCTAGGCTTATTAAAAGAATTATAAAAAAATGCCGATATTTTCAAAGGCCAAGATATGTTCTACACGCAGTATTTAATTGAAGAATCTTTATTTCTTCTAAGGTTCTAAGCGATCAAATTTTCAAAACAAAAGTACATGATTTTGGATTATTTCGCGTGGTTTCATCTTAAATATAACAAATATATACGAACCATGAACACAACACAACTAACAGTAGCAACTCGCTTATATCTACTCTTTATTCATTTTATATTACAACAATTTATTATTGTTTTACACTATTATTTTATTGTTTATGTTATATCACCATAAAATAATGTAAAACAATGATTGTTGTACTTAATGGTTATGTAGACCGTAAAATAGGTTTATTAACTATTGAAGTTCATAATATAACAAAATAAATCATTTGTAACTCTTATAACAAAATAAATCATTTGTATAGGTGTATACAATATCCATAATTTCTATAGCAACAATGCTTCTGACTATACAGATAGGTTGACAAACCTGTTATCTGTGCTATCCAGGGGCGTAGCTACCGCCGAATCAGCCGTATCAATGGTACGGGGCCCCCGATCTACAGAGGCCTTTTAGGTGTGTAAGCAAAAATTAGTAAAATGTTATCCATTTTGTCACTTAATCTCGTGCTCTCCGGGAAGTAAACGTATAAAAAGACTATCATACGTGCCTATAGAGTTTTCATTTCAGAAATGACAAAAGTCAAAAAAGTAATCTCTTTTTTTCCGGGTTAAGCGTGCGCCCAAAAGTTGGCAACATCCTACATCGGTTATTACGGGATTCTCCCGTTTAAGTCATTCGCTTAAACGGGGGAATCCCACAATAACCGATGTACAATGACAAACCATGGAGAGAAATATTTACTCGTTTTATTTCATTCCGGTTCAAACGTTATTTATTAATTACATTGTAATACAATACAATCTTGTTCTTCTGATTATTTTTTGGTTAATTAGTTTGATTTATGAAAAGAATGAGTGAAAGGAAATTAGATTATCCCAGTGGATCTATGAAATGAAAAAGTAAACAGAAGAGGGAGGAGGTTATAAACAAAATGCCAAAAATTTCTTCATTTTTTCAGCAATCAGCTTCTGTGAGTGATTTAGATTGCAATGGCAAGTACCTACTGCCAGTAGCGAAGGGTGATTTTTTTTTAAAAGAACAATGGCAATCTTCAATACATGAAAATACCTGATCACGTATTGTACCGAGCAATAATAAGGGCCCCAACTAATTTTGATACACGGCCCCTCCAAGGCACGCTACGCCACTGGTGCTATCGTCGAATGATTGTTCAAATTTACCTACTTTATATCTGTCTTTATTTCTTTCTACAGTTAAGAAATCTGCCAATTAAGTCTCTAAAAGAAAAAAGCTTTCTTTTTAATACTCAAAAGTTTCTCTCGCATTCGTGCCAGATATCGTGGCAGGTATCAAATAAAAAGACAAATATTATTCACTAATTTTCAATCAGATCAACAATGGCATCTAGAGTGAGCACCGTTATGCTGCGTATTCATTTGCGAACATAATTGAGAGCCGATCCAAGAATTATGGGAAAGGAACGAAGCAACCACGAGCATCGCGAAACGTCTTTCGTTTCCCATAATTCGTGGTTCGGCTCGCGTGTGTATACGCAGCCTGTGACTGGGCTCAATAGCACAAGTTTAGGGAGGGTGGATGGGTGTTGGGGGAGGGGGAGATAAGAGGGTGGTCCTTTAGGGTGGCCTGATATTAAATTTCACCTGCCTAGGCGTCAGTTGGCGACAGTACTTTGTCACTTCTGTATCTAATCGCTTCTTGTCTATGGGTGGAACTCGAAATTTGTAATAAGTTGTTCATGTAATTTTTTTACAGGTTATGTTTTCAATATTTTTATTTTTATTCAATATTTTGCAAGTTTGGGTGACGCAGGAAGGATTCTGGATTCAGAATAATATATCTCTACACACCTTCCCGCAGTGGAGAGATTATGAACAGTGTAAAAAATTCTCTTTTATATCTTATTCACGTGGTGAAATTTTTATGCAATGGACATGGACCCACCAAAGATATTGAAATATAAGAGATGTGCTATCCGTAGTTTTAACTATGTGGGACTGCGCTTCCGAGTGTCGCCGATATTGTTTACCAATTAAGGAATAAACCAAATGAACGAATAAACTAAACGAACGTTAAACTAAATGAACGAACTCTTACCTTATTCAAACTATATTGTTAACCAATACTAACGCACACCTTAAAAAAATCTATGAAATTAACAAATTATTTTCGTATGCAAACTACTCATATTAGGTAGTAGTCCGCCGACAGTCGCGCGGACATCATAGTATATCTCTTTTGTATTTAAATATCTTTCGTACCCACACAACATTAAATATAGCAATACAGCAGCAAAAATTCTCAAATAACGAGCTCTGGAGTTAAATGCAAGTACCTACTTTCAACATACTTATAAATTTCCACCATGAGCTGAAGACCTTAAAAAAACCAAGTTAGATCTCGAAAGTAAGACACAATATCATATTGTTTATTTCATACTACCAGAACACGTTGCTGTGGCTAACGAAACCTTTATAACCAACGCCATCTGTAAAATCAAATCCACACCGCCCGTTTGTCAGTCCGCTGCCCACTGCCCGCTACCTCTTGGCCAGACATATTATACATATCTACGTTTTGTGTAAATTAGTTGAAATTAATAGAACTTAATATTTGAGGAGATGAATAAAACGAGGATAGGAAAAAACCGATTTACTAAGTAATATTGATCGTCGAATCTTTGTAATAACTTTTTTTTACATTAACTCCACACAGGAGACAGTAAAAATTCCCTCAGGGATTATGTCATCTTTGGGGATGCTGTTGGAGGTTATTTTTAGGGAAAGTAAGGAAACGAAGTTCTGGGAAAGAAAAGGGTATGAGGAGTGGGCAAGAATCTGAGGGTCAATGTGTCTAGAAGTGACGAACACTTGAATCCATCCCTCCAAGGTGATGAATCGAGAGAGTCCGGCTGGAGAGGTCAAAATATCTCCCTCAACCAGTCTCTCCCGATTCGGCCTGCCACGCAGTAGGTGAGCAGACGTATCTGCCGCCAAGACCTAGACAAACCTCACCCCATAAACCCGGACATTCCTGATAAGTCACCAAACGTAGCGAACCACTTGGGGTGACCTATGGCAGGGGTGTTATACAATAATTGGTTCCTGGTGTATTTGTACCCATATTCGCCGCCCAAATTACTAATAACTATACTTTAAATAAGAATCAATCCAATCCCACCCTGTATTTCTCCAAACGTAGATGCCTATGACAGTTCAAATTGAACCAAATTACGACGTCAGATGAAATATAATTTGAAACTTTAGGATTCCTGGAACTTGGTACGATTCCATAATATTAGTCTGAGAAAACTTTGTCAGCGAGAAAAGTACCTTCAATAGATGGTAGAAAAAAGAGTCCTTGAAACTATTTGCAAATCGCAGTAGGCGGAAATTAATAACAATAATAATATAACTAATAACTAATAAATCAGAACAAATAAATAAAACTAAACAATTTAAAAAAAAAACTTTTTAAAATTATTTTATACAAAACATATTCATACAACAATAATAATAGATAATAATCTGAAAAATCATCTCAAGGGCGCTGTACAATTTATTAAGAATTCTTAGTTTCTATCTAATTTTACTATTTGCAAATAGATATATATTTTTTTTTATTGTAATATAAAACATGAGTTACATATATATTTTACAAAATATTATTATAAGGTTGTTATTGGTCAAGTATACCTTATCACAGGGTTTCCCAAACTTTTCTGCAATGGAACACTTTGCAACACCGTAAATTTTAACGGAACACTTGGCTTATTTTTTTGGTTGGATAGGTTATGTACAAAGCACTCTTTTTAGCGTGAATAGCCTTTTTAAAAATTCCTAATAGTAAAAATTTAAAAAAAAATTATTACACACTAAAAATGGAAAGTAAACAAAAAAAGTGGAATAAATAAAGCACCTAATGACCATGACGATTTTAAGTCCGTGAATTGCATATCTACTTGAGATCAGGCACAATATTGGTAAGTTGGATTCTAATATTCTTTTGCTAAGGATCATCTTCAAATGTTCCCCTTCTCATCCATCAGAGCCACTTTTCAAGAAGCTCGCAGTACTAGACATTCGTCAACTGTATATGAAAATAGCTCTCATACATATATATGGAAAAATGGACTGATAAATTCTACACAAAAAGATACACACACACGCTACTCCACACATGGAAAATGCAAAATACCAAAAACAAAAACCACATTTTCACAGAGACAATACTCATACATCACACCTTAAATATTCAACGCATTAAATAACGACATCAAAACATCTGATACAATTACTCATTTTACGTGCTGTGTCCAACAATGGATATCCGGAAAGGGGCGAAATTTCTTTAAAGATTTTCTTCAAAGAACGTAGATTAATGACATTTAAATTGCCGTAAAATAAAAAAAAAATTATTAAATTTTTTTACATTAATTACTTTTTACCATCTTCTTTTCCATTCATGACCCTAAACTGTTCGGCACCACTGATATGTCCGATTTACTCTACTGACTTATTTGCATTCTGCCTTATTTGTATTCTGCTGAGACAAAAATTGTTAAAATAAGAATTCACTGCAGTATAAATAGGTTGAAAACATGAATTTATTTGTACAAAAATTACTAAAAATTTAAACTCCTTTTAGTTATTATCTACTTTAGGGAAATCTACAGATTACAATTGGATTAATTTATTCATGTATAATTTACCAAACTGAGCAACCATTTATAGTTTTCCTCATCAAACCATTATATTGTGTCTAGAAATTAAACAGTAATCTTTCAACTAAAAAATATTACATTATTATAACAGGAGGGAAGTAGTACAAAATATATGTCAATATATTTATGCATTTTTGTACTCATTTAATATATTTCTAATGCACTCTTGACAGAGTTTTTATATTTATTTTCGTCACAAATTTTACACGAACGTCTGATTGTTATTGCACTAAATTATGTAAAATCGGCCACCATAACACGGGCATCAGCCTAGCATGGTGGTCGATAAATAATCTAATAATGTAACCCTATTTTGTAAGTAATGAATAAAGAAAATTTTTAGAAAAATATCTATTGTGGCATCGACCCTGTTCTTATACGTTGACTTCATTGCAGCATACTTGGAAAATACCGCTTCGCATAAATAGGTTGTAGAAAACGGAAGTAAAACAATAATAGTTTGTTTCGATAAATTAAGGTACTCTTTTGACAAACTCGCCCAGAAATCATGTATTTTAGGCTGATCTTTGTATTTTTGTTTCAGGTTAGTCACTAATTAAAGACTTAGTTACTGATTTAGCTGTCAGGGAAAATGGATTCCGAACCCAGGAATCGTCCTTAAAAGTTTTCGGAAAATATTGCAAATTAGTTGTTTTCAAGTTAAGCAGGTTTTCTTAAAATTCTTTGGAAACCTCTTTTAATTCATACATTCACATAACGCAGGAAAACAATCAAAATGATTAGATTGAACTGACGAAATTCAAAATTGTTTTTACCTTGTCACCCATGTTTACGGCACCATGCGCATTTATTTTTCGACTAATTGTTAACAAGGATGTAAGACTGATTGAATTTTACATTATTTTTCTTCCAGGTAAAGTCGATATCGTAAAAAATATGGTTGGATTCCTTGGGAACGGAAATTTCGTGAAAAAGCAGATCCGTTATCTTGTTGTTATTGTTTCCACATCGCACAGAAGTTATTATTATTGACTCTCACCACAGTATTATAAACCATAGTAATAAACTTCAAAGATTTTTTTTAGTATGTAAAATGAAGATTTACTGCAATAACAGCGTAAACGGCTCTTTCAACTTCCATAATGCTTGGTCTCTCTACCTGGAAGCATCTAGCACCTAACTAACTGTTGTGAAATATAGATATAATAATTTCTTGTGAATAAAATCAGTGGTGTTGAAATATGAATATATGTATTTTATATTAAATGAAATTCTTCCGACAAATTATCGCGGAACCCCTACTTAGGTTCGGCGGAACCCTGGTGTTCCGCAGAACACAGTTTGGGAAACCCTGCCTTATCAGAAAAGAGGAGCTCTTGTGCCTGATAAGGAAGGAAACTGAGGAAATAGAGAAAAAATAATTAATTCCTTTTTTTACGCATTGTTTATTATAATATAACGGAATTTTAAAATTGATTTCACGAAAACAAGCGACGCGGAGCCCAACACGTCTATTCTCCGCTCCGTCCGGAGGAATAGTGACAGAAAATAGGGGTGGCTGCCAGTCGTTCTCCGGTGGACGGTTCACTTTGATATTCCGAATTCGTCGACTGCCGTATTGCCGCCGTGATGTCAAAATGTACATATAGATTATATATATAGATTTTTAGTAATATATTAAAATTACAAACACCATAAGTCTTGAGTGATACGAAAAGTATTTTCCACTATACAATGTGCTGCAAATAATATACTGTGTATGTATTATTTTTAATTAATTAATTTTGAAACACAAAAATTAATTCGGTTAGATTTATTTGCGAACGCCAAGATTTGAACCCGCGAGAATCCAGATTGCGAGTTGAGAGCCTTACCCCTCGACCACGGGGGCCGTCAGTCTCCGTACGAGTTCTGACGTCATCTAAGTCCGCGACATTAGCTACGACCAGGGTTGCCAGGTTTTTTCAAACAGTGAGCAAAAAAAAATTTTTACGTTGAATTTCCCAAGATTTCAGTGGTACTTTGGCAAATCAAAACCCGCGTCGGGGGAGGGGGGGGGGGGCTTGTCGGACTTTGAAATAATGAAAGCAGTCAAATTATTCGAATAATCACATTTACGCAAGTAACACCTGATGTGTAACACTAATCCGCGAAATGGCTCGAAAACAGTGAGCGCGTGCACGAAGCGGCAACATCGCACTAACTAAGTAGGGATGCTAAGCAACATCGATTGCCGATTGCGTCAAATCTGACAATTGAATCGTTTATTAGGGAGAAAAATTAATCAGAAAAAAATACCGAACCGCCCATACTTCGGTATTTTTGTCATACCGCACACCGAACACGATGCTAAAATACCGAACGGCTACGACAGTTGAACCGGTTGATTTGGATACATATGACGTCACGTTATCAGCTTCAAATTAGGCCTTTTGGAAGGGTTTTACTAAAATCTTCATAAAGTAATTTAACATTGGAAACGTGCAGCAAAAAATACTCTTTTAAGAATGGAATTCCGACTGCGTAATAATAATATTGTGTATAAGTTTAATTATTTTTCCCTAACGAATATTTTTTCTTTTTTCCAGAAAATGGACTTCCTCGCCGCTTACGCACCGCTTATACCAACACCCAACTGCTCGAGCTAGAGAAGGAGTTCCACTTCAACAAGTATCTCTGCAGACCCCGGCGGATAGAGATTGCAGCTTCCTTGGACCTTACTGAGAGACAGGTAACTAATTTTTCTTTTGAAAATCACGAGCTTCAACACAACTTTCCAGTAACTGGAATCATTGCCAGTAATTTCAAAGATTGTAGGCATGGGCGTAGACAGGTTTTGATTTAGGTTGGGACAAAAAATTAAAATCATCTAGAGTAGGTATCGAAAAAAGGTAGTCTTTTACAACATATTCATGCTTTAGGCTCTATGGATACAAAGAATTTGAACGGAAGAAGGAAAATCCATCCTATAAAGTGCTGTAAATTTGGAAAACGCGACTCGGTCGACAATCCCAGAGTCCTGCATCAGCCAGCCACCCACACCACCTTGCCCCACAGTGCCTACGTCCATGCTTGTAGGCAGTGGCGTAGCTAGCATGAGTGGTATCCGGGGTGGATAACGTGGTGTCACCTCCCCACCCCCATTAAAGTTGATAAACGCAAATTTCGACTTCATAAAAAATTGGTCAATCCTGGGGGGGTGGTGGCTAAAGACATGTTCTCTTGAGGGTGACACTCGGTTGGGTGTCACTTCCCCACCCGATGGGGAGGTGACACAGGTGTGGGGGGGTGGTGGCTAAAGATATGTGCTCTTGAGGGTAACCCTCGGTTGGGTGTCACACCCAACCGAGTGACAACCCAACCCTCCCCCCCCCCTAGCTACGCCACTGCTTGTAGGTATAGTTCAATGATTTAGTAATAGTTCAATCTGGTGTAGTTTTCTCCAAATATCTGTTCTATTTTTCCTAAAATCGAAAGAATTTTAGTCTGTTAGCGACTGTAATAATAAATACTGTGTTTTAAATTCCAGGTCAAGGTTTGGTTTCAAAATCGGCGCATGAAACACAAACGCCAAACGCTGACCAAGGGAGACGACGGGGATGACAAGGACTCCACAACTTCGGAAGGAGGTAAAAGCTCAAAGATGTCATCCGATAAATTCATGGATGAAGACGGACCAAGCAGTAAAAAGAGTTGCCAAGGATGCGAGATGCCCCCAGCAGGGCTATTAGGACCTAACGAAGAACTTCCCGACATGAATGCTTCAAGAGGCAACAATAACAACACTCCAAGTGCAACTAACAACAATAACACCAACTTCAATACCAACAGCAATGGAGCTTCCAGTATTACCAGCTCTGGGTCATTTGATAAACTAGGAGGAGAAGAAGATTCTAGATCGAATGAATCCAGCGGTCTTCATCTCACGAGCCCTCGCCTTCCTAGTACTAAAAAAGTAAAACAAGAAAATCGAAGGAACTCACCCAACCTCGAAAATATCGGAATATGTAAAACTTCTCCGCAATCAAGTAAAGAAGGACACGCATCCAACTCCATGCCGGGAATTCTAGATAATATGGCTCCTGGAAAAGGGCTTTCTTCAATGAGTCTGACACCTTCATCCACCCCGGGGACTCCCTCCACTATGCACCCTAGTCCCCTTGGGGCTCCTCCTGGGGCATTGTACCCTCGGCCTTCCCCTCCTGCGGCAGCGACCAACGCGGCCTCAACAGTCACTGTTCAAAATGTGCCTAACGCTATACCCCCTTACATCATAAGAGGCGCTCACCTAAACAATTTAGCCAATAACTACGCTGGAGCCCATCCTGATTATAGAAATGACGTCGTCGCTCCACCTTTGGGCCGTACTGGAAGTAAGCAAGCACAAGCGCAACAATTCCAACAAATGCATCCAAACTACGCTCATGAAATTTATCACACTGGCCAGCAAGGGGTATCGAGTATGGAACCGCACCACTTCTCGAGAATCCCAGCCCATGGCAGGAGCCATGAACTTGCGCCACGAGGAGGTGCTCCTGCAAGAGGAGCGACAAGACACAACTATACTGGTGCATTAAACCAAGTGTATCACCAGCAGAACTTTAACTACAACACTTATAAAAACCATCACGATCAAGGTTCCTATCATCACAACCCCACCAACTACGCGCAGGCACAAGCATACGCTTCTGAACATGGTCCATACCACCCTAACAACCACTTTGGCTATCACTACCCTGCGGAAATGGGTCACGCTATGAATGTAACAGGTCCTGTGCAGAACGAGACCAGCGTTATACCGCCTTACTACAATGCCGATCCTCTGCAGCATAAAAATAACCACAATATGGAATACTCCAGCAAGCACGGTTACTATGAGGGTGCTGCTTATAATCATGCTCCAGCCCACAGCGCTGCAGAAGCTGCTCCCATAAACGCAGCTGCTTACAGCAACAGCACTAACGAGGCCTTCCCGACAGCGAACCCCAGTGCCAACCACGTCACCAGCGTGATGACACCACCCACGAGTGTTCAGACCGACTCCAGTGATAATTACAGTTCATTCCACCAATTCTACGAGGCGTCTCAGGTGCAGCCGGCTTCCGCGGGGGACAATAGCAACAGTTCCTCCGACTTCCACTTTCTCAGTAATTTGGCAAACGACTTTGCTCCAGAATACTACAGCATTTGAGTCGAAGAATACAATGGGATTTTGGTTGATAACCTGTTCCCATAGACATTTTCCCACTGCCGTGATTAATTAAAATACCCATATACATATATAAGTGCTCTCGATAGTGCCTCAGTTTTAATTTAAAAACATAATAGCTACGTTGTACAAAAGTGAAAAGTTACAAAACACAGAATTCAACAAATTTATAAAAAAAACTTTTTTTTTTCAATCAATTAGGTACATGTCAGGTTCGCCTCCTACGTCGTACAATATGTCTGGCAACGATAAATTACTGTGAAAACAAGCTTATGGGTCTGAGTGGATATTGCAGTCAATGATTTATTACAAGAATTACGGTACAAAAAATTATTTATCTGTTAAAACAGTGATTTTTTTTCGTTAAAAAATTTATGTACAGTAAAAAGGCACGAGATTGTTAAAAAAAAAACTTTTTAAATATTATTAATTGCAAGAAGGGCACTTAAAAAATCATGCAAATTGGAAATTTAGACTAATAATAATGGTTCGGTTGTAGCTAAATTCTAAAATTATTCACGTAGATAGAAAATAGTTTAGTTTTAAGATTGTTCATAAATATTGAATCCTTTATTTAGTTTAATAGGCATTGCATTCATATTAACATTACGAGCTGTTTATAAAACTTGTACATTTAAGAATAATACAATAATAAGAAAATATGGTTTCATGGCATTTAAAAGTTTTTGATAATAACATTACGCATTATAATAATATTAATATGGTTAGGTGCAAATTTAAAGCTTTATTTCTCGACGAACATAACTCAACATGTGAACATACGAGTATATTTATATTCTAATTTATAGAAATAAAATTAATAATATCTACGATAGGTTTTTTAACTACATTATAATATTATAAATATGAAATATTGTAAAAATAAACATTTTTTCATTTGATTACGATTTTATGTGACATTTTTTACACTATAAATAATAGCAAAGCTGATTTTGTTCACAGAAAGGTTTATAACTTTTAACTAATATCAAATGTAAGATTATCGGATTTTAAATTATATATGTTTACATTTAATATAAAAAAATATTATAATTATTATTTTAAAAGCTTCCTATGAACAGTTAATATAAAAATTTGCACTGTAAGTCTTACATATTTTCACACAAAAATAACTCATAGTTCAGAGAAAACTTGTAAAATACTTTAGGGCACTAGTATTTTTAAAAATACAGTTATTTTTTGGTTTTATGTACATAATTATTACAACCTTCATACTTATTTCTTTTTCAATAACTGTACAGTAAAACGTTCGATAATATTATATTAAGCAAATTTTATTATGTGTTTTATTTCCCATCATTTTTACAACCTCTCAAAATTGTCTCAACAGGATCTGAGTTACTAACCAAACTCGCTGAGGGAACTTGTAGAACTACTAACGGGACACTGCGCCATCTCAGGAGACGCATACAGCTGTTGGGGGTGAAAGGCACCAATATAAATACGTAGAAAATGTGAAGAGGATGAAGAGACTCCAATTCACTTAAGGTGCAAATATCTTGCCCTGTTGGGAATTTGGCTCAGATATCTGGGGAGAAACACTGTGGAACCAGAGGACTCAGCCACGTATCCAGTGACAACTCTGGTGAACTATAAAAAAGGGACTGGGTTATTGTTAAAGGATTGAGGCAAAATGGGATACAAAGTCAAGGGCCACATGCAGCCCGCGAGGTTTTTTGGTGCGGCCCGCGAGCACTTTAGTTTGGCCTGCTAAAAGCACTACAAAAAATTACAATTATTACAAAACCCAATGAAAGTTATAACTTAGCTGATAGGTATGTGCTTACGTATGTACCTACCTATGTTACTAGAAATCGGTTTAGACACAAATAAATACGTGGTCCAATTTATTCCTTATATGTTTTATTTTAGTGAAATTAATATTGAAAAAGTATCTCAGTATTGATGACAACTCTATTTAGACAGGAAAAAAAAATTATGTGCTTTCTTTATGTATTGCCACACTTCTGCCATGAAATCTAGTTAAATAAAAATAAAATTATTCAATGTAAATTATTGTAAATAGTTAAATAAACATAAAATTAGAAAATTTAATTGCAGTCAATAAATTTGCCGTAAAATGAAGGAAAACCATATTTTACTATTTCTGAGTACAATATAATTGAAGCTCATGGACTGGTCGACTCCTACACAAATCCATTCCCAAGTTAAAACACTCCTGTGTCCATAATGCAATTTCCAGTTTCTGATTCGTCTGCTTACGCATTTCGAAGGAAACCATTATTGTTTTCCAAGTTCAAAAATCATTTTTGTGTTCTGGATGTAGTATTAACTAACGCTGGGGACTCGCATACAGATTCATTCTTAATTTTAAATCAGTTTTGTGTTCATTTGTGGATTCATCTGCTGACACATATCGAAGGACACCATTCTCTTATTCGAAGTACTCGAATTCGTTACAGAATTAGCTGCAGTCTATGTTTGTGTTGCCAGAATCAAAGGAAAACAATTTTCATGTTCAGAGTGTAGATTTGATTCCCCGCATACAGATTTTATTTAAAACAGTTCGAAGTGCTAAAATTCTAGTTGCAGATAATGTATGTGCTGCCAGAGTAAAAAAATACACATTACGTATAATACATAGGTACAAATTACGTATATTACATAGGTTATGGCAGGGGCGGATCTAACACTCAAAAGTTAGTCAGAAAACATAACTAAGAGGGGTCAAAAAGTCTAATTGAATGTGATTTTCATGCAAAAGATTGAACGGCTGCGCGACTTTTTTCATACAAAACTTATTTTTGGATTTTAGGCCAAATTATCCACGGGCACTCCGTGTTTGGGATCACTTTTGAAACCTACGGGAAAACCTTATAAAAATATTTCTCAATTTTTATTAAAAGGGGTTAATGCCATGTTAAGGGCTAGCGAGACTATCTATCTATGACTATATACATAAGTCCGTGGCACGGAGTGGTGATTTTAGATATTACGTATCATGTTACACAATTATATAAATTAGATAAAATTATTATAAAATAAGCATTAATTGTTTTTGTGTTTAATTTGTATTAGTACTGGGCGTTGACGATAATTTCATCCAACGCCAACGTCGTTATCGTTGGCGATTTTCAACTATTGAAAATAACTGTTTAAAATAACGTCGACGTTGACGCAACTGTATAATAGACGCGCGACAAGCCAGTAGGTACAATCAAACATCAAACTAAACGTAAAGGAGATCGACACGATACTAAGTCAAAAAAACAAACAAAAAATAGATCAAAATTGTATTAGGGAATCCCTTTTAACGGGTTGCCCGGATAATTGATGTATAATTATTATCTCTATGCCCCACACACGTAATAATAATCCTATAATAACGTTGAAAGTTGAAACTGTTGGAAGACGTTGGTTTCGGTGTTGAAAACATTACCCTGTTGAAATCATCGCATTTAACGATTCAACTGCCTAATAAATAAAAAGGGTTAAGAGTTTGCACTTCGTGAACAACATTACTCGATAATTCAAATGGTCTTTTGGTAAAATACGTACCCACTGCACTTTTTTTTGTATTTTCCCATCCAATACGGCCGATACGCAGCGCCAGGGGACAATAAAATTTATCAACGACAAGCAAAAAATAACCTACGTCCGATATTAATTATCAATAGGTTATTTTTTGCTTGTTGTTGATAAATTTTATTGTCCCCTGGCGCTGCGTATCGGCCGTATTGGGTGGGAAAAAAAGTGCAGTAGGTACGTACTTTACCAAAAGACCATTTGAAATATCGAGTAATGTTGTTCACGAAGTGCAAACTCTTAACCCTTTTTATTTATTAGGCAGTTGAATCGTTAAATGCGTTGAAAAATATTCGCATGTAGGTATTATATTTCAACTGTTGGCGCTAATTATGATCAACAGCGTTGGACGTTGAAACAATACAACCATTGTTTCCAACGGCTAGTTATATTTTGATACAGTACTAATTTGTATACGGGGGCCTTTGGTCCCGCCGCCATGTTTTGCGAGGATATGGAACAATATCGGTCAATAAGAAAAACATCCCTAGGATTATGTAGGGAAAAAATATATTATTGTCTATGATGCACTTATTGATGTGGATCCGTGGCAACTGGCAACCATAATATATTTATGCTGGCAACACTCGTGGTCTACGTGCTTTGACAAAACCAGCTTATCCAGCCGAAGCTGGCAAAAATCGGTAAACTAAACGTACCTTGATAACAGGATTTTACCGCATACTATTTGAAATAGTTTATTGAAAAACTCTGCAATAATGTCGGTGGTAAAGAATATTACCTCTCCGGATGAGTTCAGCAAATTTATAAGGTATGCATTGACTCATTTCTCGAATTATAATTATTACAAACAATAACTATAGGGTTAAGTTTTTTGTATGGCACAGGTAAAATTTTACTTCTGAATCATGCATTACTATCGTTAACTATTTTCCTTATCTATTCATGCTCGTGCTAAATTACAGGTAAACTTTGTGCCATAATGCTAATGGAGGAATTTCTCTATTTTATTAATGTAATATATTTACTGAGAAACGTGAAGTTTCATTATCTTTGAATGTTGTGGCAATACACAATTACTACTTTCTTAGCGTTTTTTGTTGTTATAATTAATTAACACCTGCTTAATTTAATATTTCAGCTCGCCCAACTTGTCAGTTGCACATTTTGCTGCAGAATGGGCACCACAATGCAAGCAAATAAACGATGTGATGTCCGAATTAGCAAATTTGCCCGAATTGAAGCCAAGTGGTACACAGTTCTGTGTCTGCCCAGCTGAAGATATGCCAGAGATATCTCTTAAGCTTAAGGTATGAATTATAAAGTTTCACCAATGGATTTTACCAAATAAAATAGTAGTGTTTCCTCATTTCCAAAGTATTTTCATGTGCAGTAATACTAAGATTAAATCTTCAATCAAGATTAATATACAATTTAGAAACTATGGTTTTCAGTATTTAGACAGCACAATTTCCCTTAGGCTTAGAATTGCCTCCCGCATGAGCTAATATTAATAAAAGAACAGAATTCAGAAAAAACTTGCCTCTCCAGCCTTTTACAACAGTTGAAAACCTTATTTCAAAGCTAATCCATGGCACCTAGGTATTCCAAATTATAACTAAAATATATCTTTTGCATTGTGCATATTTGTATTGTATCTTTATAATTAGTTCCAAGCCCTTGATATCTTTAACTCATTCACTACAGATTGGGATTATGACATCCACATCGGCTGTTCAGTATCGGAAAGGAAGAGTGACTCAAGTGCCATATTGTATGGCGCTTGAGCCATTTTTCCTTTACAGCTGTATGGCGCTTTAGTCATTTATCCTTTCCAGTATCGATATATTGTCTCATGCACGCACTGTGCATGAAGAACGGTAATGAGCTACTAACCCCATGCACTATGAATAATTATGAATATCGACTTTAGTAGATTCCAACAGATGAATGTCACATCTTTGAAATGAAAAAAATCACATCTCTCACACACCTGCAGATACAGTGCTATAAAAATAAACATCTGTTACATTCGTGACCCACACTGACGGCAAAGGTTAACTGTATATTACCGGGATTCCCATCGAATCGGTTAAAAACACTTTGTGATAGCTTGTTCAATCTTAGTTTTTTTAGGGTAATTTAACTAAACATAGTCGAAGTTATTTTATAGATTTGTGAAGCACCCTTGACTTGATTTTACTTTTACAGATTGAAGCCGTTCCTACCATCATATTCATAAGAAATAGCAAACTGGTGGATAGAATAGACGGAGCGGATGTGGTCAGTCTCACGGCTAAGGTCAAGCACCTCAGCTCTGTATCCGCCTCGCCCAAAGAGCCCCTGGAGGAGAGACTGAAGAAGCTGATCAATAAACACAATGTCATGGTATTCGTGAAGGGGAACAGGACCACTCCCAAGTGTGGATTCAGCAGGACACTCATTCAAATCTTGCAAGACACAGGGTAAAACTAATAATATTCTTGTTACCGTGTTTTTCATACATGCATATCATTGACGCTATAAGTCTGAGAGAGTCCTGGTCGACTCTAGGATTCTTCTCCACTCCTGTTTTGGTCCTTGGTTCTTTTTACCTAAGGATACAGTATCGATTAGCACAACATCTAGGCATCGGCATTTTCAGCTGCTAGTTTATCAACATTGATTTAAGACTGATCACAGATGTGCAGAATTTAGAGCTAAACTCAAAACTCACCTTTACAGGCAGTCATACCCATAAAGTCAAAAACCTTTTATCTTCACCTTCACAGCCCGCGAAATTGTAAATAACTAATTGTGTAAAAATGTAAATAAATAAGAACTTGTAAGTTTTTAAGGTCATTTCATAAAAATTCCCCAGTCCTAAAGAGTCCTAAACTCTCCAGTCTTTCAAAATAAATATCAACTGTACTTTTCTCACTAATCTTCTCATAAATGAAATCAATGTAATGGAGGGTAGCTAATATAAAATCATGCAATGTCCAGTATTTTGAATATAGTGTCCTCTGCTTGCAAAGTCGTATTTTCTCCAAGCATAAACTTTCTAGTAAAAGTGTGTTTATCAGAAGTGACGTGCTAGGCAAGTATGATTTCTACATCTGTTTGTAAATAATAATATTAGATTGAGCGCAAGTATTCGCAATAAATTGTACAGGGCCCTTTTGATTTGATGATTTTTAACAAAAATTCTGCTATACAAATTATCCAATTATTATTTATCATCGATGGTCTGCATATCTCTTGACGTAGAAGAGTAACATGCCCTTTGTTATTCTATATTATATCGGATTCATGATGAAAAAGTAAAGAACGAAATCATTATTCAAAATATGTAATATATAGTCAGTTTACGCGAACATGAGTGCATTGTATTGTCATTTTATTATTGAGAGGAAAGATCGTTTTGATTTTATAGTACTTTATTTGATAGCCACGATAACCTCTTGTTGACCTTTTGCTGAATTCACGTTTTTGTCTAGGATTGAATTCATATCATTTATCTCTTCTCAATCATATTCTATTTATTTATTTCTTTATTTCACATAAAATTGAACAATGAAACATATGTGGAAACTTTGACTAGCCAACTAGGAATGGATCCTGTTTTAGGCCAGTCAAATTGACAAATTTAAATTCATATTACATTGTTTACTAACATAACATGTTATTTATAGCAGGAAAAGGTGTTAATTATGTATTCCTAACAGTATATAATTTTGTACTCATAAGAAAAAGAAGACAAATAATGATATCTTAAAATCAAATTCAGATATTTTCCAATATTCAATCCAATCTTCTCAAGCAGATATCTGTTGAACCGCGAGCGCTTATGTTTTGTAGCGTTCACACGATGCCATCAAATATTTCTTCCTATGGTAGGAGAGGGGGTCAGATGAATTAGCGAGCGGCCATGGAGCACATTTTTTGTACTAAATCTGTCATCTTGACATTTGTCATCCACCGTTCTAGGCAGCTCTGTAATTAAAATGACCCCCTCTCCTGTTTCGTTGGAGGGGGGGGGGGGGGCACGTTATTTGGAGTGCGATGATCTTTTATATTTTATAGCCGTGTGTGTACACAGCTTAATATTATGTATGTAATAATAAATTTATGTCCAACAAATTTGTAGCCTGCCTAATCCTCAAAATCTATTTTTTTTTATTTATTTGCTATGTGCTAATCTTTGTTGAAGTATGATTCTATCCAAACCTCAAGTCGAACCATTCTGTCACTCGTCTTAATACGTACATATACAAAAACAATATTTTCCATTTCACACATCTAAACGATAATTCAAAAGAAAATTAGCTTATTCCTTTATATTGACTCCCCACAATGTAGACTGGTTTGGATATATGTATTACCTACGAACATAATTCATAAACCAGACTTTGATATTTTTTATATCCTTATTAAACTCTTCCACCGATTTCAAACAAAAGGATGGAATTGCAGTTGTCCAATTCATCAGAATGCATTTGGCACTTGTTTGAACTGTCTTTTCTATTTTGCAGCGTGGAATATGAAACTTTCGACATTCTAAACGATGAAGAAGTACGTCAAGGACTTAAAACCTACTCAGACTGGCCCACATACCCTCAGGTCTACGTAAAAGGAGACCTGATCGGAGGTCTCGACATCATCAAGGAGATGCTAGCTGCCGGAGAATTGGAATCCACACTCAAGTCATAATATCGCTATAACATATATTGTGGACTCATCTTCCATTTTGACTTCTTTACAGCGATCAAACAATGTACACCAACTAGATCTTTTTATTTGCAATAAAATAAAATTTTATTTATAATCCTGCTGTAATATTTTAAAGTTATTTGGATTCATTGCTGCTAAATATCAAAATAATTTCAAAGTTTCAACCGATGCAAAAAAACTACTAAAATTTATATGAATGCTGTGGAAAGATTATTTTAGCACTTTCATGGTTTATAGGTTGGCCTTTGGTCCCCTTACCAAACAAAAACGTAGCTCGATTCCTGGGATTTGAATAAATGTTTAATTAGTAGTAATAAAATGAGACCAAAAGAATTTACGCTACAAAAAAAATCAACTGGCTATGTATAGGTTTCGCAAGTTAAGTTGACTTCATCATAGTACTCACACAGATGCAAAACTTTCATACAGCGTGTTTCGTATTAGGCTTTTATAAAAAAACGATGATTATTCACAATTGAGAATTCGAAGCCAAAGCGTGTTGAAGTCAGTCACATAAAACTTATTTTGTTTTAAAACATCGTTATTGAAATACTGAAGGTTATCAATTTTTTTTTCTAAACTAAATGTGATAATCTTCAGGATTGAATTCAAATGGGTATTCATAAAAAAAGACAATGGTATTGCTAATAATTCTTAGCTATTTATTTAAGAATGCTGTAAATAACAAACATCCATTAATAATGACCCTAATTCACGGAATTACGGCAATTGGAAATTATACCTAATTGTTTTTCGGAGAATAATTATTATTCTGACCAGAAATATTTATTTTACAAAGCATGTTTAATGATATATTTCCTAATGTTGATTAATGGTAATTTGATATACATGTAGGTATTCGGATACAACGCCGGAGAGGATGGCCAGCAAACTCCTATCCCCTATCTCTTCGTGTTCTAGGAGCCGGCGCGTCTTCTGTTCCTGTGTTGAACTTAACCGGCGGGTCAGTTCAGTCTTCAGCAGGAGGTAGGCACCGGTTTCAGGCGGTTTGAGTATGATCTCTCGTATCTCAACAGCGTATCTTGGCTCCAAGGCTCCCAGGATGTAGCCAAATTTGGTCTGGTCTGCGGCGATGCCTGATGCCTCAAAACTCCTCTCTGCCATGCAGAACCACATCTCCGGTTCGTCTGGGCAGAACGGCGGGATCCTCACCGCCACTCTGTTAATTTCAGCAGCCGCGTTTCCACTCGGTTTCGGCTCCTGCATTTTGGCGCTGTTTTTAGTTCGTTGCTGGTGCTGTCACTGGACCTCTCGTTGGCTTTTGGCTGATAATGAAGGCGATGTTGCGTGTGTTCGTCGGGGGTCACCACTGTAGGTATTCGGATACAACGCCGGAGAGGATGGACAGCAAACTCAGCAGAAGATTTAATATATTTATTGGTGAATCAAATTAAATACTCGTAAATGCAAAAGTCGATAAGATTAAGTACAGCGTGTTCGCGCGGGTAGAGTTATGTTCTGGCGAGTCAGTCTTGACGGAGCGAGTGGCTTTCTTGAGTAGGTCCTCCTCCGTTTATATAGGTGATAATCCCTTCGTTCTCCATGGGTGGGAGTGAAGCGTCCGGACCTCGAACCCGCAGGATCGCTGACGGTGGGCTCCATTGTTCATTTTATTTATTATTTTAGCACGGGTAGAGTATTTCGTCTACCCGGTCATTGAATGAATGTTTTGCAATGCCTTTGCCTGGTCAGCGGTTTTCATCTCGGGTGTCATTGATCGATATTTAAATTCGTGTTTCGTAATACATTGTTGTCTGATTGTTGATTCAGCTTTCTTCGCTCGTGTTGTTTTTATGGTTTTCGGGTCGGCATCCTGCAAAGGTATTTAGCAGCGGTGGCACGGCTGCTACATACATATTTCCTAGAAGTATAATTAACCCGCATTTCCAAAGTTATATTTTTTCCTAGAATATCCCACTGGACCTTTAGCACATTAGTCAGAATCATCTAAAAGTTCACCTATACCACTTATTTCCCCACTGATTGAAGATCCCAAAGATGATCCAACGGAGGTATCTTCATCTGATTGTATTGTGAATTCAAGATGTATTGTGAATTTTTCGTATTTATCTTCTTGTTCCTTGACCTTTCTAAAAATGTCTTTGAATGTCTGGGTATTAATTGCGACAACTTCTTCTCCAAGTAAAGTCTGGACGGAATCCATCGTAAAACTAACATTCCTGGCAGCTACGCGTCCTTTTATTATTCCCCAACAGAGTTCGATTGGGTTCAGCTCCGGGTGGTATGGTGGCAGACGCAATACCGAGTGACCAGGCTTTTCCAGCAATTAGTCCAGAATGTATTTCTTGACTCGCATCTTGTGGAGCTTAATAATATCATACTATATTGGTATTGTGTTTGTAATCGGATACGGTATTCTATGCTTTTCCAAACAGGTGAGCGAGCATAACTCCTTTTCTTGAACTTGATGCCGGAATCCTTTCGCATTCTTCATTGTGGTATGACGCATTGTCTATAACAAGCACAGATTTTGGTTCCAGATTTAGCAAAACCTTCTCCGTGATCCGTTTTCTGTAATTGGTGAAATTCATGGCACCATGGTAGTCGCCAGTCCTCTGATGAGATTTAAATGTTAGCAGTGCGTTGGGTACAAAACCATTTTCACTGCATGCATGAAGTATTATTAGAAGTTTGCCTCTAGACACAGGAACTTTAACTCCTTTATTGGAGTTGTCAGTCCATGCACTCGGTGTTGTATGTGTACTGTGAATGTATATTTCATCAGAATACACAGTCCGTCATTCCTGTATTCTTCTAATTTAGTGAAATATGTGGTACATTTAAGTCGGATATCATTTTTTTCAAGAAGCAACTTTCGGTTTGTTTCTGTTTTTCTTCAGCGAAAACCTAAATTGTGAACAACTTTCCTTAACATAGTTATACACCCTACGTAGTCGATGTCTCCTTTCAGAACTTTATGAATCTTTTTCATCATTGGCAAAGACTTATGAACTAAATGAAAATAATAATAAAGTCTAATAACTTCCTTATCGAAATCATCTACATCTGATTTGTTTGATAGTCTGCGTCGTTTCTTCCCTGGTGTGCTGAATGTTGGTCGTTGAGTTGACGATGATGACGGTTGTGTTTCTGCTTCCTTTGCCACTCCAGTTACGATACGTTGAATACTAGTCTGTGATAGAGGTGGGTAAGTTCTGCATTTTGCCGGAAGCTTCCGAGACTTGCTTCCTTTTAAAAGTACACGGGTTCTAGGAGCAGGTCCCGGGTCCGAGTTCTTAGGTGCGGACTGAGCACTGGGTGTTGTTGCGGCGCACCGAACCGGGACGCACGGGTTCAAAGAACTCGGAGCCAGGACCTACTCGTAGAACCCGCACGGGAACTTAGAACCCCGGAGCCGGACAAGACCCGCATGAGGGCTCGGACCCGTCACCCGTGCAATGTAGGTACATTACACGGCTTTTATTGAGAATTTAAATAAGTAAATTAGCTGTAAGCTGTGATGCTTTCTTATAAACTATTATTTTATAATGCACTTCACCCTTTGATTATACCAAGATAACATGCTCTAATTAAAAACGACTCCGTGTCTAGCCAAATATTCAAAAATCTAATATACCTACTAAACAATTCCGCGTTTCCACGAGAGCAGTATACTGTTACGTCAAGCGGTCACGCACGTCTATGTCGATCAAAGGACAGCGATCGAATGAACGCCCGGCGGCCCGGCCAATCGCAGTGACGTGGCTCAAGGAGAAGTGGTTGGCGGCTCGCAAGTCGCGGGTCGCGGGGAGTGTCTTGTGGTTCACGCAGTTCCGAGGACCCGAGACTCGCGACTCGGGAGTGGAGTGGAGAGTGGAGCGTGTCGGGGATGCCGAACGGTGATTCCTAGTTCTTACTACTCAGTACTCGCGGCGAACACGGAGACGCCTGCCGGCCGTGTGAGTGGCAGGAATGTATCGTGGTTCGCGAGTCGCGGGAATGACGGGAGTGGCGTGAGAGTGGCGGGTTCTTGGTTCACGTGGCTCGGACCAAGACGCTTGGGTTTGAGCGTACTCGGCGAACTCGGGACTTGTATTCGAATGGTTAGGAAAGCCGGCGCCGGGCCGCGGCTTCGCGCTGCGGCGTTGGGTTTACTCGGACCGCCGGATTTATTTGGATGCGAGTACTGGACCGGGTTCTCTGGGAGTAGTCGATTTGAAAAAGGAGTGGGAGTAGGAACCGCTTCCCGCAAAGGAGCGGATCACACGAGCCCATTCCAGCTGAACCGACACATCGCTAGTCTGTGATACTCCAGTTGTCTTATACATCAAATCATGTAAGCCATTCATGCTTAAAAATTGGCCACCGTTTTTTATATTATGCATAAAATAATTAAACACGCGGAATAAAATTTCACGACTTTGTCCATTCAGTGATTTGCCACATCCCGTTTTGTAACAGGACTCCATGATCTTGTAATAGATATTACACTTGCACACTTTAAAAACACTGTAAATCTACTAATAAAGATTTGAATTAAAAATAATGAAAACTATTTATTATTTCAATTTTAAAAATTAGTAATTCTTTCATTTGCGATATGTAGGTGCACATATGTTTAAATCAAATTACGAACTGAATGTATAGGACAGCCCATAAGTGCAGCCTTAAGGGATGTCGTAAAAACTTGTCTCTCTTCTAACTAGTTACAATAAGAGGGCGTAAGCAAGACAGAGAGACTTATCGGGTTAGTGGGCATCGCTTGACGTTCACACAGATAGACCAATACATCAATTCTAAGCTTTTTTATTGCTTCCAACTTAAGTTGCTTTACCTATACCTACCCATTGTTTTTAACAGTATTGGCGCCAGATAAATAAAAAGGGTTAACAGTTTACACTTCGTGAAAGATATGCAAAATTCGGAATGGTATTTTGGTTATGCACCGTTCTATTAGATTTTTTTTTAAATTTTCCTGACTGATGAACAACACCAAGCAAACAAAGAATAGTTGTTAGCGCAATATATTTATGAATACAGCAGATTCTGCTTAATTGGGACACCAGTTATTCAGGACAGCCGGTTGTTTGGATCAAAAACCAAAGAACAGAAACCTAATTCTAATTTACTTGGGATATCTGGGACACCATTCTGTTTAATTGGGACAAATTTTCCATCTAAATTCGATGCAAATTGGGAGCGGTTACGGTGTAAGATGTGTATTGTCTATGGTTGATCTGCGCTTAAACCGCTTAGGTGTGAACGGATTGTATGGAGATCGTTATTTTTGGGCGATGATCTTTTATATTTTATAGCTGTGTCTGAACACCCCTTAAATGTAATATGTATACCTATGTATAAAAAAAAACTCAAATAAATAAAAATATTACCCATGTTAAACTTCGCATATTTGAGACAGCCGCTTAATGTGGTCAAAATGTTTAGGCCCCGAGGTGTCTCAATTATAAGTGGAATCAACTGTACTAATATATATATATATCTAGCATATATATTACAAGACATCAACTATTAGGGCATTGGTATTATAGGGCTGCTATAATGTTAATAGCTTTTTATGGAAGGTTTAACAGGACGCACCCGAAGGATTTCAACCAGCAATTTCTGAGCATGTTTGAAATAAAAAATGTAGATGTCAATTTGTTGAGTGATGATATTTTTTTCATCACACGTCGCAACTGAGTAGTTGGGTGCAGCCAGCACGGGTCATCTGATACGCACTGCGTCTCGTTCCAGCAGAGCGGTAACAGAGGAGAGGGAATGCTTGATCCCGTCGCCATAGAAAGGTTAAATGCCGATTCTTAGACCGTTTTAGCTTTTGAACAGATGATAATCAGCAGAAGAGGACGACTATCATGTTGTTAAGCTTGTCAGCATATTACAATTTGCTAGAATTTGGGAGGCGGGTATGGGTACCGCCGCCCCGGGAACCATCTATTGGATAACCAACAGGTCACCCCAAGTGGTTTGCTATGTTTGGTGACTTAGCAGGAGTGCCCGGGTTCATGGGGTGAGGTTTGTCTAGGTCTTGGTGGCGGATACATTTGCCCAACCACTGTGTGGCATGCTGGATCGGAGGAGACTGATTAAGGGAGGCCTTTTGACCTCTCCAGCCGGACTCTCCCGACCCATCGCCTTTCACCGCAGTGTGAGGAATAGATTCATACGTCCGTCACTCCTGGGCACACTGACCTCCAGATTCCTACCCACCCCTCATAGCTTTTTCTCCTTCCTTTCCCTTAAAAAACCCTCCAAACAGCATCCCCAAATATGACATAGGCCCCGAGGTAAATTGTTTTCCTTGGGGCCTCCTGCGTGGAGCTTATGTAAAAAAAAAATAAAAATGAGGCGCTGAATTGCCATTTCATGATAATGTTCCATTTGAATCTCGGCAAAACAATTGGGCCTAACAGACATATAATGTTCAGTAAAATAAAAGAATAATGTTTTAAAATTATTATTTATGCAAAAGAGGTTAAAAACAGCAAAAGCAGACGTGAATGAGACATGAGGCGCTAAACAACATTTTTTATAAATTAATGATCAATAATTTATTGTGTGCATGAAATTTTTTCTTGCTCAAACAAAAATGAGTTAGTATCATTAAAAATATACCGATAAGGTAACAAAGAAAAAACAATATGCATATTTGAGGTTGAGAGAAAGCAAACAGTATATTGGTTTCATTTAATCCAAAGGCACACAATTTGCTTCTAAGAAATTTTGCTAGGATCACTTTAGTTGGGATTTAGTTGGCAATATGATTCATAAAAAGTAATCCATATTATCTGTAACATTGTAAACAACATTTCCTCTAAGCCAACGGACTCTACACCCAATAAAGTAGCGCCATGAATAAGGCAGGGTAAGCAGTGTGTATAGGCACACCTCTAACATATTATGTACGCCAATGAGTTAAATAATAAAGCTGGTATTAAATTTAAATAAAAAATTGTGCCCTGCAAAGTGAAATAAATTCTGTAGTAATATTAGAGTTGCACAAGATCTCAAGAAAAGCTTAGAGGGAACTCAAATTGTACAAATTAACAAACCCATAGGTGGCGAAAAGAGACCAAGTAACTGATTAACACATTTTTTAACTTTATCTACGCAAATGTGATCCTTCAACGACTATCTCCGTAGGAGGATGTCAAATAGGTTAAAAAAAAACGAATAGGTTGAAAACACATTGTGCATTGGGATAGATTGTATTGTTAAGGTTAAGCATGTTTTTTTTCATATATCTGTGATGTCCATATTATTTGTGATGCCTTCATCTGACCCGATAGGTTTGTATATCAAAAGGAGTTTGTATGAGGTGATGGGTGATTTAGTATCTTATGAAGCAGCGGGGGACTTTTGTGCGGCCATCTGTCCTTGCAGTTTGCGTTCGAGCACATCGCAAATGGCATCTCTGATTTTGGATCGCTCGATACCTAAAGCTTGGATTTTCTCCATTTGTTGAGTGAGGAATTCAACTTTTCTTTTGAAATAGTCTTTGGCGCTGGCGATTCCCTGGAAAAGGTCAAAATAATTAGAAAGGCAAGTTAATATAATATTATCTTGCCTTATTATTACCTAGTTATAATTTTGAATCTTAGTTGTAAGCCTATCGTATTAATTTTATTTTATTGTATGCTTATATGTACAGCGCCCTTGAGGTGATTTTTCACGAAAACGGCGCTTTATAAATCAGCCAAATATTATTATTATTTTATATTGTAAAAAATTCCAGTATATAAATTTCATATAAATAATAAATTGAAGAATATAATATAACACCCTTATTTTAGATAAAATGAGAGTTATTTCAGTACAGTATTATAATGTTGAAATACATTACTTAAAATAAACTGGTCTATAAATACTACTACTACCTGCCTACTTAAAATACTCTGATCATTTGCTAACTAGCACTTTAAAGTAGTTTTGTCATAAATTGTACTATAGGTTTTACATTTGATATGATTTGAGATTTTCAAGACCAGAAGTATTAAGGCGGAAATACATTATTAAAACGCGACGCGACGCAACGTGTCAACACCGTGATGCACCGTGCACATTACCAACACGTCACGCCATGACATACTAGCAATTTCTGAATACAGTTAGCTAACAGCAGTGGAAGTGAATGGTTATATACTACGGATTTAATAAATAACGAGTCAGAAGAAGATTTGATGCAAATTTTGGGTACATATATGATACTTAAACGACTCAAGAAAAAGATAATAACTAGCAGTGGCGGCTCTCCCCTTAGGACAATGGGTGTTTGACCCCCCAAAATTATAAGACATAATAATAATTTTTTTTTACGGAATAAACCGTTCAACGCATCGAATTCTTTCTTGAAATGAACCGCAAAATAATAGCAGTTAGCGGCGACGACTCGCCGGGTGACGAGCAGTGACATCTATCGTGTCAAATGGAAGCTCCAATTCTCACAATATTTCGCTGGGTCAATTTTTGACTTGCCCCCGCTATAGGATATCTTCTGTCTCTATGCGCGCCATACAATAAACGCGATGGCACTATGTTTTTATCTTGGAGTAAAAAATTCCCGCGTATAGGTACCACAGAAACCCTAGCGACGTTTTGGACATGACCGAATGTCGTGGAAGGGAGACAGCATTATGAATCTTATTCGTTGTTAAAAGAGATAGCGATACACATTTGTATTTTGCAGGCATGCCTAGTCCATTGTATTTGGACAGTACGGGAAAGATTTTGAATAATAATTATTTACGTTGTTATCGACGACGTTTCAAATTTAGTTTGGTGGCACATCGAGAAGTAGATCTTTTCAAATATTATTAATTATCATATTATGATCACTTTTCAACGGACATAGAAAACAGCTTGATTTAAAAAAATGTTTGTTTTTTAGGTTCCTAATCTAAGTGACAGCAGATTCTATACATTTAATTATCTAGTTACAGGTAAATCATTTGAAAGGGACCTTTGCTTTAGATAGATAAAAAAATATCTAATATAATTTAATAATAAATCTGTTTTTGTTAGGTAGCTGAAAAATTCAAAAAAAAAACATCGTCAAATTGAAACGCAAGTCTAAATTTAAATAAAATTGATAAAATGCCTTTTCTCACCCAATATCTTTGGACATTTTAGGGGTAAAAGGGGACTGCGGACGTGTGCTTCCAAGTCAATTTTTGTTTTTAAATTTTTGATATTTCTATTTCGGTTTCTATTTTTTCTAATCTACCTAATTTTGTTTTTATATCTTGTATACTTAGATACATACTATCGGTGTGCATAACTATATTGAAAAGTGCCCTCTTTAAAATGATGTGCCAGCAAGTACATGAATTATTTAGTGATTTTGCAATTTATAAATAATACCCATGTAATTTGAGTTGCGGGTTCATGACCCTACCTGTCTTCAAATTGATATAGACAATAATATGTCGGCATTTTTCACAATATCGAAAAAAGGTAATTTCACTTTTTTTTTCAAATGACCTCCCATACCTGGAGCCCTAGAGCCGCCTCTGATAACTAGGTGTTACTGGGTACATGAAATAAATCAAAAGAGAAGTATGTGTGGTTAATATCATACTCTGTATCCAGACTTACTTCAAGATAATGAAAGATTTCATACGTATTTTCGGGTTACTAAAACACAATTTGAAGAAATACACTAATTTATTCATAGTGACATACACAAGAAAGACACGACATTTGCTCGGCAATTTCATCCCATGCATTATTTCTCACAGTACAATCCCTGTATATAGCTAAATGCTATATACAGGGATTGTAAAAATAATATACTCATGTCATATAGAACAGGATATCGTTTTACCAACTCAATTAATTGTTCGTCTGTCATTTCGCTAAATAAATGCAAAAAATAATAATATGGAGTCGCGTCGGATGTTCATAGTATGATTCTGGTCTATAGAAAACAACAAATTTGATTCAATTCAACACGCATCGGGTTTCATCGGGTCGCATCGCGTTTTAATAATGTGTTTCCGCCTTTATGCTTGTGTCAAACAGCTATAAAAGATCATTTGGCTTGGCCTATTTCAGCATATCAAATGATGAAATACGCCAAGCCAAATGATCTTTTATAGCTGTTTGTGACAAGCATCGAAGTGATTTATTTTTATTATAGGGTATTATGCCATGTTTGGCTACCTCCTTCTTTAGTCAACGTTTCAGACAGCGTTTCAACAGTGTCCGTTACAGTACAGTTACGTTACAGTGTCCATCATCAGTAACCAGCCCTAAGCAGGCGTAATTGGTGCAGACCGCTCCGGATGCCGACTTGCCACAACGCAAAGGAGCCAAGACGCTGATTACACCTAATACAGCGCCCTTGAGGTTTTTCTAGCGCCAGGCACCGTTTGACTCAGGGCCGGCCCCGACTATAATGCTGTCTAAAACGTTGAGTCTGAGCTAATCTGTTTAAATAATTACTTTTAAGCCAAAGGGCTTAATCAATTCTAAAAATGTAGATATTAAGTTGCTCGATAGGTATGAAGATTTCCGAGTTTCCATTTTGCTTTTGGTGGATGATTTTGTTAGTTAGTACATTTAATAAGTTTTCATTAAAATAATAGTAATAGTCTTACCTTTTCGGCGTAATAACCGGTTCCAATATCTATGATAACATTTTCCGTATCAGTAATTGTTCCAGGGACGTAAATTGAGCCGGTCAACGGCACCATAATCGTCTTTCCTTTTGTTGCTGGGGTTATTTTTTCAACACTCTCGCCTGAGTCTATGAACTTAGTCTGGGCTAATTTCAATGTTTGGAGTGAGTCCTGATATAAATTAAGTTCCTAAAACACATCAGTTGGGATATATTCACTTTCACACACAAAGCATCAGAAGGTAGGTATGTATAAAATGATTCACAAAGCATCAGAAGGTAGGTATGTATAAAATGATTTCCCAACATTTTTGTATCAAGTTATCATGCAATACTATGTAGAACCACATCAGAATATAGATGAAAGTGTGACTTACTTGGTCGACTTGCTGTTTCAGCTGTGTTAATTGCTGTAAGTTTAGTTTTGTTAAATCTATTTGCTGCATACCCTGGCCGGGGGAAGATGAAATTGTGTCCATTTTAAAGTACTGAAAAAAAGGATTGCGTTTCGTTAAAACGTGTGTGGCAAATTCCTTTGAAATTTGTCAGTTAACTTGTGGGAAATAAGACCCCACTTTCAATAATAAACTGAGATGAAAAGAAATCGGAAAATTAAACACGCTTTTCACCGAGTGACATATATGGTTATATTTTTTTATATTGTCATCTTGGATTTGGATTTTAGTGCCTGTAGGTTGTCAGAATGATTTTTTTCCATTTCTGCATACTGTCAGTTATTGATTAGTATGAAGTTATTGCGAGAGGGGAGAAAAGTCATGTCAGATGGTATTTTAATGGGAAAATACTAAAGGTGGCACACATGTCAAAAGAAAATATCGGAATGCTAATAAAACTACAAATATATTTTTTTAATTAGCTTGTACTCTTGAAAAACCATACACCCTGAAGGGAGAGAGGGTTCAAACACCTTTTTTGGGAAGTTTTTTGGGACTTTTTTCGCCAACTTAAACATCAATAAAGCAATTTTTTAAATATGAACACTCTAGCACACCCAAGGATCACGAGCCGCCACTGCTCACCACAATTTATTGATTGCATCACTTTGATAAAAGAGGTAGGTGCAAATAATAATAAAAAATACTCATGTAACTCAAGAGAAAATTATTTAATTTTCACTTTCAAAATAACTTCTTCTTCTTTGTGTGGCTTATCAGGTCCCCCCGACGTTGGCGATCACTCTTGAAAAGGTCTCTCTGTCTTGCGCTGCCCGGAATAGCTCCTCCACACTTCTAATGCCGGTCCACTCTCGTATATTTCGCAGCCAAGACATTTGTCTCCTACCAGGCCCTCGGCGACCCTCTATCTTGCCTTTCAATATTAAATGAAGCAAGTGATACTTATCCCCTCGAAGTATATGACCCAGATACGAAATTTTCTTGATTTTAATCAATGTAAGCAGTTTTCTATCTGTTCTAGCCCGCCTGAGAATTTCTGTGTTGGTGATCATGTCGGTCCATGGGACCTTGAGCATTCTCCGGTGAAGCCACATTTCGAAAGCCTCTAACCTGTTCATGGTACCTACCTATTTATTTTCAAGGTCCATGTTTCAAAACCATACAGCAAGACCGACCGCACATAACATTTTAGCATTCTCTGCCTTAGTTTTAAGCTGATATTTTCATTGCAGAAGAGAGATTTCATTTTTATGAACGCAGTTCTTGCTGCTTCAATTCTGCACCTAATCTTTATATCTGGGTCAAGAGTCTCCGTGAGAATACTGCCGAGGTATCTAAATCTCTCCACCTTTTCGACATTACAACCATTTAACTGTATCATTGATCCAAAGTGATCTAGTCATCCATTTCGTTTTATTGACGTTGATTGTTAGGCCCAGTTGCTCACCAGCATTATTCACAAGATTTAATAGGTCTTGGAGGTCACTGATACTGTCAGCTAGTAATACAGTATCATCTGCATATCTTATGTTATCAATGACAGCTCCGTTGATCTTGAGACCCTTCTCGGTATTACTTAGGACTCTTTTGAAGACATAGTTGGAATAGAGATTAAATAATAGTGGCAACAGGATACAGCCTTGTCGTACTCCACGCTGAATGGCGATTGCGTTAAATCTCTCATTCCCATGTCTTATTTCTGCAGTTTGGAATCAATACAGGTTTTTAATGAAATCTGGTCTTTGGTGTCAACGTTACAATCCGCAAGCATTTTCATTAGGTCAGCATGTTTTAAAAAAATGTTTCAAAATTACTGATGTATGTCAATATTCCGTGATTTTTTATGGGTCTGTGCTAGTATTGTATTTTCCAGAAATGCAATCCACGAGTAGATTCTTCGTTTTTTTTTAAATTCTGAGCCGATGGGGGAGGGATGGGGGGGGGGGGTTGAACCCCTTAACCCCCGCTTGCGTACGCCCTTGATGTAGGTACAGCACAATAATGAGATGTAAACGTGTTTCGTGGTTTAAAAATCTGACCAATCAAATTTCGAATACCTACAGAACTGTATTGCATCCTATTAACATTATGAAATTCAAACGGGATGGCCATTACAGATATCAGGCAAGTGTAAAAAGACAGAGTGCGTGCTAAATGAAGTATAAATCAAAAGTAGTCAGTGGCGACAGTGGTGGCAAATTAAATCTTCATGGAAAGTATTTCTCGTGTTAACTATTCAGTGTTATCACCCTTTAGCTCTAGGCATTTTGACTTGTAAAAATATTATCAAGGAGGAAAATAAAAACAACATTTCTTATTATTTATTTATTTATAATAAACCTATATATTTCTGATATGTTTCAAAAAAATAAAATTTCGCCTGGGTTGTTATATTATTATAATATACCTACACTTACATACTTAGGTAGGTACTATCTATGTATAAAATAATTATATTATTCGGTATAAAATTTATAATTACATACCTAGGTATTTAATTTTGTGAAAGTAATTTTAATGTATTTTTAATAGTTGCCTTAGTAATTATTCTTAAAAAACTCATACATTTGAATCATTCTTAGGAAATAAATTATTTCTCACAATTAATCGCGATATTAAGACGGTAGACATTTTTTAGTCTCACAGAAACATAATATTTTGTAAATAAGTAAATAAACAGTAGTAAGTGCCTAATGTTATGAGTTGTGAGTAAAACTTATTAATATCTTTTTATTTTAAAAAAAATCCACAAAATTGGCTGCAATAATTACATACTAAACATTAAAATTAAGTAAATACATCAATTAACATAATATCTATCTACAAGATAACTTATGAAATATTGGAAAAGTGATACATGGGTCGTATTTCATACACCTAATACAATACTATTAAACTATTAAATTTACGTTAATTATATTAAAGATTGAATTAGGTTAGATAACGGAACATTCCAACAGAGGAAGAAGAGTGATAAAAGGTTAACTTCCACCCTTCAACCAAATCCCTGAATATTCCGTTACCTATTATGTTTAGAGTATTTTTATGAGGTGCTAATAATCAATAAGAAACACCTTTTTGTGTCCATACCTATATAACCCTCCTCTATTTAGTTAGTACACAATTCTACATTTTGTGTCAAGTAGGAACCTACAAGAAACCTTGCACAACTTATAGTTATTAGTTTGAAAACTAATTTATGCAAACCACTTATAGATTATTACATTTAAAATCATTATCATGGGATCAACCATTGGATCAACTTCTTACATTACTCTAATATTAAGTTAATTTAGTTCAATTGGGGTAAATGCGTCGTATGAGACAATTGCGTCATTTCAACTCTTTCTTTTGGTGGAGAAGAGTTGATGGAGTTTAAAGCGGGATGTCGAGGTTATTCTGCCAGTCAACGGTAGTGGGAGTGATTTGGTTCAAACATCACAGATTTGCGTCGGGAATAAAAGGTAATAAAAGGGAAAGTCTTCTACAATGTATGCTGTTGGTCTACATTCACATCCTATAGGCCCCATTTGTGCATTAAATATGTACACTGATGTGATTTAATGAGATTCACGCCTTCCAAGGGAAAGAGAACCTTTGTAGTTTAATAGTTGGGTCTTCAAATAGCCCCTTCATTCAATATTGAGCTTGATTTGACATGATGCCCCGTAAGACGTGTTTACCCAATGACTAAATAAAATACCTAAAAGAAGGACTTGGCGCACAAGATGGACCATTGGGAACTATGACGGTCAAGATGCCGCAACGCCGGACCGTTTCCAAGGCCATTGAATGATATCTATTGGCAACCAGGACTATTGGAACACTCCATGTACATGCAAAAGCAACACAGTCTACACGCTTTCGTATCGGGCCAAGAATCAACTCTCTCCGATCAGGATTACTCTTGACGATTGAACAGTTAAATTGAACAATTGAACAAACAGTTGAATTGAACGATGAAACGATTGAACTCAGTTTTATTCCATAACCTAATGAATGCATATTTTTAGGTTTTGTTTTTGTTAGCAGCTTATAATAAACGAACGCATAATTAAAACATGCATTTTTTTCCATCGGCAGCCATTTTTGTATAACCGTTCGGAAAGAATGTTTCATTGGTATGCCAAGTCCTATCTTAGGGTATTTTATTTAGTCATTGGTTTTCCCAACCGATCTTATCAAAATGTACTTATAATTTCAATACAAAACAAAAATATGAAATCAGTTGACTCCGTTGATGACGGTGTTTGCATTAAAGTGATTGTTGCGTAAGTGGCAGCGAGGTGTCCTTACTTTCTCCCTTTCCGAATTTCCTGCGATGAATAGAGCTAACTGCTCCTGAAATGTTCAAGAATACAAAACATTGGTTAGTATTAGATACAACAAACTGTGATAAAGAAAAGAGTCATTGCGAAATAGAAAGATAAATGAGGGGTTTAGGAGAAAGACAAAGGTTGCCAACATTACCGTCACAATAGCCACCCTCAAGTGAGGCTATGCTGGGCACATAGCACGACTAACAGGCTTCAGATGGGTGAGGGGGGTCTATACCAAAGCCGGACGTCAGCAGGCTTATTAAGAACGACATGAGGAACTGCAGCAAATATTAAACGAGATGATCCCAAACTAAGGCAGGGTGTCCAGTGACAAAATGTTTTTAAAACATCCGACAAAATAAAAATATTGGGTCAGGACCAAAAAGTATTTTGTTTTCCATCGTTTCAATGAATTTCAAACATCCCAGTATTTTTATTTTTGTCAGATGTTTTTAAAAAAAATTGCTACAGGAGACCCGCCTTTAAGAAAACAATATTCATTACATTACTATTAATCAGCTTTTTAGTACTCCGACTCAATATTCGTAGATATAGAAACAATTTGGAAATTCTGTTTTTCAAAGATTTAAAAAAATATTTAGTTTGTTTTTCAAAACTTACCAAAATTTTCATGGAGTGTACTTGCAATTCTTGCAAAAGGTTCTGAAACTTGCCCTTTCTCATTTCTTCTGTGAGAAATTCTCAGACTCAATATTCGTAGATATAGAAACAATTTGGCAATTTTTTTTTTCGAATATTTAAAAAAAAATTGTGGTTGTTTTTCAAAACTTACCAAAATTTTCATTGAGTGTATTTGCAATTCTTGCAAAAGGATCTGAAACTTGCCCTTTAATTCCAATGTCTTTTGTGAGACATTCTTCTTTATCTCTTCGAAGGGAACTTTCTGCAATAAAAAAGTAAAGCATTTTTATTTTGTGGTAAATAACTTTTGTAATGTTTTGATCTCGATTTTTGAAATTGTGAAGAAAAAGTTTAAAAGGGATCTATAGCCGAATTTACACTAAACAACTAGTTGCGCACAAGTTGTGTCATGTCATTAGTTGCAATGCTAGTTTCACATATTATGTTTCATCAAATTAGAATCATGATAGCGCGGTATTGCGGCATAATGCAATTATTTGGATCATGAATGCAACTAGTTGCGTAATGTAAATTCATCTTAATATTATTTAAAACAATAGTTTTACAATTTAAGTTGATAATAGTATCTTTGGTCATCTTTCTTCTTCTAGAATTAAATCTTTTAAACTTTATTCTTATGAAAATGAGAGGTATTGAATAATTTAGGGATGTCAGTTTTTTAAAATGAAGAAGATTTATTATATTTAAAATATATTTATTAATGAGATAATTTTACAAAAATAATAAATCGTAAGAGATACATGTGTAAATATTTTACTTCCCTAAGACACATTCACCCAGAAAATGATGTAAACCAGACAAAAAATAATTTAAATTTCATAAAAAGCTTTAATACAAGGTGCCAACATTTTTGTTGGTGCATGTTAAGTGAAAATAGGTTTAATATCAATATGAGATAATAAACAAATAAAAGTGTTTTATGTACATACAAATATTATAATATATTATGTTATGTTTTTTTTATTAGATCCATTCACCCTCCATTTTGTGACAATTCCATGAGTATGATGAAATTGATGTTCAAAATATTTCTGAATCCCTCGGCAAACATTTGATTATGGATTATACCCTCTTGCCTCTGCGTGGTGAAGGCTGTTAACTGAATGTTGGTAATTCTGGTAGTTACCTGAATGAGAGAGCTGGCTACACTGAGGAACTGACGGGATGTATTACGAATGCTGCGGACTGCGCCCCTGGAAGGACAAAAAAGAAATGAATGAACACAAAATGCTTGGATACTAATAGGAGAATCTGCGAAAATGTTGAAAACCTTAAAATTACAGAGGCTGTTTGAAAAAAATTTGAATTTTGTAGTTAAAATCTGACGACAAATATGCCTTTGACAACTATCTAGTTTTTCCTCTCTGTAGTAGTAGGCGGATATGGGTACAGCCGCCCCGAGAACCATTTATTGGATAACCATCACCCCTATCAATAGTCAAAGTCTCGAACTACCAAGTAGTTCGTTACGTTTGACCGCTACTCTCGACCCAACGCCTTGTACCGCAATGGGAGGGATGGATTCACACGTTTGTCACTCCTAAAAACATTGACCCCAGATTCCTACCCACCCCTCACACCTTTTTTCTTTCACTTTCACACTTAATTCCCTAAAGTGACCCTTAACATAGCATCCCCAAAGATAATGTCGACCACCACAACACGGGCATGTGCCTAGCATGGTGGTCGAAAAATCCCCAATGTATGTAATGAAAAATTTAATGAATAAAGAAAATTAAAAAATAAAAAAAAAAAATGTTAAAAAAATACTTTGGGCAAATACGATACAATGTTATTAAACTACTTAATTTGTTTATTTATTTATTTTTTTATTAAGTTATACATGTATACAGGATGTATAAGCACACAGTGATTTCTGGCCATATTTTTGGAATTAAACATTTAGATGTCATTTTGCTGTCCGGTGATGATTTTTTTCATTTAAAAACAACAAAAAATATTTATCCATCCCAAGTCGTAACTTGGTACAGCCTTGCTGGTCAGGTGATAACCCACTCTGTCTAGTTCCAGCAGCACCGTACAAATGGGGATACGTATCACGTGATCCGTGACAGTGTGATCAATGGCAACAGAAAAATATTTTTGTTTGAAAAAAATATATATATCATCGGACAGCGAAATGACATCTACAATTTTACTCCAAAAATGCTCAGTAATAGCTTGTTCAAAATTTTCGGGCACTTGCTGGTTAATACACCTTGTATAATATCTTTTACCGCCACCCCGAGAACCATTTATTGGATAACCAACACCTCTGTCGCAGGTCACCCCAAGTGGTTTGCTACGTTTAGTGACTTAGCTTGGATGCCCGGGATCATAGGGATGAAGTTTTGTCTGGGATTTGACGGCAGTTGCGTCTGCCCACCAACTGCGTGGCAGGCTTGATCGGAAAAGACTGGTTAAAGGAGACCTTTTACCTCTCCAGCAGAACTCTTTCAGAATATCACCTTGCACCGCTTTGAGAGGCTTTGTAAGTCTGTCACTCCTGGACGCCCTGATCTCCAGATTCCTACCCACCCCTCATACCCTTTTATTTCCCTCTTCCTCTCCTTCCTTTCCTAAAAAGACCCTCCACACAGCATTTCCTAAGATGACATAGGCTCCGAGGGGAATTACTTTCTTTAGGGCCTCCTGTGTGGAGCTAAAGTAAAAAAATCTACGTAAAGCAGTGGTTCCTAACCTGGGTTCGATCGAACACCAGGGGTTCGGTGAGTCAGTCTCGCGGGTTCAGCGGTTTCAAAACCGTCTCATATGATTCAGTTCGATTTGTAATTAGGAAGGGTTCGGTGAATGCGCATATGAAACTGGTGGTGGTCAGTAGGTACCTCCAACAAGATTAAGAACCACTATTATCTTTCACTCGGTGCATTATTTATAATATGTTATGTACGTGCAACTCACTTAGGCAGCTTCACAACACCGCTGCTGGTGAAGTTGATGAGGTGCACCAGCCTCCTGGCAGACTCCCTGGTCAGCAGGACTATGAGCTGCTCCAGGGTGGCAGGGCTGGCCTGGTTGTCGGGCTCGTCCTTGCTCAGTTCCTTCCACAACTCGCAGGCCTTCACATAGGCCAGCTTAGGGTCTGTCACCACCTGGGATTACATCACATTTTTCAGTTAATTTATTTAAGTATTTATCTGTTTATTACGACATACGCAGTATATTATAATACAAGTTATAAGGTATTAAATTTTTACATGGTTATGCACCTATTACGTAAGTTCACAGAATGTTATTTTTGAGTTTCGCCTGACATATATGTCGGGTTTTAAAACTTAATTAGTGAATGAACAAATAATGATAATAAAAATAAAGAAAAAGGAGGGGGGGGGGGAGATAAAGAGACATTTTAATCAAACAGTATTAATAGCCTTGTGTCTGTCGTACACACTCGATTCACAAATAGATACAAACGGAAGCGCTGCCATCTGTATTATTAATATGCTAAAAAAAGCTACTTTTGTAATTCGGTTTCGAATTCAAGAATTCGTCAAAGGATGGCGCCACTTATGTTAGCAGGTCGCACGAGGACGTGCTCCCCTATGTATAAGTACTACGGATTTATAGAATTTAATTATCTCTCCGGATATGGAAAGATTGACTGTAATACTCGAGTTGTGAATAATAGTATCACGCGGCCATATATTACATATTATGACGTCATTGCCTGTCACGGTTACTTTGTCCCGGTGACTAGCTGTCACTGGATCCGAGGAACCAGCTATTTTTGGTACCAGTTCCTATGGGATTTATATTAAAATTGTGACCAACACTCAAACTGGGCGAAGCCGAACGGAGCGAATGTGTTTTACTGCTAGTAGGTACAACATAAATACAACAAAACACTTCTTTTTTGACAAGCAATACTGCGCAACATGAAAATACTCTCGACACAAATGCGGTATTGTCCTTGAAAATCACATACGCGATGTTGCATGTTATCCAAGGGATGAACTTACTAAGACAAACTGAATACGAATCGAATGACAGGAAAAAATTAAAAAATTTGCGGTATTGCTACTGATATTATTGATAATCAACCTTTCGAACTGTGTTTTTATAAAAAAAATAGATTTAAAAAGAAATCCTCCCCATCCTGAGCAAATAAAAATTTACAGTTTTAATTTTTCAATTGCTCGTGTCATAAACTTTGCACGCATTTTGTTTATTTGTTTTTGGAATCCAAACGTGATGCTCGGTCACTGACCGAGTTGGCATCGCAGCATACCTGGATTGCTTTTAAGCTTAAATTAAATTACAGCTAAACTTTTGTCATAGAACCTAAGCTCGCTAGTTACTCAATTAATCTAATCTTACTAATATTATAATCTTACTAATCTTACTTCTTACTAATTATAAATTAATGCGAATGTTTGTATGGATGGATGTGTCTTACTCTTTCACGCAATAAATACCGAATGGAATATAAAAATTCTTTCTCTAATCGAAATATACATTATTTGCGAGTAATATAGGCTATTTATATATTGGTAAGCTCTGGCGTTATGAATAAGCTGTGACGTTATGAAATTATTTATTATAGGTTTATTTGCAAAGCGTGTTGCTAAGTAAATGTTTGACTTGGGCTGTCATTTTGTTATTTGTTTAGGTTACTATGGAGATTTCTTTGATAGCGAAAATTCAAATATGAGTATTCTAATATGAATATTTAGTGCAGATACAAATATAAAATAGGCAGTAATCTACATTTTAACCTAAGCCAACAGCTATACTAATATTATGATTGTTGATTGATTGGGGGAAGGAGTGAGGGGAGGGGGGGAGAGGTAATGCGGGGGGATAGTGGGGGGGGGGGGGGGGGGGCGAATATGTGAACGAAGCCGGGGGCAAAAGCTAGTCTAAAATAAATAAATAATCTATTATCAATAGTTACCAATTCAGCCACATAAACCAGAACATGAATGGCCTCCGTGGTCTGCTCCTTGAGAGCCCTGGCCTCCATCAGTGTCCTGCGGGAAATCCTGCGTCCCAGCTTGCGGGAGAACCTGTCCGCATGTTGCAGAGTGTGGACCAATGCGCGCTGCTTGGCCCCGTTCTCTTCCACCTTGGCTGGTGCAGCTGTTGAAATGAGTGCACTTAGATTAGGTTTACAGATGTAGAGATATTCTGTGCTTGCTCCTTAGAACCCTGGCCTCCATCAGTAGCATGCGTGACAATGAACAATAAAGCTGTGATAAACCGCGAGCAGATATCGGTTGAACCGCGAGCGCTTACGTTTTGTACCGTTTGTGACGCTATCAAATATTTCTTCCTATGGTAGGAGAGGGGGTCAGATGAATTAGGGAGCGCCCACGGAATGCAGATTTTTTGTACTGAATCTGTCAACTTGACATCTGTCATCCACCGGTCTAGGCAGCTCCGTAATTAAAATGACCCCCTCTCCTGTTTTCGTCGAAGGGGTGCATAACTTTTCGTATTTCGCCTCAGGATCGGTTACGGCGTAAGATGTGTATTGTCTATTGTTGATCTACACTTAAACCGCTTAGGTGTGAAAGGTCTGAAGGGATTCTTTGGAGAGCGTTATTGGCGTGCGATCATCTTTTATATTTGATAGCCGTGTCTGAAAACCCCTTAAAGGTTTACTATATTAAAAACATGCTTTACAACTGTGCATTTTTATTTTTATAATAATAACACACTTACCAAACAGTGTTAGCAGTCACTACTAACAGAGAAACCAATTTTTCTTTTTTTTTACAATAACTCCACACAGGAGGCTCTGAGGGAAAATTTTCCCTCAGGGCCTATGTCATCTGAGATGCTGTGTGGAGGATCTTTTTGAGGAGAGGAAGGAATGAACATTGGTCTTGAAGAGACCCATGTTGTAGGAAGGAGGAAACACAGAGGCAGGGAAATCGTTCCACAGCCGAGCTGTTGAACACAAGATCGAGTCGAAAAAACGACCCGTTCTTATGTGACAAAAGTCATTATATTCATATTCTCATGTGACAAATGTCAACATATGTTGGGCATGCGTTTGGCGTGTTTCCCGACTATGCACCGTGCATACTTTATTTATTTACGCCTATTTAGGCTTTTACATATAACTAACTAACTAACCATCATGCCGATTCCCGCAGAGGCAGGCAGAGAGGACGGACCGCCAAACAACTCGATCTTGGCACACACTCCTTGCCTCGTTCACATTCATACATCGTCTCATATATGCTCTTCTATTATTCCGACTCTTCACATGGCCCGACTCAAGTATCTGATACACTTGGTCGTGCCATGTCTTCCTCGGGCGTCCCCGACTACTTCTACCTTTCACATTTGCATCATGTATTCTCCTTACACTCCTTTCCTCGTTCCTTCGCTCTACATGCCCAAACATCTGAGCGTCCCTTTCTTAATCTTACTCATTACGCTTACATCAGCCTTGCATTCTTCGCGGATCTCCACATTTCTCACACGATAGTACACGGTTTTACCACACATACGCCTGAAGGATCTCATTTATACAGCATTCAGTCTACTTTCATCCTTCCTCTGCCAGTTCCATGCTTCACTTCCATACACCAGGGTAGGTACCAGCACTCCATTATGGACGGCTAACTATGCTTCTTTGGACAGTTTTTTGTTATCGCTAACGGCGTTCAGTCCTCCATTAATAGAGTTGCCTGCATTTACCCTTCTTTCGATATCTCTACCAGCCTTCCCATCTCTCCTAAACATACTTCTCAAGTACACAAACTCATCCACCTGCTCCAAATACTCATAATTTTTTACAAATATAAAACAATATATATTTGCGAAATTATACTCGTAAATAGTGAAGGAAACAACTGCTTAAAAAAACTTTTAGTATCTAATATTGTTATTTTATATACCTACTAATTGAACTCCTTTACATACATAAGAAACTTTCCACGATTATGTAACCACACACAGTAAATACCCGCTTAAAGGAAAACAAATCATAATTTTCTTGTATCTCTTTCACACACCGCATCGTGACATCTCCTTAATCCCTACCAGTACTACTTGCCGTGACGATAATTTTGAAAGTATGGAATATAGTTACAAGAATAATATTGAAGTGTTAGTGAATTCCAAAGATTCAAAACGTCAAATTAAACGTCGATGCGCTGATGGTTTTGCTTTGTTCTTAAACATTTAATGCTGCCGCTCTTTCTTACACACTTATAACAATAGTCGAAAATGAAACCAACGGTGAACGTATTTCTGCACTCCCCCAAAGATCATTATCAAACATCTCCCTAACACGAATAAAGGAAATGAAACTCTATTCCCTTTGCAAAAAAGTAGTATCTACTTTTGAGGAAATAGTCACACGTATTTTGTGTGTCTCTCCATTATTTAATGTATAAGAAAGAGCTGCAGCATTATAGCGATGAGGAACGTATGTTCATTGTCTTTTATTGCTGTCATGATACCGTAACCGTGAAACGTCACCGTAATTATAAAATCTCACATTCGGTACAAAATCATGAGATTGCGAGCTAAAAACAGATCATCTACAATCTGTAAAAACCAAACAGCACAAGCATTATAGATTTCGTCCCGCTATGACGCTATGCCAGGGGAGAGTCGGAAATATATATAAATATATTTTTAACAGTCTCCATAATACAGAGTGTCCGGGGTCAAGTGCACAAACTTCGGGAGGTAATTTACATGGTAGTTTTCGGGTAAAAAAGATGAATTATGCGTGTGGAAAAAAATAATATTCTTCCATGGAAAAAGTTATTTATCTTTTTTGCCACTACTATCACGATACTATAACGAAGTTTGTGCCCTTTACCCCCGGACATCCTGTATATTACAGAGAAGATTTAGATTTAGAGAAATAAACAAACATATATATTACTAGCTTTTACCCGCGGCTTCGCTCGCATGGTATTAGTGGGAAATTACTGGCATAATTATTGGCATAATTGTTATTATTCTTGCTTTTTTGTCTAATAAAAAATAATAATTGTTTAATAGAAAATTTCAAAATTTTAGAATGACATTTCGCAAATAAAAATTCTATTTTAGAAAATATTTTAAGTACCTACTCCCCTAATTTATTCTGATTATTTCGCCTCAAGTAGGAATTAGTATTTTATTCATATTTGAATCCAGAGAACCTAAAGAAATAACAAAATTACAGCCCACGTCAAATAATTACATAGCAACGCTATGCTTTTCGTCCGGACAATAAACATTTTTAGAGATAGGTAGATATTAACCATGACGCCAACAAAGCACTATTTTTTGGGTGAATTGTCTAATTAAAAAAAAAAAAACACATTTTTTCCAAGGTAACAATTTGTTTGACGTTTGCAATAACTCGATTTTGTTAGGGACAGAAAACGTATGAAAAATAATTGCATAACGCTACAGTTTATTCATAACGCCAGAGCTTACCAATATATATAGCCTATGTTACTCGCAAATAATGTAGCTTTCGGTTAGTGAAAGAATTTTTAAATTCTATTCGGTGTTTATTGCGTGAAAGAATAAAACTCATCCATACAAACTTTCGCCTTTATAATATATATCTATTTGTTTGACGTTTGCAATAACTCGATTTTGTTAGGGACAGAAAACGTATGAAAAATAATTGCATAACGCAACAGCTTATTCATAACGCCAGAGCTTACCAATATATATAGCCTATGTTACTCACAAAAAATGTAGCTTTCGATTAGTGAAAGAATTTTTAAATTCTATTCGGTGTTTATTGCGTGAAAGAATAACACTCATCCATACAAACTTTCGCCTTTATAATATCTATAAGATGTGTTCTGGGTTACTAGTAATAATTTCAAAATGTCTTTCCAATGTACCGGATCGTTATGCCTCCCGGTGTTATTTTATAACATGATATATGGTGAGCGTTCGAATATTGCTTTCATCATTATCTCAAAACTTAGTACTTGGAGATGTCTGACTAATCAACTGGACCATCGATACGGTATATACAAACAAATAAGTAGCAATAACAAATAGTGGAAGCAAATAACACGTAAATATTTAAGATTTAAAACAATAATAGACAAGAATATCAAATAAACATACAAGGGTTTTTGCTGATTCGCAGGTACAACCATCATAATAAATAATTAATAATATTATTTATATTTTAACTATCGACTCAAAAGTATCATAGATCAATATAATTAACATTACCTGCGCTAAGGTAAAGTCATTTCAGCGGCCTGATGTTATATTATAAAATTAAATAAGTAGCCATTACGTACAAGTGTATTATTAAATAATACATTTTTTTCTATTGTGGGAAACCTTGTTGTAAAATAAAATAATAACACGTTGTTAGAAAAACGTCAATGACGGAAGAGGTTTTTGGTTCTCCTGAATAGTCAATTTTAGAATGACAATGTGCTCCAGTACAAAAAATACGATGAATTAAAAAGTTTCATTTTAAATAGCTTTTTTAAAACTCTTTATGTGCGTAGTTTATATGCTCAATTCCTTTGGCCGGGGTTGTTTCATCCGGGGTAGATGTAGCTAAAGACGAGATTAGGCCAAATTTATAATATGAGGTTTATAATAGAATAAGAGGGTATAATCATAGAAAACAAAAAAAATGTAATTTTTAAATCAGATTTTAGACGTATTGACTCATTTCCACAAAAAAATTAAAATTGATTTCGAAAGATTGTTCTGTCATCTAGTAAACGTATGTTTTAAATTTTGAGAAAACATGTTTATTTTTAGTATAATAAGGTTATGCCATAGGTCAGTGGCAGATTTGTTAAATTTTCAAAAAAGATTTTGTATTATATAACACCCATTTCAAATCATATAATCATGCTATCATATTATCTGGTAATCGTATGTTCCAGAATTTTAATTTTAGTTTAAAATAAAATCATTAAAAAATATAAACGTACATGTGCTTCTTGACGAAAATTGGTCCGATTGTGTATTTATTTGCGCACTTACAAACTAACATATTTCAGATTTTTTTTCCATTCTTATTTTGTTTAGACATTATTGACAAATGTTAAATACTTATGATCAAAAAATAATTACAAAAAGTATATTATTTTAATAATTTTATCATCACGCCTTTCAGCATTTTGGATGTAGGTATAAATTAAAGCAAATTTGGAATGCAATAATTTGGAATGCAAATTTGGGATCCAGTGATAGCTATGTTCGATGGCATTATGAGAGGTTAGCGGTGGTGGACTCCGCAACAAACAAAATGTATAAATATGCTGGAACAAATCCAGAAAAAAATCTCAGGTATGTCTGTATGTGGATGTTTGGAACTTATCTGAGGTTCATGCATACGGACTTACTTGAGACAACGAACGGATTTTGTCTAGAAACCTGACGTTCTGCTAACCTTGCAATATGTAGTACTTGCATAAATCTATAACAGACCATTCCGTTTGAAAAGCTATAGCTTATGCGTGCCCGAAAACTTCAGCCGTAGTCGTCGCCACGATTTGTCAGAACAGATGTTTTAGCACATCGAGAGGGATGGTGCTACTCAAATTCAATATATAAGGGAGGTGTGGTGTTTAAGGGTTCCCCCCCCCTTCCCCTCCACATCAGCCTCAGAATGGCATAGAGATAAAAGAGAATTGTAGGTACTCATGGATTACATTCCAGGAAAATATTGGAATTGTACTGGAATTAAATATATAAAGATAGCAGCCAATAATATCTGCGTTAAGAAAAATGAAGATAGTGTTGATAGTTCTTAGTCGAAGTATGATTCAGTTAAAAGTTACCGAATTGGAAATGGGTTCCATAGATCAATCGGTAGAGCAGTTGGCTATGAATGCTAAGGTATCTGGGTTCGAGTCCCAGTGGAACCAATATCTTTTTCTGATTTTTCTGTCTTCAGATTTTGTTTGAGTTTCGCTAATATTGTCTTCATTTAATTAAATAGTATTTATCTCTTTTATCAATGTGATATAAATTATAAGTTGTGGTAAGTACCTAGATGTCTCAAAAATTTTGTAATAAATTACCCCCCACCCCCCCAATCATACCCCCCATAATCATGTAAATGCTGGAGTCACGCCCTTGGTGCTATTGAACGAAATTTGTAAACCAGCGGATCTATTTAATTACTGTTGTATTTATCTAGTTATAACTTTTAAAAATAATATTTTTTGTAAAACTATCTTCCCAAATGTTAAAAATGTCAAAATAAGAACTCTTATACTGGAAATGAATAAGTAATCCGCAGTACAATAATTATATTTTTTAATGCCAATTGCGTTAATACATTACAACTGACATTGATCGTCTCCGAGGCGCGAAAATAATATGCATGCTTTGTAGGTTTGTTTTCAACACACAGCGCCTTTGATCCGGATGTAGATAGGTAGCATAAATCTTAACAATTGTAATTATTACGAGGCAATAAACACGAACATACACTTCATACATCGTGTCAGTGTCGGCATTCAAGAGGTCACTCCCGGTTCACTGATATTTCAGTTTACCACATAATCAAACTCCAAGTGTGATAAGACGAATACGGACACAGTATTAGACATCAGATAATGATAATGACACAATTAAAACTGGCTAGACAACATAACAACAATATTTTTAATTGAAGGACTTAAACTTTGCTCCTGTATTGATGAAAAGCCATCGCCCTAGTTTCAGGAATAGTAGACGTGGAATCAACAAGACTGGACCCTGTACCTATCTGTCTATTAATCACCAATGATTTTAAGTGTTTTATGCCAGCACAACAGTCCAGACTGCCCGGTAGCAATAAGACAAAGATAGTAACTAGTTCAGTAAACTCTGAACCGTCGAAAAGTATGGAGCAAGTAATATTGCGCCTTGTCTAATTACTTATATGTATTGTCATTGGCGTAATTCATGATAATTTCGACGCAGAATTTCTAGGAAGAAAAACTTGTCAATTCTTACGATGATAAAGTTCGAAGATTTTTGCTATTCGATTGCCGATTGATTGGGGATGTTTAAAAATCATGCAGAAATCATTACAACTATTATTATAAACAAGCCAGTCACGTATTCAGTGATGTGATAACAACATTTAACTCAACACATTTGTAACTACACACAGCATCTCCTAAGATAACATAAGTCGTGAGGGAAACTATTTTCCTCAGGGCCTACTGTGTGGAGCTAATTTTAAAAAGAGAGGTTGGTTAGAAACCGTGAATCCTTATTAAAATTCATCTTCAAAATGGGTGCATCTACCCATGGATCTAGTTATACACTTACTAGCTGGGTTACCCGGCTTCGCTCAGGACAATTCGAGTGTGTTCTGGAATGTTCCACAATGATGTTCCCGATTCCCTATTCCCGAACATTCCACGACATACTCCGCCACTCCTTCCAGAACTTTCAAGAGCTCTATGGAACTTTCCGGAAGACTGTTCTAGATATTTCAAGAGGGTTAAACTTCCAGCCCTTATATCTTCAAAAGCACTCCCTTTAGGTAAAAACGGATGCTCTTATTCCCTAGGAGGGATAGAGATCTACCACAACTTATAACTCCCTTAATCGTACCGGGACTCGTTTCTGAGTTTTTGCGAGCCGCACGTTTTTTTGGACTTTTTTTTATAATATATGTAATGGCAAAATATTCCATTTAAATTTGAATCCTGTAGTGTCAGTTGGAATACTTGGAATGTAATTATCAATTGTCACTTGTTTTATTTTCTATTATTTTATTATAAATAAACATAAATGTCGTTTCTTTGTTAAACTTTGCAACACAAGTGTTTTATTTATAAATCAATAGAAAAGAATTAAATCATATTATAAAACGACATTTTTCGTAACCACAAATGGAGAAACTTCAATTTGAATTTACGCTACTACCTGGAGGCGATGGCAAGTCAAATATTATTAGCATTACAAAAATAGTCACAAGTGATGAAAAAGTGTTTACAATACCAGAAATGTTACAATCCGCCAGCCATCACAAGGAGATTATGAAAAGTGGTGCTTTTGGCAAAGTAAAAAATAGTTTAAAAAAAAGATACCAGGTTAGAAGAGTCTGGGTAACAATGACAGAAGAACTAAAAAAAACATACGTAGACGAAGATGGAAACCTACAGTTCGGAGACCAATACCTCGAAGAATTGGAAGAAGAAAGTTTACAAGTACATCAAAAAGAAGATACACTGGGAAGATTGATGGTAAAATTAATGGAAGATAAGCAACAGAGCCTCAAAAACATTGCTGAGAATTTTGTTATAGAAAAATTCTGTAGTAAAAATACAAATGCAAGCCAGTGGATAGAAGTGTTTGAAAAAGAATGTTTACGATTTGATGTGACCATGGATGAAAAAAAAATAGAAATACTAAGATTGTTCATGGATAAAAGTTGTGTAGATTGGTATAGTTCCATGATTATTAAACTAACAATGAACTCAGAGTGGTCAACATGGAAAAACAAATTCTGTGAATCATTCGCAAACAAAGGATGGAACCCTGTCACCTACGCATTATTATTTAGATACAAAGATGGTTCTCTGTTGGATTATGCTATGAGAAAAGAAAAACTTCTATTGGATATGAGAAGATCAATCGACACCGGTACTTTGATAGATCTTGTTGCTTCCGGACTACCAGAATTCATACTTAACAAGATCGATAGAGAAGGATTACAAGATACTGTGGATTTATTTAATGAAATAAACAAGTATGAACATATGGTCAACAAAAAAAGATTCATGAATAGGAGAACATTTGGGAATGCAGAATATAATAAAAATGAGGATAAAAAGCCATGTAAAATTTGTGAAAAATTGAATAAGGGCACTCGTTACCACCCTGAAGCCACATGCTGGTTCAAAACAAAAGAGGATGAAAAATTTAAGAGAAATGCCATTAAACATGTAAACAATTCAGTGATAGAGACTGAGATAAATGAAAATGATCAAAAAAACTAATAGTAACACCATTAATCAAAGTCAAACTATTACTAAATGATGAATTAAAAATATACGGAATTTATGATTCGGGTTCAAATGTTTCTCTAATTAATTCTAAGTTTTTGAAACTAAAAAGAAAAGGAAACAATTTGAATGAAGCAAATTTAGTAACGATTAATGGTGTTAAAAAAACGAGTGGTTTGACAACGTTGAAGATTAAAATTTTTGAATTGGAGAAAAATGTTGATGTGTACATTATTGATGAACACAATTTTAAGTATGATTTTTTGATTGGATTAGACATGATAAAAGACTTCAAACTAATCCAAAGTGAAGACTTACAAATATCACAGAAAATCTGCCTGAATAATACAAATAAAAAAGAAGAAAATTCTACAAATATGAAAACAAATACTGAATTTAAACATTCTGAAAATAAGAACATTATAGAAAAACACCAAATTAATTTTAATGAACATGTTAAAGAAGAAGATTTTAAAATAAAAATAAATCATTTAAATAATGATCAAAAAACAGAAATAAATGAACTAATGGGCAAATACACATCAGTGTTTGCGAAAAGTAAATACGATGTTGGTACTGTTAATGGATATGAAGCGAAGATAGACTTATTGGTGGATAAATATTGTAGTAAGAGGCCTTACAGATGCAGCGTAGAAGATAAAAAGGAAATAGAAGAGCAAATAGCAAAATTAATAGACAATAAACTGATAGAAGAGTCGTACAGCCCATTTGCTGCACCTGTCACTCTAGCATTTAAAAAAGAAGAAAACAAAAGATCCAGATTATGCATAGACTTCAGAGACTTAAATAAAATAGTAATACCTCAAGCTCAACCATTTCCATTGATTGAAGACCTAATGACAAAGACCAGAAATTGCAAATTTTTTTCAACGCTGGATATAAACTCAGCTTTTTGGTCTATTCCGTTGCGGATTGAAGACAAAAAAAAAACAGGATTTGTAACACAGGAGGGGCATTATCAGTGGACCTGCCTACCTTTTGGATTAAAGACCTCTCCGGCAATTTTTCAGAGGATATTAAGCAATATATTGAGAAAATATAAACTAACCGATTTTGCTGTCAATTACATAGATGACATACTTATATTTTCAAAAACTTTTGCTGAACACATCGATCATTTAACAAAGTTGCTGAATGCAATCAAAACTGAAGGTTTTAGATTAAAATTTACAAAATGCACATTTGCATCAGACATGGTAAAATATCTGGGTCATATAATTCAGAATAATTCAGTCAAGCCAGTAAAGGATAATTTGATTTCAATAAAGAATTTTCCTATTCCAAAAACACAGAAGAATGTGAGACAATTTCTAGGAAAAATCAACTTTTATCATGAGTACATTCCGAAGAGTGCAATAATACTAGATCCTTTGCATAACTTACTAAGGAAAAACCAAAAGTTTATTTGGACTGATAAATGCCAAAATGCTTTTGAAACGATGAAAAACCTACTATGCTCACAACCAATCCTGGAAATTTTTGATCAAGATTTACCAATTAATATATATACAGATGCTTCTCTAGAAGGCCTTGGAGCTATTTTAAAACAAACACAGTCTGATGGAAAAGAAAAACCTGTAGCTTACTTTTCGAAAAAACTAAATGGCGCCCAGAAAAAGAAAAAAGCAATTTACTTAGAATGCTTAGCTATAAAAGAAGCAGTGAGATACTGGCAATACTGGTTGATAGGTAAACCATTTACAGTTTATTCAGATCACAAACCACTGGAAAACATGAATCTCAAATCTAGAACCGATGAAGAGCTAGGTGATTTAACATATTATCTTTCTCAATATGACTTTAACATAAAATATGCTCCAGGAAAACAAAATTTGGAAGCTGACTGTCTAAGCAGAAACCCAGTGCTGGAATCAAATGAAAATACAGATGAGCAATTAAAAATTGTCAACTTAATAAAATTAGAAGATATCTTAAAAGATCAGGTAAAAAATGAGAAGATACAGTGCAGAAGAGATAAATTGATATCGAAAAATAATGTTTATTACAAGAAAGTAAAAAAAAGAGAAAAAATAATTCTATCAGAAAAATTCAGCATAGACTTTATCAGAAATGTTCATACAGAACTAGGTCACATAGGAATTACACAAATGCAAAAAATGATAAGCTCATGGTACACAGCAGAAAACATGACAAATAATATAAAGAGAACCTGCGAAAGTTGTGCAGTATGTTTAAAGAACAAATCAAGAGGTGAAAATAAATATGGATTGATGTCCCACTTGGGTCCCGCAACAAAACCTTTTGAAATATGTTCCATTGATACAATAGGCGGTTTTGGGGGTTCACGATCAACAAAGAGATACTTGCACCTGTTATCAGATCATTTCACGAGGTTTGCATATATTTTGACGTCAAGAACTCAAAATACCAATGATTTCATCAAACTCTTAAACTCCACAGAAACTAATGACATTGGCATGATACTCTCAGACCAATACCCGGGTATCAATTCTAGAGAATTCAAAAAATTTTTGGATGAAAAAAATATTCCAATAATTTTTACTGCAGTGAACTCACCTTTCTCAAATGGATTAAATGAAAGATTGAACCAAACGCTGGTCAATAAAATTAGATGCAAAATCAACGAAAATGACTCAAAAGTAGCTTGGACAACTATAGCGCATAATTGTGTAAAAAACTATAATGAAACGGAGCACACTGTTACTGGATATGCGCCACAGTACCTACTTGACGGCACAGATGTTACGATTTTGCCAAATGAGTTAAAACTTAAGAAGACCGGCATCGATTTGATTCAAGAGAGAAAAAAAGCTCTAGAAAATACTATGAAGTCACATAATTACAACAAGATAATTTACGATAAAACCAGGAGACACTTTGACTTCAAAGTTGGTGATACTGTTTTTGTGGAGAATGGAAACAAACTTAACAGGAAGAAGCTCGACGAATTGAGAATCGGACCATACAAAATCATAGAAAAATTATCAAACTCAATTTACAAGATAAACACTGGTCGAAAAAAATTTGAATCAAATTTTTTCCACATCTCGAAGTTAACTCCAGCACCTTTATTTATGAACCATGAAGAGGACATCGAAGATGAGTGAAAATTTTGCAGTAATTTTCTTTCCAGGGGGAGGGGAGATGTAATGGCAATATATTCCATTTAAATTTGAATCCTGTAGTGTCAGTTGGAATACTTGGAATGTAATTATCAATTGTCACTTGTTTTATTTTCTATTATTTTATTATAAATAAACATAAATGTCGTTTCTTTGTTAAACTTTGCAACACAAGTGTTTTATTTATAAATCAATAGAAAAGAATTAAATCATATTATATATATATATTGATTACACTGGTCTCCAACGAAATCCTCCTTTAAAAAAATAAATCATATATATGAAGATTTTAAAGCTCTGACTTTCTTCCCGTTGGCCGATTTTTTCTATCGCGTCTAGATTTTGTGAAATGAATATTTTATTTTGAAAATATTTATTAAATTTAATTTAAAAAAAAAATTATAAAATTTTTCTGCCACCTCTTCATGTAAAGTTGGAACTCATGAAAAACTTTGTAAAAGCTATGAACACGGATCGTGCAGGATTTAAATATCATCTCAAAACGAAATTTCTCCAAACATGGAGAACTTCTTTCTGCCTTTAAAGCTTTAGGACGCAATATGTTACCCAAAATTCATTTTTCATTTTTTTCCTGAAAATCTCGGTGCCATAACAGATTAGCATGGTGAAAGATTTAATCAGGATATTATGAACATTGAAAGACGCTGCAGTGAAAAATGGTCAGCAGCAATGATTTCTGTTGGTGGATTCACCGAGGAACTCCGATGGAAACGATGAAAAGAAAAAAACTACAAAATAACTTGAATTATATCATCATAATGAGATAAATTTACTGATATTTTTATAACTTCTGACTTTAAAAATAGCATTTTTCAATGTAAAACTTAAGCCGTAGTATTTTTTCACTTTTTTGTAATTGTTGTTACTTAAATAATATCGTTTTATTTATTAAATGGACATAATATTAAAATGTTTGTGCTGTATTCATTTGCATGTTACATTCCGTGTTTAGAACATCAAATATAATATTATCATGTATGAAAACAATGGGGAGAATTTTTTTTTTGCTCACCAGTGTTATTAGATAAACTATACACATTTACACAAATTTCTTTTTGCACAAACTGTTGAGACAAATTTTAATTATAAGCTAACTGTTTTTGCCTTATATGCCCACCGTTTTTTCTTTCTAGGTACAATAATAAAATGTTCGTAGATAACTATATTTCCCACGCCCAGGCTGCGTATTTAGTGGATTCCAATTGTTCATATGATTTAATAGTAATATATGTATTAAATGTAAAAATAGGGAAAAATAAATGAAAAAAAATGTTTTACTAATAAAATAATCTCTTTAATGATATTATGCTAATATTTATTACTTGTTTCGTTATGCAAAGGTTTGTTCTTTGAAAAACTTTCTACAATCGTCTTTAATGTGTCAAAAATAGCCAGTATTAATTTGAAATAACTAAATCTTATGAACGCAAAGTTCAGGACCTCGGGAAGAAGCCGCATTTCGGAAAATTTTTGTCGCTGCCTACCGGACTTTATTTGGAGTAAAAAATCTCAATGAAATTTTGGTCTCTTTTGACATTTTTTTTTTCTACGATAAACTAAAATAATATTAGATGTTGGACAGTTGGGGAAGGGGTGGGGGGTTGGTCGTTCAGTTGGCTGAATGACCAGTGACGATATGTGGAAGAATCTTTTACAAAGGATGTCAGGAATCACTGGTTGAAATAGGTCCCTCAACACCCTGCATAAGTTTAATTAATACTCTCCGATATCAAAATAATTTGAATATTAATTGATCTAAATGCAGATTTTAATAAAATAAAGCTCTTTGCTTTTTCGTAAAATTGCATCCAGCATTTTATTTTGAATTTTTCTCTTTTGTAATATTTTTTTTTGCGACACCAACAACTACAAATTTAAAGGCGAAACAACAGTTGATCCCCCGACAGTTCACTCCCGAAATTATAATTATCATAAAAATATAATTTTTGTGCATTTTGTATCAATTCGAAATCTAAAATTGACTTCAAAATCGATATCAATCAAATTTATTTATAGTGTTGACTTTTTGCACATATACGCTAGTATAAACAAATAAAGACAAGAAGTTTATTTAGAAAATATGGTTTATAATTTTGTTATTCGGCGGTATCTACCTACATCTTCTCTGCACATGCCTTCGGGACACTTATATTATATTATACTTATATTTTGTGTAAGTAGATGTACTATTCCCTGAACCGAGTGCATATTGTATATAAGTATGCCGGTGTCCAAATCAAATTCAACAATGTCCAATCTGCAGGTGCCCCACTTCCTTGAACCGCTAACCAGTTGAAAGTGGATAAATTGTCCCTCATTGACCTAATGCATTATTTACATTACGAAATTTAAACATTATGTGACATAATTACAGATGAAACATTAAAATCATCGCTGAATTATGAGTCATGTTCAACTTTGATTACAGCGCTAAAGGTTAAATATCCATAAAAATCAGGACACCAAAGAATGACTTTATTTGCGTGCAATTTAAATGACAATTCTACTGCCCAGGCAAAACACGTATTTTGTTTGTAATACGAGTATAATTCCCACAAATGCAAAGTATTACAAGACACGAATTTAAGAACCATTGACCAGCGGTTGAGAGTTAAAATTTCATCGAAAGATGGCGATGAGAAAGATTTATTATTCTCCGTAGGTACCGGCATTTATAACCAATAACTCAATATCGATTTTAATTCATTCTAGCCTACGTATAACTACATGAAGAGCAATTAAATTTCTCAAACGCGTGAAGATAAAATGATTAAAATTATATACTTTTTTCAAATTATTTTTTTATTAAAAGTATTTATAATTTTTCACGACTAAGAAGCAAAATAAGGGTGTAAAAAGTCTGAAATACATTAGTTTGTTAGACCGTAAATAACTAGACAAAATGGGGTAAACGCGTGATTTTTTTAATGATTTCATTTTAATTATAATAAATTCTAAATAGTAGCTTTCCTAGATAATTTATGATTTATTTTACTTTATGAATATTTGATTTTAAATGTATGTTGTAAAATACAAATTTACCAAATCTGCCAACGACCAAGGGTTTAACTTTTTTTTTAAATGAAAATAAATACATTTTTTAAAAATTTAAAACATAGCTTACCTACTAGATAAAATAATAATCTTTCAAAATCAATTTATATTTTGTGGTAGAAAGGAGTTAATAGGTCTAGAATTTTATTTAAAATGACATATTTCCGGTTTTGTCTTCCTCACTCCACGAATTGAACCAATTTAACGATTTTTCCACAGAAAACTTTTATTTTGATTTTTATTGGAAAAAATTTGGAAGGTTATTCCCATCAATGTAATATTTCATTGAAGAAGAACATAATTTTTTTTGTTGTTTAAGGCAATTCACCCTAAAGAGAGTGCTATGTGGAAGAACATAATACTAATAAATCTAAACGAAGCACGAAACAGAACAAGACACATAAAATAATAGGGTAACGGTCGCAACTGGGACTCGACCGCAGGATCTCTTTTCTTATCGGGATACGGCACCTCAACCAACTCGGCCATTGGGACCTATATTTTTTCGGTCATTTTTGTCAAACTTATATTTCAAATTCAGAATTAACATCCCAGTTGCCACCGTTACATGTCATGTTTCGTTTAGATTTATTAGCAATACCGTCTTCTTCAATGGTATTTTAATTTTGGATTTATTAATTTTCAGCATGTAAGGCGAAATGATAAAATATTACTATTATGAAGGCGAATGATTTTTCGTTTATGTGATGCTTGACGAATGATCAAAATTGAGCAAACGCTGAAATGGGCCGAGAATAAGTTGTTAACGGCACCGTTTAAATGACAAAAAATCAAACTACGCTAATCAGTGACCGAGCAAGTATCACGCATAAAGAGTATCAATTTTAAGCAGCATAAACTCTTAACTGTGTGCTATGACGTCATGAAAAAAATCCAGATTTCCATCATGGGTTATGGAGCTTTGAAAAATACATAAAATGTTAAAAATTTAAGTTTTTTATAAGACTGACGAAACCGGTCGGTAACAACAATTTTTTTTATAGGTTCTTACGTTCTTTAGCGTCCTGCACGTCGGGCGGTAAATACTTGTCGACATACAGGTCGGCCCTGTCGAGCATGCTGTCGACCTTGTCGGCAGCCAGCGCCGTCATCTTGGAGTCCAGCACCGCAGTGCCTAGTTGCTTCACGGAGTCGGCGCGTCTCAGGACGGGCTTTACGATGTGAGAGCTCATGTAATCCTGGGCGCTTGAGTACATCTGTAATGTTAAAAGTACTCGTCTAAAAAGGGTATTTCAAGGTTTAAAATAAAGAAAAAAATTACGATGAAACCCGAAGTTTTGTTTTATTTTTACGTTGACGAATAAGCTTTTTACAACAATTTGAAATATATATTATGCCATTTTTGATTTTCCACCAAAACCAAACGTTCATTTTGTGTTAGGGCGTAGGCGTCGGTGACGACTTCAGATACTAATATCTACAGCCTGTATGTCGGACGAATATCTACAGCTTATATGTTGGAAAAATAACTATGAACTTCAGAGTGAAGACCTATATCTACAGAGCTAAGGTAGGATAAATATCTATGACGTGGTGGTGACGAATATCTATGAAGCGTAGGTGGGACTAATATCTACAGAGGCAGCTGAGCACCTAACCTAACCTAACCCAACCTCTGCCAGTGCTGTAGATATTTGTCGACATCACCTGTTCCATAGATATTAGTCAGCAGTTTGAGCTGTAGATATTCGTCCTCACTTTGGTTCACATAGATATTGTTCCAACATACCTCGTATAGATATTAGTCAGAGCATGGATTCTCATAGATATTAGTTCAATTTGTTCAGTTTTTGGAATACCTGTAGATATTAGTAGACCCCTCCGCCGGTGACGTCAGGCCGGCAAACGTTGTTAGGCCTTTCGTACATGGAGATACTTACAAGCGAGATGACTGTGACGCAACCACAGGTAACCTACCGATATGCTACTCTTTAGTGCTTCCGTACACGGTGCTACCCGAAATGTACAGAATTTGGGCATTTTTTCACGTGAAATTGATACGATGTCAAGTGACTCTAGCGACGAAGACCATTTATATGGTTCTTATTTATCTTTATAGGCATATAAAAGATCTAAAAGAAGGTTTTGGGTTTGCCCGTACAGTGAAATAAACAATATTTGTAGGGCATTCGTCGCCGCTAAGACACTACATGAGAATGATGACAAAATGATTTTTTTCTAACCTCAACTTCGCCTTCTCAGCTACATCCTTTGTTTCGCATTACGGTAAATTTTAGTTAAGTATATAAACATCGATATTTTCCAACCCCCAGAACAAACAAACGCCATTTAGATGCGAATGCTACCAGCGTACCGCACTACCAACACTGTCAGAGTGTGCATCTGACGTCAAACCCGTAGTCGACGCGTACCGTCGTGTACGAATACTAGCAAAATAGAATGGCGGGTACTCACGAGTAGCGCGTATGCTACGTACACGAAACTCGAGTCGCTTGTATGTATCTCCATTTACGAATGGCTTCGGGGTCCGGTTCAGTCAGTTGTGTTGCCTAGGTACGTCATAATTACGTCGATCCATCCGAAATATATTTAATCGAATGTGTCGTTTTTAAAATCAATGGTGGTGATGAAAACAATGTAAATGACTTATTTTAGCTTGAAACCTACCTCCAAATTGTGAAAATATCCCTTTGTTAACTCGTCTTCTTCTTTCAATATCTTTCCGTGAGTGGTTGACTATAAACGAGAAAATTTTCACTTTGCAAAGTTACAATCTGAAACAACTCAGCGGACTGCACTCGTATCAGTCGCGTAGGTTTGTCATCCTTTGTATTTGATTGCAAAAAATTTAGTTTAGTATATTGTATTAGCTATAAGCTAAGATTTGTGTTACCTACCTATTTTCGTATACATATGTTTAGATAGATGGCACCGATGAATATATTTTAATTCATGTGAAAATAACAGAAGTTCGTCACTTACAATCAGCCCCTGCTCTGAGACAAATGGCGCCTGGGGTAGCTTGAACTTTGGCGCCTTATGAAATATAAAACAAATAGTAAAAATACCTTTTTCCACATGACCCCGAGGTTTTATAGCTTTTTCAGGTGGTGATGTTTTGGGAAGTGTGATAAATTTCATCAATATTATCACTGGTAATATCAAATATTCATAACCTATGTCTATCAACCACAGAATAGCCAAACAGAAATATGGAATAGAAGTATTTCGACCATCGCCGAGGTATGAAAAGTCTGAGCATATAATATTATAATACATCATCGGACGCCATTAATCTAGCAGTAGTATGACGCATCTTCCTTTTCCATTTTTATATTCTATGGCAGCAAACCAATAAGTGTAGTATATTATCGAAAGATGAAAATGCTTACCATTTCGGGGGGTAGATACATATTCGGCACCCTCTGCTCAACAATATCCAGGCTTCTGCATAGAAGTTTATCCAAGGTTGAAATCGGTCCTGTGAACAAGTTCACAGCGGGGATGGCGAGGTTCATGGAAGCCTGGAGAGAATGCTCAGCTTTGGTGAGATACCACTTAGTTATCGAGTTAGAATCCTACAAAAAAATATTTTAGATTAAATCCTTAGTTTTGATCTTGATACCAATTTATTACTTTTACAGACTTCGGTGACCGACTTCGTATACCTAGTCCCTCTATGAGTAACGAAGGAGGTTTTGAAACAGAAGATTTACGTAACTAAAGACGCTACAAGCAAAATGCTAAGGATAAAAAATAAAAGGATAAAAGTTTCTTAGATATGCTAAGAAATTTTTTCCATAGGAAAGCTGATAGTTCAGAAATGCACAAAATAATTTGCAAGGCAGATAGAAATATTTAAAATGCTAAGGATAAAAAATAAAAGGATAAAAATTTCTTAGAAATGCTAAGAAATTTTTTCCATAGGAAAGCTGATAGTTCAGAAATGCACAAAATAATTTGCAAGGCAGATAGAAATATTTCACCATTAAATTTATACGACGAGAATGCCAGCATTCTTATAAATACCAACCAGGAATTATTAGATTCCTGGTCAAATAAAATTCTTCACGCAAAACACTTCAATTATCTCAACCAAACATATGTTGACAAATTTTCGTCAAACAAATGGTTGAGTATTGGAGAGTTGAGCGCAGAAATAGAAGGCTTTATGCTTGCCATACAAGATATAGTCATTAATACTAAAAATTATAGGAAGCATATCATCAAAGATGCAAATCAAATTGATGATTTATGTAGAAAATGTTTGGCTTTTCCGGAAACTATAGAACATATTATATCGGGATGTTCTGTATTAGCGCCGTCCGAGTATACATTTAGGCACAATCAAGTTTTAAAAATAATTCACCAAAGTTTGGTAATTAAACATAACTTGATTGACTGCCGTAATGTACCATATTATGAATATGAACCAAATTCATTTTTAGAAAATGAATTTTATAAAATTTATTATGATAAAACTATTCTGACAGACAGAACAATTAGTCATAATAGACCCGATATAGTTTTACATGACAAAATTAAGAAAATAACTGGTTACGCCAATACATATACCTACACATACACACACCTACATAGCACACATACATACTGTTACTGCTTGGGATTGGTATTAATATTGTTGCAAATCCTGTCCTACCTTGTTCCCAAAATCCGCACCTATAACTACCTTCACCACGTCAGTCTGCAATCAACAGCCCGCGCCGCAACATACCCTATAGCCCCCGTGCTCCCGCTATCTGTTAACCTAATTCCGCCGTGTTCGCCGTGTACACGAAACGCACGCCTATTGCTGTTTTCAGTGCCAATTGGACGGGGAGAAAGAAGACAAAATTGCCAGCATACAAGTTCTTTATCCTGTTTCGGTGAGTCCTTTCCTTTATATGCAGCATATGTTTTTCCTCGTTCCAAGCAGTAAACAGTAACACAAAATTCAAGGTCCTTCGTTAGTCAATCTTCACAAATATCAAATCCACTCTACACACACACAATCTCATTCATCTTGATCCAAACGAGCCGGACATTTTTGAACCATAATATTAGTAGATAATAATCCAGCAGAGTGTGAATACGTTTTTACAATACCGCATATAAATAATTACCCGCATTCCCGCAGTTTGATATACCTACATGAGTAATTTTGTTTCTTTATACCTATCGTATTATGGTTGGAAATAACATATTTACCCGCTATTAGAATAAATAGATACAAGACACTGCTTTGATATTTATTTCTGATAACTCATGTAATTATATCTTGCTAATCAAATCGCATTACCTACCTTATAAATAATACGATTATTTCCTAATATTCGTATTGTTTATATTATTGGATTACATTACAAATAGAATAATACGATCGTAATATGTATAATTTGTTAATGATTTACCGACGTAGTGCACGGCGCATCTGTTAACCTTTCACAGCTCACCAGTCAATTTAACCCCGTGCGGTTATCACTGTGAAGTAATTAAATATTTATTAAATATTAATTAATTAATTCCGCATAAATAATACAGACACATTATTTTAACCGCAGTTTTAGTTGTTTATCGTCTCATATTTTGTAAAATATAACCGGAATAAATAAAATGGCTACAAGCGCGTCATCCGGGTCGTCTCGGGACGAAAGACGTCTCAAACGTTTAAATGCTAAACTATCAGCTAGCTTTGCAAGCTTACAGTCGGTGTATGACAAGATAAGGAAAGCTTCGGAAAGCATTAGCAATCGCCAATCTTTTTTGTCAGGCGCAACTACTGTTGAAAAAATTCGTTCTGAATTTATAACAATTTTAGATGAAAAAGTGGATTGCGAACTGGAATTGAATCCGGAAGCAATTGCTGAATACTCTCAATTAAATGCATTTGAAGAACTCTTCGGGGTTATTAAATATACCGAAGCAAATATGCTGTCCAATCCAGTTGCGAAACCTCGCCGTCAAATTAAGTTACCGCCTTTGGAAATAGCGTGCTTTGACGGAAAATTAGATAATTGGCCTCTTTTCTATGAAACATATAATTCGGTTATACATTTGAATGATTCTCTGGATAATGCTGAAAAGATGCAGTATCTGATGTCTAAATTAACCGGAAAAGCATTAAATATTTGCAAAACTATTACGCCTACTGGTACAAATTATCAAGTTATTTGGGACGCATTGTGTACTAAGTATAATGATCAACGCGTTCTTGCTGAATCATACTTTGACCGATTGCTGAAATTGCCTCCAGTTAACTCGGCCACGCCCGCTTCTTTAGAGAATTTCGCAGATGCATACTCCGCTAACATCGCCGCGCTGAAGCAATTAAAAATAAAAGACCTCGCAGAATTCATATTGCTACAACTGGGTCTTAAACGGCTTGACATAGAGACTGTAAAGGCTTTCGAATCTTCTATTAAAAATAATGAAAATTTACCTTCCAGCGCGGAACTAATCGACTTTGTAAGTGTTATATCTGCCCTTTCCTCGGCAGATATTAATTATTAATAAAGGTTCTTTAATATAATGGTGTTTATTACTGTGAATAACCTAGCTGGATAGCTACGACTGTTTACTATTCGGGGGTAGGTAAATCTCTGCGCTCCCACCTAGGGAGCTGGTAAAGTCTATCTCTAGTACCACTTCTTGTACACTAATGCCATCTGGCGAGCTATGGCGCAAGCTAAATGCTTACCGCCATCTATCGTATTATTTCCATATTAAATACCTATTTACTATACATTACACCCTCCCCGACCTAATCTCAAGCCCCTGGCTACAATAAATACAAGTCATGTTTTTTTTTTACAAATGATGCTATACAATTGATAAAAATGGGATTTTAAATATTTCATTTTTACACGATTTTATACACTAAATTCAACCAAACATAGTCATGATTTTAAATACTTCAACTTAAGTACTTCTGTTTCTCTGGGAGGGACCTCTATGAACGCCTTGAGCGGAGCCTCCCGTCCCAAGGTCTTGGTTGAGTAGTTTGCTCTCGATCATCCGCTGGTAATCTGAAATCAAGAGAACACCCCGTTAGCCCCTTCAACAAAGCTGAGGTCCCCAACTCGTCTGAAGCGCATTTCGTGACCTCAGACGCGGTGGGTGGGTTATCTTCTACACTCTCCTCTTCCCATTTCACAGATAAACTCCTTAACTGATCAATATGCCTCTTCCAAGTCAACGGAGTACCACAGATTCTAACGATATAAACTTTTTTTCCCACTTTCTTTTCTACAATACCTCTAACCCAACAAACTTTATTCACCTGACGGAAGTCCTTGACTAGACATTTCTGTCCAACATGTAAATTCCTAATTTTTACGCCTCCATAATTCCTTATTTGATTATCCTGACTCCTTTTTATATTATCGTTAGCTATTTTTCTCTGTTCTGACACATCTTCCTGAGTGGTTTTAGGAATTAAACTACTGAAAGTTGATTTCAGTCTCCTACCAAACATCAAGACTGCCGGTTCTAATCCCGTGGTGCAATGAGGCGAATTTCGATAATCAGAGAGAAAATCAAATAATCTATTTCCATAATTTACTAGAAAATTATTCCTAACCATAATTTTTTTCAAAAAATTTTTTACCGTTTTTACAGAATTTTCGGCTTGTCCATTACTCTGAGGGAATTTGACCGGTGAATTTAAAAATTCTATGTTATTCTCTTTCAGAAATTCTTTGAACTCCACACTAGAAAATGCTGTTCCATTATCCGAAACTAGGCAATCCGGGTTACCAAAATTAGAGAAAATTCTTCTCAATTCCTTAATCGTGTTAAACGAATCCGCCTTTGGGACCTCTAAGCAGTCGATCCACTTGGAAAAAGCGTCACAAATTACAAGAAACATTTTTCCTGCTATTGGCCCACAGTAATCCACGTGTACCCTACTCCAAGTTGACCCAGGGTTCGGCCACACTGACAAGTGACTCTTAGGAGGTGCCGGCCTCATTGCCGCGCAATCATTACATTTTAGAACCATTTTTTCAATGTCATTTTTCAGTGATGGCCACCAAAAATAAGCTTTTGCTAGGCCCTTCATTTTAACTATTCCTAGATGAGATCTGTGTAATAACTCTAGCACTTGTTCTTGTAAAGAACTCGGAATGACAATTCTATGTTGCCAGAAAAGGCAATCCTTGACTATAGACATTTCGTTTCTCTTAACCCAGAATCTCCACAGTACATTGTCTCGACCAACTCGTTTTGGCCAGCCCTTACGCAAACACGTTAAAACTTCCTGAATAACCGTATCTGTCTCTGTAGCTGTGGAAATGAGCTTGATATCTAAGTGCTCGCATTTACCTACATAACACACAAAATCTGATCCATAATCATCTTCAAATTCTTCTTGAGAATTTTCTACCGGAAGCCGGGATAGACAATCCGCATGATTATGACATGACTTAACATATTCTACCTTATACGCAAATCCTGCTAATATAATTCCATAACGCTGTAATCTGTTAGCCGCTAAAACTGGAATGTTTTTGTGTTCACCTAATATCCTCATCAAAGGCATATTATCTACGCATAAAGTAAACTCCCGACCGAATAGGTATTGAAAAAACTTATTCAAACCAAACACAATAGCTAACGCTTCTAAATCTAGAATACTGTATTTCTTTTCTGCACTAGACAAACTTCTTGATGCAAATTCGATCGGTCTCATTGTACCGTCCGCAAATGTGTGCAATAAAACGGCTCCGAGGCCTGCGCTGCTCGCGTCTGTATATAACTTAAGAGGAAGGTTGGGAAAATAATGAGTGAGAATTCTATCAGAACCCATTAGATACTTTACTTTATCTACTGCGTCAATGCATGATTTCCCAAATTCAAACTTCGCATTCTTTTTTAAAAGATTATGCAAAGGTTCTAAAATTGATGACATGTTCGGTATGAAGTTCCGATAAAAATTACAAAATCCCAACAGACTTCTCAATTGATGCACGTCGGATGGGTACGGCGCATTCTTGATTGCTTCCAATTTATCTTTTTGAGGTTCAATGCCCCTTCCCGAAATAACGTATCCCAAAAATTCTATAGATTTAACAAAAAACTGACACTTTTCAGTATTGACACATAAATTACATTCTTTCAACCGCTCGCAGACCGCGCGAATATTATTATACAGATCTCGTTCATCGACCCCTGAAATAATAATATCGTCTAGATAAAAGGCCACGCCTTTTAATCCTTGTAAACAACTTGATATTGTTCTTGCGAAGATGGCCGGAGCCGACTTAAATCCAAAAACCAACCTGTTATATTGAAACAAACCCAAATGGGTGTTAATAGTTGTAAACTTTTTACAATGATCTGCTAATTCTAACTGTGAATATGCTTCTTTAAGGTCTAATTTTGCAAAAACTTTGCCCGAACTAACCTTATGTATGACCTCCTCAATCTTTGGCATCGGATATTTCTCCAAATTGGAAATCAAATTAAGACTCCTTTTATAATCTACACAAATTCTTATATCCCCATTTTTCTTGACAACCGGAACAATCGGAGAAGCGAACTCGCTACTTGTAACCGGGGAGATTATACCTTTTTCTACCATCGACCTTAATTCGGATTCGATCTTCCCTTTTATAGAAAAAGGAACCGGCCTTGCATTGAAAAAAATTGGATCCGCTTCCCGGTTTACTTTAAAATAGACTTTATATTTGTTAAATTTTCCCAACTTTTGCGAAAACACTTCCGGGTAATCTTCAAAAAACTTTTCTCCATTCCTCATTTGTGGCGTCACTGAATTAATTGTCTCCTGAGAAGTTATCCCAAGATCGAAACATTCCATAAAATCTCTACCCACAATTAATTCTGTTCCATTTATTACTACAATAAAATTAATATTTTTGTTCCTACCCTTGAATTTCACATCAAAAATCGCCTTTCCTACGATTTTTAAACGATTATTTCCATAACCTGAAATAATTCGCTTGTCTTGTGACAAAATGATTGAGCTAAAATGTCTTTTAAAAATACACTCTGGCATCACACATAAAGATGAACCTGAATCAATCATTGCCGTAAACTTCTTGTTATTAATTTCAATTTCAGCAGTGATAGGACTAATTGACGCAACTAAAACTTTACTATCCCTGTGATTTTCAAAAATGGGATTTATAGGATTATTCTTGCAAAATTTCTGTAAATGCCCAACGCCCTTACATTTAAAACATTTCGCATTACGAAATTTACAATCAAACGATAGATGATCATTCCTTTTGCAAATAAAACACTGTTTTTTAACATTACCAGAGGGTGATCTAAAATTCGTACCTGAATTTGATCCTAACCTATATGCTGGTTTCCTGTTAAAACTACCTCGTCGCTCGTCTCGGTTCGTCGATCGTTCCCTACGCTGATCTCGCTTAAACCCATCGCTAATAACTCGCTTTTTTACCAGATTTACTTCTGATTTAACCGTATTAGCACTATCCAAAGTTGATATACTAACTGCAAGTCCTTCTATTTCATTAAACGAAAACTTTTGCCCTTCCACAAAAATTTTCTCTTTCGCGCGACCCGGTAACAACCCGATTGCAAACATGTCTATAAGATTTTTTTCAAGCCTCGTTTCAAATTGACAATACGTTGCTAAAGAACGAAGTCTTACCGCGAAATCTCTTACCGTCTCGCCTTCTTGTTGTCTCGCTAAAAAAAAATTCTCCCGTTCTTTAAAAACTAAACGATTTTTGTTACAATGTTTGTCGAGAAGCGCTAAAAGTTTATCAAAAGATAAGTCCGTTACTTTACTTGGAAAACACAGATTAATTAGTAAGGTTAACGTTTCTGATTCTAGGAGATTCAATAAAAAAGCCCGTTTTTTCTCACCAGACGCTTTGTCATCATGAATCACGAAAAATTGCTCTATCCGAAGTCGAAACAATTCCCAGTCTCCGGAGAGATGGCAAAACGGAGGTATTCTACCCGATTTCATAACTCCCAACAAATAGATCGGCAAAAAAAACAACAATAACAAATAATCCCTCTCAAAGAAACAAAAGAACTTAACTCAGGAACTCTTCTGGTCTGGTCCTCTCCTTCCCTTCCTCTGGGTTGTATCCTTGTCCTCTGATTAATCCAATGATTAGTAATTGAAACGATTAATCCAATGATTAGTCCTTGACACGATTAATCTAATGATCCACAACCAGATCGCCTCCTTGCGGTATTTTTCTTCTTGTTCCTAGAACAAAAAAAACTTCTTCCAGCCCGTAGCCACGGAAACAAATGCTCCTTAATCCCGAGCAGAATCTCTTCCGATTCCTTTGCCAAAACTGCAAGTCACTTCCGCAGTGACTTAGTCCTCCGTGCCCAGCACAAATTATTATGCACGCGTAACTTTTCACACAATTATACTTTAACGGCTGCGCCAGTTGTTATATCTGCCCTTTCCTCGGCAGATATTAATTATTAATAAAGGTTCTTTAATATAATGGTGTTTATTACTGTGAATAACCTAGCTGGATAGCTACGACTGTTTACTATTCGGGGGTAGGTAAATCTCTGCGCTCCCACCTAGGGAGCTGGTAAAGTCTATCTCTAGTACCACTTCTTGTACACTAATGCCATCTGGCGAGCTATGGCGCAAGCTAAATGCTTACCGCCATCTATCGTATTATTTCCATATTAAATACCTATTTACTATACATTACAGTAAGACAACAGCAACGAATTCTCAACCGCGCGCAATTCACGCAACCGACCTCGAGCCGCGTTGGCTCAAACATTAATTATACCGCTAAACCGCAAAAAACTAATTCCGCAAAGGCATTTATTAATGTCGAAAAAATCGATAATCACTCCATCGAAATTTGTTTTTGTTGTCAAAAGGGATCGCACCCTTTATACCAATGTTCTAAATTCACAAGTCTAGAACCACGCGATCGATTTAACTTTATTAAGTCATCGAATATTCGAGTTTGTGTGAACTGCCTCAGTACTAGGCACATCACAAAAGCTTGTAAATCAAAGAGTACATGCAAAACATGCGCGCTCAACCATCATAGTTTATTGCATTTCAAACAAACTGATGGGCGAAAGTCACAAACAGACCCAATACCATCTCCCGCGTTACAAGCAGATGCCGATAATGATAACTTAAATTCTTTGAATCCGGTTTCGCTATGTGTAACAAATTCATGCCCTAGTGCAAATACTACTGCACTCTTAGGAACGGCTGTTTGCACTACCAGAGACGCTAAGGGCCAGGTACAGACGTTACGGGCTCTAATAGATAGCGGCTCCCAAAGGGACATAATTACGCGCAAATGCTGTTCACGCTTGAATCTTACGGTGCGGTCATCTCCAAGTACTTACGTCACGGGAATAGGTGACGTAAGAAATGTGACAAATGGCGTAACTTGCTTAAAGTTACATTCCCGCTATGACATCACTCAGTCGTATACGATTAAACCATATGTAGTAGAAACTATAACCAGTGAGTTGCCTACTGTTAACATTAACCGTTCCTCTTTGTCGTATCTTGACAATTTGCCCTTAGCAGACACAACATTCTGTACGCCCGGTGAGATTGATATTATCTTAGGATGTGACATATTTGCTCGCATTCTAAAGGCAAACAAAATATCAGGTTCTCTCGGCCAGCCATTTGCTATTGAAACCACTTTGGGATATCTCATCTTGGGTACTGCCCCAACGATGATTGAAAACCCAAGTATAAACGCCACGCAATCATTTTGTACGTTCACGCAAAATAATGATTTTTGCCTGTCGCGCTTCTTCGAATTGGAAGACATTCCAGATGAGAAGTTTTTAACGCCTGATGAACAAGAGTGTGAGGACATTTTTAAACTCACTACCTCTCGTGACACGGCAGGTCGTTATATCGTCGCGTTGCCGTTTCGAAACAGTCCCTCTGTTCTCGGTGAATCGTTACCCGCCGCCGAACGCAGGTTTCGATCTCTCGAACGCCGCTTGATATCGCAACCCGCAATAAAGTTAGAATATGACAAAATATTACGCGAATACCTACAGAAAGGGTACATTTCGCCGGTCGACAATTCTGACTTACCTCATTACGTTATACCGCATCATATTGTAGTTCGTGAAGATAAACTTACTACTAAAATTCGCATGGTGCTAGACGCGAGTATGAAATCCGATTCGGGTTATTCGCTTAATGACATCCTACATACCGGAAAGAATTTACAAGGTGATTTGTTTCGCATTATCCTCAATTTCCGATTGTTCGCAATAGCTATAACCGCTGACATAAAACAAATGTACCTACAAATCGTAGTGCAAGAAGAATGCCGTCGTTATCAGCGCATGCTGTATAGATTTAACAATAGTGACCCTTTACAATTGTTTGAATTTAATCGCGTCACTTTCGGCATGTCTTGTAGCCCATTTTTGGCCATGCGTTCACTGCGTCAACTCGCAACGCATGAAAAACCTCGTTTCCCACTCGCGGCAAACTTGGTGGAAAATGGCTCATTCTACATGGATGATTTTGTCACCAGTTGCTCATCAGTCGAGGAAGCTACCGAGTTGTCGACGGAATTAATTCAGTTATTCGCTGCCGGAGGATTCGACCTTGTAAAATTCTCTTCTAATTCTCCAAAGTTTTTATCCACGATTCCTACAGCTCGTCGTGTTAAGGAACATGTGGAATTTAATCCCGATGAAAACCTAAAAATACTAGGGCTTCATTGGATACCCGCTTCTGATCATTTTGTATTTGTCGCACACACCGACGAAAGAACGTGTACTAAACGAAACATTCTCTCGACGATTGCTCGTCTTTGGGATTTGATGGGTTTCGCCGCACCAGTTGTATTATTGGCTAAGCTGATAATTAAATCTCTATGGGAGTATAACCTGAATTGGGACGATACTCCTCCTGAAACAGTTGTCACACTTTGGCGACAGTTTAAAAAGGAATTGCCATTACTGCAATCTATTAAAATTCCTCGTTTTTTAGGAATCGAACCCCAATGTGTATTAACGCTTATCGGGTTTTCAGACGCAAGCGAACGCGCATATGGAGGTGTTATTTACTTACATGTTTACTGTCCGAATACTGATAAAACCACAATTAATTTATTATGCGCTAAATCCAAGGTCGCTCCGGCTAAGACGATTTCACTTGCGCGATTAGAACTATGTGGAGCGCTAGTACTTGCACGATTAATGCATACGGTCAGTAATACCTACACATCAAATTCAAACGCTCATACGACTTTAGCTTTTTGCGACAGCACGGTTGCACTAGCTTGGATAAATTCACCGCCTGCAAAATGGCAGACCTTCGTTGCCAACCGTGTCTCACAAATACAAAACCACCTTGGGGCTGAATGCTTCCATTATATAAGAGGTCAAGACAATCCCGCCGACTGCTTATCGCGGGGTCTTACTCCCGCTCAGCTAATAGACCATCCGTTATGGTTTAACGGTCCCGTATTTGCCCAATTACCTAAAAGTGATTGGCCTTTACAACGTTTTGATACGAAATCGATATCTGATCCACCCGAATTAAAAACAAAAATTTTGATGTCCGTTCAAGACAATAACCGCCCTAAAACAATCGCTCCACCGTTATTGTGTGCACTAGCTTCTCGTGTTAGTTCATGGCCGAAATTAATTCGAATAGTAATTTATGTTTTTCGTTTCATTAATAAATTACCACGAGCATTCGAATTAAGCCATATCTTAGTTGCAGAAATCGCTGTTATAAATTCTATACAGCAAGAACATTTCTCCGAAGATATAAAGGCAGTCAAAGATGGGAAGAAGGTTCGGCGAGCGATTGCGAAATTAAATCCGTTTCTTCATGACGGAATTCTAAGGGTAGGAGGCAGATTGAGTAACGCTGAAACAGAATTTGACAGTCGTCATCCCATTCTATTGCCCGCTCGGGATAATGTAGTCAATTTAATAATAGACTACTATCATATAAAGAACATACCGCAGGGCCGTTGTTAAACTCTGTCCCTTACCGTCACAATAGATTTAACGACATCTTAGAAGTTAGTTCATAATACTTTAATTTTTAAAAATCAATTAGATTAGTTTCATTGTTAAATAGGTACCAAACCCTACTAGTTTTATCTACCGCAGGTTCAGTATTATTTATTGAATCCTTTCAAGTCATATTTTTCGTTTCAATGTTTTTTATTCTTTTATTTTCTTGCTATATCAGTCATTTTGACCATTTGGTAAAGCATTTATATAACTTACATAATATTTTCTTAACTTTTACATAATTTATTACATTCTACCGCGTGTCATTATAATTTTGTTTGCGCATTGAAACGTATTGGCACTCTTTTGGTTTATGGAAGTGGATTCTTTCATCCCCTTCCAGGCGGGGGGCATGGTTACGCCAATACATATACCTACACATACACACACCTACATAGCACACATACATACTGTTACTGCTTGGGATTGGTATTAATATTGTTGCAAATCCTGTCCTACCTTGTTCCCAAAATCCGCACCTATAACTACCTTCACCACGTCAGTCTGCAATCAACAGCCCGCGCCGCAACATACCCTATAGCCCCCGTGCTCCCGCTATCTGTTAACCTAATTCCGCCGTGTTCGCCGTGTACACGAAACGCACGCCTATTGCTGTTTTCAGTGCCAATTGGACGGGGAGAAAGAAGACAAAATTGCCAGCATACAAGTTCTTTATCCTGTTTCGGTGAGTCCTTTCCTTTATATGCAGCATATGTTTTTCCTCGTTCCAAGCAGTAAACAGTAACACAAAATTCAAGGTCCTTCGTTAGTCAATCTTCACAAATATCAAATCCACTCTACACACACACAATCTCATTCAATAACTTATATCATTGATGTCGCTATTCCAAATTCTTGTAATATTCAGAAAACTGTTTCTGAAAAAATAAGAAAATATACAGATTTAGGAAATGAAATTAAAAGAATTTGGCATTCTCAGACTATAAAAATATTACCATTTGTTATTTCGGCTACTGGCATTATACCTAGCTCTCTCATTCAAAATTTAGGCGTATTAGATTTGTCAAAAAATTTGTACATAAAAATGCAAAAGTCGGTCATTTTAAATACATGTAGGATTACGAAAGATTTTTTAAATATTTATATTGAGGGATCAGTAGGATTTATCGGACCAGTTAGGATTTCATCAGAGCCGAACCCTCTGATATGAAAATATCTGGAGTCGGTGAAATATTTTCCCATTATGTTTCTGGTGGATTGACGTATTGTTCTTGTATTGTTTTATTCTTATATAGTGCACTTACATTGCGTTAATTTACTAGATATTCATTTGTGGAAAAGTGTGTGGAAGGGTTTAGTCTTTCATTTGGGAAAGATTCAACCCGGACATAAAATCTGGAGTATGAATAATGGAGTAACTGATGACGAAGACCACCAAGATGAGAGTCGTCGGGACTCTAATTTCCCCACATTTCTCTGCGGTGTGCCAGCCAAAGAAAGCGAATAGATGCTAGTACCAGTAGGTACCTACCATTTAGCACTTGGAGTCTACTCATCTCTAGCATTATAATGTAGGTCCTAATATTTTTACCTCACCACGTAGCCTACCTATTATTCCTTTATAAGTTCCGCCAGTCTTTCAATATATGTAAAATGGTCTATTGGTCATAATATATTTTTTTCTTGATACGGTCCTTGACATTAACGCCTACCGTATTTTTTCCCATAGCACAACGGACCACCTATAGACATATGAATATTAATTTGTACTAATACTAATATTCATATGTCTATGGGACGACTATATTTTTTACTGCTTTAAGCAAAAGTCCTTTTCTCATTGGTCAAATACAAAGGCTTTTCCTATTCTCATAATTGACTTTAAGAGGAAACACGGTCACTGAGAATTTTTTTTAATGGATTATTTATCAAACTGTGGCTATCACTGTCACTGTCGCTGTTACCCCAACTATAATACCTAAATACAATGAAAGGGACAACCAGTGACTGACTAAGGACGGGGGCCGGCTAAACCTTTAGCTAAGGCTTTAAGGTACCAGAACACTGCAATTTTTTTCTTTCTGTAAGATGCACTTGTTAAAAATGTTTTAAGCAAATTCGAAAAATTGTCGAAGATACAGCATTTTATGCAAAACCGTTAACAGTTTGTATGTTGAATTATCCTTCAGCAAAATTTTGAATGCGTTTTTCTCGAAACTTTTTTAACACGTTTTTCAAAATGATTGACAACATATTAAAGAAATCATAAATTCGATTTGCACTATGCAGGGGAAATTCAATATTTAAAAAAAAAAACAAAATATGGCGGAGCAGCTAACTTTTATTTCAATTTTTACGGAATATTTTGATCGTTTATAAAAAGGACAAATAAAATAGAAGGGGCCCTTTATAAAACAATCCCTACGTGGTGTCATAGTCAGGGCCGGATTAAACATGTCGGGCCCCTAGGCAATGCACGTCTTTACCATAGGGGCCCCTAGCCGATGCGTGATAATACGTGACAATACGGCCCTGCCAGGGCCGGACTAAACATGTCGGGGCTCCTAGGCAATGGACGGCTCGGGCCCCTTTACTCTAGGGGCCCCTAGCCTAAATTAGGGGGGGGGGCTCATTCAGCTTTGCCGCCCCGGGCCTCTGACGGGATTAGTCCACCACTGGGGACAACTATAATACCAACATTCAATCGTCAAAATCGAGGTTTTGTATTCCTCATTTTTCTCATCCGAAACTGGACCGATTTTTAAGATTTTTTAAACAATTTTATTACATGAAAGTATTCTGCGTCTTGATTTTCGTAAATAAGTTTGTATATTGAACGTCTGTTAATGGCGTTAACCAAGCAATTTTAACGATTTTTTTAGGGTCCTAACTCCTATAAGAAGTAACTTATCAAAAAAGCAAAACATGTCGACACGCTGGTAGTAGATATCTAAAATTAATTGCACTTATATATTTGCACTAGTGCCAAAATCCAAACAAAATAACAAAAATATTTGCACTAGCGCTAAAATCCAGAGAGGAAATTTTTATTTTTTTTATTTTATTTTTATTTTTTTTATTTAATGACAATATAAGATAAAGTAAAATTACACAATAAGTAAAAATACCAAGTTATGTGGTTTGTTTACAGTCCTCCTCACTAGGTTTTCCTGTTCCGAGGCGGACTGTATGTTGCTGAATGGGTGCTGATCTTTATTTCCTCATCTTCTAGTTTCTTGATTATAGATAAACAATATAAACAAAATAAACAAAAAATAAAATAAAAGTATTGGTTTGTTGTCTGCAGGTTGCATTGGGGTTACTTCATAATTTTAATGATTTCCTCATCGTCCTGTTTATTTAACCATAATTTGATATCTTTTTTAAACGTTTGTATCTCCATGGTGTTCTTAGTTTCAATTGGAAGGGCATTATATAATTTTGTCGAATGGAAATTATGGTGTTTCTGGCAAAAAGATGTATTTAATTGCGGGATGTTAAGTAGTTTTGTTTTAAATTGGGGAATACGTTTGTTTGGACAAAACGACGCCCGGTTTCCTCTCAATACATATTACATACGCAGACCGGTAGTCCAACCTAGTATTGTGTGATTTTCTTTAATCTTAACTATTTTCTGGCCTGTTGGTATTATGCAATAATAACTTTAATCCATTAAAGAATCACAAGAATTATATCACGTTAAAAAATGGCTGCACGACCAATACAATTCATTACCACTTAAAGTATTTTGCTCCCCATATTATGTATTTAAAAACATATTTTTGAATTTTCACTGATATCTAGTGTTTACAAAGGTCAAACTGTTAATCATCTTATTTATTCTTTATGCCAAGAACTCGACGATTGTTTTTCATAAACAATACGAGTCTATTTTTATACAATAATCAGTGGCTACTACAAGCTAAGACAATCAGTATTTATTTATCAGGGTAGGATTTCATCACGTTAAAAAACTTTATGCTTACAAATATTGACAGAAATACATTAAGTGTAGTAATCTTATTAATTAAATATAAATTTATTAATTTAGTATGTAAATAGTTGAAGAGAAAACTAAAATTATATATATTTCCGATAGGTAGGCTTGGACTAGAAGTAGTTTCTCACAAAAATTAGACAATGTTATTAAAATAAATATAAAAACGATAGGTTTCTCGTGTTTAGTGTAGGATTGATATTGTTAATTTGTTTGCGGATCATTTCCAAAGTGTATTCGAAGGTGAAATATCAGATAACAACGTACCATCATACACATATCAAAACACAATAAATCTACAGAACTACACCATTACACAGGAATCATGCTTAAATAAAATCATTTCACTTGACCCTAACAAATTTGCAGGCCCAGATAACATCCCACCAATATTTTTCAAACAATGCGCATCAGCAATATCCGGTCCACTCACCACATTATTTAACCGCTTACTTTCTTCTGGACATTTTCCGACCCGTTGGAAATCTAGTTATATTACCCCGATTCTCAAAAAAGGTGACGACACAGACATTAAAAACTACCGTCCTATTTGTATACAATCAGCGCTCCCGAAAATCTTTGAATCCCTTGTTCTTGATTTAATTTATCCATCAATATTAAAAGTAATTGATAAAAACCAACACGGATTTGTTTCCGGTAGGTCAACTGCTACCAACCTGTTACTTTACCATAACTATATTACAGAATCTTTTTAAAAAAAAAAACAAGTTGACAGTATCTACACAGATTTTTCAAAAGCTTTCGACAAAGTATCACATAAAATATTACTTAGTAAATTGTATGCCTTAGGACTGAGAGGCAAGTTGTTGGATTGGTTCTCAAATTATTTGTCTAACAGAATCTTATTTGTTAAAATTAAACATTCTTTATCTAAGTTATTATATGCAACTAGTGGTCTACCGCAAGGGAGTCATCTCGGCCCCATCCTTTTCTTAATATTCATAAATGATATCATAAGCTGTTTCAACGATGTAGAAGTTCTGCTTTTTGCCGATGACATCAAATTATACAAAGAAATATCCAATATAGGTGACTGCCTAATCCTACAGTCAAACATCGACAAATTACAAAATTGGTGTGTCACAAATAACTTGTTCCTCAATATCGATAAATGTAAGACACTAACGTTTTGTCGAACAAAGACCCCACTATCTTTCAAATACACAATAGATAACAAAATCTTAGAAAAAGTCAATGAAATTAGAGATCTTGGAGTTGTGTTTGACACGCAATTAAATTTTATAAATCACATACAACAAATAACCAACAAAGGCATGAAAACACTAGGATTTATAATTAGAACAATCAAAGACTTTAACTCGTTAGAAGTTATAAAAATCGTATATTTGTCACTCGTACGCAGCTTGTTGGAATACAATTCCATAGTTTGGTCCCCATATTATCAAATTCATATAAAAAATATCGAAAGAGTGCAGCACAAATTTTTAAGATTTATTAACTTCAAGTTACACATACCTATTCAACACATTAACTACACATCCTTACTAAGTACACTTAAATTGCATTCCCTAGAAAACAGAAGAAAAATAAATGACCTAACTTTTTTGTTTAAAATTATTCATTCTGAATTAGATTGTTCCGAACTCCTGCATCTCATCGATTTCAGGGTACCCAATCGAGCAACAAGGCAAAACGTATTATTCTGCAACAATAATTCTGGGACGAACTACCATATACATGCACCTATTTCTCGACTTCACACATTAGGAAACAAATTCACCTCTAATATAGATGTATTTAACACAAGTTTACCATTATTTAAGAAATACCTGAACGACACTTTTATGTAGAATATTTTGATATTTAAGGGGCATCACATAGGGGCTAATGCATTTATTCGTATAATTCTATATTAATACACAATGTAAAAACTTGTTACCATTTTATTTTTATGTATCTTGCATTTTGTCATGTATTTACAACTTACAACTTAGAAACTTTCTCCTTTATTGTAATGTATTTATTATCTTTCCTTAATTTATGTGTATACTCTTTATGACGTGTACTAGTTATTTTTTATAGTTTATCTTTTGTCTTTAAAAACCTGTCTCTGTATTATAAACATGTAATGTAAAAGCCCACCAGGGCGTTGAAAATTAATAATTAAATTAATAATTAAAAATTCTATTTAATTCTAAATGCCAGTTGTATGGCAGAAATTCACATGTGACAAAGTCATCAGCAAAATGTTTTTTTTTTTTACAATTGAAAGTTTCTCATTAAACGCCGAATTTGTCCGTTTCAGCTTTTGAACTGCGATCGGTAGTAGAGGACAACTATCATCTTGTTAAGCTTGTCAGCTTATATTATTGCAATTTGATTGAGAGCTGAAACGCACCAAGAATCGATATTTAACCTCTCTTTCAGTCACGAGCCCGCCTTTGCTTTTAAATGCGATTTTAACCCTTATAGATAAGAAAACTGATGCCATATAAAATACAAGATTAGAATCGCTTACTCCAATATCAATCAAAAATACCATCCCACATTCAACAGGTTCGGAGACCTTTCAAATGTAAAAAAATAAAATGGCGCCCAATGGTTATTTGATGAAAATGTTACATTTGAATTTCTGCGAAATGACTGGTCTTTAATCATTGCAATATGAAAATACTTTAATGATATGGAGATACTATGTACTTCTGGATTCGAAATAAAAATTAAAAATATTATTAAATATTACAAACTCCCATACGCCATCCAACTTTTAACGAAAAAGGAAATAAATAAATATTCTTAAAACTTACTCTCAGTGTGGTGTATATTTTTTCTCCAAGTTCAATGCCGGTTTCCACGATGGGTATGGAAGTAATTCTGGCCACCGACACTAGTTTCGGAAATCCTTTCTTATCGGAGTTTTCGTTTTTACGCGCCACTGGAAACACAAAAAGAAACTCATGTTTAAAAGACAACGCAAAAAAATAATACCTCAAAGCACTTAGTTACCAAATTAATAGGAAAATTATCAAAATAAAATGTAAATTAAAAATAATTTAAACTAAGCCGACATTAAAAAAGATTGTCTCATATTTTTTAAACACACAATATGAATGCAATATTAACTTTTGTTTTCGTTGCACGCCTGTAAATACGCTTGAGTTTTGCTCATGACTGCCCCATTTCCTTTTGTTTTCCTCCCAGTTGAAAAATTGTTGTAATAATTTCTCGTGGAACTTTTCAGATTTGAATTCGACATTTTGTAAAAAAAAAAAGATCAACACCTAAAATTTATAAAAGCCCTTCAAAAAGGACAAAAAATTTCGCTTTTGAAATAATTAGAAGAGGCAAACCAAATCTATGTAAAAATGTAACGATTGTTTTACGTTTGGAAAAGACCCACTCTTAAAAACCGAATTTATTAAATTTTGAAAATGAATCGAATTATTTGCAGTCCCCGATTGGAAATGTACACCGATTGATGTGAAAATGTTAACTGAAAGACTGATTGGCAACCTTCGTACCGCAACCCAGACAGAGTGCAGATAACGTTCATTACTTATAATTTATTAATGTTATTAATTTTAGATAACTTCAATCGATTATTCTGTTTTTTACCGACGCGCGACGGATTTTTACGCAAATCAAAATTCGTGAGTATGAAAATTATATCTGAATTTGTGAGGTTGAATAATATAAAACAAAATCTTTGTTAATTGGTTTATTAGTTTAGGGCGATGGTTTTAAAAGAATTTGTCTTTCTCTAATTTTTGGTAGGAGTTTTACTTTTGGGGTTCGGAAAATATTGTATATTGTTCTCAATAGCTGAAAATAGTTGTGTTGACTTAGAAATTCCAGAAAGCGGAGGTGAGCAAAATCTCATGACGCCCTGAATCATTTTTAAGAGGATTTACTTTAAAGATAGTTATATTTTTACTGATTTAATACCTTTTAAGGAAGTTGTAAATACGATATCGTGAATTACTTACATCAATTATTAAACCAAATCAAATAATTATGTATGCTGAACTTAACAAGGGTTATCTCTCTTCTGATACTGTGTAGCGTTTAATTATTTATTTATGAATTGTTTATATTTTCAATTATTGAATCATCCTGGAAAGTTTTAAATCTTTGAAAACACATTAACACGATAAAAAGCATGTTAAAGTTGTAACTTATAGGATATAACTTATAACAATATTGGATGGTGTACAGTATACAGGTACAAAAAGCAAAAAATATTTATTCTAGGAAGGTATTTGTTTAAAACGAAACGCTGTAATTCTGTATATGTAGGTATAGTTACTTACATAATTTTATTTATACGAACATGCCAATCGGTTTTGGCGCAATTTTATGCGCCTTTGTCATTGCATTATAAATTTATAGGTTTTTTAAACGAATTACACGTGTTCGTATGAATAAAGTGATGTGCACATAGTTACAGTGTTGCATTTAATACTTTCTTCTGTAACCGTTTGTAGCTGAATGGTCCATAGCGGTGATTTCCGACGCATGCGTCGCTCGTTCCATCCTCTGTACACTACGGAGCCCTCCATAATCGCACGAGCAACAATTTCAGCCGTTTACGATGGGAGTGCGGAGAAATCAAATCGATCCTGTTTAAACCGAAATGTGTTTATTTTTCGGTGCACTTTCGTAAGGAAGCGTATGGATGCACTTAAGTGCATAATCTATCTCAGACTGCATTAGTTTCTTCACAACCTTTCACACAAGTTGTGACCTTTGACATAACTATCAATATCCTATCAAGTGACGAACAGGGCATTATGAGCGCCGATACATGTATGAAAAACGTGAATTTAACACATTATACATTATTATCACTGCTTTGTTTTTATTTATTAATTTCCTTTAAACAAATGAAACATTTTTCTACTTTATTGAAATTAAATTTGATTAAAACTGTTGAGACGGTGACTTGTTTAGAGGAAAAAATTCATCAACGGAATAGGCCACTTGCATGGATTTCATAACGACTTAGAATAAATCGTGTGGATAGATTTTTTTACTAAGATTACGAATACGTTAGTAATTTTTTTTAGAAATGTATGTTTTTTTTATTTTAAATAAATAAATCCATTATTTGAGCTCGTGACGTCACTACGTGAAAATGTCCCGTCTCCGATTATGTTCTATTAATTTTGTAAAATTCCACACTGATTTATTTTTTTTATATGGCAACACTTTGATTTCAGGCAAATTTTTGAATTTGACGTTTAACATTCACTAGATTTATTGTTTTTTCTCTGCAAACTTTGGTTTGGTTTGACAATTTTATAAAGATGGTGGTGTTTTGACAGATGTTACGAAGAGAACCCAGTATAATTTATTGCCATTCGTGTGGAAAACGTTATTTTTTTAAAAATGATTTTCGGCTATGTAATTATCGTTTTTTCGCACCCATAAAGTTATGTCCCGTCTTTCTGGTTTATAAAAAATGGTCTGATTTTTTTATTAAAAAAAAAACGGAATGTCTTAGAATATTTGCCTTAACCGGAAAAAATTTAAAAAAATGTGAAGCAAGTGGCCTATTATGGTATAACCACGTATTTAACTTTGAGTTACGGGTTCGATCCTATTCTATAAAAAAATCGGATCGAATAATTCTATATAAAGTAATAACAATAATACTTGGCTAATTCATACAGTGCCATTTTGCTGAAATATCACTTTCATGCCAAAGGATGCCTATATACAAGGGCGTTACAAAAAGCAAGATGATACGTAAAATAGTATATTTTTAGCCTATATTGTTCCAAGGTAGCTTTGGAACTAGATACTAGATATAGTATTAACAAAACTTTTTTATGAAAACCAAAGTCATCCCTCTTACGTAAATAATTCCTATAGCTTTAGTTGTCTTTCATTCGGTTCACACCAAGGATATTGAAATATAAGTTAACACACGTATTTTTTTTTAAATTGAAGAATAATAATCGAACGGACGGTTGTTAAAAATTAGAAAAAATATGTTTTTGTGTCGTAGTGCTGGCGTTATTTTGAGCCTTTTTAGGAAAAAAAAGGTATAGCTTGAAAACCTATTTTCAGTTTAGGAAATCAAATTTTCCAATATATTCGTATTCAAATTCTCCAATCAATATTCAACATCGATGGAAATTCTAAGCCAGTAATGGTATCTAATAGATTGTCAATCGAAAAACGGCATAAATATTTTAACTTTGAAATAGAAACCTTTAAAAAAAAGACAAAATAAAAATCAACAATTCAAGCGTTTGTTTCAGATGGATCTCTTTTGTTTGAAATTAAAAAATGATCTTATTTTTTTAAACATTGGATTTGGCAATTGAACGTGTGTAACGGATTAATAATGAATAAGTTCTTAGGAACCTAATTGTTATTAACCTATAGAACACTACGCACAGTAGCATAAGAAAATGATTTGTTTACAGCAAACATGCACCGGGTGACATACTATACCATGTACTATAACGTGCTCAGATGTCCGTACATACATACGGAGTACAATGAAAAATAATATTAATGCATAAAAATTAACAAAAATCATGTTCATAGAACATAATACAGTATACGCCAAAGTTTAAGATCGGCCTAACGTTGATCAGAAATCGTCGCAATAGGCGAGTTTTTAAGGACAGAAAAGTGGCATGTCCCCCCGTCCACACCTTTCTCACTTAAATTCATCGAAAAGTCAGTAACCAGTATTGCCATCTCGATTCTTAAAATGAAACCTCACGACTCCCGGAAAGGAGATAAAAAAAGAGCTAAAATCTTGTACTATCCTAAGTTGGGACTGAAATTTTCAATATGAAACCAAGTTTTCAAAACGAAAATAACCGGTTTCTAAAGAAATAGCTCTTCAATTCGTCGTTTTTCGTTTATGAGTTTTGTATAAAAAAGAGAACTAGATTATTAATCAAAGGTTCCGAAATTGGTAATCCTCAAAATTTTTGAAGTGAAACTTCTTTAGCCTCGTTGTGATTTGAAATTAGGATGAAACGGAAATGACGCAATACAGCACCTACGAAGAATCAAACTGCGCTCATTGGCCGCTTTGATTATGACCTCACTTTTTAAGGCTGCTATTGGTTGAGATTGTTTTGGTAATGTTTCGCTTCTAGCGTGTGTGAACCGCTTTTTCTTGAACTCGATTTTTTTCCTGTTTACCAATCAGATGTCGTGTCAGTTCAGCCTGCGACGTGACGCGTTTTATGTAACGCTTGTGAAATTTTATTAGATACAAAATTCTAACAAAATGTACAAAATAAATTCGTGCAATCTTGAAACTTTGGTCAAACATTCTTTTTGGCAGTAGAATTGAAGATCTGCAGAGTCCGCCAAAAATAAAGTGGTCTAGGCAACTTTTTTACAAAAACCCCGTATTATCACACCAATCATCGACTCTATCGATATCCACACTATCGATACTATCAACTTGGAAGAGATTTCATTTGATTCCTAGTTTCTAAACATGTATTTTTCAATATTTTCCCTTAGTGGGGAAGGTAAATAAAATAAATAAATAATAAATGGAAGGTTAGTAGGGTGTTAAACCACTTTTTGTACGAACTCTGTAGTTCTCCATTTATACTGCAAAGATTAATGTTTCAAGAAATCACGGATCGTTGTGTTCTCAAACTATATCGTACTAATTCATGAAATTTCGAATGAAATGAGAAATATTTTCGTGGAAACATGGATAAATTAACAACGACTTTCCTTGATGTATTTGGATACTTTAAAATAAGGCAAAAAGGGGAAGGTGATAAAAAAATAATCAAAGTATTCATTTAAAAAAGACTAAAGACTTAATTAATTACACTACTTTTAGATCTGAACGAGTTAAATATATTCAGATCTAAAATTAGAAACACGATCTAAAGCCCGGGCAACGCTAGGTACTTAAGCTAAAATTAAATAAATGTGAGCAATTTCTAAAGTGTGCTTAATATATTATTACAATAATGTTATTCTTCATAATGTTAACACAAAATTACAAACGTATGATAATAATATACCTATAAGCAATTCTAATTTTGAGATTAGTGGGTATCTACACTCCAATGATTTTTTTTTTTTACTTTTATGCCTTTTTAATTTTTAATAAAAATGTAGGTTACACAGCTCTAGATTACCACCATGATAATATTTTTAGTATTGCCATTTGAACAACAGTGGCGCCCTCCTATTTTTCTACTCTTATTTGACAAACTCTATCTGCCACCAACTTCTTTTGATCGGTCGAAAGAGGGGTAGGTACTTATTAGACAGTACAGTCCATGATAGCTTTTTGTTTGACAAGCCTCCAAAGAGCACACAAACCCCTATAGCTCGGAGGGCTTTGAAGCAGAGAATGGACGGTTACCTCGAGAGTGTTTTCTCTTGGGGTAAGAATAACCTCGTCAAATTTAATATTTCAAAGACCGAATCATGTTTGATAACGTCTAAAAGGGATCGAAATAATAATCTAGTCTCCTTCAACGGAAGCATTCTTCCGACGAAGACCCATGTTAAGTCCTTCCTTTCCTCAAAAAGACCCTCCACAGAGCATCCTTAAAGATGACATAGGCCCAGAGGGAAATTATTTTCCTCAGGGCCTCCTGTGTGGAGTTAATGTAAAAAAAAAAACTTATAAAACAAATTTAGGTAAAAAAAAATAATAACGTTTAGAAATACGATCGTGGAAAAAAAATCAATATTATACTCACTTTTTTAAAACGGCGTCAAAATTTTAAAAGCGCTTTTGGTAATAACTAATAACTGTAATAACATAAAAAAATAAAATAAAAAAAAGAGTGTGCAATACACACGCGGTACAGGTGAAACCTTCAGAAATCTAAAGTAGGCAAGAGTGGGGAGGCTACGAAGCACCGCACAAATAGGATAACGATTATACTATCTCATTATATCGCAGGCTAAATCCTATAGATGTGTGTGTTTGTCTCTTTTTAGTGTCGCTATTTTTCGTTTCATCGAGTTTCAAATCATAACGGTGCTAAAAAAGTTTTCGCTTCAAAATGAAAGATGTATTTTATTTCAGTGTTTTACAGTGTTCAACTCAACTTTTCCTGCTTTTTGCATACACATGTTAGGGCGGGTTTTTTCACAGATATTCAAATGTAACGTTGTCATTAAATGACCTTTCAGTTTTTGAGTTTTTGGCAGTTGAGAGGTTCCTGTTAAAATCTGATTCAGTCCGTTTCAGCTTTTGAACAAATTATGATCAGCAAAAGAGGACAACAATCATGTTGTCAGCTTGTCAACTCATTACAATTTGATAGAAACCTGAAACGCATCTGATTTGCAATTTAAGGGGAACCTTTCCACTATCACATAAACAAAATGACGCTGAATGGTCATTTGATGACGATGTTACATTTGAATTTATGTGAAACAACTGGCTCTAAGTCTTTTAATTTATTATTAACACAGTGATATACATAATGTTCTTTTAAATTTTTCCTTTTTTTTCAATTTTCCAAAGCAACATTTTTCCGCTTAGCGTGGTGGTGGTAGGAGATTTTCAAATATTGTTGGGTTATTCGTAACCCGGGAATGTTCGCCTTTCTTTAAAAAAAAATAATATTTCTTCGTTTTTATCAAAAAATATATAATTCTTTAAAATTCTTAAATTTTTATCATAAATCTATATACATAAAAGTGAATCCCGTTTCCCTTGGTTTGGGGAGAGGGAAAGGAGAGAGGGGAGAGGGAAGGCGGGGAAGGTGGAAGGGAAACTCGGGAGGGAAAGGGAACGCGGGAGGGGAACAGGGACGCACGGAAAAGGATATGCAGGGAGAAACAATTTATTTCGTTGAATAAGGCATTGCAACGCATGCCGCGAACCAGCTAGTTTGTAATATTTCTACCAAGTTTCACAGTCACGAATATGCCATGATATCATACTATGTATAGTATATTAATATTGAAAGTAGATACCAATCTACATCCCAACCATATAATATATGCAAACTTAATATATTATATTAAGTTTGCAGTAATGCATTCAAACAATTGGTTAGTTATTATTTATTGCACGATTTCTTCTTCATAATTATTATCCAATCTTCCTCTTCTAACAGCCTTCAAATGAGTTTAGTGTTCTTCAGGGTGATCCATTCTTTAATGTTAGCGATGCCTTCTTTCATAGCAATAACGCCATTCTAATTTTCTAGCTAGTTTGTTAGTATTTTCAAAAAAATCTACTTTATCAGCACCTAGGACGGGCGGTTTCAAAAAATTGAACCGATTCCTCAAATATTTGGAGTTCATTTTCACGTTCTATATAAGTTCTATTATTATATCATTATAGGCCAGTTGCTTCATAAAACTGAATTAATCACAGAACTTTATTAGAACTTTCACAGAACGTGAAAATAAACTTCAAATATTTGATGAATTGTTCAAATTTTTTTAAACAACCCATCCTTTAATACATTAATGATTCTTCCTTTTTACCTACTGTTAAATTCAATTTTTTGTTAAATTAAATGAAAGCCAATCACTTTGTAAAACACAATTTAATCAACTTTATGTCATTAAGTAGGTTCCTTAACAACAGTGCTTCTTCGATTTATTTATTTTTTTTAACAAAAAAACGTTTTTTTAAATGTGAATACTGTGTTCTGTATTTTCAGTGTCATTGCACTTTAAAAGAATATTTGACAGGTAAATTGGTGTTGCCAGCCAACAAATTTTGTAGTTCCATTTTTTATATTTTCTACTCTATTTTGACAGACTCTACAGAAATATATAAGTTGATATAGGATTAATTTGTGCGTAAGCCGCCGCATTTTTAAGCACGGATTATGGAAATCTCACTTCATTTCAATAATTAACACAAGAAACAACTATTTACCTTCACAAAATAGGTTGTTAGGTTCTTAGTTTAGGTAATCTAAGTAATTGAAGCGCATTTAGTTTGAGCGAAACTTCGCATATGTCAAATCCATACAAAACAAAAATGGCGGCAACGGAAGTTTTTAACTTTGATTGAATAAAAATCGAATTTTAATGCATATTTTTTCCGTCTATCCGGACTGAAACAGAGTTTCTTTTGGTAATTAAGTTTATGGGTAGTTTATTTCTTTAAATGTATGCCTATTAAAAGTGAAGCGGCTTGCGGCGGTTAGGTAAATATTTACTGATATAGGTTTTACATATTGACCGATTTCTGTGTTACCTACGTTACCCCGAGTTTACTCCATTAATTTACTCAAAACTAATTAGAATGACTTGTGTATTGGATTAGAAATATTAAAATAACAATTTAATACACTTACTATTTTGTTTATCAGCACTATTTACTTCCACCATTATCGAAACTAGCTTCAAATCACCGTAAAAAGTGCTGAAACCGCTTAACAGTCAAGAGTTACTGTTATTTTCAATGCGCGAACTACAAACAACTCTCCGGTCAGAGTTGGACTGCGCTACTGATAAACAGACATCTACAGGAGTTATTACTCTCATAACTTATTATCTATATACTTACCATAAATACTTATGAATAACATTTATTATGGTTCCGTTGAATTAAACTTTGCCTTTTGAACATGAGTATTAGCATCTCGTGTAACCTAATGAGGAAGATTCAATTCGGAAGGTTTAAAGAGAGAAAATGTTTAAGATAAGATAAGCAGATTTAAACTAACACAAACAAAGCTTTCCGTCTAAATTGGGCTTCATTGATGTTAAACGTATCAATATTCAAAGTGATTCTATTTATCAACAAGACAGCTCTCCCGATTGGCATGACCATTGGCAGGTTAATTCTGCAAGTCGGGAGATAAAACAGTCTTGTCGGTAACGGATATAACCATCGGGAATATAGAAAATAATGCTCTCCATGATAGTCGAGTTTTCGAACCATCCACGAAACAGACTGAAGAAATGTGTTACAATGAGCATATCCCTTCTGACACATAGATGGTTCATAAGAGAAAGTCTGTAGGATAGAGCCAGGGGCCGCCCTAGCAAAATTATTAGGTGGTGCGAAATCTCTTGGTTGCGCCCCTCCCTGCTAACATAAAATAGAGCTCTTTCTATGCAGTTATGCAACTTTAATCGAAGTAACTCGTAGGATGGATGATAAATAATAACAGTTTTTTTTTTGAAAACATTTATTTAATTAAATCTGCGAAATCAATAAAAACACTTGAACACAACTTTTCTTGCTTTTGCGCTTGCGAATTTTTTTGATTAAATCAAAATAATTTAACCCTGATCTGATAGTCTTTCTTGACACATAGCCGAACGTAAGTACGTTTTAATAACTTTAATTTACTAAAGCTTCGTTCTCATTTGGCGACAGTTACAGAGATGGTCAGCAAAATCCCAAACGCTGTCTGGCTTTAACGTAGAATCGTAGATAGATTCTATTTCCTTAGCTGTTAGTTGAGTAGACGAATAAGTCCGGTACTGCTTCACAAATTTCGAGCAGTTTTTCAGCAATTGCGATGAGTTTGCCAAGTCCATAGTTTCAGACTGCATAGCTTTTTTTACAATGTTTACTTGAAAAAGTATATCGTACCAAAAATCGCCTACGTTGGTAACACTGCTTGCTCCCCGCACCGACCACACGATTTAAGCGCACGATCGATAGATAGTCGATCAGTGGTCGGATGTTTTCGGCGTCCCCTTATGACGGCGCTCTGTGCGATCGCACCACTCGCACCGCCTAGGGCCGCCCCTGGATAGAGCCAAGAGTAGTAGCCATACTCCCCCAGGTAGAGAAATCTCAGTAGTTTCTTCTCCAACATGAGGGAATAATTCGTGCGGGCTCCAAACCACCGACTCTCTCAAGCCTACCCCTTACCAAAGCATTGTATAGTACTGTGAGAACTCGGTAGTCTCTGAAATTTCTCGCAGTGCGTAGGACAAAACTCGGTTTTCCTAGTACATTGTCAGTGAATTCATTCTCAGATGTAAGCTATGAACAACCCAAAGATATTGAAATACAAGAGAATTGCTATGATGGCCGCCCAACCGTCGCGCATTGGCGGACTATCAACTTCGATTTTTTAAGCGATTTTAATTTTCTACAAAATCGATTTTTCATGCTAAGAAAAAGAACCGATTATTTAATAATCGATTATTTATGTAAAAGTCACATTCCTACGGAAAGAATTATTTCATTTATTTGATTTTTTGATGGTGTACAGAAGTATTGGTTAACAATATCGGCGGCGCCAGGAAATACAGTCCCACCCCGTCAAAACTGCCGATAGCACATCTATTATATTTTAATAAATAAATAATAAATAAATAAAATAATTATTTCATAAATTATAATTTTTTATTAAATTCATTGAAGTTAAGTGACAGAATACATGTATTGTTATCAAGTTTAATTTGTAGAACTCCATTTTAATTTTAATTTATTTTATATATTCAATAATTTTATTATTAAATTAATAAAAACAGTTTATTTATAAACAAGTTCTGCTGGTAATTATTATTACGCATGACAGCTGTTTCGCCTTCTGAGGGCATTATCAAACTGTGGTTTTATTTAATTTATAGTATTTTTGGATATATATACGAAAAAGAAAAAAATATAATTTTATCCATTGCAAAAAATAACGGCTTCAAGGGTAGTGATATTGATAAAATAATTAGTCATAAAAAATACAAAATTAACCTTAACTCAATTTACCCAGCGATTAATAATAAAACTAATAATAAATTTGCGTGTTTAGAATTTGCAGGACCTACATCTGATAAAATTGCTAAAATTCTCAAAAATTGTGGATTAGACATTGCCTTCCGCACTAATAATAATTTGGGATCATCTCTTAAAAATTCAAAATTCAAAAAGTAAAACACCCAAACTTAAAAATAGCGGCATTTATACACTCCAGTGTGACGAATGTAACGCTGTTTATGTTGGACAAACTGGCCGGTCCTTTAATATTAGATTCAAAGAACACATGCGATCATTTAAAAATAATAATAAAATTCAATCACAATTTGCCAAACATCTCCTAGATGAGAATCACTCACTTAGCGATGATAATAAGCCAACTCCTTTACACATCCAAAATAAAGGACGTAAACTTAATCTTTTAGAACAGCTGGAAATTAACAAACATAATAATAATCCTAAAGCTATTTTAATAAATGAACAAAAAAATATTATACACTCTCCGCTTTTAGATGTATTCAAAACCAATTTTTAAATAACTAATTATACTTGAAAAGAAAACCATGAGTCAGCATTTGTGAATGACTCACAATTAGATTACTTAACGACTTTCAGTAAAAGTGGGAAATAACAGTCATTGAGAAAATAATAACCATTAATAATTTCAGTCATTTTTAATCAGAAATTAGAAATGAGTCATAGTACAAACCTATCCAAAAATACTATAAATAGATTGTCTGTATGTGGCATGACCACAGTTTGATAATGCCCTCAGAAGGCGAAACAGCTGTCACGCGTAATAATAATTACCAGCAGAACTTGTTTATAAATAAACTGTTTTTATTAATTTAATAATAAAATTATTGAATATATAAAATAAATATGACAGAATAAAATTGTAAATTATTTTCAGTTGGATAGCCCTGACATATTAAAGTTGTGTCGCTTTCATGTACCTACCATTAGATCAAGGTTCCCTAGTGCTCGTACGTATTATTGTGACAATTATACTCCGTCTCGGGCCACAATTCTGTTATAAATAGATTACACACAATTGGTAATTTTTATGCCAATGTTGCTGACATTTTTAATATTTCCCTACTGAAATACAAGGCTGTACTGATCAAACATTTCAGCCAAACATATTTTAACGAGATCACTACATAACAAGTTTTTAGATTTTATTGTGTTTCTTTTAATCTTTCATTAGGTTGTTAATAATTAATTTTCAACTTTTTCTATTGTTATGTATAATTTAAATAAAAATCTTTCTTCGATATACTAAGACTGTTAAAAAATATTTAATAAAAACATGATGGTAAATAGCACTTTGGGCCGTAAATTTTAAATAAATAAAAAAAATGAAATAAAAATATCTTTGGGACAACCGATAGTGCATATAAATAACTAATCAATCTAATCATCAGCACTTTTCTTTGCAGGGTCCTACACCATTTTATTTATTCAAACTCTCAGGCTAATTTTTTCGGCTTTCGGAACAACTCATATAGGTCTCATGAAAATCGTTATGATAACCTTACTATATCATGGTAAGAAATATGATCTAAACCAGGGGTGTCAAAGATATGGCCCGCGGGCCGCATACTGTCCTCAGGCAATATCATTACGGCCCGCTACCACATGACAATAGCATATCTTAACAAAATCTTATGCTTATGCTTATCAAAAACAAGAGAAATCAGCCGAGCGATTCTATATATTTTGTGGGATCGTTATTAGATAACGGACGTTATCTCCTGTCACATTTGTGTGATTTTTACATATTATTTACTGTCACATATTTTAGTTTAGAACGTTTTAAACGCGAATTCCTGCAAGTATGCTTGATTATTTATACATTTAATGTATGTTGTACATAGAAAAAGTAAATATCAGCCATAAAAATCACACATCACTTTCTTTATCTAATAAAGATCCCACAAAAGATATAGAATTGCTCGGCACGTGTCCGGCTCAAGATAATTTACCATTTTACCCTCCTTTTTAACTATTATAAAAATTGATAAAAACTAGATATCTAACGAACTAAAGATTTTAACAATTCAGTATAGGTTAAATTTTACCCGCTTACACACGCTAAATATTATAAATGGCCCCTAAAATCTTCGAGGACACGTCATTATTGTTATCAAAAATATTTGTATATCAGATTACCACCCATGACGCCTACATATATAAGTATGTCGACTTTTGTTATGCGGCCGTATATCCCCTCTGCATACTTACTTTACCAAAGAGGACCTACAGCAGAAATAATCCTTCAGGGGATCAAGTGTCCAAGGGATCAACTGGCAGAGGGATTAAATGTCCGGGGGGTCCACTGTCCGAGGGGTCGACTGTCCGAGGGATCACTATCAAGGGAACAACTGTCGAGTCACCATACGAACACAGTTACAGATAATGCCACACAGGATATTTTTAAAATAATGTTTATTCCCAAAATAACAAAAGATAATTTGACATAACGTTTTGGTTTAAGCTTAAAGGTGATAGTTAAATGAATTCATAATCTACTCTTTCATGGATCTATTTGAGTTTAAATATTTTAGGGGAAAACGCTTTTTACAAGTAATGCTTTAAAATATTAAGATGCATTAATTTTTGCGCCCGTACAAATGCAATATTAATATGAAAAAATAGTTTTGCCCGTAAATAAACTCAAATCTTTCAAGATAGACTAACATTATTACAATATTGGATTGGATCACCGAGTCTTTCTTCAAATATTTGAGTTTTTCATGGACAAAACTATTTATTCTTCATATTGATTGTGTAAGGGCGCAAACAATTAATTATTCAATTTTAAAAAATAACTTTCATAAAGTGTTTAAACTTAGAATAAATTAAACTATCGCCACCTGTGAAAAAGTAGATAAAGAATTATTTTAAGTTAAAAAAATTTTTTTTTCACCTTCTTAAAGAGCTGAGAGTAATTCTGACAGTAATTAAGTTTTATATTTTGTCAAGAGATGTCACTCATTCACGGGGACCATTTACTGACATTAATTTCATCCATAATATTTATAAACACGCATTTTATAATTTTCTTCCATTTCTGTATAACCTTGGACGAGTGAGATCTCCTAAAAGTCTTAAACAATTCCAATTTGCAATTGTGCTTAGCCTTATAGTTAAGGAATTTAATCCGTAAAAACACATTCATTTTAAGGATAAGGACAATTCCTCTTCCTCCAGAACAACTGGAATAGGCCTGGTTACCAAAAAAATCTTGTATTTTAAGGGTAAGGACAATTCCCCATCCTTAAGAAGAAATGAAATCATTTTTGAAAAATCTAGGTAACGTTCGTTAATTTGGTTATGGATAATTCTTCATCCTTGAGAAGAACCGGAATCACCCCTATTTAACGAAAAAGTTGTTAATTTTAAGGTTATGGACAATTCCTCATCCTTAAGAAGAAATGCAATAACCCCTAGGTAACGAAAAGCTCGTTAATTTGGTTATGGACAATTCCTCGTCCTCAAGAAGAACCGGAATCACCCTTAGGTAAGAAATTTGTTAATTTTAAGATTATAGAAAATTCCTCATCCTTAAGAAGAACCGGAATCACCCCTAGGTAAGGAAAAGTTGTTAATTTTAAGATTATGGACAATTTTCCATCCTTAAGAAGAACCGGAATCACTCCTAGGTAATGAAAAGTTCATTAATTTCAAGGTTATGGAAAATTCCTTATCCTTAAGTAGAACCCAAGTCTCTCCCCAGGGGTCGCCCGATTTAATGAAATTCAGGACTGCAAAACAAAAATTAATGAAAAATCGAAATAATTTTTTTTATTTATTTTTGGGAATGTTTTATTCACATCTTATCATTAATATAGCGTAATATATCACAATATAGCGTAAGATATACATATAGTATAATATTATTAATTAATACATGTAGAATTCAGCTAATATTTGATCATGCCAATTTTTTTAATGTTGTACTCGGAAGGGCCATGGTGAGTATTCCACTAACTGAAAAAAAAAAATTCCAGGTTCTTAAAGCCTTCAAACTAAATTCATTAATTAGATCAGTGGTTCTTTTTTTGTTGGTTAAAGAATTCAAAATCTACAATTCATAGATGGTGCCAGTTTAATTATTGGAAAAAACACTTTTTTACAAGGTATGCTTTAAAATATTAAGATGAATTAATTGTTTGCGCCCGTAAATACGCAATGTAAATGTGAATAAATAGTTTTTTTCCATAAAAAAGCACAAATCTCTTGAGTAAGGCTAACAAATACAATATTGGATTGAATTACCCATACAATATTGTATTCATTTTGATATTGTGTTGGTACGGGCGCGGCGCAAACAATTAATTATTATTTTTAATTGATAAACTAACGTTTAAACAAGATTTTTATGCATAGCACAAAGGGTACATAACAAATATTATAATCAATAATTATCAGCCTGAAACACTCACACTGGTCACGGGTTCAATTCCCGTTGGCGGCCAGTATCTTTTCTCGGAAGATTTTTTCAATGTAGATGAGTGTTTCAGGCTGATAATTATTGATTATAATATTTGTTATGTAACAATTAATTCATTTATTTTTATGCATAACTTGTAAAAAGTGTTTTAAAATAAATAAACTCGCGCCATCTATGAAAGAGTAAAAAATTATGAACTATTTTAAGTATCACCTTAATGTAGTTAAAACACAATAACTTTCGATAAACGCCATCTGTGTGTGAGAAAAAAGAGTTAAAATTACATGACTGCTTCGCGTAGAAAACTTTCTCACCCACAAAATATACAGGAGGGTCACGACTGAATGGGAAAAAATCTTGTTTTGATTTGTCTAATAGTGATAAAAGGTTGTTAAATGAAGATATAAAATTTTCAGCCTCAGGATTGTCTTTGAAATTTCACATAATAGAGAAAAACCCACCCTTATTAAATCTTAAAAAAATGTTACGTTAACCATAAAAAATAATCTATTTTTTAATAATACACGAAAAAGAAGGAATATTTTGATTTATTTATTAAAAAAATAAATGAATATAATTCAAATTATCTCAAGGCAGTGTATTCAAATACCAGCAAAAACCTTCTCAAACTCAAATTTCGGAATTATTTTGCGAGACTTAATCTTGGGACTTTTTGTAAATGATTTCGTAAATATATACTACATTTGCTATAGAAGATTACAAAAAATATGGTTTAAAGGATTCGTAGTAACTTTTATATATACTAGAAATATCCCCGTAAAATGAAAAATTTCAAAACTTTGAAGTGAATCCGGAGGAAAAAGATCGCATCAGCAGTTTGAAAATTGTCGTTTTGAACCCATTTGGCACCCTTTTATCACTCTTAGAATTTAAAAATATATATTTTTTAAAATGAACCACTATTATATATGGGTATACAACATATTGATGACAATTTTTTTACATTAGCTCCATACAGGAGGCCCTGAGGAAAAAAAAATCCCTCGGGGTCTTTATCTGCTTTGGGGATGCCGAGTGGAGAATCTTTTAGAAAATGAAGGAGAGGAAGTTCTTGTAAAGAAAAAAGTATGAGGAATCTGGGGTGAATGTCTCCATGTCCGAGTCACTAGACCAAGATGATGTGTAAATAGTAAGAAATTGATCGTCCCTGATGTGGACGAAAGAGAAGTTTTGAGCTTACCTGATAAAACTGTAGCAATGAACACAAAGGGAAAGAGACAGCCCGTCTCCAGCATGTAAGGGAAGGTGATCCCCCCAAGGACTGTGCCCATTCTGCCTGACATCATCATGATGGCTACGGCCATTGCCCTAAAATACACGAATATTAAATTTAAAACCCTTTATAGCGCTGTTATATTGTACGAGACATTACGAACACCAATATAACTCTCCATCTTTCCGAACCAAGGTTCTGTCTTTGCTCAATCAACGAAAGAAAACTCTATATACCCACACATTATACTCTACAATGTTGGCAAAGAATTATTTGAAAGACAAAATCCAAATAATATGAAAAAATAATTATTGTAAAGTAGATTGATATGCAATAGAAAATGACGATGTTACGAATAAAATGAAACCATTTAGATATGGGAAAACAAATCAACTGCAATAATGAGTAAAATGCTCTCAGTAAGATTCGTGCTGAGCATGTCGCCGGAGTACAGTACCACATTTAGGAAGGACTGATAGACCATGAGAATTCCATCAACAAAATACAAAGCAGCGGACTTAAATTATGATGTTTCATGTACATAACGTGAATGAACATACCTTATGGACGTAGGAAACAAATCAACTGCAATACTTGACAGAACATTCCCAGCAAGACTTGTGATGGACATGAATATGGAGAACAATACCACAACTTCAGTAAGACTGATAGAGAAATAGATGCCCACTGTGCAAGCACTACTCCCGATGAAGCCCAATGCAGCCAACTTCCTTTTGCCGAGGGTATTGACCAAGATACCACCGAAGAGATAAGCGATGAAGCTGGAGCCGCCAATGATCATGCTGTTGATATAGGTGTCACTTCCAGATATCAACTGAAAAAACATATGTAATATAATATGAAAACAAAAAAAAAATGCTTTAATGGATTAAACATGTCAAACAGACGCCAGCTATAAAAAATAATGAAAACGAGTTGAAAAAGGCAATATAAAATCATTTTTTTAGAATCGTATATAATGTAGAATCGTATGGAATGTAACGTTAGTGAATAATCGTCAGTTAAGTTTGGGCTATAACCCCAAAATGCGTACATGGGTGATAGGCTCCGTTCAAAAGAAGACAGTTAAATATCCTGAGACTGTTTTACGTGCATTTCAGTGTCGTCTTCGCCCAGTTCATAGAAACTACTAGCATTTTCACCGATAAAGCTGTGAGTCTGATAAAAATAAAGCATTCTACCTGCCATGTCGTTATATCCACCTGCCATGTGACTGAATAAGAATAAATTGAACAAGTTCTAACTTCAAGATATTCTTAATGAAAACGGACGCTCCCTCAATAGTTTTGATAGCCTTTTCAAGGTCTGCAATAGCAAATCCGTTCCTGTGGATGCCTTCTTAACGCTCCCATATTCCCCAACCTCTAGTTTTCCTGATTGTGCAGTACACGCGGTATGGACACTAATAACTGGTGTCACATAAAAAATATAAACAGAACCAGAAGTTAAATACACGGTATTCGATCCCATTTCAGACCGGTCTGTGATTGAATGGCTATTTTTATTTTTTTTTTTTAATTATTTATTGAGTTAGTTTATACTACATGAATATAAACTAATAAGCACAATAAAACATTTCATTTGATAAATTTAAATATTTTTATAGTAAGCATAACATTTCTTTTTAAATACATTCATTCTTTCTTCATTCTTCATACTTTCAGGCATTTCATCATACATCTTTAGTCCTCTATACATTAGGCAGTTCTGTGATTTTGATTTCTTCATTTGCGGCAATCGAACTCTGTTTATATTTCTTGTTTCATAATTATGTACGTCTCTATTAAAAACAATTTCATCCATAAAGTATTTTGGCATTTGGTTTTTCATAATTTTATGCACAAAAATATAACACATGGTATAGCTCTTGGGTCCCACCCGAGCGTCGCGTGTTCGATTCTTCGGCTGGCTAAGTCCTCCATCACAACACAAGCAACATTTTTGGCTTTCTGTGGTGGTAGTAGGAGATTTTCAAACATTGTTGGGTTATTCGTAACCCGGGAATATTTGTCTTTCTTTAAAAAAAAATAAATTAAATCGCCCACGATTGACAACATTGAAGAAAATAGGAAAATGATCTACTTACCACGACACACTCAGCATTTATCTCGCCAACAACTTGTGTCGTCTTATTGGCGACAAAGGTTTCAAGAATTTCGCAGAGTGGGGCGGTTTCTTCGTGTTTTGAATCAAAATCCTCAATAATAGTGGCCATTTGTGGGAACCACAATCTCAAGGTGTTTGATCTGAAAACGAAATAATAAAGTGTTTTTAGTTCAACCTAACTGAGTGATCATTCACAGTCTTGCAGGTCAGTGGAATTATATTAAAATAATTATTGATAATAAGGAAACGACGTACATTTACGCATTCAGGTCATCGGATCATTTTTCACCTTTTGCCATTGATAATACGCCAGTCTTCATAAATAATTTCATCCGAGTTGTCACTGATTGTTTGGCTATGTCTCTCCTGTTTTCTCAATATTCCTCCCCAAATAAATTAAATTAGTAAAGAAGTATACCAACTTCTTAAACTACTACCACAAAATATTAATAAAGCGCAGATAGAGAACTTACCCAAGCATACCAGACATCATGACAAAGCACACCAGGAATAGATGCACCACGTGGGGTAGGGTCACCAGAGGCTTCAGTTGCTTCAACCCTCCCTTGATGGCTGCCCACCCTTGCGGAGCCAGTTCGTTTCCTTCTCCAGAGGCGCTCCTCTCATTCACGAGTAATTTAATCTAGAAAGAATAGACTATGTCACTAAAGATAGCAAATCATACCTGTTCCACTTTTAACTCTGGACATAAATATTAAAAAAAATAATTTCGAGCTGGAAGTGAATCTTACTAATACTATAAATGCGAAAGTTTGTATGGATGGTCCTTACTCTTTCGCGCAATAAATATTGAATGGAATTAAAAAATTCTTTCACTAATCGAAAGCTACATTATTTGCAAGTAACAACGGTTTTATATATTGGTAAGTTCTGGCGTTATGAATGAGCTGTGGCGTTATGAAATTATGTATCATACGTTTTCTGTCCATAACAAAATCGAGTTATTGCAAACGTCAAACAAATTGTTACCTTGGAAACAATGTTTTTTTTAAATTTTAGGCTTAAAAAGAGTGCTTTGTTGTGATTATAAAGAGTACTTTATTGGCGTCATAGTTAATATCTACATATCTCTAATAATGTTTATTCTCCGCACAAAAAGCATAACGTTGCTATAAAGCATACTAGCATAGCATTTGAAGTGGACTGTCATTTTATTATTTTTTTAGGTTACTCTGGATTCAAATATGAATAAAATACTAATAAAGGGAGTAGGTACTTAAAATAAATATTTCTATTTCTATAATTCAAATATTTTCTAAAATAGAATTTTTATTTGCGAAATGTCATTCTCAAATTTTGAAATTTTCTATTAAACAATAATTATTTTCTATTAGACAAAATAGCAAGAATAATAACAATTATGCCAATAATTATGCCAGTAATTTTCCACTAATACTATGCGAGCGAAGCCGTGGGTAAAAGCTAGTGGGAAATAATTTTAGAATCTAAAATTGTTCTGGTTTTTTGGAAAACAACACATTTCATTCCTCGAGAGTATATAATATTTTAAATTATTTAATTTTAAAATGAACTACAAACCCAATTTTTAATGTATAGTTTTAATATTAATTCAACTTAAAACAATTTACTATGCACTATGTCAATCTCTAATCGAGTACGGTATCATAGCCTGGGGAGGAGCAAATGCTGCCGCCATTGATCCGATCTCCAAAGCCCAGAAACTAATTATAAAAATTATTCTAAAACTACCGATCACAAGCAGTTCGTATGAAATCTTTAGGAGAATCGGTGTTTTGGACATAAGGCAACTTTATGCAAAAAATATACTAACTTACCTACTCAAACATAGAACTGTTTTTGACAATATCCAAACAGTTCGTGATACGAGAACCAAAGGGCAAAATCTCTTACTTATCCTTTTCGCCAAAACAACGTTTGGTCAAAGAAACTTCAGATACCAAGTCTTGGATCACTAGTGCATGCTTTCCCTTTGGTACAATGCTGATTGTCCTTGTATCTTTAAATGTATATAACATTGTTGTTGTTATCCTTATTCTTCTTTTTATATTAAACTACTTATGTTAAAATGCGCCTGCTCTCAACACAGGAATTCCTAGTGAGACAGGCACAGTACAATCACCTATGTAACTTGATAAATAAAGATTATAATAAAAATAATAAAAATATGCAAAAGTTGTTCAATCCGTTGCACTGCCAACCAAAGATCTTACGCACTGGATTATCAACTACAGATAAAATTACACTAACACAGCCTAACCTAACATGTCTCATGTGAAAAACCGCAGTTCAGTTCAATGCAGTTCATGTGAAAAAACCTTTGGTTTTCTGGTTCCAACTGGTTTTCAAAAATGAAGAGAAAGAGATTATAAAAGTTTTTTTTTTCAATCAAAAAAAATCTTACGGGGTACTGATCCTCTGGAAGCCCTTTGTTCATCGCAAACATCTTTCTGAATACCTGCAGCGCCTCATCGTTTCTACCCCTCGACATCAAGAACTTTGGACTCTCAGGAAGAAGCATAAATGCGAATCCAGCAATCATAGGGGGAATACTGAATAACGCAAGGAAAATCTGCCAAGAGTGAATTACTGGAAACAAATAAATATCTTGTGGAACTCAAATTGTGAAATTAAATTATTGTGGAATTTGAGTTGTTAAATTCAAATTATGGATGGCGAGCGAGACTCAAATATGTGTATTTCAGAAAAACTTTATCGTAAAAAGGTATTATTTAGAAATCAGATGTCAAAGACCACCATAACACGGGCATCAGCATAGCATGGTGGTCGAGAAATCCACTAATGTACCTAACCCATTTTTTGTATTTAATGAATAAAGAAAAAAAAATAAAAATTGAATAAGATATTGATAGAAATTTTGGTGCTGCAATTTGAAAAATACTGATTTGATTCACTTAGTGTTTCTTTTAAAATGCATTGCTTTGCAATTCAATTATTATCCTCACTAGGACTTAGTCTGCGTCGATGATAACAATTTTCAGTGATTTGGGTTAATGGTGACTAAACAGTTGCCATTTCATTACACATTTTCTGTTTTTGGTCCAACCCTCTTTCATACATTAAAATTCTTCAATCAGTTTGCTGTAACATATTAGAAATATTATTGGAAAAAATAAAAGCTTTCTGCCCCATGATGTTTGTTTTTAATCGAATTGTTGTGTACTTTCTTCAATGTACAATTTACAATCGTTTATAAAACACTTCGTGAACCTAATCAAAGCTTTTCAAGACGATGAAATCACAACTAAAGATGAATGGTTTTACATGCTGGATGATTTTTATTTACGTCGTGATATCTGTCTCCAACTTTCAACTTGAAAGTATTTAAACATCTTACCATATGCTCCATCGAAGAAAGAAATGGTCCAATCTTGAGGTATGACTCCCCAAGCTATGAGAGGGAGATTCGCATTGCCTAATGAGTAAAAGGCGCCGGTGTATACCAGAACCTTAGCCCTGATGGATGTTGAGTGCATCTCAGATATATATGAGATCATCACCGCAAATGGACCATTAAATCTGAAAAATATTTTTTAAACTCATAAACCACCTGCCGTTTGTTTCAAGTTTAAAATTTGTTTTACGGAGCTGAAAAACCAGTCACAAGCACGTTACCAAAGTTATAGAAAGAAATGTATTATAAGTTTTAATACTATGGTAAGGTACATAATATGATGCACGCATAAATGGGTTAAATTTAAAATACTTACACAAATCCAGCAAAATATTTGGCCATGGAAAGAACTAAGTAAGTCTGACTTTGAGCAGCAATCAGTTCACAAAGAGTCAAAGCTAGGAAGCCCCACACCATTATTTTCTTCCTTCCGAGAGTATCTGATAAGAACCCCCATAATATAGCTGAGGACATCATTCCTGTAATGTTTAATGACAAAATTCTTTAACAAAGGGCCATTAATTAAAAAAATCATACTAAACATTTGAAATTATGACCAATATAAGTATCACGCTTTTTTCATGGCTTTCACCCTAAACGAGTGTTCTAGCCAGTGTCAAGTGAATGAGTTTGATTACATCCTATCCTACTAATATTATAAATGCGAAAGTTTGTACGGATGGATGGTTGGTTGGATGGTTGGATTTTACTCTTTCACGCAATAAATATCGAATGGAATTTATAAATTCTTTCACTAATCGAAAGCTACTTTATTTGGGAGTAACATGGGCTATATATTTTCCTACTAATATTATAAATGCGAAAGTTTGTACGGATGGATGGTTGGTTGGATGGTTGGATTTTACTCTTTCACGCAATAAATATCGAATGGAATTTATAAATTCTTTCACTAATCGAAAGCTACTTTATTTGCGAGTAACATGGGCCATACATATATATTGGTAAGCTCTGGCGTTATGAATAAGCTGTGGCGTTATGAAATTATCTATTATACGTTTATTGGCAAAGCATGTTACTAAGTAAATGTTTGAAGTGGGCTGTCAATATTATTTCTTTGATAGCGAAAATTCAAATATTGGTATTCTAATATGAATATTTAGTGTAGGTAGATACGAATATAAAATAGGTACTTATCTACATTTTGACCTAAGCCAACAGATATACTAATATTATGAATGCGAAACGGAGCGTATTTGATTGTTGATTGATTGGGGGAGGGGAAGGGGGAGTGGTAGTGTGGGATTGGGGAGGGGGGGGGGGGGGGGAGTGGAGGGGGGACGAATATGCGAGCGAAGCCGGGGGTAAAAGCTAGTATAATATATTTACAAGTTGAAGCAATAGTAATTAATAAATGAGTTAACATAATTTATATTGGACAATACACCTGAACTGATCGGGTCAAGGGGGAAATTTGTAAATGAATTGTAATTGTATCAATTTGTGATTGAGGTCCTATTTCATCAAGACGACGTTTACACATTGTAGAATTCTTAACATGTATTTGTGTCAGGTTGAAGATTGTGGCAGCAATGCCCTATTTGCATGCGGCACATGGAGGATGTTGAGAATTTGTTCAAAGAGAGTCTTGAAAACTACGGCTTTGAAGGAACCGTGGGCTGAATTATGAAATCAAAATTGCCTTTTATTTTACTAGATTCATCCCAATGACTCTGCTATGTGGAAATTATGTTTTCTTTCAATTTTACAAAAATATCATCAGTGCTTAAATTTTTTTTTTAAATCTTCGGAATCAATGGTGTCTTTCGCAAATGAATCGGCCTTTCCATTTCCAGAGATCCCGCAGTAACTATGACATTTCACATGACATTTCACAGTGACGATTTCTTTGGCAGATCCGGTTAATTTATGAATTAGGTGTGGATTCCAATACAGAAATTGCCTTCCGGTTAGTGGAAAGCTGAAGGGTAAACTGTGTATTTATGATCTCTAAATTGTCAAAATTCATACTAATATTATAAATGCGAAAGTGCGTGTGTTTGTTTATTACGATTTCACGCCTAAACCACTAAACCGATTTTTAAAACTATTTCACCAGAAGGTGAAAAGAAATCAACATTATCAGCGAGTAACATAGGCTGTATATAATGGTAAGCCCTGGCGTTATGAAATTTCCATAAATAAAAATGTGTGTATTTTATGTATTTTAGCGGCAGGGAGGAAAGGTGGGGGGAAGGTGTGGTTCGGAGAGGGAAGAGACAAGGGGAAGGGAAGGCGGGGAAGGTGGAAGGGAACGGGGGCACCCGGGAAAGGACATCAGATTTCTTTGAATGGTATTGCAACGCATGCCCGGTATCAGCTAGTAAATATATATAAAAACAAAAGAAAATTGACGATAATTGTTTTTGAAAGGCTAATAACAAAATCCCGTAATTCTTTTGATCCCTGGGTCTGCGCTAGTACTACGATTAAAATGATCTGTGAGGAGATACAGGAGACAGTATTGGGCAGATGGCAAATTAAAGATGGCTGATGTCCGGGTGTTGTAGGATGATTGAATCATTTGATCCGAGTAATATTATATGCGTTAGTTTTTACCAGTATTCGTGGGTTATAATTGTGAATAACGTTGTTAATAATTGGTCTATCAATATTAATATCATAAAACCAACTCGTTTTCCCTTTTAAGGTTTTTATTTTTCTTAATAAGTTACCAAATAAAGGTATCAGAATATCAAAAAGGTGACTGGCCAGACTGAATGCTGTAGAAATGAGATCCCTGAGGCGTATGTGTGGTAAAACCATGTATGATCATGTGAGAAACGCGGAGATCCGCAAAGAATGCAAGGCTGATGTAAGCGTAATGAGTAAGATCAAGAAAGGAACGCTACGATGGTTCGGGCATGTAGAGAGAATGAACGAGGAAAGGAGTGTAAGGAGAATATATGACGCAAATGTGAATGGTAGAAAAAGTCGGGGACGCCCGAGAAAGACATGGCACGACCAAGTGAATCAGATACTTGAGTCGGGCCATGTCAAGAGTCAGAATAATAGAAGAGCATGTATGAGACGATGTA